>CM050510.1:70099378-71446461 GCA_027563665.1 Antrozous pallidus | reverse complement strand
ACCAAATTCTATTCCAAAATGGCTGCCCCATTTTTCATTCCCACCATCAGGGAGTGAGAGTTCAGGTTGCTTCACATCCTGTAGGAATTTGATGATTTCACTAATGGTGGATTTTAGCCATTTTCATACTACTGCTATCTTGTTATTTGTTGTAATTTGTAATTCCCTAATGACATATGGTGTTGGACCTTTTTTATATGTTTATTTGCTCATTGTATTTCTTATTTGGTGAAGTGTCTGTTTAGATCTTTGTCCATTTTTTAATTGGATTGTTTACTTTTTTATTAAATTTTAAGAAATTTTTGTATATTTTGAGTACAAGTTATTTTTCAGATAGACATGTGTTTTGCAAATATTTTCTCCCAGTTTGTGGCTTGGCTTTCTTTTTCTTACAAGTATCTTTCACAGTCATTCTTACAATTTAATTGAATTAAATTTAATTGGTAAGACACACTAATAAATGTTTTCTTTCATGAATTTTGTTTTTGATGCTTTATATAAAAATTTATTGTCAAACCCCTGGTCACCAAGATTTCCTCCTATGTTAGATTCCATAAATTTCATTTTTTGTGTGTTTTACATTAGGTCTATGATATATGTTGATCTAATTTTTGTGGAAGTTTTAAAGTCTGTCTCTGGTTCATTTGTTTTTGCATAAGGTTGTCCAGTTATTCCAGCACATGAATTCACTTTTTATTTGCAACATTCTGGATACTTATCATTTCAAATCAACATTTCCAAATTGCTAAGTCCATCAGATATCTTTGTTTAAAGGCCTTTTGGTCATGTCCTCATTCCAAGTAATTCAGTATCTAGGCATTAGATAGCGTTTGGATTTGTCTGAACATTAACACATCTCAGTAAATTGTTCCTTTCCCATCTTAGTTCTCTGGACTGCAGTGAGCAAGATGGATTCAGGATATCAAGGTACTTGAGGTTGTGAATGGACGAGCTTTCAAATTCCACATCAGAAGTAAAATAGGGAAAGCAAGTGGTGAGGAAAGGGTCATCTTTGTCTGTGCTCACATTGTACCAGCTCTGGGAGGTGACAGAGTGGCCACGTGTCACTTTCTGTTTTCAGGAGGATATGAGAGCCCAGTAAGCACACTGACATAGTCACAGTCTCTCCTGCGTGGCTGCTGAGCGTTTCTGTCAAACATCCAGCTCCCTTCCTGCATCACCTTCTGCATTTTCCCAGCCAGACAGTGCTCCGACATCTGTTCAGTCTAAAATCAGATGTTCTGGGGGGGGGGGGGGGGAAATACTTGGCAAGATTTCTAACTATTTCATCAGATTTAGTGTGGATTTTTAAAAGTAATTACAACATATATTTGCATTAGACTAAAAAGGAATGCATTAGAAGAAAAAAATCTATATATCTCTGTGTGTGTTATACATACATAGACACATTCAAATGTATATAATGTATATCTAGTTGATTTTTTTCCTATCTTAATATTTTTTAAAAAGAGCTTACATCATGCTCAAAAGGCTTTTACATTTAATAAGTTATTTAATTCAAAAGAGAAAGAAGCTCTCTTTTTAAAATTAATATTAAAGAGGAAGTTTAGTATTTTCAGAATGGGAATTCAAATATTTGAACATTCTTGGCAAGTCATTTTCTCCCATAGGACAGACAGATAACAGGCCATTATACCTAGCCCAGCCAACTGATAGTTCAGGAAATTAAATGGCATTAAGGAATCAAAATTTGAGCTGCATATCAAATTCTGAACTCAGGTAGTTTAGGGAACGAAAGGTTTTAATGGATTTGTTGAAAATTTCTGTTTAAAAGGCACATGTTCTACACAGACCGGGAAGGGAAGGGGGGCTAAGTAGCTAAAGTAGGTTCAGAAGAAAAGCACCATTGATCATCCTAAGTGCCTCAAATATCTCTGCTTGTCACTTATACAAAACAATCAATTATAAAGTGATATGAGAAGATACATTCTCTTTTAGGACACGCTCTATTAAAAATGCTACTGACTCAGTAACAATCTAAATCCCAAGTGAGCTTCTCCCCACCTCCTCAGTGCCATTAATAATTCACCCCAGGAGGACACACCATTCTTCTTTACTGAAAATTAAAAATGATGGGTAGATTATTGGCAAAAAAAACCAAGCAAGCCAAGAATTCTAAATTTGTTTGGACCTCAGGTTGTTGGCCTCATGATCCTCAGAACTACTGGTAAGCCAGTGTTTTCCATTTGGCTTCAGACACTATGCTTCTCGCTCCTTTAAAAATCTCTGTTCCATAAGAAATGAAACATGTGATTTTATATTACTGTACTTATATCCTAGAACTCCTGAGTGCAGTTATTTGGGGTTCACAGGCGCATAACTCATGCAATGCACAGAGCTCCCCATACTCAGAAGGGCCTCACTCTAGCTTTCATGCTCTGCTGTCACTCTTTGCCTTTCCTGATAATTTCTGAATGAGAACTCTTTCACTGCACCTCACAAACCATGCAACTGTTCTTGAAGATTGGAATAAAATCCTCAGTGACAAGTAGACCAGTGTTTCAGTCTGACTCCTTTACCTTATAGCCATGTGAGCTGGGACACATTAGTTGGATTGAGGGGGCCTCAACTACCCGTATTTATGAAATGAGGATTAAAACCACTTACCCCAGAGGACTGTACTGCTATATAAATGAAGTAAAACATGTAAAGGGCCTATAAAGGATGAGGCAAATGCAGGTTTTATCTCAGCAGACAACTGCCTGAGGGCTGCTTGGGAGGTGCTGGAAACACCCCAGGATTGAAACTAACATGAAACTGAAACCAGTTTGGATTAGTGGATAGAGCTTAGGCCTGTGGACTGAAATGTCCCAGGTCGATTCTGGTCAAGGGCATGTACCTTGGTTGGGCACATCCCCAGTAGGGAGTGTGCAGGAGGCAGCTGATCGATGTTTCTGACTTTCCCTCTCCATTCCTCTCTGTAAAAAAATCAATCAAATATATTTTTTTAAAAAAGAAACTAGCATTAAGTGGAGCACAAAGGGCAGCGGCTCTAGCGTGACACAGTGGTTGACTCTTTTTTGGGGGGATGGAGGATGGAGGGAAGGGATAACTTTCTTGTTTTAAAAATTGAATTTATTGGTTTAAGGTATACAATTTAAAAATTGAATTTATATACGTTTAAGGTATACAATGCTACAATACATCATTGGTGTATTGCATTGTGTATTTACCACCCCAAGTCAAGTCTCCTTCTACCACCATATATCCACCCTTTACCCTTTCTACCCACCCTCCTTTTCCTCTGGCAATCACCCTACTATTTATTACCTGTGTCCATGAATCTTTCTGTTTTCTTTGCTTAATCCCTCCACTCTTCTCACTCAGGCTCTAAACTCCTCCCCTTTGATAGCTGTCAGCCTGTTTTCTGTATACATGACTCAGCAATTACACGTCTGGAAATGTAACCAAAGAAACTCAAAACACTAATTTGAAAGCATATATGCACTCCTATATTCATTGTGGCATTATTTGCAAGACTAGTTTTGAGAGCAGCCCAAGCGCCCATCAGGAGATTAGTGAAGAAAAGGTCTGTTGTACATTTACACAATGGAATACTACTAGGCCATAAATAAAAAGAAATCCTACCCTTTGTGACACCATGAATGGACCTGGAGAATATTATGCTAAGTGAAATACACCAGTCAGTGGTTAACTCTTAATAAGCTCACAGTAAACCTCTTTCCTTCATACTCTTCTTGCCCACATTAAAGCTTGGTGGCTGCCTTGTGAAGCTGAGACTGAATTCCTTCTTAGGTAATAGATACGTGTGTCTAAATGTGGTCTGGGATTTTGAATTGGTGATTAAAGCCTTACTTTGAAAGTCCCAAGGTTATAGTTTTTAAATTCTAGCTTTCATAATGTATGAGTATGTTTTATTTCCTCAAAATTTCCCAGATTATCACTAGGGACTCAATATCAGTTCATGATTTTTTTTCTTTTTCAAGTTATTCTACTTGTCATCCTCTATCCTCATAATTAAAAACATGTTATTATGATGAAGACAGAAGCTCAAGTCCAGAAACAGGACAGAAATATACATGAAATATACATGTACTTTTTCATGAAGCTTCTATAAGATGCCAGCCATTGACGTGTGGCATTGCCTTCTTAAAGCCATATGTTTCTGCTATTGCCAACCTCATTTACAGGTGTCCTCTGGATGGCAGATAAAGGTGCAGTGCTATGGACTATAGGGATCAGGGACTTGTCAACATGGTTTTAAACAAGTCATCAAGATTTCCAGGGGTTCTCTTCTTTAAACAATTGTTGTATTGGGGGTATTTGGATGTATTTGTGAATGTGATGAATTTAAAAATGCAGCAAGTTCTGGAAATAAGGGGATTTTTGAGGGGAGAAATGGCATGGAAATGTACATTGACCCACAGACACACCAAGCCCTAGACTCAATTCATAAGTCTTCTGAGCGTTTCCTCCCAGTTTTATTGAGATATAATTGACAAATTGTGTATGTTTAAGGGTACAATACTATGATTTGATAAGGATGTATATTGAGAAATGTCACCACACAAAAGTTTAGTTAATACATCCTTCCCTTCACATAATTACCATCCTATCTATAGCTGTTGGTATAGGGAGAACATTTCAATGTACTCTCCTAGCAACTTTCAAATATATGTCGCGTATTGTTAACTAGAGTCATCATTCTGTCTACTGGGTCCCTGCAACTTATACTCATATAATTGGAGGTTTATTCCCCATTCTCACCTCTCATCTCCTAGCAATCACTGTTCTACTCATAACTTCTATGATCATAATTACTTTTCAGAATTGTTTTTTTTAATTGAAAGGTATATTCTTTAACATAAATAATTCAAATTACAGAACATGAATTTTGGGTGTTTAGTTAGCTCATTATTATCAATTATCAATAAACTGAGATCCTACAATGTTTACTATGAAAATGAAAATAAAACAGGGACTCAGTGGTATCCACACTCTATTATCCAACCAAGCCCATGAAAGTTTAGACTCATGAACACATTTCCCCAGATCCTTCGGGTTAAATCCATTATCGACAAACTGCGGCTCATGATATGCAGCCCTTTGGCTTCTTGAATGTGGCTCTCCCACAAAATACCATGGCCAGGGCGAATCTATTTTGAAGAAGTGGCATTGGAAGAAGTTTAAGTTTAAAATTTTTGGCTCTCAAAAGAAATTTCAATTGTTGTACTGTTGATATTTGGCTCTGTTGACTAATGAGTTTGCTGGCCACTGGGTTAAATGCTCATAGACTTTTTCGCTACCCTAAGAGCCAGCTGGGTGTGCTGGTCAACAGAGAGCAGGCCTGAGCATTTCTCCTCAGGTGTTCATCCCTGCCTGGTAGAGGCACTTCCCTCAGCTGGTCAGCAGCCATGCCTTCCCACACATGGCTCTGAAACTAGTGAACCTCCTGGCCTCACCACAGATTGTTAAAGAGCGAGTCTGGGCCAACCCAAGCCTAACCTGAGGGCTGCTTTTGAGGGAATAATTGTTCTCTACAACTAGTCTCTCTAATCCTCAGTAATTCATCCATAAATTCAGCATAATTATTATAATCTCGATTCATCAGCCTTCAAAGCACTGTTTTGATGAAAGCTTAGAAAGTATAAACCATAGTACTTTCTAATCTGCTCTATCAATTTATTATTAACAATATTAACACTAGCATATGATTATAATACAATATTAGCATTACTATTATTCATACTAACATAATACCATGTACAAACTATTGTCACCAGATGACTTAAAAAACAGTGATTTAAATAGCTTAATTCAAAACTATAATTATTTTTAAAACTTCATGTATTGTTCTAATGGATTGCTAAAGTGACCAAAATAGGAAAGAGTATTTCTTGTTTTTAAAGAACAAATTGATCTATATATCATGAAGGATATGTGCAAAAAAAGTGCATAGTCATAGATAATAGATGTGAAAATTTGAGTAGTTCATGTACTAGCACTCAGAGGTATAAAAATAACATTTCTATGTGTTTTTTGTTTTATTTTACAAAGTCAAATTATTACATATTTTCACAATATATATGTACTTTTAGATGCATTTGACAATTTCAACAGTTGAGTTAGTTTTCTTTTGAATTGAGAAAATTCTGGGTTAGAAATTCAGGAGACATGTACAGAGAAAACACTTCTCCATAACTTCTCAGGGCTAAGTGTATATCAGCCAGTTCCATTATAGACCTTCCCAAACTTTCTAACATCTTTAAGGACATTTTCACAAGGGCAGCCTGATCTCCCAAAGTCATTTACTCATTCAAGCCCCCTCATATTTAATTGATTGTTTTGTCACTAATATTGGCCAATAATTGAATGCATATTTGGATCTGTTCTTTATGACTTAGTGACTGTAAATGAAGCCTACCTCCACACTACCTAACTCCTACTACTCCACACTACCCACTCCCATCTAGTCTTGCCTAAACCTTGATCTCTCCCACCTGCTGCTTGGAAAACTGCTGCTCTTCATGTCAATTCTGTTACAGAAACAATGGATAAGTTTCCAAAACTTAGAAAAGAGATGAAAAAGGAGTCACTCGTTAATTATGGGGTTAGATGCACCCTCTTTATTTGGTTGCTAAAATAGGCACCTGGGAAAAATAAATACCAACTCAAACTCTGAAGAAATGGCATTAATTGATTGAAGGTGTGCCACCCTCTTAGGAATTGAGACATAGCCAGCTGCATTGTCAACCAGATGTTCATTCAAGCACATGGAGTTGCTACTGGGGAGGAATTTCTGCAGCACTGATTCTCATAACCTATTGAAACATCAGGTGGGAAGCAATCCAGGTGTGAGATCACATTGCTAAAGGACTGGTAATAAGGGGGCAATTCTACTTGATTTGGGTATTTACATAACTTGCTAAGAGAACCTTCTGCTAAAGACACCCTTGAAGTTGGAAAAATATGTTCAAGCAGGTGGACAAAGGATTTTGATTTGACTCCCTTAGATAGCAGGTAAATGCTAAACTCCACAAGCCTGAAAACATAACCAGCCAGGTAGCTAAGAGAACAGGACCTTCAGCACCAATGCTGCCACAGTATTCACTTTTTACAAATAACAGGTTTACAATTTCCCTTTGACGAAGGTAATTGCAGTTCCAGTGAACTAACTTAAAAACTTGTTTTCCTTTTAACTAAAACATAATACAAAATCAGTACCAAATTTCTGTTCTGCAACTGTTGAAATGGCTTATTTCCAGAAATGTTAAGAGGGTATAATAGTTTTACCCAGATGTAGTCATGGAACAGTTACTGAAAAATGGTTGTTTTCTTACAAACAATTCCAACTTAACCCGTGTTAATTGCTAGTGACATTTTGGCTTGTTTTTCAAGAATTTAATGAGAACTAAAGCATTAGCAAGAAGTATTGCTATATCTCCCATACAGATGAATCCCAGCTACCAAAGGTGTACGGGAAACATAACCTCCAAAGGGAGGAATAGCACCTAGATGAGGTGTTGTTGTTGTTGTTGTTGTTGTTGTTGTTGTTTTAACCTACTCTTTAGCTGTAGCAAAGCTTAGAGTAAACATCAAGAATCTTGTAAGTATGGATTATGACCCTTGGATGGGCATGTGTGTAGAGAAAGTTCATGTTCCTACATTTGAGAAGGGCAAATTTTGAGTGTAATTTATTATGAGACATGCTGGAACTTCAGTTGTTTGACAGTGAGTCGCTAGAAGAGGCTGAGAGGACCCAAGGCAGAGCTGAGGGGCTAACCTCACATTCTGATGGATACTGAAGAGGGAAGGTCAGTAAGATAATTTTGGCTACTCAAAATGAGGTTCATGGCCCTACAACATTGGCATCCAGTGGGAGGTTATTAGAAGTGTAGAATCTTAGTCCTTACCCCAGACCTTTTGAGTTAATTTAACAATCTGCCTAGGTGGTTTGTGCACACCCCCCAAAAGTCTATTAAGAATGAGTTTGGTGGCCCGGCCAGTGTGGCTCAGCTGTTGAGCATGGACCTATGATCCAGGAGGTCACAGGCTGGCTTTTAGGCTCTATCCCAATAGGGGTCAGGCAGGCAGTGGACAATCAATGATTCTCTCTCATTGTTGATGTTTCTACCTCTCTCTCTCCCCCTCTCCCTTCATCTTTCTAAAGTAAATAAAAAAACATTTTAAAAAACCATAAGAATGCGTTTGGTGTATTTATGCCCAGTCTGACCTGGGGTAGAACACCTTCTGAATATCAACTGGCATGACAATTGGAGCAGAGGAGGTCTCCCATTGTTTATGCCCAGCATCAAGAAGGGACCGGGTTGCTGCCCCAAATGCACTTTGTAGTTTGACCTAAAAGGCTCCATGAGTTGCAAAGCGTTGAGTGAGTCAGTAGCAAAGGAAGAGAGTTACTACTTCTTTGGACTAGGAACCTTGCCAGGCTTTAGTTTACCAAAATGAGATGCAGTATATTGTACTATTGTCCAAGGATTTTGAATGTTACCATGTAGGCATTTATAAGGCATTAGATGTTTAAAGCAGGAATAGTCCTTCCATCAGTCAGTCAATTTTTCATATCATACAGGTTCTAGGAATCCATAGATAAAAATACAGTGATAAATATGATCCTCAAACAGTATTTCTATAGCTCTCATCCCATTCTGCAGGGAACTCTAGTCCTCCAGGGAGTACACAGCTGTAGGAATAAATACACCCATATATGAAATGACTTAATTAAGATATTTTTTCCCCTCTATAATGGTGTAGAGAGGTTCCAGGTAAAGCAGGAAGATAGAGAACATGTTACAGTCAGTTACTCAGGGATTCTGGATGAGGGGCGTCACTGTCATAATTAGCATGCGATTTTTAAGGTCTTTTTGAGGATTGTAACAGATATGATTTGTCTCAATAGGCCAAAAGAAGAAGGATATGGCTAAGTATATGTGTGGTAGGTTTTCTGGGGACTGATCTGTTTCAATCACATCATAAGCCAAATTGAATATAGATTGCCTTGTCTCCAGGAAGAGGAGTAAATGCAGTTTTGGAAGACAACTAATATTTCTGTGACACTGTCAATATCCAAAATAGATGCAATGATACCAACACTTAGCATGGGCAACCACTGACACTGCTTATTTCCACAAAACCACTTCCGCTGGCAGCAGTGAACTGGGCAAGACTGTGATCCCCAGTGACAATGACAAGGTGACTCTCCAGCAGCTACCTGCACTGTTGACACTCACCCTCCAGTTCAGCGGAGGTTTCGAAGATTGAAGGAACTAGATTTTTGAATTGCACTGCTATTTTACTGAAGACCTCTTGCCTAGTACAAATTTAAATGTGTAAATGCCAGGAGACATTTGGCAGAAGTGATTTAAGCGTAAAATTGTACTTTATATTGTCCTCCAAACCATCTTTTCCAACTAAAGCTGAGATAAAATAGCTTTTTCTAGGACTTCAGTACTTGAACTCTCAAATCCTCAGACTTAAACAGCTTCCAGGAGTTTGACGAACTTATGTCCAATGGAACAGACTGGTATATAAGCAAAAAAAAAAAAAAAAATCAAACCTCAGTTTTCTATTTCTTCTTTTTTATTCCAACACTCTCCTCTCCTAGTTTTCATGGATTCTACTCATTCTGTACCTTCTCTCTGACTCTTATTTGCACAGTATGTGGACTCAAGATCTTACTGTTTGACAAAGGTCAGGCTGGTCCTAACGCATAGTAACAGTAGTAACCCAAGAACACTATGAGGAAATCACTACACTGAAGAGTCTATAAAAATGTGTTTCCCAATAGGTTTGGGCCAGAAGCCTTGCTATGGATATTATTGAACAAATCCCTTTTAGCACACTATGTGACAACAAAGTGTCAGTTGATTCTGACAAATGCATATTGTTTAAAGCCTGAACTTATAATATTAAATGCAGTAGAAATGTCACACAGTCAGCATATGCTGTAGTGGAAATTCTTTATTAGGAGTCACAAAAGAACTCAAGGTATTATTGATCCCATTTTCTGTGTGAACTTCAATGAATTAAACATTTGCAGGCTCAAATTTCATTTGTAAAATGTTAGAAATACTATCTACCTCACAGGTTTGATTTAAAAGGGAAATTAAATAATATATAAAGCATTTAGCAGAGAAGTCAATTATGATCATTGCTCAAATTTATCAATAATATTATCTGGGTGACTTAGTTGGTTGGAGTGTTGTTCTGCACACCAAGAGGTTGCAGATTCAATTTCAGATCAGGCACAAAACTAGGCTGTGAGGTTGATTCTCATTCCTTGTATACATGGGGCAATTTCTCTCTCTCTCTCTCTCTCTCTCTCTCTCTCTCTCTCTCTCACTCTCTCTCCTCCTCTCTCCTTTTTCTCTCCTTTCTTCTCCCAATAATAAAAAATCCTTGAGTGAGGATTAAAAATATAAAAATAATTCAATAAATTGAAGAAATTAATGGGTATGTTATTTCAAAGAGAGAGCCTTTGTTTTTGTCTGTTTTTACTCATATATCCCTGGATGTCATTGAATATACTATCTAATAAAATAGTAATATGCAAATTTGTTCGAACCTTTGCTACGCTACCAGCCAATCAGGAGTGGGGAGCAGGGCCGAGCAGCACAAGGGTTGGGGCTGAGCAGCCCAAGGTGGAGGGCGGGGCTGAGGCATGCGTGAGGTGGGAGGGCTAGTGTGGTGGGTGAGTATGCTGAATGTTTTAGAAATGTATGTAGGTGTGAAGCATACAGAGAGAGTGGGAGACACCCAGAGCAGTGGACACAACTTCTGCCCACAGATCCAATGGGTCGCTGGGCTGGCAAGTGGAGCGGGTCGGGTGGAGAGGGAAACCAATTATTGTATGTTCGCAGTGTCTGAACCCCAAGCCACCAAGGCTCCCTGAGGGTGACTGTCAGTGCTGCAAGCGAGGAGGGTCCCGGGAACAGTGGGCGGCCTCACCGGTGCAACCGCAGGTAGCATGGTACATGGCGACAGTGGCCGCGGGCAGGGTCCATTCAGGCGGCAGAGTGGTGGCTGCCCTGGGGGCTCGGAGTCTGTGGAGGCGGAGGTCCCAGGAACATCAGGGAGCGAGCACTGTCGGCACCATGGCCATGGCCAAAGGGCGCTGGAGAGACCCCGAGCTGCTTCTGCCTTTTGCGAGCAAGAGCCGCTCCAGTGGGGCTGGGCTGCCAGGAGAACCCCAGAGGCGAAGAGCGAAGGAGGAGAGATGGAAAGATGGGGTGAGGGAAGGGAGGGGGCATGGCTGTGGGGGGTCGGGGGGAGCTGGGGTGGGGAAGGAAACTGCTGGAACAACAACCCTGAGCTGACATCAGTAACTTTCCATTTCAAGAGGGAAAGAGGGAGCTGGAAAAGTACAGGTGCTGCATGCAGTTTGGCAGAGGCACCGGAAGAGGCACCTAAGGGGTCCTGGGTCTGTGGCGGAGCAACTCTGGGCTAGGCAGGGAAGGCGGGAGAGGGGGAGCAGAGGAGCTGGGGAGGTGCTGCGTGCATAGCAGGGCCCTCTAAAGGGCAGCTTTCACGGGAGAGGCAGACACGTGGCCTGAAGGTCCAGAAGGCGAGAGACCCCAGCGCCCTCCTCCCAAGTCCTGCTGATCTCCGAGGTCAAGGTTGGGCACACCCAGCTGAGCGCTCTGTGTCTGGCACCCATGCCCCCAGTACTGCACAGTGACTGGGCTCTGGGCAGCTTGCCCCTTGTCCGCTGCAAGTGTGATGTGCCCCTGGGGCTGGGTGGTTGCCGCAGGGGCTAAGGCCTGAGCTGGAGGAGCAGGGCTGAGGAGTCTGGGGCAGAGCCAGCCATCGGCCCCATTAAGGGTGCAGGCTGGGCTGGGGGACATCCCCTGCCCCCTGTGCACAAAGTTTGTGTACTGGGCCCCTAGTTATATATAATTATATATTGAAAATATATTTACTTTAATGAGTATGACTATAATAAGACTATATAACTCTAAGTTTATTTCTAATACTAAGGATTCTATCATGAAAGTTATAGATACTTTCATTTCCAAGTTATTTTAGAACTTTATCATATTTTTTAAGATTTTTGAAAATGTGCTTTTTTGAATAGATGATTTTCATTCCAGAACTGATTTTGTTTTATATTAGGCTCAGTAAGCCTTTGATTTATGCTCAGGTTGTTGTCTGAGGTTTTAGTGATCACAGCTGGATGGAAAAATTATTCTTGGCAAACTGATTTTCCAACCAGGCAACACAGAATGATGGATTGCTAGTATAATGGCTGTAATATATATTCGGTATACAAAGGAGATATGTGGTTTCTTCAAGATAAATTTGGATTTTTAAGAAGTGAGTTTGTATTTTATTCACTTTCTGCATGTAAGAAAAGTCAGATAATACACTACTGCATAAATGCATGATAGCCCATGTCTAGCCTAGTCAATTTTACTACTGTACTATAAAACACTTAAAGGATATCACAGTAGTATGTTCTTTGTGTTTCTCAGTACAGAAAGGTACTGTTCCCACAAGTTTTTATAATTTCAGGGATTTCTCTAAAAACAAGTATACCATTAAAATGTTAATCTGAATTATTATCTAGTACAAGTATTCACATATTTATATTGTTGATTATTTAAGATTTCTCATACATAATAGTATTGTTTACAATACTTGCAACCACAAAAATAGGAAACATGTAACTATTATGCTAATCTCTTTGAATGCATTAGTTATTTTTTAACTTCACATCTGAGCTGTGTGCTATTTGATTCCACATTATGGAAAAGAAACTGAAATGCAGTATTGTGGGGTATAGAGTGAGTGATATTTTGAAGCTGGAATGTAAATCCAGGAACTCTGGCCTCAAAAGCTGGGCTCTGGGTCATTTTTAAAATATAATGTTAATATACTTTATTTAAGCCAATATATTCTAAATATTATGAGGTTTACATGTAATCAACAATAAAATGATTATTGAGATATATTATATTATTTTGTTTTTAACCAAATCTTCAAATGTGTTGTATATTTTACACTGGTAGTACATATTGTTTAGATTAGCCACATTTGTATAGATGTAGGCATATCTGTATGACTTTCCAAGGTGAATAGCATGGACAGAAGTATAAAGTCTACTTGGAAATTCCAAGTAGATTTAAATTTTTGGTTAAAGACATTCACTATGTGGAATTTGATGCAGGGAATGAAAATTCACTATGTACCTAGTATTAATATATGCAATCATGCAGTCATTATTAAAATACTACCAACAATCCTATGAGATGATCAAGGTGATGCTCATTCTACAAATAAGGAAAGGTAAACTCAGATAGTGGCTGCCTAAGGGTTCCCAGTGAGGATGCTGGATGCAAACCTAGGTTTGTCATGTGCCAGATCGCAGATGATTTACCTCCCCCACACCCTCAATGTCACCCCATTTTCCAACTACACAGATGTTCAGAATGTCTGGTGGAAGAAAAGTGAGTAACTAAGAGTGCAGCATGATAAGGTTGCTTAGCATGATTTGAGAACCCTGAAAAAGGGCACCCAGTTCAGATTAGGTCATGACAGCTTCCTGGAGCAGATGACTCCTGAGCCTGCTGAGGGGGACATTGCTGAGAGTGAAGCTGATTCAGAGAGCTGCTGTAGGATGATGTGGAGGGATGACCTTAGCAGACTGCAGATGGTTCTGGGTGGCTAGAACAGGAGCAGATAATGCAGCCCTTCTTCCATTTGCAGGTCTAATGTGCACAGATGAATACATTTTATATGATTTTCTCTTTCTCATAGTAAGTGGTAAAAAAAATCTTATATGTGAGGCACACAGCAGTTTGAAGAACATTTGGTGCATTAAAGATGGGCTCAGTATTCTTTAAAAAAATTTTTTTTTACTGATTTCAGAGAGGAAGTGAGTGAGAGGAACATCAATGATGAGAGAGAATCATCAATTGGATGTCTCCTGCATGTCCCACTCTGGGAACTGAGCCTGCAACCCAGGCATGTGCCCTGACCAGGAATCAAACTGTGGCCTCTTGGTTGAGGCTCAACCACTGAGCAACTCTGGCTGGGGTGGCTCAGTCTACTTAAAACATGAAAAAAAGAGTTGTCTTTGGAAATGTGGGTATGTAAACAAAGTTATCTATGTCAATAACAACATCATCTATACTAATAAATCCTTGGTGGTGAATAGGCCAGCAGCGGAGAAGAGTTGGGGGCAATCAGGCTGGCAGAGGAGCAGTTAGGTGTCAATCAGGCTGGCAAGGGAGCAGTTAGAGGGCAATCAGGCAGGCAGGCGAGTGGTTAGGAGCCAGGAGTCCCTGATTGTGAGAGAGATGTCCAACTGCAGGTTTAGGCCCAACCCCTAAACCTGCAGTTGGACATCCCCCAAGGGGTCCCAGATTGGAGAGGGTGCAGGCTGGGCTGAGGAACACCCTCCACAGTGCACAAATTTTGTGCACCGGGCCTCTAGTCTACATAATAAAAGCCTAATATGCTAAGTGTCCGGTCATCCGGTTGTCTGTTCAACCAATCAAAACATATTATGCTAATGATATCCTAAGTCAACTCAACTGCTTGCTATGATGTGCACTGATCACCAGGGGGCAGACATTCCTACTGATAGGTCAGCTTGCTGCTAGGGTCTAGCCGATCAGGACTGAGCGAGACTGGCTGGACATGCCCTGGAGCCCTCCTGCAGTTCCTCCCTGGCTGGCCAACCTCCTGCCTCCCTCTCTGGCTCCATTGTGCACTGATGGGGTGGGGTTCCTTTGCCTGGCCTACACCCTCTTGCAATCTGGGACCCCTCTGGGATTGAGCCGATTTCGGCACAATCCCATCGGCCAGGCTGAGAGACCCAAGTGGTGCACGAATTCATGCACTGGGTCTCTAGTGTATGCCATAAATAGTTCAAAATAGTGGTTGGATAGACTATCTGTTCTAGGAACACATAATTACTAATAGCAATAGTAGCAGTCTGATTGTATGTGGTTGTCTGCTCAAGTTTTGTGTTCAGTGGCATAAGATATGATTTGTGCCTGGAAGTATCATAGATCCTACCCTCAAGGTAATACTAAAGATCAGGTTAGAATTGAGTGTGATGCATGAGAGCAAAGCATTAAGGAGAACTGAAGTTAGTCTTAAAATTTTGATAGTGCCTAATATCGTCTTAGGACTTAGACTGAAGGTACATCCCAGGTCCTGTGTATACTAAGGTTTTCTATGCCAGATTAGGTCTTCTCTCTGTAAAGAAGAGCTGGAAGGCAGTGTTGGTCACAGACACTTGGAATGCAGGAGACTAGAGAGAAAATCCAGAATTTTATTTGTCAAAATTTAAGATTGAAAAAGAAAGACATCTATCAGAAGATTCTGAGATAAGAAGATAGGCAAAGTCCATATTAAAGATGCATGGTAAAGTAGGAATAGGTCAGGATTAAACTTGTTAACAACTACACATTCTTTTATCAAGATTGTGTACTCACACCAGGCCAACTAGAAAGTTTTAAAAATTCTACCTGTTTGGGACAAGAATATGAACATGGGTCAAGACTGAGAGGCAGAGTTGGTCAAGCACTTTCACCATATTTCCAAAGCATTCTAAAGACCAGTAATTTATTATATGTCCAACACTGTTTTCATCACATTTTGATTACATATCGTGTATAAAGACACACATCAGAAATTTTATTAAAGATAATTTTTAAACATGCTCTATAGTAGCTACAAAAGCTCTTACTCTGTGTCTCTGAAAAGAGAGAAAACACTTCTAAATACATGACTTGCTGTACTTTTTGGTGAACAGAATACTTGCTCAATCTTAGAAATGACTTCAGTTCAGCAGAATGTTGGCCACATAATTTATCCTAGCACATTAGTGGTTCCCCAAGGATGTGTTTTCTCTTGCTTGTCTAATAACCGCTACAGCAAGTATTTACTACTTTACATATGTTTTATTTCTCTTCTTTTTCATTGGGAACATACCTTGGATCTCTCTTTCTCCTAGCATCTAAGACTGTGATTAAACTAGTTGGGATATAAAATATGGACCAATCAAATATGAGAAATACATAAAACATTTTTCCAAATATTGTATTTGCTTCTATAAGTCTTTCCTAGATCTCACTAATTGCCTGAATCATAGTTACAACCCTTTCCCCAATTCCTGGATCTCATAAAATTATTTTTTTAACTCATGGACCTCAGAGTTTCTTCTTAGACCCATGTATGTTCTTATTTTCTGGTTCCATCTGCTTTTGTACAGTCTGCTTAATAATGGGCCTTTGGATCCTACCATGACATAAGGTCAGCATTCATCATTAGGTTTAAATCTGATGTCTTTGGTAATAGAACGATTATATGAAAGAGGCACTCAATTTATTCCTCATGGCCCCAGAGTTATATGGACTTACTCTAGGGAAACAAAACAAAATTTTCTTCTTATTGTAAAGAAAGCATAAAACTCAGATAGCCGATTCATGGAATAGATCTCTTATGTATAGCAAACATACTATAGAGGGGTTGAGCTTCTTAAAGAATTTTCTAAACCACAATAGACTGCAGTTGATAGATTCTAATACTACTATAGCCTGTTTATTACTTTCACTGCCTAATCAAATATTGCATTGGTGAGAATCTGATTTGCAGTCATTGTATACCTAGTCTTCTAGCTCTTGTCTGCTCTGGCTAGAGTATGACATCCTTGAGGGTAGGACTCTTTCCCTATGAAACAGAGCTGCACTCCATATTAGATTGGAAACAAGTTGCAATTTTAAGACATATTAGTTCAGTTTGAATTCTAATTTATTACTTGTTTAACTTTGGGCTTCTATTGATTTAGCTTCTATTAGATTCACCTTCCAATGCTCTATAATTTTATGTATTATTGACTCAAATAATAAAATAGTGTGCATGTGGTTAATTCATTATCTTCTATAATATCTAATAAAAGAGTAATGTGCAAACTGACCATCACGCCAACACACAAGATGGCTGCCCCCATGTGGTTAAAGATGGCTGCCCCCATGTGGACATAAGATGGCCACCACAAGATGACCAACAGGGGAAGGTAGTTGGGAGGGACCAGACCTGCAAGGGAGGGCAGTTGGAGGTGATCAAGCCTGCAGGGGAGGGCAGTTAAGGGTGACCAGACTGGGAGAGGTGGGAAGTTGAGGATGACTGGGCCTGCAGGGAAGGGCAGTTGGGGGGGACCAAGCCTGCAGTGGAGGCCAGTTAGGGATGACCAGGCCTGCGGCGAAAGGCAGTTAGGGGCAATTGGCTGGCAGGGGAGCAGTTAGGCATCAATCAGGGTGGCAGGACAGTGGTTAGGGGTGATCAGGCTGGCAGGCAGAAGCAGTTAGGGGCAATCAGGAAAGCAGGCAGGCAAGCATTTGGGAGCCAGCAGTCCTGGATTGTGAGAGGGATGTCCAACTGCCCATTTAGGCCCGATCCTACTGGGATCAGGCTAAACGGGCAGTCGGGCATTCCTTGAGGAGTCCCTGCAAGCTTTGCTGAGGGTCACACACCCCTGTGCATGAATTTCGTGCAAAGGGCCTTTAGTTATTACATAATTACTATTATTTTCTTCAGTAGAAGGAACTTCTTAAGTCCTTAATAGGTAACATATAAATGAGAGGATGAGTGAGTGAATGGCATTCAAAATATCCTTATGTTTAACTATCTGTTGCTTCTCTGGGTTCCTATGCTTAATTGTAATAAACACATTTGCCTGCAAAAAGAGCCTTCTGCTACTCCCAAGAGAATCTCACTGACACAGTAAGAGGCTGAGACCCTGTAGCAGCTTCTGGAGCCCCACACACTAAAAGCCTGCCATCCTCCACCCAGTTCTTGGAACTGGAGAAGCTGAACCAGAACAGAATTTGCATAGAGGGGTAGTGGGCCAGGTCTTTCTTTGGGGGACTTTTATGATTGACATTTGTATCATGGCAGATAATAATGAGTAGAAAGATGGGGACTGAAGGGATGCAGAGACTTTGGTAGCTTCATTGTCTGTAGACTTGCCACTCTCTATCTCTCAGGGTGGGAGGGAAAGACTTGACTGCTGCCTGTTGCCTGGACTCATTTTGATCAGTGACAATCTTAGTGGAGGAAAAATTCCATAACTGGGTTAAATGCATTCAGTAGTTCGTGGGGAGATATGAATTGACAAGCTTATTCTGCTATAGACCACACAGAACAAAGAAAAAAAATTAGGGGTTTGATTTTAATCTATTGAAAGAAATCCAAATCACATACAGTCTTCCACCCCTTTCACCATAAACACATCCCTATGGGGGGCTACAGGACAGAGAGAACGGGTGCCTGTTTGTTGCAAATTTGACTCTGTGTCTGGCTTAGAGATGGCAGTGGCAGTGCTCCAAGGAAAGAGACTGCAAAAGTCAAAATAAAAATATGTTCAATGCTTTCAAACTTCTTTGTTTCTCTATTCCTTTGACTGCCTCCAGTTACATGTCTATGTTGCCTGAGGAAGGTTTTGGAGTGCCTTTTCTTGCTATTGAATATATAAAATATACTTCCTGGCATGCTTTCCTCTCACATTTTTTTCTAACAATACCACAGTATCTATCATCTTTAACCCTTTGGCTTTGTTTCTGTGAATGACTTTCTCCCACCTTACCATATGGGTCTCAGTAAAACTAATTTACAGAATTTAAAGAGATGAAAGGGAACTCCCCCAAATCTTAACCAATCCTAAAGAAACAACTGGAAGTTTGTAAGTGATAAGTGAGCCCTCTTTTCTGTGTGTATATTTGCATGTGAGGGAGAAGAGAGGGAAATATAGAAACAGGTTAGATTCAGGAAGGGTTTCAAAATATGCACGAGATTAGAGTGAGAATAAGGTAAATTTAACTCTATAATAGATGACAATCTCAAAGTGGTATGTAAGCGCAAATACAAACTTTCAGAGGAAATAGTGGAGAACTTTTACATGCCTTGCACACTCCTTGCACATGTCTAGCATGTAAAGAGGATGAAGAGAATGAAGATTAGCTTTTTAAAGGGCAGTTTATGAAGTTTTATATATGAAATGTGCTATGATGTAAGGAGTTTATGTCTCTTCTCTTCAAGACAAGAAGAGAAGCTTTAATAGGACTACTCTCTGATTGTCCTCACTTGATATGTGACCTGCATGATAGTGATAATAGGGAATTTTGTCTAACTTACCTTGAGAAAGCTGGAGCAGCCCCTGACACCACAATACAGGGCTGATGGCAAATACTGCATGCAATCACAGCTGCTAATAGCTCAAATCCCATACCAGACATTAAACTCAGGGTAGACTTATCAGCCCAGATCCATTTAAAAAGAAAACCTCTTCAAGAGCCAGGGTGGTAGGCTGAGGGAATCTCATCAGTGAGATATTAAAAGTTAAATACCAATAAAATGCTGAGAATGTGGGGGAAGGTGTGAGAGACAGCTACAGATGAGGCAACTGTGTTACTACAGTGGCAGATGTCATTAGATTGTAAATAACTTAAATTCATCATTGTTATAGACAGGCCTGAGTGACATGGCAATGCATATTTCTTTTGAAACATTTACTAAAAGTTAAATATCTTATTTTGAAAACTGCTCTTGCACTTACTGAGGTTTCTAGCAAACATCCCGATTAGTTCTTTTTTTGGTAGATCACTCTGTGCAGTTTTCTTGAGAGAATGGGGGTGTAGATCTATGTAGGTGAGCAATCCAACTAGATTTAATGGAAGGCAATTTTATGGAATTACGCCTGAATTTTATGTATGGATCCTTGAAGGTTCATAGGGAAGTAAATCAGATAAGCCACTGATGGGAAATGGGCAATATGTGTTCCAAGTTTAAGTCAATTGAAGTGAAAGTTTCTTCTAAATTATTTGGTTCTTCAAGTAGCTCATATCATATTTCTTGAGCACACAACATTTAAAAGGTTGATACAGAAAAGAAAGCCTACTGTGTAGTTAGAGAAGGTACGGCTGATGAAGTGAAAAGAGAACCAGGCAAATTCAGTGTCACAAAAGCCTAGAAAATATGGTTTCACAGGCCAGTGTGGCTCAGTAGTTGAGCATCAACCTATTAACCAGGAGGTCACAGTTCAATTTGCAGTCAGGGCATGATCCTGGATTGTGGGCTCAATCACCAATGTAGGGAGTGCAGGAGGCAATTGATCAATGATTCTCTCTCATTATTGATGTTTCTTTCCCTCTCTCCCTTTTCATTCTTCTCTGAAATCAATAAAAAAGTCCTTCAAAAATATGGTTCAATGTGGATGGATGGATGGATGGATGGATGGATGGAGTGATCATCTATGTTAAATGTTGCTAAGAAAACAAAAAGATGAGAACATATAGATGAACATTTGCTTTGGCAAAATACTGTCTTTGGTGGCTTTGATAAGAGCTAGTATAATAAAGTAGTTAGTATGAAAATCCAGTTGGAAATGATCAATAGAAAGCCAAAGGTCAATAATATAGCAGGGATATATTCAAATTAGTTGAGGATAGTTGAGAAATAGGAAGTGGCTGGAAAAGGAGATAGGGCCATGCATATAAAAATGTAACATATGAGAGAAAAAAGGGAACATTTGGGTTTCCGGAGGAGCACACGTGTTCTTTCATTTTAATATGATGAGAAGTACAGTTGGTCGGTGAAAATGCATGTGGGTTGGTGGAACTGATGGTGGAAAGGAGAGATCATTCTCACCTGCCTCTTGTCTTCATGATGGATGCAGCAAGGTCAGTAGCAGGGAGGAGACCAGGGAACAGGTGGAGTTTTAAAGAGAGGATGAGTGACCTCTGAGAATATTACCATGCCAACTAAGTAAAAAGTACATTAGACACAAAGACAATAGATACACGTTTGAAGAAATGTAAATGTAAAGAACAAATTAAGCTAAGTAAGATATAAAATGAAATTATTGAATGATGCTGTCTATCAACTTCTTTTAAATCTGGGACTAAAGCTAAATGTCTTAAAGAATTTACATATATAAAACCCTAATATGCAAAGAGACTGAACGGCAGAACAACCGAACAATTGAACAACTGGTTGCTATGATGTGCACTGACCACCAGGGGCACCTGTAGAATATGGCAGGTATTGGCAGCAGGTGGTAGAGTGTGGAAATGGTGGGCGTCAGCCGAGGTGGGATGCTAGAGCAGGCGAGCAGGGGCGCCAGACCAAGGTGGGGTGCCAGTTGTGGTCATCACGGCAAGCCTCTGGTGGTTACTGAAAATTCTTTATTCTCAAGCACTGTGGTCCTGCCCAGTGCTTATATCCGCTACCGGCACTGGTGTTGCCATTTGCACTGGCTCCTGACACCTGGCGCTGGCCCAGATTGCTTGGTGCCATCAGTGGGTGTGAATGGCAGCTGCAGGCCCCAATAACCCCACAGGGCTTCTCCACCTCCCCTGTTCCTGAAGGACAATCAGGGCTGGCACACCTCTTGCACCGGCTGCCAGCACTGGCTCCATTCATACCCACTGCTGGTGCTAGCCACAATTGCTCCATGCAGTTAGTGGGTGCGAGCAGGGCTGGCTTGTGGGAGCAGAGGTGGTAGGAGCAGGGCTGCCAGTAGAGAGGGGCCTGGGGCCCTCAGTGGGAAGGAATGGGAGGGGGAACAGAAGATGGGCCGAGACCTGCCCCTGTGCCCACCACAGCCTCGCAGCCCACAGTTCCTTTCAAGGTGCACAAATTCATGCACTGGGCCCTTATTTATAAAATAAAAAATAAATTATTAAATTAATAATACAATTAACGAAAATCCATGTTTTGAGATACAGAGAATAAAATAAAATAGTAAATGGTAAGCAAACTGATTTTTCTCATCTTTAATAGTGAAAGATCACACTATGTAAAGTAAGATAAAAAAAATACTGTTTCATATAAAGTTCAGGTCCCAAAAGGTTATAATGAAACAGAAATAAACTAAAATAGGAGTTGAGGTACACTTAAGATATCTGGGTTTTACTGCATGTTGTTTCACATTTAAAAAGTGTCATAAAAAATATTAAATAGTGGTTAATTATATGTACACTGAGTGTCTAAAAGTAAAATATACAGATATTTCCAACTTTCTTTGGAATTTGTTAAAATAAAATTTGGGCAAAAAACAAGATGGGTGTTGTGAGGAAAGAAACAGTTTAGGAAAATTGGAAGTTCAGTTATTCACTTCTTTTAGAATAGCAAGTTGGTGGATCAATTTTAATACCTTAGGTTAATTAATTGTAGTTTGAGTTTGTAATTTAGTTTTATGGGCAATGTAAAATTCCAGAGCCCATTAGACTTTTCAAATTTTCAGAAAAAAAAATACTCAAGCCCTTTGAAGTTCTAGCATTAAACAATTGTATATTGTATAATCCTTTCTTATATCCCACATTATTTTTTTTGTTTGTTTTTTTTATCTTTATTGTTCAGTTTATTAATTACATTGTTTCCCCTTTTTATCCCCCTATAGCTTCCCTCCACCCTGTACCTATCCCACCCTCCACCCTCACCTCCCCCTCCCCACTGTCCTCTCCCATTGTTGCTAGATTTTTGTCCAGTCTCTTGCTGCACTTCCCACAACCCTTTTCTCCCCAAGAATTGTCAGTCCATTCCCTCTCTATGTCCATGTCTCTGTTATATTCACCAGTCTATCCTGTTCAACAGCCTATCAATTCACTTGATTTTTATGATCATTTGTTGATAGATGTGTATTTGTTGTTCATAATTTTCATCTTTACCTTTTTCTTCTTCCTCTTCTTAAAGAATATCTTTCAGCATTTCATATAATGTTGGTTTGGTGGTGATGAACTCCTTTAGCTTTTTCTTATCTGCGAAACACTTCATCTGACCTTCTATTCTGAATGATATCTTTGCTGGATAGAGTAATCTTGGTTGTAGATTCCTGCTGTTCATCACTTTGAATATTTCTTGCCACTCCCGTCTGGCCTGCATCGTTTCTGTTGAGAAATCCGCTGACAATCGTATGGGTGCTCCGTTATAGGTAACCAACTGTTTCTCTCTTGCTGCTTTTAATATTCTCTCTTTGTCTTTTGCTCTTGGCATTTTAATTATGATGTGCCTCGGTGTGGTCCTCTTAGGGTTCCTATATATTGGGGTTCGGTGCACTTCTTGGACTCCTAAGTCAATTTCTTTCACCAGGTGTGGGAAGTTTTCAGTCACTATTTCTTCAAATAGGTTTTCATTGTCTTGGCCTCTCGCTTTTTCTGGCAACCCTATAATTCGGATGTTGGTATGCTTGAGGTTGTCCCAGAGGCCCCTTACACTATCTTCAATTTTTTGGATTCTTTTGGTTTCTTGCTTTTTCAGCTGAGTGGATTTTACCTCTTTGTATTTCAAATCTTTAACTTGGTTCTTGGGGTGCTCCAGGGCACTTTCAGGTCTTTGTATAATATTTTTTGTTTCAGTCAGTGTATGCTTAATTTCTGGTTGGTCCTTTTTCATATTCTTGAGAGTCTGCTTTATATCCTTGAGGGTTTCTTTCATTTCCACGTTGGTCTTGATCATTTCTTTGCAGCTCTCGTTTATATCCTGGAGGGTGTTGTTTATTTTCTTGTAGGACTCATTCATTTCCTTTGTGGTCTTGCTTATTTCCTTATAGGCCTCGATCTTTTGTTGGAGCCTCTTAAAAAACCCTATAACCGTGGTTCTGAATTCCGTGTCCAGTCGTTTTTTTTCCTCCATTTCTTTCACATCTGATTTCTTTCCATGTTGCTGCATGGTGGCTGCTTCCCTGAGTTGGTCAATTAGCTTTGTGTGGTAGACTTCCTACTAGGGATAGTGGCTCAGCCTCCCCAGTTACCTGAGGTGGATATGGGCTGCACAGTCTTGCTGAAGTTAAGCTCAGTTAATCGTTGTTAGCACTTGGAGGGTTGACCTCCAGGCCAATTGTCTGTGAAGCTCAGCTGTGCTCAGGTTGGGTGGGCGGAGTCTCCGGGCGAAGCAGACAGCGTTAGCTCCGCCCTATGCGGCCCTAGGGACTCTGTGCCAGGGGCAATGGCCACCAGCACCTCTGAGAGAGAGCCGCTGTGGAGCTCCACTGGCTGCTGGTTGCCGGGGAATTCAGACTTTCCCAAAACGAGTCTGCATGCGCAATGTCTCACCCAGGGTCGTAAAACAAAGCAGTCTGAAGGTTTTCCGAATGAGAGGCAAGTTGCGGAGCGCTCTCTGCGCCGTCATGCAGCTGAGCTGTTCACGAGAGCTGCCTTCTCCACAAGCTGGGAGACCCGGCAGCACCCGAGCTTCGGCGTGCCCTCCCACTGTCCAGTTTTCACCCCGTGTGATAGTGGGTTCCCTGGACTTCACCCAGAGCTGGAGACTCAGTCAGTGGGACGTCTTTGTCTCCCCGTTCGAGAAAACTGGCCGGTTTCCAGCCGCCCACCCTCTCTGCGGCGCGGGCTTCAAACCTCTCTCTGTGCGCGAATCTTTCAACGCTGTTCGCCGCCGCTCCTCCGAGTCACAGTGTCTTATCTTCACTTTTATTTGTGGAATTTTCACTCGGCGAGCTTTCTGGTGATTCTGGAAGGTGTTTGTTCTTTCGTTAAGTTGTAGTATTAAAATTGCTGATTATGACAGCAAGATAGGTGTTTTGCCTTTGCCGCCATCTTAGTTCCTCCCCTTTCCATGTTTCTTATTGGCACCTAAGACTTCTGATTGGTGTAGAACAGGCTCACAAAATCATTTGGTGGCGAGTCAAGAATGTTAAAGTTGACAATTTTGTATGGACTGCAAATGATAGAAAAAAAAGTTCCCCACCCCTGGTTTAGAAACAGGCAAATCATTAAAGCTAATTACTCTCATGCCTTTTGTGTGTACACAGGCATTATCTGGAATGGAACATGTATGGCGCAAAGTGCACACTGTCTGGGTGAACATAGGTGGTCTTCATGCTGCAGTTTACCTTCTGAACCGTACACCTCAAGCTTTTGTTCATCCTTCTAAGTGCAAAGAATGATTAATAATATTTGTGCTTCTTGACACTGGAAATGCCAGAATTATCTTGCTTTAAGAGAAAACCAGTATTTAATATTAACAAAAGTACAGTTTGCTGTTTAAGTTGGTCTAAAGCTCTTTACCCGGGTTAGCAGTTATGAATGTAATGTCATGGAATTGAAAGTCTTATGAAAGAAGAACATTTCACATTTCTTCCTCTGCAGCTGTTGTGAAGAGGTAGCCGAGCAATTGGTACTTTTCCTAAAATGCTCTTGAAATTTGGGTTTGTATTTTATTTCCAGGCTTTGTATCAGTTCCTGTTGTCCATTGTAGCCACCCTTTGAATTAAAAACTTCACCTGAGTTCTTTGTTGTTTTCTCTTGGGTCACTATTCATATTTAGATGCTTTTCCAGCTAGCCGAGGCTCTGTGAGCTCCCACATTATTT
Source organism: Antrozous pallidus (assembly GCA_027563665.1). Classification (NCBI taxonomy): domain Eukaryota; kingdom Metazoa; phylum Chordata; class Mammalia; order Chiroptera; family Vespertilionidae; genus Antrozous; species Antrozous pallidus. The sequence goes on along the minus strand of CM050510.1, from coordinate 71,421,126 downwards.
TATTTCTGTTGATTTCTGTTGGAAGAAAGAAGGAGAATTCCAGCTAATATTTTATCCAAAAAGTATATTCTTATGTCTCCTTGTCCACTTGGGTCCTGTGAGAATCCTCATGTCCAATGGTAACTAGTTAACTGCCAAAAGGCTTTTATTAACAGTTTAATAGTTTAGTCACTTGATAGAAATTGGTGCTGTGTGTGCTGTATGGGAATCTTACTTCTTTTTTCCTCTCTGCATTTGACAATTTCAAATTCTTCTATTCAGGTAGAAGCTGGTTTCTCCAACCTACTTTATAGTTGAGCAAACATTCTCTCTATATATATCCCTACAGTAGTATCTTACCAATACTACTGGTATCTCATCCCAGTGTTGGTTTAATATGTCAGAAGGAGGCCTTTCTTTGCCAGTACCCATTGTGTATAGGAACTCAGCTGCTTCACAAGCCACGGATCTGTCGTGACAAAGTGATTCTCCACTGATCCATATAGAGAATCCATATAGACTCTTTCAACAGCCCAATGCTAGCCAGTTTAGGATCTATAAATTCTGTCTATACACTCTTAATTTACAATTCTTTGAAAAAAGTAATGTTCAGGTATCCTCTACTGAACACAATCTTAATGGCTGCATGGCTGGATTGGTTGCAAAGCAACTAGTTTAAACTCCTTAAAGTCATTGGCATGTGGATGACATGTATCCCAGCACAGATTCAGAGTCGATCCTATAATTAATACCTTTGGCATTTAACGGCAAGCCCCCTATGGCAAGGGACTTGTAATTAAATAACTGAATTGTTTTATTATATTTTAAAGCTTCTTATTTAAATGTATTTATTATATATTTATAAAACTTGAATTTATAAATAAGTTTATATTCTATTTCTTTAGTTAACACTGTGTCATCAAGACTTTTTTTAGTTTATTCACAGATATAATAGTTATTACTCAAGAGCCTTCAATTTGAAAATAATTAGGTCTCCAATTTGTGGCTATCATAAGAATATTAAAATGAACATTTTGAACTTTTTCATGTTGGCATTATTCTTTAGTATTATTTTTACAAATAATTCTACTAAATCAAATGGCTGTAAGACTGACATGTTTTGACTGTATTTTAGTCAAATTGTTTTCTGAAAGTTTTACCAATTTACCTTTGCTGGTAATCTATTGGAATCATGGTTTTGCTTCATCTTTATGAGCTTTGGACACTTGATCATCATATTTGTTGATTCTACAGGGCATTCATTCCTTCTTTGTCTTAATTCCTTAGCTGTCCTTCCCATTGTTTGCTATAGCAATGCATTTTTAAAGTAAGAGGTGGTGCTTGATCTTTAGTATCTGCAAATCTTTTTCTAGGTATTTTGTTCTTATCTAAGAATTAAATATCTAGTACAGTGTCTGCTATTCTTTAAAATTTACCCTCTAATGTGCTGTCTCTTCTAGCTTGCAGAGTTTGCAGTGAGATTTATGGTAAGGATTTTGTGCCTGCATTCTATTATCTTCTGTATTCAATGCTTACAAAACTCTTGTTAGAGATCAAGGAATGAATGTATCACATCATAGGAGAATGCTATTATTTCAGAGCAAATGTGATATACTAACTATTAGAAAAAAAACTCATCCCTTACGTTACGTGGGAAGTCTTATATGTAGGTTATATTTAATGAAGTGTTTGTGTGTGTGTGTGTGTGTGTGTGTGTGTGTGTGTGTGTGTGTGTGTATATACGTAGCCTCAACTTTGAAGACAGAGAACTTTAGTTCAGATCCAGTCTCCCCCATTTTCCAGCTGAGGCATTTTTTTACAATCCTAAAGCAGTCACAATAGTTAAATATGAAAAACTATGTCCAACAATTATGGTTGTTCTTAGAATTAAATGTGATTGTATAAAATAGCCCGATTACAGTTGCTGGGGTACAATAAGTACTCAATAAATATTAGTTCTCTCTCTGTGTCCTCTTGATATGTAATGGACAAGGCCAATTTCCCTAGGAAGTAGCATGAGTGGACTGGAGAGTCTCTGAGGTAAACCCGAGAAACATCATCTTACCAGCCAACACATCTTTGCCTGTGGAAGACGCCCATTCCTGCTGCCAGAACCCAACCCATTTTAGAGACTCCAGGAGGGCAATCAAGCTTGACCACAGTTCTGTAGTCCTGCTGGTTATAGAAAACAGGAGTTACCATGTAGCAAAAAGATTAAAAAACTGATAACATGACATGATAGTTAGGCGGTAAGATGGCAAACAGCCCAGCAAACTGGGCTAGTTTAAAGTCAGAAGCTGATATTGTAAAATGTGTCTGCTCATATATTTCTTGAATACCCATTATTGATTTTCTCTGATTCAGTAAGTTTCTTAAATTTTTATGTTAGTATGTCTTAGTTATGGCAAGTGAAATAAAAAGAAAAGATTGGTACATTTTTTTCTAGAAAGATTAATGGAAATTAGCCTACTTTGGGCCAGGCTGTCCTGCTGCTTCCTCAGGAAGATGAATGATGCAGGCAGAATAAATAATCTTTAACTAGCTAATGCAAATGACAGTTTATCTTTTTTCAGTCAAATCCCTTTGTATAGTGAGTGGTAAGATTGTTTTCTTATATACTCCAGAAATATTTCCTCATTTGTGTAGTCACAAAGGCAAGTGTTATCTTTGACTTTCACTTCAACTTTGTCTTATGAAAAGGTACATGACTGAGAGGCAATCTGTGATAGCTCTAATTGTAGTCCAGCCAGAAACCTGTCTCCATGTTTCCTGCAGTTTCTGCCCCGTACTTTCCTCTTGATTATGATTACCCACAGACTCATCTTTGAAAGCCAGTGTTTGATGTTCAAGCCTGAACTTGAGAGCAAACAAAAGTTAACCCAATTGTGTTAAAACCAAAACTTATTAGTAGTTGTTTTCTTTTTCTGAAAAAAATATAGAGTGAATTTTTTATAGATAACGTGTTTATTTATTATGTAGTTGAACTTCCTAAAAATAACTTTTTTCTATTTAGTGTTAACTTACATTGAATAACTAGATAAAATAAATTACATACAATCTTAAGGCAGAAGAATTGCTAATTTTCTCTATAGATCTAGAACTAGGTCAAATGGTATATTTGAGAGGACATGATATTTCCCTCTTTATTTTTATTTTTGAAAAAATTGTATACTTTATTTTTATCATGTTTTGGTTTATAGAAAAAAATGAGTGGAAAGGACATAAAGTTCTTATATAGTCACTAACCACCTAACAGTATCCCATATCATTGTCTTGCATTAGTGTGGCTCAGCTGTAACAATTGATAAATATTCTTAGTAACTGAATTCTATAGACCATATTAGGGCTGATCCTTTAAGATTTTCATTCTATAGGTTTTGAGAAATTTATAATGATGTACATGCAATCATATAGAATAGTTTCCCTGTCCTAAATGACCCCGTGCTCCACCTGTTCAATACGCCATCCTCCCTCCACTGGAACTTCTGGCTACCAGTGACCTTTTTATATACAGTTTCTCCTTTTCTAAAATATTTTTCAATTAAAATCATGCAGTATGTAGCCTTTTCACATTAGCTTTTTTCACTTAGTAATATACATTTAAGTTTCTTTCATGTGTTTTCATGGATTGATTGCTCAATTCTTTTTAGCACTGAATATTATCTCATTGTATGGATATACCACAGTTTGTTCATTCACCTATGGAAGAGCATCTTGGTTGCTTCTACCTTTTGGAGATTAATAAATAAAGCTGCTATAAACATGTACATGTTTCTATGTGCGCATACTTTCCAATTAATTTGGGTAACTACTAAGGAATGTGACTGCAGATTATCCTGAAACTGCCTGACTTCAAGGCTTCCTATAAAGCTATAGTAATCATACAGTGTGGCATTGGAAAAGAACAAGTAAATAGATCATCAAATAGACTTGAGAACCTAGAAATAGACATTTAAAAATAGTCACGTGATCTTGGACAAAAGAGCAAAGGCAATTCAATGAAGAAAGCATAATCTTTTTAATAAATGGTGCTAGAACAAATGATCACTCACATGTGAGTCTTTTTTATGTTTTTGTGGTGGTAACATAAGTAGTATTGTGGTTTTAATTAAAATTTTAATTATTAAATGCTGGTATATAAGCAAGCAATTATCTTTTGCATATAATATTTGAACCTTACAACCTTGCCACAGTTACTTATGTTCACATTATATTTCCTTTTCTTGCCTCATTACATTAGCTAGAACTTTTAGTACATTGTTGAATAGGAGTGGTGAAGTAGACTCCCTCGTCTTGTTCCTGATCTTAGCAGAAAAGCATCTAATCTCTCAATATTAAGTATGATATATGCTGTAGGTTTTTTGTAGACATTCTTTGTCAATTTGAGAAAGTTTCCCTCTATTTCTAGTTTGCTGAGCGTTTTCATTTGGCAAGCATTGAAGTTTGCCAAATGCTTTTTTTTGCATCTACTGATTCATTAATATTTTTTTATTCTGTAGCTTGTTGATGTAATGGATTAAATTAATTACTGTTTATTGTTGACCCAATCTTGCAGATATGGAATAAATATAACTTGTTTATAGTATGTAATTTTTTAATATATTGTTGGGATTTGATTTGCTAATATTTTGTTGAGTATCTTTGCATCTCTATCCTTGAGAGATGTTTGTCTGTGTTTTTCCTTTCTTGTAATGTTTTTTGTTTTGGTCTCAGGGTAATTCTGACCTCAGAGTACATGAGTATATTGAAGGAAGTTGTAGAGTATTGACTTTTTTTTTTCATTTGGTGTTTCTTCTATTGTATTTCTTCCTTAGCAATCTGGTAACATTCACCATTTAATACATCTGGGCAGGTATTTTCTGCTTGAAAAAGCTATTAAATATTCTTTCAACTTATTTAATATTTGTAGACCTAATTAGATAATTTCTCCTTGTGTGAGCTCTGATAGTTTGTGTCTTTCAAGGAATTAGGCCATTTCATCTATGTTTTCCATTATGGTTGCACCAATTTATATTCCCACCAACAGTGTTCAAGGTTTCCCTTTTCTCCACATACTTGCCAACACTTACCTTTTACCATTTTTATATTAACCATTCTACAAGCACAAGTGATACCTAATTTTGGTTTTAATTTGCATTCCATGATTATTACTGAAGTTGAGCATTTTTTCATATAACTGTTGGCTGTTTATGTTTCTTTTGAGAAATGTCAATAAAAGCATTTTTTTTCAATTTATATGTTTTCTTGCGTTTGAGTTATTTGTGTTACTTATATAAATTGAATAGTAACTCCTTATCGGATTTGTGGTTTACAAATATTTTCTTCCACTCTTTAGGTTGTCTCTTTATTGGTTGTTCCTTTTGCTGTATTCAAGTTTTATAGTTTGATACAAGCCTACTTGTCTATTTTGCTGTTCTTGTCTATGCTTTTGGGATCATATCCAAAACATCACTGCCCAGTGGCACAGTCCATTGAAGTGTCATGCCATACACCAAAAGGTTGTGAGTTCAATTCCAGGTCAGGAAACATATTTATGTTGTGGGTTTGACCCCAAGTTGGGGTGCATACAGGAGGAAACTGAGTGATTTTTCTCTCACATTAATGTTTTTTTTTCTCTCTCTTCCTTTCTTCCTCTAAAAACATCAATTAAAAAACACATCTTCAGGTGAGAATTAAAAAAACAATAATAATAATCATTGCCTAGATCAATGTCAAGAAGTCTTCCCCCTATGTTTTATTACAACAGCTTTAGATTTTACATTAAAGTTTTTCATCTATTTTGAGTTGCACCAACCTGGGGGACATTATGCTAAAGGCAATAAACCAGGCACAGAAAGACAAATAGTGCATGATCTCACTTCTATATGGAACCTAAAAGTCTAACTCATAGAAGCAGAGAGTAGACTGGTGGTTACCAGGGGCTGGAGAATGGGGAAATGCAGAGATATTGGTCAAAGGATACAAAGTTTCAGTTATTCGGGAGGAATAAGTTTTGGAGGTCTAATGTACAGCATGGTGATTATGGTTAATATTGTATCGTATACTTGAAGTTCGCTAAGAAAATAGATAAGTGTTCTTACCACAGACACAAAAAATGTAGCAGTCTGAACTGATGAATATGTTAGCTTGCTTGTGATAATCATTTCACAATACATACATATGACCAAACATTATATTGTGTAACTTAAATATATATGATATTTATTTATCAATGATACCTAAATAAAACTGGGGGGAATAAAGTGATTATTAATATGATTGGATTGATATGTATCATATTTTTTTCTGTTTTCTATTTCTTATTCTTGTTCTGTTTTCTTTTGTTTTGTTGATTGTTTGTTGATTGGTTGGTTATATTTTATTTATTTATTTATTTATTTATTTATTTAGTCTTCCACTCTTCTGCAATCTTCTCTGGCTTTCATTGAGGCTTATTAGTGCTCATAAACGATTTCTTTTTTATTCTCCTCTCTTGGACATCACTATACTTCTTTTTCTAACCTTTTTTAGTGGCGGGTTGCTTTTGAGTTTGCAGTATGGAATTACAGCAATTCCATGTCCTCTTTCAAATAACACCAGACTGCTTGCTGGAGCTGTCAGAGTCAGAGGCTGCAATGTCCTCTGCCGTCTTTGATTTGTTTTCCCTGTTGTAGCAAAGCTCGTTGATGTGGTGCTGGGGTGTGGGGGGAGGAAAAGCATCCTATTGGCCTCATTCTTTTAGTCAACCTATGCTCTGAACTATGAATTCCACCAAGGATTCTCAGTCCCTCTTCCCTCCTTTAGGTGGGGCAAGAAGGCAAGAGAGAGCTTGTGTTGGGTATTTTCCTCACCTCAGGCTATTTACTCTTGGAAAATAGTTTCTCCTGAGGGCAGACCTTATAAAAAATGGTATTATCTGGGCATATTTCAACATGACTACTTTTCCCCCTCTCACTTCTGGAATCCTCAGAGGATTTTTCTCTAGTCTTTACTGTGATCCCTGGTAGGGATCGTAGGGGTAAGCTCACAAATTGTAAGGTCATTTATGTCAGGATATCCCTGCTATTTTTTTTTTTGTTGTTGTTTTATTTTGTCGGGTTTTTTTGTGTGTTTTATTGTGTATGTGTGTGTGTGTGTGTGTATTTTGTTAATCCTCAGTAGATGAATTTTTTCCATTGATTCTTAGAGTGGAAAGGATGGAAGGGAGAGAGGGGGTGGGGCGGGGGGCTCTCACCCACCCCAACCAGAGCCAGGGATAGATCCTCCAACCCAGGAATGGGCCCTCGACCGAGAATTAAATCTGTGACCCTTCTGTGCATGGTACAACACTCTAACTATAGGGCTATCTCCACAGTTTTTAATTCTCAGGCTTGTCTACACTGAGCCTCAATTATAGTGTAAGGTTTCCTACACTCACATTCCTCTTGATTATAATTCATAAGAAAATATTACATTATATCATATCGTACTCCCTTTCTTATATATTTTTAAAAATATATCTCTGTTGATTTCAGAGAGAAAAGGAAGGAGAGAGAGAGAAACATCAGTGACGAGAGAGAATTATTGATTGGCTGCTCCTGCACACCCCCTACTGGGGATCCACTGAGCCAGGCTAGCAGGGCTCTTCTTCCTTTCTTATGATGGGGTCGCATCATTTTGTCCTAAGATGTTACTGTGTGTTATCTGAAAAATTACAGCGTCAGGAAAGGGATCCAATTCTGAAAATATGCCAGGAAGATTAGAAGAATCAAAGTGACCCATTCAAAATGCTCTTTAATAAGCTTCATGAATTCTTGGGTTTTCATTTGTAACTATGTTATACTGAATGAGAAGAGAACAGGATTCTGTCTGTGAGGGTTGTCAGTGCCCCTTAAAGTATGCCAATTCCTGGCCCACACATTGATTAGCACTGACTCATAATGCGGAATGTTAAGACTTAGTCTTCCAGGCAAATCTGGGGAACATATTTAACACCATCTATTATTCAGGACCACACTATATTCAGAAAGAAATGTTTATCTTTCCTACTTTATAACTGCAGGAGTGTTATTTTCTGTGTCTGAATAATGGTCTATCAATTGGGAAAATTATAAAACAACTTTTATTTAAACATTGAAGTGTCATATTATGCCAATGGATTGTACTTTCAGAGAGAGAAAAACAAATTACAAAAAGAAAACCCTATTTGAAAAATTAACCTGCTAACTATCACAATCTATTTGGCAATGGAACTTCCATATATATAGTAAACCTTATATCAATGAAAGTAGATGTTATTTAACTATGTTAAATTTTTTTGTCATTGTAAATTTAGAAAAAGTCAAAAGAGTAAACAAGAAAATAAAATTAAATGTATCTCACAATCCTAATATATCAGCAATGTTACTTTTCTATTAATATCATGACAAATTAACACAGATTTATCAGCTTAAAATAAAATAAATGTGTTAGCTAATATTTCCTATGTCAGAAATCTGGGAGGCTTTGGCTGGCTTGTCAGCTGATAGTCTGTCTCACAGGCTGGAATCTGGATGTCTGATGGCCTGGGCTCTTATCTAGCGGCTCAGAAAGAGGATCTGTTTTCAGGTTTGCAGACTCATGGTGGCTGTGGGGCCGTGGTCCCTGTTTCCTGGCCTTCTGGCAGCTGGAGCCTTTCTTAAACCTTGTGCTGTCCTGTTCCTTGTAGTGCTTCCCCTCCTCCTCATCCTCAAACCAGCAATCTGTCTCATGATTCTAATCACTCTGACTTCTGCTGCTGCATATTTTCTGCCTCTAGTTTGGGAAAGTTCTTTGCTTTGAAATGACTAAACTTTTTAAAATTATCAGGATATATTTTTAAATTTATTTTTGAGAGAGAAATATGTGTGTGGGGAAGGGGGTGGTAATGGAGAAAGAGAAACATCTGTATGAGAGGTAAACATTGATTGGTTGCCTCCAGCATAAGCCCTGACTGGGTATCAGAACCACAATCTAGGTATGTGCCCTGATCAAAATTGAACCCTCAACCCTTCCGTGCACAGGATGATGCTCCAACCAACTGAGCCATCCAACCAGGGCTAAGTGACTAGACTTTGAAGTAGCTAGATTGGCCCAGCCTGGATAATTTATGTAAATCCATGAATTCTACCAGCAAATGTAAAGGAACATTCAGTTTCCAGGGAATGGGGTGTGGCTATCTCTGGGGCATTCTGCCTATTATCCCATTTTAATGTCACAATTTTATTCTATTCAAAGCATTGGCATATAATTCCTGAAAATAGAATAAATGCCTTATAATTGAATTTTTCACTCAACAGTTTGGATGATATCTTCACGTGTTTATAAATTACCTGCTCAATCCCCAATCTTGGCCTTTGTAGTGAGCACATTGGTGCATTTTGATCAGGAGTGAGGAGTGTCACGTGCTGCATACCCATGTACATAAAGCACAGAAAGTTGGAATGATTTACCATCTTAAAAATTCTATCAAATTCAAGGTGGGTAGCACAAAATCACTCATTATGATTTATATTACTTTTTGTTTTTATAAGAAAGAGAAAAGGGACACATTCTGGGAGTTGTGTATAACTTTCATTTGAATATAACTCAGGATATACATCTTGACAAGGAAAAGATTGAGAATTTTGCTCTAGTCTAAACAAGGTATATTTTCTTAATGGCTGTTGTATTCTGTTATGAGGAAGGACAAATTATATATATATTTATATATCAAATTATATTTTTGAAATAATTATATATATTTGTGTACAAATCAATAATATTTTGTTCATACATCTTTGGGTAGGAGAACTACTAAGACCAAAACATAAATATTTTAATGATGAGGAGTATTTATTGTCAAATTGCTACCCAGAAGAATGTCCTATTTTAAATTCCCATTAATTTTATACACCAATGTCTTTTTATTATGCCATTCTTAGAATAAATGATAAATGTATTTTAATTATAATGCTGGCTGATGGTTTTTAGATATACAGGGTTGGGCAAGAGTAGTTTTACAGTTGGTCATGAGTATGCAAAATAGAACTTATTATTGTATTATTATTTATTAATTATTATATTATTTGTATCACAACTATAAATCTACTTTTTCTCATCCCTGTATTTTATGTAGCCATGTGTCAATCAATTTTATCTATTTTCAAGGAGTTTTCATCTAAAATGGATTTGTCTTTTAATACTTTTAATTTTTTCTTTATCTTCTCTTTCCTTTTACTTATTTAAAAAACAGTATAGAACCATGATAAAAAACATATATATATATATACAGTAAAAAATAAAAACTGCATAAAATGAAGAGTAAATTTTCTGTTCATTCTGGACCCAAACTATAAAAGCAATTTCTGTTGTCAGGATATATCATAGCAATATACATATATTTTTAATTAGTGAAAATATATGTGGCATTAATTTTCCATGAGGAATGATACCACAGATTCTGGAAATTCCCTAATGATGTTACTAAAAATGTTCCTTGTCTAGAAGTTTAAAGTACATTTTTTTTGAAAAGTATCTGATGTTCAGTGATATATAACACTTTTATTTTTGAGTTATTAGCATTTCTCAAGTCCCTTCAGAATTTTGTTCTTAGATATGGTCTAAGATTTTACACTGTATATACTTGTAATGTACATTTGAAATATGTAGGTACTGCTGATAAGCCTGCATTTCTCGTTGGCAAGTTTGACATTGAAAACATGTTTTAATTTTCTAAAATATGTTTCTGACTCCAAAGGTACTGCTCAGCATTGCTGGGTGCTGCAGGAAATGTTTTGTGGCCACTAAGCATGAAGCATTTCTAATATCTCTTAGAATGTAAAATGAGTGTGTTTTCTAAAGTTAATGTGATTCTAAGTCTTCACAATTTCTTTACAGCTATTTAGAGCACAGAGTTTTTGGCCAATAATTTGAAAAATAAGATTTAACATCCAGGATATTAACATTGTTATTGCTCAGTGACTTAAAAACAAGAACATTTTACATCCAATTAGAGATGAATGTTCTCTAAAAATTGTGCTTTCCAGTTAGTCTTTGAGAAGCTGAAATTCAGATGTACTTTGTGAAATATTCAGAAGCACTGATATAGATAATTGTTTTATGAAACAGAAATACATTTATAATTGAAAACATTTCTGTTATACACATATAGTTCTTCCTTATAATACATATAATGTTACAAGTGCTCATATTTATAAGTTGAGCAGTTTCTCTGTTCAGCTATATTTGAGTATTCAATCAACTATTTAGAAAACTTAAAAGCGGCACTATTATTTTACTTTAACAGCAAAACACCTTGGACACTTTGTGGAAGGCTCCTGTTTCAGGAGACACATTTAAAAACCTTTATTCCATTGCAGATGAGGAGAGAAGCATTTTCCAATTTCATAAATTGTGCACACAGAAGTATAAATACAAGAGCTGTATGCCAGTAGCAAGAATTAATTTTGACAAATTTGAAATTTTTAACTAAATTTATTTTTTAAGTTAAATCAATTTCAATAAGCTTTTGCTAGCTCTAACTTTATGGCTTTACAAAAATCATTAGCAAAATAATCAGTACTACTGAGCACTAATTATGTGCAGTTAATGCTTTATTGTGATGTTTTTAATAGATGAGGAAACTAAAATTAAGGAATGATAAGTAACTTGCATGTTCAGAAGTCTGTAAGCAATAGGAGCAGGATTTGAATTCAGCTTGTGTTCACAGCGTAGCCTTAAATGTTATTCTATCTCCATTTCCTCCCTTTCCCTTTATTCCATTCCTTATAAGCTGTGATTCTCAAAATTTAATCTGCATCCAAATCTCCTAGAAGACTTGTATATACAATACAAATGTTAGACCGCACTCCCAGAGTTTCTAACTCAGTAAGTGTGGATAGGTCCTGATAATTTGAATTTCTAACAAGGCGAAGTTGATCTTAATGCTACTTTTCCAGGGACCATAACTTGAATACCACTGCTCACAGTCTCTCCATAGTTTATTGATGAACAGGTGGAACCCATTGCTAGGGGTCTGTTGTTATTTTATACACCTGTTTTGGTTAAGCTAGATTTGGAAATCTGGGACTCCAGATGCCCTTGATTTCTAGTGTCTTCCTAAGCTTTTGTTAATCACCTATTACATAAAAGTCCTAATTGATTGATTTATTATTCATTACTCTAGCTGTGCAGAGCCATTCAGTCAGTCCAGATATAGTTTGCAAATAAAGAAAGGTATCCTATAGAATTTGCTGATATATTGTCTAATTACAAGAAAAGATCTAGTGGGAGATATCTGGGTGTGTAGCCTACAACATGTTTAGAGTCTTCCACTACAGATGCAAGGACTCTTTCACAAAAATATATAAAAATTTTATTATTATACCTGATCTCTATGTCCTCCTTATTAATTGTATGTTCCTTATTACTTCACCTACAACCTATTCACAGTATAGAAAGTTTTCAATATTGCCCTTTTATTTTATATTTTTAGATAAACGTGTACCTACTAATAAATACATTCTTGTAAGTGTTATCTTAACATTGTCAAATGATGCATTTGAAAATAACATGTGACTTGCCCTGGCCAGTGGTTGGGAAGCATCCTGTACACCAGGTTTGATCAGGGCACATACCTAGGCCATGGATTCAATTGCCCATAGGGGAGGCACTAATCAATGTTTCTCTCTCACATAAATGTACTTTTTCTTTCCCTTCCCTTCTCTCTAAAATTAAAAAACATGTCCTTAGGGATAATAACTTTTTAAAAATGTGACTTACTACAGGTCTATCCTAGGAAGATTTTTAAATTATCTTATTAGGAAAGGCAATGCTACAAGTCCTCAATAGTTGCATTGGAAGTGGTGCTTTTTGTGCTGGGCAGGACCCTTCCCTGCTGGGTCTCCTTTGTAAATGTTAGGCGTTAGGACTCAGGTTATTTTCACAGCTGAAGGAACAGATAGAAAAGTCAGGGGGTATGGGTGGAGAGAACTGATAAAATGTGGCTGTGTGATCTCTGAAGAGGGAGATGAGAAAGAGTAAGGGAGGCAGACAATATGAACTATTAAATAGACAAGCAAACAAAAAAATTCCTGGATGCTGATTACCTGAGCTTTTCTTGCAACCAGTTGTTCATGTGAGACAAAAAAGTTCAGGAAGACACCAAGAATGTGCTTTAAATATAATTTTTAATACTAGTGTATTTAGACTTAATGGTCATTGCTTTTAAACAGGTCACACATATGCTACACACACACACCACACATATACACAAAGACACATACTCAGACATAAGTGCCCACATGTGAGCACCCAGTGAATAATTTCTCCAGGGTAATGTTTTTCAGCATGGTTTTAAAAATCCATTATAATTCCCCATAAAGCACCATTGCCATAGCAACTTGAAAGCCATTGGTATTCAAGGTAAAACAACCTAATTTTGCTATCCTGGCTATTGATCATTTTATTGTACCATTACATGGATTTTATTAGATGCACTCCTTTCTTATTTTGCTCATGTTGAGGAGGTAAGACCTTGGATAGAAACACTGAAGAATAGGTATCAATTGTTCACACATTCAGAGACAGGTGCATTTTCATGTTGTCCATTTGTGTTCAATGATTTCTGTTTTACGTTTGCCCAACGTATGTTAAAGCTATTTGCTCAAAATATAGGCAAGCTGGTCGCTGCTGTGGCCAGCAGTAGCGGCAGGAGCCCTTTCCCCTTAACTGCAGCCTTACACGTTTAAGGGAAGGGAATTTATATTAAATCGAATCTCACATTGAATGTCCTTATCCTTCACCTCTAGGTGCCAAAATCATTCAAGTCCCAGCTCAAAGCACCACTTCGAGCATGAAGCTCTCTGATAAATCAATCTATCATTCTGGAGGCATGTTCTCCATTTTCTAATGCAGCATTTTGAACTGCCATGACGCATTCAGTAAAAGCTATATTCATAGAGTGCATCTTTATTGGGCTTTTTCTCTATTTCCTGTGGTCTCGGCTCTCCCACTTTCCATGGACACGTCTCAGGCACAGGGAGGGAAGAACAGCGACTTTCACTGAGCACCATCATGCCAAACCCTCGATTGGGCACCATTTACAGGTTATCACGCTTAATCTCTGCCTGTGTCTTATGAGTTGTGAATTAGATTCACTTATGAAAAAATTGAAACACTAGGGGCTAGGTAAATTGTTTAGAATATAAAATTGAGTTTAAAACCTATTTCTATGACTACATATCTGGGGGTTGGAAACCCCATTTTTCCTGAGTGTCTTGGGTGAGGAGAGTATTCTTTCAATAAGTCATGGGCAAGGACTCTGTACACACGCGCGCGCGCGCGCACACACACACACACACACGCCCACATGAGCACACATACACGCATGAGCACATGCACATACACACAAGTCCACAGAAGTATCTGGTTAAATTCTTAGAGAAGGAGGAAGCACAGAGGAGTGTGAAGTCTGCTAGGGTTGCTAAAACTGTGCCCTGTGTAATAGAATCCTCTCCATGCTCACTCTATAAAGTATTCCTAGGAAGTATGAAAAGAAAACTCACAAATTGCTCAGATGAATGAGATTTATTATAAAAAGCATGGCAAAGTGAGCTCCCTGTGTGGCTTGGCAGGGACCATGACAAAGCAATGCGGTATTGCAAAGGCAGATGGCTGATGGCGCGGACATTACGGGTTCTCTCTCTGAACCATGCAAGTGCCTCCTCAGGTCTTCCATTGCATTTGGGGAATCTGTAGAAGCAAAGAAGCACCAGGACATATCAGCCAGGTGTGCAAGTGTGCTTTGATGGTGCTTAATTCAGAGAATTCACTGCTTCTAAGGCAGTAGTCAACTCAAAAATATATCTTTGGGAGAAAGAAGGGTATTTCTCAGGACTCCAATGAGGACCTGTACCCTGGCCAAGGAGTTCACTTGTAATCGGTGTTTCTTGCCCATTGGACTCCTGGGCTTTTGTGAGTGTATGGTTCTCCCAGTGTTTCAGACAGATTTCCTCCAAATTGCTCCATTTTCTCTAACAGGCCACAACATTATTGTGATTAATTTGGCTCTAATTGAGTTTTAATACAAAGACTGACACTTGTCTTTGATTTGGCAGGAAGCTGGCCCCTTTGTCATCATTATCTCCAGCTAGCCAGCTATACCCAGGGTGCCAGACACTGTACAAATGACACTCTGCCTAATCAGACTAGACATGTGTGCGCGCGCGTGTGTGTGTAGTGTAGGGCTGAGAGGGAGAAAGTGATGGGACAAGGAGAGGGGAGGAGAAAGAGGCCTTTATGCACAAAGTTGATCCAATAGTCCTGAGGAGATAGTCAATAGATGACAACCCCGACTTGAATGAAGAGGGGCACTGATTTATGGTCGCTAAATAGTTTATATTAATTGGTTTGGGAAGAAGTATGCCTGGATCACATTGAACCAATTTCACACTGTTTTTCCTGAGAGAAACTAATCATACCTTTAAAATTAAAATATGGTGATATTTCATTAAGTATATCAATATATGCATTCATTAGCTTGAATATGTGTTATTACCAAGTGCACCAGAAAAAATGAGCACAAGTAATGAATATGCCACCTACGATAGAAAAAATATACAAGTTAAAAATAAATATATCAAACTTTTGAAGAGTGGTGAATTAAATGAAACAATATTTATATGATGAAATGTTAATTATTAAACTCACATTTTCAAAGAATTTTAGTGTCATAATTTTATGATTATATTATAATAGAGGGTGGGGCAAAATAAGTTTAGAGTTGTTTGTATGGCACTGTGCATAATTTTAATAACATTTCCCTCTGAAAAAAAGTAAAGGAGTGATTTCTATTTTGTTAAATTTATTTACTATGATTTATAAATGTATGCTAGATTTTATAAATTTCTACCATACTAAAGGTATAATCTTTTATTTTTATTTTAAAAATGTTATTATACTTATTAGGGTGACATTGGTTAACAGGGTTTATACATGTACATTTCTATGATACATGATCTGTATATTACATTGTGTGCCCACCACCCAAAGTAAAAATATGTCCCATCACCAAATATTAGGCTATTTCCACCCACAACCCCCTCCCTACCCCTTTCCCTCTGGTAATCACCATACTGTTGTCTGTATCTATGACAACATATGAGTAAAATCATATGTTCTTAGTTTTTTCTCAATGACTTATTTCACTTAGGATACTATGCTCAAGGTCCACCCATTTGTAACAAATAGAAAAGTTTTGTTTTTTCTTATGGCCGGGTAGTATTCCATAGTATGAATGCACCACATCTTCTTTATCCACTCCTCTGTGGAAGGCACTTTAGTTGTTTCCATGTCTTGGCAACTGTGAATTATGTTGCAATGATCATAGGAGTGCACACATGTTTGGGAACACATGTTTTTTAGATTTTGGGTAGATGCACAGGAGAGGGGTTGCTGGGCCATATAGTAACTCTATTCTTAGTTTTTTGATGAACTGGCTGTACCAGTTTATATTCCCACCAGCAGTGATTGAGGGTTCCCTTCTCTCTAGCACTTGCTATTACATGTCTTGTTGACAATATCAATTCTAATAGTTGTGAGGCGGTATCTCATTGTAGTTTTGACTAGCATTTCTGTAATAGCTAGTGAAGTTGAACTTCTTCTCATATATCTGATGAATTTTAACAGTCTTCTTGGGAGAGGTGTCTGTTCAGGTCCTTTACTCATTTTTTAATTGGATTGTTTGCTTGCTTGGTGTTGAGTTTTATGAATACTGTGTATATTTTGGATGTTAAAACTTAGTCTTAGCTGTTGTTTGCAAATAATATCTCCCACTTGGTCTATTGCCTTTTTTGTTTGGTTGTTGGTTTCTTTGCTGTACAGAGCTTTTTATTTTGATATAGTCCCATAGATTTATTTTTTCTTTATTTCCCTTGCTTTTGGGGTCAAATTCATAAAATGTTCTCAATGACCAAGGACCATAATAAGTTCAGTATCAAAACTTTCTTCTATGTAACTTATTGTTTTGGATTTCATATTTGTTATTTGATCCATTTTTGAATTAATTTTTGTACATGGGGCAAACTGTAATCTAGTTTCATTCTTTTGAATGTGGCTTTCCAAATCTCTCAGCACCATTTATTGAAGGGACTTTCTTTCCTCCATTGTGTGTTTTTGGCTTGTCTGTCAAAAATTATCTGCCCATATAAACATGGTGGTTCCACTTCCAAAATTAATTATTTTTTTTGTTTTTGAAATTTCACTTTAGTATATGGGAACAAAAGTGGATTTTTATACGTTGATTTTGTATCCTGCAACTTTACTGTATTTGTCTGTTGTTTCCAATAGTTTTTGATGGAATCTTCAGGGTTTTCTATGTATATAATAATGGCATCTACAAAATGTGATACTTTTGTTTCTTGATTCCCAACTTGGATGCCTTCTATTTATTTCTCTTGCCCTATTGCTCTGGCTAGGACTCCTAGAATTATAAGAGTTCTGAGAGTGGACATCTTTGTCTTGTTCCTGATTGTTGAAGAAAAGCTTTCAATTTTTCATTATTGAGTATGGTATTGGCTGAGGTTTCATCATATATGGCTTTTATTATGCTGAGATAATTTCCTTCTAGATATATTTTATTATGTATTTTAATCATATATGGATGCTTAATCATATATAGATGTTTAATCATATATGGATGTATTTTATCAAATGCTTTTTCAGTATTTGTTATTAAGATCACATGATTTTTATTGTTTATTTTCTCAATGTGGTGAGTTACATTGATTGATTTGCATATATTGAACTGTCTTTGTATCCCTGGAATGAACACTACTTGATCGTGATATATTATTTTTAATCTATTGTTATGTTTGATTTGCTAGTATTTTGTTTAGATTTTTTTACATCTGTATTCATTAGAGATATTGGTTTTTAGTTTTCTTTTTTTTGTGTGTGTTATCCTTGCCAGGTGTTGGTATGAGGGTTATGTTGGCCTCATAAAATGTGTTAGGAAGTATTAGCTCTTCTTCAATTTTTTGAAGAGTTTGAGGACAGGTTTCAAATCTTCTTTGAATGTTTAATAGAACTCACTGCTGGTCAGTCTATTTAGATTTTCCAAGTTTTCATGACTCAGTCTAGGAAGGTTATATTCTAGGAACTTATCATTTCTTCTAGTATATTTAAGTTGATGGCACATAGTCTTTCATAGTATTCTAATATAATCCTTTGTATATATCTGATGCCTCTGGTGACTTCTCCTCTTTCATTTCTAACTTTATTTATATGGGTATTTTCTCTTTTTTTTCTGTAGTGAATCTACCCAGATAGAATCTTTGTTGTATTAATTATTTTTGTGTAGTCTTTTTGTCCTCTATTTCATTTAATTCTGCTCTAACTTTTTATTCTCTATTTCATTCAGTTCTGCTCTTCCTTTCTTCTGCTGACTTTGGGTTGATTTTGTTGGGCGGTTTATTTGAGATTTCTCTTATTTCATGTGACAGGATTGAATTGATATAAACTTATCTCTCATGATTGCTTTCACTGAAACCTAGAAGTTTTGATATGTTGTCATTCTCATTTGTCTCTATATAACTTTTGATCTCACCTTTTATTCTTTCTTTGACCCAGTCATTTTTTTTAGTAATGTGTTGTTAAATCTCCATATATTTGTGGGGTTTTTTTCATTTCTGCAGTTGATTTCTAATTTCAAAACATATGGTCAGAGAATATGCTTTATATAATTTCAATCTTCTTGAATATGTTCAGGCTAATTTTGTGACCCAGCATATGGACTATCCTTGAGAATGTTTCATTTGCACTGGAGAAGAATATATACCTGATGTTCTGGGATGAAAGTCTCTATAATGTCAAATATTTTGTTTTTGGTGTAATATGTCATTTAAGGCCAATATTACTTTGTTGATTTCTGTTTAGATGATTTATCTAGAGCTGCCAATGATGTGTTAAGATCCCCAACTATGATTGTATTTTGGTATGTTTTCTCCTTTAGTTCTGAGTGGTTGCTTCATATATTTCTGTGCTCTCTGATTGGGTGCAGATGTAGTAAGAAGTTAATGTCTTCTTGATGTAATGTTCCCTTTATCATTATACAATATCCATCTATTTCATAAAATATAATAATGGTTACCCCTGCTTTTCTATGGATGTTTATTTGCTTGAAAAATCATTTCCACTTTTTTACTTTAAATCTACCCTTGTCTTTGAAGCTTAGATATGGCCTCTGAAAACAGCATATCATTGGGTTTTGTTTTTTATATAATCTGCTACTATGTGTCTCTTTATTGGTACAATTCAATCCATTAAAATTTAGGGTATTTATTGATACATGAGCATTTTTGTAGCCATTTTATCACTTGTTTTCTGGTAGCTCTGCCTGCATTAGTTCTATTTCTTTGTGTTTCTGTCTATTGTTTTTATTTGGTGGTATTCCATACAACTTCCCCCTATTTCCTCAGTTTATAAGCTATGTGTCTCAATGGGGAGGATTTTTTTCGTAGTTATCATTAGCTTTATGATAAAGGAAGTTTCATATATACAGTAATTTATATTTATTTTGAATGCATCTGATCAAAATGCTCCATTGCAAATGCATCTGATCTCAGTGCTCCTTTAATGGGTTTGTTGAAAAAAAAAAGTGACCCTATTTATACTGTAAGTTTGGAGGTGATCTTGTAGATTTGTGACTTTTTGTTTGTTTGTTTGTTTGTTTCAGCTAGAATAAGCTCTTTGAGTATTTCCTGCAATGGAGATCTTCTGGTAATAGATTCCCTCAGCTTTTGTATGTCTGGAAAATTCTTTATTTCTTCTTCATATTTAAAAGTAACTTTATTAGATACCTTGGCTGATAATTTGTCACTTTTAGTAGTTTAAATATTTGGGTCCACTCTCTTCTGGCTTGTAGAGTTTATGATAAGAATCCTTTATAGGCCACTTCCTTATTTTCCTGGCTGCTTTGGTAGTTTTTTCTTTGTTATTGATTTTTGACATTTCTAATATAACTAGAGGCCCAGTGCATGAAATTTGTGCGTGGTAGGGGGTGTCACTCAGCCCAGCCTGTACCCTCTCCAATCTGGGATCCCTCGAGGGATGTCCGCCTGCACGTTTAGGCTCCTTTCACAATCCAGGACTACTGGGTCCCAACTGCTTGCCTGCCTGCCTTCCTGATTGCCCCTAACTGCCTCTGCCTGCCAGCCTGATCACCACCAACCACTCCCCTGCCAGCCTGATTGATGCCTAACTGCTCCCCCGCAAGCCTATTTGCTTCTAACTGCCCTCCCCTCAGACCTGGTCACCCCTAACTGCCCTTCCCTGCAAGCCTAGTCCCCCCACTGCTCTCCTCTGTAGGGCTGGGCCCCCACCCAACTGCCCTTCCCTACAGGCCTGGTCACCCACAACTTCCCTCCTCTGCCAGCCTGGATACCCCTAACCACCCTCCCCTGCAGGCCTGATCATGACAACTGCCCTTCCTTGCAGGTCTGGTCCCTCTCAACTGCCCTTTCCTCCAGGCCATCTTGTGGTGGCCATCGTGGGTCCACATGGGGACAGCCATCTTGTGTTTTGGAGTGATGGTCAATTTGCATAGTACTCTTTTATTAAATAGGATTATTAGATAGGATAGAGGCCTGGTGCAAGGGTGGGGACCAGATGGTTTGCCCTGAAGGGTGTCCTGGATCAGGGTGGAGGTTACCTTGGGGCATGTGACAGCCTTGGTGAGGGGCCTGTGGTGGTTTGCAGGCCAGCCATGCCTGCTGGTGACCCAAGTGGAGGCCCTGGTATCTCGGATTTATTTATCTTCTCTAATTGAAACTTTGTAGCCTTGACCAGAGCCAAGCTTCCTACTCACTCCCTGGCTGCAGCCATTTCTGTTGGAATTTATTTATATTCTATAATTGAAACTTTGTAGTCTTGAATGGAGGGCTGGGCCTACCAGGGTGTGGGGAAAGCTTGGCTTCCTCCATTGCTGGGGGCAACCCAAGCCTCCTGCTTACTCAGTGTCCACAGCCACCTTGGTTGTGCTGTTTTGCATACTCACTCCTGATTGGCTGGTGGGCATGACTTGTGGGTTAGTGGAGTGATGGTTAATTGGCATATTATTATTTCAATAGATAGGATGTGCTTTGGAGAGGACCTTTTTGGATTTTAGTAACTAGGTGTTTTGTTTGCTTCCTGTATTGAAGGCTTAGATCTTTCCATGGGTTTAGGAAGTTCTCATTCACTATTTGCTTGAATAGGCTCTCAATAACCCTCTCTCTTTCTTCTTCTTCTGGTGTGCATATTATTCTTATATTCCTTTTTCTGAATGAGTCAGATGGTTTTTCATAAAACTCCTTCATTTTTAAAAATTTAATAAATCTTTATTGTTCAGACTATTACAATTGTTCCTCTTTTTTTCCTCCCACAACTATCGTCCACCCAGTTCTCACCCTACCCTCGACCCTTACCTCCCCGCACTGTATGATTTTTGTCCAGTCTCTTCCCACATCCCCACAAGAATTGTCAGTCTGCTCCCTATCTATGCCCCTGATTCTATTATATTCACCAGTTTATTCTGTTCATCAGATTTTTTATTCACTTGATTTTTAGATTCACTTGTTGATAGATATGTATTTGTTGTTCACAATTTTTATCTTTACCTTTTTATTCTTCTTCCTCTTCTTAAAGAATACCTTTCAGCATTTTATATAATACTGCTTTGGTGTTGATCAACTCCTTTAGCTTTTTCTTATCCGTGAAGCTCTTTATCTGACTTTCAATTCTGAATGGTAGCATTGCTGGGTAGAATAATCTTGGTTGTAGGTTCTTGCTATTCATCACTTTGAATATTTCTTGCCATCCTGTCTGGCCTGCATAGTTTCTGTTGAGAAATCAGCTAACAGTCATATGGGTGCTCCCTTTTAAGTAACTAATTGTTTTTCTCTTGCTGCTTTTAATATTCTCTCTTTGTCTTTTGCTCTTGGCATTTTAATTATGCTGTGTCTTGGTGTGGTCCTCTTTGGATTCCTTTTGTTTGGGGTTCTGTGCACTTCCTGAACTTGTAAGTCTATTTCTTTCACCTGGTGGGGGAAGTTTTCAGTCATTATTTCTTAAAATAGATATTCAGTATCTTGCTCTCTCTCTTCTTCTGGCACCCCCATAATTCTGATGTTGGTACTCTTGAAGTTGTCCCAGAGGCTTCTTACACTATTTTCACATTTTTGGATTGTTTTTTCTTTTTGCTTTTATGGTTGAGTGTTTTTTGCTTCTTCGTATTTCAAATCTTTGACTTGATTCTTGCATTCCTCTGGTCTTCTGTTTGGCCCCTGTATAATATTTTTTTATTTCAGTCAGTGTATGCTTAATTTCTAGTTAGTCCTTTTTCCTATCCTCAAGAGTGTCACTAAATTTATTGGCCTTTTCTAGGAAATTCTTGAAAAACCTTATAACCATAGTTTTGAACTCTATATCCAGTCATTTGTTTTCCTTCATTTCTTTTATTTGTGATATATTTCTTTGTCTCTGCATTTTGGCTGCCTCCCTGAGTTGGTCGAGTAGCTTTGTGAACTAGGTGTCCTATAGGGGAGAGTGTCTTCGCCTCCCCAGTTAACTGTAGTGGACACTCTTGGTGCACCCCTTTGTGTACTGTGTGTAGAGCTTTGTTGTAGTTAAGTTTTGATTTTTGTTGGTATCACTTGGAGGAATTGACTTCCAGGCCAATTGGCTGTGAGGAACTTCTGTGCTGGAGACATCCTTATGAGACAAGACTTGCAAAGTTGCAAAAGCTTCCGTGTTCAACTTGGATGGGGCAGAGTCTCAGGTCTGAAGAGACAGCCTTGGCTTGCTGTCATCCCTGCTCTCTGTGGCCCCTAGGTGTCAGTGCCCCTCAGTAATCGCTACAATCACCTCTGAGAGAAAGCTGCCCTCGAGTTTTGCCCACTGCCTGACAGTTCAGTTTTTCCCTCAATGAATCTGTATTCTCAGATTCTCATCTGGAACTGGACTTCAGCGTATTCGGATCTGGGATTCAGAGCTATAGGGAGTTTTTGTCTCCTTGCCACTAAAGAAAGTCAGCGGCACACTCAACAATCAGTCTTCTCTGTACACACTCGTGCTCGCACCTCTAGAGCTCTGCCTTTCACAGCTCCACTGAGTTTTCTCCTGACAGTCCAGATTCCCCTTCTCTCCCCCTCCCACCCGTATAAACCTGGGTCCCCAGCGTCTCACAAGGAACTGGGGTTCTGTGTAGTCAGAACTTGGTTGCAGTATAATTTGGTTTTGTCTCCTTCCTGCTAGAGAAAGCCAGCCAGGAACCCAGCTCTCCATGCTCTCCGCATGCGGGTCTTCGTACCTCAGGCTTTTGCAGCATCTCTTATTCCCTGTGTGCTTTTCTATTTCCTTCTAGTTGTAGAATTTCCACTGAGCCAGCGTTCCTGTGGTTCTGGATAATGTCCATTTTGTCTTTTAATTGTAGTTTTGAAATTGTTGTGCGATGCTGCAGTTTAGGTGTTCACCTATGCCACCATCTTGGTTTCTTTCTCCTTTATTTTTTATACTCAGGCTTTTCTCTTTTCTGAGTATTATTTCTAGATTTCTATCTTCAATATCTCTGATCCTTTCCTCCATTTTGGTTTACTCTATTTCCTATGCTCAGGAGTTAATTCCTGATCTCTTTTATTGAATTTTCATCAACAGGATTTCTATTTGGTAACTCACAAATAGTTTCTTTTTTTAAGTGTCATTCTCTTTGGCAAAATTCTCTTTCAGTTCATTAATTTGTTTTCTGAATGCATTAAATTGCCTGTCTGTCACATCTCACTGAGTATTTTTAGAATTGCAATCTGAATTCACTGTCATTTATATCATATATTTCCATGCCTTCCTTCTTGATATTTTTCTTTCTGAGGTATCTTGCTACATTGCTTATTCATGGTATTTGATAGGTTTGTTAAAAGTTTAGGCATCTACTGGAAGTACTGGTGGCACTTCTCTAGCAGATTACAATAAAAAGGTTTTTCTATTATTTTCCAGTAGGTGGTGATGAACCACAACATTTTTAGCTCTGTGAAGTCCCCAAACTGATCTTGGCTGTCCTCAGTATAGCTACAATGCTTGGAGGCGAGGTGGGTTTTGTTTTATCCTCTCAGTAATGGTGACCTCGGACATCGATAAAGTCCCCCTTCACATGCCCCAAACAAGGATCAGTCACACAGTGTAGGGTTGCTCAGGGGAAATAATGATTCTTGGGTTTATGGTAATGTGCTCCATAATAGAACACTAAAAGCAATGGTAGGTGCATTTGGGGATTCTATGGGTTGGCAGGCTCTATGGATCCCTTTCTTTGTTTGGAGTGCCAACTATCCTTCAGAAGTACCCACCAGTCTCTCCACTTTTCCCAGCTAAAGGAAGCACCCTCCCTTCTCCAGGCTGAGTCTGCCATGAGCTCCTGGCTGTAGGGCTGTGTTCATGGCTAATCTGAGCTCTTCTCCCCAGTTTGTTCTTGTTTGCCTGACTTTATATGCTTCAATGTGCAGATCTCTCAGGCGTGCCTGTGTGTTGATCAGGGAATCACTTGTTGAGTTATAGCTGTTCAATTTGTTGAAATTTCAGAGAGAGAGAACAAGGACACCTCTCACAATGCCATTCTTCTGAAGTCACTCTTATAAACATGTATAATAATAAAACCTGCTTAAAAATCTATCGTAAATCAAAGAATAAGTAAATTTTTGGTTATTAAAATGAAAGAAGCACAGTTTCTTTAATCTAAAAGGCTGTGCCCAATTATTATTAGTATTAGTTTTCATTTAGATGGCATTATGTCTTTAATGTTTAGGAACTCCACTAATGTAAATTAAAGAAATCAGAGCTTAATATTTAGGGGGAAATGTAGAGGTAATAGAAATGTAATGTCTGCTCCAGAAATTTTGCAATCCTGCATCATTTATTTCATGAATTGCAAGGGGCTTGAAAAAAATCTAAGAGTCAGAAACAAGATTTCTCCTGACCTTTTTTCTGAGGGACCATGGAAACTACCCAAGTAACAGCAGTTGGCATTTGTGCATGTAAAGTGGAGCTCCTTACACATCCTTAAAAAGAAAAGCAACTGTGGAAAAAAAACCGTGAAATTCCACCATCGTCCAGACTTCCATATGTTCTGGGGTTTCCTGAATGGTCTGTCTGTGATTACTCACCTCTCCTTCCTTTCTTGAACTCCCAATATTCATATGTTGAAGTTTTAAACCCCAGTACTTTGGAGTGTGGCTGTGTTAGGAAAAAGGGCCTTTAAAGAGGTTGTTAAGGTAAAATGAGTTTGTTAAGGTGAACCCTAGTCTAATATGACTAGTGCCCTAATCATAACTGGAGATGAAGACACAGGCACACACAGATGGAAGATTCTGTGAAGACACAGGGAGAAGATACCATCTATGGCCAAGCATAGAGGCCTCAGAAGAAACCAGTTCTCCCAATGCCTTCATCTTGGATTACTGGCTTTCTGAACCATGAGAAGATACATTTCTGTTTTTAAGCCGCCCAGTCTGTGCTAGTTTCTTTTGGCAGCCCTAGAAAACTAGTACAACTAGCAAGCCATCCTACTCACTGCTTTATAAGAATAAGAAATACTAGCCCTTACCTTTTTCTCTAAGGGTCTCTGACTGGCCCCTGTTTTCTACAGGTTAATAATAGTCCCTATGTGATTCTTGCAATCAGCAATATATAGGACATTACATATCTATTACTATTTAATATTTATATCATCTCAGTGAGACAGGTATGCTTAATTTCATTGTAGAGCAGCTGAGTGTAATGCAATTGCTCAGTGTCACTGAGAACTAGTGGCCCCATGTTGAGATGATAAGTCCATTATCGTCTTTATTATTCCACATGTAAATTGGAACATTTGGGGTCTTGAAAGGTTTGGAACTGAAGGATTTTGGAAATTAAAGGACTACAACCTCAAGGTTTCCCTATTGCTCTACTTTACAGACTTACTGACCAGGATAAAGTAGGGCCTGCTGGAAGTTTATATCAAGGATGGTAGTAAGAAATGGGTCAGGGGCCCGTCACCTATTCCCCAAGAACACTCAGTACGGAGGTATTTTTTTCCTTATTATTATTTAATTCTTTTTAAAAAATAAATTTTTATTGTTTAGATTATTACAATTGTTCCTCCTTAACCCCCACATAGGTCCCTCCACTTGATTCCCACCTCACCCTTTGCCCTTAGCGCCCCCCCACTGTCCTTATCCATAGGTGTATGATTTTTGTCCAATTTCTTCCTGCACCCCCCACATTCCCTTCCCCCTGAAAACTGTCAGTCCACTGACAATTGTCTATGCCCCTGATTCTATTATATTCAACAGTTTATTCTGTTCATCAGATTTTTTATTCACTTGGTTTTTAGACTCACTTGTTGATAGATATGTATTTGTTGCTCATAGTCTTTATCTTTTTCTTCTTCTTTCTCTTCTTAAAGAATATCTTTCAGCATTTCATATCATACTGGCTTGGTGTTTATGAACTCCTTTAGCTTTTTCTTATCTGTGAAGTGCTTTATCTGACCTTCAATTCTGAAGGATAGCTTTGCTGGGTAGAGTAATCTTGGTTGTAGATTCTTGCTATTCATCACTTTGAATATTTCTTGCCACTCCTGTCTAGCCTGCATAGTTTCTGTTGAGAAATCAGCTGACAGTCGTATGGGTGCTCCCTTGTAGGTAACTAATTGTTTTTCTCTTGCTGCTTTTAATATTCTCTCTTTGTCTTTTGCTCTTGGCATTTTAATTATGCTGTGTCTTGGTGTGATCCTCTTTGGATTCCTTTTGTTTGGGGTTCTGTGCACTTCCTGAACTTGTAAGTCTAGTTCTTTTACCAGGTGGGGGAAGTTTTCAGTTACTATTTCTTCAAATAAGTTTTCAGTATCTTACTCTCTCTCTTTTTTCTGGTACCCCCATAATTCTGATGCTGGTACTCTTGAAGTTGTCCTAGAGGCTCCTTAAACTATCTTTAATTTTTTAAATTCTTTTGTCTTTTCCAGCTGAGTGTTTTTTGCTTCCTTGTATTTCAAATCTTTGACTTGATTCTTGCGGCCCTCTAGTTTGCTTTTAGGTCCATGTATAATATTTTTTATTTTAGTCAGCGTATGATTAATTTCTAGTTGGTCTTTTTTTCATATTCTTGAGGGTCTCGCTAAATTTATTTTCCTTTTCTAGGAACCTCTTGAAAAACCTTATAACCGTAGTTTTGAATTCTATATTCAGTCATTTGCTTTCCTCCATTTCTTTCATTTATGATCTGCCTCTTTGTCTCCACATTTTATCTGCTTTCCTGAATTGATAGAGTGGCTTTGGGTGCAAGGTGCCCTTTGTGCCCAGTTGCTCAGCCTCCCCAGGTACCTGAGATGGATACTCTTGGTGCACCCTTTTATGGGCTTTGTGTACCATCTTGTTGTAGTTAAGCCTAGATTGTTGTTGGTATCACTAGGCAGAGTTGATCTCCAGGCCAATTGGCTGTGAGGCTCAGTTGTCATGTTTCTCCCTGAATGAGTGTGAGTACCCAAATTCTCACCCGGAACTGGAGTCAGGTGCAGTCCAGAGGTTGTGTTTCCCTCTGGAACGTAAAAACCAGCTGCCACTTAGCTAGCTGCCCAAGTCCTCTCCATGCATGCGCCTCCTCACCTCTGTCTTCTGCAGTTCCCCTGGGTCTCAGTGCCCGATGGCATTTGCTGCAAGCACCTTTGAGAGAAAGCTGCTCTCCGGTTTTGCCTGCTGCCAGACAGTCCAGTTTCTCCCAGTATGAGTCTGGGTTCCCTGAGTCTCGGCCAGAGCTGGATTTCAGCATGGTGGGGAGCCTTTGTTTCTCTCAGGTTTGAGAAAGCCAGCCTGGCCTTTTCTCTTATGCACACATCTCTACGTCTCAGCATCCCTGCCCTCCACAACTCCTGAGTCTCAGTGTCCTTTTTTCTTTCTTTATAGTTGTAGGATTTCTACTTAGCCAGCTTTCTGGTGGTTCTGGATGATGTCTGTTTTGTCTTTTAGTTGTAGTTTTGAAATTGTTGTGTGAGGCAGCAGTATAGGTGTTTTCTTATGCCGCCATCTTGGTTTCTCATTATGGAGGTCTTTGAGGTGAACAGACCTGAGGGAGATGTCATCTCTGACAACTGAATGGCTCTGTTATCTGGCACAGTTTCTCTGAGGCTCAGTCTTTCCCTTTAAAATGAGGGTGATTATTTTATGAAGGGGTGATGAATAAATGACTGCTGCATATAAAACAGCAAGAGTGGCTGATACAGAATAAACACTATTTGTCTACTAATGGTATCATCTCATATTACACAGTGATAGTTATTCTTTCAAAAGGCAGAGATCTCACCAAAAAGCCATTAACACTTTCTCGCTGACTATAAAATAAAATTGATCTGGTTAACTTGAAAGAGTTTAGACTGGCTGAGGTGATAAAAAATCTCATTTAATCTTCATGGAAAAACGAAGATAAAGCTATTCTTATTAGCTCCCTTTCAGAGATGATGGAACTGAAGCTTAGTTAATTCCCAAGGTCATACAGCTATGAGAGAGTGTAACAAGGTGGCAAGATCAGGCATGTCTGACACCAGCTTCCACATTTTTTCACAGCTCCTGTAGCCAAAGACTGACTTAAGTCTGTTAACTCCCAGCGTGTCCATATGTCTGTCTTGTTTTCCCAGAGCCTGAGCCAGGGTAGATGAAGCAGAACTAAGTATTACCATAATTTTCTAGGCTCCATCCTTCCTACCTCAAGCCACATGTCACTACACCATGGGAGGAGGGATCACAGACTTTTCCAGTTCCTCTTTCTACCTGAGTCAGCAGATGGCCAAAAAATAGCTTTGGCTGAGAAACTTTTGAACATATTTAACATCTTTTCAGATCCTTCCCTGTACAGAGATATAATTATATATTGTCTCTCGCATTTTCTTGTACAAAAATATAATTCACATCTTAAAAACTAGTAAGGACCTAAACCATTAGCTGTTTTATTTGCCATAAATGCAACACCATTTCTATATATTGATGATTCTTCTTCTCTGGTTTGGAAAATTGGCTTTCTTGAGACAAAACATTTAATTCCTTTGAAAATCATAACATCATGCCCCTTGTTGGGAAGGGGAGATTAATTTCTTTGACTTTGTGGAAAAGATACAGAGATAATGTTAAAATGGAATTAATAAAAATTACTTACCCAGGTTAGATATCCTGTGATTTCCATTCCCTCAATCGCCTTTTCTATTGATGTTAAAATTTTATAATAAAAAAGTATGTATCTAGTCCATGTTTCTATGTCCTGATCTCTTCCAGAACTTTAATCTTTGGGGTTCCCAATTTTATTTGACTAAAAATAGCAATTTTCCCAGGGTACCCCTAATTATGGTAAGAATCTGCTCTGGATTCCAGACATCCAATCATTTCTCTTTCTGTTCCTTCAGTAAGCAAAGAAGGACATGAAAAACCATCACCTCGCCTACTTTTAAATTTGGGGAGTGATGCTTAGCGTTCTGGAATTCACTGTTAAACCTGCACTGCCCAGACTGGTCCCTCAGTCTAGGCTCCTTCTCCAGCCCTTCATAAAAGGTCTTGCTTCTGTGCATTATTGCACTTGGGGGACTACTGACACAGCCTCTCCCAAATCTGCTTAGTCCATCTGTCTCCCCTCCAGTGTGGACTTTCAACCACATTTGGTCCCTTCCTGGTGCCCAAGAATTTCAGAATTCCATTTGCTTCTCTTTCTTCCATCCTTCCCACACACTTTGCTTTAGCATCTTCTTTGTACCAGGCATTATGTTTGGTGCCAGGAATAGACACAGGGCTCAACAAAATAGACAGAAGTCTTATTCTCAGCCAGCTCCTAGTGCAGCCATAGAGAGATGGAAATCCCTAGCCCTCTTGCAGAGCAGGAAGGAACGTGGAGGAAGCAGAAATGAGAAAAGGTAAAGCCTTTCCTCCTAAAATAGACAAAGGACTTTGAAAATAATTATGATAATTATGCTTAAGCATATAGTCTCTGCTCAGTGACTTTGGATATATTTTCAGCATGTGCATAACATAGAATCAGTGCCTCCAGCCAAAGCAACTCACACCATGACCCTTGTTTGGACTATTGTGTTTGTTTCCCCAATAATTACATATGATCCTCTTTTTCAGAGACAGTGGAGGCAGGGAAGGTACCCTAGGGTGCTTCCTGCAGCTATGTCAAAATTTCTATGCTCCAGCTTAACCAGTTTTCTCAGTGGCTAGAGCATCAATCTGAAGACTCAAGGGTTCCAGGTTCTATTCCAGTCAAGGGCATGAACCTTGGTTTCTGGCATATTCTCAGTAGAGGATGTGCAGGAGGCATCTGATTGATGTTTCTCTCTTATTGATGTTTCTAACTCTCTCTCCCTTTCCCTTCCTCTCTGTAGAAAATCAATAAAATATATATTTTTAAAAATGTCTACAGTCCAGCTTGGCCTCTCCTGACTACTCCAGCGGGACTCCCTGTTAAGGCACTGAACTACCATGGGCTTTCCGACAGAAAGACCTGGCCATTTCTCCTAACTGCACCTCTTAATGAACATCTTCGTGCTTTAATTTCCTCAATGTGGATAAGTTATATACTTTACAGTAATATTGTAAAAATTAAATTATATAATATATGTAAAAAATCTTTGAGGAGTTAATATATATGAATATTATTTCTACATAGTCTGACTTTCAAAAAGTCAAACCTATGTATTTTCTTAACAGGAAAAATCACCCGCTTTTCAACATTTGCTATTTTCTTGACTTGTTATACAACTTATGTTTGAAGCCTTGAGACTGATGGTTGAAACTCATCCTAGTTATTAATAGATTTCCCCTCCCTTCTTTTTTTATTATTATTTTTCCCTTAACTGTTCTCATTTTCCCTAGTGGAAAATCTGGTAATCCTCTTTTAATCATGGCAATTACTAATAAATCCTGGCAAAATATCTCTATGTTTGGAATGCAGAGTAACTTCATATTCTTTATGCAAGTGAGAATATAAATTACAATCTAAAATATTTATTAATTAAAAATTCATTGAATCAATTTTTAAAAGTCAATGTTTTTAATAACTTTTTATTCCAGGAAATTATAAGTGTGTGTATATATATATATATATATATATATATATATATACTTATAATTTTATATATATATACACTTATTATTAAATGCTTCATATATATAAATATATATGAAGCATTTAATACAAATTTAATTTTAAAATAACCATAACACACCAAATTGACATTTGTTTACTTTTTATAAGCAATAAATATAATAGAATGCATAATAAATTCACAGAATGTTAAACCCAACTTGGTACTTCAGAACCACAAGCCCTTCATTAAATTCAGGAAAGAATAATATCTACATTTAATCATTCATTATCTAAGCCTGAATATATATCAAAGAATTCCTAGACCAGTGAGTTTCAAAGGACCCTAAAGCTCTTTCTATTCTGGATAGATGGGAAATGATGCTGATGTGTGTTTGTGTGCCTGCCCCATCTGGATCGTTTGCCATCATTCCAGACATCCCATTGTTTCTCTTCATGCTCCTTCAGTGGGCAAGAAAGGCAATGAAAAGACAATACTTACAGGATCCCTAATTTTAAACTTTGGGAGTGATGCTTAAGCATTCTGGAATTCAGTCTTAACCCTGCACTTCCCAAACTGGCCCCTCAGAGCATGGCCTTCTGTAGTCCTCCAGCAACCTTGTCCTAAAGGTGTTAATGCACCTATTAAGGATAAGGAGTACATTGTTCTCCAAGTGAACATTCTTTCTCATTATTAGTAAGTGGAAGAAGGAGCTTCTATGCTAACTATCTGACCAAGTTGATTTTTGTGAGAGCAACCACTATACCCTTCATAGAAATGCAGAAAAATGAGGGTTTAAAATAATTTCTGTAAAGCATGACACTGCATTCTTGGAAGCAAGCGTTTAGTATGAGGCAGTCCTTAATGTAGGGCCCAGCTCTGCTGGGGCACTTTATGGACTGAGTACTTCAATTTTTGTCCTTGTTTACCATCTGCCTGATGTTTACAAAGCAGATCCGATATAAATGAATCTGGGCCATTCAATTAGATTTCCTGCACCACTGGCCCGACCATTTCTCCTTGGTCTTATCTGAGTTGATGACAGATATGTGGCATGTCCAAAGTCATTTCCAAATTAAGAAGGGAAACATGTTGAATGCTGGTTAATAGGGTCACAATATGTAAAATTATGAAATGTCAAGTCACTATAAGAGCAACTCTGATGCAAAAGGGACAATGCAAATGTGCATTTCAAATGTTCTTATTGTGATATGTTTGGGCCCAGAAGATAAGAATGACAGAGAAACTATGATTGTCAAACATACAGTGGAAATGATGGGCTTCCTGCTACATGATAAACACCATCACTAGGCTGATTGTATTGGACTCTGCCTTTTGCCATTCACTGGGTTTTATCTTACCATCCAATCTTAATAATAGAGCTGACTCTAATGATTTTTTAGAAGAAGCCATTGGTATCACTGTGGCTGATGCATCAGACTGACTCTACTCATTCTATGAATTTGCTAATGAAAAAGAAGATCTTTGCAAGTTATAGAGAATTAATCAATATTTACCAATTGACTAGATCCAGGGTCGGCAAACTGTGGCTCGCGAGTCACATGCAGCTCTTTGGCTCCTTGAGTGTGGCTCTTCCACAAAATACCATGGCCTGGGTGAGTCTATTTTGAAGAAGTGGTGTTAGAAGAAGTTTAAGTTTAAATATTTGGCTCTCAAAATAAATTTCATTCGTTGTACTGTTGATATATGGCTCTGTTGACTAATGAGTTTGCTGACCACTGGAGTAGATATTTTGGGGGTAATAGGGAGAGCTTTTTATTTTTTTAATTTATTCAATTGATCCAGGTAATATTGGTTAACCCTATATAATAAAAGCCTAATATGCTAAGTTTCCAGTTGTCTGGTCAGCCATCCAACCAATCAAAGCATAATATGCTAATGTCACTAATAATATGCTAATGCTCATTATGAGATGCACTGACCACCAGGGGACAGACCCTCCAACCAGTAGATTAGCTTGCTGCTGGGGTACAGCTGTTCGGGACTGAGCCAGATGGACCAGACACACTCTGGAGCCCTCCCATGTCCCTCTCCAGCTGGCCAACCTCCCGATTGTGCACCAGTGGGGTCCCTCATCCTGGCCTCTACCCTCTCGCAAGCCAGGACCCCTCAGGGGATGTCAGAGCCTTTTTTGGCCTGATCCCAAGTCCATGCACCAGGTCTCTAGTACAATTATAAAAGTTTCAGGTGTACAGTTCTCTAATACATCATCTGTATATTCTACTGTGCCTTCACCACCTCAAGTGAGTAAATATTGTTGATGAGCTTTTGCAGTGTTCTGCTTGAGGTTATTCTGTACCCCTGTGGATAATATACTCCAGGTATGGACCATGTGTATGATGGACATCTGAATGTGCCATGGGAAGGATAGAATCCAGGATAGGTATTCTTACTCACCAGAAAGGCTGTTCTGAAGCTAACTGATGGTCTGAACTTCTGAGGTGTGTGCAAAAGGCAGGCTTGGCAGACATTTGGCCCCATCCAAAACATCCATTGAGGCATTTGGTTCACATCAAAATGTCCTTGAAATTTGGTCCTGTCAAAAACATTCATGCTTAGAAAACTTCCCTGGACTCAAATAGCCCTTAACATTATTGATACTTTTGGTTTACAGAATTAATGTTATTGGTTTAGGAATTGTGCTGAGTAGATTGCCAATAAACTTTTTTTTTGCCTGTGTAGCCTAACTGGTAATAGCTATGTCAACGACCAAATATCGGGTACATTTTGGCATGGACCAAATTTCTCAGTGAAGGTTTTGGACAGGCCCAAATGTCTGCTAATCAAGGCAGGAAAAGGGAAATATCCCCATCCATATGGGTCCTTTAGAAAACTCTTTCTTTTTACTGTAATTAGGAATTAACTTGAGTAAAGAAAATTAACTTTAGATTAAAAGAGTTGTAAGGGATATTATAAATAATTTAATCCAATGCTTGAGTCACACCATAAACTGGATAACATTCCCAAAATATTGATTTTTACATCATCCAATTGACTTGACATCATCCCATTCCTGACTTGAGGCAGTGAAGAGAAAATGTCTTCTCAGTCTCATTTCTTGAGAGATCTTTTCTGTCTGGTTCTGCCAGGACTTGGAAGTTCTCTATCAGACTCGAAGTTGGAACATTGATGTCAGCTGTACTAGTTTCTTGACATATTTCCATGGTGCTCAGACCTCTTTCATTCCTACATTTACTTATTTATTTATTTATTTATTTATTTATTTATTTATTTATTTATTTTTTTACCAGCAACCTTGAGAAAGACAGAAGACAAAATATAGACTGACTTAGTTACTCTTTTTTTATTTTATATATTTTTTATTGTTTAAAGTATTATAAATAGTAGTACATATGTTTCCTTTTTTCCCCCATTGACCTCCCCCTGGTCTCCCCTACCCCCCAGCACATGCCCTCACCTGCCCCTCCTCCCCTCCCCCGTGTCTTGTATCTATTGGTTATGCTTATATGTATGCACACAAGTCCTTTGGTTGATCTCTTACAGCCCCACCCCCACTCTCCCCTGCCTTCCCACTGTAGTCTGACAGTCTGTTCAATGCTTCTTTGCCTCTGTATCCATTCTTTCCCCCCATTTCTTTTCTTTAAAAATTTTTGCATCTACATAATCATATTGCTTTTCATTGTAGTTCAAATAGATCTACTGTGGTTATTTTTTGTTATTAAAATACTTTTATTTATTTCAGAGAGGAAGGGTAGGGAAAGAGAGATAGAAACATCACAGATGAGAGAGAATCATTGATTGGCTGCCTCCTGGATGCCCCACACTGGGGACTGAGCCTGCAAACCAGGCATGTGCCCAACCCAGGAATCGAACTGTGCCATCCTGGTTTAAAGGTCAACACTCAATACTGAGTCATGCCAGCCAGGCAAATATGGTTATATTTTAACACAACTGCTCCTGACAAAAGTTCTGGCTGGTTTTGGAAAGATGACTAAAATAAAAATGAGGAGCTGCATAGTCCTTTTTGACTCTGCCAGGAGCCAGGCTTTGCCTCCAGTGGTGCACTCCCAGCATGGTTACTCCCTGCATTTGCTCAGTGCAATCAGCAGGCAGGACACAGAGGCTGAAAATGCCTGAGTTCTCCATTCAGATAAATCACTCTGAGCCAAACACCAGGTATTTGAGCATATCTTTTGCATTCTCCATGCCCAGTAGTAATTTCACAAAATTACTCAGAATCTATTTCAAGGTAAACTTGGCATTTAAATGAGGTGGTTGTAATTAACATCTTGACTGCATGAAGTCAACAGTGTGAAAAGGAAGGGCAGGGAAAAAATTACATTGGCTCATTTTTGCTGTAGAAAATAAATAAAATGAATAAAAAGGTAATACAGTGAAAAAACCAACACAATTTGAAGGTGTTATGCAATTTCTTGGAATCAAAATGATAAACTTTATCACATATTCAAATCATATAGACCGAAAAATCTTTTAAAGTATCTTTACCAGAACATTCACAGAATTTACCTTTCTTCTCCAGAGAGGCCCACAGTGTCCTGCTCTTGAAATTATTCTAACATAAGTGCCAAATGCATTCTCACACACATCCCTCTTTCCAGCACTAAAGATTAAATTTTACCCACCATTCACACTGAGAGGCAGAACTCACTTCTAGGTTACCTAAGAATGATTTTAGCCCCAATAGGCTGGGGCTACTGTTGGCTTCTCCTCACCACCTGGTGATGCCACTGCCCAGAGCTAAGAGAAGTTTGGATATCGACTTCATTGCAGGAAAAGGTTGGTCCTTATGCATTCTGCTTCGAGCTCATGTGTAACATCTTATTGACTCCTAGACAGCTCTAAACAGTACTCAGAAGTGGTGACCCTGTGTGGAGCAGGGGCTGAATTCGCTGTAGTTTCAGGAACAGTGAGGAAAGGGGAGTGTGAGTGCTGGGCATGTCAGTTACCACTGATTGGAACAGCTCTCTATGGAAGCAGGGTTAAACTTATTTTGTGCAAGAGAAACAAGAGAAAGACAGGCTGCCCTCAATATTAAAAATATAAAATGGTCATGGAATGTGACGGAAAGAGCACAGGGCTTTTATGTACAACACCTGATCCTGAGCCGGGACCCTACTGCCACTGCTGTCTTTCCATGATCTTTCTTAGCTTCTTTGAAAAGTACTTCCTCACATGTTAAGTGAAGATAGCAATATCTCTTTTCTAACATTGGAAAGAATAACAATACTGAAAGATAACGCATTTAGCATGCCTACAACATGGGGAGGAATGTTCAGGAGATTAGCCTAGGTCAATGATGGGCAAACTTCTGAGGTTGGTGTGTCAAAATTCACCAAAAAACTGAGCATAACTCGGGTGGTGTATCACTTCAAGAAAAAAAAACCATAATTTCGCGATATTTATAGTTTAAATAACAAAAATATGTAACGGTAACATTTAAATGTATTTAATAAATCAAAAACTAATTATTTAACTTACCTGCATAGATACTTCTTTGTTCTTCTGTCAGTGGGTTTCTTTTGTTGGTCTTGATATTATTTAACTTGTTTGGGGTGCTGTGAACTAAGATAAATGAGGGGGAGGGGAAATTCTTTAACTAACCTGCCTGTTAGTGACTTTTTTGTTGCTTAATTTCATTGGCTAAACTTTCAATTGAAGGTTGGTATTTTGCACACTTCAAGCCCAAGCAAGGGCTACTAACTTCATCTGTCAATCTCTTTCTTTTTTTAAAAATATATTTTATTGATTTTTTACAGAGTGGAAGGGAGAGGGATAGAAATTCAGAAACAGTGATGAGAAACATTGATCAGCTGCCTCTTGCACGCCCCCTACTGGGGATATGCCCGCAGCCAAGGTACATGCCTTTGACCAGAATCAAACCACGGACCCTTCAGTCCGCAGTCCGACGCTCTATCCACTGAGCCAAACCGGTCTCGGCTGTCAATCTTTTTCTTTTGTTGGTTTTGATATTATTTAATGCTGAGCATAAGGTCTCACAAAAATTGTGAGTAAAGCCATTTCTATATTTTTCAGGGTGCTAGAAGTGTGTGGTAATTGATTCCAGGCACTCCAAATTTCCTGTTTATAGTGGCACTCCTCTTGATTCTCCAAGCGGCACCTTTCCAGATTATCAAGTTTTGACCTCAAGTCCACAAACACCTGAGCCCAGATGCTATCTTGAAATTCTACAAGTTGCATCTCCAAATCATCAATTTGCATCCATTGGAAACCATTTAATTCCAAACTATTGTAGACTACTATATCAGGATACTTAATTATTTTATGGTCTGTTCTAGGCTTCTAAATTGATTAAATCTATCACTGAACTAGGCAAGTAACAAGTCTAAAATATGCTGGTACTTTATATGCAAGGCTTCCATTTCATTTTGTACAGCTGCACTACCCTTCTCAAAATACTTTGTTACTCTAGGAAAATACTTACAAATTTTAGTTTCTACATCTCACTTGAAAATTTTAAGTTTACTTTCAAAAGCTTTTATGTATCCAAACATAATGTCAATACTTTTGCCAAAACCTTGTAACTTTAAGTTCAGTTCATTAATATGAACAGAGAGATCTGTAAAAAATATCAGGGTGTTGACCCACTTATCATCATTGAGCTGATAAAAGTTACCCAGATCCTTATCCTCAAGAAACACCTTAATTTTTTCAAAGCACTCCACAAAGCGCTCAAGAACTTTGCCTCTGCTCAGCCATCTTACATTACTGTACATCAGCAGTCCACTGTAGGTGGAATCAACCTCCAGTACAAGTGCAGAAAATTCACGCTTGTGAAGGGGGCGAGCAGCTATTAAATTAACTATTTT
Source organism: Antrozous pallidus (assembly GCA_027563665.1). Taxonomy (NCBI): domain Eukaryota; kingdom Metazoa; phylum Chordata; class Mammalia; order Chiroptera; family Vespertilionidae; genus Antrozous; species Antrozous pallidus. Next base: position 71,383,236 of record CM050510.1, on the reverse strand, counting down.
TGTAACACTGACATTAAGGTGTTTAAGTTGGTGAATCCTGCTTTGGCACATAAAACCTCCTGATGGATAATACAATGAAAAGGCACAATCGGATATCCAATAGCTTTTGTAAACAATTTGACAAATCCGACTTTTTTCCCCACCATGTTTGGTGCCCCGTCTGTTGTCACTGACATAACTTTAGAGAAATCAATGCTTAGGTCAGGAATGTTTGTATAACAACCTTACATATTTCACTTCTTGATGTACTTGTTGGCACTGATGCTAACTTTATCAACTCTTCTCTCATTGTGAGACCATCAGAATATCGACCAATAATGGCCAACTATGTGATGTGACATCAGTAGTTTCATCAAGAGAGATAAAAAAAATTTACAATTACTTATGTCTCTCTGTAACTGATGTTCTCCATTTGTGTTCAGACTCATTATTTGGTCTTTTATGATATTTCTACTAAGTGGTAACTCAGATATTCTCTTAATAATTGCATCTTTATTCTGCATATCGTGAAACAGAACTGATGCACATCTTAGGAGAGTTTCTTTAATAAATTCACCCTCACTGAGTGCTTTTCCATGCTGAGCTATGGAGTGAGCAATGCTCAAACTTGCAGATGTTAAATTTGTAGAGCCTTTTATAAATTTAAGGATGGAATTAGATTGGCTCTTATAAAGGTGTAGCTGCCTGGAAATGTATTCCGTCCTTTCATCCTCACTTTTTTCAAGACCTGGGAATTATTAGTTTCAAACTGTCTATTTATATTCTACATTCTGCTTACTACCATTTCAGTACATGGAATGCAAAATGATCTGCCATTTTTTCTAAAATGTCATAGATCTCGGTCCATGTCTCTTGAAAGGGTCGGCTACTGCTACTGTGTTTCCCCGAAAATAAGACAGTGTCTTATATTAATTTTTGCTCCCCAAAATGTGCTAAATCTTATTTTCGGGGGGATGCCTTATATTACAGCAAGTAGGTCTTATTTTCAGGGGATGTCTTACTTTCAGGGAAACAAGGTACTACCACCTCCTTTACTTAACCTTGGTTTTTTACTTTTTGGGTTCTCCATCAGGGGGCATTGACAGAAGATAGAATTATAGATAGCCTGTTAGCCTTGCAGGCAAGTTAGGGGTTAACTAGCCTAACTGACCACAAGATGACACATGTAACTGTCTTTTTGGAAAGGGCAAGGTTAATAAGCAGAAATAGGGGTTAATAAGAATGCACAATATTAATAATGGTGAAATAGAGTGTGCACTATGCTGCAAAATGACATTCCTTATATAAATTAAGATGGCTGCCACTATTTCTAATGGCGGGAAACGGCACCCATAGCACAGGCCCTCACCTTTCCCAACCTCTCCCTCACTTATCTCAGTAATGATGGTCAACTAGAAATTCACGACATCCCAGAGCAATAGATTGGATGATGGTTGCTGCGGTTATGTGATTGCTGGTAATGGTGATCACAGGGCCCCCAGAGATGCATCCCCCATGGCATTCCGCTGTTCCTTGCTCCGCTGGCTGGAAGTGAGGTCCAAGATCCCCTGATGGCCTAACCAGAAGTCCCAGAATTAGAAGCTCTGTGCCAGAGTTCTGTTGTTTTGGCTTGTTTGCTTCACCATGAAGCTACAGCTGCACACGCACTCCAGGGGATCACAGCATTGCTCCCACTAAGGATTAGTAAGCCTCCCATCTCCTCTGTGGTACCCAGGTTGTTGGAGGAGGAGTGCAGGGAGAAGGGGGAGGTAGGCACACACACAGGAGAAGCACATGGCACAGGGGAAGATGCTTGACCAGAAACCTGTCAGTCTAACCTGGGAAAGGATCATTGGTGGAGGATGGAATATCAGAGGTCCTGATAGCTTGGAAAATTGATTGGTTATTTTGAAAAAGCTCCTGGTTCTTCCCAAGTCCAAGATAATATAATCCCTAGGAAGCAAAAAAAAAAGAGCTCTCTCTGGCTAGATGACCCTCTCTCCAAAGGTGACCCATGCTCACCCTGTTTGTTCTCAAGTTCTGCCTCATCAGGGAACACACAACCATGCGGGTCAAGCAGCCATTCGGGGTGCAGCAGACCACCTGGGCTCCAAGCTTTAATATGAAACAGAAACTCTGGAAGCTGGCATTCGCTTTGGCCTTTTTGAAGACATTGTTGGACTGTTTCCCTGGCAGGACAAATGGAGATGGGACGTTGGAAACCCAGGGGTCTTCTCCCACCCAAATAAATCTTGCCATAGCACAATCTCCCCTGGGTCCTTTGAATCACATGAAAGAACACAGTTTCCATCAGCAACAATTAATGGTTATTTTAAGCCCTTTAAAAACACAACTGTAATAACTACATATTGTTCTTTAACTGGATACACATTAATTTACTCTCCTGTCTTTCCAGTGTTGGACAGAGAGGTTTGCTGCCATTATTTTTAGCATTGACAAAAACTAGAAAGTGCATTTTGTTCACAGAGCTATTTTTTATTCCTTAAATTATACCACTAGCAATGTAATTATCAGGTATGAATATAATCCTGGTTTTGATTTATAATGTTATGATCAGTTTTCCACTTGCACTCAGATGAGCAAATCCAGTCCATGCCTATTTAGCACTTCTCCAAGGCAGAATTTTGGCCTTTACTATGACCTGCCCTTTAGGATACATTGTGGGAATTAGTTACTAATCTGCCTCCTGAGAAAGAGAGCACATGGTACTGCAGGAAACTGCTAATTAATCCTCCTGACTCCCTAGGAGAGAGGTATGTAATAGTGTCACTATTCAAATTCCACAGATGCAGGAGAGATCTTTGTTTTCTTCTAAATGTAGCCTCCCTGGCTGCTGAAGTTTCTGAGAAGGTCCTGGGCCTCTGCACCCACAATGCCCAGTGTTTCTCTCTGTGAACACATGGATGCCCTGGGGTCTAGTGTGGGACTCCACCTTCACCCTTATGTGTTCTCCAGGCAAACCTTGTGAATGAGTTCCCCACAAGCAAAGATAATGATGGAACTTACATAATCAAGATGATGTTTAAAAGTTGTGTCTCATTTCCCTTCAGCTTTTAGCTGTGGGCATTTGACTGAAGGCATCACCAGAGGACTTCAGCTTGTTCCTTATCTTCTATGGAAGATGTGATTAACAGTTCACACTGATTCCCATCCTGGCTCTAGCTGTTAGTCTAGACTCATGGTTTTCTATATATAGAAACAGATATAGAAATAAACTGGAATATAAGTGTGTGTGAATGCATGTACTTGTGTATGAGGTATGTGTGTGGACATTTTTAGTCTGTCAACTGAGCAAACCTAGATTTTATCTTCTCACACAACAGGATAGCTCCATGCAGCCCTGACAGTATACTAGGTGTTTGTTTTAGTATTTGTTTTTGTTTTGCTGTTGTTATTGATTTTACTTTAGCTTTGGAAATAATTTCAAATATATTGAATAGGTGCAAAAAGAAAAACATTTCTAAGTGTGTCCAAATACTCAGACTCAGTCTCAGTTATAGATAACAGAGAACTGGAGGGAGTGTTTGCCCATGTTTAGTGGAAGAGGACATTCACCTGCTGTTACCTGAATGGTGAGAGATTCTATACAGCCATGTTCTTCCCTTTACCTGAGGTGCTGCTTTCAAATTCTGGTTCCCTGGACATCACACTCTTTATTGGAAACACTGGTGTTTCAAGGATCAGTTCAAATATCCCATTGTTGTAATTGTGTAATGTTGTCATTTTGGGATTTTGTAGACATGCATTCTCATGCTGGAGTTGCTGGAATGCTACCTGCTCCTGGAGAAGAAGCCTGTTCCGTCTTCTGGGCTGAAGAAGCCTCCCTCTGTTGAACACATACCAGAAGCTCAGATAAAATTGGCTTCTCTTGTGCCGAGGCAGGATCCACGGTCTGTGTTTTGGTGGAAAAAATAGACCTTGTTGGGTGAGCTTAATTGTTCCTCAGAGTCTCCAAGTTGTTCCATACAGATATCACACACACGGACTAACAGAGTTCCCTTGAAAAACAGACTAGAAATGCATAGTTCTACTTATAACAATATGAGCATTATGAAATAAAGCTAGAACTGTCTCTTTCCCTTCCCTTCTCAAACATTTCCTCCCTGAAGCCATAGTGTGAAGCGGACAAGGCATGTGACTGTGTCAGAATGGTTGGGGCTGAGGCTATAGTGGACTGGGGTTGGGTTTGGGAACAAACTGGGAAGAAATAGTCCATGCACTGAGAAGGGGATTCCGGGTATAGGATGTCAGCACCGAGGTGAGTCAGGGGTGTCCATTGATATGCAGGACGACTTGGCATGTGGTGTCCAAGTCCAAGCAGAGCGAGGGAATCTTCATGGACAAGGGTGATAGCAACAGTGAAGATTGATTCAATTGGAAGATTTGCCAGTGAGTAAGAAGTATATTGAATGTTTTTCACTGTAGGACAAGATAGTTACAAATAAGGGAAAAGTAGGATGAACCTTATGGTGTGGGATTGGAATTGGAGCTATTAGTCTGGACTCATGGTTTTCTATATATAGAAACAGATATAGAAATACACAGGAATATATGTGTCTGTGGATGCATGCATATGTGTATGAGGTATGTGTGAATACATTTTTTAGTTCTGTCAACTGAGAGAACCTAGAAGCAGTGACATTTCAGATGCTGGCTTCTGAAAACCTTTCCCCTTCAAAAGGAATTAGAGTGTCTGGAGAAATGGCTGATTTCAGGCAGAACAAGAAAATTACAAGAAAAGCCTGAAATTTCATATTTTATAAGAAAGCAAGAAGCTTCTCAAAGAATCAGGAGGGTATATTACAAGGGCATACAAACATAGTTAAATGGACCCCAACTATGGCCAAATTTAGGACAAATTGAACATTATAATAAACTAGAGGCTCAGTGCACAAAATTTGTGCATGGGGGTGTGTGGTCCTTCAGGTCACCCTGTACCCTCTCCAATCTGGGATCCCTCTCACAATCCAGGACTGCCGGCTCCCAACTGCTCACCTGCCTGCCTTCCTGACTGCCCCTAATCACTTCTGCCTGCCAGCCTGATCACCCCCTAACCACTCTCCTGCCAGCCTGATTGATGCCTAACTGCTTCCCTGCCAGCCTATTTGCCCCTAACTGCCCTCCCTGCAGGTCTGGTCACCCCTAACTGTCCTCTCCTGCTGGCTTGATTGCCCCCAACTGCCTTCCCTTGCAGGCCTAGTCCCTCCCAACTGCCTTCCCCTGCTGGTCATATTGTGGTGGCCATCTTCTGTCCAAATCAGGGCAGGCACTTTGACCACATGGGGGTAGCCATCTTGTGTGTTGGAGTGATGGTCAGTTTGCATATTACTCTTTTATTAGATAGGATGATGATATTTACATATAATAGCTTATTGAGTAAAATTGATAGAAATAAATAATTCATATGAGTATTTAATAAGGCATATAGTTTCAGAGTGCTTTTTTTATGAAAGGAATGAGTAAATCTACATTGAAGAAGCCTATTGTGCATCATTTTAATCATATAATCAATGTGAACATTTTAGAGCTGAGATAATTCGACACTCCATAAAATGCAAGCAGAAGCAGCATTGGCCAAGTTTAATCATGAAGGAACATCAGAAAAACTCAAATTGAGAGATGACCCATAAAATAACTGGCCTGAATGTCTTCCAACATGTCAAAGATATGAAAGTCAAGGAAAGATTGAAGAAATGTCCTGAGGAAAACTAGAAATATGATGGCTAAGTGCAATGCTTAATTCTGACTGAGATATTTATTATGAAAACTGGTAAAATTTCAACCAAGTCTGAGATTAGATGAATGCAATAGAGCAAGATTAATTTTCTGATTTTGCTCGTTGTGTTACGGTCATATATGAAAACTGGAGGCCCGGTGCATGGAATTGTGCATGGGTAGGATCCCTAGGCCTGGCCTGCAATCAGGGCCAATCCATGGGGCAAATAGCAGGGTGATCAGGGCGCTGCTCACACCTGCCTTGACCTAGTGCCACCCACTCACCTGCTCCACCATCCCACTGTGATCATCCTACTGTCATCGGGGCCCATCGAGGCCAGAAGTGCCTCCACTGCCACCAGCTGCCAGCATCATGTCGCTGACACCCACTGTATTCCGCCCTGCTTCCTGGTGGTCAGTGCATATCTAACTCCAGGTCGGTTGAACTCCCGCCTGAGGGGACAATTTGCATATTAGCCTTTTGTTATATAGGATACCCTTGTCTATAAATACACAGTGAAGTACTTGAGGAAGGTGGAGCTTCATGGCAACAACTTATTCTAAAAATTTTCATGGATAAAACATTAATGTATCATACTGGCAACTTTCCTGTAAGTGTAGAGCTGTTTTAAAATAAAGAAAATTAGAGGAGAAGGTGAGGAGGTGAATACAATGCTGAATCAAGTGCCTGCACCCCATTATAGTGTCATTCCTGGGTGGAATGCTCCTGCTACAGATGCTTTTGGTACAATTTCTTCATAAAGGTTAATAGTAGAAACACCCCCAATTTCCACGCCATGTTCAAAGGTGAAATTGATTATTCACTGTACATTACACCTAGATTGGAAACTTTGAGTTAGTCTAAACATAAAACAATGAAATGGATTTAATTTTGAAGTTTGGTTTGGTTTTGAATAGAAGTGTTCTCATGAAAAATAAAACATTATAATGCACCATGTTTCTGAAAATAATTTGGTTTCATTTTAAATGCTCACTATTAAATATAATTATTATTAACACAGTCTTACATTTGCCTGCTCTGACCTGGAAGCTAAAATGAATTGTGACTAATGGCCCAGTTGGTGTTCCCAAATTATAGCAAAGATTGGATCTCATCCATTTCTGTGAATGACTTCTTGCCAGACACCTGAGGTCTTATCCCAAATCACACTCCAAGGAATTCTTGAAATCAGATTTAAAAAAAACCCCTGCTGTTCTATAACCATTACCTTGGTATGCCTGCAAAGTGCAATCTTTCATTTGGAAACATTCCCTTGAATTCTGTTGTTTCTACCTGAAGAGATAAAATTGAAAAAGTAACTCCATGTCTATCTATGAAGACTTTCAACTGAATACAGAGTACCCATGTAATGAGCAACCAGATGATTGTGAAGTCAGTCATCACCATACTGGGCCATTGCAATCACCAGAAAGCCAATGGGATATTTAGCTGAAAGAATTTGGGATGATATGTCTCTTTCAATTTTTGGTGAAATTATTTAAAGTTGCCTGACATTCTGAAATGTTTAAACAGAAAACTTGTGTTCATGTTGTCATTTGAATCAAAGCTTCCTCCCTTTTATGAAGACTTCTGAGCTTTAAGAATGTCCTGGCACCTGGCTGGCATGGCTCAGTGGTTGAAAGATGACCTATGAACCAGGAGATCATGGTTGGATTCTTGGTCAGGGCACATTCCAGCTTGCAGCCAGCACAATCCCCATGTGAGGCATGCAAGAGGCAGCAGGTCAATGATTCTTGTCATTGATGTTTCTATCTTTCTCTCTCTCTCCTTCCTCTCTGAAATCAGTAAAAAAAAATTAACGTTCTGGCAATGACTGAAAGAGACCTGGTTGTTTTAATCAGTTGACAAGACACTTGTGATTACAAAACATCAGACTGCATGGCCTCATTTCTAACAATCAAGTTAAACACTGGAATCCCTGACATTTCTTAGGACTGTCTTTGGTGCCCTGACAAAGCTCTATCCTGAATGCAAACCTAGAATCAGGTAGCAACTTTTCTCCAGGAACTGGACAAGAGCAGATTTTTCAGCTCATCTTTTGTCTAGACTGGACTATGATAAAATTCGAGCAAGAAAAATTTTATCCTTTTTACTTGAAAATGTATTAAGCATTAAATATGTTTGCAAAATACTTTCAAGGAACAAATGCAATAAAAGTGATCAATATAATTATTCCAAAATTATAACAGAATCATTTAAATGAATCATTTGAAAGGTCTTCATTAAACATGATTGGATATTATGTTTGTTAATTCATTAAGCTCCACTTCAAATGCCTAATAAATAAAATGCATTATTAATATGTCATAAACTAAATGGAATAATGCCAAGAAGTCCTATTAGTTTTAAAGTGTCTTCCAAGTATTAACTAACTCATGTTTACTATTCTTTCAAGGACAGCTTGTATGAATTAACAGGAATTGTTATAATAATTTTATTTGCCATAATAGAAAATCTTTATTACAAAGCTTGAACTCTCTTTAAATTTTCAGCCTGCCTTTTTTCTTGAAGTAACATATGCTTATTGTAAAATATAGATAGATATAAATATTAAAAATTTTAAAAGTATCATTAATTATTAAACTACACAGAGAAAATCTAAGTTAACATTTTGAAATATTTTATTTGGCCTCCTAGGCTTATATTGGTTAGCCTCTGTGTGTGTGTGTGTGTGTGTGTGTGTGTGTGTGTGTGTGTACATTTCTTTCACAAAGTTGAAGTCTGGTATTATATAATAACTTATAGTATCATATATATATATATATATATATATATATGCATTATTTACTTACATATATTATGTGCAACAGCTTTTCCACACTATTACATTTTTTACCCACTAAAATAACCCCAAACAAATAGCAAAACAAAATAACACAGGGTTTCTTAGACAGTTCTTGGCCTGATGTATACACATAGCCCAGGGATGGAAGGTGAGTCTGGAATGTTTTAATAACAAATAGCAAGGAAACCTGGATACCACAAGGGCCTAGTAAGAGTCCTTTAGAGCCAGATTCCCAACAGAGTCAGAAGCCAAGTGACCAAATGTCAGATGATTTGAGCATTAGTGAGTTCAATAAACTGTAATTGATTGAAACACATCAAACATGGTAAATACTCATGAATTCACAAAAATACAAAAGAAAACAAAATGTATTATTTACCATTGTAGATTGCTTTGCATCAATTTTAAAAAAAAAACCCAACAACAAACTAATGATTAAAGAGAACCAAGCTTTTGTCTTCTTTTCTCTTTGATCTCCTTTGCCAATGGGTAACCAAACATTATATTGAGGAATATTTTTCTTTTTCAGTATTCTAGCTGGCAATTTAGAAAATAACTAATAAAATTAGAATATAACCACTTTGAAACTTCAAATGATTTAATAGACATAAGCATTGATTATTATCAGATGCTAATAGCAATAAATGAGAGACAGTCAAACATCCTTTGCTTTATTCATAGTAGGAGAAAGTACACTACATAATACTTAGTCTCGATTTTAAAAATAGGAGCCCAATTTTGAGCCAGCCTTTAAATCCAACTATGAAGTCTCAAAAGACACAGAAAAGATTAGGTGACACCAATGACTGAAACTAGCAAAAATAAGGCTGTGGGAAACCTACAGGGGAAAAATCCACCTGGTTTCTCCAACAAAAATATTGAAAGTAGAAAAAGAGAAAGAAATCCATAGGGTTAAAAAAATGAAACAAATATCAATCAATTATAATGCATTTATTTTATTTAAAGTCAAATTCAAAGCAAAAACATATAAACTTATTCTAAAATTTGTGAAGAAAATTAGAAATGTGAACACTATTTCCCAGGTGGACTCTAGTAGATTTAGTGAAACCTGCATGTTTCCTCCTAAATCCAAAATAGTTTAGAAAATAGTTTAAAGTTTTGGGAGAGCCTGTTGCTATTATATCGAAGATTGCTTGATTTCCTTTTTTTGTCATGTGTTCTTAAATTCTTCCCCCACCTCCTCTACCCTGAGTATTTTAATGAGACAAAGCTACCATGACAAAACTAATAAGTTAAAAGTATTTGAAACCAGGTACTCCTAGAAATATCTCATTTCTGTGATTTCACCACCATTCAAACAATAATTATAATGGAAAGTGCTAATTCACCCAACATCTGTCATAGCCAGAGAATAAATAGTTTCTCTTACAGCACCTTCTACATGGGGATCCTTCCATCTGAGCACAAAATCACACTACTAGACAAGATGCATGAGTGAATTCTTTATTCCTGAAGTGGCTGGTAAAAGTCACTGTCTTCACCCAATCATTCTTTGGCTTAGAAATCCTTCCCTAGGATATAGTCCTCTCACCCCTCACCTGTTTCTGCAGCCTAGGCTACCATCAGTGCTGCAATTCTATTAATAATTTTCATCTGTAATTATTCCAATATGTAAAGCTTTCTGTCCCTACCATCATCAGCTGAACAATATGTTTCTATTGCTTGTGCTCTTTCTATTTCTGATTGCCAGTACCCAAATTCAGGGCAGAGGAAGACTTTCAGAATATATGAATATACTTCTTTGAAATGTTAATACTTTTTACAGTACTTTCTTTGAGTATCCTACTAAGGCTGCAATAGATTTGCAGTCATTTAAGGATGTAGGTGGAAAAAAAATAGCAAACAAGATTTCTTTGTTGAGACCTGCTTTAATGTTTCTTCCATGAATCCAAATCCCTTTTTTTTCTATGATAACTTTCCTGTATTATGAAGCAACTCCCCTTCCTACAGGTGTAGCACCTGGAGATGGAACCTGTCATCTTGTACCAAAATGTACTTTAAGGGTATATAAATGGGGGCTTCAGACTTTGTATAATATCAGGTCTTAAGTTCAGCATTTTAGCTGGAATGAGCAGGGGGAATATTAGAACTGTGTTTTTATGACACCTTTATGTAATTTAAGAAAATAGGAATTCTCCATACCAACGAATGTGTAGGAAAAATCCTGTAGATATTATTTGGGATTAGGAAGAGTGCTTCTCTCCTCCTCTAATTCCAGCTAAATCTAGGCTCCTAGGACTGACTCTGTTGTGGCCTTGGAAGAACAGCTCAAAGAAAAAGAAAGGGGCCAAGGTATTTTAGAGTCCAATAGACAATGAATCATTAACATGTCTATAAGAGTAATGAGGAACCAGAGTATGGTCTTATAATAGGCAAGAACCAAGTGGTCATGTGCATTTAGCTATTCTTATTTCTAGGAACATAAAAGAAAGGGGGTGGGGGAATTCTTAATCTTTAATATGTCCCAGCTTCTAAGAATACAGAACTCAAATAATGTTCAAGATTCTTACCATTCATATGTGGCTGATGGTCATGTTCTTTCTAGATGTATATCATATCATATATCCTGATTTTTCAATCGTAAGACAAATGTGATTTAACTTTCCATTATAGTACACCATACTGTCAAAGATAAGCAAAGCTTGGCACTGATTAAAGGCAATAAAAGCAGATTTTATTTAGTAATAACTTGCAATAGGGAAGAGAGTCCAGTGTAAACTGAGCTCAACTTCACCAGAATAAAATATGGGAGACGTTTAAAGTCTTAAAGGAAAGGCACTGAAAGGCAATTATAGGGGTGGTTTGTTCCATGTGACTAGGCCATCAGGGTATATGATTGGCACTTATCTGGAGGAAAACAAGCTTCTCCCATCTTTATGACAGCAGATAGTGGTGTAAGTTGGAGCAAGGTGCCCACCAAAGCTAGCCCCTTACCCCCCATCTCCCTGAATGTTTAAATTTTAAAGAGGTGTGTCAGGTCCTTGAGAAGATAGTTTTGGGTGGTAGAAGATCTACATCTCAAAAGGCTTAAAACAATTTGTAATTGTAATTATTTGCTCTAAGTGGGAGTTCAGGAGCTTTTCAGCTTATCACCTGGTTTGACTAAAACATACAGTAAGACTTACAGGTAGCCTTGAGCTTTCTTGAGCATTTTAATGGGGATCTCAGGTCATCATAAGAACATGGTGCTAAGCTGCTGGAAGCCATGTGAAGTTCAGGCAGGTCTCTTTTAGTGAAGGGAGTTGGACTGACCATGCATCAAAAGTGTTATGCTGTTCTTAGTGGAAACACTTTTGGTATTTACAATAACTCACATTGTGGCAATGGTGGACATTTTCAGTGAAAGAATATCTTTGTAGCAAATTGCACCATTGTAAGCTTCTCAAAGACTCAACAAAATCCAAGAATTTAAAGGAAATTGACCCTGTTCAGTCAATCAAACCAGATAAGCATGAGGTCAAGTGGTACTTTGAAATTACTGATTACTTGGAGTCCAAAACATCCATAAAATAAACTACTGTGACCTAGTTCTTCAAATCCCCAAATTATCCAACTTCATGACATCAGTTATTGTGTGTGTGTGTGTGTGTGTGTGTGTGTGTGTGTGTGTGTGTGTATTTCTTTCAGGCTGTGAAGTATATTTCCCACCCTTAGTATTTTATAATTGCTTAGTATTTTGAAACCTTGACTTAGAAGTTTGATGCTATTAATTAATTAGTATACTGGCTTTGAGCTATATGTGCAGCTGCCAACTCCTCCCAAAGAGCTATTCATTTCTAATATGCTACATTCTAATTTATAACATCTCATTAAAAATAATAACAACAAATACCTAATATTGTTTGATTAACCTCTCCTATATATGTATCAGTATGAGGAATTTATTTCTGTCTCACCAACTAATAAAAAATGTCACAAGAGTGATGCCAAATTTTGGTGAGGCAGTGATTCATAGCTGGAAAAATATCCAATAATTCTGACTTTGAATATCATAAACATTGAAAATAAGCTTCAGAAGATTGAAACAGATTGCTGGGACCTGCATTCATGTCAGTTTATGTAACAGTTGTTAACTGGTCAAATTAATTGCAGATGCAGAAACTATTTAATATAGCTTTTTCCTGTTAGAAATACAGAACTGCTTCATGGTCATATAATCCTTTTATTGATATTGTTACAGAAATAAAGAAAAATGTCCACTAATGTGTCGATATTACACAGGAGCCAATGTTGAGAACCCTTCCTTCAGAAATATCACAGAGTCAGTTTGCCCAGATATTGCTTGATTTTCTACATTTAATATATATATTATTATTCTACATTTAATATATATATATATATATATATATATATATATATATATATATATATATATATTTCAGAGAGGAAGGGAGAGACAGAATCATGGATTGGCTGCCTCCAGCAAACCCTCCACTGGGGATTGACCCCACAACCCAGGCATGTGCCCTTGACTAGAATTGAACCTGGGACCTTTCAGTTTTCAGACTGACACTCTATCCACCAAAACAAACTAGGTAGGGCTGATTTTCTACATTTTACCAAGTGATTCTGATAGAGATAGTTTAAACCCACACACTGCAAAAAACCTATTCAGACACCACATTTAACCAGAGAAGCTTATGCTCACTGGTTGTGTGTGTGCTATGTGCCATTGAGTCAGGTCTGATTCCTGGCAACCCTGTGAATGAGTAAAGTCCACAATGCCCTGTTTGCAATAGCCCTGCTCAACTCCTCTAAACTCATGCCTATGACTTCTTTTATGGAGTCAATCCATCTCATGCCTGGTCTTCTCCTTTCTTGCTGCCTTCTACTTTCCCCGCCTCATTGCCTTTTCCAAAGAACCCCTACCTTCTCACAATGTGCCCAAAGTAGGACAGCTTCTGTTTTGGCCTTTATGCCACCAAAAATGTTTCAGGTTTAATTTGTTCTAGGTTCCACTTATTCATCTTTCTGGCAGTTCAGTTATCTGTAAAGCTACCTTCCATCATGACATTTTAAGCAAAATATTTTGCATACTCATGACCAACTATAAACCTACTCTTGTCCATCTATGTATATCTAAAAGCCATCAGCCAACATTATAATTAAAGTACATTTATCATTTATTCTAAGAATGGCATAATAAAAACACATGTTGTATAGTATTGATGGGATTTAAAATAGGACATTCTTTCTGAGTAGCAATTTAACTGTAAATACTCCTAATCATTAAAATATTTATATTTTGATCTTAGTAGTTCTCCTATCCAAAGATACATGATCAAAATATTATTGATTTGTTCATAAATATAGGTAATCATTTTTAAAATATAATTTTATATAATATGTATATTTACATATTTATATACATATATATGTATATATACTTACATATATATATATACACACACACACACATATATATATATATACACACACACACATATATATATATATATATATATGTAAAAGTCCAGCGACCTTTACAGAAGAATGACCAGAACTACAAATGTTGGCTGTGACATGCACTGCACAACTAACCAGCCTGATCCAGCTGCCAATCACCCCCTGGCTGGACCAGCCTCCGATTGGCCCCAGCATCTTTGTTGTGAGCCTTTTTGTGAGTCAAATTAATAAATGTCTATTGATTTGCTTAGTGAGTAAACATTCGGGTTGAATCACCTACTGACTCAATAAACCTGGCCAGAGGAAATGGGTAAAGGAGAAGGGAGTGGGGAAGTCGTAGGGATAGGGGAAGGATGAAGTAACCAACATAGTAGCTCAAAGACAGGAGACGTAAACATCCAAGTGAGGTTACCATACCCAAATTGACAGCATGTGAATAAAGTCAAAGAGTGATGGGAAAATCCAGGTTCAGTTTCAGAAAGTAGATGTCAAATTAAGAGAATCACACCAATCACAGAGGGAGCTGCCCTCTCCCTGGCTGGCCCAGCCCAGTGGGACCCCATTGGGCTGGGCTGGCCGGATCCCACCAGTGCATGAATTCATGCACTGGGCCTCTAATTATATATAGTTTGTCCTTCTCATTAACAAAAGAAAACAGCCATTAAAACACTACACCTTGTTTAGACTAGAGCAAAATTCTAAATCTTTTTCTTGTCAAGATTTATATCTGAGTGATATTCAGATGAAAGTTATGCACAGCTCCAGAATGTTTCCCTTTTCTCACTCTCATAAAAACAAAAAGGAATATAAATCAGAATGAGTGACTTTGCACTACCCACCTTGAATGTGATAGAATTTTTGAGATGGTAAATCATTGCAACATTATTCAAAGTGGCCAAGACAGGGAGAGAACCAAAGTGTTCTTTGATAGAGGATAGGATAAAGAAAACGTGGTGCAGTATTCAGGCATAAGGAAAGATGAAATGTTGGCATTTGTGACAACATGGTTGGACCTTAAGAATAGTATGCTAAGGAGAGAACCAAGATGGCGGCATAGGTAAAACACCTATCTTGTCGTCATACACAGCAATTTTAAAACTACAACTTAACGAAAGAGCAAACACCATCTAGAATCACCAGAAAGCTGACCGAGTGAAAATTCCACAAATAAAAGTGAAGATAAGACACTGTGACTCGGAGGAGCAGCAGTGCATAGCGTTGAAGATACGTGCAGAGAGAGGTTTGGAGGAGCCGTGCATCAGCAGATAGGGCGGGTGGCTGAAAACCAGCCAGTTTTCTCGAACGGGGAGACAAAGATGTCCCACTGGACTGATTCTCCAGCTCTGGGTGAAGTCCAGAGAACCCACTATTATACGGGGTAAAAACTGGACAGTGGGAAGGCATGTCAAAGCTCGGGTGCTGCAGGGTCTGCCAGCTTGTGGAGAAGGCAAGCTTGTGCGGAGTGCGGGTGAACTTGGGAACAGCGCAGCTGCATGACCATGACCATGGAGAGAGCACTCACGATTTACTCTCTCATTTGGGAAACCGTCAGACTGCTTAGTTTTACGACCCTGGGTGAGACCTTGGGTGTGCAGACTCATTTGGGGAGAGTCTGAATTCCCCGGCAGCCGGTGGAGCTTGGCAGCGGCTTTCTCTCAGAGGTGCTGGCGGCCATTGCCCCCGGCACAGAGTCCCTGGGGCCACATAGGGCGGAGCTAATGCTGTCTGCTTGGCCTGGAGACTCCGCCCATCCAACCTGAGCACAGCTGAACTTCACAGACACTTGGCCTGGAGGTCAACCCCTCCAAGTGCTAACAACGATTAACCTGAGCTTAACTTCAGCAAGACTGTGCAACCCATATCCACCTCAGGTAACTGGGGAGGCCGAGCCACTATCCCTTGTAGGACATCTACCACAAAAAGCTAATTGACCAACTCAGGGAAGCAGCCACCATGCAGAGACATGGAAAGAAATTAGATGTGAAAGAAATGGAGGGAAAAAAAAGACGACATGGAATTCAAAACCATGGTTATAGGACTTCTCAAGAGGCTTCTAGAAAAGGTCGAGACCTATAAGGAAATAAGCAAAACTGACAAGGAAATGAACGAAACCCTTAAGGATATGAACGAGACCTGCAAGGAAATGATCAAGACCAACATGGAAATGAATGAGTCCTACAAGGAAATGAAGGAGACCCTCAAGGATATAAAGGAGACTCTCAAGGATATGAAAAAGGACCAACCAGAAATTAAGCATACACTGACTGAAATAAAAAATATTATACAAAGACCTAAAAGTACTCTAGAGCACCCCAAGAACCAAGTTAAAGATTTGAAATACAAAGAGGGAAAATCCACTCAACTGAAAAAGCAAGAAACCAAAAGAATCCAAAAAATTGAAGATAGTGTAAGGGGCCTCTGGGACAACCTCAAGCATACCAACATCCGAAATATAGGGGTGCCAGAAAAAGAGAGAGAGCAAGACAATGAAAACCTATTTTAAGAAATAGTGACTGAAAACTTCCCACACCTGGTGAAAGAAATTGACTTAGGAGTTCAAGAAGCGCACCGCACCCCAATATATAGGAACCCCAAGAGGACCACACCAAGGCACATCATAATTAAAATGCCAGGAGCAAAAGACAGAGAGAATATTAAAAGCAGCAAGAGAGAAACAGTTGGTTACCTATAAGGGAGCACCCATACGATTGTCAGCGGATTTCTGAACAGAAACGATGCAGGCCAGACAGGAGTGGCAAGAAATATTCAAAGTGATGAATAGCAAGAATCTACAACCAAGATTACTCTATCTAGCAAAGCTGTCATTCAGAATTGAAGGTCAGATAAAGTGCTTCTCAGATAAGAAAAAGCTAAAGGAGTTCATCACCACCAAACCATTATTATATGAAATGCTGAAAGATATTCTTTAAGAAGAGGAAGAAGAAAAAGTTAAAAGTGTAAATGATGAACAACAAATACACATCTATCAACAAATGAATCTAAAAATCAAGTGAATTAATAAGCTGATGAACAGGATAAACTGGTGAATGTAACAGAATCACGGACATAGAGAGGGAATGGACTGACAATTCTTGGGGAGAAAGTGGGTGTGGGAAGTGCAGGAAGAGACTGGACAAAAATCATGCAACTATGAGAGAGGACAGTGGAAGGGGGTGAGGATGGAGGGTGGGATGGCTACCAGGTGGAGGGGAGCTATCGGGGGAAAAAGGGAACAATGTTATTAATAAACTGAACAATAAAGATTAAAAAAAAGAATAGTATGCTAAGCAAAATAAGTCAGTCAGAAAAGCTAAGAACCACATAATTTCACTCACATGTGGGCTATAAAACTGAAATTCATATACACAGATAGATTGACAACAGTATGGAGTTCACCAGAGGGAAGGGAATGGGGGTTAGTAAATGGTAAAGGGAGCCAAATGTATGGTGAAGGAAGATGATTTTATTGTGGGTGGTGGGAATACAGTACAATATATGGATCATGTATCATGAAATCTACATGACCCTATTAAGCAATGTCATCCCAATAAATTTAATAACAACAAAAAATCTATAACTATTGGAAGGATGTAATTAGCCTGGTAGTTGAGAAAAGGCAGGAGATAACAGGAGGCCAAGTAGATTAAGAGCAGAAAGAGGAAGAATATTGTGCCAACTACTTCTAGTGCTCTTATTTCATTTTCTCCTTATTTTAGATCAGCTAGAAGAAAACAACATGTACAAATATAAGTGAGGGTGGTAGACATTCCAAGAGGAAAACTGTGAGCTGTGGAGTTTGGACAAAGAAAATGAGTGGAGAAACAAAGGGATGTTTTTGTGGAAAGGACTTGAGAGACTTTTAGATCTGAGATTTGCAGACTTTGTTAATGGAGGAAAGAGGAAAAAGTCAAAAGTAAAGGAAATATATATTTAAAAAATAACATATGAGATAGAGGAAATAAACCAGCTATCTCATGATAATTTCCTGACCATTTTTATGATAAGGGCATTGCTTTAATAGCGGTTCCTTTGGTGCTTCAAAAGTATTTCTAGGAGAATATTGTGGAAGTAAAGGAGTGTGCCTTACAAAACTAGGTCATAAGCTTCTTCCATGCTCTACCTTGGACCATTCCCTCTACCATGTTGTAAAGACAGTATAACAGATCTACTGAGAGGCCTGTGTGGCAAGGACCTGAGGCCTCTTTGTCAACAGCCAATAAGGAGCTGAGTCCTTCAGCCTACAGTCTATCAGTGTGCCTCTTGGAAGCAGAACCTCTAGCTCACTGGTCTTTCATTGGGTGTGACTTTGCCCCCCAGGAGCCTTGCCAATGTCTGGTGACATTTTGATTGTCACAACTGGGAGAGGAGATACAACTGGCATCTAAGGCTGCTAAACATCCTATAATGCACCACAAAATTCCTTTTACAACAAAGGATTATCCAGTCAAAAATAGCAATAGTTCTAATGTTAGAAAACCTGACCCACTTGAGTTTTCGGATGCCTGCAGCCTAGTTGACATCTAAACTACAATGCATGAGAGTGAGTCAGAACCACCAGCTGAGTTGTTCATGGATTTCTGAGTCTCACAAAGGGTGTGAAATAACAGATGTGTGCTGCTTTGAACTGCAGCATTAGAGAACTAATTCAGGCCCCAAATCATTCTCTGGGCAGGAGAATACATTTTAAGGAATTGAATCAACCTGGGAATGTTAAGGGTGTTTGGAGGGCATAAAAGTCACAGGAAGATCATGAGTGAACATTTCTGCAAAACAGGTTTGGCAGTGATGTAGTATCTGTTATTTATTATTCATGAGAATTACCAAGAGCTCAGAGAATGATAATTATAACAAGTAGTATGATAGAACTGAAATTTTATTTTTAATAGATCTTGGTGGAAAGCACTGGTTACGTAAAGATATCCGGGAACAGATTAGGTAGTTGCAGGAGTTGGCAAGGTAGTATATGATAAGTATGTAAAGATAATTGGAAGTTAGTCATTCACAACTTGAGCAGGGAAGAGAAAGGTTCAAAATGGAGCTAGCAAAATTTTAACAAGAAGCTTTCGAGATGATGCTGATATCTTTGTAAACATCAGGGAAGGGGTCAAGTGAGTGCAGACTCCAATGAGAGAAGATGTCCAGGCCACTGCTCTGCAGATGTGATTGCATACAGATTCCATGGATAGCTTGTAAGAATTCAAGCTATTTTAACTCAAAGTCTAGCAAGGGGTCAGAGACCCTGCATTTATGCACAAATTGCTAATAGAAGATGGAAGGGCTGCATTCTATAAGGAAGCACTACTTCTTGCAAGACCTCAGGCATGAGAAGAAGGTACATTGATAAGACAGCTATTTAGGGAACTGAAGAGGGATCATTATTCTGTGGATTGTATAATATAAATAGATAAATAAATTAATTAATAAAGGGGGTCACTACATTTCTACCAAGATTGAAGATGATGGGAATGGAGGGTGAAACTAGAGGGAAAGGAAAGGGTTTGCAATAGCTACAAAGAATGAAAGAATCAGATGGCGATGAACTGTATCCTAACATCAAGAGCATCATCAAATTTGGATAGATAGGATTTCTTTGAGCCATGTCACACAATCACAAAAACAAGAGGATGGGAAGCTTCTTCCCTTAAAAATGCAACACACACACACACACACACACACACACACACACACACACACACACACACATTTAGTGGGGCGGAGGGTTGCAGTGCCAGAAATAAGGTACTCCTGTAGAATTTTATGTTTTCAGAGACCGTAGCAACCAAAATTTGCAGCTGGAGAGCAAGATACATGGATCAGTTAGACAAGAGGACTGTTTTCTTGTGTGTGTAGTTTTTAGGGCTCATGAAATGAAACTACAAATACCATTTCCTCCAGTTTCACAGATGTGGTTTTAGGTGATAGTACATCATAGTAACAGGCTGGACTCAACTCCCTTTCCTCTTAAGGGAAGGTTAGAAGAGCTATGTTGAAAGAGAGGATTTAAACTGCATTTTATTATCTCAAGCATTTTATCTCTCATTGTAGTCTTTTTGGCAGGTAGTTAATACTCCATTCAAATCATGTTAAAATGAAGAGGGCTCATGTGCTCACTGACTATGTAGTGTTCAAGCTTCTGAATGTAGTCTGATGTCAATTTCTAATAAAATGAGCAAGAATATGGTGGTGACTGAATCTTGGGCTCAAAAGAATTCAGAAATAGCAGGTGTTCCATCCCTATGGCATGCAATGTGTAATTTTGGGCAGGGGAAGAGAGGTGGGAATTTATGCAGACAAACAAATGTGTTTAAGGTGTAAAGAAATTCTATAGTCATTTTAGATTTGTCCCAAATATGTGCAGAGCACAGTAAATAAGTGAATGGATGTCATTCAACGTGTCTATCAAATTTTTCTATCATTAATTCTTTTCTTATATATTGATTGATATACTGCATTGTCTGATTTTTCTGTTGATAATGAGGTAAATAAAATATGGTTCTTTTATCAAGGAATTCACATCCTATTCAGGAGGCAATAAGAAAAAATTTGCACAGCAATGTAATAAATGGTATGTTAAAGACAAACACCATGGAAAACAATCCCTCTACATTGGGGGAAACTTTCTTTTTGGGTGGTCAAGTATTTAGGTAACAAAGAAGTTGCCTATTGATGAAAAAATATTTTCATGTATCCACCACCTAAATTTGGCATTGGGACAATTTTGGAAGTATCTAAAAAGTATAAACAATTATATATTGACTGAAAACAAGTTATTGTCTAAATGTATATTATATAATTTATTTCACTGAGAAAAGTCTATTTCTTGCAACTATTACATAAATTATATTAAAAACAATATAATTATTTTGTTTTTAAATTACATACTGCCTATTTCTTATATACCAGAAAAATTCCAAATGGATTAAGGATTTTATTTTTAAATTTCTTCATTGATTGAGGTATTACATATGCGTCCCTATCCCCCCATTACTCCCCAACTCCCCACTTACCCCCCCCCTCAGTTGTCTGTGTTCATTGGTTAAGCTTATATGCATGCATACAAATCCTTTGGTTGATCTCTCCCCTTTACCCCCACCCTCCCCTATCTTCCCTCTGAGGTTTGATGGTCTGATTGATGTTTCTCTGTCTCTGGATCTATTTTTGTTCATCATTTTTTGTTGTTCATTATATTTCATAAATGAGTGAGATCATGTGATATTTATCTTTCTCTGACTGGCTTATTTTGCTTAGCATAATGCTCTTCAGTTACATCCATGCTGTTGCAAATGGTAAGAACTTTTTTACCGCAGCATAGTATTCCATTGTGTAGATGTACCACAGGTGTTTTTTTTTTTTTTATTTCAATGTTTAAAAAATTACAATGTGAAAGGACATAAAGAACAAATTGGTAAAAACAAAACAGTCATGGTGATATAAGTACAGCATAGGGAATACAGTCAACAATATTATGATAGTTACCTATGGTGCCAGGGTACTAGATTTATCAGGAGGGTCACTTTGTATGTTATTTAAATATCTAACCACTATACTATACACCTAAACCTAATATAATATTGAATTTCAACTGAAGTTTTAAAATAAAAAAATAAAATTGGATAATTTTAGTACTTTCTTACTAAAGAAGAGATTTCAAAGGAGAAAGAAAAATAATGATAAAACTCTGTTTAATGTTCTATAGTATAAAAACAGTATTAAAAAGGTCACTTGGTATAAGCATCTTTGCAACAAACAAGATAAGTAATAATTTTTTTAATTTAAAAAATATAATTGAAATAAAAACTCAAAAGAGTAACTGCCAATGGTCCTGACTCAGCATCTAGAAGGGTTCAGAAATCTGGAGAAGTGCTGTGCATAAATTAAATAAGAGTCCAGAGATGAAACATAATTTTGAAAAACATCATGGGGTGTCAGAGAAGACTTAGTTAAAGGAACTAAGTTCTCTTTTGTAGTGAACCCCTTTCACGTCCCATGTGGTTCAGGGTTCAGGTTCAGGGTTTGGGCTCTGGAGGAGACCGCATGCAAATGAAAGAGACTAGAAAATATTAATTGGAAAATATTGGGGGCCAGGTGGGAGCCTAACTCAAGGGGAAGGACTCCACTCTGCTCTGGCCTTGCTATCCATTTTATTAAGACTATGGGATACACCCATAGCCTTTAGGCAGGCAATTTGAACAATAGCCAGTTAAAAAGAATTACATAAGACTAAAAGGTTGATGTTGCTTTAGCTACCATTGTCTTAACTAGACAGTGGGTGGTTGGCCCTGACCTTTCAGAGCTTCAAGGTTGACCAGCCTTCTGGGTTCCTTGACCACACTTCTCTGCTAGTGGGGACAATGGGTAGCTTCTAACACTCCTTGTTTCAGGACCCCTTGGTTTTTATTAACACAAATTATCCTAAGGCAAGGTGGAGATATACACATCAAAGGGTAGGGTTTCATACAGAATCCATGTCAGAAAGGGGAAATTGCCTACAACTGTTCAGGTGTTTGGCCACTAGGAGGCAATAATATGTAGAGTAAGATGCCTTTAGCTGTCTGGCAGCAAGCATTCATTTAATGCATGCTTTTCAAGTTTGGGGAAATCCCTCAGCATGATTCAGCCCTGCTGACATGCTAGAATTGGCTTCCGGCAAGCAACAATCTAAATGACTTTTAAAAGCTGTATGAAACAGGTAACTCATAAAAATAAGAATGAAAATGACAAATGAGCATACATTTTTTCAAGTGTGGAACATTAGAACAATTAGATCAGAATTTTCCTTCCTGCAATTAACAAAGATCATGCATAGTCTTAGAAGGTTGTGGGGATGCTGGCACCTTCATTCACCCGTTATGTAGCTGGGAGCTCCTTTAAAAGGAATGTAAAAATCAAAACATTGACCCAGCAATTTTGCCTTTACAAATTGATCCCATATATCTACCTGTATGTATTCATAACAATGATATGCTCATTACAATATTAAAATAGTTAAAAAATTGGAAAAATCTAAAAGCCTATCAGCTGAGAACTAATTAAATCATGTGTTCATAAACAGAATATTATACAAGTATTAAAAGAGTGATTTAAATATTGATGTACTAATTTGGAATTATATCAAATCCAAATGTATATTCACCAAGCACAATGTCAAAATGTCTATAAATTTATCTCATTTATGTTAAGATATCTATGCCCTTGTATTAAGTTGAACTCTATGAAATTACTGATATTTGACTTTTGACCCACAAAAAAGCAATTTTATAGATGTCAATCTAATGTATAAAATACATTTTTTTATACATTAGATAATCAGGAAACTGTTAATGCTTTTTATACATTAGATATTCAGGAAACTGTTAATGCATTTTTTTATACAAAGATATTCAGGAAACTGTTAATGTTATTAGCCTCTGAAAAGAGAGAGAGTCTAATGTAGAAGGCAGACACAATTTTAAAATTCTAAACAACTTAATGTATTCTTTTTTAGGTGAAAATTTGATGAAATATTTTAAAACTTAAAGAGGTTAAAATAGATAACTACCTTACTAAAAGACAAAAAAAATTGAAAGATATATATTTTAAATGTTACATTATTTCTATCACCTAAATACAATAACTTTTGTGAGTTCTTACATTTTTTTTCTTCTCATGGTAACACCTATATACTGGAATGCCTTAAAAGTAAGTTTTAATATGGTTTCATCCATAGGAAAACCAAATTTGAAAATAGAAAATTTTATAGATATCAACTTTAGGTTTTCTTGAATAACAAATGGAGATCATATCAAACAAAACCAAGTAAAATTTAACAAGATTATTTTTTTCTATATCTCTTTTCCCCCTTTCCAAATAACCCATTCTTCACCCTGATTCTCTTTTTCTTCTACCAACATGCATAAGCCATTTTCTCTGGTCTTGGTCTCTGCCATTCCAGCTCAGCCCTCACTGGAATCTGTCCAGCAAGGATGTGGAAGCATGCTGGGTAAGAAAGAACCTGACTCTGGTCGGGTGGCTCAGTTTGTTGGAGCATCATCCTTTACACCCAAAGGTTGCAGATACAATCCCAGGTAGGGGTGCGTTTGGGAGGAAACGGTTTATGTTTCTCTCTCACATCAATGTTTCTCCCTCTCTCCCACACCTCTCTTCCTTCCTCTTTCTCTAAAACAAGTAAATATATCCTTGGGTAAGGATTAAAAAACAAACAAATAAAAAAGATCCTCCTTTCTTAGCAGTCACAGAGGAGGAGGAAGACAGACATATGACTTCCCCTTTCATTTTTTCTTTGCCCTGTCATTCATCAAATATCTATCTGTTTTATAAAAGATAAGACATGAAGATGATCTCTTTAAAGGTTAAGTCAGGTTATGCTATAGGACCTCATAAGGTCTACTTTTACCTTCTCCAACCTTGAGCACTCCTTCTCTAATTCCCCTTTCCCCACTACACTTGCTTCAAGCTCTTCTTCCACCATTCCAGACCTACTTCCCTAGGACCTGGCTATCTTAATTCCCACCTCCTCACCTCTTCTAGGTCTTAGTTCAGATGCCACCTTCTTCATAAGGATTACCATGACCAATCCTAGTAAAATGTTCAGTGCCTACTTTTAATACCATGCTCTATTTTCTTTCTGGACCTTTAATATTTATACAGCACTTATTACATTTAAACATCATAAAAATTTACTTATTTTTATGTATATTGTTTATCATTGTTCTGTCCCCTCTAGCAAGTGAGATTTTTAAAAATATATTTTGATTCTAAGAGCTTATATTAATGCTTGAGATATTAGAGGTTGTCAATAAATATTTGGTGAATAGAGGAGGGAGAACTAAATAGAAGACAAATAGAAGGAAGGAAGAAAAGAAGGAAGGACAAAAGGAGGGAGAAGAGGAGAAAGGGAGGAAGGAAGGAAGGAAGGGAGGAAGGAAGGAAGGAAGGAAGGAAGGAAGGAAGGAAGGAAGGAAGGAAGGAAGGAAGGAAGGAAGAAAGGAGGGAAGGAAGGAAGAAAGGAGGAGCGGAGGAAAGAAGGAAGGAAAGAAGGAAGGGACGGGACGAAGGGAGGAAGGGAGGAAAGAAGGAAGGAAATAAGATAATTTAATGGGAGTTCTTTCTCCTCCTTCATCTGGACCTGCCAATATTTCATCTAGTCTCTTAAAAATCTTGAAAGATAATGGGCAACATATTTAGGCCTGCTTAAAGCTGGTGGAATGCAGACTGGTGCAGCTACTGTGGAGAACAGTATGTAGTTTCCTCAAAAAACTAAAAATGGAACTCCCATTTGACCCAGTGATCCCACTTCTAGGAATATATCCCAAGAAACTAGGAACATGAATCAGAAAGGATTTATGCACCTCTATCTTCATAGCAGCACAATTCACCATAGCTAAAATTTGAAAACAGCCTAAGTGCCCATCAGCAGATGATTGGATTGAAAAACTGTAGTATATCTACACAACGGAATACTACTCTGCAGTGAAAAAGAAGGAGTTCTTATCATTTGCAATGGCATGGATGGAACGGAAAGCATTATGCTAAGTGAAATAAGCCAGTCAGAGAAAGGCAAATACCACATGATCTCACTCATTTGTGGAATATAATGAACAACCTAAATTGATGAACAGGGACAGATACAGAGGCAGAGAAGCATTGATCTGACTGCCAGACCTCAGAAGGAAGGTGAGGGAGGGTGGGGGGAAGGAGGAGAGATCAACCAAAGGACTTGTATGCATGAATATAAGCTTAACCAATGGACATGAACACCAGGGGGGTGAGGGCATGAGTGGGGAGAGCAGTTAATAGAGGGAAAAGGACACCTATATAATAACTTAATCAATAAAGAAATAAAAAAATGAGTTCTAATACTTCAGGAGGAATATTATATACAAATACATACTTGGTATAATTCCTAGCACATATTAATGCTTAATAAGTGTGTTCAAAGAGATTTGTAAAGTGAATGAATAAATGCATGAATAAAATACATATTCCTATCTTCTCATGAAAAAAATAAAAGTCAAATTAAGATTTTTAAGACATACAAAAGCTGGAGGTTTGTTTCATTACCTTCATATACACTCAAAAAGAAATGTTAAAGTAAATTCTTTAGGTAGAAGGCAATTATAACTGATGGAAATAAGGATCCACACAAGTGAATGATGACAGTGGGTATGCTGATTACATGGATAAATATGTAATTTTTAAAGTTAATCTTTAAAGAGATTTTAATTATTTAAATGAAATTAATAATTTCCTTAACGGGTTTATAACATCTGTAAAATAAAATGCATGAAATAACAGAAAATTAAATATAAAAGAAAAGGGAGGCACACTGGTATAAGTTTATTACACTATATGTATAGCAGTAAACTATCATTGCTAAGTTAAAGAGATATACCATAAATGCTAAAGGAAAGAGGATAAAATGGAATTATTAAAAAATTGATACAAAGCAAAACTGAAAAAAGATAAAAGAGAAGAAAAAACGGATACAAAATAGAAAACAATAAGTATTATGAGAGATTTAAACCTAACTATATCTATAACTTTATTAAATATAAATGTTCTAAGTTAATATACTGAATTTTAAGAATTATCAAGTTGAATAGAAAATGAAAGGCAACTATATACTGTTGACAAGAACCACAATTCAAATATAAAGATAAAAATAAGTTAAAAGTAAAAGAAGAGACAAAGATATAGCATACTAATAAGAAGAAAGCAAGAGTGACTATATTAATATTTGACAAACTAAATTGCAGATTAAACTTATTTCCAAGGATAAAAAGATCATTTTATAATGACAAAGGGATCAAATCATTAAAAGGACGGATAATCATAAATATTTATTATGGCTGACCTTCAAATTATATGAAGCAAAAACTGATAAAATTACAAGGCAAAGTGGGCACACTCACAAGTTGAGTCAGTGATCTCAGAACTGTGCCACAACACTTGATAGAACAGCAGAGAGAAAATCAGTGAGGATAGGGATTTGAATTACACTATCATTTGACTTAACCTGATTATTTATAAAACACTCCACTGAAGAATGGCAGACAGAGTATTTATCAAATATACTATATTCAGAGACATATATCAAGCTTCAACATATTTAATATAATTTAAGTAATACAAAGTATGTTTTCTCCAACCAAAATGGAATTAAGTTATAAATCAAATACAGAGGCACTCTGGAAAATACCCAAATAGTTAGAAACTAACTAACATACTACCCACATAGTACATGGGTTAAAAAAGAAATTGCAAAATGAATTAGTAAGTATTGTGTGCTTAGTAGAAATAAAATGGAATATAAAATTTGTGGGATGTTATTAAAGCGGTAGTGAGAAATTTAAAGCACTAAATACCTACATTTAAAGCTCTTAATAGCTTACATTCTTAAAAAAAAAAAAAGCTGGACAAAGGAGAGCAAATTACACCCACATTAAGGAGAAGAAAGGAAATAAAGGTCAAACTGAAAATCAGTGAAAGAAGCCAGAAAAACAAAGAAAGTTAAGGCAAACAAAAGCTCTGTTTTTAGATCAATAAAATTGATTTGACTGATCAGAAAAATAAAACAAGATTTTATTTTAGCTAAAACCAGTTTGGCTCAGTGGATAGAGCTTCGGCCTGCGGACTGAAAGGTCCCAGATTCGATTTCAGTCAAGGGCACATAACTTGGTTGAAGGTAGATCCCAGTAGGGGATGTGAAGGAGACAGCTGATGTTTCTCTCTCATTGATGTTTCTAACTCTCTATTCCTATCCCTTCCTCTCTGTAAAAAAATCAATAAAATATATTTTTTAAAAAGATTTTATTTTATTTTAATTTCAAAAATGAAGACTATGAAAATATTACAATTGTTATAGGTATTAAAAAGACAATAGGAAATATTATGTACAATTTCATGCCAATAAATTTGACAACTTTGATGAAATAAACAAATACTTTGCAAAACACAGATTACCAAATGTATTCATAAGAAAAGAAATAACAAATATTTCAATATCTACAAAATAAACTAAATTTGCAGTTAAGTACCTTATATAAAGAAAGCATTGTTTCTATAACAAAGATATAAAGTCAGTTGAGTGAGAAAGGATAAATTTTAAAAAAGGATAATAACTGGATAACTATATACATAAATAAATGAATATATAGAAAGTCACTATTAAAATAATGAAAAGATGAGCTCCAGAATAAAGTGAAGTAATAAGAGAGGCCCAGGCAGTGTGACTCAGTTGGTTGAGCATTGTTCCATGCATGGAAATGTTACTGGTTGGATTCCTGGTCAGAACACCAGCCCAGGTTGCAGGTTAAGTCCCTGGTCAGGATGCATATGAAGTAATTGATCAATGTTTCTCTCTCAAGTCCATGTTTCTCTTTCTCTCTCCCCCTCCCTTCCTCTTTCTCTAAAATCAATTAAAAAAACACATAAAAAAGGAAAAAAATTAGCATAGAGGTGATGATTAATTCCAAGGTGTGAATATGGGAGTGGGTAGATATGATGGAGAAAAAAAAATTATTGGAGATGAGGCTACAAAAGTCACGGTTTAGAATTGAAGTAATGTAATGTCTAATAATAAAAGGGTAATATGCTAATTAGACCAGATGTCCTTCCTGAGGAAGCCAGGGCCAGAGGGAAGCCAGCCTGGGTCCCTCCCAGGTGCCAGAGGGAAGCCAGTGCCAGCAGCAGGGGGCAGGTGGGGGGTGGGGGGGAGGCCTACTCTTGTATGAATTTTTGTGCATCAGGGGAAATTCTGTAAATAACAATAATCAGGATAGGATTAATTGTGGTATGTCATATCTCAAAGGATAATATTTTTTCAAGACCTGAAGAGTAATGATATCAGAAGGGCAGGGCAAATACCAAATTCAAGTTTAGACCAGGAGGTGCATGCAGAATTTAAAAACCATCCTTTCTTGAGAAGCTGTGTCAACAGTGGACAGTCAGGGATCAGAAAATGGTGTGTGTGTAGCAAATACTAAAAAAGAAAATTGCTGATAAAGAGACTATTGGATATTTGTTCGATTGCACAATTCCAGATGTCATAGCAGAAGACCTTGTGAGAAAGGGAAGAAAGTGGAGGCCAGGGTGAGCAGCTAAAAAATATGGATCGTGAGTTGCAAAAGATTAATGAAAAAGAGGAAGTGATGGGAGCACATGGGCATTCTACAAAATGAAATGAAAAGAAGTAGTTAGTTGTGGTAGTCTCAGGGTTTGGCTCCCTTGGCAATAGGTTCTGACCTTCATGGTGAGTGGTTACTACATCACAAGGGGGTAAAAGCAGGTATATGTTATGGAGCCTGGGATGATAGTGACCCCAGAGACTATTGCTTATACATGTCCATAATGTACACTATGAAGGAGCTAAGAATACATGAAAAAACCATGCATCCCATTTAAAAAGTAGGCAAAAGATTCTAACAGACATTTCACCAAAGAAGATACCTGGCTAGTAAATAAGCACATGAAAAGATGCTTGACATCATTAATTGTCATCACCTCTATGCTAATTCCATTGTTCTGCTCTCAAAACCCCCATTTGCTTTTATCAACCTCACAAGCATCTCTACTCCCTTGATCCTTCTCTTTGTATACCATGTCAACAACCCTAATATTTCCATTTATTTCCTTATCCTGCTTTGATTTCTTGGCCCATCCATACAATAATGTCATTGCATCTCCTCATCATGTAGTATAATGAGCTTTTTTGAGTTCTCATCTCACTTGAAATCTCAAAAATATTTACCTCGGTTAATCCACCCTTTTTGTGATGTCTTCTTTGCTTGGCACCCAGCCCATTGCATTCCACTAGCTTTCCTCCAACCCTAGCTACTTCTTTGCAGTCTCTTTTTCGCCATTAAACGTTAGAGTTCTTCCACTTACTCTCAGTCCCTTTCATATGTCCTTTTCAAGTCTCTTCCTTGATTATATTCTTTTAATGTCAGTGTGCACAAGACTTCTAAATCTATCTCTC
This sequence comes from Antrozous pallidus, assembly GCA_027563665.1. Lineage (NCBI taxonomy): Eukaryota > Metazoa > Chordata > Mammalia > Chiroptera > Vespertilionidae > Antrozous > Antrozous pallidus. Next base: position 71,353,311 of record CM050510.1, on the reverse strand, counting down.
CTGAAAGCTCTAGACCTTCATGACTTCTTCCTGTGAATGTCTCAGTGGCATGTTAAATTCAACTTTCCAACAACCAAGCTCCCAATTTTCTCATTTAACCGTGTCATCTTCCAATGTTCATTTCTCAGGGTAACATCTCTGTCAAGTCCTACAGGCTAACAGTCTAACCTCATCCCCTTATTTGCCTTTTTTTTTTAAAATTTAAATTTCTTTCAGATCCATTCATTTGATTTCAGTTTTGTTTGTACCATACCAGTCAAATTTACTATTTATAATTCTGTAGACTAATGCTGAATAATTCCCAATCTGGTGTCGCCATATGTTTAATCCCTTTAATCTTCTCTCCGCTGTAGCTAGTGCTATTTTCAAATTGCAAATCTGATGGGTGCCTCAGGCCCTCAGCCTTAACTCTCTAACATTAAAACCCATCGGTGGCTTTCTGTTACTCAGCTTGCTCTTCCAGATGCAAATTATGCTGCATCTCATTCTCAGGACTCCAGCATTTTTTCTTTTACTTGAATATGCTAGCAAATATTTGTGGAATGGCTTAACAAACACATGAAACATAATAAGTGCAGAGTTCAGTGAGGCTCTTGTAAATCATATAAGAACTTGTACGCAACACTGATTCTTAACAGGCAGGCTTTCCATTGCTCGGAGGTTTCAGAGGTTGGGATTGAGTGGGAAGCAGCTGATTTCTGTGCTTCTGACTTGAGCCCACACAGAGTGCCCTGCACCTCTCTCCAGCTTCCTCACCTCCTTGGATCCATGCACTGACATCAAAATGAGGAACCTCAGGCCTGTGAACTCAGGAGTGGCCGTAGTCCGAGGCCCACAGGAAGCTGACAGAATTGGAGATGATTCTCATGGCCAGCCCCTCCCTGGGAAGCACACAGAGATTTCTGTCTTTTTAGAAACATAGGCAACAGCCCAGGGGGACAGTATCATGATTTTGAGTATAAACACTGCCCAGAGGTGACCCTGGAATACTTCAGGCCCCTGGCAAACCTGAAGAATGCTGTCCGCTCCCTGAGGAGCAGGGCCAGTGATCTAAGCTAAGGTTGCTTTCCCCGCTGTGACTTGGATTTTCCAACAAGGGAGAGTCAGTCTTCAGTGTCCATGGGCTCCATCTAACAGGCTGTCTTTAGGAAGGTGCTCAAAGTGTTTTCCCACAGGCTGGGAAGCAGGCTTGTTTTCATCTAACTCACAGGCCTGAGAGAATCTCAAAAGGAGAGCCAAATACTTTTTCTTAAAGGAGACTTGAGAGAGGAGGATGAAGTGTATCACCAAAGACCTGTGACTCCCCAGTTGCGCATCAAGTCTCACTTCTTGCAGAGGGCATCGTAATGCTGATGTATGGGCTCCCCACCACTATTTGAGCTTAGGAAAACAGAACTTGGGGTCACTGGTGAGTGGGGGACTCCACTACCTCTAGAATACCTCCCTCATTCCAAGAGGCATTATGATTTTAATATCACAGATAATTTAACGTTTAGGAAATTATAGAGGCAAAACTGACAATAATCCAACACTTTTGATTGAGCACCTACTGAATGTAAAAACTTGCTAGGCAATGGAAATAGATCAATACAACTAGTGAAGGACCTAAATTTATACATCAGATTTTGATTCACTGAGTTTTTATTATAACTTAAAGAAGTGACAAATCCTACCTTTTTCCTTCCTTCCATCATTCCTTTCTTTCTTTTTCATTCGTTCTTTGTTTTGTTTTTCATTTCAGATTTATTTGTTTGCTTGCCTTTCACTTACATTTGCAAACCTCTTTAAAGAAAAGACTAACTCGGAGAATGGCTAAGACACTCGGGTTCTCTGTCATCCCAGAGCTGTTTATGATACAGTTGGCGTTATCAATACCATTAAGAGTCAAGAATAACTCCTCTTAAGTGATCCTGGATGTGGTTAATGTCTCATTGTTTAGTTTCATTGTTCTGATTCTATTTCATCCTCTGATTCCTAGATTTCTGATGTGTTCACATATTTAGTAATCAATAAGATTGTCAAGAGAAATGAGGACCTGTTCTTTTATCAAGGATTCATGAGACTCCATAATACTGGTAGGATATTTTCTTGATAGGCACATGGCCAAATGTGCCCTATATTAAAATTCCCAACTCCATGATCTTATTATCTGGGTGGGGGTCTCTATTAAGAGTGGCTAGAACAAACAGGAGAGATTTGTGAGTTACTATTTAAGACACATTTTCATGCTCTGTACAGACACTATGAGAAGAGAGCTGAGCCTCTTTCAGAAGCCCTTCCCTCCACTGAATAATTAATTCATTTGGGAAACAAATACTAAGTATCTTTTATGTGCCAGGTGATCTCAAAGGCTCTGACCTAAGGGCTAGGCAAACAAAAGTGTGCTCTATTAAGCAGAGCATGTGTAGGAGTCTGAATTTAGGAACTGTGCATACCTTATCAAAGGCTCTGTGACTTGCTGGTGATTTAGCATCATGCTGTTGGTGAGGGGCACAGAGGCAGAGGATCTGGGTTTAAGGCTGAGCTGTGTGATTTCCCATCTGTCACCATATGATTTTAACATGGCAAGGGCTCAGGAATATTGCTCATCTCTCCCTTTTTTCTTCATCTTTCATCAATACCATTACCATCATCATCTGCATGACACTCTCTAGTAACTCGGAATCAGTTACTAGATTCATTTATATCTTGTTGCTCCAAATATGCAAGGCTGCAAATTCAAAATCCAACACCTTATAATTATCAAGGAGCAATTATGGAGATTTAGTACAATGTGAGCAAAAAATAAAGGTAACTTGGTTTAGCTATTTATGCTAGTAGTGATGAGAGTATAATAATCAACAGTAAAGTTATTGTGAAATTGATATTTGCAGACTAGTCCCAGTACTGTTATTTGTTTTGTGCAATGTACAGTTTTCTAATGTACAGTTATAATGATTTTCTTGAGTTGAACAAAGAGCGAACTTTTGGTTCTTTATTTTCCTGGTTCTTCATTTTGATTTTGCTACCTGAATTCCCTACCCATTACTGTTTATTCACTTCAGAACTGCAGAGATCCCTGGCTGCTTGCTGGGGTAAGGTTTTATGTGGCTGCTGGAGGGAAAATTCCAAAACATAAAGAAAGTTTGCCATTGGCAGAAATGTCCCCTGTGGAACACATTTATCAAAAATGTGAACTGGGAATCAAAGGGTTAGAACATATGGCTTCTTTCCCCCACTTTCTTATCTCCCCCACCATCACCCTTCGGAGTCCAGGTAACAAGAGGAAACTTCCAATTAAAGATTACTTTACTGAGAGTCGATATATCAGAATGGCAACTGATATTTTTAATATCTTTATTTCCAAAAGAGGTCAAGATGGCCTTGCTTCTGGTTATTAGAAAAATCTGTGTCACTTGTCCTCCTTGCTTTCTTCCTTCCTTCCATCTTCACATCCCTCCACCCATCTTTTCACCCATCACTTCTTCCCACCCTAACTTCTCATTATCCACCATTTCTCTTAGTCTCCACTTCAGTACTCAGAGCACAAACACATGCAAGTACACACTAGACACAAACACACACAGAGTACAAACATATGCACACACACACACACACACACACACACACACACACTCATGCACACACCTCAAGTCAATCTCCCAGATGACATAGCAAATTATTAGAGATCTGGTAATACTTGTACTTCTTCATTAACTTGGTAATGCTTGTTTTTCAGTCCTATGTCATTTTACTGTACTTGAATTATCAAACATGGCTGTAGAGACTTTGGGACAGATTAGCTACTTTTTTTGAAACCTGTAGAAATAGTCTCCACTCTCACCATGTGGCTTCATTCTGTACCTTTCTCTCTCAGTGTATTTGTCTAGCAATATATTTAAAGATCATATTTATGGTGAAACTGAGGAGGGGCTTAAGGTCATAAGCTCCATGACCCTCCAAACAGGAGTCTTCCTCTATGGATCCTTAAGTCATATGTGACCCTTTTTTAAAAATAAGCATAGATTCAAACATAAAATAGTTCCCAAGTTACTGGAGACTTGGAGATCCATGTCTCCCTTTGGTATACTTTTTAAGTAAAGGATTGGAAACTGCTCACAGAACGTTTTCTGCTTGTTACCTGGCTTCTGTCCACCTAGAACACTGTGTTTGCCATTGACTGCCATTCTCCCCAGGGGATCATGCAAGCGATGGGCCTTCACCTTTGGTTTCATTCTCTGCACAGTATATCCACCTCTGGTGAAAAAAAACCAAGCTCCAGGTTTTCCTTTGAGGCAAAGAGTGACTTTGAGAATGAGCCTGGGGCCACAGCCATGCCATCATTCAGTGTGTCAGCTGGCTTCTTGCCAGTCCACAGACCCTGTATGCTGAAATCCTCGTCAGCTCCTTGCAAACCTGTTCATCTTCGAGTGCATTGAAACCTCATATCGGCAACACCTGGAACTTCTGCATCTTCCTCTTAGTTGCCTCACTTTCAATATGCCCTGTTGTTATAGGAAAATAAACCAATGCTGGGTCCTACCATGGGTGGTGCCAGTCACATTGACTAAAGTTCCGTAATGTGGCCTGAAAAGGCATAGCATTCTGGCCAGTGTTTTGTGTTGTTTGTGTGTTTGTTTGTTTCAACCAAAATAGATAGTAGGTGTTTTCAGGACCTGCCCAGAGCAAGCATTCCTGAACCTAGTTCAGCAACCAATTGCCTTGAGAACATTTGATGTGGCCTGGATTTGTCATATTTAGCAGGCTGAGGACCACTGAGGGTACAAGCAGCAGGGGCTCAGTGAGTCTCATCTTATGAGAGCTCTACTGTACAAGGTGCAGGGTTTATACTTGAGGTTGAGCAGATCTGGTTTCTGAGTTCTAATCCTGACCCTGCCATTCAGAGCTGTGGGACCTGGAACACATGACTAAACTTTTCTGATCCTTATTTTGTCCTTTGTAAAATGGAGTTAATGACACTTCACAGTTTGTAGAGGATCTGATCACAGATTGGTGAACCAGCTCAGCTGAAGTGGCATCCCTACTCAAAGGTGAAAGTAGCATGAGGGACTCATTGTTACATTTTGATCACTTCACAAGATCAGTTGGGAAATGATAATTAGAAGTCAAAAATAACTTAAAGATATGCTGTCAATTATTTAACATTGGCAAAGTTTTTATTAGTTTATTTAAATGAGTGTGGTCAGTTTCTTTTTTGTTAACTCCTAATTGATTCTTCATTCTCTCTTTCTCTCTTTCCCATAGCTATTGGACATGTTCTCTGATTCTATACCTGAACTCTTTGATTTTCTTTTCATATATTTAATCCTAAAATATCTTTGTTGTCAGTGATACTTATAGATTTACATTTGCAGATAAAGCCTACATTTCCAGGTAATAACTTTCCTTCTGCAGTTACCCTCATTTTACCTAGTTTGTATATCATCCATAAAACTGATCCAATGAATTTTTAAATGATAGCAAACTACAAAGTTAGGAAACTTCAGACTTTTTTTGTGTTTGGCAACAGAAACTGAGCTGAACTACAAAGACACAATCATTGACCAGGGAAGGAGGTTAAGAAAGGAGGTAAGTGAAATTAGAAGTGACAGGGGTTGCTGAGAGATCAATGGAGTAAAGGAAAATGAAGGGTCAAGGATGACTTCTGAGTTTCTTCTTGGGAACTATTGGCTGGGTGTTAGTGAGATCCATTCAGATAGGGCACACGGGAGACAGTCCAAGGTTTTTGAGGGTAGAGGTCGTTTGAGGCTATGCATTTTCATCTGACATTCGAACAGGTTGAATTTGAGCTGACTCTGAGGTATCTGTGTGAAGATGCCAACAAGAGAATTAGGTCTAGAGCTCAAAGGAGAGATCTGTGCTGAAAATATAAATATGTGAGACCTTTTAAACTTGTTGGCAATTTAAGTCAGTGGTAAAAATGCAAATGCTGAGAAAGAGAGAATATAGGACTGAAGAGGAAAAGCATAGGACTCAAGACTGAGCTTTGGGACTTTAATAATAAAAGGGGAATCTAGAAGAATGACTTGATCAGTGGAACATGAAATAATGTTCAACAGTAGCTGGTGATGAGTAGGGTGGCCATAATATTTATTGACAAAACTAGGGAATGTTTAAGAATGAAAGGGTGCTAACTAGATAGACTACCAAGGCAATGCATATAAAGTAGGACTCTGTGACAGATATGCATACCAGGAAAACAGAGATAAATTAGAGTATTGAATAAGTTAGTCATAAAATGCCATTTAATTGGCATTTTTGCCTTTCAATCACTTTCCACACTATATCTTTTTTCTTTCATTTTGCTGCTCTCTTGCTCAAAATGTCTCAGTGGCTTTCAATTGTCTATGATAAAGTTCAGAATTTTTAAATTGGAATTCAAACTCTTCTTGGTCTACATGGCCTTTCTAGCCTATAACTTCCTGTTAGTTCTCCTCTATAGTTATATTTGCCTTTTCAGTGATATCTATGCCTTAAACATCACCATTTTAGGCTTTTACAGCTGCGTCCTGCATGCCCCCTATTGAGGATGGAGCCCACAACCCGCATATGTTCCCTGACCAGGAATTGAACTGTGACCTCCTGGTTCATAAATCGACACTCAACCATTAAGCCATGCCATCTGGACCATTGTAGGCTTTTAATAAGTGGTGGAATGCAGCACTCTTCATGACCTTAGCAGAGAATGATTTCTACTATCCACCCCTCATTTGAATTTGTTAAGAGGCTTGCTCATCAAACATCTGCCAACATTTAGGGCACCAGTTCTGAGGGAAGTGCATTCAAGTAAGGTGCTGATTTGTGCTTGAGAGAAAGTCTTAAGTCTTTCAGATAAAGTCCTGTATTTGCCACATTGAGTAGTAGTTCTGTCTGTGATGTACCTACCAGATTTCCGTTGTAAAGAGAAGAAGTTCATCTTTGTGTGTACACAGCTGGGCAAACTACCTGTCTGCAAGGGTGGTGAAGCTCTATGAATACATTAAGTCCATTCACATAGATGCTTCTGGAATCCCACATCCAGTTGTGTTTGCAAGACTTAGAGAAAAAACATATAAGGACTAGGGAGGCGTGCTTTTACTCAACTATGTGCATCAAAATGCCTGTATTTTGCTTAAAATCAATAGGAAAAATTTTCTGCCTGTTTGCACTTAAAAATATATTGTAATAACAAAATTAAACTTTATCTCTCTTTTTTTTGGGAGAATGATGCTTGTAGCACACAAAGTACTACTTGGTAAAAAACCAGCATATCTATTTGGATTGCCTTACAGAAGACTAGCCTGTTTTCTCCTCCTGGTAAGGATGTTTGCTTTCCTTGTCACTCTAAAGGTGAGTGGCACCTGAGGACCCCTTCACCAGTGTCCCTGGACCACAGAAGAGGATGAAAATCCCTTTCTCAGCCATTTCTTTTTGTTCTTCCTAGTGTCAGTTCCTGGATTTTTATTTTGTCTTTGAACAGTGCTTTTTTGTAGTTTGGAGCTGCCTTTAGGGAGAACTAGCGCACTTGTTGACCTCTGTGCCACCCTGGGGCAAAGAATGTTTGATCAGACTTCTTGTTTTCTTAGCTATCCAAACTCTTCTAGTGTGTGAGTGTTTGTGCTCAAAGAGCTCTGTTGTCTCTTTTAGTATTTTTAAAGAGCAGATGTCTCTTTTAGTATTTTTAAATAAATATCCCCTTTATTTCTTATTAATCATTTTCATTTGAGCTTCTATGGAGTGGTTGTAAGGTTTTGTTTTGTGTTTTTTTTTTTTTCAGAGTCAATTTCTTTTGTTACTGCTACTTTTAGATGAAATAATACCTTCCATGCAAAAGTGAAGAAATATGAAGAGAGTGTCTTCTATTTCTTTCTCAGGCTTTTCTTCTCCCATGGATCATTTTCTTCCTCTTTCCGTTTTTTTTTTCTCAGAATCTCTTCTCCTGTAGTTGAACAAGTTCATCTCTTAAATCTCAATTGTAGTCTCTCATTGCCAGTATCTTCCTGATAGTCCTGTCTATTCATTCCCATTCTCTTAGTGTGTCTTCTCTCCTACTCCCTCTTTGCAATTTATGAAAAATAACCCAAAACTTTTAAAGGAAAAAATGAGATTAAAAACTATTGATTCTGCATTAATGACATTTAGCTTACAACTTCCTTGTACTTTCTTAGAAACAAGGATTACCACATAGAGAATATGTTTTAAAACAGGAGGTACCTACTTGAGAGTTGCACACCCATAGAGACCCACAGGAACAGTATGACCAAGAGAGCTATTTGTCAATGTCTATTACAAACTGCCTTTTTGCCAATAAGAGTACTCATATTAAGTACACCAAAGGTCCTTGCTTTGGACTGGAATCATATCAACTGAAAGTAGTAAGAAACACAATTTTATTTTGATCAGAAGTTCTAATTGGCTGTTGATCATAAAGTAATTTTTGAGGGCCATTGTAGGAAAAAGGAACCCAGACAGTACAAAACCAGGGGAACTATTTAGCTCAGTGGCCTCCTCCCCCAACCTGAAACTGACTTCCTATTCACCTGAGTGAATTCCTGGGAGCAAGAACCATGATTAACTAACTTTTAAAAAATCTGGTTCCCAAACAGTTCTCAATGAAAGTACAAGTTTTTGAAGATACATAAATGGCTTCTGTTTCCTACTCCACCTACCTAGCAAAACAGTTAACAATGCAAGGCTAATGTGAAGGGAAATATATAGTTAATATATGGTACATCCATAGGGTTACCAAGCAGTCATTAACCACTATGATCTTAAAAAGTCAAGAAGTAGGAATACTTTTTAATTCTGAAACACCAGTTATACAAATGTACATAGACTTTCTCACTAAATAAAACATGCATGTACATTGGGTATATACCAAAATATTATCTTTGTTCAAAGGTAAGAGTATGAATGACTTAATTTTCTACTTATACTCTCTGTTTTTTTCAAATTTTCTGCATTGAGTCTTTATTATTTTATAATCAGAATATGTATATATGCATCTTAGATAAATATTTAAATAGTGCTATCATCTGAACTAATAATTCAGATATTCCCACTGAGTAATTTTATTTCTGATACTTTAATTTAAAAAAATAAAGAAAGAAGAAAGGAGAGCTAGTCACTAAAATATCTATTTCAGCATGACATATAAGATCAAACCCTGATATAACATAGAGGAACAATGTTTGTGGATAGATTATATATAAGACATAGCAAGTCGGTGTACTAGGATGGAAACTGCATATGTTCTTATGAGAAAAAAGCTGGATATACCTATATACATACTAGAGGCCTGGTGCACGAAATTTGTGCACTTGTGGGGGGGTCAGTCCTTCAGCTGGCTGAACCCTCTCACAGTTCAAGAGCCCTCAGGGATGTCCGATTTAAGGCTTAGGCCCATTTCCCCTAAGCTGGCAGTCAGACATCCTTAGTGCTGTCACAGAGCCAGGAGAAGCTCCCACCACTGTTGCCGTGTTCACCATCTGTGAGTCTGGCTTCTGGCTGATTGGTGCTCCCCCTGTGGGAGCACACTGACCAACAGGGGACAGCTCCTGTGTTGAGCATATTTCCCCTGATGGTCAATGTATGTCATAGTGACCAGTCGTTCCATCCTTCAGTCAATTTGCATATTAGACTTTTATTATATAGGATGTTTGTATGTGAATATACAGATACCTTCAAACCTATATATGTATGTAAATAGCTAAATATATTTTAAAAACATTGTGACTAAAGAAAGCACTACAAAAGGAACTCTATAATATTTAATAATAATTACTTCTAGGGAATAGGTTTTTCTGCTTTTCTTTTTATTCTTCTCCAATTGCTGCACTATGATATCTCTTACCTATAGTGAAGAATACAAACACTGAATTAGCAAAAACCTGATTAATTAGAAACAATCTATAATAAATACTTTCTTCAGTTCCCCAAAGTGGCTGTTTTTTGACCTTCCTGGACCCTGTAGCTCCCACTGTACTTTATCTGGGAAAGGACACCTCTCCTTAGGTCACTGTGGAGTGCTACACTGTGGGGTGTTTGCAGGGAGGCTCTCTCCCCCTTAAGCCTTTACCTGTGAGCCTCCTCCAGAGCCTTTTGAGTCAGCACCCCCATCTGTGTCCCCAGATGAGAAACTGCATACTGAATTATCTTGACTGTTGTTTGTTTGCATTACTTCATCAGCTTCTACTCCTATGCTGACACTGCATTCCTCACAGCTATTATGTGCCTCTCTTAGTGCACATTCTCAGTCAGAATGAAGAGTCACTTTTGTGATTTAACAAACAAACCTCTCAAAGAATTTAGATATTCTCCCAGAATATAATGATGATGATGATGATAATAAAAAGGTGTAGGGTTTCCAAGAAGAGCAGGCCATGATCTACTTTATATAATAGGATTGCTTGGCTCAAAGTATTTTCTCCAGAGACCATCAGGGTGGCAAAAATGTTCCCATTATGCAGAGAGGACTCATTGACAAGTTCATAATAGGAATATACATATATGCATTTAAAATATATGTCCAAGAGGGGGGCAGGTGAGGACATGTGCTGGGGAATAAGGGAGGCTGGGGGGAGGATAATGGGGGAAAAGGGAAAACATATGTACTACTGTTAAATATGAGTTATACTGCAAAAAAAAAATTAGAAAAGATAAATAAATAAAAATAAAAAAATAAAATATATGTCCAAGCTGGTTATATCACCTGACCTTATAATTTCAGAATTACTTGGATTAATTTAGACTGAAAGGAAATTACTTTCAATGAATTGGGGCCTCTTTTACTGATTCCAACATTCCCTAGCAGTAGCCATGGATTAACCAAAGAATTTATATGCATATATGCATAAGCCATGGACAATAGTGCAGTGAAGACCTGGGGAGGGGGCAGAAGAAGGGTGAATGGGACAATAAAGGTAATTTTTTAAAATCATTTTTTCTAATATTTGATCTACATTTCCTAAGTTTCTCCTAGCAACAGGCATGATTGGAGTGCTGGCTTTGGGGAGAGAGCCAGACACAAACTACCTCCTGGGCACTCTCAGTCAAGTGGGGAAAATGATGCCAAAAATCAAACAGAAGGCCTGGAGCTTTGAGAGATTACAGAGGAACATGTCCAGTTTTGCCTGGGCAAGAGAAAACTATCAAGCAGAGAGCCTTGTCTGTGTCTTAGTAAATTTTACCAGTTTTAATTAAAATTGATCACACATAATTTGGTCCATTTTGACAGCTAACACATTCCAAATGAAACTAATTACTTAAAGGTCAATATCTATGCCTTAGTTTTGATGAGCTTCACTCCCCTGTATCCTTATATACTTTATCAATTTCCATCAGCCACCTTTCTCTGTTCCTTTGTTGACATGTTCTCTCTTGTAGGTTGAAACTCCATGGTAATAGTCCAATGATCAGGCCTTGAAACATAGCAAATACTACATGTGGACTGAATAGGGAAAAATTATTCAAATTTTGAGTCTCATATATAGAAATTACATTTTTAAGAGACACCCAGTAAACACAGATGCTTAGAATGGGAATGTTAATTTTTGTTGAATTCAATCTACACAAAATAACAGCACAAATACAATTTTAATATGATTTAGTTATTGGATAATAAAGCAGGAGAGAGTGTTAAGGAAGTCCAGAAAACTAAGCCAAAGACTATTTAAGGGAATCAGAGTGTGAGAGGTAATCAGATTAAATAAAGGATTTATTAAAAAATACAAGGAAGTCTGGGTCCCCAAGACGATCTTGTTCCCATCCAGAAAACCCAGGTACCAGCCATCTTATCATGACCCCAGGAAGTTCGTTCAGCTTTCCCTCTTTAGGATGGATGAAAGAATCATGCATTCATTCATTTTCCATTACCAGAGCTGAGAGGAATAAACAAACACCACACCCAATTTATGTTAACAGAGCATCCAAAATACTCACGTACTGGATGAATAAAATCTTATATTACTAACAAACTGCAGAATTTATGGACACTTCAACAGCAAGGGGGGCACTACCCTTTTCAAGATTACTTTAATGAGTGTCAAGTTGATTTAGTAGCATAAGTATATGGGAAGAGGAAGGGAAAAAAAGAAAGACCCTTGGTAGTTGTGAGAGAGGGGCAGAATTGGAAAGGAGACTTCAGACCTGATTTCAGAATCTCAGCAGTAATGCCTCACATTGCAATTGGCCTGAGTTCCAGAGAACCGTCAGTATCTTCTCTTTTTTATCAATGTGCCATTTTGTGAGGCTGTGCCAGGTTGGGGCTGAGTGGGCTGCAGGGGAAGTATGCCTGCCCTGCTTATGGAAGTCAGGGGACTGACTGTCCAGGAGAGTCATCTGACCTTGTGAGCTGCTAAATTCATCAAGAACAACCTGTTTTCAGTTACCCAGAACTCCCCTCCTGTAGCTAGGGCTTAAATATATTCAAGTAATGTCTTGTATTTTTTACCACTTCATACTTATTAAATAGTATGTGAATAAGGAGAAACCAAAAGCATTTAGATTTTTACACAACTGAACTTTTTTTGTTTTAACTTTGGAATAAGTTAAAGGCTCCACAGATATGAATTGCTGGTTTCATCACAGAAAACAAAAAAAGTTACTCCATGTTATTGTAAGTCTACTTAGTGTGATAAGGGGTACTTAAGGAAGCAGAAAGGTTATATAAGATGATTTAAATTTTATATCTGGGAATCTGATCACACAAAAAAATTACTCAGGAACATATGCTTTAAAAATCCAGAAAATGTAAATAATGCAATGAGAAAAATTTAACTTACAATCCCAAAAATATATTTTAAAATGTACAAAAATGCAGGATGAAATAACGTTTTTACTCTCTACATAAACATTATTATATACATTTTTTTTGCAGAGACAGTACAGATTAAGAAAATTGGTTTGGGTCCTAGCTTCACCTCCTTCTTGTACTGTTTCCTAAGCAACTATTAGCCTCTGGGATTCACAGTGTCCTCATGTCTAAATGTTTATGCGTATTTGTATGGTGTGTGTGTGCTATTATTCAAAGTATATGTGACAAGTCCCCCCCTAAAACCACAGATATGAACCCTATATGTAGTATTTTTTCTAAATATGCATACATACATTTTAAAGCTTCTATTTGACATATCCAAATTTCTAGCATCTACTCTGCACTTTGGATACATTTATTAAGTAAAATAATGATTCCTTGGACTGTGATACCTGGTCAGTTGATATGATAACTATAATAACTCAGAATGGCACATAATCTGAAACTTATGAATTGTTTATTTCCGGAATTTTTCCATGTAATATTTTTGGACTATGTTTGACTGAAACATAATTGAAACCCTGGGAAGGTAAACTGCAGATAAGGGGAGGGACATGGTACTTCACCTGCAGAGGATTAGCTAGTGACAGCTCTTCTGCACCTGCTCTCAGCACGTGAGAGACATTGCAAGTGAAAAGCATGTTGATCAAAATTTCAACTTAGGTCACACACTAGAAAGTGATTTACCTAGATTATATTAAAGCCTTAGAAATGCGTTAGAGTTTCTACCCAAGAAAACTGGCTTGTCACTCTGGGAGGCAGATATTTGTGGAAGCACGGAAAGCACCTACACTAAACTGAACTATTGCCAAGATTATTAACGCTTCACTCTGATGAGCCAAGAATTTTCATTTTTTCCCAGAGGGGAGGATGTCTCATTACATCTGAGGTGGAGAGGAGGCACACACACACAGCTTCCTATTTTAAGAATAAAGAATTTCAACTTGAAGAAAAGAAATGCAGCTAGATTTTGACAGAGACTGTAGGGAAGGAGAGGAGAAGCAAACATAAGCTTTGTAAATGTTGGCATTACATTTAGATATGAACCCTTTATATACTCAGGTGGCTTTCGGTAGATGTCTTCTCATCTTCTAATTCACTTTATGTCAGCTGGGCTTGAGAATCATTTTTTTTTTATAAATCATCTCTTTTGTCATGAACATTTCTTTTTTCAACATTATTTTTCTGTGTTCTTTGTTTTTACATTCCGTGTCCTAAATGATAGCTTTAACTTGTCCCAGAAGAATACTGGGAGTGCATCAGAATCAATAAAGAAATGCTTGGTTAATTTAAAAAAATTAATTGACTGAAGATACATCTGTGGAATCAGTGATCTCAGACACTGAAGAACACATTATTTATAGCCCTTTTATTTCCAAAATTGTGAGCCTTGAATCACATTGCCTTCTGAGCCTCCATTTTCCTACTCAAAACTGGGAGTAGTAAGTATGGGAGATTGTAAGAAATTATTAAATTAAATGCAAATATATAGCATAATAAATGTTATATTACAGTTGAAAGCATTTTATTTTTTTAAAAATATATTTTATTGATTTTTTACAGAGCGGAAGGGAGAGGGATAGAAAGTCAGAAACATCGATGAGAGAGAGACATCGATCAGCTGCCTCTTGCACGCCCCCTACTGGGGATGTGCCCGCAGCCAAGGTACATGCCCTTGCCGGAATCGAACCCGGGACCCCGCAGTCCGCAGTCCGACGCTCTATCCACTGAGCCAAACCGGTCTCGGCAGTTGAAAGCATTTTAAATACTCAAAGGAATGTGTACAAAATAACAGTTGGATACTGTTTATTGCAATAAACAGTTTATAAACCACTAGAAAGAAGCTGGTACAAGTCATTTAATGACAATTTTCTATCCTTCATGACTCCACAAATTCCTCTCCCCTAGTAGGTTCTTCCTACATATCTGTAAGCATAGTTAGTCTTTTGCCAAGCTAGCAAGATTAATGATTAGAAAATAACTCTTCAGGATTAGTTTTTCCTTTACCTTCAACTTTAACCTAAATTCACAGCAAATATCTGTCACACTTCTACATCTAACTTGATCAGAATTACATGGTTGTATGTAAGACCATAAGAGTCTGACTACATATACTCAGATTAGAGCAATAAAAAGATGAAGAGCATAAATATCAGTTCAGGAATGTTTGGATATAGCTCTATGATTGAGCAAGGAGCACCAGTTATAAGCACAATTGAATGCTCTTAAAACATTTCAGTGAACTGTGATGGGTGATGAAAAACTTCAAAAGCATTTTATATGCTTAAGGAAAATATAGTAATTTCTTTTAAAGATAGTAAATTTCTTGGTAGTCATAGCAGCAGTGCTGGTGTTATTTGTTTATATTTGCACAGCACTTTATACTCTTCAGAGTGCTTTCAAAAATATTATCTCCCAACTGTGTTTAGCTGTACCCAGTTCATCCCAATTTATAGATATTAAGCTTGAAAACTATGGCAGGAAACAACTCAAGATTCATATTGGCTTACACATGTTGAGTGTCTACTGAAAGTGGAACTTTCTTATTCTTTTTATCATATATTTTCCAACCTATAAGAATGTGTCATTGTCCTCATTTATAAACACAATCATATGAAGCTCAGGAACATGGCCCATCTCGCAGGAGTAGTGACGGAGCTAGGATTTGAGCCTGAGTCTTCTGACCTCTTGCCCAGCATGGCTGCTGGCCATCTACTCCTGAGTCACTCTGTGAGATGAATGCTAGCTGTGGGGGGAAGAGGTGGAAAGGACAGCTAAAGAACAGCAAGCAGTTCTGAGTTGAAGAGCAGGTCACACTACAATTTCCAAGTTGTGATACATTTCATCGTGTAAAAGTGAATCAGTACTTAACAGATTTTCCTGTGGATTCCAATTGTTCTTGGCGTCACATGCTGACTGTAACAGCTGCATTCTCTCCATGAAAACTGGTCAGATAGAGGCAACCAGTTGACTGAAAAGATGGTGGAAAAGTATTTGAAAAAAGTCTCTGGAAACAAACTATGTTAAGTTCCACCTCTGTAATTCCAAAGTCCAGAGCAACTAATTTTAGAATTAATCACAACAATAAAATCCAAAGAATTTTATACAACCTTCAGATATTACTTTCTGCAAACCAGTGATACCCAATACATGTGAAACCATGTATTTTAGAAAAATTGCACATGTACACTCTACACACACTCTGTGATTAGAAATTAAGAACTTGACAAGGTGGTGAGTCAAGATAGGTGGAAGTGGATGAAGCAGGTACAGTGCAAACTGGAAGGGAGCAGAGTTCAGAGCTGCCTGGGTCCTCCACATATGTTAAACCATCCCCAGAGTACTGAATACCACAAGCACAGCTGGTTTACTTCCTGATGTCTGTTGACAACTAATAGACATAAGTCTCTTCACACACTTTAGCAATCCAGATATACTGAGCTGGGAATCTTTTGTAAGAATGAATCTTTGGGATAATAATGAGACATAAAGTTTGTATTAATTTAGATATATATGATAAACATGTATTGAATGTAGTCAAATTTTTAAATCATGATAACCGACGTCATACTGAGAACAATGGTATATGTATAACAACGGTATATTTAGATTTCACTCCATTCTGTCACTGAGACTTAGTGATTTTTGTGGTAGTATTTTTTTATTTCTTCCGTTGTCTATTATTTATTTATTGGCATTTGAGAGGGGGGGGGGACTTAGCATGGAAGAGAACCTAGAAATTTACTAGTTAAGGGTTTCCAAAAGTGTTTTTTTTTATAATCAATTACCCATGTAAGATATTTTAAGGGGGATTTCATAATCACATACCCTGGGGAAAATACAGAATTTCATAGTTCTCCTTAGAAATTCACATTCTACACTGGTCAATTAAAGATTCTGAGAAATTTTACAATAAAAGTAGCTGGTTAATTCTGTTTGATCTGATTTCCCCAAAAAATTCATACCAATTGATTCTAACTTGGGTATTAATACTAAACTCATGCTCCCCAAATCACTCTTAGGAAGAAAAATGACTTATCTCAAACCTTTATTCTTCGCAGGGATAATATATCAGTACTAACCACACATATTGGTGAATGTTTTAAGCCCTGTCAGCCCTAATCCACAGTTAAGAAAGTACCGCAGGACCAGCCCCTTAATGCTGAAAGATGTCATTGCTAATTTCTTATCAAGAAATTCATAAGTCCCTGAGCTGAGGCAATTGGTCTAGCTGCCTAAGCAGGGATATTCTCCAAATAATGCCTAATTGTTCTGGTGAAAAATACACGTCTCATACCACATAATCATAGGACCTTATTTTCATTCTGAATATCAGATTTCTGTTTAGACCTGCAATAGCCCTTTAATTAGGTCACATACTATCATTAATCAGGAAAGCACATTTATCAAAATACCAACTAAGTTGCCCTTTGAAAACTCTTTTAAAATATCTATAATACAGTTGTCCCTATGGAAAATCATACAATAATAAATAAATAATAATGCAAGAATAAACTGTGTTTTTCTTCCTCACATTGTAAACCTACTTTTGCTCTACCCTATATGGTTATGTGACACTAATTGAAGCACAAGACTTCATTTATACAAATTTCTACTGAAAAAGAATCCTCTATTGTACCTTTATCTAGTAGAGCTTACTCCTGTAATGTTGCATTGAAAAAAATATCCCTATATAATTTCAGCTTCTATGTTCTGATCATTCCTTTCAGACTCTGTACTTCTGAGAGTATTTTTGAACCCAAAGAAGTGTATCATCCATCATGTTAGCTATTTCTCTCAGATTGCCTTCATGTTACTCTCAGCTCCAAATATTCTTATTTCATAGAGATGAAAATAGACTTGCATAACAAGGACTGTCATAATACAAAACTCTGAAATAAGAATATTTGACCACCTCCAGTCAATTGGCAGCTCTCTCATCTTCCAAGGTTTTGCAAATGTTACTTTATAATTATTCTCAGTTATATTTACCACTTAATTTGTTCATTCATAAATTATCATTCATCCAAATATTTTTTAATATTGATATTTGAGTTTCGAGTCAACTCATGATTCACCTATATAGTAGTTTAAAGCCTTCTTTATAACAGAACACAATCAGCATATTATATCAAGAAGGCAGTTGAGACTGGCTGGCATGGCTCAGTGGTTGAGTGTCACCCTATGAATCAGGTTATGATTTGATTCCTGGTCAGGGCACATGCCCAGGTTTTGGGCTTAATCCCCAGTGTAAGGTGTTCAGGAAGCAGCTGATCAATTATTCTTTCTCATCACTGGTGTTTCTGTCTCTCTCTCTCTTCCTCTTTGAATTCAATACAAATACTATTTTTTAAAAAGAAGGCATGCATCTGCATCTGTCTTGCAGCCATCCTACCCAAACCACTGAGTGATAGAAATGATACAAAACAAGAATAAATTGCTAATAGTGCTCATTAATAAGTAGAGGTAGTAATAATTGGACAGAAAACCCTAAAAATCTAATGCATATAGAATTAGGTTGTGGCAGCCACAATAGTGGAGGGAACCATAATTCACATGTAAGAGAAAATCATAATAAAGGAAAAGCAGGTTCTGTGGTATTTGAATTTCATAATCAATGAATATATATGATAACCCCACCTGCCTAGTGATTCTCAAACCTCTATGTGCTTACAAATAGCCTGTGGAACTCGTTTAAATGCAGAGTGTATAAGGTCTTGGGTGGTGACCAGCTATATGAATTCCATGTGAGTCGCTACTGATGCTGCCGGCTCTTGGACCTTGCTTCTGATCAGAGGCTCTTGGGTGTAGTGCCCAGCAATCTGCTTTTAATGGCCCTCTAGGGGATTCCTATATAAGCTCAAATGGGAAATCTACTTGTAATTAAGTGAATAGATGCATTTTATTCAGCTGGCCTCATTGGTGCTTCCCCACTACCAACACTTCCATTCCCTCTGCTGTTCCACGCTGCAGGCTCCACAAGGGTTCTCTCCTCAAGATTAAACCCTCACAGCCCGGATGACCTGGCTCAGTGGTTGAGTGTGGACCTATGAACCAGGTGATCATGGTCCATCCCCAGTGTGAGGCATGCAGCTGGTCAATGATTTTCTCACTCTTCCTTCCTTTTTATTTCCCTTTTTCTGTTTCCATCTATCTCAAAATTGCTATTGGCAGTTGTCTTTCAGAACCTCTAGATTCAGGCAGCCTAGAAGCAGGCTTTTTTTTATGGAGGTGATATTGGCGATGAGAAGATTTAGTCCCCAAATCAGTGGAAATCTCCAATCAGCTCATGCATTGGTGTCCATGTCCTCCCTTCTCCCTGTGCCTTTCATTTACTTAGAGTGGTACTGCCCAATCAGGCAGCCACTGGCCACTTGGGGATATTTAAATTTAATTTCCAGTCAATTAAATTGCATAACATTTAAAATGAGCTTTCCCAGTTGCCAGTGGCTACCATAATGGACAGCTTTTCCCCATTATGACAGAGAGTTCCTTTGGTAACTCTCTGAGCTATAAGCCAAGGCATTTTTCCCCCTCAGCAGCAGCTTTTCTTTTTTTTAACTTAAAAAAATCTTTATTGTTGAAAGTATTACAGTAGTCCCCTTTTTTCCCATTGACCCCTTCTTGCCAACATCTCTCCCTACCCCAGGACTCCCCACACTATTGTCTGTGCCCATAGGTTATGCATGTATGAATGTAAGTTTTTTGGTTAATCTCTTCTCACCCACCCATGGCTTCCTTCTGAGATTGCAGTCTGTTAGAGCAGGTTTTCTTAAAGGACTTTGCAGGTATAAGTTACATAGCCTGGCCCCCCAGTTTCAGGCAAGGAGCCTGGCTCTGTACCCTTCAATTCCTTTTAGGCCTCTTTTCTCTCTAGGCTCCTCATGCTGGTGTTTGGATCCAGAGCCTGACAAGTCCACGGTTGCACAACCTAGAAGCTTAGAATTGCTGTTCCTTTTCTGGTCTTCCGACCAGAAGCTGCTTTAAGATTTTTTTCTTTTGTGGATTTTAATCATTAAAAATGATTATTTGAAGCAGAAGA
This sequence comes from Antrozous pallidus, assembly GCA_027563665.1. Taxonomy (NCBI): domain Eukaryota; kingdom Metazoa; phylum Chordata; class Mammalia; order Chiroptera; family Vespertilionidae; genus Antrozous; species Antrozous pallidus. Next base: position 71,333,476 of record CM050510.1, on the reverse strand, counting down.
ATTTCTGATACAAGAACTTTGTGCATGTTGGCCTAGAAGTAGTCCATTCATTTTTTACTGTAGGATTCTATTCGATTACATTTTTGAACAATCTATGTTTATTTACACATATCCACATTAGGTATTTTTGGCTGCTTCCAATTTTATAATTAAAATAAATGCTGTCATTGACATTCCTTAAAAAAATTTATCTTTATTATTTGTCAAAATATTACAGATGTCCCCAACTTCCCCCACTGACCACTTCCACCACATCTGTCCCCCACTCTAAGCATTCACCACACTAATATCTGTGTCCAAGGGTTATGCATACATGCATATAAGTTCTTTGGTTAATCTCTTCCTACACACGCACACCCTACCCCCTGCCTTTCCTCTGAGATTCCACAGTTTGTTCCATGCTTCTATGTCTCTGGATCTATTTAGTTCATCAGTTTATTTTGTTCATTAGATTCCAGATTAAGAGTGAGATCATGTGATTCTTATATTTCTCTGACTGACTTTATTTTGCTTAACACAATACTCTCCAGGTCCCTCCATGCTGTCTTGAAGGGTAAAAGGTCCTTCTTTTATACAGCCTTCTGTGCAAAAGCCCTGGTACTGAGTCTCATAGCACACACATTTTTAGATGATTGGTCACCCAGTAGAAGACACAAAGTATTTTGCTGATAATAACTAAAATTTAAGTCAGCTTCAGTGACACCTGATAAAATGAACTTTTCTTTATCCAAAGGAAAATGAAACTCTCATTCATTTGAAGACAGACACTTAACAATTATTGAAAAAATTCATTAAGATAAAATTACCAACCTAGGGACTCCAACAGTCTACCGCTTTTCCAAGTCTAATAACATCAGGGATGCAAATTAAAGTGGAAATTGATTACTACTTATTGAAAAAATATTTATATATAATTTAAAGAATTCCTAGAAAGCCCTGCTGGCATGGCCCACCTATAAACCAGGAGGTCATGGTTTCATTCCTGATGAGGACACATGCCTGTGTTTCGATCTTTATCCCCAGTGTGAGGCATTCAGGAGGCAGCCTATCAATGATTCTTTCTCATCATTGATGTTTCTTTCTCTCCCTTCCTCTCTGAAATCAATAAAAATATATTTTAAAAAAGAATTCATGGAAAAAAACTAGTGGGATAAACTGCACAATAATGTATTATGTAACAGGATTCAAATTCTTTCTTCACTAGAACAAAGATTATAATAGATTATCATGATTATGAAATATTAATGCAAATATGTTTAAGAATTATTTTATTGAGGAAAATGTACTCTATTTGATGAATAAAATAAGTGTATTTCTGTGGAATCACATGTTTTTAAATCAGGAATAATATTTCATTCTTTAAGGTGGAATAAACACAAAGTCCTTTAAAAATTGTTCACTAAGAAACCAAACATTAGACTTATGGTAATAAAAATCAGTATATTGATAAGTAAATAGAGATATAGATACTTTATATATATTTGACCTTAAAAATGTAAATGTGTAGTGAAATTAAGTAAGTTTGACATCTAAAAACATTTGGTCCCTCTGAGATGTGATCCTAAACCATGAATTTCTATTATGTAAACAACCTCATACTGAACAGTGATCATGGCATTTAAAGCTAGAATAGACTATGTTAACTTAAAAATAAAAAAGGCAAACAAGCGTCATTAGAAATAGATAAAAATAGCTATTTGAGAATCACTAATTCAGGCAGAAGCCAAAATAATACTTTGAATAGAAGCCAAAGGCAAAGTGTATTAATGAGAAAGTGAAGGGGAACAGTTACATCAATACAAGGAAGACATTCTTTTGTGCAGTTAACATAACATAGTGAGCAATGCTTTCTTCAGTCCAGTCATTAGTTCAGAAGTCAAAATAGCTGATCGCTTGTTATCTTGGCAAACAGTTTTTTGGGACATACTATTGTTTATAACTCATCCAAAGGTTATTTTTCCCTGTTTTAATATCCCAATGATTTGATGTATAAGACATGTGAGGCGGTTCCTCTGGAACGGCAGCTCCATTTTAAAGTCACTACATTCATATTATTATTTACATTTTCCCCTTTTAATCTAGATCTTTCTTTGAAAGCATTGCTGATCAGTCATCAGAAAGCAGCTTGGTTCACTGTTAAAAGCATCATCAGTTATTCATTGTAAGGTTGCTCATTTTGGATGAAATGTTATGGTTCAAAAAGCCCTGGACACAAATCATAGCTTCAAGTCTTACTTGCTTTATGACTTGATCAAATTGCTTAGTCATTCCACACCTTTATTTTATTTTGTTTTCACCTTTGAAACCACAAATAAAACAATGCTGACTTAGCAATACTGGCGATTATGAAAGGGGAAAATTGTAGGTTTCCAGAATCTGAAAAATTGTAGGTTTTTGATAAATATGACTTCTCCCTTTTAAATAATGTAGATTACTTCTAAGAGTCCTAGTTACTTCTTATTTACTTCTGAAAGACAATTTTTTAAAAGTACTAATTATAAAACAGACTAATTATGTTGTAGCCTTGGGAAGTTTTAGAGTAGGTCATTAAAGTTGTAATTGTGGTGCAAATTCTTTTAGAGAGAGGTCTGCTAATAAATCCCCAGAAACTTTTGTATAATGTAGCTATTTTACTTGAAGCCAAGGAACAGAATGAAAAAAATAGTGCTTTTCATCTTCAAAAGAGTGTATGAGCTTTAAATAATTAGTAGGGACAATTCTCTTTTATGTGCAAGGCCAGGGCGATTGTCTCTGTTGGCAAAGGAGGAAATGAATGTCCAGAGGGATACATCACTTACTCCCAGGTCCTGAGAGCAGGGTGTGAGGTTAGTGTTTGTCTTTGTACACGTGCAAGTACAGTTATGTGCATGTTAGTGTTTGTGGTAGAGGTGGGTTTGAATTGGAAGGAGTAGTGAAGAATCTTCATTAATACTTAGGTAAACTATTGTAGTTTTTATAAGTTTGTTAAAACCTCTAATATATAGAAAGATTGGGGAAAAGTACTGCACTACTGGTCTTATAAAAATGGGCAGGAGTGTTAATCATCTAGATACAGATATAGAGATAAAACTTATATTGTGCTCTGCAGAGTTATGCCATGGCCAACCCTGCTGATCTCTACCCTCTTTGCTATTAGGTCCATGCCTGCCTTTCTTGGGTTCTGTTCTCTATCTCAAAAACCACATTTCCCAGGCTCTCATAGCCAAGCCCTTCTCAGGAAAGCTGGCCAGTAGGAAGCACTGAATTGGAAAACAGGTCTCTATTTCTTCTCTCTCTCTCTCTCTCTCTCTCTCTCTCTCTCTCTCTCTCTCTCTCTCTGTGTGTGTGTGTGTGTGTGTGTGTGTGTGTTGGGGGGGGCGGGGTTTCTGATTTCTCTGTATCTTGGTTTATTTCTAGCAACAACTAAGCTAATTTATGGTTCCAATTTCTGTCTTGAGATACACACTGATTTACCCAGGTTTTCTTGACTCAGACTTTTCCTTTTGCCCTGTCAGCCTAGAGGTGAATATGATTTCATACTGTTGCTAATTCCTAAGTTAGTTTATTAATCTTGTTTGGCTTTTTGATTTTTCTTTACCTTTGCAATCAATTGCCTACTAAATTTTCTCATTTTGAATATTTAATGTGGTTCTGTTTCCAGATATGCCACTGTTATGCCCAGAGCTCAGGATCCCCAATGGTTAACCACCAGGGAGACCTTTATTATCCAATGCAAAAAGCAAAGAACCTTTATTCAAACCCGGGTTTGGCTCCCAGCCTTTATCTGGCACAGCAGCGAGACAAGAGAGTGAGCCCAGCAAGAACAATAGGGTTGGTCATTTGGATGGTAGGGGCATTCTGGTATTACCATAAATTAATGGGATACCCGGCCCGGGGTAGCTTCCTTCTTCTTCTTCTCCGCTTCCTGCAAGGCAAGAATGGATTCTGGCTCCATTTGGCGCAGAGCCACGAATGGCTTAAGCCAAGAGGGAGGGTCTTCCACCAGGTCCTGCCAAGTAACAATGTAAGGGAGCTGATCAGGATGGCCTCCTTTTGGCCAAGAAACGATTTCTCTGACCCGGTGAATGGTGGGGAGGTCAAGAGTCCCCTCCAGCGGCCACCCGGCATTTAGAGCCGGCTACTCCCTGGAACAGAAAGTCTGCCATAGGCCTTTTTTTTATTTCTACATTAAGGTTGTTAGCTCTTCCCTTAACCTCTTTGAAATGATCAACCATAATGCTTAAAGGGGGTAGTTTCAGTCTGTCCCATTCTGTCCATCCAATAAGTCCACAGAAGTACACAGAAAGACAAAGATAACAGACAGACAAAGATACTCAGAAATAGTCTTCCAACCCCACGGAAGCAAAACTGAAAATTGGACGATGGCTGTACACCAACCAGCGGGAGCGACCCGCTTCGTCCCAGAGGTTGTAGGGGAAGCCACATTCTTGGGAGGGGCTTTTACACCCCTCCAGATGGAGGATCAAAGTGTCCCTTGATTCCTCCCACCCAAGCTCTGCCAGCACATCCGCTTAGACCTTTTCAGGCACTACAGACTTCAGAAACGAGCTTGCACAGCAAACAGGACAAGGTACAGACACAGACACTTACCACGGTCAGTCAGGCTCTCCGGATCGGGGTCCTTCATGGGTATTGGGGACCCTGGGCGAGCCCCCAAATGTTATGCCCAGAGCTCAGGATCCCCAATAATTAACCACTAGGGAGCCCTTTATTATCCAATGCAAAAAGCAAAGAACCTTTATTCAAACCCGGGTTTGGCTCCCAGCCTCTATCTGGCACAGCAGCGAGACAAGAGAGCCCAGCAAGAACAATAGGTTATAAAGGGTTGGTCATTTGGATGGTCTTAGGGAAGTGACGCGGGTTACAGAGATAGCCTTATTAGGTCAGGGTTTTTCAGCGGGGGGGTCTCACAGCACAAGGATCAGGAAGTGACCAGTACTTTGGTTATGCCTTATTAGGACCTAAGCCATGTCCTTGGGGCTACATTGGTCTGCTCAGGCAGTGTTTGGGGGAGTTAGGACGTTCCTGGCACCCTTGTGGCCACTCCCAGCAGGGGAGGAAGGGGAATTAGACTGACCAGCTCCACAAGATGGAGGATAGTCAGCTCTGCTTTGTTCTTTTACCACCTTTTTCTTTAGCAGTACTGTATATTAAATTTGAGAAGGGCACATGAATTGAGGTGCTTAGAATATGCCATTAAATACAGAGCCATATTAAGTATCACTGTATTTTTAGTTGTTTTTAGATTAATTTTATTATGTCATTATATAACTGTGAGCAAATAATTTAACTCTTATCTTCATTTTTATCTTTATCTATACATTAAGTATAAAATGATAGGCTTGCCAAAACTGGTTTGGATCAGTGGATAGAGCGTCAGCCTGTGGACTGAAAGGTCCCAGGTTTGATTCAGGTCAAGGGCATGTACCTTGTAGGGGGTGTTCAAGAGACAGCTGATCAATGTTTCTCTCTCGTTGATTTTTCTGACTTTCTATCTCTCTCTTTTCCTTTCTGTAAAAAATCAATAAAATATATTAAAAATAAAAAATAAACAAAAAAATAAAATGATAGGCTCCCCCTTCTTCAAAAGATAGTTAATAATGAAATGAAACACTTGAAAATATACATTGTACTATTGAAATGGTCAAGAATAACACAGGACAGAGAAATAAACATGATCTCCAGTCTTAGCTTAACTTGAAATCAAATCTAAGTTCCAACACATGCTTATCATGTGCCCTGAGACACAGAAGGAGGTCCTTAGGGAGATTAGGTTTCTTTTCATTTATTACACAAGATGTAGAGGTACTTTCTGATAACATTTTCTCATTGATTTGTCACAGATAAAAACCACATAGGAATATCAACTATATCCTCCATAACCTGATTAACTGAATCAATATCTCTGTCTCTTTCTTTTTCTTTTACAAAATAATCATGTTTTACTGATTTCAAGCCACTGTTCACCCCTGTATTTTCATTTCACCTTGCCAAACATTCTAGTTAAATAACATTATTTTTCATTCTAATTTGAATTTACTGTCTACGGATATCCACTTAATTTTTATCAGCTTATACCAGAAGGTATTTTCCATCATTTTAATTAAAGGTCAAGAATCATATTCATATCTCTATTCAAAATGGTTGGGTAGGTAAATATGGTACTCACATCTTTCCACAACCAAATCAAAATTACAACTAAATAACAGCCATTATTCAGAACCTTCTGAAATCCCACTGAAAAGATGTCATACAATTAGGGATTTAAAGAAGTCACATAGGACTGGTAGGAGAGTGGGGGAGAGACAGAATAGTTTGGTCCCATACTCATGCTTGGAAATTAATGTTCAGAAGGCATATCTTGGCTACAGAAGTGCCCCCTCAGGAGCCAGGGGTCCCAGGGACTTAACATACCTTCCACCCCAGAGTTCTAGAGCCAGAAAGTGAAGTCCCATAACCTCTGGCTGTAAATACCAATGGGGATTGTGGCTGAGTGAGATGGAGGACTACTGGAGTCCTAGGTAGTTTCTCTTAAAGATCCTGCACACAGACTTACTCAGGCTCAGTCACTCCCAGTGAAGCCAACAGCAGTCAAGACTCAACTACAATAGGAGAGTGCACACAGCCCATATAGGGACACAGCTGGAGGGCCCAGCTCAAGTTACTGGGAAGGCTGCACCACTGGTTCCTACAGGACATCTACTATACAAGGCTACTCTACCAAGTCCAGGAGACATAGCAGCTCTGCCTAATACATATAAATAAATGTAGGGAAGTGGCTAAAATGTGGAAACAAAGAAGCAGATCTCACATGAAAGAACAGGAGTAATCTCCAGAAAAATAACCAAATAAAGTGGAGGCAAACAAACTACCAGATCAGAGTTCAAAACTATGGTTATCAAGATATTCAAGGAACTTAATGAGACCTTCAAAAAGGACATAGAAACAAAAAAAAAGAGCCAGCCATAAATGAAGGCTACACTCACTGAAATGAAAGATACATTTCAGTGAAACCTCAATATAATGGATTAATACAGGTGAGGGGATGTCTGCAAAAGCCTAAAGTCCATTATATAATGAAGTATGTTTTCCAAGTGAGTATGTAAAAAATTGAAAAATTAGTTTACCTGTTCCTACTTATGTAGACACATTTATGTAATTAAAATTAAGTATGTATGAAAAGTTTAATTTCACAGAAACATTTTCTCAATGTATTACTGTAATTTTTAATTTACACTGAATAGCCCTAAAATGCATGCATTCACCAGTCACTGTGAGTGAACAAATGCACATGGCTGGGACATGGTTTAGCTCATGCTTTGAAGCTGCTGCAGAAAGTCATGCCACGTAACAACAGAACCAATTACTGTGTGGCACAGTACAATCACTCACCAAATATTGTTTATGAGTTGTGACTATTAGATTCAAGTATGTAGACTATAGTGGTAGATATGTAAAATTTATTTATGTAGTTGAAATTTCACTAGCATGTTTTTCCCAACATATGGCCTATTCACTAAAATTCCTTTAAAGTAACATAAAATGAATAACAAAATAATTTAATTATAAGCAAACCATGGTTAAAGGCATTTAAAAATTAATGGGGCATTAATTTTTACATATGACATATGGGCCAGAAGTTTTATCCATTGAATCTGAAGTCCAGTAAATCATGGTCCAAAATATTGAGAGTTTAGTATACAGGGAGTCAACAGGAGAGTAGATGAAGCTGAGAATCAAATCAGTGATTTGGAATATAAGAACACAGAAAACATACAACCAGGACAGCAGAAAGAATTTTTAAAAATGAGAATAGTGTAAAGAGCCTCTGGGACAACTGCAAGCATACCAAAATTCACATCTTGGGAGAAACAGAAGAAGAGAGAAAACAAGGAATTGAAAAAACAATAACAGAAAACTTCCATAATGTGGTGAAGGAAATAGGCATATAAGTCCAAGAAGGGCAGAGAGTCCCAAACAAAACGAACCCAAAGAGGCCTTCACCAAGATATGTCAGAAAAAATGCAAAATGGTTAAAGTTAAAGAGATGGTTAGTTACCTGCTAGGGAGCTCCCATAAGACAGCTGATTTCTCAACAGAAACTTTGCAGGCCAGAGGGGAGTGGCAAGAAATATTCAAAATGATGAAAAGCAAGGCCATACAACCAAGATTACCCAGCAGAGCTACTATTTAATCAAAGGACAGATAAAGAGCTTCTTAGACAAGAGAAAACTAAAGGAGTTAATCACCATCAAATCATTATTTCATGAAATGTTAAAGTACCTTCTTTAAGAAGAAAAATGTTAAAAATGTGAACAATAAAATAGCAATAAATACATATCTATCAACAATTGAATCTAAAACAAAATAAACAAGCAGACTCATAGCTATGTAGAACATTTTGATGGTGTCCGATGGAAAGGAATTTGAAAGGATGGGTGAAAAAGGTAATGGGATTAAGAAGTATAAATTTGTTGTTACAGAATAGCCATGGGGATGTAAAGTACCACATAGAGAATGATCCTATATAGTAAAAGGCTAATATGCAAATAGACCGAATGGCAGAACAATTGAACAACCGGTTGCTATGATGCACACTGACCACCAGGGGGCATGCATGGATCATGGAGGGTGTTGGCCACCGTGGGATGATGGTGCAGGTGCGGGGAGGGCACCAGACCAAGGTGGAGCACCGGTTGCTGTCACTGGGGCCAGCCTCTGGTGGTTACTGAAAACTCTTGCCCACCTCCCATCTGCCTCAGTTCTGCTCAGCACTTGCACCTGCTCCTGGCACCAGCCCTGATTGCACCTGCTACCAGCACTCGACACCAGTCCCGATCCCTTGGCACTGTCAGTGGGTGCGGCCGGCAGCTGCTGGCCCTGATCGCCCTTGAGGGTTGCTCCTGAGGAATGATTGGTACAGCAGCTGCTGCTGGCACCTACTGATGGCACAGGCCCCACTTGCACCTGCTGCTGGTGCCAGCTGCAATTGCTTTGCGCTTGCAGCAGGTGGGGGAGGTGCTGGCGATCTCAGTGCTTGGGAGTGGTGGCAGCAAGAGTGGGGCTGCAGGCAGAGACAAACTGGAAGGGTCAGTCTCTGCCAGCAGGAAGGGCTGAGCAGGGATGCAGAAAATGAGCAGAGACCTACCCCTGTGCCCACTGCAACCTCGCAACCCACAGTTCCTTTCAAGGTCCATGAATTCATGCACTGGGTCCTTAGTATTGTAATAACTATGTATGGTGTCATATGGGCATGAGATTTATCAGGAGATCACTTAATAAGCTATGTAATGTCTAATCACTAAGTGTACACATGAAATTAATATATTATAAGTCAACTGTAATTGAATGATCAAAATACATTTATATCTTCTTTGGTGAAGTGTCTGTTCAGGTCTTGGGCCCACTTTTTAGTTGTGTAGTTAGTTTTATTATTTTTGAGTATTAAGAATTCTTTGTATATTTTGAATAACAGTCTAGTATCAAATAATACCTTTTACAAATATGTGTTCCCAGTTTGTGGCTTGCCTCCTCATTTTTTCACATTGTCTTTCATGATAACTTTTTATGTGTCTAAGATACACTACTGTGTGTGGGAATTCTTGTTATTGAAAATCAAATGAAGATGTGATTTTATAACTGTGTCATAGTCAATGAATCAAAGAATTTGAATCAGTTTTAAAATTAAATAATTTGCTGTACTTAAATTGCTTATTGCCTAAGTGTGATTTAAAAAATAATAAATTAAAAATACAAATGTGCTTGTGATGAAAAGCCACCAGCCTTGGTCTTATTTTCCTGCACAAACTCTCTCTATCCCCAGCTCTTTCAATTTGCACTCTCTTCCGTAACATGCAGGCAAGCCTATTAAATTATTTTCCTTTGACATTTTCCTAGTTGTTACCTTTATATCTCTAAATAACACATTAAGTCTCTATTTCTTGATTTATCTATCAGATATGGTGCATTGACTTCCTATGGTTATGGGAATTTAAGTCACTTACACCACACCCCATCACCTCTTTTTTTTTCCTACCTGATTTTAGCACTAGTCTCAATTCTCAAAGTTAGTCTTAACAGCACATTCAAGGAAGTAGAATAGTATGGTTAAAAAATGGGGCTTTTGTGCAGAATTGAGGTTGATCTAGTAACATAATTCCCCAGTTTTCTCCTAACAGATTTTCAGCTTTAGAGGAATGATTATATTTGACTGCACGTGCATTTAAACCTCCAAATATGTGCCACTTGTTTTTCAAACCAAGACTTCACTTTCATCTCAGTCTGAATTGCATGAGGCTTTTAATATGAAATCACTTTCCATTCAGTCCAAAGTTTCCTTGTTGCTGATGAATGTCATACATACTGAAAGATAATATCCATTTATTCTCAAAAGTAAATCATTTATCTCACAAGGAAGATATATTCTTGTGAATTCTGATCAAAGCTGCCCACTTCCTTTAGCCTTCAGAAATGCTGCACCCTGTTCACCAATTGTACAACATCCTGGGAGAAATAAGGGAAATTATGCTGTTGAACAAGAGTTCAGCAAACTCCAGAGGTTTCTAAAATGGCTTTTAAAAAATCATGTTTAATGCAGAACCTTCTATGATTGGGAGTGTAAACTGTAAAAGTCTTTTTTCACTTTCTTCACTTAATTAAATCAGAAAGCTGTGAGACTCTTTGCAGCTTGCTCTATGATGTCTGCAAATGGATTTGTGAATGACACTGTGTGGATATGTTGCTCCCTTTCTTAGAGAGACAATAATTATTATCACTTCTTTTTGAAGCCTGCTGTGAGTGGTTTTATTAGTTCATTTGCTAATGAGCTCCCTCTCTCCTTTACAATGCCAATCATAAAGATGCCTTTTAAATAAGACTTATATCCCAGATTTATTTTCCTTTCCTATTCCTTATCAAGCTGAGAACTGCTTTGCTTCAGAGAATCACCGACACTACCCAGGCAGGGAACAGGCTGCCCTTTTTGATATCTTGTTTGTATCGTACTCTCTCCTTTTCTCCTCTGGGGACAGTGAATTCCAGAAAGGACACCACAGTTTTCCAGAGGAGACTCTTTCTGTGTTGTATCTCTTACTAAAGGCCTGGTGTACAAAATTCATGCATGGGGACGGGGGGGTTCCCTCAGCCCAGCCTGAACCCTCTCGAATCCCTCAGGGGATGTCTGACTGCTGGTTTAGGCCCAATTCCAAATCAGGCCTAAACCGGCAGTGGGACATTCCTCTCACAATCCGGAACCACTGGCTCCAAACTTCTTACCTGCTTGCCTGCCTGATCATCCCTAACTGGCCCTCCTCCCTGCCAGCCTGATCACCCCTAACTGCCTCTGCCTGCCAATTTGATTGCTCCTAAATTCTCCCCCTGCTGGCTTGGTCATCCCCAACTGCTCCCCCCGCTGCCAGCCTGGTCACCCCACACTGCCCCCACACCTACTGGTCTGGTCGCCCCATTCAATCTGCTGTTCAGTCACTTGGTTGTTGTCCCTCAATTACCGCCCCCCCACCCCCCGCCAGCCTGCCACTCCATGCAGTCTGCTGTTTGGTTGTTACTGTGAGGGCATTTCAACCAATTTGCATATTACCCTTTTATTAATATACTAGAGGCATGGTGCATGAAATTCATGCATGGGGGTGCGTGTCCCAGTCTGCACCATCTCCAATCTGGGAAATCTCGAGGGATGTCTGACTGCCCGTTTAGGCCTCATCCCCCAGTGGGATCAGGCCAAAACGGGCAGTCGGACATTGGGTAGTCAGCTATCCCGGTCACAATCCAGAACTGCTGGTTCCCAACTGCTCGCCTGCCTGCCTTCCTGATTTTCCCTAACCAGTTCTGCCTGCCAGCCTGATAACCCATAAACACTCCTCTACAATCCTGATTGATGCCTAACTGCTACCTGCCAGTCTGTTTGCCCCCAACTTCCCTCCTCTGCTGGCCTGGTCACCCCTAACTGCCCTCCCCCGAAGGCTTTATTGCCCCCAACTGCCCTCCTTTACAGGCCTCGTCCCTTCCAACTGCCCTCCCCTGCTGACCATCTTGTGGTGGCCATTTTGTGTCCACATCGGGGCAGCCATCTTGTGTATTGGAGCAATAGTCATTCTGCATATCACTTTTATTAGATAGGATAGAAGCCTGGTGCATGGGTGCAGGGCCAGCTGGTTTGCCCTGAAGAGTGTTCCATATCAGGGTGGGTGTTCCTTTGGGGCATAGGGCAGCCTAGGTGAGAGGCTGTGGTGATTTCCAGGCCAGCCACGCCCCCCCCCCCCCAGGGACCCAATTGAAGGCCATAGTATCTGGGATTTTTTTATCTTCTACATTTGAAACTTTGTAGCCTGGAGCAGAGCCAATCTTCTGTTCCCTCTGTGGTGGCAGCAATTTATGTTGAGGTTTATTTATCTTCTATAATTGAAACTTTGTAGTCTTAATCAGAGGCCTGGGCTGGCCAGGGCAGGTGGAAAATTTGGCTTTCTCCTTCACTGGGGAAACCCTCATCTTCCTCCTGCTCTCTTCAGCTCCATGGCTGCTGCCATTTTAATTGAAACTTTGTAGCCTTAAGTGGAAGCCTGGGCTGGTCAGGGTGTGTGGAAAGCTTGGCTTTTTCCATCACCAGGGAAACACAAGCTTTCCTCCTGCTCTCTCCATGGCTGCAGCCATCTTGGTTGGGGTTAATTTGCATACTCACTCCTGATTGGCTAGTGGGCATGGCTTGGGGTGTAGCAGAGTTATGGTTAATTTGCATATTACTCTTTTATTAGATAGGAAAAATTGTATAGTTGCTCTATGCTATATATCCATATTCATTGCTTTTCAAATTCAATAGCACGTGAGTGCCCGATAGTCAAATTATCCTGAGTAAAATGAGATGCAGAATGAAGCATAGAAAATGGGCTTTCTTTCTTTCTTTCTTTTTATTTGGACTCCTGGCAAGCATGCTCTTGTGTTTACTCAGAATTTATGCAAAGTAGTAGCTAGTGACCCAAACCATTAAGTCACAACTCAGCACCTAACATTTACAAATGGCATTACTTCATCTTGTTGCAGAATTTACCAGTCAATGAAAAACACACAGTGGGTCCCAGAAGATTCAAGAAAAACCCTTCATTTGCAGATGTACTAATATGGCAGCAACTCAGGGAAGTTGGTTCCCAAAGCTTGAGTGTCAAATGTGGAAGGTCTCTCCCATTTACCACCTTGGTTTCTTTGTCTCCCCAGATATGGACCAAGTTTCCTGATGTTTCCTGGGCTTGAGGGAAGGGGGAAGTGAGATTACACACAAAGCCCTGGCCTGGGTGGTGCCAGTGACCTCTCCTCTGGCTCAGCTGTTAAATTCTTGGAAACTGAGAGTATTTTGGAAAACAGTTTATTGCCTCTGAAAGGGGCAGTGACTTAATTATAGGCTAACAAGAGTATGCATTAGGATACTGGTTACTGGTACAGATTCAGATTATTAGCCTCCCTCCCCTCATATTCCCCCTCAATCTAGTCTTCACCACATTCCTGAAGTAGCCTTTAAGTGCTTAGTCCATTGAATAGCTAACAACTGATATTCATGCTATCTTCTTCAAGACTCCTTGAGCTCATTGCATGCCTCCTATGGTTGCTGCAAGTACAGCTGATCTGTCATTCAACAAGTTTGAACTGAAAGGCCCCTTTAAATGCAAGTTTTGTTTTCAGTAATTTTATAGTCTGCCCTCCAGATCTCTGGACTTTGCATCCTCAGAGTCAATCAACCTGATATCAAAAACAGTATGTTTTAATGTGGAGGGTTGCCTGTATGCATTGTGCTACATCATTTTATATAAAGGACTTGAGCATCCATGGATTTTGTGGGCGTTCTTGTTTCTAGTGTGCACAATATATCCTTTTGCAGTGACGTGAGGAAAGAATTACAAATGCACACACGTAGAGAAGTTTAAAAGAGATGATGAGGTTTTATTGTAAACTAGAGGCCCTGTGTACAAAATTTGTACATGGGGGGCTGCACCCTCTCCAATTTGGGAACCCTCGAGGGATGCCCAGTGGGATCAGGTCTAAACAGGCAGTCAGACATCCCTCTCACAATCCAGGACATCTGGCTCCCAACTGCTCACCTGCCTGCCTTCCTAATTGCCCCTAACCACTTCTACCTGCCAGCCTGATCATACCTTAACCAGTCCCCTGCCAGCCTGTTTGCCCCCAACTTCACTCCTCTGTCAGCCTGGTCACCCCTAACTGCCCTCCCCTGTAGGCTTGATCGTCCCCAACTGCCCTCCCTTGTAGGCCTGGTCCCTCCCAACTGCCCTACCTTGCTGGTCTGATGGCCCACAACTGCCCTCCCTTGCAGGCCTGGAACCTCCCACTGTCCTCCCCTGCTGACAATCTTGTGGTGGCCATTTTGTGTCCAGATGGGGGCAAGATCTTTGACCACATTGGGGGAGACCTCTTGTGTGTTGGAGTGATGGTCAATTTACATATTACTCGTTGATTAGATAGGATAGAGTCCTGGTTCATGGGTGGGGGCCAGCTGGTTTGCCCTGAAGGGTGTCCTGGATCAGGGTGGGAGTTCTTTTGGGGCATTGGGCAGCTTGGGCGAGGGACCTATGGTGGTTTTCAGGCTGGCCACACCTCCTGGTGACCCAAGCAGAGGCCCTGGCATCTGGGATTTATTTATCTTCTATAATTGAAACTTTGTAGCCTAGAGCGAAGCCAAGCCACCTGCTCGTTCTGAGGTGGCAGCCATTTCTGTTGGGATTTATTTATCTTCTATAATGGAAACTTTGTAGCCTTGAGTGGAGGCCTGGGTCTGCCAGGATGTGGGGAAAGCTTGGCTTCCTCCATTGCCAGGGAAACTGAAGCCTCCCTCCTGCTTGCTCTGTGGCTGTAGCCATCTTGGTTGGGGTTAATTTGCATACTCGCTCTTGATTGGATGGTGGGTGTGGCTTGTGGTTGTAGTGGAGTTATGGTTAATTTGCATATTGCTCTTTTATTAATAGGATTAAGGGGAATTAATACACTCTGAGGGACCTACAGGGTGGGCAAAGGCTAGAAACATGGCCAGAAGGCTCCTGTAAATTCTCCAAATTTCTTGTTTTGGCCAAAGACAAAGAACCATTTAAATTAACCATCCAAACTTCTAACTTTTCCTGAGCTTGGATTGGGCCATCCTCCCAGTACATTCTATTGGGTTCTCATGCCCTCTATACAATCCAATTACCCTTCTGGTTGTTACCATGTTAGGCCCTGCCCTCTACTTCATCATCCTGATCCCCATTTGTGCCTGTCCAGAAGTTTTATTACATCAGTTAGTTCCTATTGCTTATGCATGGAGCAGAGGCATGTCCTTCCCCTACCTCCAGTACTGGCCTTTTTGGGACCAGTGGTGGCCCTCCTAGAGTGTGTTAATGGGTCTGCTCACCAGTAAGCTGGATAGAAATTCTGTCCTGTTAGTAGTTCCTGCTTGCTTCCCAGTTTATGAAAAGTATTTTATTCCCTTTTACTTTCTTCCTTATATTGATGCTGGCAGTCTTAGAACCAATCCCTTCAGATACTGAGGGGCAGTTATAGTTACAACTTGGGGTCAGTAACCCTATCCTCTATGTTAGGGGTCAATTGGAAATATAATGTGCCCAGGGTTCTTATCTTTCAAACAAGAAGTTGTTAAGTTTATCAAATTAGGATATTGTTATGGCAAAAATATTGCACATAAACTTTAGTCTAGGTATTCTTATTGATGATTCTTACTGAAAGGTTAGCTTGGGTGGTGCGTGAGGGCAGGTTAAATAGCCATCTTAGGCGATGATTAAAGAAAATTGAATTTATTTAGGAAAGACGATGGGGGATGGCATGTTTAAAGGGAAGTGCTGCACAGCACCAAGCCAAGGGAACAACAGCAAAAATATTCTTGGGACAGTGAAGCAAGGAAAGGCATAAAAGAAGCAACAGGAAAACCTAGGCTGGTTTTCACTGAGAAGTCAGAGAAAAGTGAGCCCCTGGTACTCTACACATGGTTGAAAAGAACTTGTGTTTGAGTAAACATGCATTTGACATATTTTTTAACATCTCAGATTTGCAGTCATTCTCTTCCTTTCTCTCCTTAGGGCTCAAATATTATCAGAGTGTAGCATACCTGCTGGACTTGAGCAGGTGCTTTCAAACTCAGAAGTTCTGCCAAACTCAATCTATAAAGTAGAAGTGCATTTTAAGACTTTTTTCTTTGCTTTACATCTTTAATATAGTCATAAATTTAGTCCACTTCATTGTCATTATCTGCTTGCCACATTCTGTCTTTGTATTTGGATGGATCTGAACTTATCAAGTTGACATAAGTGTGATTTTTAATTACATATATGTTAATTTTTCTATTGATTTCAGAGGGAGAGGGAGAGAGAGATAGAAACATGAATGATGAGAGAGTCATTGATTGGCTGCCTCCTGAATGCCCCATACTGGGGATTGAGCCTGCAACCCAGGCATGTGCCCAACCCAGGAATCAAACTGTGACCTCCTGGTTCATAGGTTGATGCTCAACCACTGAGCCACAATGGTTGGGCTATGTAAGACTATTTCTTTAAATAAATCTTTGTTGTTCAGATTATTACTGATGTTCCTCTCCCCCTTAGCTCCCCTTTACCCAGTTGCCACCCCACCTCATGCCCTTACTCCCCCTATAATGTCCTCATTCATAGGTGTACAATTTTTGTCACATCTCTTCCTGCACCTCCCACACCCCTTTCCTCCTGAGAATTATCAGTCCACTCCCTTTCTATGCCCCTGATTCTATTATATTCACCAGTTTATTCTCATCATCAGATTTTTTATTCACTTGATTTTTAGATTCACTTGTTGATAGGTATGTATTTGTTGTCAATTTGTTGTCAGTTTGTTGTTCATAATTTTTATCTTTACCTTTTTCTTCTTTTTTCTCTTCTTAAAGAATACCCTTGAGCATTTAATATAATACTGATCTGGTGGTGATGAGCTTTTTTAGCTTTTTCTTGTCTATGAAGCTCTTTATCTGCCCTTCAATTCTAAATGATAGCTTTTCTGGGTAGAGTAATTTGGTTGTAGGTTCTTGCTATTCATCACTTTGAATATTTCTTGCCACTCTGTGGCCTGCATAATCTCTGTTGAGAAATCAGCTGACAATCATATGGGTACTACCTTGTAGGTAACTAACTCTATTTTTCTTGCTGCTTTTAAATTCTCTCTTTGTCTTTTGCCCTTGGCATTTTAATTATGATATATATTGGTGTGGTCCTCTTTGGATTCCTCTTGTTTGGGGCTCTCTGCACTTCCTGGACTTGTAAATCTATTTCTTTCAGCAGATAGAAGTTTTCTGTCATTATTTCTTCAAATAGGTTTTCAATATCTTCCTCTCTCCATTTTTCTGGCACCCCCATAATTTGGATGTTGGTACATTTGAAGTTGTCCCAAAGGCTCCTTACACTATCTTCATATTTTTGGATTCTTTTTTCATTTTTCTTTTCTGGTTGGGTGTTTTTTGCTTCCTTGTATTTCCAGTATTTGACTTGATTCTTAGTATTCTCTAGTCTACTGTTGAATTTCTGTATATTATTTTTTATTTTGATCAGTGCATGTTTAATTTCTGACTGGTTCTTTCCCATTTTTTTTTTTTTGCATTCTCACTAAGATCCTTGAAGGTGTCACTAAGTTCCTCAGATGTTTCTAGAAGATTCTTGAGTGACCTTATAACTGTAGTTTTTAACTCTATATCCAATAGTTTGCTTCCCTCCATTTCTTTCATTTGTGACCTGTTTTTTTTTGTCTTCACATTTTGGCTCCTTCTCTTTGTTGATAGAGTGGTCTTGTGTTAGGTTTCCTATAGGGCCCCGATTACCTAATGTGGACACTCTTGATGCACCCCTTTGTGGGCTGTGTGTACAGTCTTGTTGTAAGTAAGCCTTGATTGCTGTTAGTATCACTAGGAGGAATTAACTTCCAGGACAATTGGCTGTGAGGACCAGCTATATCTATAATGGAAGAAATGCTGTGCTAGATACACCCTTATGGAGCAGGACTTGTTTCAATGGGGCTTTGGTACTCATTGAGTCTGCCCCTTGAGTGTGTTGCTTATGGATGTAAAGAATTATAATCTGGTATGGTCTCACACTGGCCACTGCATACACTGGCTCTTGGATCTCCAAAAAGGTACAAAGTCAGCCACTGCCTGAGGCCACCCAGTAGGAGCTACTGAGAGATCTGCAGATTCTTCCTCTTTGTTTGGGGTTTGGAAGTGTCCAGATGAGGCTCAATTGTGAAGCAAGGCAGGCTGCAGCTGCTACTGGGCCTTGGGCCTTCTTTTGAAAGCTTTGGAGTTTTCTGACAGGGTTCCAGTTTGTTAGGTTTTAGGCTGTGAAAGGACAGGCCATTCATATGTAAAAGCCACTGTACACAGCATAGGTCGGGTTGTAAATTGAGTGGGGTGGGGTCTCAGAGAATCACCAGGGCAGAGCAAATAGCAATGCCAGTCAGTCTTGTAATAACGAGATCCATCCTCACATCTATGCATCCCATGCCCCTGCGCTGAAACAATGATCACTGAGAGCACCTCTGAGAGGAAGCCACCCTCGCTTTCCAGCCCGATGCGAGATAGTCGAGTTTCTCTCTATATGAGTCTGGATCATTAGAGTCTTACTGGGAACTGGAGTTCAGAGCAATCAGAGCTTGTATCTCTCCACCCATTTGAAACAAACAACAGCGAGCCCAGTTGCCAGCCTGTTTCATGAGTGCCTATGCACCTCCACACCTCTGCACCTCATACCAGCCTCAATGTGCTTTTCTCTTTCCTTCTAGTTGTAGAACTTCCACTCAACCAGCTTCCCTGTGGTTCTGGATGATATTTGTTTTTTCTTTTAGTTGTAGTTTTGATATGGTTGTGAGAGGCAGCAAGTACAGGTGTTTGCCTATGCTGCCATCTTGGTTCTCCTATGTGTGATTATTAAATGGAAATTTAAAAAATGAAATTTTGAAACCCAGCACCAATTAGGAGGGACCCTGCCTCCATAACAAAGGCTCAGTGCTGGCACATCTGAGCACACAGCTTGGTGGGTCTCCCAGCTTGGGCCTGGCTGCTCTGACACCATCACACATCACACTGTATCACCTGTAGCCCAGGGGCATGGGACAGGATAAGGATGCTCACTGTGCAGTCGTCCTGAAACCCCAGTGCCTGAACTTCAGAGAGGATTCAAACACATGTGAAATTTAAGACTTGAACAATTACAAATATCTGTCATTATTTTCTTTTTCACACAAATAGAATAATTACTCTTAAGTTGCAAAGAAACCTTAAAAAGCAAAGCAAAACACACACAAAAAAACACTTCCTCTTAAAGCACCTATCTCTCTAGGGTACCATTTCCCATTAAATGAATTTATAAAGACTAAAGTGCTGAAAATCTTTCTCACATGTCAGAAATAAAATCCTTCAAAAGTTGATGCATGCTGTAGCACACACTCAAACATAACTCATGGGAAAATGAAAATTAAAACACCATGGTTCTGGGTCTTTTGAATAAAGATGAACTAACAACTATAGGCTGGCTTTCAGAGAACAGAAATTTATTTATATTTTCATCAGAAATTGCTCCAGTTCTAAGAACTTTCTGACTTTTTACCATTGTAAACCAGGTGACACACCTGCTTTATTTTAAGGACAATAAATGAATTTATAAACAGGTTATGAAAATATGTGGCTGCTTAAGCAACTTTTATTCACTAGCCTATTGAGTATCAGGGGTGTTCTCACATCAGAAGTCTTTATTTCTCAGTGTAGGAGGAAAGCAGCCAAATATGCCCTGAGCACCAGGCTTAAAAGGGTGCTAAAAAGAGCCTGCCGATCACCTGAATTCTGATGTGACTCACTGTGAGAGGTAGAAAAATGAACCCGGCGCCTTTCAATGTTGCTGCTGCAGTTTTAATAGATTTCATTTAATAGTTTATTACATCAAAAACAAAGCATATTCTAGAGAAAGAATTCACAGTCCCACCTGGGACAGAAGTGTCCCTTTCCATTCTTTTGTCGATTTAATAGATTTCTAACAAGCAGAGGATTGTTTTGGCAAGTCTGATTTTTATGCCCGCAGCACAATTTCCTCCTCTGTCTGTAGAAGACATTCATTCATCAGCAACAATGGGTGACTTCCTGCTTACCTGGGGCATGACAGGTTAAGTTTCAAGTCCATCACTAAAGGCCACATCCTCCTATGGATACTCTTCCAAAGCAGGGGTCTGGGACCACATGGGTTGTACTTGTTCCTTGACCTTCCACTGATGAGCTGATGTTGTCTAAAGCAGCCAGCAGCTATGCTGGAGGGAGTGGTATAAAGACTCACAGAGGACCAGCACGGTGGAGTCCACGTGCTCATTGCCTGTGCTTGCAGGCAAATTCCTCGCCTCTAAATAGCACCACCTCAGGAAAGTTGCCTTGTGCAATGCCTGGCAGAAAGCAGGCATGTTGCACATGTTTGCTGAACTCAAAAGAGAAAATGAGGAGAGAAAAATGAGCATTTATGGAAAATGCACAGAGACGTTGCACATAGAGATCTTGACAGATGTGAAAGCTGTCATGCTGGCCAGTCAGGCCACAGGGACGTGAAGAATAGCTAACTTAAAAAAAAGTTAAAAATTTTCAAAGGAACTAACTAATAAAACACAAGAAAAACAGTCGCCAAAATCTATTGATAATATTTTATAAATAACATGAGAAATGATTTTTTATTAGAAAAACGACACGCGGCGATCTATGCTTCTGAAAGAGTACCACAGCCTCTTAGAGACAGCGTGTTGCATAGAGAAAAGCATGCCTGCGTCCAGAACTCTGACATGAGGGTTATGACTGCTGAGATTGCTACCAAGGTCATCTTAAAAAGTATTCAATTTGGGCCTTACATATCTTATATAATAAAAACCTAATATGCTAAGTGTCCCGTAGATGGGTGTGCTCTTCAACCAATCAAAGAGTAATATGCTAATGATATGCTAAGGCTGCTCAACAGCTCACTATGATGTGCACTGACCACCAAGGGGCAGACAAGCGACCAGTTGCTATGAGGGCAGATGCTCCAACTGGTAGGTTAGCTTGCTGCTAGGGTCCAGCCAATAGGGATTGAATGAGTTCTGCCGTACATGCCCCGGAGCTTTCCTACAGTTCCTCTCTGGCTGGCCAACCTCCTGTGTCTCTCTCCATCCCTGAGCATGCACCAGCAGAGTACCTCAGCCTGGCCTGCACCCTCTTGTAATCAGGGAACCCTTGGGGGATGTTGGATAGCCAATTTTGGCCCAATCCTGCAGGCCAGGCGAAGGGACTCCACTGGTGCATGGATTTGTGCAACAGGCTTCTAGTTATATAAAAATTATAAAAGCAAAGAAGTGCTGGAATTTTTTTTTGTTGTTTTTTGCTCAGAAATAGACTAAAATCTGCCTGTTGATGTTACAGACATACTAAATCAAATTATACAAAAGCATGAGTGTTCCATTCTCACATTTATCTATTTTATGTAATTAGTGGCTATTTTGCTTGCTAAAATTTTGAAACTTTCACAGCCACATGCATATGTTTATTATTTATCCCTTTTTTTTCAGGTGCAAAGAAGGCTATCAAGGAGTCCGTTGTGATCAATTTCTGCCGAA
This sequence comes from Antrozous pallidus, assembly GCA_027563665.1. NCBI lineage: Eukaryota > Metazoa > Chordata > Mammalia > Chiroptera > Vespertilionidae > Antrozous > Antrozous pallidus. The sequence continues at coordinate 71,311,834 of CM050510.1, read as the reverse complement.
AACTGACTCCATCTTATCAGATCCAAGTAGGTCAAACATTTTTCTTCTCTAATACAATACATAGGCAGCCTGTTCTCTAAGCCATAGTTGCTAACTCAGCTGAAGGCTATGTTGCACTTGTGTGACTTTGCAAGCTGCCAGGGTTGATGCTGATGACAGGGTTAATGTTCAAAGCTTGCTCAGAACTAATCAGGTCTAGGTTCAGGCCTTCTGGTTTGTGCCTGGTCTTCACATTCAACTCTACTGCCAACTACTCTCCCTGGGAACTTCATGGGAGTTTGCTCCCCTGGCTTTCAGTTTCCGCCATCCACTACCACCCCATTAGGAAAGCAAGGATATAGAAAAAGAAAAGGACTTATTTATCCAAAAGCATTTATAGAAACTAAAGTACCAACCTCTGGTTGGTAATTTGTGATAATATTAAATCTATTAACCTTTTATCTGACTTATTGAAATATGGAAATGTGCATATCAAATTATATAACAAATTTTCAAACAAACTGAGAAACTGCATTTTTATCAATACTGTTTGCCTATCAGTGATTACTTTACTACTAATATTTTTTCATGAATGAATGAAGACCATTTCCCACTAAGAAATATTTCTAGTCATTTGTTTCTTTATCTGTATGATGTTAAAAGTAGAAATATTGCCAGCTATTAGTTTCTTTCCCTATTTGAAGTTAAAAGTAATGTTCTATATTATTATGTCCAATTCTGATCAAATGTGGAATTTTTACTCTATCTGTAAATAATCTTCTAATGTTGCCATGACTGCTATAATGGAGTCACTTCTAAGACAAGAGAACTTTTATTCAATCAGCAGTTTAGTTCAATGAAGATAATGATAGACATTTCCAAATTGTAAAGGGAATATTATGGTTTCCTGATTACCAATAATGCATAAAATAAACTTGAGTGAAGCATTGCATATTGACAGCAGATAGAGGTCGCCCTATCTGCTACTGTGCATGTTACTGCACAATGAATATGTCTAACCATCTTTTAACATTTTTACAAAATGCATATTTTCATTTTGCCCCTGAATTTCTAGCTGTTTCATCAAGTAAATGTAGAAATTTTTAAAGGGGAAATTTTTCTTTAATTTAATTTGACTGTGTTTTACCTTGCTAAGGTAAGTCACTATACAGTATTAACTACTCTTGTTCACAAATTTAGCTCTCCTTGAGAAAGGTGGAGGGGGCTGGTGGCGGTGAAAGAAGGTTGCCTAAAACCTAGCAACAAAGCAAGCCATAGATTCTCTGTTCTGTGAAATGTGAGGCCCTGGTGTCTAGGAATTGCCCAGATAGGGGCAGATACTGAGCATGTTGTATCTTTTTTATCCTATGATTTGGTCACATGCTAAGCTGATACCTGGAAAGTATGGCTGTGGTTAGAGACATGTGTTTGGAATTAATAGCAAGTTTACACAGAAAAATGAGCTTGCCGATTCTTTATTTATCTTTTCCTTTCTTTTATTTGTTATTCTTCCTGATTTACTTAGTTCCCTTCTTTGTTTTGCTTTCTTCCCTTTCTTCTTTCGTTTTCCTTTCCTTCTGTTTTCCCTTTACTTCCTTCTCTTTCTTCAGTATTTGCTTTCCCCCCTTTACCTTCCTTCTCTCCCTCCCCTCCCTTTCTTCCTTCTCCCTTCCTCTTCTTCCTTTTCCTTTTCTTTTCATATTTAGCTGTGGAATATCTATCAAGTACAGTGTACTGGAGCAGGGCTTGAATATGGTACAAAATGGTGAGCATAATCTTTTTTAACAATAATTAAACTCTTCCATCCAGTTGGATATCACAGTGCATCAGGTGAGGTCCATTGTAAAGACTGTATACTCCTCAAAGAAAAGCGATCCCATGATCAGACAGCAACCCTGAAAACCTATGTCTTATATACATGAAAATATTTAGTGCAACAATATTCATAATAGTGAAACAATGGGTACAGTCTAAAAACATAAAAAGTAATATGGTACATCTATCATGTTCTATTAAATTATCATTAAAATAATAGCTGTATGAAATAGTCTTAATAAGTGAAACAGTAAGATGGAAATTATTTTCATATAAGATTGCAGCAAGAACATCCTTTGGTACCATGATGAAACCACACATTCCTAAAATGCAAAAGGGGGACTTTAAGTGTTTCGGTTCTGGAAGTATATGGGTCTTTTTCCCCTTTCTCCTGTTTTCTATAAAATGGCATACGGTTATAGGAGTCAAAGTGTGAGAATGCTAAGTTTTTAAATAAAATATTTTAAAAATCGAACAATTTGAAACCTGTGGATGAATCCTTGAGGCACAGTTTAATTGGAAAAAAATATTATACCTTCTATTCATTCATGCATCATCCATTTATTTATGTAATTATTAATTGATTTCACAAATATTTTCTAAACATCCACCAACTTCCATCTAATCAGTCAGATTCTGTTAGTACAAAGGTGTACAAACAGGATTTAGGCTCCAAGACTCCCCTGGCTGGACCAAATAGCTCAGTTAGTAAGAGTGTCATCCTGATATGCCAAGGTTTCTATTCAATCCCTGGTCAGGGACACAGACAAGAATCAACCAATGAATGCATAAATAAGTGCAACACCAAATCAATGTCTCTCTCTCCTTCTCTTTAAAATCCGTTAAGGTAAAAAACAAAACAAAACAAAAAAAATTGTAACCTGTAAAGAATTTTTGTCAGTTTATTTGAACCAAACTGTTGACATATGCCAGGGAGCAGAACCTCAACAAATTGAAATAATGCTCCTGAGAATGGCGGGTTACATTTATGTTTATACATTGCAATCAAGGGAGGGACATAGGTGGGTTACATGAAATTCATTGATGATAGATTAAGGAGGTGGGATAAAACAAAGTGTGGGGGAGAGGAGCCCCTGGGATTGGATAAAAAATAAAATGATGAACACATACTCAGGTGGGTGTAGGAACAATTAACATGAAAATGAAGGATTTGTGGTTATCTGTCCTGGCATGCCCTATTTGGTTGTGCCCCAGGGGTTCCAGAAAAAAGGAAGTTACAAGTTACCCAGACATTTCAAGGGTATGTCATCACAGATACAAAAAGACAAATAAGCCCAGTTAGGTAAAGGTTGACCTTGTGAGTGAAATACCAGCCTAGGACATAATTTGCCCACCATAACTGCTTTTAGTTGAAGTTTAATTTCAGACCATCCTTTGTGGTTACTTTAGGTCTCTGAGATGCAGGCCTACCCTGAGCTTGTCAGGTCAGCATGTGGCCCCTTTCGTCCACAAATCAATAAATGAACATTTAAAAAATAGTAATAATAGTACTGGTAGGTTGGTAGCCCTGAGATGAGACGAAGTCAGTGCCAGATAAACATTAGCCCATTTTCTGTATCACAATCATACTAGTTAGTATGTTTAGGATTTACATGTGCCAGGCACTGTGCTAAAGAACTTTACCTGGATTATTTCATTAAAACCCTTACAATCAAGGTCTAGTAGAGAATTACTGGCAATAGCTCATATTTTATAAATGAGGAAATTAGGCCTCAGAGATGTTAAGTAAACTTGCCCAAGGTCACACAGCTGGTTAATACTAGAGCCTACCTTCCAATCGAAATAACTTGAGGGCCAGAGCTCCCAAAGCAGGCCTCTTTCCTTCCTGCCCTCAGCCCCTCCTTCCTGTAGTTATTTTCAATATGGCATTTATCACTCTAAATTTCATTGACTGAAACTCAATGACCTGCAGCAAACATTAGTCTTAGGAACAATATTTGCACTATTTTCATATCTTAATGCAGCAACTTGAGCTTCCATAGAGATTTAAATCCCTAATGAAATTTTCCTGTCAAAATTCTTGCTGAAGGATCGTTTAATTTGCTGCTCATGGTATCTTCAGAATGACTGGGCACAGGAAACGAGCTTCCCTCTACAACTGACACCCTTTCTCTCTCTCTTCCCTCTACACCTGACACCCTTTCTCTCTCTTGCTTCTTCCCTACTGATGACTCTGCTATATTTAGGGACATCTCAATTCACAGAGGATTGGAAGTGTGGGTGTCTGTTCAGTTCTCCCCCAGGCAATTTGGGAGAGATTTGATCAGAAATGTGAATCTTTGCTAATTAATGCAAAACTAATACTAAGACTCCTAATTATATGCATTTGTGGCGATGGAACCAGGTCTTGCTTTGAGAGGCCCAGTGGCAGCTCTGATCTATGTCTTCACTGTGGCCCTAGGCTGCTCCCTCAGCTCTGCTATTTCAAAAACCTATTCCCTGCCCCCCTCCTACCCCAACAAGGAATCTGTAGTATTAGTGAGAGTTTCCTAAAGAGACCAGTGCTCTGCACTCTCGCCTTTCCTAGTTTCATGTAACATACAATAAAGTGTTCTTTGTTTGAACAATTAGATGGAGGGGTGTAAGTAAAGGTGTTCTTAATTGGGAGGTAAAGGCTCTTGGTTCTAATCCTGTGACCATTTGCTTCAAGCAGTGTGGCTTTGGAGTAAGCTACCCCTGCCAGCCATTCAAAAGTGGGATCAACTGCACAGCTGAAATAATCTAGCCTCCTTTTATTCATTCACACATTATTCTTCAATTAAGTACATATAAATTATACCACTTTGTAGATTCAAACAATAATTAAGGCTTTTACAATCAGTAAACTCATAGTTTAGTAAACTGCATTGACTTAAATGGAATTATAGGCTCCAAAGTGTGTAATATGTCCAAGATAGGGACATTTTTAAAATTCAAAATAATATTAGTAGTTTGATAGGACAAGTTACTTAACCTTAATGGGTTCTGGTTTTCTTCTTTATAAAATAAGATTATATAGTCTCTAATGCATACAGTTATTATTAGGATTAAATAAAATAATCCATTCAGAACAGTTTGTGCTTGGCATGTAGTGAGAGCTCAATACATGTTATCTGTCATTGTCATTATTATTGCTGGTGTTTATTTAAACTGTTGTTGTTGCCTTTTTAACTCTACAGTGTACACAACCCTGAGACAGGTGCTTCCAGGAATTAAAACATATGTCATATTAACGGGCTTCAAATTCTTCAGCTGCATAGAGGCAAGAAAAGATGTGTAAACAAGTACAAATAAGAACACATAAAAGATAAGACAGCTTAAGGAAATACAAAAACGGGGCCGATACAAAATCACATGAAATGGAGGGAGAGAAATGGGTTGCTCAGGAAAGACTTATCTAGGTGGGCGCATTGTGACAAGCCCTTCACAGGGGGTGCTGTGGTTGTGTCCTGTTGTACAGGCTGCACTGCCCTACTTCACATGTATCATTCATATTTAGTGTAAAGGACTCTATGGTGACATGTGACATGGTTCTAAGAAGGAAATTTTCATTAATAAATAAGATGGAGAAACAAAATATTCCTGTGGACAGAAAATAGAGACTGATCATTGTTCTTGGCCCATTAAACAATATTGATGAGAGGAGGTGTCGTCCAGACTGGAATCTGCTCAGAGCATTTGTCTCCTACACTGCTCTGCCCTCCAGGAGCCATGAAAGCATTGTGGGCAGAATGGATTAATGTGTAAAATCTGTAACTTTTCTGGCCTTGAAAGAGGAATAACAGACATCAGATTTTGACCCCGCCTCTATGAACCTCATAATTTTTATCAGGTATACATTGGTTTCATATATTTGATTGCTAATATCTTCAAGTCTTCCAGGTTCAGTTGTACAAAGCATCTAACATTGACCAATAAATGATGCAACCAAACACCATTTCTATAACACTAGGAAGATAACTACCTTTACCAGGAAGAATTCTTCATGATCACATCATTCAGAGATAACCATCTTAGTCATTTTAGTACATCACATTCCAACTGTGTTACACTTTTCATGTGGAATATATGTATTCAGTATCAACCACTACATTGAAAGCAGGGCTCATGGCTCCAGAGGGAAAGCTGTCCTTGTCTCTCACAGTGCCCTGCTCTGCTATCTCCTCTGCTTGCTAATGAATGCTCCTCTTCACCTAGTTCTGCCTTGCCAGGAGTCCATTCCACCTGGGAAGGTGATGGATTCTACACCTGCCTGCTCAGGGACTTCTGGGATTTGTCACAAGTCAGCCCCCGGCCATATTTCCTCATACTAACATACCTGTTGTCCCCTAGAGAGCAGGCCATTCAGATGTGGCTGTCATCAGATTCTCACGACCAAAATGGCTTTGTCTCTCATCTCTCTCCTGCCCCTCTATTTTCAGTCAGTGACGGAGAACAAGTGCTATGGAATAGTTCTAAATTATTTGATTTTCTTTATAAATTCTTCACATAGTGATTTGTCTCATGCTTCATTATCTATTATCCATTTTATTGACACCTTAATCAAATCTGAAGTAGGAAGAATCAAATGTTAACATCTTGTTACATAATATATTCATTTTCTTTATAAAACTGGGATCATTCTATACATATTTTAATCTACCTTTTCATGTGTTTTTAATTTTTCATGATTATAGAGACTGATAAGCATTATGCATAATTCTCTACCTCGAGGTATAGATTATTTCTTAAGGATATATTTTTTGACTATTGATACATTTCAATAACTTTTCCTCAAGAAAAGTTATGTCAATTAACATTCCATGAGCACAGTATGAGAACTGAATGGTATTATTTAGTTGCTACTTTTATGTGAAAAATTACATTGGGAAAATTATCTTACCAATATTTTAAATATAATTATTTGATTATCAGAAAAATTAACTATTTTTTATTTTCATATCAATCAGTTTCATTTCTACTTTTGTGATTTTTTAAAAATTATTTTATTTTTTCAAATCATATAGTTTTTGTCTTCTTTAAAGTAGTTTGTTATTTTGAGGATAACAAATTGTGCATTATCATATATGTTGTGATTTTTTCAGATTACTCTTTGATTTATTTTTATGGTCTTTTTTGAAACCTACAGAAGTTTTGTCTTTTACCTAATCAATCTATCAGTTATTTTATAAAATAAAATAAATATTTTACTAGCATGGCTTTAAAATTTCATTATGTATGTAATTTGTTATTTACGGTACATGTATGCATGTTTATACATCATCATCATCGATCTGAAATTTATACTAGTGTGTATTTTAAAATAGAAACAATGTGTTTTTTTAAAAAATAGTTATTTTTAATTTTAATTTTTTATTTAAGTATGTTTGGTATGCAATATTGCATTATTTATATTAATTTCAGCTATAGAATATAATGATTCAACACTTTATACCTTATGCTGTAGTCATACTATCAGTTCTAGTAATCACCTGCCACCATGCACACTGATCACAATATCATTGGCTATATTCCCTTTCACCTCTCCCACTCCTCCCCTACCCCTCTCCTCTACCTTGGTCTTGGTTTCTCTCAGCAGAATTTATTGAATAATCTGAACTTTCTTCATTGACATATAAAAAAAACTTAATCATATATGACATAATTGTATATGTTTAGTGCTATTTTTGGACTTTCCATTCTATAGATAAACATCATAAGAAACTTATATTTTCTCTTGATAATGTTATTTCCATATATTTTACTTATTTAAAAATATTCTGATTTTATTGATTAGTTATAGTTCAACAATAAACTATATAGAAGTTATTTCACGTATTTTATAACACCTAATGTATTGAAAAATAGTCCTTGTGTAATATTTCATAAAATGTAGATTTCAAATCCATGTATGTGGTGTGAATGGAGTGACCATGTAACTTGTCATCTAACCAGGACAGAGAGTGAAAGAGCTGTGAATAGCTACTATGATAAAACTGTAAAGCAGGAGGATATGGTCCTCAAACTTGTAAAATATATGTTTACACTTAGTACATGTGGTTTTAAAACATAACTTGAAGGCAATGTGCAAAATGCAGTATACATAATTTCCTCATCAATGTATTCTGTATTTTCTACAAAACATTTTAATTAATTTAATAATCATTAAAATAAGGACATTTTTAACAAACTTTGCAATGCTTACTGTGTGCTAGGCACTGTTCTAAACATTGACAGATAATCCTGATATACTCCTATAAAAGAGTTTTAAAAAAAGAACTCTTTTAATGATGAAGAAACTGAAACAAACAAAATTATTTACTAAAAGATACATTCTTAGTAAGTGGTAGAGCTGAAATTTGAACTTATTCATTATGCAGTCTAAAAATGAAAAATGAAGAGACAGTTTTAAAGCTGACAGCAATTCTTTCTCGTGGAGTAATACTTAATTATGATTCCTCACATTGGCCTCTTGCTTTGAACATCATTGTTTTGTGTTTTTGTTTTTGTTGTTGTTATTGATTTCTGAAAGAGGACAAGAGAGGGAGAGATAGATGATGAGAATCATCTATCATATCAGCTGCCTCCTGCATGCCCCCTACTGGGGATTGAGCCTGAAACCCAGGCATGTGCCCGGACCTGGAATCAAATCCTGACAGTCAGGTACACGGGTCAACGCCCAACCACTGAGCACCCTGCCAGGCGAGCATCATTGTTTTTCTGAGTGACCCTCCAGACTCTGCTGTGTTGGAATTCGAGGTGCCTCTGACAGATCGCGAGTGGGTCCCTCTGCAAAACCATGGGCCGGGATGGAGGAAGGACAGCACAGGCTGGTTTTATCTAACTAATTGCTACTTCCGTCTCCTGCCCAATAGGGCAGGTTCAAAGCCTCAAAGCCAGGAAGGGAGATGGGCCCACCATGGTGCTCACTCAGTGAGCCGGTCCTGTGGTGGTGTTCTGAGTTCATTCTGGCAATCAAGAATTCGCTGCTGTTAGGGCTCCCTCTGCCCAAACAGTGAATCCCTGAAGAGGAGGTCCTGCTGTGCTCCTGCTCTCTGCCTGCAGAGCACCACACCTGTGACTGGTGTCTCTAGGACTAGAGTAGCCTGGCTGGCTAGGGTGCCACCCAGAGAGGTCTCCAGATCCGCATGGTTTCTCAGAGTCCACTCCTCCCACACCACCCTTCACCATTTTAGGATCTTAATAGAGTTCTTCCTACTCAGGCAAACTGTTCTGTCCTCCATACATCTTAATTTTATATGTAGAATATTCAATTTATTTCTCTATTCATCATATTTGGCTTGTTATTGAAGCATGATGATAACTCTGCCCGCCCCCTAGCTTTCTCCCAGGATCCATCATTTATTTGTCATTTTCATTGAAAATCTATGAGGGGGACAATCTTTTGTGAGTATTCTAATGACCCTTTTATGTGAGAGTTTATAATGGTACACTTTTGAATGAGTATAAGAAAGAGCCTTAGCCAGTTTGGCTCAGTTGGTACAGTGTGAGCCTGCAGATCAAAGTGTCAAGGGCATGTATCTTGGTTGTAGGCTCCTCCCCACCCTAGGCCCTGGTCAGGGCTCTGGCAGGTGGCAACCACTCAATGTGTTTCTCTCACATCGGTGTTTCTCTCTGTCTTTCCCTATCTCTTCCACTCTCCCTAAAAATCAATGGAAATATATCCTCAAGAATAAGAAAGAATTGAAACAAAAATGATAACAAATTTGGCCAAGAATGGTTAGGGCATCTGAAATTACTCTGCTCATGGCTTTTTATGCTTCTTCCTCATACTCCATTTTGAAAAAATTTCAGTCACATCACATATTACATTCACCACTGTATTGTTATTACTACTTTCTGCAAAATACAGAAAAAACCATAATGGTTTTCAACTGTGTTAATAACACTTTCCCAAACCCATCTATTTATTTGCATGCTGTGCCCAGGAGCTGTTATGTTTTGGAGAAAAGTAGTAGAATTACTGGGGTGTTTATAATGGTGTTTTCTATGATGCTGAGACTGGGAGACAGCCAAGATGTTGGTTTGGAAGCAGGAAACCATTCCTTTTTACCTTCCTTTCTCCTTTTCATATAAATTTTTGGAATATTTGTTCTAGTTCTATAAAAATGCCATAGGTGTTTTGATAAGAATTGTGTTGAGCCTATAGATTCCTTTAATTATATTAATTTTTTCTATCTATGAGCAGGATATATGTTTTTATTTATTTGTATCTTCTTCAGTTTTTTCTTCTACATCTCATAATTTTTTGAGTATAGGTCTTTTGTCTCCTTGGTTAAATGCATGCCTAGGTTTATTTCTTTTTTTGGAAGTAATTATACACGGGATTGTTGTCTTAGATTCCTTTCTGATAGTTCACTTTTTGTGTATAAAAATGCAACTGATTTTTGAATATTTATTTTGTATCCTGCTACTTTACTGAATTCACTTACCAGTTCTAGCCATGTCTTTGTATAATTTTTAGGGTTATCTATATATAGCAAGGGTGGGGAACATCTGACCTATGGGCTGTAGAAGACCAGAGAAATCATTTGGTTTCGCCCTGCCAAGGAGTTAGGGATGAGTTAATTAAATGTTTGACCAAATATAGCAAGGCTAATTTTTAAGTTGATAATTTTTATGGCTCACAAATGATGTTATAAATATGCAAATGGTCCTTGGCAGTATAAAGGGTTTCCACCCCGAATATATAGTGTCATGTCATATGCAAATAATGACAGTTTACCTCTCACTTTTTAATTTGGATATATTTTATTTCTTTTTGTCTGGTTGGTGTGGCTAAGACTTCCTGTATTACGTTGAATAGCAATGTTCATAGTGAACATTCCTGTCTTGTTCCAGATTTTAAAGAAAATACTTTTAGCTTTTCCCTGATGAGTATGATGTTGGCTGAAGGTTTGTCATATATGGACTTTATTATATTGAGGTGTGTTCCCTCTATTCCAACTTTTCTGAGAGCTTTTATCATAAATAGGTGCTGGATTTTGTCTATGAATGTTTTCTGCATCTATTAATCTATATATATAAAAGCCTAAGTAACCCTCTCAATTGAAACAACCAAATGGATGACCAGGCCAGCAGAGGAGTTAGTGAAGGCTAAACCAACAGCTAAGCAGCAGGGTGCGTGGTATGAACAGGTTGGTAGGGGGGGGTAGTGAGGGACAATCAAATGACTGAAGAGCAGGCTATGTGAGGTGGGGGCAATTGGGAGTGACCAGACCATTGGAGGGAGGGTATTTAGGGGTGATCAGGCAGGCAGACATATAAGCAGTTAGGAGCCAGTGGTCCCGGATTGTGAGAGGGATGTATGACTGCCAGATTGTGACAGGGATTGGGCCTAAGCAGTTGGACGTCCCCCGAGGTGTCCCAGATTGGAGAGGTTGCAGGCTGGCCTGAGCTGATCCCCCTCCTCATGCACAAATTTCTTTACCAGGCCTCTAGTATATTCCTATGATTTTTTATCCTTCATTTTGTTTATGTGGTATATCACATTACTTGATTTGTGAATATTGTACCAACTTTGCATTCCAGAAATAAATCCGAGTTGCTCATGACTTATGATCTTTTTAATGTATTGCTGAGTTTGATTTTCTAATATTTTGTTCAGGATTTGTTGATCTATGTTCATCAGGGTTATTAGCCTATAATTTTTTTATAATATCTTTGGTGTTTGAATCAAGATAATACTGGCCTCAGAAAATGAGCTTGGAAGTCTTCCCTCCTTTTGAAATTTCTAGAATTGTTTGAGAAGGATAGGCGATCTCTCTCTCTCTCTCTCTCTCTCTCTCGTATTTTGAAACTCTAGTAAAATTCACCTGTAAAGCCATCTAGTCTAGGGCTTTTGTTTGTTGAGAGTTTTTTGGTTACTGCTTCAATTTTATTGGTTATAAGCAATCAGGTCAAATGTTCTTGGAATATTGTATAATTCTAGGAATTTATCCATTTCTTCCAGATTGTCCAATTTGTTGGCATATAATCATTCATAGTATTTTCTTATAATCCTTTGTATTTCTGTTGTGTCAGTTGTCACTTTTCTTTCATTTATAATTTTATTTATTTGAGTCCTCTCTCTTTTTTTCTTGATGAGTCTGGTTAAATGTTTATCAATTTTGTTTATCTTTTCAAAGGACCACCTATTGGTTTCATTGATTTTTTTTATTCTTTTTTTTTTAGTTTATTTTCTTTATTTCCAGTCTGATCTTTGTTATTTTCTTTCTTTTATGCAGTTTGAGCTTTTCCCCATTGGCTCTGTTTTTGTTCTTTGTGTAGTTGGTGAAAGAATAGATTGTTTATCTGAGATTTTTCTTGTTTCTTGAGATAAACATGAATGGCTATGAATTTCTCCCTTGGGAGAGCTTTTGTTATGTCCCATACATTTTGGGTTGTTGTGCTTTCATTTTCGTTTGTCTCAAGGATTCTTTTTGATCTCATTAGTAGTCATTCATTGTTTAGCTTCCATGTGTGTTTAATTTTTTTGGTAATTAATTTCTAGTTTCATACCACTGTGGTCAAAGAAGACACTTGATATGATTTCAATCTTCTTAAATTTATTGAGACATTTTTTGTGGCTTAAGATGTAATCTTGTGGCTGAATATGAAATGTTCCATCTTCACTTGTAAAGAATGTATATTCTTTTCCCTTGTAGTGAAATGCTCGGAAATTATCAAATCCCATGTAGTCTAATGTGACATTTAAGTCCACTTTTGCCCTGTTGATTTTTCTCTCTGGAAGTTCTATCCATTGATGTTAATGGGGTGAGAAAGTTCCCTACTATGACTGTATTACTGTCAATCTATTTATGTTCATCAATATTTGCTTTATATATTTAGGTGCTCCTTTGTGGGGTACATAAAAATTTATAAGGATTATATCTTCTTGTTGAATTCATCTCTTTGTCATTAAGAAATGTCCTCTTTGTATCCTACTATAACCTGTTTTAAAATATATTTTGGTCTGGTCAATGTAGTTCAATGGTAGTACATTATTAACCTATGAACCAGAAAGTCACAGTTCAATTCCTGATCAGGACACATGCCCGGCTTGTGGGCTCAATCCCTAGGGGGGCATGCATGATGCAGCCAATCAATGATTCTCATTATTGATGTTTATTTCTCTCCCTCTCCCTTCCTCTTTAAAATTAAATAAATAATTAATACAATATATTTTTTCTAATATAAGTATTGCTACACCAGTATTTTTTTTTTGGGGGGGGGGTTCCATTTTCATGAAATATATCTTTTTTCAGTCCTTTAACTGTCAGTCTGTGCAGGACTTTTAATCTTGAGTTGGTCTCTTGTAAACAGCATTTATATCAGTGTTGTTTCTTTCTTTCTTTTTTTTTTTTGTTCTTATATATTTATTTCCAGTATGCAGATGCAAGATCTTCTTAAAGAAAAGAAACGGGGGGAAAAGATTGTTACAGAGGCAAAGAAGCATTGAACAGACCGTCAAACTACAGTGGGAAGACAGGGGAGGGTAGAGGGTGGGGGCTGTAAGAGATCAACAGAAGGACCTGCATGCATGCATATAAACACAACCAATGGATACAAGACACTGGGGTGAGGGGGCAGGTGAGGGCATGTGCTGGGGGGCAGGGAAGGCTGGAGGGAGGGCAATGGGAGGAAAAAAAGGAAACATATGTACTACTGTTTGTAATAGTTTAAAGAATTAAAAAAAAGAATGAAAATGACAGGCTAAAATAAATACTCGTAGAAAATATTAATTTGCTACTAGTAATATTATATTCTTCTTCTTTGTTTTAATGGATGACTTGTATGCACATCTTCCAGCTTGTCCTCTGGAGGCTTTGGCACAGTTGAAATCACCTCTTTAAGTTTATTCCGAATTAAATTCGCTGTTGTATTCAAGGAGTCATCATGCATATCCACTTTGGGTATGTCTGGTAAGAGAGGCCCAATCAACACCTCATTACTGCTAGTGCTTATTTCAAGAAAAGGTCCGAGTTTACACCTCTTCTGGTCTTCTCTTCCGCTCCTGCAGTTGTGTTGTTCTGGGCATAAACCTGTCAGCTGCCTCTGAAGCAGTAACAGCCTTCTGTGTACCAGGACAGGCCACGGAATTTTTTAAAGTTTTCATCTGCATTTTCTGCAAAGAGTCATTGTGGTTACCATGCCCCACCATTTCATCACAGTTTCTCCCATGCTGAGAGGAGCTTGATGCTCTGTTCTCATACTCTCCTGACGAACACATGCATGTTGAGGAGAAATAACATAAAGGCAATTCACAAGAATAAGGAAGACAAGGATCTGAGTTCCCGGCAGAAGTGTTCAGCACAGCTTCACAAAATCCAGATTTCTTTGAGTGGAAGTTCTGTCTAAAATCTTTTGTGTCTTTATTTTCTGTAACCAGTTTCTTTTTTGTCATGAAGTAATCTTTATTTTTAGTAGCTCTTGCTATATAATCCTTCCTCTCATAATTTTTTTCTAGTTTCTTCAACTGTCTCAAATTCTGGAGCATAGCACACATGAAGCAATCCACCAAAGAAACTCCGTTCATGCATTTTCCTCTTGGCTATCCTTGCACTTTGTAAATTCATATATTTAATAAGATAAACTTCTGTAAATTCTTCTGCTGGGTCCTCATCTAGAGCATTATACTGTTCAATTGCACCATATAGAGCAAATCGTCCCACTGATTCCTTCGTGGCGCCCACGGCGGGCAGGAACGCCTGGTGTTAACAAGCACCGGGATTCCACAGTAACTGTGTACGCCCTCGCGGGACGAGGCGGCGTGTCACCTGCAGGCCTCGGGGCGAGGTGGGCGAGCAAGCCGCCGAGCTCCCTGCCGGCTGACGCCATCTTGCCCTCAGTGTTGTTTCTCATTCATTCCTTTACTCTGTTTCTTTTCATTGAAGCACTTACTCCATTCACATTTAAAGTGATTAATGATAACACAGTTATTGCCATTTTATTGTTCATATTTATATTCCTTTTGTTTTTTGTTTTCTTAAAGAAGTCCTTTTAACATTTCTTATAATACTGGTTTGGTGGCAATGGACATTTATAGCATTTTCTTCTGTGGGTAGTTTATTTTTTCTCCTTCAATTTTAAATGATAACCTTTCTGGGTAGAGCAATCTTTGTTTTAGGTCCTTGCTTTTCATCCCTATGAGAAATCAGCTGACAGTCTAATGGGTTTTTCCTTGTAGGTAAATGTCTATTGCTGCTTTTAAGATTCTCTCTTTTTCTATAATATTTTGCATTTTTATAATGTTGTGTCAGTCACTTTAGGATCATCTTGTTTGGAACTCTGTTTCCTTCCTTCACTTGTGCATTTTCTTCAAAATGTTAGGGATATTTTCAGTCATTATTTCCTCAAATAAGTTCTCAATCCCTTGATCTTTCCCTTCTCCTTCTGGTATCCTTACGATGCAGATGTTGTCCCAAAGACCCCTTAAACTCTTCTCACTTTTTAATTTTTTTTCTTTTGCTGTTTTGATTGCTTTTTGTGCCACGTTGTCTTGCAAATTTATGATTCTGTTCTCTGCCTTACCTAATCTTCTCTTGATTTTTTTAAATGTATTCTTCATTTTAGTTATTGCAGTCTTCATTTTTAACTGGTTCTTTATATGAATTTTTTAAAAAAATCTTTATATATGTGTTACCCTTTTCTCCCCATTGATCCCTTCTAGCCTGTCCTCACCCCTCACCCCAGGCTTTCACTACACTGTTGCCTGTGTCCATGGGTTATGCATATATGTATACAAGTTCTTTGGTTAATCTCTTTCAACCAACCCACCCACCCCTGGCCTTCCCTATGAGATTTGAGAGTCTGTTGTATGCTTCTATTTCTTTGGATCTATTTTATTCATCAATTTATTTTGTTCATTAGATTCCACATATGAGTGAGAGTATGTGATACCTTTTAGTATATTCTTAATTTTAGGTATTTCTAACTGGTTCTTTATATGGCTTTATTTTAATGCTTGTATATCTTTGTTAAAGTTCTCACTAAGTTTATTGAGCATCCTTATAACCATTGTTTTGAACTTATGTGGTAAATTCTTGTCTCCATTTCTTCTTTCATTTGGGACATGTGTTTTTAGTCCCTGCCATTTTCTATGAATTAAGTAGATCTTCTATGTTTTCCAGTCTTTATAAGCTGGCCTTAAGTAATAGGTGTGCTATGGGGCCCAGTGGTATAGTCTCCGTAATCCTCTGAGCTTGGTTCTCCAGAAGTATCCTTTGTATGGGTTATGTGCCCTCTTGTTTTAGCTGATCCTTTATTATTGTTGCTACAACATGGATGGGTTTGACCCTCAGGCCAACTTGCTGTGAGGGTTGGACACAGCCAGTGTGTATAACTTGCTATGCAAGGGCTGACTCCATGAAAAATAATTTTCCCCAGAAGGCTCTAGTGCCTACCACAAATCTCTCCTTGGATATGTTGCTTGTACAACTAATTAGATGGCCCTTTATTGTGGTCTTAAGTCAGCCTCTGGATGGATGAGTTCTGGAGCCTCATAGGAGAGACTCCAGTGCAGATCAATGTCAGATACTGCCTGTTACTACACTGTCAGAAGCTTAAAAGCAATTCATAGTTTGTAGCCACCTGTGTTGGGTGCATGTAGAAGGGTCAAGCTGCAAACCAAGGCTGGATGCCTGGAGAAGGTCAGCAAAGGTCAAAGGCACCCTGAGATCCACTACTACCTACCTGTTATTTGTTATGCTCAGCCCCTAAAGAGCCTCATGAGGTAAGATGAATAAGACAGATTCTTAGGAAATTACCTGTAAATGCAAGTGGTATTCATCAGCTTAATACAGATTCAAACTTGGTTCCTATGCTGGGTCTGAGGCCACTCACCAAAAGTCTCAGGGTACACTGAGACCAGGCACCACCCACCTGGAGTCCACAGGCATTTGCAATGGAGTAGGGTCTCAGATAGTCACCAGGTGGAACAAGTAGAGTACACCAGGTTAAAGCAGTTTAGTTATGTGACTTATTTTCACTGGGTCTTCATATGATTGTACAATTGATTGTTCTCTAATTTAGTTGTAATTTTGATGTGGTCATGGGAAACGGTGAGTGCAGCTTCCAGCAAATCCACCATCTTTGACTGGAATCCTCTGTTTTATTGGTTTATTTATGCACTAGTGTAATACTCTTAATTACTGAAGTTTTATTAATGTATTAAAATACATAAGAGGGAGAGAACTAAGATGGCGACAAAGGTAAAACACCTATCTTGCCGTCATAATCAGCAATTTTAATACTACAACTTAACGAAAGAACAAACACCTTCCAGAATCACCAGAAAGCTCGCCGAGTGAAAATTCCACAAATAAAAGTGAAGATAAGACACTGTGACTCGGAGGAGCGGCGGCGGACAGCGTTGAAAGATTCGCACGGAGAGAGGTTTGGAGTGCGCGCCGGGGAGAGGGCGGGCGGCTGAAAACCGGCCAGTTTTCTCGAACGGGGAGACAAAGGAGTCCCACTGGACTGATTCTCCAGCTCTGGGAGAAGTCCAGAGAACCCACTACCACACGGGGTGAAAACTGGACAGTGGGATGGCACGCCGAAGCTCGGGTGCTGCCGGGTCCCCCGGCTTGTGGAGAAGGCAGCTTGCGCGAACAGCTCGGCTGCGTGAAGACACAGAGAGTGCACCGCGACTTGCCTCTCATTCGGAAAACCATCAGACTGCTTTGTTTTACGACCCTGGGTGAGACATTGCGCATGCAGACTCATTTTGGGAAAGTCTGAATTCCCCGGCAACCGGCAGCCAGTGGAGCTCCGCAGCAGCTCTCTCTCAGAGGTGCTGGCGGCCACTGCCCCCGGCACAGACTCCCTGGGGCCGCATAGGGCGGAGCTAATGCTGTCTGCTTGGCCCGGAGACTCCGCCCACCCAACCTGAGCACAGCTGAGCTTCACAGACAATTGGCCTGGAGGTCAACCCTCCAAGTGCTAACAACGATTAACTGAGCTTAAATTCAGCAAGACTGTGCAGCCCATATCCACCTCAGGTAACCGGGGAGGCTGAGCCACTATCCCTAGTAGGAAGTCTACCACACAAAGCTAATTGACCAACTCAGGGAAACAGCCACCATGCAGTGACATGGAAAGAAATCAGATGTGAACGAAATGGAGGAAAAAAAAACGACTGGACATGGAATTCAGAACCACGGTTATAGGGTTTTTTAAGAGGCTCCAACAAAAGATCGAGGCCTATAAGGAAATAAGCAAGACCACAAAGGAAATGAATGAGTCCTACAAGAAAATGAACACCACCCTCAAGGATATAAACGAGAGCTGCAAATAAATGATCAAGACCAACGTGGAAATGATCAAGACCAACGTGGAAATGAATGAGTCCTACAAGGAAATGAAAGAAACCCTCAAGGATATAAAGCAGACTCTCAAGGATATGAAAAAGGACCAACCAGAAATTAAGCATACACTGACTGAAACAAAAAATATTATACAAAGACCTAAAAGTGCCCTGGAGCACCCCAAGAACCAAGTTAAAGATTTGAAATATAAAGAGGTAAAATCAACTCAACTGAAAAAGCAAGAAACCAAAAGAATCCAAAAAATTGAAGATAGTGTAAGGGGCCTCTGGGACAACCTCAAGCATACCAACATCCGAATTACAGGGGTGCCAGAAAAAGCGAAAGGCCAACACAATGAAAACCTATTTGAAGAAATAGTGACTGAAAACTTCCCACACCTGGTGAAAGAAATTGACTTAGGAGTCCAAGAAGTGCACCAAACCCCAATATATAGGAACCCTAAGAGGACCACACCGAGGCACATCATAATTAAAATGCCAAGAGCAAAAGACAAAGAGAGAATATTAAAAGCAGCAAGAGAGAAACAGTTGGTTACCTATAAGGGAGCACCCATACGATTGTCAGCGGATTTCTCAACAGAAATGATGCAGGCCAGACGGGAGTGGCAAGAAATATTCAAAGTGATGAACAGCAAGAATCTACAACCAAGATTACTCTATCCAGCAAAGATATCATTCAGAATTGAAGGTCAGATGAAGTGCTTCGCAGATAAGAAAAAGCTAAAGGAGTTCATCACCACCAAACCAACATTATATGAAATGCTGAAAGATATTCTTTAAGAAGAGGAAGAAGAAAAAGGTAAAGATGAAAATTAATAACAACAAATACACATCTATCAACAAATGAACATAAAAATCAAGTGAATTGATAGGCTGTTGAACAGGATAGACTGGTGAATATAACAGAGACATGGACATAGAGAGGGAATGGACTGACAATTCTTGGGGAGAAAAGGGTTGTGGGAAGTGCAGCAAGAGACTGGACAAAAATCTAGCAACAATGGGAGAGGACAGTGGGGAAGGGGAGGTGAGGGTGGAGGGTGGGATAGGTACAGGGTGGAGGGGAGCTATAGGGGGATAAAAAGGGGAAACAATGTAATTAATAAACTGAACAATAAAGATTAAAAAAATAAAATAAAATACATAAGAGGAATGCAGTCCTCCTTCACTTACCTTCCCCCACTCAGACATTTCCTGACTGTTATTAATCCATTTCTTGCTGCCTAATTATGAATAATTTGGACTTATTGTTATATTTAAAAGTAGCCATGATAGGTAATGAGTTAATGAAGCAGAAAAATCCAGGTTAAAGATTATAATGAGAGGGAGAAGTAGAGAAGGGTGAAGGAGGAAAAGAGAGAGATAAAGAAAGATTACCTCAATTCTGGAAGTAGCATCTGAAGTACTTCTTTTGTCCTTTCATAGAGGAAGACTTGATAACATTTACATAGGACAAACCTTGACCCCAGTTAACTGTCAACTACCTTATAGTCCCGAGATTAATTCTAAGGTTGTTATTCATTTTATAAGATCTCTCTATCTTTCTATTTTAGGATGTTTCACTTTATAACACAAATACATATATTACTTTACATTAAAATGTATATTATTGGGGTAACTCATTATTGTTCTATATTATCATAGTACCAGAAATTAGTGATAATCATAACTAAATATATAATGGTCATGAGTAGAAACATACTAACCATTTTATAACCATTTTATTACTATGCTATCAATAATCTTAAAATTGAACTATTCAACATCAAGGTTGGTCAGTAAGACAAAGAATGTTGAAGCTGACATCTGTGTGCTGATAGAGAAGAGACAAATGATTAATTAAGTAAGATCTCTGGGATGCTTAGAAAATAACTTTACCTGAGGGAGATTAGTTAGGGGCAGAAAGATATTCTTTGAGAAAGATATTCTCAGCTCATGAATGTCTCAGGTAATTTGATTCTTCATATTTCATTCCTAACAAGCATGATTTAGGACAATCATTGAGGCATTATCAGCCAAGGAAAAACATGAAAACCACTCTCTCTTTTTCATGTGCCGTAGTTTGCCTGGTGCCCAGAAACAAACTCTAAAACCAGATGTATCCATCCTCTTGTTGTAAACATGCAAATTGTATTATTCTGCCTTTGTGGCCATCACCATCTGTCCTCGATGGTTGTTCCCTTCCATACTCTCATAGTAGTTTGCATATTTTTCTCACATAGTCAATCTGGAAAGAAATCTACCATACACTGGACACCTAATAACTCTTATTTTTATACTTAATTATATTTCAGTTTCTATGCCCCCAAAACTACTGAGATTTATATCATTGTTGCCATCTTGCAGGTGAAATGCTGGGTCATAATTTTAGCTCTACTAGGGCCAGAGAGAGTAAAGATCTGACACCCTTGACTTCCATCGGTGGACTCCTCAGATAAGAGAGATAATTCCATCAACCAAAGGAAATTAGGGAACAATTAGGGAAAATAAATATTTAGTAAGATAGAGAAAACCATTCCACTATTAACAAATTACTACACATATCAAACAATATTAGATTTTATCCAATAAAACAAAATTTGACACATTTTTTTCTTCTTGTTCTGAAGACTCTGATGATGGGCCTAGGTGTCCCACCTGTTTCACATTTTTCTAATCTTCCAGTTCAGTATTTCAATCAAGAAGGAAATAAGGTAGACTTGACTTGTTCTTTGTAAACCTAGGTTGCCCCTTAGTGATGCCAACATTGTCCATTTGTTAGTATTGACCATTATTTTATAAATGTTTTTTATAATTTGTGGTTGTGTTTAGCATGTTCACTGATTTACAGTCTAACGACTCACTCTCTACACTTCATTTCCCTAAAAGAGATAATGTGTTGTTTGTTTTTAGTTTTCCAGTGAATACTCTGAGAAAGCAGATGGTGGTCTCAGATCTCAGGCCAAGTTCTCTCAGGATCTGGGATATAGTCCAATCAGCCCGAGACCCTAGAACTCATCTGTACTTATAAGCTTTCTTATCCATCATTTTATACCTCAACAGCTGCTCTCTAATCTATGCTCAGCCTTCCCTACAAAAATTCCTTCTTCTTGACAGAAAATATGGCTATAATAAGCATACTGATTTAATTCTATTTTGTCTTAATTAGAATAACTTCATATCAACATCTTCAAATGCCAGGAAAATCCTTTCCTGGTTTTCTTCTTTTCCTGGAATACCAAACTCTTCTTGCCACCTTCCAATTCAATCCTTCTTTTTGTCTTTGCATATTTTCCCCTTGAGATGTTGTATATTTTTATATTTATGAACCTATATTTACAGGTCTCTGCCAACTACTTCTATCATTAAATTAGTATAGTTTTAGTAAATATAGGTAGAAAATAATCAATTGTCAATGAAAAATAGCTCACTTAGGAGCAAATGTGACACTGATTGTATGGCCAGTTAGTAGAAGCCACTGAGGGCAGCAATCTTTTCTGTGGAACATTCTAGTGTTCTAGTGGTTTCCTGAAAAATTCCAAGTTGAACTTTCTCCATACTTTTCATGTAATACCAGAGAATGGAAAAATTTAGGTTATATTTGCAAGAGGAATTCTATCTAATTCATGGGAAAGATGTGATCCCTTAGGAAGAGTCTAGAGGTAAAAAAAAAAAAAAAAAAAAGAATAAAAATGTAAAATATTAAAAGGAGAACCCAAGGTTTCTTGACTTAGTGAAACAGAATAAGGTAGAAAAGCTGAAAGTTCAGACTTAAATGGAACAAATGGGGTGTGAGGAGATGCAGGACAATGGGAGCATCCCGAAGCCAAGAGATAGAGTCAACTGTCTTAAAATTACACTCAGGGAGGAAGTAATATAAAAAAGAGAGTTTTGAAAATAAGACTTGTGAACATGGAGAGCACTTGGAAGGAATATTGTCTTAAGGTTGATGGGACATGGAAGCACAGTAGAAATTGATTGAGATGAGTTGAGGTAATGAAAGTAGTCACTAACATATATTTATTAAAAGCCATTTGGCTCTAAATAAAATGGAAAAAAAAATGAAGTTGTAGTTGAAGGAGGATGCGAGTGTAACAAATCATATATGCTTACTAGTGCTCCAGTGCATGGATTCATGGACACTGAAAGGAAAATAATTGGAAGAAATATTATAATATTGCTATTTTCCCTTTCTCTGTAATAGAAGTGTCAGAGCCACCACTGGTTGCTGTCTGTGGAGGAATTGGCGGGGTGATTGGCCCCGCCCAGCTCCCTCAGTGCATGGGATCTGGGTAGTGACTCAGCACCCCCTCCTCACCTCTGCCACTGCTGCTGGTTGCTGTCTGAAGGGCGATTGGTGGGGCAATCAGGCCTTTGCTTGCACCCTCATTGGACTGGCACTGCCCACTCACCTGCTCCACCATCCTGCTATGGTCCTGCTCTCATTGGGGCCCACCGGGGCCAGCAGTGCCTCCACTGCTGCTCCCTGCATTGCCACATTGCTGATGCCTGCTATGTTCACACTACCTCCTGTGTGGTCAGCTCACATCAGAGCAAGCTGTCAAACCCCTAGTCGAACTCCCAGTTGAGGGGACAATTTGTATATTGAATTTTTATTACATAGGGTTATTTTAAAGACAATCATGTTTTATGTTAAAGTAAATGATTAAATAGGAGGGGAAATTGATAATGCAGAGGAAGAGTAAATAGTTGCATAAGTGAAGTTCCTGAGGATGGAATTTGGTGTAGAAATGGGTGGGTTGCCCTTTCACCTACTGATAATAGTGGAATACATCACCAGTAGCAATGTGTTCACATTAAGGAATGTAAAGAGTATATGTAAGGATTTGATGGGCTTGCTGAGGAGTTCAAGCTTGAACAGAGAGCTGGAAAGAAGCATTCATTTATTAGCAAGATGCAGCTGGGGGCCATGGTGAGAATGGGGTTGAAGGAGTTCAGTTTTGTTCCTCATATAAGAAGAGTTTTGATGCACTTGAATGATTGAGAAAGAGAAAAAAGAAAGGCCCAGGAAACACTTTTGAAGAAAGGAATCACTTGTTTTAATTTAATGAAATACATATGTTTTATTTACTAAATTGAATTTAATAAAGTTATTCCTTACTAAGTTTAAATGATAAAATAAATTTGGGGGGAAGGATTGATTTAACTGATCTTAGTACCTTTATTTATTGACCTATAAATATCTCCAAAATAATTTGCTCACAGGCTTTCTCTAGGTTAATAGTATCAGTTTAGTCAACGTGAACAAAATGTCCCAGGTGAATTGAAATTATCTCACCTTAAATGGTTTGTCATACCCATATCTAAAGCAATTTTGACTTACTACATTTGAAGGGGAAGGGAAATCGCTGAAGGTTATGAGCCTGATTCTGCCTTTATTGTCCCACTTGAGGTTGAGTTTAATGCTCGAGGAAGCTCTCTGAATCTATATTTTTTCAAGCATTTGTGATGATCAGTGTGGAGTACACCCTTGAATGACTTTCAGATAAGGGAGTCTACAGAACATGTGGTCTGATTTAAAGTTTTAAACTCTGATTTGAGTTTTAAAAATTAAAACTCAAAGTCAAACAGTTTTCCAAATTACAAATGACCAGGTCAGCATATAGAGAAGTGTTTTTATGAATTATAAAGTATAAGAGGAAAGACATCTAGTGAGAAAAAAGCAGAGAAATACTTCATGAACACAGATTATACCTTTCAATGATAAAATATTAAAAATATGAATAAATGCAAGACAACCTCTGCAAGGTATGAGACTCAGCTTGCCCTCTCTATCCTCATTAAAAATCTAGAAAAGAAAAATCTCAGGATTTCAGGGTTTTAACATAAGGGAATCTAGTGATTCCTGATTGTTCCCCCTCACTCCACTGATAGAGATCTAGGTCAGTAATCTGCAACTACCCTTTTTACTGCCTCCAAATTCATTCTGTGGTGGCAAAGTACAGAGCAACAGAGGCACTTCTATCTCAGCATGAAAGACTAGTGAGAAGCTGTATTTCACAAACTCTGTAGGCAGAGAGAAATGCATAGCATAGTAAGCAGATGAGATTGGTTTTGGCAAAGGGCTGACATTTATTCCAGTGCATGTAAAACAGTCTTGTTTGGTGGTAAATGAAAGAGACCACCTTCACCCCCCAGTCACGACATAGTGCATATTTAACCAACAGAGAAATGAAAACAAGAGTATATATATATATATATATATATATATATATATATATATATATATATATAATGAGGTCAGAAGGTTGTTATGTATTTTACCAAAACCTTTTGAAGATCCATCAAATGACAGAGCACTCACATTATGAAGATCCTGCTCCTGATTGGCTCTTGGCACAGGTGGCAAACACTCAAATGGGGGCACCAATAGTGGTATGTCTAGCCAATGTAATGAGAAGAATGCTGCAATTCTAGCAAAATTATGGTAACACACATAGAGACACAAGTTCTTGGGGATAAGGAAACTTCTAACTGTGAATTCCAGCTCTAATTGACAAAAATATTTGCAATACATCCTTATCACTCAAAAACTAAAATCAATTATAATACTAATACAGATTTGTTCTTGAAGAAAATAGGAAGGAAGGGAAGAGGGGGGCAGAGAAGTATGAAAAAATTATATGTACAAAACCACAAAGAAAAAAACTCCCAAGTGCCCTGCGTAAATGAGCTGTTGGAAATGAGTTTTAGAGCAAATGCTATGTATGGAAGCAATGTCTAGCATGTGAAATAAAGACTAGAAAAAGCTTAACCTAATGCTTTCATTTGTAACATGGGATTAAGGTAAACTCTCTGAGTCTTTGCTGAAAGAAGAAAGTCAAATAGAAGCACTAGCTGTGGTTTAGAGTCTGAATTCACTCTCAGCATGTCATGTGGGAGCCTTGTGCCTGAGTTGATAAAGTAGCACATAAAGTCCTCCACAACATCAGGAGAGGCACATAGGAAATTTTCCTTCAGACATACCCGCATTCAAGGGCACGTCCAGTCCCTAAAGGATAACTCATGATGCTAGTGACCTCAGAGGAAGACTACAACAAAAATAAGAAAAAGCATTTAAGGAAATCTTCCATGAGAGAATATTAGAAGGTATAAAAATCAAATCAGAATGCACCCCAAAGAGATAACGTGAGGAATATGGTGGAGCGCTAGAAAAGAAGGTGTTCAATTTGAGGAGAAAATATGGAGAAGGTTTCACATGAAGTAAATTTAAATAACAAATCAAATACTAAAGAAGAGAGAAAATTATTCGTGATAATTCATAGTGAAACATAATCATTAATATAAAGAAAAAGGCAAAATAACACTATTCTTTCTATTATCTGACTTCTGGGATTCCTAATAATCATGAAAAGAAATAAGATAAATGAATGTAAAGGATGCAGTAAAATTGTATTATTCAAAATTGCAGATGCTATGGTTTATCCACTTAGAAAATTCAAGAAAATTTTGGGAATAGCAAAACTAAAGAGGACTAATAAAATCAGCATACAAAACGCAAAACTGTATCTATATAAAGATATAAGTAATTAGAAAAGATATAAGCAATTAGAAAATGTAATTTTAACAATTTTTTTCATAAGAAAATATGTTACAGCTCTGGCTAGTGTGACTTACTTGTTGAGCATCACCCATGCACTGAGAAATCCTCAATTCAGGACACGTGCCCAGGTTTTGGGCTTGATACCCAGTTGGGGACATGTAGGAGGTTGCTGATTGATGTTTCTCATGGATGTCTCTCTTTCCCTTCTTCTCTCTCTCTAAAATAAACTAAAACATAATTAAAAAAATAAATATATATGACATCATTTTCTGTTTTTAGTATCGCAATTTTTACATGGCAAAGGCATACACATTTAAATGTATATTATAAATTTAAGCTAAGTGCTTATTGTAAATTAAACAAAAATATTCCATTCCCAATAGTTTCAAATGTTATATGAGTCAAGTAGGAAGAATAGGCACTTTAAGTAGTGGAAGGAAAAACTTAAAATAGCACTGGGAAATTGGGTGCCCATATTAAATATAAAAACTATTGCACCATCAAAAATAAAATTATTTTTAAATTAACTATGAAAAATAAATTTTTAGAAGAAAATATAGAGACTATTTGTATGACTTACACCTAATATTATATAAATTAAAAAATGAGTTCTAAGCAGTGTGGCTTAGTTCATCACATACAATGAAAGTTTAAGGGTTTGTTTCTGACTCAGGGTACATACCAAGGTTTCAGGTTTGATACCTGGTTGGGGTCCATCCAGAAGGCAACTGATCAATGTCTCTCCCTCAAATAGATGTTTTTCTCTCTCTTTGTCTCTCTTCCGCTCTTTTTAAAATCAATGAAAATCTATCCCAGGTTGAGGATTTTTAAAAAGTTAGAAATGAACAAAGACAAAGTGAAATTGAGAAAACTTATGTCTGAACAAAGTGCTTTCATTCCTCCTTACCAAACACTGTCTTGAAAGAGAATATAAGTTATTTAGAAATATTGTGGAATGCTTAAAATAATTATAATGTAGCTACAAGAAAAGAGCAATATTTTAAAGAGTGAAAACAATTTTAGCTATCATTTATGATTATAATCCAATAAAATTAGAAACAGACAGATTAATAGAAAATGTAACTACTTTTTATATTAAAACAAACAAAAATCCTCTTCTAAATAACCCTGGGCTCAAATTAGAAATCAACATACAAATGTAGGCCAATTAGAAAATAATACTAATTGGCAATCATCCTTTAGAAAGTGTTGTAAAAGGACTTCACCTAAAATGCTATTTCTTATGTAAAAGTAAACTTAAAAAATTCAAAAACACATACTCACTTTATTTTTAAAAGACAGTAAAAAGTCATTAAACTTGAAAAATTAATGTCAGTATAATATATAAACTAGAGAAATAAACCAATTTACTTATTTCATTTAGCTTAGTACTCTCTAGGTCCATCCATGTGGTCAAAATTGGTAAGATTTCATTTGTTTTTTTTTTATGACCAAATAATATTCTGTTATATATGCACTAAGTGGCCAGATTATTATGATCTTTGAATGCATAATAATCTGGCCACTCAGTATATAGAGGCCCAGTGCATGAATTCGTGCATGGGTGGGTCTGGCCAGCCTGGCCAGGGGGAGGGAACATGGGCAGTTGGCTGGCCTACCTGCTGGTTGAACTCCCGGTAAACGGGACAGTTTCCATATTAGCCTTTTATTACATAGGTATACATTGAGTGGCCAGATTATTATGGGTTCAGAGATCATAATAATCTGGCCACTCAGTGTATATGTGCCATTTCTTTATCCAATTGTCTATCAAAGGACACTAAGGTTGCTCCAATGAACATAAGGGTATACATGTATTCTTGAATTACTGTTTTGGATTTTTCAGATTTTTGTGCTGAATTTCTTGAGATAAATGCCAGGAAGTAGGATTACTAGGTCTTACAGTACTTTTATTTTTAAGTTTTGAAGGAACCTCTATACTATTCTCCATACTGGCTTTACCAGTGTGCAATCCCACCAACATTACTTGAAGGTATTCTTCTTTCTACATCCTAGCCAACACTTTTTTGTTAATTTATTAATGACTAGTAGCCCTGCACACAGATGTGTGCATCAGTAGCTCACCAGTAGCTCGCTGACGCCCTCCAGTAGCTCTCCACCTGTTGCCCCACCCTCTGTAGCTCCCCTTATGCCCCCTCATAGCTTTCTTCCCTGCCCCCTCCTATAGCTCTCTACCACCCACTTGTAGCTCGCTGCCCCACCCTCTTACTGATCCATGATCCAGTCATTACAAGGCCAGTCTTTACACTTCATGGTGTAATGACCATTTGCATATTATATCTTTATTATATAGGATAAGTCATCCTGATAGATGTGAGGTGAAATCTCATTTTGGTTTTAATTTGCATTTCTATGATCATTATTGACTTTGAGCATTTTTTAGGTGTCTATTGCAAATATCATATGAATTCATGTATATTATGTGGAATCTAAAAAACTAAATAAACAAATGAAAAATAGAAATAAACCCATAAATAAGGAAACAAATCAATGGTTTCCATCTAAGGAGTTTGGGAGGACTGAGTGAAAAAGGTGAAGTGATTCAGAAGTATAAATTGGTAGTTAAAAAATTATCATAGAAACGTAAGGAACAGCAAGGGGATTATAGTCAATAATATAATAGTTATGTATAATGCAAGGAGAGTATTAGGCTTATCAAGAGATCAATTCATAAATTATGGAAATGTCTAACCACAATGCTGTACTCCTGAAACTAATATAATATTGAATGCCAACTTATCTTAAAAACATTTTTTAAAGAAATTAGTTTGGATCTATGAAAAATTGAAAAACTATAAACATATAAATGATATGCTTCAAGGTATTTTTTAGACTAAAAGAAGTAAAATAAAATTATAAAAATGGGCTCAGTTGGTTGAGCAGAGTCCCATTCACAGAAAGGTAACCAGTTTGATTCCCAGTCAAGGTACATTCCCAGGTTACAGTTTGAACCCCAGTCAGGATGTAGGCGGGAGGCAACAAATCAATGTTTCTCTCTCTCCTCTCTCTCCCTCTCCCTTGCTCTCTCTATAAAATCAATAAAAACATATTTAAAACATCATAAAAATGTGTATAGATTAATAAAAATTATCTAATTACCATGATGAATGCAAAACAAAGAGTAGAAGTAGAGTCATGAAGTTAAATTTTAAAAAGGTAAAATAAAAATTACTGAAATCCCATCTATCCTCAAGTTTTTAATGATTTCATGTCATTGTATTCATTTTGAAGCATGTACATTTTATAAGGTTAGCATACATAATCATTAGAAAAACTTCCATGCAACTTATTAAAAATAAGTAATGTTAAAGTTACAAGGTGTTTTATTCACTTTCAAAATACTTACTCTGAAGACACTCATAAATACATGTGAATCTTATATGTATATGTATACATTATATGACTTTCTAAATAGGTAACCATTAACATTACAAATTATAGAAACTTTAAGGCTCATTGCAAGAACTGCTAATAAGTAAACACTGAAAGTGTACACATAAACCATTGTTGGTCATAGAAGGTCCAAAACACTTTAGATGCATTATATTTTACATGTTCTAGAAACGCCCATCTTCACTTTAAAATGAGCACCTAAGTTCTCTGAAATGCATGTGGTTGTTATATAATGAGCCATTGCCATCTTGTCCCCATCAGGGACAGACTGCATGTGTGCACTGACAAACATTTTTTTTTGTGATCCCTGATTCTCATCTCTCATTCCTTAGCTACACTGATCACAGGAAAACCTCACCTAGCCAACCCTTGGGAAACACAAATAACTGCCTCATGAGAAGAGAACAAGCCTTAGAGTAAATTAAAATCTGTTATGCCATAACCAAGTGGGGTTCATTCCAAAAAGAGATAGGCATGCCTTGTCTTATTTCCCTTAATATTATTGTTCTTCACTGAGGTAATATTAACAAGTTACAAGCAAGACTTTCCACCAACAAGAAGACTATGATTAATTTATTGTGATACTCCCCTTGTGGTGGTATGGAAGGGAACCAGAAGTGTCTCCCAGCTATGCCTGTATTGAGACAATAGTGCAGCATTAGGCTATCAGTTAATAAATACATTTAATTACATTGATATATCATCAGAAAAAGCCAGGTAGTCACCTAGAGGTATATATGTTTCAATAAAAGAAATATGTATGTTTCTCCTTAGAAACATTTAATGAGACATATTTGAAAAGTAATTTTCTTCAATAATAAAGAATAATTATCCAAAACAATTTGACAAATATTAATATAACAATTAAATTTTAGAGGAATTACTCCTAGGTTCAAAACAAGACTTGGGCTGTCAAAATAAATTAATTAAAAAAAACTATGCTGAACAGCTAGATGAGGCAATAACAAATAGGCAAAGCAATTAATGAATGAATAGATAAAAACATTATTAATATGCTCATTTAACTTTTTCTGCTCAGGAACCCAAGATAAATAAGAAACAGTTAGGTACACATTGTATATTCAAAATGTTAGATGATTTATAAAATCTTCATACAAACAGTATTTCATTTCCTTATTTATGAGCTGAACAATGTGGTAGCCACTAGCTATGCATGGCTATTGGGCATGCAAAATGTAGTTAGTCCAAATAGATATAAAATACATATTAGAATTCAAAGACTTAATATGAAAAAAGTAATGTCAAATTTCATTCTGCTTTCTAAATTTTAGTTACATGCTGAGATCACAAAAATGTGGGTACACTGAATGAAATACATTAATAACATTATTTTTTAATTTCTTTTTAACATTGCTACTAGAAAATATATAACTACAGAGATTCCAAAATGGCTGCAGAGAAGGTAGAATCTATGGTACCCTCATCTGCTTCTGGCCCCAAACCAGATTTACAGTAAATTATAGAGCAATCAACCAGAATAACCAATTGAAGGCTAGCTGAACTTAAATATTATAGTCAAGGATTTACAGAAGCCACATAGAAACTGGTAAGAAGAGTGGAGAATCAGAAAGGTCTGGCCCCCAAACTCAGGTATCCTGGCTGATAAGTAGGAGGGATATTGTAGCTGCAAAACTCCTTCCCCGCAGGAGTATAGGGTATCACAAACATGCAGTCCATAATATGTAGGCACAAGCCATGAGGTTAAAACACTCTGTATTGGCTGTGTGTGTGAGGGAGAGAGTAAAGGAGGGGGGTATTCGTAACAAAGAAGAGCTCTTCTATGTCCTATGTCTCTGGTTTTGTAAACATAACATAAAACTGTCTGTTAAATTACACTGCCTGGCACTTAGTTTGTCTCAATTTCAGATGATCAACAGTGTAAAGAGGAAAATGCTTGCAAAAATATTGGTAAATTCAATAAAGTTTTATTGAATAAACTTTTAATTTTGTGAGAGACTAAATGAAGTATTTTAAAGTTCATCAGAATAAACACATGAGAAAAGTCAAGAATTATTTAATAAACTAGAGGGCTGTTGCATTAAGATTTGTGCAAGAATGGGCCTTTCGTCTCCTGGCTGCAAGCACCACTTTCTCTCTTGCCTGGAGCTGCCTTTTTGCCTTCAATCCAGCTCAAAGCCACCGTTCCACCTTCCAACGCTGCCCAGAAGCCCAGAGCTGCTCAGCACTTGCATATGAAAATTAACCCACCATCTTTATTGGGTTTATTTGCACACTCATTCCTGATTGGCTGGTGGGTGTCATGAAGGTATGGACAATTTGCATCTTTCTCATTTATTAATGTAGATTAGAAAAATAATGAATGGTATCTTTTCTATTTTCAGAACAAAATTAGTAATATGGAAGTTAGTGAGAAAAGAATGCATTATTCATTATTGGACTATCTTATAATCACTTGTAAACAGAACAATAAAATTAGATCATTTTTCTCACAATTTACACGAAATAAATTTCAAGGGATTAAACTCTACATGAGATAAAAGAAAAAATAATGTAAGTGACTTAAACAATTCAAAAATATAATTTGGTCTGAAGGGAATTATATTTTAACATGATGCAAATGTTGAATTTTAATGGAACAGATTACAACAAAACACAGGGAGAATGAAATAGGACAATTCGTTCAACCTCACAGGTAATGAGGGAAATACAAAATAAAGGATGCTAATTAATCAGCATTGAAAACTTACCAGCATTCAGTAAATGATCACTCTTTATTTAAAGAAATAATGATTATCAAACATAGGGTTTTAGGAAGGAAGATACAAATTTAAAGAAAAAAACCATGACAGACTATCTATTAATTACTTGATTTTATTTTCCCTTTCCCTAATGCCAGTTCCCTTTGAAGTAAATTTTATTGAAGGACTTAGTATCTTGAGATAAAATGCTAACAATATGATATGCATATAAAACTTCACTTTCTTATTATGTGGATCAAGGTTTTTAGACTAAATTTCAGTTTGTGGAATGGATAAATATCATCTACCTGAACATGATATTTAGAATTATTTTGAAATGTCAGCTCTTAACTGACATAGCAAGTCATAACTATGTAATAAAATTTAATATCAGATTTTATTTCAACTCAGATTTTGTGTGTTCAAGGTTTTCATCTTAGGAAGGATAATACTGCTTCGTAGAAGTTAGACATGATTACTTGCTATTCAACTGCTTTGAAGTGTCTATTCTTTGAACAAAAATCTTGTTTTAAATGCTCTTTTGATATATTAGTGCATGCTGCCAGTGAAATTATTCCTGAATGCAAAATGTGATGAAGCTCTAGAGTTCGCTGAAAGTAGTTATTTTGATATGTTTGTTGATTTTTTTTCTTGATAGGCAACAAACCAGAATTTACCTAAAAATGTTTGTGTCTGTGTGTGTGTGTGTGTGTGTGTGTGTGTGTGTGTGTGTGTGTGTTAAATATACAAAAGCAAACAGTAGGTAACAACCACTTTCCAAAGCAGGAAAAATATTTGTTGCCAAGTTTTTGTTTTGCTTTTCAATGGAGCTTTTATTTTTATCATGATGCTGACTTTTAATGTGGATAGAGATGAATAAAAAGGACAGTCTAAACATTAACCATGACTACCACCAGCTAAAGACATAAAAACAACACTCATATACCATCTTCCACAGATGCTTATATAGAACTAGAGTCCTGGTGCACAAAATTCATACACGGGGCTGGGGGGGGGGGGTCCCTCAGCCCAGCTTGCACCATCTCCAATCTGGAACCCCTCAAGGAATGTCTGACTGCCAGTTTAGGGCTGATCCCAATAAGAATAGACCTAAACAGGCAGTCGGACATCCTTCTCACAATCCAGGACTGCTAGCTCCAAACTGCTTGCCTGCCTGCCTCCCTCATTGCTCCTAACCACTTCTGCCTGCCAGCCTGATCACTCTCTAACCACTACCCTGCCAGCCTAATTGATGTCAAACTGCTCCCCTGCCAGCCTGTTTGCCCCCAACTTCCCTCCTCTGATGGCCTGGTCACCTCTAACTGCCCTCCCCTGCAGGCTTGATTGCTTCCAACTGCCCTCCCTTGCCGGCATGTTCCCTCCCAACTGCCCTCCCTTGCTGACCTGATGGCCCACAACTGCCCTCCCTTACAGGCCTGAAACCTCCCACTGTCCTCCCCTGCTGGCCATCTTGTGGTGGCCATCTTGTTTCCAAATGGAGGCAGGATCTTTGATCATATGAGAGCACCCCTCTTGTGTGTTGGGAGTGATGGTCAATCTGCGTATTTCTCTTTTATTAGATAGTATAGAGGCCTGGTGCATGGGTGGGGACCAGCTGGTTTGCCCTGAAGAGTGTCCCATATCAGGGTGGGGGTTCTCTTGGGGTGAGAGGCAGCCTGGGCAAGGGGCCTATGGTAGTTTGCAGACTGGCCACGCCCCACAGTGACTCAAGGGGAGGCCCTGGGATCTAGGATTAATTTATGTTCTACAATTGAAACTTTGTAGCCTGGAGCAGAGCCAAGCCTTCTGCTCACTCTGTGGTGATAGCCATTTCTGTTAGAAACTTTGTAGCCTAGAGTGGAGGCCTAGGCTAGGGCTGCAGAAGCTTGGTTTCCTCCATCGCCATGGCAACACTACCTTCTTCTCTCTCCAGCTCAGTGGCTGCCACCATTCTGTTGGGATTATGTATCTTCTATAATTGAAACTTTGTAGCATTGAGTGGAGGCCTAGGCAGGCAATGGCAGGCAGAAAGCTTGGTTTCCTCAGTTGCCTGGGAAACCCAAGCTTCCCTCCTGCTCTCAGTGAGGGCAGCCATCTTGGTTGGGGTTTATCTGCATAATTTGCTCCTGATTGGCTGGTGGGAATGGCTTTGGGCATGGCTTGATTGCAGATATGGTCAATTTGCATAGTACTCGTTTATTAGATAGGATAGAAATTTACCTTAGTAATAGTTTAGTTTCAGGATGACATTGTTGTTTGATAAAAACACTTAAGATGAATGAGTTCCATATGTTAATGCAAGTATAGCTAACAATACTGTAGTTTTAGTACAGTATTGTTAGCTATACTTGAATCATCATAGTAATAGTTTAGTTTCAGGATGAAGACAGATTTTTCATAATTTCTTGAAGCTAGTTGGCAGTTAGTAGCTGACTGAACTATAGGTCTCAGTGTTCTAATGCAACATTCTTTCCCTTTGCCCATACCAATAATGTGGTTTTGGTGGTGGAGTTGGGGACAGGGATATAATTCTTTTTAATAAAGTTCTTTGTAAACTAACCTCTTCTTATTCTGAGAATAAGTCTTCTACATCAAATAATCCACAGATAACCTTCAATTAATTAAAGAAAATATATGAATGTTTAAGGTGAACAAATATTTTAAATATAGAATACAGTATTGTTAGCTATACTTGCATTACCATATGGAACTCATTCATCTTAAGTGTTTTTATCACAAACACAAGCACAAAAAATGTGACTATATGAGGTGATAGATGTTTGTTAATTAGCTTGATTGTGCTGATTATTTTACAATATATCAGAATAGCAAATTATACACTTTAAATGTAAATAAATATGTAAACATATAAATATCCTAATACATGAAAACCCTGGGTCCCTCACTACTGGAGTCTCGACCAACTGGAAGTCAGTCCTACAGTCAGGGCTGGGTTACTATGGTGACCCAGCACTTACTGCAGAGGGGGCTGTGAATCTGGCGGGAAGAGAGGCCTGAAGAGAGAAGCAAAGTCTAATCTGTAGCCTTTGTGCAGTTGTTGATCAGCACTTGTCCCTCTGTTTCTTTTAGCTGGGTCAGCATGTACCTCTATTTCTCTCCAGGCCTCCACTGGGGCTGCTGATCAGCCCTGCCTTTCTGATCAGGTCCAGAGATAGGCCCAGAGATGCTGACTGGCATAGAAACTGACCAATCAGAACCAAATCTGGGTCAATTGTGAGGAACCATTGGCTTCCTGGGAGGCAAAACTTTTGACGCTGACAGGCATGGAAACTTACCAATCAGAACCAAATGTCAGTCAACTGTGAGTAGCCAATGGCTGCCTATGAGGTAAAGCTTTTGATGCTGACTGGCATAGAAACAAACCAATCAGAACCAAATGTGGGTCAACTGTGGGGAGCCAATGGCTCCCTAGGAGGCAGAGCTTTTGATGCTGACTGGCATAGAAACTGACCAATTAGATCCAAATTGGCTGGCAGGGGAGGGCCATTGGGGGCAAGATCAGGGACCAGGGGAGGGCAGTTGGGGACAACCAGGCTAGCAGGAGAGGGCAGTTGTGGGTGAGATCAGGCCAGCAAGGGGGGGCAGTTAGGGGTGATCAGATAGGCAGGCAGAGGCAGTTAGGGGTGATCAGGCAGGCAGGCAGAGAGGTTAGGGGTGATCAGGCAGGCAGGCAGAGAGGTTAGGGGTAGGCAGGTGAGCAGTTCGGTACCAGCGATCTCAGGTTGCAAGAGGGATGTCTCAGATTGGAGAGGGTGCAGGCTGGGCTGAGGGAACCCCCCTTCTATGCATGAATTTTGTGCATCTGGCCACTAGTTTACATATATAAAAGCCTAAGTGACTAGACGACCAACCAGTAGCTATGATGCACAATGACCACCAGAGGGCTGATGCTCATTGGAGGAGCTGCCCTCTGGTGGTCAGTGTGCTCCCACAGCAATAGCGCCACTCACCTGATAGATGGGTTTCAGATGCTGGACTCATGGATGGCAAGCACAACAATGGCAGCTCAAGCCTCTCCCACAGACACTGCCCCTGCACAACCAAATGGCAGCTGCAGCAGGCACCATAGGGCTGGGATGAGCTAGACAAATGTGGTGCTCAGCCCAGGCTTGGGCTCCTCCCCAGCCACCTACTGCTTCCCACCCTGCTTCATGCTGTGTGGGATCAATGCAGACAGTGTGCTGGAGACCAACGAACTGGCAGGTAAGGCCAGGTTGCAGCAGCATGGAGGTCCACTGGTCCCTGCAGGCTTGGTTGAGAAACTCCACTAGTGCATGAATCCATGTACTAGACCTCTAGTATAGTGATATTAATCAATGTATTCACTATTCAGACTACAGGTTTGACTCATCACTTTATTAAATAAAGATATTAACAGGTTGATTCTTTTTATTTAAACCCCTTCCTATGTTCTTCTCTCCTCATTTTTGCTCTTTGTTGATAAAACTTAACTGTTTTGTAACTATAGTCATATCTTCTTAACCATATGTCAGATGTATTTAAATATACTCTGAAGAATGTTCACCTTATTGTCTCCTGCAAAGCCATGTAGAGTATTTACTTTCTGTAGATATTTGGGTTTTTATGGAGAATCTAACAATTCTTTTAACCCCCATGTTTACTCATATACAGTAGGTCCTCGGGTTAAGTCGTTCCTATGGCACGATGTAACATGATTTTCACTATAAGTTGGAACCCACCTACATAAACACCTACATCATTCACAGGGAGCACATACACAATAGTAATGAAGTGAAAGAGTAAAAAAAAAATTTAAAAGAAAAATAACAATTCCTGACCTTTACCTGTAGTAAATAAATAATAAAAACGTAAAGCACATATGTATATATGTCAAAATAATGGAACTTTTTAAAAATAAATAAATGAGAGATGGCGATGTAACCACAAAATGACTTACACTGAGTCCGATGTAACTTGAGGACTGTCTGTAAGAAGTAAATATTCCCAGCTTCCCTAGTAACCCCTTATTTTCACTTTTCTGGGGCCCTCTGTCTCCTTCTACATAGTTTCTGTCTAAATTGAAACAGGAGTTTACCTTCACTGTTGTCCTGAGCTGCAATGCCATTTTATGATTTTCTTGTCTTCCTATTTAAAATGTTGTTGAAGAGAAGACAGTTCTTGAGTATCACTAGTGTGTCTGATGATGGCTTTCTTCTATGCTCACACTTGCTGGGCTATTTTAAAATTTTCTTCGATGGGGTATTTTAATTTCAAGATTTGGATCTGTCTGCTCTGTGAAACATATTTTATGATTCTCTAGATCATTTTTATCTCTCCAGTTTTTGTTTTGTGTTATCTCATTCTTAAATTTCTCTTGGTTGACTATTGGACTTCCAGGTTGATATTCTAAATCTTATTATCTTTAATCTTCTCTCAATGTTTTCCCTGGTTCCTTATTTATTCACAGAATTCTTTACCTTTCTACTACTTTATTAACTCTTTTTATTTTGATCAAGACATTTTAATCTCTAAGAGTTCTTTCAGATTCACCAATTGTTCCTATGCCCAGGAATTTACCATATTAAATGAATAAGGTACTTTTTAAATCTCTCTAATGATATTACTATTTATAATTTGATATTTTCTTATTTCTTATGTATCATCTCTGTGAATCACCTCCCTTTCTCCCCATGCTCTCTCTGGTCCTCTGTTTATTTTTTAGATCAAAGCATGGAAAGCTCATTTGGAGCTCTATGTAAGTGTGTAGTACTGGTCAACTTGAGGTCTTCACTTTAGGATTCTTGGCTTGGAGTTGGTGTCATTACTGGGTCTTTAATATGTCAAAATGTCATGAGTCACAATTTCCCTAGAGAATGCCTTCTGGTGTTCTGGCTGCTGACTCTTCTGAGTCAGAAGTAGGGTACAAGTAAGCCATGCATGGTATTTGTCCTCCCTCTCTATTATGTGTTAAGTCACAGGCCTTTCTCATTCCCTTCTGTGTGTTAGGCACTTTTTCAGCCCCAAGTCTATCTGTCATTTTATTGGGAGCACTGTCTCACCTCTAAATTGTGTCTCATACCACCACTTCCTCCATCACAGAGCAATAGTTATTGCTTTTCTATAGACTTGTTGCTTTCCAGAATGTATAAAAAAAGTTGTTTTTTAGCTGACAGTTCTTTACCAATCTCTTGTTTGTTGTAGATTGATGACCTATGGATTTTTATACTTATATTCATTGGTTCCAGGAAGAAAAGAAAACATTCATGTGGCCAAATCCCCCATCTTTAAGCAAAAAATTATCCTAGAAATTTTAAAAACCATGTTCATAACCCACCTGAGCAAGTAATTGTAGATATTTCCATCTTTTTAAGCATCCAAACAAAAATCTTTCTTTTCACCCATAGTAACTAGCACCATTCTTTGAACTTATGCACATAGCACATGTGTTAAAAACTATTTTAATAATAATTAATGTTATTGACTATTTTTTAAAAATACATATTTTTATTGATTTCAGATAGAAAGGAAGAGGTAGAAATAAATAGAAACGTTAGTGATAAGAAAGAGTCTTTGATTGCCTACCTTCTGTACCCTCCCCGCTGGGAATCCAGCTTGCAATCCAGGCATGTGCTCTGATTGGGAATTGACCTCCTAGTTCATAGATTGATGCTTAACCACTGAGCCACACTGCCCAGGCAGTATTGACTATTTTAATGATATAAAATGCTTCACATTTTAAAATGGAATGTCATTGTATCTTTTCATCTGATTAAAATAGATTTTCCAGATTCTAAAACCATTTAAAGCAAAAAATAAAAATAAAAGGCTTTTGACAGAAAATCTATGTTGCAAGATTGGAAATAGCTTTTGCTGTTGAGTACCTACATTTCTGAAATCCAAGTTTGCTCCAAAATATACACTTAACTCTCAAGCAATTTGACCATGAAACAGAATGAAACATGTGTATAACTGTTGTCTGAAAGGTTCTATCTATACTTTAAGAAGCAGTAACTCATACAATTGACATTTTTACAATCAAAATTGACAGAAGCACTTATATCATCTTCTTTGTCAGTTTTTAAGGAATAAAGATGAAATGCTCCCAATTGTACTTAGGTTACTCAAAACATCTTAGCACATAGAAAAAAATAGCTTGGGAAATATAATTACTATTACCAAGAATTATGTGGTGTTTCTTTTTAGATAATTCTAATTTTTGTGTATAATACACTAAGATGTTACGTAATTTGCATATGGTTTCTTTATGCTCTCATCCTAGAATAATACCTCAAACATAAATGCAGAAACTGAGTTCTACTTATATATTCTAAATCCCTGTTTCCATACTCCTTATGAATATTGGCTGATAATTTGTGAAAATATACTTTCAAAAGACCTTAATTATTTGGCTTAAATTTCAAATGTGCATTCCAATTAATTCTGGACTGAACTGTGATTGTTATCTTTGGCTGCTATAACAAAATACCACAGATTGGAGAGCTTAAAAAATCATAAATCTATTTCTCACAGTTCTGAATGCTGGAAGTTTAAGATCCAGGAGCAAGCATGGTCAGATGAGGATGAGGGCCTCCTCTAGGTTACAAACTACTTCTTGCATCCTCACTTGGTTGTAGGTGGGTGGGGGTGGCAGGCAATTCTGTGAGGTTTCTTTCCTAAGCATTAATCCTATTGATGAGGACTTCACCCTCATGACTCAAGTATCTCCTAAAGGTCCACCTATTTGTACCATCACATTGAGAATTAAGATGTCAACATATGAATTTTAGGGGAACACTAGTATTCTCACAATAGCTAACTGTCAAATTTTAAATAACTTTTTATAATTTTCTGAATTTTTGAAAGCTACAAAAATATTGTAATATTGAAAGGAATTTTAGAATTCCTTTTCCTTAAATATTATTTAAGAGTAAGAGAGTTCTCATCACTGTGATGTTTATTTATTTATTTTTAAAAATATTTTATTGATTTTTTACAGAGAGGAAGGGAGAGGGACAGAAAGTCAGAAACATCGATGAGAGAGAAACATTGATCAGCTGCTTCTTGCACATCCCCTACTAGGGATGTGCCTGCAGCCAAGGTACATGCCCTTGACCGGAATCAAACCTGAAACCCTTCAGTCCAAAGGCCGACGCTCTACCACTGAGCCAAACTGGTTTTGGCATCACTGTGATGTTTATTTAAAATATATCTGGGTTGGATTGTTGATTTTAACATATATTTATCCTTCACAGTGAGGGGAAGAGCAGTGGACTGGGATTTGAAGACTAAATGTAAGATTCCTTTGATGAGCAAGTTGCTTTGCTTGACATTATAAACCATCGGATTTATAGTATGATGCAGATTCAGTCTTTATTTCTGTAAAGCTTTAATCCAGAGATTATAATTTAGCAATAGAAAGATCTTTAAAAATGGAAACACTCTATACCTACTATGGGAAATAAATCTATATAAAGCAACCATGAACTCTAGTTGTTTAATGGATAGAATAACAATGAATCATTATATGACTCTTACTTGTTTTACTTACATCTTTTTAGAATATGAAAATCACACAGCAGCATGAATAGGCATGTTTTTTAACTACATGAAATTATAAACATAGAAGTTTTACATTTTAATCATTAAAATTATTTAGAAAAGCCTCTCAAAACTTTCATTGGTTTTTTTGTGCTCAAGTACTTTAGAAAAATTGGTCAGTGTATCAAGAATCTGAGCATAGCTTACGAATCACTGTTCCCAGTGGTGACCCCTCTTTCAAAACTCTAATGTGAATAAAATCACATTTTTTGTTCCAGAAAAACATTTTTCAGCAAATTAAATATGATGATTAGCTTTGAAAATGGCCAACATAGATGAAACCCTTTTTTGATGTCGGAATATGTCTCCCCTAGGAGGTGGCTTAAGTTCTTCTGCCAGAAGAACTGAGGGA
Organism: Antrozous pallidus; assembly: GCA_027563665.1. Classification (NCBI taxonomy): domain Eukaryota; kingdom Metazoa; phylum Chordata; class Mammalia; order Chiroptera; family Vespertilionidae; genus Antrozous; species Antrozous pallidus. The sequence continues at coordinate 71,271,125 of CM050510.1, read as the reverse complement.
AATTCTTGAAGCAGAAAGAGCCAAGAAAAGACATAAAGTCCTCACCTCAGGTAAAAAGAAACAAACACTAGGGAGATGGCAGTTTGAACAAATTCCAGGCAAGCATTTCCAGAGTGGACACTGAGGCAGGCTATGACTTCCGAAGGCTGGAATGAGTAGTGGGAATGCAGCCTGGGATCATTACCAGTCTTGAGACAAAGGCAGGAAGGAAACTTTTTTGTTTTTCCTGGGGCTAACTAAATTAGAAATTAGGAATTCTCATTTGGGTGCCATCATGAAGGAATGGAATATTCAAGAGCTATAGTTAAAATGAAATTTGGGTGTTCCTAATAAAACATTTATGGGGATGAGAGGCAGAAGAAATAAGTGGCTTTCCCTAAAGGCATCAGGTGAGACACTCACATGAACTCCCTGAGAGCTTGATCTAGCAGAAGGACTAATATTTTTGTTGATTTGTAGGGCAAAATTTCTTGAATTGATGATCCAAGGATTTAACTGTGGCTCCTGGGTAGCAATGAAAGATTATGCAAGGGTCTCAGTACATCTGCTAGTAACTGCAATGAATTAGGATAAAGCAAAGGGTGCCACATAGATGAAAATTCCAGAATTTGGTACACATTTCTCACAGTTTCATTATTTAAAAAAAACAGGTTGTGAATGTAGGAGAAAATATAAATAATATGGATAAAATATGATGTACAATTGATGAAATTTTCTCTGATTATCTTATTTAGCCTTAAACGTGAAGTATTCTTTCAAATGTTAAAAAGTATAATGTTTCCAATGTCAAAAAATGAAAAAGAAGACATAATAAGGCCCAATTTTTTTTTCTGTGGCTATATTGTCTGGATTTAAGAGATAATGCTACAGTTGTTGAGCTTGGAGGATATACAGACTTCCACATTTGAAGTAGGCTCATTTACCTGTGGACTTTTTATATTCTAGCAGTCCAGCTGATCTTTGGAAATGTAGTAATTATGCAGGTCTGTCTACCTAAGCTGGTTCATACTTGGGGGAAAAAGTTCTTAGAATTTATAAGAAATCAAGTATTCACTTATTCATTCCATCACTTACAACTTGCTTTTCCTACTAAATGCCAGGATCTGAGCTAGGTTCTTCTGATTCAATGGAGAGATCAGTTTATTATTATGTTATAATATAAGTGGCTGACATATCAAACTGCCCAATTCCATAGCACCTCAAATGAAGAATGTCCAAAACTGAACTCATTATTTATTTTTCTCCCAAATTTCTTCTTCCTCTGTCATTTATATCAACATTCATTTTGTTGCCTAAGCAATTTGGAATTCACCTTCAATTTCTCCTTTTTCTTACAGCCATGTACAATAAGTCACTAAGTTTCATCTATAAGTTACCCAAACCACTTTGAAAATCTACTTTTTAAAATTTTTTATTGCTACTATCTCATTTTAGATCACCATTCTCTCTTACTGTATCATTACTGTAGTATCCCAACCTACCCCTTTAGTCTTGCTGCTCTCTAATCTATAGACAAGGTTATATTTCTATTCTATCTTCGGATTCACTGATTATTTCTTATCTTGTTTTTCTTTTATCTCTGAGTCCTCAACTAAATTTTAAAATTATGGATATCAGGTTTTTCAGTTCCATAAATTTATTATTTTTTATTTTCTATATTTCAGTGAGATTATCTATTTTATAATTGGTCCCAGGAATATTTGTAGTTGCTCATTGAAGTAATTTTATAACACTACTTTTGGTCACAAAATTCTAACATTTGTGTCATCTCAGTATTATATCTTGTTTTTATTCAAGCTGTGGTTTTCCTGGTTATTGGCATGAAAGTACTTTTTCATTATAACCTGGACGTTTTTTGGCTATTATATTGGGCGAAACTAGATCTTAGTTAAATCTTCCTTACTATATTTATCATGCAGATACTGGTTTATTTTTCTGAACTTTGGCTCTAATAACAATTTAATTTTGACAGCCTTTGAGATGCTATTTTCACCTTCTGTTTGCCCAGTGTTACTGGGTCGCAGCTGGTATAATCTGTGAGGTAGAAAGTGCTTCCCTAGCCTGAACTTCCCTGTTCCTAGGACCTGGAAGAGCATTTTCCCTGGATGTATATGTGCTCTTCCTTAATCTAATCATCAATGGACTCTTTCTTAATCTCTGCCTGAGATTCTGGGCTGTTCTCAGACTCTGACCATTGTCTCTGAAGGGGAGGAATGGCAAAAGGGACTGCCGCCCCAGGAGCAAAGAGCATACCTCTTTGGCTTCTTGTTTGCAGGACTCCAGCTCAATCAGGCATAGAAGAAGTCTATTTGGCTGCTTTCTTCTGTTGGTTTGGGGTTCAGGTGATACCAATTCTTGGTCTTCTGCAGGTGTGGGGAATGGGAAGGGACTGGGAGATGTTGGGACACAGTTTGGTCCTTGAGTCCTGTGGTCCCTACCCAATCTACTTTTCTCTTTCCAACTTCAGAATCCTCCGAGGGTTGCCTGTTGTTATCATGATCTATAGTTGTACTATCTTGGGAAGAATAAAGAATAATGAGTAGATGCCTTTTTGTCCACCCCAGGAGTAAGGGCTATTTTTCTAAAGCACACATACTTGTCACTCTCCACTTAAAATTTTCCAGTGAATTCATATCCCTCTCAGATAAAATCAAATTTCCTAGTCTAGCTTTATCAATGAAGACTGGACTGCATGAAACAGAAAACACAATTCAAGAAGTGATCTGCAAGACTTGTGGTTTGGCTTAAATAACTAGTTTAGAGTTATCAGAGAGGATTTATTAGAAGATCAAGGCACAGAACCAGAAACCATCTCTTGCTTTGCTTCTTCTGCTTGGCTTTCTCCAATATACAATATCCTTTGTATATTGGATATATAAAAGACTAATATCCAAAGGTCCTCATGGGAGTTCAACTGGGAGGCTAGAAGTTCTATTGCTCACTATGATGTGTTCTGACCACCAGGGAGTGGCCCGGAATGAAGGAAGGTCCTGGCCAGCAGCCAGCAGCCAGGAAGGGAGGCCCTAGCTGGCAGCCAGAAGGCCCTCATCAGCCCTGATTGCTGGCCAGGCCTAGGGATCCTACCCGTGCACAAATTTTGTGCACCAGGTCTCTAGCAGTGTATATAAAATGGTTGCCAGTTTTCATGGCCTATTTCACTCAGCTTCATGCCCAAAGGTAATAAAAAATATTATTACAAGTACATTCTTCGCACCCTTTAAAACACACAAACAGTAAGGAAAAACCCTAAGAACCTTGTATTTCATTGTGATTAGATAACTTTGTCCAAATATGAACTCTAAGTATGTAGTGGGGTAAGGTAAGCCTTCTTCTAACTCTTCTTCCCTGAAGGGTAGGTTAGAGTCAATCTCCACTGAAATACATGGAATATAAGGAAATAAAAGCCAAGTTTCTTTTACTTAAAGATGGAATTTCATATTTATTTTGCCTCTGTATTTTTTACATACCCTCATTCAATGGCTAGTTGCCTCAGCTATGTCCCCTTAGTAGCATCCCCTATAAAATAAAAGCCTAATATGCTAAGTGTCTGATGATGGATCAACTGTTCAATGAGAGCATAATATGCTACTGATATGCTAAGGCTGCTCAATTGTTCAGTATGATGGACACTGACCCCCTGGGGGCAGACAATCAGTTGACCAGTCACTATGATGTGCACTGACCACCAGGGGGCAGTTGCTTCAACCAGTAGGTTAGCTTGCTGTTGGGGTCTGGTCAATCGGGACTGAATGAGATGGGCCAGACATGCCCTGGAGTCCTCCCATGGCTCTTCCCTCGCCAGCCAGCCTTGATTGGCCCTTATCGGGTCTGGGCATGGCAGGAATGGACACACTCTGGAGCCCTCCTATGGTCCCTCCCCAGCCCTGATCATGCACTGGTGAGGTCTCTTGGCCTGGCCTGCACCCTCTTATAATCTGGGACTCCTTGGGGGTTGTTGGAGAACTGGTTTTGGCCTGATCCCGGAAGCCACTCCCTCAGGAGGGCACCAGACACATGGTTCACAGGTAGCGAGTGCTGCGGTAGTGGTTCGGGTGTCTCCCAATTGGGACTGATTGGGCATGAATCCGCAGCAGGTGCAGTGGGGCTGGGATGAGTGGGAGCAGCAGGTAGCAGCTGCAGGCAGCGTTGGACTGTGGGTTTCAACCCGATACCTGCAGGCCACCCTGAGGGGCCCCAGGTATGAATTCATGCACTGAACCTCTAGTAAGGTTATAATTGTGTCTTATTCACAACTTTATCCTAAATACCTAACAAAATAGTTAAGTTATCCATTTTATAAACTCTAAGTGAGTGTATTATATAGTGAATGCATAATAATGTAAAATAAATATAATATCTAGGTGAACAGGGAATAGTCTATGTCAGAGCTGTGACTTAAAAAAGGAGTAGGAATTTTCTAGGACTTACCAGTGACAGAAAGACATTTTGAGCCATAGAAAGTTACTTCATGGGCCCAGGCAAATGTGGTAGATAAACAACCTGTATTGCTTTAATTTATTTTCTCCTGAAATAAGCCTGAACAGCATCCTCTGTCCCATGGATAGCAACCATGTGTGCCTTCAGATCCAGTTGAAGGCTGAGGTTGCTTCTGTACCCCTTAGAACTTTGGCATTTTGCCACTTAGCCCACATGGCATGGCCTGTTTTTGTCTGTTGCCACTTTCTTTTCAGTGTGTAGAGATGCAGAGTGAGTATCCATATGTCTGAATGCCAAAACTTAAATACAAATGTGGAAGCCCATCCCACATCTGGTTGTTTTGGATTCTGAGCCCACTAGCACAAGTAATCATGCTGGAGAGAACCCTTTGGGTATATCACCATTTTCTTGTCAAAGGCCACTCTGGCCATAACAAACCTAGAATTAAGGGGGAAAAAAGTCCTTAATAGTATGCCATAAATCAGATTAAAGCATGTAGCTAAAGGAATATAGTTGAAATTCTTTTGTGAACCTTAAGAATATTTCCCATGAAAGAAATTTAGAAAGTTGTTCCAACAAGAGGCGTTGTACTTAAACATTTTATGTTTGTTGTTTTCATTTGGGTTGAAATTAGAGAATGTAGAGTTGTTGATCCCTTGTTTGAGTACAGATAAGCTGAAATTAGTTACTAAGAGAAGAATTATTTGGTTAACTTTATGTTATTACTATCAGCAAATAGCATTATTTATAGTAAGAAATTTCCAGATCTTCCTTGATGCTGTATTACCAAAAGAGAATAAAATATCCATCATTCAAAAGGAGAAAGGTGAAAATAATGTGTCTACAGGTCCTAGCTTGAACCAGTCACTTTAAATATGTTATTTTACTTATCCCTCACTATTCATATTATCAATGTCCACATTTTACCATATTTATTTAAGAAGAAATATTTAAGAGAATCAGAAATTATAGTTATATGCGAAGCTTCCTGTACTTCCCCATACTCCTTCTATCATGAAAACCATGATGCACTGGATGATTTGGCTCAGTAGTTAGAGCATCAGCCAGTGGACTGAGGGTCTGAGGTTCAGTTCTGATCAAGGGCATGTATCTCAGTTGCAGACTTGGACCTAGCCTCAGGGTAGCTGCAGCAGGCAACCAATCGATGTGTCTCTCTCACATTAATGTTTCTCTCTCCCCATCTCCCCTTCCTTTCACTCTTCCTAAAAAAATCAATGGAAAAATATAAAATACTAGGGTCCCAGTGCACAAAATTTGTGCACTGGGGGTAAGTGGTCTCTCAGCCCAACCTGCCCCCTCTCACATACTGGGAGCCCTCAGGGGATGTCCTACTGATGGCTCACCCCCAGCCCAAGGCTGAAAGCTTCTGGCCAAGACTTTTGTCCTTGGGCAGGGGACCTCGGCCAGGGGACCCCAGCCAGTGATTGCCTTGTGATGGGGCCCATGGCTAGCTGGCTCTGCCCCAGCCCTGGCCTGCCTAAGGGATTGGGACTGATGGCTGATGGCTGGATCCCCTGGTCCCAGGCCTGCCCCAAGGCATAGGCTATTTCTAGCCTTGGGAACCTAGTGAATGCCCTGCCATGGGGCCAATTGGGGCCAATGGCTGATGGCTGGCTGGCTCCGCCTCTGGCCCCAGCCCCACCCTAAGGCTGAAAAAAGCCTCTTGGAGGAGGCTTTTTCCGGCCTTGGGAACCCAGTGATCGCCCTGTCATGAGGCCAATCGCTGATCACTGGCTGGCTCTGCCCCTGCCCTGGCCTTCACCAGCAGCCATCTTGGTTGGGTGTTAATTTGCATATCACTCCTGATTGGCTTGTGGGTGTGGTTTATTGGATATTATGAAGGTACAGTCAATTTACATATTACTCTTGTATTAGATAGGATACTCAGGTGAGGATTTTATTCTTATTTTTATTTTTTTAATACATTTTATTGATTTTTTACAGAGCGGAAGGTAGAGGGATAGAAAGTCAGAAACATCGATGAGAGAGAAACATCAATCAGCTGCCTCTTGCGCGCCCCCTACTGGTGATGTGCCCGCAGCCAAGGTACATGCCCTTGACCGGGATCGAACCCAGGACCCTTCAGTCCTCAGTCCGATGCTCTATCCACTGAGCCAAACCGGTCTCGGCTCAGGTGAGGATTTTAAAAGAATCATCATGTCATCCTTCATGGTCATCATCCTCATGGAGGGTTTTAGGTTAACATAAATGGCTGCATGGCAGAGGCCACAGTTTGATTCCCTGTCAGGTCACATGCTTGGGTTTTGAGCTAGATATCTAGGGGATGTACAGGAAGCAGCCAATCAATGATTTTCATCATTGCTGTTTCTATCTTTCCCTCTTCCTCTTCTTTCCTCTCTGAAATAAATAAAAATATATTTTAAAAAATCTAAACAATAAAAGGCATTATTTTTTATTTTTAAAACTTTATGGTTATCTTTATCATATATCAATATTCTATATAGGGGTGTTCATTTGTCTACATTTTATTTTATTTCTACATTATCGTAGTTTTAAATTTTTCATATATCTTTATATCAGGTAAGGAAAGTCCCTTCATCAATTTATTAGTTATTTTTGCCCTTCAATATACTTTTTTTGATAAATTCGTTAATTTTTATGAAAATCTCATTGAAACTGTATTGGAATTATTAATTAAAAAGTCATTTATATCTTCACAAAATTGAGTTCTCCCTCTCATGAACCTATAATATTATTTTATTAGGTTTTGCTTTTATGAATCTATTTATATATATTTACCTATTTATGTTTTCTCTATATTAATCCTGCACATTTATTAATTTTTTCCTAACCATCTTAGAGACATTGTTGCTATTGTATATAGCATTTATTTTCCATTATATGTCCCAAGAGACTATTTTTGGTATATAGGATTTTTAAAAGTCAGTCATATCATCCTATCTGAAGTCCTAGTATATTACATTCATTTTGCTTCTTATTAAAGGACTTTTTTTTTCAGTAAAAGTTCAAGATTAGTAGACTCTGTTGTCTTCTAAAATGTTTAAAGTGTCTTTATTTTGTTTTATTCTAGATAGATAATTTTGTGTACATTTCCAGGATTATATTTTCTCAGTGCTTTAAAATATTTTTGCTATGTTGTAGAATTTAATGTTATGAAAATTACTTTGCTATCATTCTTATTTTCATTGTTTTAAAGAAAATTATATTTCTATATTTTTATTAACAGCTTTAATGAAATATAATTTACATAGCATGAAATTCACATGGTATATAATTTCAGTATGTCCAAGTTGATTTTTTATATACAGAGCTGTGAAACCTGTCACAATTATCTAATTTTGGAATATTTTTCTTACTACAAAATGAAATCTCATATCTACTAGAAGCCATCTCCATTTCCTAACAATCACTAAACTATTTTCTATTTACATGGACTTGTCCAATCTGTATATAGCATATAAATGAAATTATACAATATAGGGTTTTTGTTTATTTGTTTTGTTTCTGTTTCTTTCACTTAGCATAATGCATTTAAGTTTCACCCACGTTGCAGCTTATGTCATTCTTCTTATTGAAAAATAATATAGGGATGGATATAACAAGTATTGTTTGTTTATTCAACAGTTGATAAACACTTGGATTGTTTCCAAATTTAGGCTTTTACAAAATAATGCTGCTAGGAACATTCATGTACATGCTTTTGTGCATAGCTATATTTTCATTTCTTTTGGGTATATATTTAGGAGTAGAATTTCTGGATCAGGTGGTAAACCCATGTTTAACATTTTGAATAACTACAAAGAATTTTTCTAAGCAGCTCATTTTTCATTTCCACCAGCAATGCATGAGTGTTCAAATTTCTCTACATCTTCCACAATACTTGTTATCTTTTAAAAAAAATCTATTTTAGCCATTGTAATGTGCAAGAAGTGATACCTCATTATGGTTTTAATTTGCATTTCCATAAAATCTAATGATTGTGAGCATATTTTTGTATGTTTATATCTTATATAGAGAAATGTCTATTCAAATTATTTGCCCATTTGTTAACTGAGTTGTTTACCTTTTTATTGTTGAATTGTAAGAGTTCCATATATATACTATATGCAGGTTCCTTATTAAATTTGCAAATATTTTTTCTCATTCTGTGTGTCTTTTCACATTATTGAAAGTTTATTTTGTTATTTTAGTATAGTCACTCAATAGTTACATAGTATATTTTTCCTATTTTACTTTTACTCAGTTTAGATTTTAAATGTGCTTCCTGTAGATGACAAAGACTTGTTATGTTCTAGAAATTAATATGAAAATTAAAATAAATGGGTTGTCTTAATCAATTCTGCTAATATCTGCCTTTTAATCAGAATGTTTAACCCATTTACATTGAATGTAATTTCCGATAAGACAGGAATTATTCAGTCTTTGTTATTTGTTTTTGTGCATTGCTTGTCTTTCTTTGTTTCATATTCTTTCATCAGAACCTTATTTTGTATTAGATATTTTTAGATATAGTTAGGGTATCATTTTATTTCCATGTATTAATCTATAGGTTTTAAAATTTTATTTTTGAAGTCACTGGCCTGTGTATTACACTAAACATCTTAACTTAAAACAACCTAGTTTGGGCCAAAACCTGTTTGGCTCAGTAGTAGAGCATCGGCCTTCAGACTGAAAGGTCCTGGGTGTGATTCCGGTCAAGGGCATATACCTTTGCTGTAGGCATCATCCCCAGGTGATCGATGTTTCTCTCTCATTGATGTTTCTGACTTTCTATCCCGCTCCCTTCCTCTCTGTAAAAAATCAATAAAAAAAAATAAATATATATATATGTAAAACCAACCTAGTTTGGTTTAATCACAACTTAATTTCAATCCTATATAATAAAAGCCCAATGTGCTAAGTGCCCAGTAGTCTGGCCAGCTGTTCAACCAATCAAAGCATAATATGCTAATGATATGATAAAACCTCAACTGCTTGCTATGACATGCACTGACCACCAGGGGGCAGACAGTTGACTGGAAGACTAGTTTCTATGATGTGGATTGAGCACCAGGGGGCAGATGCTCCGACCAGTAGGTTAGCTTGCTGCTGGGGTCCAGCCAATTGGGACTTAGCTAGACAGGCCAGGCCCTCTCACAGTTCCTCCCTGGCTGGCCAACCTCCTGTGTTGCTCCCCAGCCCCAATCATGCACCAGTGGCGTCCCTCAGCCTGGCCTGAGCCCTCTCACAATTTGGGACCCCTTGGGAGATGTCTAGAAAGCCTGTTTCAGCCTGATCCCGCAGGCCAGGCCAAGGAGCCCCACACATGCATAAATTTATGCACCTGGCCTCTAGTAGTATATAAAAATTTTGCTCAGGCATAGCTCCATTTTGTCCTCTTCCTTTGTACTACTATCATTCAGGTTACTTCTTTAGGCATCATATCACCAATAAAGCTTTTTACTTACTGCTTTGTGTAGTTGTTTTTTAAATCACATAGAAAAATATAAGTTCCAAAAATTACACTTTATTTATCATTCATCTATGTAGTTATATTTATTGTTGCTCCTAATTTATTAATGTGGATTTGAGGAACTACATAATATTATTTCATTTTAGCCTGAAGGACTCACTTTAGTATTTATATCTGTAGAATAGGTCTGCTAATGATAATCTCTCCTCTCTCTCTCTCTCTCTCTCTCTCTCTCTCTCTCTCTCTCTCTCTCTCTCTCATATGTGATGTTTTAATTTCCCCCTCCACTTTGAAGGATACTTTTGCTAAATATACACTTCTTACTGTCTTTTTCTTTCAACATTTAGAGTGCCATCTCACTGCATCCTGACCTCTAAGTCTTCTAATAAGAAATTGCTGATAATTATATTGAAGATATATTTGATGACTCATTCTTTATTTATATTTTCAACAATTTCTCTTTGTCTTTATCTTTTTGAGAGTTTGATAATGATGTGTCCAGATTAAAACATGTTTAGTTTATCCTCTTTGAAGTTCATTGAACTTTTTCAAAGTATAAATTAATGTCTTTCAATAAATTCGGGGATTTTTCAGTCGTTATTTTTTCAAATATTACTTTTGCTTTGTGTTTTTCCTCCTCTTATTATGGCATTTTCATAATGGATATGTTAGTATGATTTATGATGTCTCACGGGTTTCTGAGGCTCTGTTAATTTTTATTAATTCTTATTTCTTTTTGTTTCTAAAAGTAGGTAACCACAGATGAACTATCTTCTAGTTCTCTGGTTTTCTCTACTGCCTACAGAAATCTACTGGTGAATTTATCACTTCATTTGTTGCACATTTCAATGACACATTATGTATTTTATTCTTTTTAAACACTTTTTACATCATTATTTGTAACCTCTATTTTGTGATGCCTTGCTTTCATTACTTCACTTAATTATTTTGATATACATTCCTGTAGTTCCTTGAACATATTCATGATTGTGGAATTTAAATATTTTTACTAAGTCCAACATTTGGGATGCCTCACAGAAATCTCTATTGACTGTTTTGCTTTTTTTTCTTTTATAGGCCATATTTTCTTGTGTGTGGATATTGTCCGTGTGTTTGTGTAGTGTACAATTATTTGTTTAAAACTGGACATTTTAAATAATGTAAGGTGGACATTCTGGAAATCAAATTCACCCCCACCCTCCAACGTCCTTTTGTTACTTCTGTTCATTGTTGCTTTTTGTTTGCTTGGTTACTTACCTGAAATAATTCTTTAAAGTCTATATTCTTTGCCATTTCAGTGAAGGCACGGAAGTCTCCTCTCCACCAACTTAATAGTCAGCTAATTTTAACACATATTTTCTTAAATATTTTTAATCAATGTTTCCCTTCCTTTGCCAAACACCTGTGTGTGTGTGTGTGGGTATATTGGTACAGGCCTTCAATGCTCCACAACCCTGCTGTTGCCTTCTTGCATTTTACAAAAATTCACTATCTGCTAGAGGTGAAAAATTAGAATCTTTTCGGAGATTTTCTTCACGTGTGCACAGCCCTACATACGTGCATTGTATTCTATATCCCTAACAATGTGCTGGAGCTTTCCAAGACTCACTGCAGATATTTACTCACCACATACTCTTTTTCACGTTTTCTGACCAGCTCTTGGTTGCCCCATTTGTATTGCTGCCTCAGGCAGCAGAAATAATGTGAAACAATTACTGCTGGTTAATTTGACAAAATTCCTAGGCATTCTGCTTCCCTCACTAAGCGAGCTGAGTCTGGTCAAATAAAGACTAGTCCTGTGCATGGGGACATGTCTAATAGTGAAAAGTGAAAATTGTCCAGTTTTGGACTTTGGGGTTCTCCAAAGACTTTCTACCTGTTCCAGTGGCTAGTGGGCTTCTTTTTCTCACAGCTTCCATTGCTTCTAGATTCTAATCTTACAACTTCCAGAGGTAGGAGGATAGGAACAGAGTTTCTTAAAAGGGTACAAATCTTGTTATTACGAAGATTTGGCCTTTTCTTGAATAAATACTCTTTGGATTGTTGCAAGCTTTTGGTTAATTTCCAAAGTTCTGAAAGAGTTTATTTTTAGAATTTACCATGGTCTTAATGGATTTTGTGGAGGGGTAGAGTATCAGAGGTTCTTACATCACCATTCTGGAAATACTTCTCTCTCATAGCTTTTAAAGGTTCCCTAAAGTTTCAGTAAAATACACCTTGGTGTAAAATTATCTTTCATTTTCTTGTTAGATACTCAAAAGGCATTTTAAATTTGATTTGTATATTCTTTAATTATGAAAATATTTACCCGTTATGTTTTTAAATATTGCTTCTGTCATTCCTTTTATTTCCAATCTTCTAGTATTTCTTTTGCTGCATATTGGAAACTTTAGTCTAGTCTTCATATCTCTTATATGATATTTCAATTGTTGTGTGTGTGTATGTGTGTGTGTGTGTGTGTGTGTGTGTGTGTGTGTGTGTGTGTGTTTTGGTCTTGGTCTTGCTATTACTTTCCAAATGAAATTTTAAATATTATCTTCCAATTGACTAACCTTTCTTATATTGTTACTAATTTTTTAAATAATGATGATGTTTTTATTCTCTGTATATCTGACTGATTCTTTCTAAAATCTATCTGTAAAATTCACCCCTCCCCCGTTTTTTTTTAATTATTTTTTATTGATTTTTTGCAGTATAATAGTAGTACCTGTTTTCCTTTCCCCCTCCCCCTTATCCTCCCCCCAGCCTCCCCCACCCCCCAGCACATATCCCCAGCTTCCCCCCCTCCCCGCCCCAGTGTCTTTCATTCATTGGTTATGTTCATATGCATGCATACAAGTCCTTCAGTTGATCTCCCCCCGCATCTGCCTCCCATCCACCCAAGCCTCCCCCTGTAGCTTGACAGCCTGTTCAAGGCGATCCTGCCTCTATATCAATCACTCTCCCCTGTTTCTTTTCTTCAAAAATATCTTGCCTCTGCATACTAGAAATAAATGTATAAGAACAAAAAATGTTTCAGTCTCAGTTTCAATGTCCAACTTTTCTGAGTCCCAGTTTCAGTGTCAAATAATTCTTTATGTGTATAAGTCAGCAATGGTATCCAGATGGTGGACATATCGTGTCAATGCAAGATCCATCCTCTCTGGTTTGGTCCTGGGCTGCCTGCAGACATGCACAGCTCCTGACTGCTAGCATGGCAAGGTGTCGTCAGTGTCCCCCATCTCCGGACTATCCTCGTGACTGGAACAGATCCATCAGTTCCTCACCGTCGCAGGAACCCACATGGTCTTGGAGTTGTTCTCCTGAGGTTTGACATTCTGATGGACTTTTCTCAGTCTCTGGATCCATTCTTGTTCATCAGTCTATGTCATTGATTGTATTCCTCAAATGAGTGAGATCATGTGATATTTGTCTTTCTCTGCCTGGATAATTTCACTTAGCATAATGCTCTCCAAATCCATCCATGTTGTTACAAATGGTAGGAGCTCCTTCTTTTTTCCTGTGGCGTAGTATTCCATTGTGTAAATGTACCATAGTTTTTTAATCCACTCATCTGCTGATGGGCACTTCGGCTGTTTCCAAATCTTAGCTATGGTAAATTGTGCTGCTATGAACATAGGGGTACATATATCCTTTCTAATTCGCCTTTCTAATTTCTTGGGGTATATTCCTAGAAGTGGGATCACTGGGTAGAATGGGAGCTCCATTTTTAGTTTTTTGAGGAATCTCCATACTGTTCTCCACAGTGGCTGTACTAGTCTACAATCCCACCAGCAGTGCACGAGAGTTCCTTTTTCTCCGCATCCTCGCCAGCACTTGTCGTTTGTTGATTTGTTGATGTAAGCCATTCTGATAGGTGTGAGATGGTACCGCATAGTCGTTTTGATTTGCATCTCTCGGATAATTAGTGACTTTGAGCAAGTTTTCATATGTCTCTGGGCCTTCCTTTTGTCTTCTTTCGTGAAGATTCTATTTAGGTCTGTTGCCCATTTTTTTATTAGATCATTTGTCCTCCTTTTATTGAGTTGGGTGAGTTGCCTGTAGATGCTTGAGATTAAACCTTTATCACTAATAACATTTGCAAATATGTTCTCCCATACAGTGGGTTTTCTTGTTGTTTTGTTGATGATTTCTTTAGCTGTGCAAAAGCTTTTGATTTTTATGTAGTCCCATTTGTTTATTTTCTCTTTAGCTTCCATTGCCCTCGGAGCAGTATCATCAAAGAAGTTCTTTTGGCATATGTCTGAGATTTTTCTTCCTATAGATTCCTCTAATATTTTTATGGTTTCCTGTCTTACGTTTAAGTCCTGTATCCATTCTGAGTTTATTTTTGTGTATGGTGTAAGTTGGTGCTCTAGTTTCATTTTTTTGCATGTATCTGTCCAATTTTCCCAACACCATTTATTGAAGAGACTGTCTTGACTCCATTTTATGTTCCTGCCTCCTTTGTCAAATATTAATTGAGCATAGTGGATTGGGTTGATATCCGGATTCTCTATTCTATTCCATTGATCTATATGTCTGTTCTTGTGCCAGTACCAGGCTGTTTTAAGAACAGTAGCCTTGTAATACAGCTTGAAATCTGGTATGGAAATCCCACCGACTTTGAGCTTCTTTCTTAGGATTTCTGTGGCTATTCGGGGCCTTTTTTTGTTCCAGATGAATTTTTGGAGAGTTCTTTCTAGGTCTGTGAAATATGCCATTGGTATTTTAATGGGGAGTGCATTAAATTTATAGATTGCTTTGGGTAGTATGGACATTTTAATTATGTTGATTCTCCCAATCCATGAACATGGAATGTTCTTCCACCTGTTTACATCTTCCTCTATCTCTTTTTTCAGTGTCCTGTAGTTTTCCACAAATAGATCTTTTACCTCCTTAGTTAAGTTTATTCCTAGGTATCTTAATTTTTTTGGTGTGATGGTAAATGGGATTGCTTTTCTAGTCTCTCTTTCTGTAAGTTCACTATTAGTGTATAGAAATGCCATAGATATCTTGGCATTAATTTTGTAGCCTGCTACATTGCTGAACTCATTTATTAAGTCTACTAACTTTTTTATGGAGTCTTTCGGGTTTTTTATGTACAATATCATGTCATCTGCAAATAAGGATAGCTTAACTTCTTCTTTTCCAATTTGGATGCCTTTTATTTCTTCTTCTTGTCTAATTGCAATGGTTAATACTTCCAGTACTATGTTGAACAGGAGTGGTGAAAGTGGGCAACCCTGTCTTGTTCCTGTTCTTAGGGGAAATGGTTGTAGTTTTTGCCCATTGAGTATGATGTATGCTGTGGGTTTATCATATATGGCTTTTATTATGTTGAGGTATGATCCTTCTATTCCTACCTTATTGAGAGTTTTTTTTAAGAAAGGATGTTGGATTTTGTCAAATGCTTTTTCTGCATCAATTGATATGACTATGTGATTTTTATCTCTCAATTTGTTTATGTGATGTATCACATTTATTGATTTGCGGATATTGTACCATCCTTGCATTCCTGGGATAAATCCTACTTGGTAGTGGTGTATGATCTTTCTGATGTACTGCTGGATCCGATTTGATAGAATTTTATTGAGGATTTTGGCATCTATATTCATGAGGGATATTGGCCTGTAATTCTCTTTCATTGTGTCGTCTTTATCTGGTTTTGGTATTAGGGTGATGCTAGCTTCATAGAAGGAGTTTGGAAGTTTTCCATCCTCTTGAATTTTCTGGAATAGTCTGAGGAGTATAGGTTTTAGTTCTTCCTTGAATGTTCGGTAAAACTCCCCTGTGAAGCCGTCTGGCCCTGGGCTTTTGTTTGCTGGAAGCTTTATGATGACTGCTTCAATTTCTTCCAAAGTTATTGGTCTATTGAGTTGTTTAGATTCTTCTTGATTGAGTTTTGGGAGGTTATATTTTTCTAGAAACATATCCATTTCCTCCAGGTTGTCCAGTTTGTTGGAGTAGAGTTGTTCATAGTATTTTTTAACAATCCTTTGTATTTCAATGGGGTCTGTTGTTATTTCACCTCTTTCATTTCTGATTTTATTTATTAGGGTCCTCTCTCTTTGCTTCTTGGTGAGTCTGGCTAGAGGTTCATCAATCTTGTTTATCCTTTCAAAGAACCAGCTCTTGGTTTCGTTGATCTTCTGTATTGTTTCTTTGGTCTCTATGTCATTTATTTCTGCTCTGATCTTTACTATTTCCTTCCTTCTGCTTACACTGGGCTTTTCTTGTTGCTTTCTTTCTAACTCTTTGAGTTGTTGGGTTAGATAATTTATTGCCGCTGTTCCTAGTTTTTTGCAGTAGGATTGTAGAGCTATGAACTTCCCTCTCAGAGGTGCTTTCACTGTGTCCCATAGATTTTGGATTGTTGTGCTATCATTGTCATTTGTTTCCATGATGTTTTCTATGTCTTCCTTAATCTCTCTAGTAACCCAGTCATAGTTTAATAGCATGCTGTTTAGTCTCCATGTGTTTGATTTCTTTGGATTGTTTCTATTGTAGTTGATTTCCAGCTTTATGCCACTGTGATCTGAGAATATACTTGATATGATTTCTATCTTCTTTAATTTGGAGAGACTTTGCCTATGACCCAACACATGGTCTATCTTTGAGAATGACCCATGGGCACTTGAAAAGAATGTATATTCTGTGGCTTTGGGGTGAAATGATCTGAAGATGTCAATTAATTCCATCTGGTCCAGTGAGTCATTGAGAATTGATGTTTCTTTACTGATTTTTTGTTTAGAGGATCTGTCCAATGGTGATAATGGGGTATTAAAGTCTCCTACTATGATTGTATTGCTGTCTATCTCTCCCTTGATGTCCTCTAGGAGTTTTTGTATATATTTGGGTGCTCCTGTATTGGGTGCATATATGTTTACAAGAGCTATTTCTTCTTGTTGGATTGTTCCCTTTAGTATTATGAAGTGGCCTTCTTTATCTCTTGTTATGTCCTTCACTTTGAGATCTAATTTGTCAGATATAAGTATGGCTACCCCAGCTTTTTTTTTCATTTCCATTCGCCTGAATAACTTTTTTCCAACCTTTCATCCTCAGTCTGTGTGCATCTTTTTTTCGGAGGTGGGTTTCTTGTAGACAGCAGATACATGGGTTGTGTTTTCTTATCCAGTCTATTACCCTATGTCTTTTGATTGGAGCATTTAAACCATTTACATTTAAAGTTATTATTGATAGGTGCTTATATGTTGCCATTTTTGTTCTTTGCCCCTGTGTTCCTTCCTCGCTTCCTATTTCTTTTTACAGCAGATCCTTTAGCATTTCTTGCATTGCTGGTTTGGTGGTAATGAATTCCCTTAGTCCTTTTTTATCTGTGAAGCTCCTGATTTGACCTTCAATTTTGATTGAGAGCCTTACTGGGTACAGTATTCTAGGATTCAGACCCTTCCTTTGCATGACTTTGTAGATTTCATTCCATTGCCTTCTGGCCTGATAGGTTTCTGTTGAGAGATCACTTGTTAGTCTGATGGGTGTTCCTTTGTAGGTGACTTTCTGTCTCTCTCTGGCAGCTTTTAAGATTCTTACTTTGTCATTGGTGTTTGCCAATTTAATTGTAATGTGCCTTGGCGTAGGTCTTTTGGGGTTTATTTTGCTTGGGACTCTGTGAGCTTCTTGGATTTGTGTGGGTTTTTCCTTTCCTATACCAGGAAAGTTTTCTGTCATTATTTCTTCCAACAGGTTTTATATTCCTTGCTCAGTTTCCTGTCCTTCTGGAAGCCCAATTATACGGATGTTGTTTTGTTTCATGTTGTCCCAAAGTTCTCTTAGGCTCTCCTCCTGCTTTTTAATTTTTTTTCTAGAAGCTGCTCTACTTGGTTATTTTTTCCTACCTGGTCTTCTAGCTCACTGATGCGATCCTCTGCTTCTTCTAGTCTATTCTTAATACTTTCTATTGAGTTCTTTACTTCAGCAATGTCACTTTTCATTTCTTCTTGGCTCCTCTCCATTTCTTCGTGGCTCCTCTTCATTTCTTCATGGCTCTTCATCATTTCTTCCTGGGTCTTCCTCATTTCCTCTTGGTTCTTACTCATATTATCAAATTTGTCTTCCATTCTTTTCAGCCACCTTATGACCATTTCTCTGAATTCTTTCTCTGACAGGTTGTTAACTTCCATTTCGTTTACCTCCTTTTCTGGCGAGCCTTGCTTTTCTTTCATATGTGGGCTATTTCTTTGTCTTCCCATGGTCTCTCTTCTCTGTGTATCTGGTTATGTAGTTCTCACTCTCTCGCTGAGGCCACGATGTCTCTGGCCGACTCTTTGATCCTCCTGGGCGGACGGTAGCTCCAGCCCGGCAAACCCTGCAAGCCCGTGGAGCCACCTGGTGCTGAACTTCTCAGCAGATTCCTCAGCGGTGGCGGGGATCAAAGCCTCAGCTCCCTCCTCAACCATTTCCCTTCCTTCAGGGGCCGGGAGCCCTCTGGCTGCCCTCTCTGGGTCGCTAGGCAATGCCTCTGAGAGTTCCTTCCTGGCCTTGGGCGTGGCTGGAAGTAACATCTGCCTGCCAGCCTCCTGCAGACACCAGCAGCTCCGGCGGCGGGGACCCCCAGTTCTGCTGCGCCTGGGACCGTGTCCCCACCCCACGCGCGTGCTTGACTTAACGTGTTTCCAGTCCCCGTTCCCCGGCTGCTGTCCGGGCAGATCCCTCCCAGCTCACAGCAGACCGGTGACCGCTCCCCACCTCCTCCCCTGTTTTTTTTTAAACTGAACTTTAAAATATTTTTTCCTTAAACATTCTTCTGTAACTACAAAAAAAAATGTATCATCCCATTAGGAGTCCTGTGTGTTGAAGATTATGGTTGCATCATTAATATATTTCATCATTAATTTTTGATATTTGGATTTATTGGCTTATTTTTGAATAGGATATTGTTTTTCTTTTAATTTTCACTTTTTCCTCCATTTGTACTCACTTTTTCTGCCTAAGATTTTGTGGCCTGCAGTCCCTAAACATGTGGTGTGGTGTGATCTGATATGCCTGGGCTGAGGCGGTATTAGGGATAGTCACCTGGCTGGGAGGATTCCCTTTCAGTCTCATTTCAGGTCTCTGTCTGACACCTCCCTGGGCCTGTAGCTTCCCAGGAACTGGAACTCTCCTTGGTGCCAGTGAAAAACCCTCCTTTCTACACTTGTACACTTTGCAGGTGCAGGTATTAGAATATTTTAGATTAAATGTTAAGTCTTCTCAAGACCAAGTGTTAGTCAGAATAAAGTAGGTTAAATTCCAGTGATCAATGACAACACTATTTCTCTGGCATAAAAACAAACAAGCAAAAAAAACAACAAGTTTTATTTCACATTCGTTTTCACTGTGGGTTCTGTGGCTGTTTTTCTTTCTCATCTTCATTCTGAGACTCAGGCATATGGACATTCTCTTTCTTCAGCAATAGGAATGGAAGAACTGTCATTAGATCCTAAAGCTTCTTCCACAAAGAGTGATCACTTTAGCTCATGTTTCATTGGCTTGAGCAAGTTTGGAGATTAAGTCTAACATTAATTGCACAGTAAAGATTCTTCCCCCAGGAAGATTAATGAGTATTTTGCACTGTGCTATAATATGTAGACCACATTCTCTTATAATTATCTTTCTACCTATGAATAACTTAATTCTCAGCTACCACATTCTGTCTTGCTTTCCTCAAACTGCCTGGTGTATGGCTTCAGCTGTGAATGTCACTCTGTATTTCCTTTTAAATTTTGACATTATGGTTCACAATATTTTTCTTTTATAATTCTTTATTGTTGAAAATATTGAATATTGCTCCTTTTTCCTCCCATTGACCCCCTCCAGCCTGCCCCCTCCCCTTCCCCTATTCCTGTAACCACCCCTGCTCTAAGATTACATCCCATTGTCTGTGTCTATGGACTATGCATATATGCATACAAGGTTCTTGGATGATTAACTCCAACCCACCCATCCTCCCCCCCCTTCCCTCCTGTTTAATGCTTCGAGTCTTTGAATTCACTCTTTTCATCAGTTTATTTTGTTATTTAGATTCCACATGTGAGTGTAACTCTACATTTCTATTCCATGCATTCTTTTCTTGATTTTAGCCTTCTTTTTGGTTTTCTATTTTTCAATTTGTGTATCATTATTGTATGTTTAAAGTATACAAAGATGCCTCAAATAATTAGTTCAATATGCCATCTTACTCAGAATGTTATCCATAATTTCTTTTTTTATGGAAAACTTCAAACACCACAAATCCATGATTAAGCCCTCCTCTCTCCAACAAATTATCCCTTGGGATCAGTGTTGGTTTAGCAATACAGAACTAATACCACCTAAGCCTGATGTGACGTGGAATTTTAATATTTTCCAAGGCTTTGGTGTTAACTGGTCAGGTGGACTTTCCTTGGAACCAAAATGCATTCATTGGCCTAAACATTTTCTTAATTAATAAGTGTAAATTGGAGCTTATTCAGCTGAACTATGCAATTTTTGGTTTAATAAAAACCTAATCTGCTCACTTGTTTACTTTGCTTACTCCCTAAAGGCTAAAGCTTCAGTGATTGAATACAGTGTTTAATAAAAAGAATAAAGAATATTTATTGTAGGCACTGCCATATTCCTAAGAGCTAGACTTGGCTACAGACCAGATGGCTCTTGGGTAGAATCAGCCAGGGTGTCCTCAAGCTTAGGTCATATATGGATCTGGGCTCAGACAGACACATTTGTAGAACAATATCCTGTCTACAGAGTGGATGAGTGGAGTGCTGCTAGCACCTCCTGCCATTAACTCTTTTCCTCAGTTAGCGTTTACATTCCTGTGTACGTTCTTCCTCTGATGCTTATGTCCCATGTGCAGAATGGTGGCTACTCATTCAAATGTGTCATCTGTACTGGATGAAATTGAACTAATCTTTACTTCTTTCCCCACTGAAAGCTCACATTTGTCACATCACATAGAAATTAACCTCTCTAGCCGAGACCGGTTTGGCTCAGTGGATAGAGCGTCGGACTCCGGACTGAAGGGTCCCGGGTTCGATTCTGGTCAAGGGCATGTACCTCGGCTGCGGGCACATCCCCAGTAGGAGTAGTGCAAGAGGCAGCTGAGTGATGTTTCTCTCTCATCGATGTTTCTGAATTTCTATCCTTCTCCCTTCTGCTCTGTAAAAAAAATCAATAAAATATATTGGAAAAAATAACTTCTCTAGGACTGGCACTGAGAAAGAGTGAATAAAACTCATGTGCAAAAATGCAGGAAATACACACTTTCTAATAAATACAGCAAAGATCTCTCTGTGAGTCCTTCCTGAAGTAATTGGATCCCAGGGTTTGATCTTCAAAAAAATGTTTGATGATAATTTGCAATCACAAGGGAAGGATATTCCTGTGTGTGTGTGTGTGTTTGTGTGTGTGTGTGTGTGTGTGTGTGTGTGTGTGTGAGATAGAGAGAGAGAGAGAAAGAGAGAGAGAGAGAGAAAATGTGTATTTCAAAACAAATCTCTTTACAAAAAGTTTTTAAAAATTCTTTGAATTTTATTCATTTAGACCCATGATGGTGAATCTATGATACACGTGTCAGCATTGACACGCATAGCCATTTTCGATGACATGCGGCCTCATGCAGTCACATAAGAGAAGTATGGGGCCACATGCTGAGAAGGACATTTGATCCTTGGCTACTGCACGGCCAGGTGCAGTAGCTGAGGATGAAATATTTGCTGTAGTGTAGTGTAGACACTCTGTGCCAGAGGTCTGTAGGCCTAAACAACAGAACTCCGACCCAGAACTTCTAGTTCTGGGACTTTCACTTAGGTCATTAGGGGATCTTTGACCTCACTTCTGGCCGGTGGAGCAGGGAGCAGCAGAATGCCAAGGGGGATGCATCTCTGGGGGCCCTGTGATCGCCATTACCAGCAACCACATAACCATGGCAACCATCATCCAATCTACTGTTCTGGAGTGTCATGGATTTCTAATTGACCATCATTACTGAAATAAGTGAGGGAGAGGCTGGGAGAGTCGAGGGCCTGTGCTATGGGTATCATTTCCCACCATTAGAAATAGTGGCAGCCATCTTAATTTATATAAGGAATGTCATTTTGCAGCATAGTGCAGACTCCATTTCACCACTATTACTGTTGTGCATCCTTATTAACCCCTATTTCTGCTTATTAACCCTGCCCTTTCCTAAAAAACAGTTACATGTGCCATCTTGTGGTCAGTTAGACTAGTTAACCCCTAACTGCCTGCAGGGCTAACAGGCTATCTATAATTCTATCTTCTGTCACTGCCCTCCTGATAGAGAACCCCAAAAATAAAAAGCAAGGTTAACTAAAGGAAGTGATAGTAGTAGTAGCCGACCCTTTCAAGAGACATGGACCGAGATATATGGCATTATAGAAAAAAATGGCAGATCATTTCGCGTTCTATGTACTGAAAAGGTAGTAAGCAGAACGTGGAATATAAATAGACATTTTGAAACTAATCATTCCCAGTTCTTGAAAACAAGTGAGGATGAAAGGAAGGAATACATTTCCAGGCAGCTATACCTTTATAAGAGGCAATCTATTTCCATCCTTAAATTTATAAAAGGCTCTACAAATTTAACATCTGCAAGTTTGAGCAATGCTCACTCCATAGCTCAGCATGGAAAAGCACTCAGTGAGGGTGAATTTATTAAAGAAACTCTTCTAAGATGTGCACCAGTTCTATTTCATGATATGCAGAATAAAGATGCAATTATTAAGAGAATATCTGATTACCACTCAGTAGAAATATCATAAAAGACCAAATAATGAGTCTGAGCACAAATGTACAACATCAATTAAATAGAGACATAAGTGATTGTAAATATTTTTCAATCTCTCTTGATAAAACTACTGATATCATATCATATGCTCAGTTGGCCATTATTGGTCAATATTATGATGGTTTCACAATGAGAGAAGAGTTGATAAAGTTAGTATCAGTGCCAACAAGTACATCAGGAAGCGAAATATGTAAGGTTGTTATACAAACATTCTGTGACCTAAGCATTGATATCTCTAAAGTTGTGTCAGTGATGACAGATGGAGAACCAGTCATAGTGGGGAAAAAAGTCGGATTCATCAAATTGTTTATGGAAGTTATTGGACATCTGATTGTTGTGCCTTTTCATTGTATTATCCACCAGGAGGTTTTATGTGTCAAGGCAGGATTCACCAACTTAAATGACTTTATGTTAGTTGTTACAAAAATAGTTAATTTAATAGCTGCTTGCCCCATTCACAAGATTTCTGCACTTTTACTGGAGGTTGATTCCACCTATGGTGGACTGCTGATGTACAATAATGTCAGATGGCTGAGCCGAGGCAAAGTTCTTGAGCACTTTGTGGAGTGCTTTGAAGAAATTAAGGTATTTCTTAAGGATAAGGATCTGGGAAATTTTTCTCAGCTCAATGATGATAAGTGGGTCAACACCCTGATATTTTTTACAGATAGTTCTGTTCATATTAATGAACTGAACTTAAAGTTACAAGGTTTTGGCAAAAGTATTGACATTATGTTTGGATACATAAAAGCTTTTGAAAGTAAACTTAAAATTTTCAAGCGAGATGTAGAAACTAAAACTTATAAGTATTTTCCTCGAGTAACAAAATATTTTGAGAAGGCCAGTGCAGCTGTACAAAATGAAATGGAAGCCTTGCATATAAAGTACCAGCATGTTTTAGACTCGTTGTTTGACCAGTTCAGTGATAGATTTAATTAAGTTAGAAGCCTAGAACAGACCATAAAAATAATTAAGAATCCTGATGTAGTAGTCTACAGTAGTTTGGAATTAAATGGTTTCCAATGGATGCACATTATTAATTTGAAGATGCAATTTGCAGAATTTCCAGACAGCAACTGGGCTCAGTTATTTGTGGACTTAGGACAAAGCTTGAGAATCTGGAAAGGTGCTGTTTGGAGAATCAAGAGGAGTGCTATTACAAACAGAAAATTTGGAGTGCCTGGAGCTGACTACCAGACACTTTTAGCACCCTGAAAAATATAGCAATGGCTTTACTCACAATTTTTCCCTCTACGTACTTTTGTGAGACCTTATTCTCAGCGTTAAATAATATAAAAACCAACAAAAGAAACAGATTGACAGATGAAGTTATTAGTGCTTGCTTGGGCTTGAAGTGTACAAAATACCAACCTTCAATTGAAGGTTTAGCCAATGAAATTCAGCAACAAAAAAGTCACTAATAAGCAGGTTAGTTAAAGAATTCCCCTTCCCCCTCACTTATCTTAGTTCATGGCACCCCACACAAGTTAAATAATATCAAGACCAACAAAAGAAACTGACAGATGAACAAAGGAGTCACTAAGCAGGTAAGTGAAATAATTAGTTTTTGGTTTATTAAATACAGTCATATATTACAATTATACATTTTTGTTATTTAATCTATAAATATCACGAAATTATGGGTTTTTTTTTCTCGAAGTGACACACCACCAGAGTTATGCTCGTTTTTTTGGCGAATATTGACACACCAAGCTCAAAAGGTTGCCCATCACTGATCTAGACTATAGTCTTTATTCAACACTTGCCTTTTCAATCTCATATCTCCTAATTATTCTCATACTTAAAATTATGTATTAAAGTCTCCTTAATTCCAAAAGAAGTTTCTTCTTTGCTTCAATTCTTTTTTATCTCTGAAATCTCATCTCTATCTCTTCATTTGCCAAACAATTTGTGTTGATTATGTATAGCCTTAAAGGCAGGATACATAGTAGTGCCTACCAAAGTCCAGCTAATGTCCCCATGACTGTACTGAAGCATATTATGACTTGTCAGTCAGAGTTAGATGCTACATGCACGCTCATGTGAGGTCATGGATACAGTGCAGCCTCCTGAAGTGTCAATTTTACTAAATGATAAGACATTCAGAACATTTTATTATTAAATCAAGTACAAATTATGGAGTATAATGCAAAATTTTTATTCACTCAATATTAAAAGAAGATTCTCAAAGCCCTGTGGTATCACCAGCTTGCCCCAAACTCCCACAGGATGCTTGTTAGGTGTACTTTGGAGCAGCTACCTAGGCATACTGTGGATGAGGCCTCAGGCTTGGCAGTGAGGTCTGAGAGTGCTGGGGATGTCTGTACCCCGTGGACCCTCCAAGCTAACGAAATGAAACTTCGACAATGATGAGAATCTGCTGAGAGAAAATTCCCATTTATCTGAGTAACTAAAGTAGATATGGTTGAAAAAAGCACAGAAAATGCAAGGTCGTATTTTTTGTTGTTGTTATTACTTTGCAAAAATGACAGGAGAGGGAGCTCTAGACCCACAATGCTAGAAACTGTTCTCACCTCACTGTCTTCCTCAGAAGTACTGGAAACACCAGAGAAGGGAGAGGAGGAGGGAAGGAGAATGGAGGACAGGGAGAAGAGGATGAGACAGACCATGGCCAATTTCCATACAAAATATTGTAAGTTATTATAAGGAAAGAGAATAAAAAAGAATGATTCAAACAATAAAATTATGCTAGAAGTATGCTCCCAAAACAATAGACTATTATAAGCTAATATTTTAAGTAGCTGGAGTAATCTAACAAGCTATGAAAAAAAAAACATATATCAGAATGAGGAAAACAGAAATAGATGATTAGAAAAATAAGATCTAAAAGAAGAAACAGAAAAAATACAAAAGAAACATTTTTCTCCATCTTCACTTTTGTTCTGTTGCATTAAATACTGTTGCTCTCTTGAGCCTCTCCTTCTCTGGCCTCCAGTTCAGGAAATCCACCAGTTCTCCTCCCACTCTGCCTCTGAGGCCCCTCCTCCTGGCTGCTGCAGGAGGTGCTGCCCATGGTTCTCTCAATTACATAAGCATTCCCTGTACACTTCCTTTACTTCACTCTACTCAGGGGCCGCAACAGCTTCTAAGTGTAAATGAGCTTAGATGCCCCTGCATCTCAATGTGCCATCCTGAATGTGACCTGACTCCCGCATGACTAGCCAGCAGACTTTGGGGGTGCCTCGTTGGCATCTGAGGTAGACCATGGTAAAAGCCATCTACTTAGTGATTAAATCTACATACAAATCTTCTAAAATTCTATAACTTGGAAAGTGGTGTTTCTTTTCTCTGACATTATCCAATTCACAACTCCAAAAGCATTGATCCCTGCTCTCTTCCTCACCCTGCCATCTCAGCAAACATTCTTATGGGCTTATTTCTGCTTCCAAAGGATTTCCCAGGTCTATTCCCTCCTTCCAGTCTCCACTACCACTGCTCAGGCTACATCTGCCTTCAGATGGCCGCTGGCCATAACTTACTTGCCTTCTCTCACTTCATTCTGTCTCAGTGGCAGTCTGTGTGGTAGCCTGACTACCCTTACTATGTCAGGAATTGTGCTTCGGGGGGCATTCCATTTACAGAGAAAACAATGTAACCTTTGTTTTCTGATTGGGCCCTTCCAAGACTGGTATCAGTTTCAAAGTTGCATGGCTCACCTGATGCCCCTTTTTTCTCCTCCCCTTTTCTTATTACATTCTTATAAACACCTGGGGCTCGGAGCTGTCTCCTCCAGTCACCTATGCATTCCTCTCCATGGACCCCTTTCCCCACCCCTTCTCCTGCCTCTAAACCCCTCTCACAAGGATCAGAATATCATGTAAGGCCTGGTCATAAAAGTCTTCCCTGCAATTTAAACTCCAAAGGTCAGGGTTCTTATTGACCTGTTATGTTTTCAAATAGAAGAGATTTGGGGAAGCTACATGGTGGGAAATACTTGACTGAGTTTTTCTGATAGGACCAAAGCAAAGATATTAGGGTAAGTAGGCATTTTATTCCCAGGAAGAAAGAATAAAATAAAATAAATGCAACAAAAATATTTCAGGACACTAAGTCCTTGAATACTGGGTATGTGCTGGGTTATTCTTATCATGCAGAGATGAATGTATTTGGCAACTGTCTGGATGTATTTATTAAAGACATTTAGCCCAACTACCATATTCACTTTCAGAAATTTATCTCTGGTGTTAGTATCAGTATGTATTAAGAATTAGACTATGGTCAGGTTGTGCACTGCCTAACAACAGGGGTACATTCTGAGAAATGTTAAGTGATTCTGTTGTCTGAGTATCAGAGTGCACTTACACAAACCTATATGGCACAGATATGATATATGATATAGTCTATTGCTCATAGGTTACAAACTTGTACAGCTTGTTACTGTATAAAACAACACAAGATTAAATGCAATCAAGAGACAGGAAAAATACAAAATGTATGAGATTACTGTGGACATAACCTGACCTGCTGTTTTACAGCAAATTTTGTTTTAATAAGGAGAAAGAGAATCCTATCTAATAAAATAATAATATGCAAATTAACCGTCACTCTGCTATAGCCACAAAGCCACACCTACCAGCCAATCAGGAGTGAGTATGCAAATTAACCCAACCAACATGACTGCAGCTACAGTGAGAGCAGGAGGGAGGCTTGGGTTTCCCCCATGATGGAGGAAGCCGAGCTTTTTGCACACCCTGGCTGGCCTACTCCAGGCTACAAAGTTTCAATTATAGAAGGTAAATAAATCCCAACAAAAATGGCGGCAGCCACGGAGCTGGAGAGAGCAGGAGGCTAGAGTTGCCCCCAGAGATGGAGGAAGCCAAGCTTCTGAAGCCCTGGCTTGCCTTGGCCTCTACTACAAAGTTTCAATTATAGGAGATAAATAAATCCCAACAGAAATGGCTGCTGCCAAAGAGCCAGCAGAAGGTTTGACTCTGCCCTAGGCAACAAAGTTTCAATTGTAGAAGATAAATAAATCCCAGATCCCAGGGCCTCTGCTTGGGTCACCGGGGGTGTGTGGCTGGCCTGCAAACCATCACAAGCCCCTCGCCCAGGCCACCCCATGGCCCAAGGACACCCCAACCCTGATCCAGGACATCCTTCAGGGGAAAACATCTGGCCCCCACCCATGCACCAGGTCTTTATCCTATCTAATAAAAGAGTAATGTGCAAATTGACCATCACTCCAACACACAAGATGTCTGTCCCCATGTGGTCAAAGATTCTGCCCCCATGTGGACACAAGATGGTCACCACAAGATGGCCAGCAAGAGAGGGCAGTTGGGAGGGACCAGGCCTGCAGGAGAGAGCAATTGTGGGAGGGGGGACCAGGTCTGCAGAGAAGGGCAGTTAGGGGCAATCATGCTGGCAGGGGAGCAGTTAGGCATCAATTAGGTAGACAGGGGAGTGGTTAGGGGGTGCTCAGGCTGGCAGGCAGAAGCAGTTAGGGACAATCAGGAAGGCAGGCAGGCGAGCAGTTGGAAGCCAGCAGTCCTGGATTGTGAGAGGGATGTTCGACTGCCCATTTAGGCCGGATCCTGGTGGACATCCCTCATGGGGTCCCAGATTGGAGAGGGTGCAGGCTGGGCTGAGGGACCTTCCCCCCTTGTATGAAATTCATGCACTGAGCCTATAGTGTGTGTGTGTGTGTGTGTGTGTGTGTGTGTGTGTATCAGTATATATATATATAGTAAATCAATATATATATATATATATATATATATATATATATATATATATACACACACACACACACACACTATTCTGGAAGTGGTGATTCCATCAGCTCCCTCACACACTGGTATGATACTGTTAGAAAACTATCTTTGCATTTTCTTTTCCTTTTTACAAAACTGATGACACATTTCAGATGGAGCAAAGACCATTAGCAGATGGGCAAGCCCTCAAGGATGAATTACAGGCCTCAAACTCTGTGACATTATAGAAATGAGGGTTGATCATCGTGTCACTGGTGTCCATTAGTTCATAATTGTAGACTCCTGCAAATGGAACATTGTAACCAGCTGCCTTTGCCAGGCTACTGAGTGGCAGCTCAGAGTCAAATATGCCAGGTACATTGCCAATGAAAACCTCCTTACCTGGAACAAACATGGCTTATCTATTAAGGCACTGTCTGAGGAGGGCACCAGATTTCTAGGGAGAGCAATTTAACTTATCTCACACTTTGTATGTCGGCCTGGTCCTATTCTGCATGATCTAAATACCAGGAAAATAAATGTGTCATTCAGTGATTAAATTGGTAAACACAGATTTAAGACCAAAACTAAAAAAAATAGTTTTCTCTCCATGCTGGAGGATGGATACCTCCTAGGTCCAGATGGCATTTGTTTTCTTCATGCACTGTTCATGTGATAGGATGGTAAGTTCAGATTATCTGCTCCAAAGACACGTTCAATTTAACACCCAACAAGAGTTATTGCGACCACATGCTTTGCTCTCTCCATGCTCCTTTAAATTGCCAAGGTCTCTTATATGAAAGCTGCACTGACCAATATACATTTTTAAAATATGAAGAAAACATCCCTTACTGTAATCCCACCATTGGATGTAGATTTACTTTTTACAAATTGGATGTTAAAGGGCCAATGATCTGGGGTAAAAAGAATGTTAAAAATTCACTAGACATTACTTGTTATTACTGTGAATTTTGAAAATTAAATTATTTTTACTCTAATACCACATTGATATCAGGTCTATGTAAAGGATGTTTAAGTAGACATTAGGAAATAAATAGATCATGGATCACTCAAGGCAGAAATCTTATGTTACCACAAAAGAGCATCACCTCACATAAATGTAACTGAAAGTCGGGGGAGGATGTGCAGCTGTAGAAAATGGGTGGGAATAAGGGTTTGAACTTAATTCACACTTTGTAAGCTGGCCTGGGCTTGTTCTGCATCATCTAACTGCAATGAAAATAAATGTGCCACTCAAGGTCATCAAATTGGTAAACACAGATTTAATGTACTAAAACAAACAAACAAAAAACCACTAACAATTATGACAACTACTCAGAATCTGGCATTTTCAATTTATGGTGTGCTCTCAGATATAAAGATTTTAAGATGGAAGCTTGTATCTTTCAATTCCTGACTATGTGAGACACCAGGGTTAATGCAGAAAGAAGGACCATCCATGGACATCCATCCTTTCATTGTGGTTGTGTTGAATCATCCTCTGAGCTAACACAAACAATTTTTTTTATGGAGTAGGAAATCATGGTTCAGGGAGTACTAAGGAACTTGTCGGGGGCCATGTGACTCTGAGGTGGGGAATTTGGGATTCAAACAGAGTGCTGTGAGGAACCAAACCCCTACTCTTCCTCTAAATCACCTGCCCTCCAGCAAAAGCACCTGTACTGGATGAATGAGACACATATATCATTTTTGCTGTCGTGTGACTGGAGAACTAGAGACCTTGATATATGGGTGTGGAGTTGGTTTGGAGGTTTATTTAAAAAATACACACATCCTTAGTAATATCTTTGTAAGTATTTTTGTACTTATTTGTGTGAGACTCTGCATGGCGGAGTAGGTAGTGAAACCCAATTAGCCAACCATCAGTGTAGACACCTTCATCACAAAGGTTTGCTTGTTTCATCTTTGCTGGGGACACATTTTACCAAATAGTAAATCAATAATTTCACTTCTAAATCTTAGAACTATTGCCATTTATAACTATTCATCTGAAAAAAAATTATTTTTGTGTGTGTCTGTGAATGTTTATGAGAGAAGTGAGAATATCTTTGTTGTTTGTTGAAGATTGCTGATGGATAAAAGATCACTTTTGCAGTTATTTGGTGTTGAGGAATGGGTGTGGGATTTTGAGTGAGAAAGACCTATGTTCAAACACAAGTAGCAATGAATTATGTGATCTTGACCAAGTTGTTTAAACTATTATTTCATTTCCTTAACTATAAAATGGAGAAATAATATATTCTAACAGTATTATAGTGGTAATTAAATAAGGTGCTGGGTACAAAAAATAGCTAGCACAATATTTTGAACATAGTATACATAGAGTAAATGCTAGCTAGAAAATTACTATCATTTTATTGCTGTAGTCACACCTTGGAAAATCATCTGTTGTCTACAAGCCTCTAATCCCTCTCTGGTAAAGTGAGGCTAAAGCGAGAGAGCACACATGAAGGCTTCTCCAAATCATAGAGCCTTAATAAATGGCAATCACTCTCTTCCATCTGCTTTCATCCAAATACCTTTTTGCTTCTAAGTACTGCCTCTTGCCACACCTGAGGTGCAGATGGTCAAGACTCATAATGTCTCCAGAGCCCCAGCATTTCCACTTGGACCATCTGTTTTGTGAGCAGATAGCCATACTCAACTTAACTTTCCCTGACCCAAGGAGTCACCACGTGTAGAAACTCTGACCCACATTTAGTCGGATTATGTACCATCTAGCTTCTTGCTATAGGAAATGTGCTACCTTGGATCTTGAATAAACCACATAACTTTTCATGGGCTTCCCTTATAAATCACTGTTTCAATACAGTCAATGCTATTCAAAATGTAATGTGCATCCACATTCCCTGATGATGTCCTGATAACGAAGCTTCGGTTTCAGTAGGTCTGGGTCCAGGCTCAGGGCCTAAATATCAAAGGTCCCAGATGATGATAAGGCTGAAAGACCTTACTTTGAATAGGGAGAATCTTGGAGTCCTTGCAAATGTTGTGGAATTAATTAATGAGTCCTCACACTATTTAGAGTAGACTATAGCTTTCACTAGCTGATATTATCAGATATTCTTTACTTTTAAATTTATCTTTTGTTTTCTTACCTTTCAATCACAGTTTATATTAAATGCCATCCCGCATTTTTGATGGTCTGGTATCCCAAGTTTCATCTGTACAGAAAAGTGACTTTAAAACCATGTGCTGTACAGAGTGGTCCCCCCACTGTCCCCAAATTATCTCAACATTATTGACTATATTCCCTGTGCTGGAATCCATATCTCTGGGGCCATTCTGTAACTACCGATTTCTACTGTTTAATCTGTTCACCTTTGGCACTCTGTCCCCCAACTGCCCTCTCCTCTGACATGTCAGCCTATTCTCTGCATCCATGAGTCTATCAGACATTCTTTTAAAGTATATATTCTTCACACTGACCTTTTGTCCCTTATATCAACATCTTTCCCTTTAAATGTGGACACTTAAAGTAAAAATGCTAACTACTTCTCAAATAAGTCCTTTACTCTTGGATCTACCAAACTTCGATCTATCTGAGTTTTTGGTATTTGTATCTTTCCTTGTTTTCAGCTTTGTAAACTCCTTCTCATCCTTCCGAGTGAGTTTATCATTCCCTAGCTCATCACTCACTAAAATAGCACATTGTTTTCTTTGCTGTGTCCGAAGGTATGTTGCACACATGTAAGCTTAGTGATTATTTTACTTTTTTTGCAATTTCCCCCTCTATTTTATATTCTTGATGATAATGGAGCACCATGATGGAATTTCAGAATCAATTCCCAACATCTGATACTGTCTTGGCAGACACCAGACATTCACAAAATTTAAGAGGCTGAAGGTATATATATAGAGAGAGCAAACAGTCTTTTGGAATCTCTTGCTCCTCCTTGATCAATGTAAAGTTAAAGAAGTAGCTTGGCTTTTCTTTTCTTTTTTAAAAATGTATTTTTATTGATTTCAGAGAGGAAGGGAGAGGGTGAGAGATAAAAAACATCAATGATGAGAATCATTGGCTGCCTTGTGCATGCCCCCTAACAGGAATGGAGCCTTCAATTCAGGCATATGCTCTTGACTGGAATCGAATCTGGGACCTTCAGTTTGTAGGTTGACGCTCTATCCACTAAACCAAACCAGCTAGGGCATTTGGCCTTTCTTGATACCAGTTTCTTCATCTATAAAAATGAAAATATTTCACTTTTCTTCATAAGGCTGATGTGAGGAATATACAAGGTCACATCTGTGTCATATTTAGCTACAATGCCTGAAAGAATAGCCAATAAATGTGAACATTTTGTTTTATTATAATTACTAATATTATACTGGAGGCCCAGTGCATGGGATGTGTGCACTGAGGGGAGGGGGTCGCCTCAACCCAGCCTGCCCTCTCACAGTCTGGGAACCTGCGGGGGATGTCCCTCTGAGGGCTTAGACCTGTTCCCCACCTAAGCCATCAGTCGGTCATCCTTATTAGCGTTTCCGTGGAGGTGAGAGAGGCTCTCACCACCACCACTGTACTCACCAGCATGAACCCAACTCAGGGCTTCTGGCTCAGCAGTGCTCCCGCTGTGGGAGCACAATAACCACCAGGGCTCAGCTCCTGCATTGAGTGTCTGCCTCTTGGTGGTCAGTGCATATCATAGCTACTGGTCATTCTGAATTCCATCGATTTGCATATTAACCTTTTATTATATAGGATTGTTTGAGAAATACCTCAAGTAACAAACAAATATTAAAATACAATTCTTCCTCTTCTATTCTAGAATTAATGAGTTAATCTTATATTTATTTATTATGGTCTTATATGATTTTGTTATGACTCATATTTTCATAGGTTAAGAGCTATCTAAATAGACAAACAAACAAAATAGACAAATGCATATTATTATGCATTTCACACACTTGTCCCTTAGAACATGTTTTAGAAATAAGTTATAGTAAAATTTCCTTTAAGTAATACTTACATTTAGACAATTTTATGAATGAGAGTGTCTGGCATTCCCAAAGTCAGTCATTTACTATTATACTTTGCAATTGTGATACAGAAATTTCTGTGTCTACTGTTTGTTTTCATTGCTGTTTTTATGTCCAAATCTCTTCTGATCCATCAGTCCAAGAACTTGCCTAAATTATCCTTCCCTACTTAATGCTCACTCTTTAAAAAAAAATATATAGATTTTATTTTATATATATATTTTATTATATATATATAGATTTTATTATATATATATAGATTTTATTATATATATAGATTTTATTTTATATATATAGATTTTATTATATATATATATATATATATATATATATATATATATATATATTGATTTTTACAGAGAAAGGAAGGGAGAAGGATAGATAGAAACATCAAGGATGACAGAGAATCAATAATCTCCCACATGACTCACTCTGGGAATGGAGGCACAACCTAGGCATGTGCTCTGATCAGGACTTGAACCACAATCTCTTGGCTCCTGGGTTAACTCTCAACCACTGAGCCACACCAGGTGGGCTTGTTTTTCACTCTACAACAGAAATAAATGGATTAAAGACATTAAATAATTGGAACACAGTAAGTGAAGAAGATTTTCACCTTCCATAAAGTCTCTTGTATTGATTGCAGTTTGAATGCTAATGACTATTTTCCCAGGAGTGGGAAAAAAGAAATCAGTTATAAAATACCCAGGAAGTCTCTCAAAGAAACTAATTAATGGCATCATTATCTTAAGCACAGCAAAGATTATTGAAAAGTTCCCTATTTCACAAAATACTTTACAAAATAAATTATGATTACCTGAAATACTGTGCTTGAATGAATCTTCCATTGATTTCCTGTATGTTTACAGATAGGGTTCGGGCTTTATTTTCAGGAATTTACCCAGCACTTGAGGGAGAGGACTCCGTGGGCAGAAAAAGTAATTTCCTGCTCTTGCATGCTATAAAGGAAGAAAGAAGAACTTGAAATGAAAGGGGTGAAGGGGATGACAGAGTCTTGCATACGTGCCCTGCCACACATGTGGCTTCCTTAGTTTGAGTAGAAATGGATTGGCTGAAGTAAAGGGCATGAGCATGTCCAGATGTGCTGGGCAATGTCACAATTTTTACCAAAAAGTCAGTTGACATTTTGATTGTGTTGTATCCTTGACAATACATTGTATTTTGGACTTTTACATTTTGTTACATTTACAAAAGTAAATGCATCTTGTTTTGAATTTTATCTGTACACCATATTTTCTTATGTGCTATGAACATTTGAATCTCCCCAGTTTTCTTTTTTGAGTCCTTCTTCAAGTTTTTTTGCCCAATTTTCTCCTTGGTTGTCTGTCTTTTCCTTATCCTATCTAATAAAAGAGTAACATGCAAATTGACCGAACCTCTGCTACTCTACTAGCCAATCAGGAGCAGGGGGCATGGCCAGCAGACATGGGGCATGGACAGGGGGCATGGCCAGTGGACATGGCCAGCAGGTGTGGCCAGCACACAGGGGGCAAGGCCAGCAGGGGGGTGGCCGCAGTGCTGTGAAAGCAACCACCACACTATAAGCTCTGCTGCACGGTACTTAAGGGCTGGCCTCCTTACAGTTATGGTGACTGAATCACATGCCAATGAGCGCCCGAGGCACCTTGGGTAATGAGAGCCAGGTGGGAGGCTGGGCTGTGAGCCAAGCGGCAGTTTCAGACCACGCCCCCAGCCAAGTGCCTATGAGGGATCATACAGATACCCTGGTGGCCACTGCTGTGTGAGGCCCAGGGGTCCCTGTATGCCCCACAGCCCAGCACCCATGATGGAGGTGCGGGGGGGGCTGGCTGCCAGTCTCTGGGGTGTGCAGAGATCCTGGTAGCCACCACCGGGTGGTGAAACTTCACAGTGCTCTTGGTTTGTGCAGGGTGTGGGGAGCACCAAGAATGCTGGGAAATATAGTTCTGGTGGCAGACCCACTGCTGGAGAGAGTTTGAAGTACTGTGATGTTTGGAGATGTTTCAGAAAGTTGTCTCTTAAAACAAATATGA
Source organism: Antrozous pallidus (assembly GCA_027563665.1). NCBI lineage: Eukaryota > Metazoa > Chordata > Mammalia > Chiroptera > Vespertilionidae > Antrozous > Antrozous pallidus. The sequence continues at coordinate 71,235,722 of CM050510.1, read as the reverse complement.
GATCAGAAGATTGTGCTTATAGATAATGGTTAATAAAACTTGGATATGGCAGGCTGAGGAGCCAATGGGGCGAAGCTACCATCTGTGGGATTATGTTTGACCGCCTCTAAGTCAGAATCCTGCTGCGGAAGCCTTGGTTGGCCTTGGATAGCAAGTCCCCCTCCATCCCCGCTGCCGCAGTGTTGTCAATGCGCATTGGGACCAGGGTCCAGTGCGGAGAATCCTTTGTCCTGGGAGAGGGGCACGGCCTGAAAGGGGGCCGCCCCCACGCCCATAGCAGAGCAGCTCCCTCGCTGCGATCTGTTGAAAGTCAGCCCTTGACACAAGGTTTTTTTTTTTTTAAGTAAAGAAAAATTAAAAACAAACAAATAAACAAAAAAACTTGGAGATGGCAAACATGATAGCGGATTTCATTTAGGAATGGATATTATTGAAATTCTCCATGAAATGATTTGTAATGGATCTATTATTGAAGCCACCTTTGGAAATAGTATATCCTCTATAGATAATATTTAAAATGTATCTAAACGTGCAATTCTTTGTCCAAAAAATGAGCATGTTCAAAAATTAAATGAAGAAATTTTGGATATACTTGAAGATTTTCACACCTATTTGAGTGATGATTCCATTGACTCAACAGATGATGCTGAAAAGGAAAGTTTTTCCATTGAATTTCTTACAGTATTACTCCTTCAGGAATGCCATGTCATAAATCAAAATTGAAAGTGGGTGCAAGCATCATGCTATTGAGAAATCTTAATAGTAAATGGGGTCTTTGTAATGGTACCAGGTTTATTCTCAAAAGATTACTACCTAACATTATCGAAGCTGAAGTATTAAGAGGATCTGCAGAGGGAGAGGTTGTTCTGATTCCAAGAATTGATTTGTCCCCATATGACACTGGCTTCCCATTTAAATTAATTCCATGACAGTTTCCCATGATGCCAACATTTGCAATGACTATTAATAAATCACAAGGACAAACTCTAGACAAAGTAGGAATATTCCTACCTGAACCTGTTTTCACACATAGTCAGTTACTATGTTGCTTTCTTTCGAGTTTGAAGAGCATGTGATGTTAAAGTTAAAGCTGTAAATACTTTATCCCAAGGTAAATTAGTCAAGCACTCTGAAAGTGTTTTCACTGTTAATATGGTATACAGGGAGATATTAGAATAAGTTTAATCACTTTATCAATCATTATTTGCATCAATGTTGTTTTTATATCATTGTTGTAAAGTGGGAATTTTTGAACACTCCAGAGAGCCATGGACTTTGCCCCAGATAGAGTAGTCAGTGCTGACACCAGGCCAGGCCTTGAGATACAGTCTCATGGGCCCTTCCCAGCACGTAGGCCTTGCAAGATAGAACACTGTCACCTTTCTGAAGAACAGGATGACCCTGTGGGTGGCATGGTCATCAATGGCATGACTCTGATGTAGCTTGGGAAAAACTGTTTTGTCTTGGGTTGCTTGTTCTGCAAAAACAGGATGTGGTTAATGTGCTTAAAAGTGGTCCTGCACAAAGGGTCGGGGCTGCTCTCTAGTATCCAAGTGGATAATGGCAGAGCAGTCTCCAGGCCAGCTAATAAAGGCTCCCTAAATTTTAATTTGGTCTGGGCTCCAGTGGTCTTTCACTGGCATCTGCTCCACAACATTATAAGTTTTTTATTGTTGTTATATCATTTTTCATTATTTATTTATTTATTAAATTATGTATTTTTTCATATACATTGTATTCATTACCTTTTATCTGTCATACTTTTATTATAGAGAAAGGGCAAATAGCACTATTAAAATATTTCCTCTAATTAATACCCTTTTTATGTGCAGGAATTTTGTGCACCGGGCCACTAGTTGATTAATAATACTCTTTTAGCCCTAACTGGTTTTGCTCAGTGGATAGAGTGTTGGCCTGCAGACTGAATGGTCCTAGGTTTGATTCCAGTCAAGGGCATGTACCTTGGTTGTGGGCACAGCCCCAGTACAGGGTGTGCAGGAGACAACTGATCGATGTTTCTCTGTCATCGATGTTTTTAACTCTCTATCCCTTTCCCTTCCTCTCTGTAAAAAAATAAAAAAAATATATATTTAAAAACATAATACTCTTATAATAAATTCAAAATATCAGTGTCTGCTTGTGAGTGTGTGTGTGTGTGTGTGTGTGTGTGTGTGTGTGTATGTGATGTATATTAGAAATAGCTTTCCAATCTCTGATTAATACGTTCACTTAGTTTATGATACCTTTTTTAAAATATATTTTTGTTATTGTTTAAAGTATTACAAATAGTAGTACATATGTTTCTTTTTTTCCCCCATTGACCTCTCCCTGGCCTCTCCTACCCCCCAGCACATGCCCTCACTTGCCATTCCTCCCCTGCCCCCCGTGTCTTGTATCCATTGGTTATGCTTATATGCATGCACACAAGTCCTTTGGTCAATCTCTTACAGCCCCCGCTCTCCACTCTCCCCTGCCTTCCCACTATAGTCTGACAGTCTGTTAAATGCTTCTTTGCCTCTGTATCCATTTTTCCCCCCATTTCTTTTCTTTAAAAATTTTGCTTCTGCATACTAGAAATAAAAATATAAGAACAAAAAAATGTTTGAGTCTCAGTTTCAATGTTCAACAGTTAATAGAAGTTAATTCTGGATTATAATGTAATATAGATTTTAATGTAAATTTTACTTATATTTTCCTTTAGTTTTTTTGTTAGTGTGTGTGCTTTTTGTGTCTTGTATAAGAAATCTATCCTCACTGTTAATTTCTGAAAATATACTTTGATATTACATTTAACAATTTTATATCCTTGCCTTTTACAATTAGAACTTATTTCACCTTGAATTGAATCTTCTTGTTTTACCATTTATATGAGTCAGACCCAATTAGTAGATGGAGAGCTCATCTATTTTTGAAAATAATGTAATATAAAATATTGTTGACTAGATATAAAGTATATAATGCATGTCGTTATGTAATGACAAAGACAAAACAAGTGAAAAAAGAATCTTGAATTATCATAGAGGTAGCAACAACAGGAAGCAGTTACCACACATACTTTTTCTTCTATGTTTGGGAAAACAAATGGAAAGATTGGTATTTTTAGTATTTATTATTTTAGAGTAAAGGGCCCATGTGGTTCAGGGGAGGGGGTGCTGCTTGTTTGTTCTGATGTCTCTGAGCTCAGAAGAGGGGCACTGGCCAGCAGGAGCCATGTCATGGGAGTGTGCAGAGAGGTCCTGCAAGGAATGAAAAATCTACAAACTGTAGTAATACCTAACATGCAACCAAGATTCATTGGCACTATGGATACAATAGCTAGAAACTGTGGGAGAAGGTAACAAAGGAGATTCAATGAGAACGTACATGTTCTAGCTGAGATGTGAGCATGAGAAAGACCAGTAACAAGGAGAACCAAGGAGAGGAGGTGGTAGAAGGAATCATTTCTACCTGCACCTGTTGTGGGGAAGAGATGAGCTTAGGGTATATCGTAGGAGTGGCCTAAGGGAAATGCATTTAGAGGATGAGGAGGGAGATGCAGATTAGCTTGAAGGAGAGATTTTTCCACTACTGGATCATGCAGGTCCTTTCAGACCCTGGTGTGAACTCTGTGGGAAAATGTAGTGGTGTCTGGACTAGACACACCACTTAAAAACTCATATAAAGAACTAGACACACCACTTAAAAAACTCATATAATAGAGCATGAAAACGTTGGTGTCATCTTGAGCCTGTGTGGTTTCCATTGAGATGCATCTGATGAGCTTCTGACTTGGGCAAATCAGTTAAGTTCCTTGAGCTCCAGGCTTCCTCTATAAAGTCACAGAATTGGCTGTGTAATAGCTAAACTTCTTCCAGACCAAAGACTCTGAAGTCAGAGACCACATGCAGATGGGCACAAGGCCTGCTCTAAGGACTTCTGAACTTTGAAGAGAATGTTTTAACATGTCTCTGCTATTGCTAAGGATCTTTACTCTCAAATGTGTCCTGGAATATCAAGGGAGAGTGAAGGGAAAGTGGCTCCAGGGAAAGCTACCCTATTATCTAACCTTATTACTAACTTCTTTGGTGGTTTCTTAAAAATATTAAAAAGTAGAAATTCAGTTTATTCCATTGCTAAAGTATTACTTATCATTCAGAAAGCAGATAGCATTACAGGGAAATATCAAATTCGGCATGAGACCCAAAGATATTTGAGACTCTCACTCAGGCTCATTGCCACCTTCTTTTATAAACACTAGTTATTACTATTTACAAGCATGGTGATTATAGTCCAGGCCTGAAATTATGCCAAGTTGCTTAAATATTTGGATAAGATAGCATTCGCTTTTATTTCTTTCATTTTAATGATTAGATTATATGATAGTCTGTAATTAGTTTTTGCTTTTTAAAAAACATATATTTTATTGATTTTTTACAGATAGGAAAGGAGAAGGATAGAGTGTTAGAAACATCGATGAGAGAGAAACATCGATCAGCTACCTCCTGCACTCCTCCCCCCCGAGGATGTGCCCGCAACCAAGGTACATGCCCTTGACCAGAATCGAACCTGGGACCTTTCAGTCCTCAGGCCGACTCTATTCACTGAGCCAAACCGGTTTCAGCAATTTTTGCTGTTTAATTAAAAATTTCCACTGGAAACAAATGTTGCTGAGTCATGCCACATCACATACTAGGAGAGGGTGGGCAAGGTAGTGGAGAGAGTGAATCTGATTCTCCTCAGGGGCCCACAATTGCTGTAAGAAAAGCAACTCAAGAGGCCACCACCTAAATCCAAGCCTGATGATCAGTTAAGACTTTTCAAAGTGCTTCTTTCTAAAAAAGTCTTTAATTTTTAAGATGTTGCTTCACATTGTTAGGTTGCCTTTTGGAGCTGACATGTGCCATTTGGTCCATAAACCCAGAGTAGCAAAGCAGGAGGAGTGATGAGAATAATTAAGGAACAGCAGCCAGAAATATAGAGACAAATGATGTAACCGGCAGTCTGAGGAGGGTTCTGGAAGCAGGTACAAAACTGGGCATGTTTGATGTTCATCGTCAGGTAATCATGAGTGTTTCTGATGGAGTGCACTGTGGAACGCATTAATGCACCAGGGAGATAACCTCTAAGGCACAATTTGCTTATAACGTTTTCAGTCCTACTTGGCATACATGCTAATCACTTTGTTTTCCAAGCATTTTTACTCATTTTCTGTATGCATCTGAAAGACTCCAGCTCCCACTTCCCTCACCTCTCCCCACTCTGATTTGATGGAATTACAGCTCTCCAGAACACTGTTTACTGCCAAGGCTGTAATTGGTTGTCAGACAAAAATTTCATGGGAGGAAGCTGCCACCTCACACTGCATTTTAGCCTCTTGCTTTTCCAAATGTTTGCACAGACTCTCTAGCAATTTATTTCTCTCTCATTATGTTCAGCTTATAAAGAAGACCTCTGTAAGAGCACATATACAGAGGAATGCTATAAAAATGGAATGACATTTAATATTATTAGCTTATTTTGGTGGCATCTTGACCTACTTATTGTCATTACACTTGAGATACCATAATTGCACTTTTGATAACATCAGTTTGAACAAATGGAATTTGTTCAACACTCAGGAAAGGGACCTTTTAGTCACTAGATACTGCTAATGTATTGCCTAGAACACTGCTAACATTGTCTTAACACCTGGGCAACAGGATGGACATGTCTACCTATCCAGGGCTCAGGGCTGCCAGGCATTCAGTGACAAATTAAATGAAATAGGATATGATTTGAATGGAAATCTGTAGGACTGCAATCTCTTGTCCCCACTAGGGCACTTGGAACTTAGATTGTGGTCCAAGGTCACCTGGAGCTTATTAGAGATGCAAGGTCTCCAGCACCACACTAGACCAACCTGCATCAGAATCTTTATTTTAGGAAAATTATCTGATGAATCACAGGGAAAACTGAGAAGTACCAACTGTACAACATGCCTCTGAAGAAAGGTGTTTTCCACCCTTTTTCCTATTTCTTATGATTGTGAAGACAATCATCTGGCATACTTGAAGCAAATTTATGTTTCATTTCCCCACATTCAATTTTTTAATATGTATTTTTATTGATTCCAGAGAGAAAGGGGGAGATAGAAACATCAATGAGAGAGAACCGTTAATCAGCTGACTCCAGCGTGCCCCCATTGGGGATCGAGCCCACAACCTGGGCACATGCCTTTTACCTGAATCAAACCCAAGACCCCTCCTTCTGCAGACCACCGCTCTATACACTGAGCCAGACTAGCTAGGGCAAACACATATAATTTTTGTAGGAGGATTCTGGGATCTCAGAGTACTATTCAAATTCTTTTTCCTTCTTTACTTAAATAAGCTCTTTACTGCTTCACCTCCTAACATCTATTGCAATTTTATCCAGCAAATTGACTTCCTTTATTATAAGAAATAAAAATAGCTGGCGTTTCCCTGTTTGTGTTGTGAAAATGGAATGTTTTTTAGTTAATGTATGCATTCTCACAGATTTTCAATTCATTTTTTTGTATCTTGAGTAATTGTTCTTACATAACTTTGGGCATGATCATTTGTGAATATGTAGTAAAAACAGCACAATGTTAAGTGGTTATTTTGAAAAAATATTGTAGTGTTCCTATTTTTATTTGAGTGTTTTCTACCTTGAAAAACACGCTTTCTATTTTTACTGGGTATCACAAACTTAAATCTGAATGATGCAAGATGATAAACATTTGGACATTTTTATAAATATCCCAGAAAATAAATATCCAGATTGATTTAAAACCAGTAAAGAATATCTGCTTTTTAGGTTTAAACATAACATGCATTTGGAGTTGACTTTTGGGGATGCATTTGTGAAGATCTCAAATGCTGCTTCTCTCCATGTGGGTGTTTGTGAAGAGCTTCCCGCAGGGATGTGGCATGAGTACATTTTCACGTGATGATTGAGTTAGTTGGCAGTAAAGGAGCTACTCCAAGACGCCAGCAAGATTCGGATGGTCTGCATTAGGAAGGAGAATGGCAGTAGGTTGGCTGGGAGACATAAACGCTATTTCAGGGCTACTAACAATGGAATTTCATATCTGATTTCAGTGGGCATACAATAACATTTTGGTCTTTTGTTGCCTATGAATGTTTCAAAATAACATATTCTACCTTCCTCCTGTGCAATGGTGTACCTCTGCTCCCAGTATTCATCCTTCAGACATTTGCAGGTCTCCTTCCTTCATCTTCTTCCAGGCTGGTGAAATTCACCTTTTAATTGAGGGTTTCTTTCAGTACTCTGCATAAAATTGCAACATCTTTCTCCTGAACACAGACACAGATAGCCCCCTGGCAATCTCTAGCGCCCTGTGATTTGTTAGCATCTCTGCCTGGCTATTTTCACAGTCCCTGTTTATTTTCCCTAGATTATGATCTCTAAGAGGGAAGATTGGTTCACTATGACTTCACCAGGGCTTATGCAGTAGCTATTAAATTTTCACTGAATAAACAAATGTGCAGAATGTGATTGTATGTAAAATTGTAAAATGTATTCTCTTTTTAAAAAAGAAAAGTTTGTATTGGCCTAATGTGTTCCACATGTTAACCAGTGTTTGCTTTTCCTACAATGGAGGAAATGTGGGGAAATGGCAGAGTGAACCATTTGGCTTATGTCTCTTCCTATCACATCTCATTGAAATGCTTCTAAAGCAACTTAAGAATAAAGATGACAGGCAGAGGGAACCATTATGAATAATGCAATTTGGCTTGCATATAGCTGGGTAAGCCCAACAATTGTCTTTACTCCACAGTGACAGTAAAAACAACGACCTCTAAATTAATTGGACCTTTAAAGATAAAATAAAATAAAACTGTGATCATTCATTGTCCCACATCTCAACATCTGCCTGGATCGGGATAAGCCTCCCCCCCCCCACCCCCCCCGCCATAGAGCTGCGTTCCCCAGCAGCCTCCAGCGGGCTGGCACAGAAGTGCTCAGAGGTAGATCGTCTTGTCTGTTGTGATCCATGCTTTGGAGAAGAAACCATGATATATGATCAAATAAATATGTAAAACAACTTGTGGCCTATTGGCACCCAGACTGACTTTGGTCACATCAGAGTTTGACAAGCATGCCTTCCCTATCCACCTCTTGGAGACAAAAACGATAACTGTCACAGCTTGGCTTAGGTGTTGGCATCTGCTTGGAAAACACAGCTAATTTAGATGAACCCTAACGGACAATACGTAGTTCCTCTGGACAAATGTAATGTGTATATGTATTGCCTGGAGCTCTTGCTGAAATACAGATTCACTCATTAGGGCTGAGTGGGCATCTAAGATTATGTGTTTCTTATAGTCTCCAGTTGATGTATCACACTTTGAAAATAAATATGAGATGTTATTTTTAACAAATTATTGAAACAAATAAAATAAATATGGTTGGGCTCAGAACAAAATCTATTTTGAAATATATGTATATTTACATGAAAGAAAATAAACTTATTAGGGTAAGACATTTTTCTTTTGATCCTAGATTAGATTAAAAAATAATGGTTAGTTCTTTTTTAAAAAAATATTTATTGATTAAGATAATACATATGTGTCCTTATCTTCCCATTGCTCTTCCATCTCCCACTCACGCCCTCATCCCCCTGGTGTCTGGGTCCATTGGTTAGGCTTATATGCATGCATACAAGTCCTTGGGTTGATCTCTCCCCCTTATCCCCACCCTCCCCTACCTTCTCTCTGAGGTTTGACTGTCTAATAGTGATTAGTTCTTAAAGGTAGAGTAAAATCTGGGTGAAATAAAAATAAGATCTTTATTATATATATAAAAAAGCAGAGTCAATATTACTAAAAATCAATCAAAAGATATTCAGGATGCAAAAGAGATGTCCCAGAAGGTTTACTTAACATAAAAGTGCATAATGACAAGAAATTCGGGACACCAAAATACTGCAAAACCTGACCCAGGACAAGGTGAAGGGATTAGAATCAATAGATGATTATGTAACAAAAGAAAATCATCCCAGAACTACAAAAACTCTGAGGACAAGAAAGAAATTACTAATGGGAACTAACTTCAAAATAAAAATAAGATGCTTCATGCTGCCAAGTATAAAAAATAGCCATTTTCAAAGAAAAAAAATAAGACTAAACTTGAATTTACCCTTTTTAGCAGTCGAAGAAAGCAATAAAGAAACATCTTTAAAACTGTTAGAGCTGGAGAGAACTAAGATGGCGGCATAGGTGAACACCTATCTTGCTGTCCATGCAACAATTCTGAAACTACAACTTGACAATGGAACAAACATCGTCCAGAATCACCGGAGAGCTGGCTGAGGGAAAATTCCGCACATAAAAGTAGAGGTGGGGCGCAGTGGTGACTCAGGAGCAGCGGTGCGCAGCTTTGAGGTTCGAAGCGCGAGCGAGCTGTGAGGGACGGGCAGCAGACAGCAAGCCCGGCTGGTTTTCTCCAGCGGGGAGGGCGGAGGCCTCCCCCAGCACCGACCCCCCTAGTTCCAGGCGAGCTCCCAGGTCGGGGAAAGGAGGATCCCGGGTGGCTGAGGTCTGTGAGTTTGGGGAGAGTGCACGAGTAAATTGGAGCAGCAGTTCCTGGAGTCTGCGACCAGGCAGAGAACGCGCGACTACCTCACTTGCTCAGAGACCACCATACTGCTTTGTTTTACAACCGAGTGAGACTTTGGCTGTGCAGACTCATTTGGGGAGAGGCAGAGTTGTCTGGCAATGGGGAGACCAGTGGTGGATTTACATTGCCACCCAACACTGAGACCCGTGAGCCGCACAGATAAACTGACACCGCGAGCCCCATTGACGCTGAAGCTGTGCGCCATGTAGGGCGGACCTAAGGCTGATGCCCCTCGCCCCTTAGATGCTGTAGGGCGGAGCTAAGGCTGACGTGCGCTGCATAAGGAAGTTGAGCCACTGTTCCTTAGAGGATACCTATCACACACTGATAAGGGACCAACTCAGGAAAGCAGCCACAATGCAGAGAAAAGGAAAGAACTCAGCTGTGAAAGAAATGGAGGAAAAAAGACAACTAGACATAGAGTTCAAAACCATAGTAATTAGGTTTATGAAGAGGCTACTAGAAAAGGCCGAGAAACTTAATGAGAACTATGACGAAATAAATAACACCTACAAAGAAATGAACAATGCCTACAAGGATATGAAAAAAGATCAACTAGAAATTAAGCATAGACTGACTGAAGAAAAAATATTATACAAAGACCTAAAAGCAGTCCAGATGACCGAAAAAAACCAAGTCAAAGATTTGAAATACAAAAAAGCAAAATCCACTCAGCTGGAAAAGCAAGAAGCCAAAAGAGTCCAAAAAATTGAAGATAGTATAAGGGGCCTCTGGGACAACCTCAAGCATACCAACATCAGAATTATTGGGGTGCAAGAAAAAGAGAGAGAGCAAGATAAGATAAGGAAAACCTACTAGAAGAAATAGTGACTGAAAACTTCCTCCACCTGGCGAAAGAAATTGACTTGAAAACCCAAGAAGTGCACAGAACCCCAAAATATAGGAATCTAAAGAGGACCACACCAAGGCACATCATAATTAAAATGCCAAGAGCAAAAGATAAAGAGAGAATATTAAAAGCAGCAAGAGAAAAACAGTTAGTTACCTATAAGGGAGCACCCATACGATTGTCAGCGGATTTCTCAACAGAAACGATGCAGGCCAGACGGGAGTGGCAAGAAATATTCAAAGTGATGAATAGCAAGAAACTACAACCAAGATTGCTCTATCCAGCAAAGCTGTCATTCAGAATTGAAGATCAGATAAAGTGCTTCGCAGATAAGAAAAAGCTAAAGGAGTTCATCACCACCAAACCAATACTATATGAAATGCTGAAAGATATTCTTTAAGAAGAGGAAGAAGAAAAAGATAAATGTGTAAATTATGAACAACAAATACACATCTATCAACAAATTAATCTAAAAATTAAGTGAATTAACAACCTGATGATCAGGATAAAATGAGGAATAGAAGAGAATCATGGACACAGAGAGGGAATGGACTGATAATTCTTGGTGAGAAAAACGGTGCAGGAATTACAGCAAGAGACTGGACAAAAATCATGCAACTATGGGAGAGGACGGGGGTCGGGGAGGTAAGGGCGGAGAGTGGGATGGGTACTGGGTGGAGGGGAGCTATTGGGGGAAAATGTAATTAATAAAATGAACAATAAAGATTAAAAAAATAATAATAAAAACTAGCATAAAAATATAAAAAAATAAAACTGTTAGAGCTATCACATGCGAACTAAAAGTTTATATCTTGACATGTCCTTAAATGTAATGGCAACACAAAGATCTTTTCAATCCTGCACAGTCCAGAAATTTCTCACCAGCACCAGTGACTGGGCCAGTGCTCAGCACTAAAGGACCAAAGAATGAACTAGATCTGAAATATGCAGGTTTTAAGTTTTTTCATGGCTTAATCAAGCTGCAGAGGTTAATAAATTAAAACACTAAGTGCTTTTTGCATGTCCCTTTGTAACACTCAGTACATTGCACTATACTCTTACAGTTGCTTCCTTAGAACTTTCTTCCATTTTATGATAACCTTAAGGAAAAGTCCTTTTATTTACACTGTTATACTTTATCTGTATTATCTGGTATATGCTCTGAAAGTATTTGTTAATTTAATGTGTCACGTTTTGTGGCATAATCTCATTTAAATTTATTTTCGGACCTCTAGCTCTGATCACATTGAGAACTTCTGTGGAAGGAATCTTAGAAATCACCCAAGAAATCCAATTTGGAGATTCTATATTGCAGCAACATTTTCCAAACCAATTTTTAATCTTTAAAGCATCTTTGGACAGTGGGGCCCAAAGCTGGGTCTGAAGCCTGGCTTGGAATGAGCATGCACACAGGCTGTGATAAAAGAACAGAGCTGGAGAGGGGGAAGGGAAGTGGTAGCTGGCCCTCAGGCGACTCCGGATCCCAGACACAGGGAGTGGCAGGGGTAGTACTTAGGAGAAGGAACTGCCACTCTGTGCAGGTGGCATGGCTCCCTTCTAGAATGTCTTTTTCATTGCAAATCACTACTCACTGCCACCTGTACTGGCTTCCCAGTACATGAGATCTGTGTGTACTGGACGAAAGCAGTAGGTGTCCCTCACTGATATCAACATGGAGCTTTGCAAATAGGGCTTTTCATCAGCCATTGTTTGTATACATTACTGGGTTGGCTGTGACAAAAATACTAGTTCATAGAATATTATGATTTACTAGAGGTCTGGTGCATGAAAATTGTGCATGGGTAGGGTCCCTAGGCCTGGCTGGTGATCAGGGCCGATGAGTCCTTTTGGCTGCCAGCAAGGGCCTACCTTAGTTTCGTGCCACACCCTGGTCTGCACACATCATAGTGAGCAGTCGAACTCCCAGTCTATTGAACTCCCAAAGAGACTATTTGCATATTAGCCTTTTATTATATAGGATAATTTTATTAAAATGCAGAATAGAAAAAAATGATCATTAACTAATTTATTTAAGAGTAGAATGGAAGCAAGTTAAGAGATTTGTTGAATGTTAATTTTATAAATAATAATTATTAGTAGTAGTAGTAAATAGGTACATTCGAACACATAGAGACCACTTGGGGATTCTCCTCCAAGAATACTGTTAATGGGGAGGGCTGGGAGCCAGGCGGACAATTCCTTGATCCTCGTGATAAATATTTATGTGCTTATCTACCCATGATGCCTGTAGTTGAGATGCCCCAGAGCTGCTTCTGGCATATTTGGATACACTTTACCTATAAAAGCCCAAGAGAGAATTATTCTCTGAGTTTTAGGACCAAACATTTAGGAATTTTATTTTGTTTTTCTTATGTTTTATTTTATAATAACCAACAATAACAGACACATATTTCCTTACACTTCACAAAACAGTTTCATACATATCATCTCACTTCTTTCTTAGCAATAAGCCATTTAGATGACAGTGTGTACTTAGGAAAACCCTATCATACTGTTGGTCTGTTCGTGCTCTACAGCCACCCTGAATTCCTGTATTTCTGTGATGTAGGGTCTATGTCTTTATTTATTTTACAGAGAAGGAGTGAGGCACAGAAATGTAACATAAGCTATTGGAAGTCACCCAATTGGTAAGTGCTGAAATGAAATTCCAAATCCACCACACTGACCCGCCTCTAGGGAAGTACTTTTACTATCTGTGCTCTAAGATTGCATATATGGCTATCTCCATCTTCCTGCTAAGAGTCTTGCAAAACCCACATAAATGAGTGTGTGACTTCTGCCTTACTGTCCTTTGACCTATATGTATATTTAAGAATACACATATGGTATCCTAAAGAAGTTCCTTATGCCTGATCCCCAGTGTCAGTAAAATGCCCAGGCACTTCTGGCTCTATTTCCTGATCTAGGTGTACTCAGGACTTACCTTGCAGGACTGGACCCTGCTCCTTGACACGTATGTGGGGCCAGGTCTTTTCATTGATTTTCTCACTGTTTGCCAAAGAAATAGCAAAGGTCTGGCGAGATAGTACTGATATTTGCATAACAGCTTACTGTCACAAATAAACACACACATATCCTTATAATTAAGAAATTGACACTTTTATTCTTAACTGTGTATGTGTGTGTGCGTGCGTGTGTGTGTGTGTGTGTGTGTGTGTGTGTGTATGTGTTGCCTAACCTCCAGATAAAGTGTTCCCTCCCCTGAATTTTCTCATGGGCTCTCCATTTGCCTTCACGTGGCTACAACCCACTTCCTTTTCTTCCAATACTCTGAGCATATGAGCTTTATTCCCTTTACCCTGGAATCTCAGTATTCTTCTTACTGTAACATAGAGAAATGCCATCTCCTTGATGCCATCTTTATCTTCCCAGAGCAGCCCTGAGAGTGTCACTTGGGAGGGCAGGCTGCCTCACTATTTTCACCAGGGAGGACCTTGCAGCTGGGCAGTAACCAGATGTTTTCCTGCAGAAGTGCATTTCTCTGAAAGGGAAGGGCTGTTTCAGTTGTGGTTTTTATATACCCACTTGTCCTTCCCTTTTTCACGCTGAGGAGAAGATCACTCCAGGCTTGGGTCCTGCCTTGTGCTTTTGTCTCTTCCCTTCAATCAGCAGTTCTGCCGATGGCTTTCCACATCATGGTCAGGCTCTTCCTGTTGCACACAGCTCTTCAGAACATTTTCCTTCTGAGGCTCCAAAATTACCATTCCATATCTGATATAACTGAGGCTCAAGGGCAGTAAATAACTTGCTAAAATGGTCCCTGAGCTTAGACTAAAATCCCACTAAGATTAGGGATTTTGGTTAGGACTAAAACTCCAAAAAGGTAGACTTTTTTACATTTTAAACTTCCCAAACATAAATCTACACTCTATATACACTGAGTGGCCATATTATTATGATCTCCGAATACATAATAATCTGGCCACTCAGTGTGTGTGTGTGTGTGTGTGTGTGTGTGTGTGTGTGTGTGTGTGTGTAATTAGAGGCCCAGTGCATGAATTTGTGGATGGGTGGAGTTCAGTCAGCCTTCCCAGGGGGAGGGGACATGAGCGGTTGGCTGGCCTGCCTGCTGGTTGAACTTCTGTTCGAGGGGACAATTTGCATATTAGTCTTTTATTATATAGGATATACACTGAGTGGCCAGGTTATTATGCCTTCAGAGATCATAATAATATGGCCACTCAGTATAAATGCTTTCTTTCTCAGCACTGGCACCTGTTTTCTGACACTTGTCTTATTGATATGTTTTGTATTTTCTGTAGGCCTTTTTTTCTTTCTTTCCTATTACTTCTACTCCTGGCCTATTGTGCTCTCGTTGGCTCATATTTGACTCAATTAAACACTTGCTAAGGAGGAGTGCCCAGATATTACCCTGGAGCTCAGCTTACTATCCATCCAGAGGTGTATTTTGTGAGAACTTCTGGAATGAACACTCTTCCCCATTGAACAGCTTTTGGTGCTTCTCCCTGGCTCCACTCTGTGCAGGAGTCCCACAGGGTGGTCTCCGGGTAGCACAGCATGGCTGATGCCTGCAGATTCACTGCAGACCTCGCTGACTCGGGTTAAGACACAGAGCAGGACTAACAAGCCAACAGGAGGACTATTTACGATGAGTGAGAAGGAAACTCGCTTCAAGGGAGAGATCAGACAGTGTAGGGACAAGCTCTGTGAAAGGAAAACCTGGGATGGCCCCGGTATCACTTTTTAGACAGCTGGTCACAGCTCGTGATCAGTTCTTTCTCAAGAAAAATGTGGATGCTGAGAACAAACCTGAGATGCAACTCAATTTCAGTCTTTAAGTATATGTATATGCATATGCTGTATTTCATAAGTCTTTTCTTTCTCTGCATAAAACTTCAAATTAGTGTTCTCTAGCCATTGTTACATAGAAATCCCTGCAATGGACAGATCTGAATGATTCTGCTTCTAAGGAAGGGGACACTCTTACAGCAAGTCCCACCCACCTCCAATCTACCTCATCTGTTCTGCCTTGTCCTGACCGATCTACCCTTTAGAAAAGCAGGCTCCCTCCCCCCCGCCTAGAGCAGCTCAGTGTTCTAAATGTTAAACACATTAGACTCTTTTTACAGTTGTATTTGAAATTCAATTTCTGCTTTGGACAGAAACTTTTGTTGGCCATTTATTATCACATGTTTTTCATTTACTTTGAAGAAGGTGGATATATTTCTCTGTGTGTTTTTAATCCTAAGTAATCATGATAATGCTTTTATAAAGTTTTACAAAGCATAATTAAAACATCATTTGTAATTGGGATCACTCAGACTGCCAAATTTTTAAGCTCAGTCTTATTTGAAACACCATTAATTTTTCTACCATCATTAATAGGAAATTTAGTTCTATTAAAACTAAACCAGCTATTGTTTTCTCTCTTGGACTCAGCCAATGAGTTTGGTATGCTCTGGAACTAATTGTGAAATGTTGCAAAACCAACGTTATGTGAACTGTACTGTAATTCAACTATATGAGGAAAACATGAACAGGTACACATCCTATATAATAAAAGGGTAATATTTAAATTGACTGAAAGCAGAATGACCAGTTGCTATGGTGTGCACTGACCACCAGGGGCAGACACTCAATGCAGGAGCTACCCCCTGGTGGTCAGTGCACTCCCACAGTGGGGAGGGGGGGAAGCGCTGCTTCAGCCAGAAGCCAGGCAGAGGGACATCCTCTGAGGGGTCCCAGACTGCAAGGGGGCTCAGACTGGGCTGATCCCCTCCACTCCCCCCTCAGCTCTCAGTGCATGAATACCATAAACCAGGCCTCTATGTATCAAATAAATCATCATGGATGGTGTGGCAGAGAGTTTGGCATCAGATAGGCTGACCCAAATTCTAGCTTATTCATGTACTCATTCATCAAACATACATTGAGTGTTTATCCTAAATGAGGCACCAAAGACAGATGCAATTTCCCTACAGTGTAACTTAGGATTACCATTATATTCTCTCAGATCCATTTTAAGTTTAAGAGTAACATGAAGGAAATAATATCTATTATATGAAAATATAATAATTACATTAAACTGTAATAATATTTGTCCAAGGTTCTTATTAGTTTTTAACAAGGTTATATATTAAAATAGATGAGAAAACAGAGATGAATGCATTTTATAAATCTTACAGGAATTCTAATTAATTTGTTTGTGCTAACAATGAAAACCATTTTGCTCTGGGTTCTATACTGACCTCTGTAGGAAAGAAAAGTTATGTGAGACTTATCTGCTAGCTTTTCATGCACAGCGTCCCCTGCAGTGCCAAGATTTAGCAAACAGGATATAGCATGGAAGTATTGCCAAGGTTGAGGACAAGCACTGTAATTGGCAAGTGAGGTCACTTGTTTAAAAAAAAAAACACTCATGCATGAAGCGGAGGGCACTTGGTAAAGGCAACAGTGCCCTGGGGAGACATTTTGAAGCAGAGATGTACAAAACTGAACCTTAGGAGGTGGAGAATAATTCCAGGAATGCACACAAGACATCAGTCTAGTTAAAGGGTGGTTGTGAGAGTCATAGGTGAGTGATAATGCTAACCATTGAAACTGAGATGAGTTCTGAACAATAGAGAGAGTAGGATTGTTCTCTTTCAAGAGTTAATCTGACATCACATGAGATGAATGGGTTCGAATCATGATTTTTCAGTTACTGCTTCCCAGTATGGACAAGTTACAAACCCTACAGCTTCTTGGCCCATCTATATATCTATCATCATCGCTTTGTTAGATGAGATCGAATGCACCTTGGTATCTAGCATTTATTACATTCTTAATCAACTTTAGCTATTATTTTCCTGCTTTCCTTTTATCTTCTTCTCATAGTTGCAATGGGCTTTTGATGATAAATTAGAGGGCAAAAGCTTCATGGCAGTGAGTGTTCCTGCACCTTGTGTAACTTACAGGGCTCATATTGTTATCATCCACTTCCGACAAAGGGGGACCTGAAATTATTGTCCTCAGGACTCCTCTAGCAAGATTACAGATAAGCTCATTGAAAGATGAAACAGATGGGGTGGAGACCAGGGTACCAGGAGTCAGGCTTTATTGAGGAGAAGACCCTTCCCAAGGGAGAAAGAGCGCACGTGCGGGATGAAGGAGTCTTCGAGGGGAGGGATGGGGCCCAGCGGGGGAGGCAGAGAAATCAGGACCAAGGGAGGGGAGGAGAAGAAGGAACCCAGCTGGACCGCCTCCCGGACGGCCTCGCAGACCCAGAGAATGGCCCACAGACCTGGAGAACAGTCCAGGAGAAAAGGTGCCACGTGGCCCACTGGAGACACCTTTTAAGGGCAGGAACAAGAAGGAGTTGGGCCCAGATGGAAAAGGAAGGGATGGGACACAGGGCACTCAGCATGCACTTGATTGGTGACTCAATGTCTCTGTCACAGATGCCAGTTACATCATAATTCTGCCCACCAGTTGGGGGGGGGTACCTATCATTCACATTTATTTTAACTGCTGTCATCAGATATTTCCTTTTTCCATTGAAATTGCTTCTTAATCTAAATCAAAATTCCTTCATATATATCAATAACATCAGGGATAGAAGTTATGCTATCAGTGATGTGTCCTAAAACTATTACCAGTTTTCTACCTGTTATTATAATAACAAGCTATTTCTGAGCGTTAGTGGTTCCAGATTTGAATTCATTTTGTTATGTAGTTAAGAACATCAACAATCAGCATGCCTTTTTTTCTCCTCAATAAAAAATGACCTCTCTTTTAATATTTTTCTGTGCTTTCTCCTTAAAATTAGATCAAGAAGATAAAGTGAGAAGAGCCTTGCCTTGCTTCAGTTTATCATTGTGTCGTTGTTTTGTTCCAGTTCTTTGCAGGATATAAGAAATTTTTAAATTCTTTTAAAGATAGAAAAATATTAAAATCACCCCAATTCTACTTTCTTATTGAAGCACAGCAAGTTTTCTGTTCCTTTTGCATTTTTTATGTCATGACCTTATTATATTTCAACACCATTACAATCCTACAGGGTACAGAATGCACCTGAGCAAAGGAGACATAGACCAGCTACCCTGTCTGTCCCTGTCTTGTCACCCACCTGCTCTACAGCAGCCCCCTTTCCCTTCTCCAGCCCCTTTGAGGCCTAGGCCCATGTGGCCTGAGTTGAAAGGCCTGGAGAAAGAGCTGATGTGCAAATTAATACACAAAACGAGAAATATAAATTTGGAAATTATGGGGGAAAGCCAGCTGGAAACTTAGTTCGAGGGACCAAGCTCCACTGAATCTCTGCACCCATTTTCTTTATATATACTAGAATACACAATTGCCTTTTAGGAATGCAAACAGACATATCAATGGTAATGTTTTGTAAACAGTGAAAGATTATTAGGTTAGAGGGTTTTCCCCTTGGCCATTGAGTCAGCAGCAGGTAATAAAATGCAGATATTTAGCCCTGTTAATATCAAAGCCCTATTCAGCCTTTTGACCTGACTTCTGGCATTTATATTAATTATTGTTGATCTTGGCTTCCAGCAAGCTCCACTGCCCCTCCTTATATACAGGGCTTCTTCTCTTCCTCAGTGCATTCTCTGAAGGAATCTCTTTGCTACTGACTCTTATATCTCCACTTTATCCTGCACACTTTCCAATGTTATCTTGCTTCTGCTCTCAGGAATTAGAGCTGATCTTGAATTATGAATCCTTGTCACCAGGTAGGTAAGTGATAGCAGTGTGGTGTGGTTGAGAGAAGTATTGCCCATATTTAACCTGAAAAAAGATACACAGATTCCTGCACCCCTCCCAGACTTGTTGGATTAGTTTTGAGAAAAAATCCTGGAAATCTGTATACTTAGTGAGTATGGCAGGTCAGCTTACTGAGTAGGCCTGTTTAGATATCCAGCCATGAAGAGTATACAGATGACAAATGTGAGCACTTGAGAATCCCAACTAGAACTGCAATACCACAGTTACTATCTGCAGAGAACTGCGGAAGTCATTAAACTTTTCTAACCACATTTTCTTATTCAGAACTGGAGACAGTACCAACTTACAGTCATCGTTTTTGTGAGGCTAAAAAATATGACAAGGTACACAAAGGCTGACATTTAAGTTATACTATTTCATTCTGCTTCCCTTTTTGTTACTATTGCCTTCTGAGAGTTGGTGAAATGATTGAATGTTGCTTTTTAAAAAATATACTTTATTGATTTCAGAGAGGAAGAGAGAGAGAGAATCATTGATTAGCTGCTTCCTGCATGCCCCAAACAAGGGATTGAGCCTGTGACCTGGGCATGTGCAATGATCTCCTGGTTCATAGGTTTATACCCAACCACTGAGCCACTCTGGCTGAGCTGAATGATGCTTTTTAATTTTTCTCTCTCTCACCAAATGCACTTGTGAAAAGCAGACCTGAATTTCAGAACCAGAGCTGTGATTTTGGTTCCCTGCTGATTTGCAGGATGAAACACAAGGATCCCCTGAGAAGTTACAGAACTGGTGGAAACATCTCTGCCTCACAGACACTTGGGCAATTTAGTCTTACCATGGAAAGCCACTCGGGCACACCCAGAAGAGGCTCAGAGCAATGTGTGCCCCAGGAGGGACAAGGGACCACGCTTCAGTGCCCCAAATGACTATATCCAAGATCCAGTAGAAGTTGGACATAGTTCTGAAGTCTAAATCCAAATAGATCCAGAATGCAGAGTAGCTCCTAGAAGTTGAGCAGGAAATGGAGACTTCCTGGGCAAAGAAGACAGAAAGCTCCAACTGACAAGTGGATGAAGGAGCTTAGCTATCAGCAGCTCCCCGAGCAGCAGCAGCCCCCTGAGCAGGAGCAGCTCAGAGATAGAGGCTTGAAACCAGTGGCTCAGCGTCCTAGATCCGCCATACAGCCCTACATGTTTTCTGGGGTTACAGTACCTGACCTGTGTCTGTGTTGATTCTTCAGAGGATCTGTTGAGTCAGAACCTATCCTGCACAATTGTTTTGTGATCTTGGAATTGACCTGTGGCAGGCTGAGGTGGACTGCAATCTCTCCAGTCCTAGAAGTAGGAGGTATAGCTGGTTCTGTGAGCAGAAGTCCAATGGAGAATTCAGTCTGGACTGTGGTGAAAAGGCTTGTGTTTTGAAGATCTCACACCCTACCCAGCCTGGGTTGTGCAGGTCAGTTCCAGCTGTTCCCTAGCCTGACCTGGGGTCTGGATAGTTTGGTTAGGATGCTGGGCCAGAGGGAATACAAATAATTGTAATTTAACCACATTTTTGGTACTTGTTTCCCTTCAATCCCAGCTAGTCTCTGTGGCTACTAAGGCTTCTTTCTCTTTCTTTAGCCCCTAGGATTCATAATAGTTCTGTGAAGTCAAACACACTACTTACTATCCAGATCCTCAGTACTCTTATTCTATATGATGAGTTTAAAAGGCTGACTGAGCAATGCAAATACCTGCCTGACTAAGCACCTAGTGCGAGCTTCCTCTTTGTTAGTTCCTCCTTTATGTTTCCTCCTCTTGCCATCCTAGCCTCCAAATACTTGTTTTTGTGCTCAGTCTTCTTGTATTTACACTAGAGGCCCAGTGCACAAAATTTATGCATGGGTAGGGTCCCTAGGCCTGGCCAGCAATCAGGGCTGATCTGTGGGGTGACTGGTGAGGCGATTGGGGCCCGCTTGCACCTGTCTTGGCCTCATGCCACCGCTGCTGATTGGTGTTTGTGGGGCAACTGGCAGGGCAATTGGGGCCCCCACTTGCACCTGCCTTGGCCTGTTGCCTTTTGATTGCTGGCCCTAACCCCCTTCACCAGTCACCGTGTGAAAGGTGACTGGGCCCCCTCTCACACCTGCCTTGGACTGGTGCTGCCTGCTCATCTGCTCCATCATCCTACTGTGGTTCACTCTCATTGAGGCCCATCAGGGCTGGCAGTGCATCTACTGCTGGCCTCTGCCAGGGCTGCATCGCCAATGCCTGCCATGTTCTGCACCACCCCCTGGTGGTCAGTGCACATCTAACTCCAGTTAGTCAAACTCCCTCCCATTTGGGGGACAATTTGCTTATTACCTTCTATTATATAGGATAGTAAGCTATCACTCCATTTTATTTTGATCTCTGAGAACCATGACCTTCCTTAAGGAAATTCCAACTGTGGGCAGAAGCATAAGAGCAAATAGGGTTTCTTTGGAACCTGAAGAATGAGTAGGTTGGGGCTGTAAAGGCCCTGAAATGAAAATGTGGGCACCCACAGAGTCTGGCCTCTTTGTGAGTAAAAAGAGGTCCTGCTTGGTCTCAGGGACCAGGATATGAGATCCTGATGTGGGAGCAAACCAAAGGAACATCATCCACTTATTTAGCACATTCGTCAAGCACAAACTAGACACCAGAATGTTAAGGTGTGTGCATCAGATTTGCTTCTCAGTTTACAGAACTGAGCAAGTAGCAAGGGAGACATGGTATGGAGATAGTCTGGTCACTATAATAGTCCCTCCTTCAGGATTCTGGCACTTATTTTTCCAGCTACTGGGATGCTTGTCTGCTAATGGCTGGAAATCTGACCACCTCTCCAAGAATTGCCTTTGGCTGAGGAGAACTGCTGATTGATACAGCATCTTCACCTCATCTCAGAAAAATTTATCTTCAGAGAAACCTGAAGGCTTGGCTCAGGGTTTGGTTAAAACTGCATTATAGCTTAACCACTCCTTGTGCTTAGTCTTTTTGTTGTTTGTTGACATATAATTCATATATCATAAAACATATCTAAAATTCAGTTTCTTAGTTTATTTCCAAACTTGTAGAACTATCAACATTATCTAATCCTCAAAACAACAATAACAAAAACTCATGTCTCTCATTTGTCCCTATCCCCTGCTCCTGGCAGCCACCAATCTGGTTTTTGAATCTATAGATTTACCTATTCTGGGTGTTTAATGTATGTAGAATCAAATACCCTCTGTGTCTGGCTTCTTTTACTCAGCATAACATAGTCAAGGTTTATCCACCTTGTAGTGTGTCTCACCATTTAATTCCTTTTATTCCCAAATAATTTCTCCTTGTATGGATATAGCACATTTGCTTATCTTTTTACCAGTTGGTGGATATTTGGATTGTTTTCTACTTTTGGCCGTGATAAATAATATGGCTGCTTTAAACATTGTTGTCCCAGGCAGCCCTCCTGGAGGGTGGGGGCAAGGTCTGTGGAAGCTCCTGTTGGACTGGCAGAAGGAGACGTCTCCAATCTCCACTGTCTTAGTCCATTCATGTTGTTATAAAAATTCTGTAGACTGACTCACTTATAAGCAACAGAAATTTGCTTCTCATGGTTCTGGAGCCTGAAAGTCCCAGATCAAGGCACGAGCAGAATCAGGGTCTATGGGAGCCCATTCTCTGGCTCTTAGATGGCCGTTTCTCTAGAACATCACAGCGCAGAAGGGGCAAGGGCACTCTGATGTCTCTTTATAAGAGCTCCAGTCCCATTAACGAGGACTGCTCCTGACCTATCTAATCACCTCCTGATACTATCACACTGGGCATGAAGATTTCACATGGAATTTTAGGGGATACCAACATTCATCCTATAGCACTAACTGTACTCCAAAGAGTACATTACTCTATGGACGAAATTTCCCAATCACAGAGATCAAAGCATAGGCAAGTTAATATTCAAAATATGTCATCAGCTCCAGTTACATATCTGTTTATTTATGTATTGCAGCAGGAGAAAGGATATTCTGTAGCAATTATTATCATGTAACTTCTAATTAAATGTTATAAAGGTGCACCTATTCTATGAAAAATAAACATATTATGTGTGGCCCAGACTGTAAAACTGCTTATTTCCTATGTATTATATGCTAATATGCAATATGAGTGAATTTCTGCTTATTTAATTATATAGAAAATTCAATTAGTATATTTAGCATCCATTATTGTAGTTTAGATGTTTGTAGTGCGATTATTACTATGGAGGCACTTGAGGCTGTTGTGTTGAATCGTGGAGTAAGCTTTATGTTCAGAAAGTCTAAAGGGAAAATGGTAAGAAGGCAGGATTTATGCCACAGTTCACTGGAATGGAATATTTTAGCATTTATATATTTAAATTAAATTTTGATTAGCTATTCCAAGCTTTTTCAAACCTTAGGAACTCCTAATCACAGACAGTTTTATAAGAATAACTAGGGGCCCAGTGCACAAAATTTGTGCACTGGGGATGGGTGGTCCCTCAACCCAACCTGCCCCCTCTCACATACTGGGAGCCATCAGGAGATGTCCAACTGATGGCTCACCCCCAGCTTGCCAAAGGCGTAAAGCCTCTGGCGAGGCTTTAGGCCTTGGGCACACAGCCATCGCCCTGCTCAGCTCAGCCCCCGCTGCCTGTGACCACCTGGCCCCGGGGGCTGGGCACTCACCACCACTCTGCTTCCTGCCACCGCCACCTTTGCAGCTGCTGCCACCGCTTCCCCTCAAAGTGCCCTGGGGCTGGGTGCTCGCTGCCACTGCTGCTTCATCTCCACCCCCAGGCCCTGTGCTCATGCCACTTGGCCCCACCCCTGCTCCTGATTGGCTGGTAGCATAGCCAATCAGGAGTGAAGGTACAATCAAATTTGCATGTTTCTCTTTTATTATATAGAATACTGTAATCAGCTTGTCTATACTCTTACTTAACATAAAAGTAAACTGAGTCTCAGTGGAGGGCAGAGGTGATGATTGGCCCTAGATTGTAGATGAATGAGAAACAAGACTTATTCTAGGATCCCAATCTACCCACTCCCAGAACTGGGTCTTAATGCTTGCAACAAGCTGCTTCACTGTTTTCCAAGGTGGGTTCATGCTGTCATTTTAAAATGTGTGTGAGTTTCTGTGAAGACATCTGAGTGGGGCAGAGAAAAAAAAAAGGCATGCAGTTCTTCCCATCAAGTTGTGACAACAAGTAGGGATTAGAAAGCTGCACATGATGAATGCCTCACTTTTGATTCATTTGCAGCCACTAAGTCCTGGGCTTCAGGGCTGAGTCTCACACTGAGCACGGCCCAGCTCAGAGCAGCTCCTGGGAGGGCAGAGTTCCACCACTACTGGGACCTGGGCCACCCTCATACTTCTGTTCCATCTGAAGATCACCCACAGGAGAGGCAAGTAAGGTGTTCAGCAATTGCAGAAATGACAGAAAATCCTCCCTCAGGAGCAGTGTGTGCTTTTGATGTTAGTGGGAATTAGAAGACTATATCTGTGATAAGTCTGCTATTTGTGATGCTTAGAAATATTTTATAAATAAGATCTTAAAATAGTTTCCATAAATCAATTTGACCTTGCCCTGAAACCGAAACAAAAGTTAATTCACTTGAAGCAGAGCTATAATAAACTAAAATTGCCAGATATCTCCCACAGTCAATTTAAACAGGATTAATAAAAAAGTAGTTTGCATATTTTTATTAAAATTTAAAGGCATCTCTTTGTTTCATCAAATTTATTTATTTTTATGTATCTTTATTGATTTCAGAGAGGAAGGAAGAGGGAGAGAGAGATAAAAACATGAATGATGAAAGAGAATCATGGATTGGTTGCCTTCTGCACACCCCCTACTAGGGATTTCAGACCACAACCCAGGTATCTGCCCTTAACTGGAATTGAATCTGGGATCATTTAGTCTGTAGGCCAAGGCTGTATCCACTGAGCAAAACTGGCTAGAGCTGTTTCATCAAATTTAAATACCTCATTAAAAACTTAAAATATTCCCAATAGTGTCATCATGCAATGACAACCACTATTAATATTTTCATATCTTTTTAATTTAATAAATCTTTATTGTTTAAATTATTACAATTGTTCCTCTTTTTTCCCCCATAGCTCCCCTCCACCTGGATCCCACTCCACCCTCTGCCCTTATCCCATCCCACTGTCCTCATACATAGGTGTACTATTTTTGTCCAGTCTTTTCCCGCACCCCCCATACCACTTTACCCCTAAAAATTGCAAGTCCATTCCCTTTCTATGGCTCTGATTGTATTATATTTAGCAGCTTATTCTGTTCATCAAATTTTTATTCATTTAATTTTTAGATTCACTTGTTGATAGATATGTATTTCTTGTTCATAATTTTTATCTTTACCTTTTTCTTCTTCCTCTTCTTAAAGAATACCTTTTAACATTTCATATAATACTGGTTTTGCAGTGATGAACTTCTTTAGCTTCTTATCTGTGAAGCTCTTTATCTGACTTTCAATTTTGAATGATAGCTTTTCTGGGTAGAGCAATCTTGGTTGTAGGTTTTTGCTATTTATCACTTTGAATATTTCTTGCCACTCCCAACTGGCCTGTATAGTTTCTGTTGATAAATCAGCTGACAATGTATGGGTACTCCCTTGTAGGTAACTGTTTTTCTCTTGCTGCTTTTAATAGTCTCTCTTTTTCTTTTGCTCTTGGCATTTTAATTATGATGTGCCTTGGTGTGGTCCTTTTTGGATTCCTTTTGTTTGAGATTCTGTGTACTTCCTGGACTTGTAAGTCTATTTCTTTCACCAGGTGGGGGAAGTTTTCAGTCATTATTTCTTCAAATAGGTTTTCAGTACACCTATGGATGAGGACAGTGGGATGGGATAAGGGCAGAGGGTGGAGTGGGATCCAGGTGGAGGGGAGCTATGGGGGAAAAAGAGGAACAATTGTAATAATTTAAACAATAAAGATTTATTAAATTAAAACATTGCTCTCTCTCTTCTGGCACTCCCATAATTTGGATGTTTGTACGATTGACGTTGTCCCAGAGGCTCCTTATACTCTCTTCATATTTTTGGATTTTTTTTCTTTTTGTTTTCTGGATGGATGTTTATTGCTTCTTGCTATTTCAAATCTTTGACTTGATTCTTTTGATCCTTTAGTTTTCTGTTGGATCTCTGTATATTATTCTTTATTTCAGTCAGTGTATGCTTAATTTCTAGTTGGTCATTTTTCATATCTTCAAGGGTTTCACTAAATTTATTGGCCTTTTCTAAAAAATTCTTAAAAAACCTTATAACTGTGGTTTTGAGTTCTATATCCAGTTGTTTGCTTTCCTCCATTTCTTTCATTTGTGATCTGTTTCTTTGTCTTTGGATTTTGGCTGCTTCCCTGAGTTGATAGAGGGGTTTTGTGGGCGAGGAGTCCAATAGGGCCTAATGGCTCAGCCTCCCCAGTTACCTGAGGTGATCACTCTTGGTGTACCCCTTTGTGGGCTGTGTGCACAGTCTTGTTGTAGTTAAGGCTTGATTGTTTTTGGTATCACTGGAAGGAATTGCTCTCCAGGCCAATTGGCTTGTGAAGATCAGCTGTGTCTATGCTGGGAGAACTTCTATGCTGGAAACACCCTTATGAGGCAAGACTGGCAAAAAACTCTGTGCTCAGCTTGGATGTTACAGAGTCTAAGGGCAGAGCAGAAAGTATTGGTTTGTAGTCATCCCTGACCTAATAGGCCCCTGTGTTTCAGTGTCCAGTGGTAATCGCTGCAATCACCTCTGAGAGAAAGCTGCCCTCGAGTGCTGCCCACCGCCAGACAGTCCAGTTTCTCCCCAGATGAGTCTGGGTCCCCAGAGTCTCGCCCATAACTGGAATTCAGTGTGTTCGGGAGCTTTTGTCTCCCTCCCGCTTAAGAAAGCCAGCCACATACTCAGTTGCCCGCTCTCTCTGTGCGTGAGTCTCAGTACCTCTGCCTCTACAGTTCCTCTGAGTCTCAGTGTGTTTTCTCTTTCCTGGCAGTCCAGTTTCACCCCATATGAGTCTGGGTCCCCAGAGTCTCACCCAGGACTGGAGTTCAATGCATTTGGGAGCTTTTGTCTCCCTCCTGCTTGAGAAAGCTGCACACTCAGTTGCCAGTCCTCTCCGAGTGCAAGTCTCAGTACCTCTTCCTCCTGCAGCTTCTCTGAGTCTCAGTGTGCTTTTCTCTTTACTTCTAGTTGCAGAATTCCCACTCAGCAAGCCTTCCTGTGGTTCTGGATAATGTCTGTTTTGTCTTTTAGTTGTAGTTTTGAAATTATTGTGCGAGACATCAGTTTCGGTGTTTACCTATGCTACCATCTTGGTTTCTGCTCAATATTTTCATATCTTTTTGAGCTATTTATTCTTTGCATAGGTTTTTAGAAGGTGTTTTAAAATGTTGCACAACAAAGGAAGGACACTCTCTGCCCCCGCCCTCTGTAAAGAGAGTTTCCAAAAAGGCTCCTTGGACCCTTGCATTCCCGTGATAAAGAGGTGACTCACTTTTTCTGCATGAGTTGCTCCTAGACCAGATCAGGTTGGCCATGTGATTGGTGTGGCATGAGAGCCCCCAGCCTAGCCAAAACCTTGGCCAAGGCAACATGACATTAAATAATGAAGCTTTTTATTAAATATACTTGATTATGAAAAAAAAGATCTTGCTAGGAATATACAAAGTTCATTGTCCATCTAGAAATCCAGAAAGAAGTTAGATTTATGTGATCATCAGTGTTCCCTGGCATTGCTGACTATGGCCCTTGCCTAAGCATAGGATGACAGAAGAATGTAGGAGGAAGCTTGTTAGATGTAGGTCCATTGTCAGTCTATTTTAGGGCTGGGAAACAGGCCAGAGAGATTGAGCCACATGTCCTAGGCGCCATGGCTGATAGAGTGGCCATACCTCACCTGTCTTCCTGGTGCTATTTCTCCCTCTGTCTCTAGAGCAAGTGCATGGCTTTTTCTCATCTGGACTCTAAGATACAGAGTAAAGATTGTATTGCCTAACTTTTGCAACTGTAATAATGTGCTTGTTCTAATGTGCGTGACAGACATTTGTTGGAATTTTACTTCCTCTCAATTTTTTTTAACAATATGTAAAATTACTTCATTTGACTGAAATGTGAATTTTACAAATCAGGAAAGCTTGTATAAGTTGCAAAAAAAGATTGTGAGCCATTATCTAAAGAAAAAATATATACAAAGTTTAACTGGCAAAGGAATAAAATTGCATTAGATGCTAACATAAGCCCGATTTCCCCAATTCTTCAGATAACAGTCCTGTGCCTGTCATATTGAGCATTTGATGGGAAGTAAAAGGCATTGACGCTCTGCAAAGCATAGTGAGGAATGTCTTCAATAAACAGGTGACCCTATAGATGAAAATTTCCCCTGAGGTATAGTTCTACTGAGCAAATTATACTTCTTCTTTTAGTAAATTTCCTAAGGGTCTTTCTGTAGAAAGTTAGGTTTTAATTATGTGTTCATGATTTTCCTGGTAACAAGATTTTAGACTCACATTTTTTTCTTTGCCTTTTATATACATTTTCTTGATGGGTCAAGTTTAACTGACCACACCTGCAGTGACTTTAGAATGGACCTGAGAGAAGTGCCTCACTGTGGAGGGAGAGTGGGATTAGGGAAACTTGTGCCCCTGTATTCCTACCTTGCCTGTGCTGCATCAGGTCTCTGACCTCAAACAAAAAATTCAACTTCTTTGAGTCAATTTTCTTAATCTGCCAAATGAAGTCTGAAATAGTCAGAGATGGTTTTCTGTAAGAAGTGAGTTTTATTTGGGATTTGGATCAGAGAGAAGACAATGTACCCAGGTTGGGGGAACAACTTATTGAAACTTTAAAGATGCTTAGTTGACACAAGATGAGACCAATTTATTAAATATTTGATGCATAGAGATTATAATGTTGAGCAGCTAAAGTGGACTCAAATTAAGTTGAGCCTTAAAGCCAAGTTGAAGTGCCCAATGTTGATGTGGTAAACTCTGGGGAGCCTTTAAGAGGAATTTGAACTGGAGTTGGAGAAGTGGAGAAATAGCTGCTGGCAGACGTGAAAGTGGATGGCCAAAAGGAATGGTTTGGATTATATTTTGGAGTCTGGAGATAACCTAGAGACTATTATATCTAGATCCTTTAAGTTTGTTTTTTAAAGTTTTTTTTGGTTGTGTGATTACAACTAACATTGACTAGTAACTTTGGCAGAACTGACCACTTTCAAGTTAGTAAATTATTCTATTTTCAAAGCTAGTCAAAAGTTGAGTTTTGATTAATTTTTCTATAAGGTTGTGTCGAGATTACAGGTAATGGCTGATCACTGTGACCAGACAATGAGAGTCACTTCTGGGTGGACAGGTGAAGAAGGCAGGCAACCATGAGTAAAATCAAGCCCCTAATCCACAAGCCCACAAATGAGTCTGTGTTTCACTTTAGAGAGCAGAGCTCCATATTATCTCACTGTGATTTAGATCAAAGTAAAGGTGGCATTCATGTTAGCATTGTATTGTCCCAATATTATTCCATGACTTGTTTTTTGTGTGTGTGTGTGTTTTTTTTTTTGAGTTGTAGATGAGACCGAAACTAGAACCTCTTTTCTTTCCTCTAAGCTCAGCAGGTGTTTTGGAGAGTCATAAATCACATAAAATATTAAATCTCAGAATAGGCCTATAGTAAGAAACTTTACTTTATATCAATATCCATATTTCTTTTTCTTTTTTAGATGTTCCTTATTGATTTTTAAAGAGCAAGGAAGTGACAGGAGCAAGGCACATCCATCAGTTGCCTCCTGAATACCTCCTAGTGGGGATGGAGGCCTCACTGCAGGCATGTGCCTTGACTGGGTATCCAACCAGCAACCTTTTGGTGCTTGGGACTATGCCCAACCAACTGAGCCACACTGGCCAATGGCAACAATCATGTTTCTTAAACTTCTGTACATACTATTTCTCTTGAATTTCTATCAACATCTAACGGAACTAGAGCTTTCCAAAAATGTAGGAAACAATTAGGTCTAGCATATTGACTCTATTATTTTTTTATGGAGCACCAAGTTTATTACAAAACTTGGAAAGACCACATACTTTAATAAGAACCACTACAAACATGGGGAAAGAGAAGGGCAGAGGAGGAGTAAAGAGCCCCACAAAAAAAAGCCCAGACTCTAAAGTCTATTCACAAGGGGTAGAAAGGTAGGTTGCAGTGAGGACTGCCTATCCTCTTGACCCTCAGAGGCATCTAGCTGTTCTCTAAGCTCAGCAGATGTTTTGGAGATGCTTCTGAAGTCCATGGGGATGCAGGAAATCCTAATGTGAATCTCCTGAAAAGAACATTGTAATGGTTTGCACACATTCATCATCACTGGATCAAGTCCTTTCATCCAGGGTTTTTTGCACAAACAGCATGTATTTCTGGCACCACTCTTACCCTCAGCTGTTTGTGTTCAGCCTCTGGCTGATCAGCCCACCACGTAACTGGCCTCCTTGGAACTCAGCACCTTCAAGTTAAGCATTTAAAATGCAGGGACTTTTAAGTCTATTTCTTTCACCAGATGGGGGAAGTTTTCAGTCACTATTTCTTCAAATAGGTTTTCAGTGTCTTGCTCTCTCTCTTTTTTCTGGCACCCCCATAATTCAGATGTTGGTATGCTTGGGATTGTCCTAGAGGCTCCTTACACTATCTTCAATTTTTTGGATTCTTTTTGGTTCTTGCTTTTCCGGCTGAGTGGATTTTGCTTCTTTGTATTTCAAATCTTGACTTGATTCTTGCAGTCCTCTAGACTGCTTTTAGGTCTGTATAATATTTTTTATTTCAGTCAGTGTATGCTTAATTTCTAGTTGGTCCTTTTTCATATCCTCGAGGGTCTTGCTCATATCCTTGATGGTCTCGTTAACTTTATTGGCCTTTTCTAGGAGCCTCTTGAAAAATCTTATAACCATAGTTTTAAACTCCATGTCCAGTCGTGTTTTTTTCTTTCTCCATTTCTTTCAAATGTGATTTGTTACCTTTTTCTCTGCTATTTCTCTAAGTTGGTTGCATAGCTTTGTGTGGTAGGTATACTCTAGGGGATAGTGGCTCAACTTCCCTAGTTATCTGAAGTGGATACTCTTGGTGCACCCCTTTAAGATTTGCACAGTCTTGTTGTGGTTAAGCCTAGATTATTGTTGTTATCACTGGAAGGGGTTGACCTCCAGGCCAATTGACTGTGAAAATCAGCTATGTTTATGCTGGTAGAGTGGCTTTGCACATCTTGGATGGGGCAGAGTCTCTGGGCTGAGCAGACAGCCTTCGTTTCCAGTGCCTGGGTCTCTGTGCTGTGTAGCAATGGAGAGAAAGCTGCCTCCAAGCTCTGACTGCTGCCAGACAGCTCAGTTTCTCTCCAAATAAGTCTGTACACCCAAATTCTCCCCCAAAACTGGAAAGCAATGCAGTCCCATGGGTTTTATTTGTTTATTTATTTATTCCTCCTGAATGAGAGAACCAGCCACATATCCTCTCAGCTAGCTCATGCACCTCTGCTGTATGTTCGCACTTCGCAAGCTACATGCCTCTGCAGCTCCCAAATCTCAGTGTGCTTCCTTCTTAAGGTCCAGTTTCATCTAGTATGAGTCTGGATTCCCCAAGACTCGCCTGGAACTGGGGGGTCAGTACAGTGGGATACCTCTGTCTCCTTCCCCATTCACAAAAACAAGCCGGGTATCCAGCCGCCCGCCCCTTCCGCTCACTCGCAGCTCCACACCTCCTAAAAATCCAGGAAGCGCACAGAACCCAAAACAATAGGAATCCAAAGAAGACCATACCAGGACACATCATAATTAAAATTCCAAGCGCAAAAGACAAAGAAAGAATATTAAAAGCAGCAAGAGGAAAACAGTTAGTTACCTAAAAGGGAGCACCCATGTGACTGTCAGCTGATTTTTCAACAGAAACTATGCCGGCCAGATGGGAGTGGCAAGAAATATTCAAAGTGATGAATAACAAGAGCCTACAACCAAGATTACTCTACCCAGCAAAGCTATCATTCAAAATTGAAGGTCAGATGAAGTGCTTCGCAGATAAGAAAAAGCTAAAGGAGTTCATCACCGCCAAACCAGTATTATATGAAATGCTGAAAGGTATTCTTTAAGAAGGATGAAGAAAATTAAAAGGGTAAAAATAAAAATTATGAACAACAAATACACATCTATCAACAAGTGAATCTAAAAATCAAGTGAGTTAAAAATCTGATGAACAGAATAAACTGGTGAATATAATAGAATCAGGGGCATATAAAGGGAATGGACTGACAATTCTTGGGGAGGACGGGGGATGGGAGGTGCAGGAAGAGACTGGACAAAAAGTGTACACCTATGGATGAGGACAATGGAGGGGGGTAAGGGCAGAGGTTGGGATGAGTACCAGGTGGAGGGGTCCTATGGAGGGTGGGCAGAGGAGCATTGTAATTAATAATCTGAACAATAAATAATTATTTAAATAAATAATTAATTAATTAAAATACAAGGAACTCTAGCAGGGTGGCTCAGGTGAGGATTGGGGTGAAAAGGAAAAGGAAGAGTAAAATGCAGGTAGTTATTGACCTCCCCAGTCTTTGACTCTAGCCCTGCCTTGGCCGTCCACAGTTTTTAAAAAATTATATTGGCTTGGCCTTTTGAGATGTTGCTTGTTAGTGGATGGCCTACAAACAAGTCTTAATAGAAAACTGAAGACCCTTCTAGCCACCCCTGCCAGCCCTGGCTGGCCACAAGGAGAGGCTGGGGTCCCACCATCAGGCTGCCCAGCACGGAAGGAGTTTCCTCATTGATTCTCTCTGGAGCACCACCACCTCTGCTGCTGCTGCTGCGGGTGGAGGGGGAGCCCCCAGGGCCACACTGGAGGACTGGATTGGGGTTGGCAGTCCTGGACTCCAGGCTGGCTGGGGGACTGGCAGGCTCTTTGGTTTTTGACGTTGATGGTTGAACTTCACGGATAGCTGAAGGACTGTGGCTATTGGGGTAAATGGAAGAGCATGGCCTTACCCTAATGGTGCAGCTCTTCACCTTGGTTTTTGTAGTACTTTGGATCAAGTATGTGCCACCACTTTGTTGTACTTCTATTACTGATTCCTGAATCTTGTTCTGCACAAGATCCTGTTACCTCATGGTTCATGTCACCCCTGGGTGCCTCACTGTAAGGCCTGAGTACCTCCTCCTGGTTCATGTTGAGCCATGGGTCCTTCATGATATTTTTCAGGTTTGTCTTTTTTTTTAAGTGTTTGACATGTGATAGATATATAGTATGATACATGGAAGTGTCTGTGCAGTATCTGCTGCTTCAGTTTCCCAAAATTTCCCCCCACAAAAGACAAGGTCCCTATCCCCATTCTGTACAGTACTACCCCCAGGCTCATTACCTCAACTTGAGCCCTCTCACAGGTTTGGCACTAGAAGGGGTCTGAGGCAGCCCAATAGAGGGCGCCCAGAACCTGCTCAGTTTATATCCAGGAAATTCATGCCTGAGACAAAGCCTGCAACTCTTCCACTCAGCTCAACATCTCTAAGTGTTCCCTGGCTCAGGCTCCTGTGGACTATGGTGCACTGGTGGCAGTACGGGATTTCTAACACCAGCAGCGGGAACAAGGCTCAGGCCTCCTTTTTGGTCATGCAGCCTTGGTCCTCCAGAAAGTCAAACAAGTCCCCTCTGCTCACAGCTCCATAAAGGGCAATAATGTTTCCAAGATGATGTTCACCTCAAACAACTTTATGATATTAGGGTGATTCAACCCCTTGGTGCAGTGGACTTCTCCAAAAATTCTAGAGGAGCCCCGCTTGTTAACGACTGCCAGTCACCTCTGTCCTGGCCAGACCTGTAGGGCCAACCTCGCGTTGGCATTTTTACGCTTTTAATATTTATTTTCAGATCACACAATGGACTTCTCAGGTGACCTTGAGTAGGCCATTTAGGTAAATTTCGGTGTTACTTAAATGAACCGTCTATTTTAACCTTCTAATTCAGGCATTAGTTAACAATGTCTGGTATGGTCCATTCCAGTGAGGCTGCGAGGAATCCTTGTAGAGATGTCTTTTTGGATGGACCAGGTGTCCAGGTGGTAGGCCATAATACCCGGTGTCTTGTCTCCCTGGAGAGAGCTCTGGAAAGATTGTCATAGGAGCTGAGACCCTCTGGCACCACCATCATGATAACGAGCATAAGGGGCTCACACAAGTGCCAGATGTGTTGGTTTCTGAATGACGTCAGGACATCAGGTTGTTGCTTCAGAGTCCCATCCTCATCACCATAGAATCAACAGAAGGTTGTTGACATCAATTCAATACCAACATAAATCCCCAATTTGGGATGTGATAAAGGAAGTCTTTATTCAGTGGACACAGCTCAATTGTGACATAGCACAGCTGGGAAAACATCAATGGTATTCGGTGGCCCCTCGGCCAGGTGGCTTTGGGATGAGGGACCTTGAGGCCATGTCACTTTGGGTAGACAATTCTGCTCCCCACTGGTCTGCTTGCTCTGCTCTGCCCTGAGCTGGGGTGCTCACTTTTGTGCTGGCCAGAGACCTGCAATATTTCATCTTCAGTGTTTCAGCTCCAACCAGGGAAGTGCAGCCTTTAGTCTTGGGTGGAAAGATAAAGGACATTAACTTCAACCAAAATAAGCAACGTTTTTTCCTCTTAGGGCAGGAATATTCAATTTCAGTGGAAACCACAGAATAACAACATATTCAGGAAGTGCATTTCAAGACACATAGATAACTGACAACATCCTGGTTTAGAAGGAGCAGAAACTTTGGATTTAGAAGTTCTGGGTTAAAATCCTAGCATGGCCACATGTACTTTTATTTCTTCAATGTAGTTTCCTCACCTACAAATATGATTTCTTCCATCTATAGCTGGTTATAAAAATTGAAAGCAGCAACTGAGGAACTGTCATAATTTTGAAGCTATATTTTTAGTTCAAAATGTGCTTGTGCCAACTATTTGTATTGTTACAAAAAATATAACAAATCTTACCAGGTAAACAGAGTTAAAGGGACCCATGTAGGCAAACTGGCATTTCAAGGTTGCATTCCTAAAGCTGGAAGGAGAAATCAAATAAGACCAAGGAAGAAGAAACCTGTAGTTACATTAAGATGTCTACTATGAGTGGCACATGGGTGGGTTTCTAGGCTGACTCTGTGTGCTGATATTCTGTTTGACTGGAACAGTATTTGTAAAGCCAGCAGACTGTGAATGCCTATATGTTAGCTTTAGAACCCACTACTTATGTTTTGCCTTACTTCTAACTCCAGATCACATTTATATCATTGCCTGGTCTCTGGGAGTTTTGGAGGTTGCTAACTGATCTAATCTGTATGCTTAGTTAGATCAATTGTTCTTTACCAGGATCAGTGGAGCCATGAAGAGATAAGACCCAAGCAGAACCTTAACTGACCTGAACAGGTCCCCCTAAGTAGCCCAAAGCCAGGGGTTTCAACAACATTTTATATAAACAAGAAGGCTACTTAACTGATAGAAGAAAGATCTGGTCTTGCAATCGGTGGTGCATAGTTAAGAAATAAAGTACAATAAAATAAAAACATAATCAAAAGTACTGAACTGAACTATCAAGGTCAAGGTCAAAGTAATTATTTAATTGGAAATAATTATGGAAGATATCTTACTGTTTATTGCATCTTATGGGAATATAGGGTG
Organism: Antrozous pallidus; assembly: GCA_027563665.1. NCBI lineage: Eukaryota > Metazoa > Chordata > Mammalia > Chiroptera > Vespertilionidae > Antrozous > Antrozous pallidus. Next base: position 71,199,865 of record CM050510.1, on the reverse strand, counting down.
GGTTTTTTTGTTTATTTCTTAGCATATCTGTGTAACCCTATACAAAATTTCTAATAATAGCTAAGAAATAGCTGTTATTATAAATCTTTGTCTGAGAGAAGAAATTCACCCAGGATTATGCAGTTGGAAGGGGCCAGGGTTGCAGTGGGGAGTCCAGGATTGGAGTCAGCACTGCTGGGCAGAAGTCTCCTGTACCCTCCATACTCCTGCCTCCCTGGGAGGAGAGAGACACAGTTTTCTTTAAAAAGGGTCCTATTTGTACATGTGGGTGTCCAAATGAGGCTGCCTCATGGAAGTTGCCTCATAGCCCGTTTTCTCCCTTTGCAATTCAGGAGGAGGAGCAGGTGCTGGAGAGCTTTTGAAGGAACATCGTTACAAATGTGTAAATTTGGGTTACTACCATTGAGCATGTCAACAAAAATACTTCTGCTGAAATATGGCCTTGCCCCAGATACACATGCTCTAGCCTCCTTCAGCCTAATCTCAGGTCTGGTGATGGAGACTTCCTCAAAATGCCTCTACTGGAGTTGAGCCAAGGTCACAGACTCATGACTAAAATCATTTCAGTCTAAATATTCCTCCACGTTATTGCCAGCTAGCCTGAGCACTCTGTTTTCCACAAAATCTATTGGAAATGTGCTGTCCCTTAGGTGCTGTCAGTGGTAGGAATACCAATTGGCATAACCTTTTTGGGAAGCAAATGGGTAATATATAGCATTTTAATATATGGGGACATTAAAAGAGTCTATATTCATGAATCAGTAATCCCATGCTTGGAAATGGAAATGTGGTCATAGTTTTATAGGCACGGGTGCCATAACATTGCACATTTAGTATAGCTCGTCTTGTAAAAATGTGCCACGAGAGGGGATTTTTCACCATTAATAATTGTGCGGCTGTATGATTGAATATTATTCTACCATGATAAAATTATGCATTTGAAAAAAGTATTTAATGATGTGAGAAAGTTCTCAAGACATGGTATGACAAGAGAGAAATAAAACGTGTGCAATTGTATGTGCATGTGAGTTGAACATCACAGGTCTCTTTAGCCTCTGCATACAAAGAAGTCACATGAAGTCCAGATTGCAATAGTTCTACAACCTGATATCCCTTTCAAAGGCTAATGCCAACCTGAGTGCAGCACCAAATCCAAGAAGACCATTTTTCTCTTTGCCTGTCAAGGCTCTTCCTCTGACTCTGCTGAGCATGTATTTCATTAGGACTCTGGCAGCTGAGTTCCTGGCACCTCAGGGATACATTCTCTTAGAAAAGAGATGCTCTTCATTCTAAAAAGTTGCTTGGCATTTAATCTTCTTAACTATTTTTAAAGCCCCCTCCCCTCCCCATCGCCTCCCAAACTTGATCACAAATGACTTTATTTCAAGGCTTGAATTCTGCCATAAATCAATTCTTATGGATTCCCCAGATGCTCTAAGTGGCCTTTTATCTTGAATGCTAAGATAAGGAAGCTGGCAAGTACACAACTAGGTAGCTAATGCCAAATTATGCCTGGACTTTTGCAAGGCCCTCCACCCAAGTTAGCTGTCAATTCTCAGTTGTCCTCACTGTCTCTGTTTAATAAAGAATTTCAACAGATCTAGATAGCATTCTGCTCAGTCATTTTATTTTATTTTATTTTTTGTGTACATTTTTAAAATTTCTTTATTGATTAAGGTGTTACATATTTTGTTCACATCAATTCTATAGAGATAAGGAGTCTGAATTCTGATCCGGACCCAGAACTTGAGTAGGCTACTGTTATCTACTGACAGATGCTGCTACCAGGGCCTGCCCACCTGCCTGGATCTCTGAGTATTGTTTCTTGTAGCTATATTCCATCTTCCACCTATTTGGACTACTCTGAGGCCACCTGCTTGCCTGGTCTCCCACCAGCTGCCTAATAACACTCTACTTACTGGAACCCATGTTCTACCTGCCCTCCTGAATGGCTTCCCATTAGCAGCAGCTGAAGTTGAACCTCCAACACTGATCCCACCACAGCAGACAAGTCTAGTCCAAGTTCAAAGATCTTCCAGCTGACTGATGCATCACTGCAGTCGCACTGGTTTCTAAACTTCATGTGACATGGTGTGCACACTGTAAGACTTTTAGCTGCTCCAGTTTCTCCAAATTAAATTATTTGGAAGGAATGGACAGCTGAAACTTGAGTGTATTTTTTGGAAAATGAAGAACAGATAAAAAATATATAGCTGATTTCATATTCTTGTCTTTCAAACTGCTTCACGTGGGAGAATGGGGGTGATGCCATTTTATTATTTGTTAAAAATAATAAAACCAATTACTTTGTCTGTTCCTCACTGTGGCATAGTGCATCTTTAAAAAAAGCATAGATCAGTGAATATAAACTGGCAGTTCTGACACTATAGGTGTACTGTGCCCAGCACATCAGTTATTATTACAGCACTGCATGTTTGCTCCTACAGGGAGTGAGAGCCATGCTATCCTAAGGGGTCCTTGGCTCTCAGGTTTCTGTGCTGATCTCAGCTCTCCCTGTTCCTAAAGGCTGAATCCACTGATTTTCACCTATTCTTAGATGTGGAACAATTTGGGTTTATAGCAAAAAGAGCTTCACTGGGAACACTAATGTTGAACCTCTTCTCACCACTGACCTATTTCTTTCTTAGCCTTGGTCCTAAGGGGGATTCCCTCAGAGAAAACTGCTGTCCCTTGGGTAACCACTCATGGCCCATGTCATAGGTAGAGTAACTATGAATTACAAATGAAAAAAGCCATGAATCAATTAAGGAAAAACACAAGAATAAAACAGGGTCCCTGAACCAGTTAAGAAGCAGAAGTATATCCCGAATAGCCTAGTCTTCCTGGAAAGGTGGTCTGCACTGCTCCCGAATGCTCCTCTGTTCAGATGCTTTCTCATTTCTCCTACCCAGGAAGAAGCTCACTTGTTGCTTAAGTCCAATGTGCAGGGTTATTAGTAGATGCTGAGCATTCATTTTCTCCCAGCAGCCCCTCCTGCATGATTCCCATCACTGACCAGGTCTCTCTGCAACCAAGTTTTCTAGCTATTTGGAGCTATGATTTCTGTCTCCAATCCAACCCTTCTTTGATTCCAGAGGTGCTGAAATTTTTTTAAAAATATGTTATTAAAAAGGATTTGCTGAATGATAAGAGGTTGTCATCCTTTCTCAGGGAGCATCCTGTTCTTCCAGAAGCTGTATCCTTTCATCTGGCTTCCTGGGAGCTGTCTTTGGTAGTCACAGTCACAAACGTTTCACACACTCTCTTGTCAGAGCAACATGTGGTCTCTATGTAAGATTTTGACAATATATTCAGAAAACACCTCTTTATCCCCTGAGCTCGGCATACTACATGCCTTTATAATGGCCACACCACCAGGGGGATGGACACAGGCATTTCACCTGGATTGTTTCTGAATAAAAACAGCACATTCCAAGATAACAGTCTCCATAGTCATGTTTGGTGTTTTCCATTTCCATTTATTTTCACTTCCATATTAAAAATATAGGCTTTGATTTGAATAGAAGACCATTCAAAGTTAAATATCATCAAAGGAGACAGAATAAGGAGGTAAAAAAAGAAGGATGCTGACCTGGAATGAGAGCACCCAGGTTGGCATCTTGGCTCTGAATGATTAAGCATTTTGCCCAACATCATAGAGCCACACAGATCGTATAGGCTCCCTTCCTCTCTTCACTTCCCACAAAACCAGGGATGACCCAGGCTGACTAGATTCCATACATACAGAAATGTCCAAATATATTAAATTATGCACCTGGCAAAATTTTTCCACAGGGAAGTTTTACAGAGACAGAAAGAAGAGGATTTGAAATATTCATGATGACATTCATAGAGGACACTTTAAACCATCTAATTCTGTGTGACCATAGATGCCTTTTATATTGAAACTACAGATCTGGTGCATGAAATTCATGCAGGGATAGGGTCTCTAACCTGGCTGGTGATCAGAGCCGATTGGGGCCTGCCTTCACTCCGCACCACCCCCTGGTGGTCAATGCAACTCATAGTGAGCAATGGTACTCTTGGTCTCCCAATTGAAGTCCCTTGGGGGCAATTTGCACATTAGCTTGTTATATGTATAGATTAAAGTTAGGGGGCTTTGGTTTATTTCATGATAACAGACTCGTGATAGACACAATTTAGAGAAGTTGGTGCAAGATGGAAAACTGAATTGAGATATAAAATGAATCACTTCTGCCTGGTATCTATTTCTATATTAATCAGAGTAGGCCAATCACTATATTATCATGGGTTGAATTGCATTTCCCGAAAAGACATGTTGAAGTTCTGGTACCATAGAATATAACCTTTAGCTAGAAATAGGGTCTTTGCAGATGTTAAGATGAGGTTATAAAGGATTAGGATGCCCCCTACATCCTATGACTTGTATCCTCATAAAGAGATACTTAAATACCTAAAGAGGCACAACATGATAATAGAGGTAAAGATTGGAGTGATGCTGCCACAAGCCAAGAAACAGGGGTTGCTGGAAACAACCAGAAACTAGAAGAGGCAAGGCAAGAGTCTTTCCTAGAGCATTTGGAGGGAGCATTCCTGTTGTCACATGAATTTTGGACTTCCAGCTTTTAGAATTTTGAAAGAATAATTGTTCTAAGCCACCCTATTTATAATAATTTGTTATAGCTTTCCTAAGAAACTAATATTCCACCGTATCTGTCAGGGTTATAGGATACACACATACCTACATGTATGTGTATATATATATATATATATATATATATATATATATACACACACACACACACACACACGCACACCTATGTCTCATACAGGGGCTTAAAACCCTCTATTAGATCCTCTATCTCCAGCCAACTAAAATGTAAAATTGAAGATCCCTTAACTATTTAGAACTACTGATATATATATAGATGACCCTTAAATAACACCATTTCATTAACATAATTTCATTGTAACATTGATGAAATGCCCTAGGAACTTACTGTTTATAACAACTAGTCTATGGTAAAGTTGGCATCCTTATACATCATTTTCCTTAAAATTACAGAACCTATCAATGATATTAGGTGAGAACTTACAGTATATAATGTATATTATACACTAGAGGCCTGGTACACAAAATTTGTGCATGGCGGGGGGAGGGGGGTTGTTCCTCAGCATAGCCTGCTCCCTCTCCAATCTGGGACCTCTTGGGGGATGTATGACTGCTGGTTTAGGCCTGATCCCACAGGGACATCCCTCTTACAATACAGGGCTGCTGGCTCCCAACTGCTTGCCTGCCTGTCAGCCTGAGTATCCCCTAACCACTCCCCTGCCAGCTTGATCAATGTCTAACTGCTCCCCTGCAGGCCTGGTCCTCCCCAACTGTTCTCCCCTGCAGGCCTGGTCTCTCCCAACTGCCCTCTCCTGCATGCCTGGTCCCCCCCAACTGCCCTCCTCTGCCAGCCTGGTTGCCCCTAACTGCCCTTTCCTGCTGGCCAGATTGCCCACAACTACCCTTCCCTACTGGCCATCTTGTGGCGGCAATCTTTGACCACATGGGGGCAGCCATCTTTGAGCACATAGGGGTGGCCATCTTGTGTGAGAGTGTGAGTGTCAATTTGCATATTATCTCTTTATTTTATAGGATTATATATTACATATTATATGTTATGTAATCTCTTATTGTTTCTTTTTGTTTCTCCTGTTTATATAATTAATATAATTACACACATATATGTAATAATTATTTAAATAGTTATTGATAATTAAGGATAGTTATATGTCATTTATTATATGTCATATATAATTATTATTAATCACACTAGCTATATGTACATGTAAGATATTTATTTTAGGGAATTGGCTAAGGCGATTGCGGGGACAACAGGTCTTTAGGACAGGCAGTCAGATTAGAAACTCAAGCAGGAGTTGGAAAAATATTTTCTTCTAAGAGAAATCCTCAATTTTCCTCTTAGAACCTTTAACTTATTTATTATGAGACTAGAGGCCTGGTGCATAAATTTGTGCACAGGTGGAGTCCCTAAGGGAGGCCTATGGAGATTGGGCCCCAGCTTGCACCCCCAGCCTCGCAACCCCACAACCCCACCTGGCACATTGCCTTGGTCTGGTGCCAATCCCTCACCTGCTCCTCCTTCCTAACTGCAGGACGATCAATCAAGGCAAGACTCCCCACTAGGGTCCCTCAGTGGCTGGGAGTCAGGCAGCAGCCCCACTTCCCATTGCTACTGCCGGTTGCCATCTATAGGGCAATCGGTGGGGTAATTGGGCTCCCTCTCACACCCACCTTGGCCTGGCACCACCTACTCACCTGCTCCACCATCAATCTATGGTCCTGTTATCATTGGGGCCTATCAGACCCAGCAGCACCTCCAATCCTACCTGCTTCCAATGCCACATCCTGGATGCCTGCCATGTTCCATGCCGCCCCATGTTGGTCAATGCACATCATAGCAAGCAGTTGAACACCTGGTCTCCTGGTCAAACTCCTGGTTGAATGATTCCCTGAGGGGACAGTTTGCATATAAGGCTTTTATTATCCTATATAATAAAAGAGAAACTTGCAAATTTGGATGTGCCTTCGCTCCTGATTGGCTATGCTACCAGCCAATCAGGAGCGGGGGCGGGGCCAATTGGTGCAAGTGCAGGGCCCCAGGGGTAGAGATGAAACAGCAGTGGCAGTGAGTGCCCAGCCCCTGGTCGCTGTGAGGGGAAGCGGCGGCAGGAGCAGCGAAGGTGGCAGCTTCAGGGAGCACCCGGCCCCTGGGCGCTGTGAGTGGAAGTGGCAGCGAGTGCCCAACCCCTGGGGCCGGGTGGTCGCAGGCAGCCGGAGCTGAGCTGAGCAGGAAGATGGCTGGGTGTCCAAGGCCTAAAGCCTTGCCAGAGGCTTTAGGCCTTGGGCAAGCTGGGGGTGAGCCATCAGTTGGACATCTCCCGAGGGCTCCCAGTATGTGAGAAGGGACAGGTTGGGTTGAGGGACCACCCACCCCCAGTGCACTAATTTCGTGCACCAGGCCCCTAGTATAGCATAAGGCCCATCTACTTTCTGGAGGATAATCTTCACTTAAAATCAACTGCTTTTATTAGTGTTTGATTCAGTAACCGGGTAATATGGCCACATTGAACCATTAAACTATTACATATGATAAAGTGAATCAAAATTTCTGTTACTCAATATTATGGTCAAATATTGCATTTGTTGGTGGGCATAGGGAAGAGAGCTGCCCTATACACACACACACAAACACACACACACACACACACACACACACACACACACACAAGTCACTGAGTGGGTTGGGAACCCATTAAGGAATTTAGACTTCACTCGGCTATTCCTCACTCTAGAGCTGTCAGAGAATTGTTTCAATCAGGCCAGGAACTAGGATATGTGCCTTTCGTTACATTGATCAGAATTCAACACTATGGCCCATTAATTGCAAGGGCTGCTGGGAAACGTGTGACTGGGAGGAAAATGAGAAAATGAGATGGTTCAGCTGAACACCAATTGCTGGCTCACCTCCTAGGTCTCCTTTCTGCTCTGGTCACTAACCTAGCACACACGTCTGAAACACTGGACTCTGAAGCATCTTTGTTGGAAAAGAAAGTATCACTATGGCATAAATATAAGACATTCCAAAAAATTTAGCTTTAACATATTAGTTATTAAAATAAACCTGAGGAATTGAATTCTCCCATTACCTCCAGAGACTATGATAACAAGCACATCTGTGTGCTGCTTAAAAGAAATGCACTTTAATGATAACTGAAGGTAGAAGATGAAGGGATGGGAACAAGATGCTAGTCAAGTACATTTTTTAAAAAGGCAGCACAAAGTTAGAAAAGAGTTTCAGTATTAATGAGGTGCAAGGCAAGGTTAATGGGAAGAATCAGGATAAAAAGAGATATTAGAGAATTTTAAAAGCACAATTTACCAAGATGATACCCAGCCATTAACCAATATAAACCAATCTACCTAGCAACTAAATATATGAGGTAAACTATGTTAGATTAAAAAAGAGTTTGATACAAATGCAATTGTATTATTACAATGGAAACCTTCAATATATCTGTTGTCCATAGTTGAGGAGATCTGAAGAGAAATGTATATCTCCAAACTGTGTATAAACACAATTTGAATAATTATAAAGGGAGTGTTTATTAAAATGCATTTCATTTAAAAAATTGAACTATCAGCTGTTATAATAGATATACATTTGTTTGGGATGCCGTGTGTGTGTGTGTGTGTGTTTGTGTGTGTGTGTGTGTGTTGCTGTGTACACACACACACATCTTTCTCTCAAGAGAGAGAGAGAAATTAATTAAGACCACCAATACCATAAATAACAGAGTTGAGATACATTTTTTTACATATTAGTGAAGTAAAATAAATCACAGACAATGGCAAAAATTATTAAAGCAAGCTAGCTGGCTAATATGTCCTGTTGAGTGATTCTTTTTATGAGCCTCGTTTGTTTGCTTGAAAAACATTTCCTTTAGCGTCTAATTAAGTCCCATTATACACAGTGATGGATGCTGCTGTTAGGCCGCACTGCTGCAGCATTGCTCCTTGGTGTACTCACCCAAATGCAACAGGCTCCTGCTAGTTAGAGCCTTAAGTTGGAAAAGGGGTGGTCTCTCATGATAGAAGACTGGGTTTGAGTTCTGACCTTGATATCACTAAAGTAATGCAATGCCTCTTATATACTCAGTATATCTGGAATCGCCAACTTGAATTTAATATCACATTATTATTCATCAATTATACAATCTTAGACAATTTATTGAACCCCATTGAGGCTGAATGTTCTCATCTAGAAAATGGGGGGGAAATCTCTAGGGATATAATTATTTCTATAACTTCACCACCTTTATTCTCCTAGGATTCAAAAGATGTCTGCAGTCCCCATTTCAAAAAAAGAAACTGCACTTATATTAAAATAACTAAAAACCCAATTGAGACATATTTTGAAACTAAAGAAAGTGTTTCCCCAAGAGAACACTGAGGGCTTCATTAAGGCCATGTTAAAAAACAGATTCTGTTGCTTCTATGTACCAGTTTCTAAAACATAGGTTGGAACACAGTTTCAAGTATCACAGGCTTGTTTTGAGTTTTACACACAAGAGTCATAGTACTTAATTCAGAATGTGGCTTAATGGGTGATCGATGCTTATTAACTATTCCCTCTTCTAATACCTGCAGATAAAATTAGGTTGATGGCCCTGCATCATTGCTCTTGCTGCCACAAACTGCAAAGGTACTCTGGGATTTCCTGGCCCAATAAACACAATCCTAATGAGGCCAGATGAGTTCCTTTTTCACACATACATTATGGCTGAAAATAAGGAATTGCTGATCTACAGAGAAGGTTGCTATCCTGGGAGGAAAATGTCAATATGTGCTTATGCACATCAGGCACAAGGGGAATTAAAACACACCTGGCAAGCAGAGAGCACTGATGTTAAAAATTCTCATTAATATCTGACAGAAGAATGGAAATTAGGGGCATTGATTAAGCTGGAAAGAGGAGGAAACAAGAAAAGAATAAGAAAATGTCACATTTGTTTCCAGTTTTTCCCATATGCAAAAGAGAAAAATTGACATGGAAGAGTGTACATATTTTAGAAAGAGGAAAAAAAATATGTGCTCAAAATGAGAAAGGCACAGAGTTCTGTTTTTAAAATGAGAGAGAGAGAGAGAGAGAGAGAGAGAGAGAGAGAGAGAGAGAGAGAGAGAGAGAAACATCACTTTGTTGTTCCACTCATTGATCCATTCAGTGGTTTATTTCTGTATATATCCTGACTAGGAATCAAACAGGCCACTTTAATAACAACAAACTGATGCTCTAACAAACTGAGCTACCTGGCCAGGGCCACAGCAGGTCTGATTTATTCCCTTGGAATATTTCTGTGAAGGCCAACCATAAAAAGTACTGAGAAGAAATATTCATGCGGCTTAACCTTTAAACGACCATAAACATATGCAACACATACATTCACACACAGATAATTTAGTAGATCTCACACTTAAAGTGCAAAGAATAATCCTGGGAGCTTATTTAAAAAATCTCTAAAAGAATTTGCATTTTTAGCAGGCACTCTGGGAGATTCTAATACAGATGTTCTGCAGCCCACAGTTGGGAAATCCTCTCTAGGTTTTCTATACTTCATCACTACCACTAGGGAAAAGAATTTTCTCCTAAATTTTTTGTCTAATTTCCGAGGTGGGATTATAGATTCAGAACAACTTAGAGAATTGAATATCACCTTTTCGGTTATGTGGCATAACCCACTACAGTATGAATGAGGATTCTGTATTGATCAGAACATTCATGGGACTTTTTCTAACCAAATGATTGTGCTTATGAGTGAAGAGATAGTTGGAAAGCTTGGCACAAGACTCAGGTAAAAGGAGATTTAAAGCATCTGTGAAGGAAAAGATAATACAGCTAAGAAAATACTCGATTTCAGCTTTCAGAAATTTAGGGCATTATATCAGCAAATTAATTTTATGGAACAAATAGAGTTCACTTTGATGGATTACTGACTGATGACTTTCTTCAATAAGCTGTTTAATGTTAATTCATGAAGGACTGCTAAAATTCAAAGGTAGAAGATTCTCTACTTGAAAAAGCAGTCCAACCAGCAGAAATTCAAGATTATGAGAATAATGTCAAAATATTACACACATGCACACACACAATGTAAAAATGATAAAAGAATAACCATAAGAAGAATTATATATAATTTGCATAGAATAAGCATATACATACTTAGTTCTATAAAAAAGATGTCTATTCATAAACAATATAAATCTAAAGTTATCATTAAAGAAATTCTTCAGTTTGTTTTTTGGATAGCACTTCAAATACAAACAAGTAGAACATAACAAATGCATTCCTACTATGTCTGAGAGACTGTGCTGTGGTACTAATAAAGACTATATAACACCTACTTAAACAATCAAATCAGTAAAGTTCAGTTTTATTTGTCTGACATGCAGAAAAGTGCAGAGGTGTGGGAAGTGTAGGGCTGGGACAGCTTGGCAGACTGCCATCAGCATTTGGATCCTTAAGTCATTCTCATCACCCAGGTGAGTATGTGGCTTCCATCTCCAGTCAGGCTGCCTCATGCCTGCAGGATGGCTATACTGTCCACTCTCCTGGTGAACGTGGAGGGGGCAACCTAGCGAATGGCTAAGTTTTTATCAATGGATCAATAAAATTGGTTTTCTTACAAAGCGCTTTGATGAAATTCAAACCAAGAATTGATCTATTTCAATGTTGTAAAACAGAACTGTGCCGTATGATCATCCTAAATGGTACAAGGAAGGCTGAAAAAATGGAGACATTTTGCTGAATACATTGACACTTTGAAAAGACTGTGGTAGAGAAGAGAATGGATAGTAAGTAGGCAAAAAACAATGCCTACAAAATGATATTATCTCATTTAATCATTTCATAAACCATGCCCATTTTATTTCTCACATGGATGATGACATTGAAGCACTGAAAGGTTAAGTAACTTACCTAAGATCATACATGGTTATTGAAAGAAAAACCAGAATTAAAGCACATATAATGAAATGCTTATATTTTTCTACCATGCCATATTTGGTCAGGTACCAGAAAAAAATGTATTCCTTATAAAAACAACTTCTTATAAAGAAAATTTATATATCATTTTCTTTATAAAAAGAACCCTTTTAGGGCACAAGCTATGTCTTAAACATTTTTGGGGTTTCTACCAGTCAAACCCCCAGTCCTTAGTGCAAGAGTTTGATTAGCAGAAACCCAGATTTGTTGGGTAACTCAGAGAATTTGGGAGAGAGATTTTAAAATTATTATAATACCTGCACAAGTCTTCACAGAAAATGTTATAGGGAATACACTAAGTAAATATTTGCCAAAGGTTGAAATACATAATTAAAATGAAATTTCATATATTTTTATTTCATATTTTTATGAAAATAGCAGTAAACAAGATCAGTACTGTTAGAGTTGTGATTTTATTTGATACTAGAGGCCCGATGCACAAAATTCATGCACTTGCATGTGTGTGTGTGTGGGGGGGTCCCTCAGACCAGCCTGCCCCCTCTCACAATCCAAGAGGGGATGTCCTACTGATATCTTAGGCCCACATCATGGGGGATGCAGGCCTAAGCCGCAATCTGGCCTCTTTCTGTGGGAGGCCACTGGGCCGATCAGAGGTAAGTGCTGCCCTTATCACCCCACTGCTGCTGCCACTGCCATGCCACTGCTGACGCTACAGTTGCCAGCCCTCAAACCTTGCAGCTGCCAAGGTATTTTCATCAACATGGATGCCAGTCCCTTCACCACAAAGAAATGACAACTTTCTTTAACCATTTTCAAGACATCTCTTTCATAGGATATGACTGACTTTCTTTTTCTTCCTTTCTTTCTTCCTTCCTTTCTACCTTTCTTCCTCTCTTTCTCTCTCCCTCTCTTTCTCCCTCTCTTTCTCCCTCTCTCTCTCCCTCTCTTTCTCCCTCTCTCCCTCTTTCTCTCCCTCCCTCTCTCTTTCTTCCTTTCTTCCTTCCTTTCTTTTTTTCTTTCTTTCTTTCTTTCTTTCTTTCTTTCTTTCTTTCTTTCTTTCTTTCTTTCTTAAATTTCATTCTTTCTTTCTCTCTTTCTTTCTCTCTCTCTTTCTCTCTCTCTCTCTTTCTTTCTTTCTTTCTTTCTTTCTTTCTTTCTTTCTTTCTTTCTTTCTTTCTTTCTTTCTTTCTTTCTTCTCCTTTCTCTCCTCCCTGAGGATATTTTCCCATTGATTTTTAGAAAACCTGGAAGAGAGAGTGAAAGACAAAGAGAAACATCATTGTGAGAGGGACACATCAATTGCTTTCATCCTGCATGAGTCCTGACCTGAGTCCACAGTGCAGCAGTCATGGCAGCTGCTGATCAGGCCCTGCCTCTCTCTCCAGCCCTTGCATCAGCCTGTGGGTGCTCATCAGGTCCTCCCCCACCATGGCCACACCCCTGATGCTGCAAGTCCCCGCCCACCCATGCCTGGTGTGTGTGCAGCCTGCTGATCAGTTGTTACTGTGAAAATTTGCATATTTCTCTATTATTGGTATAGATAAAGGTTACATAGAGCTGGAAACATTCATGTGTAAATTAGCTCTAGATCTGGATTTTACCATGATGAATTTCATTAATTCACTCAAAAAATATTTCTTGAGCACTTACTTTGTACCAGCTATTGTTTTAAATGTCATACATACAATGAATAGAAAAACAAACAGGTTGTTAAGGGTTGACTGGTGTCTCCAAAATTTATACATTAAAGCCCTAACCATCAATTCTGAATCCTCTTCCCTGAGTGTGACCTTCTTTGGAGATAAAGTTTTTACAGAGGTAATCAAGTTAAAATGAGATCATTAAGATGGGTTCTGATCAAATGTGACTTATGACCTTATAAAAAAAGGAAATTTGGAAACCAATACGCACACAGAGAGAATATCATATAATGATGAATGCAGAGATGGGGGATGCATCCATAAGCCAAGGAATGCCAAAGATTGCCAGCAAACCCCCAGAAGCTAGCAGAAGGCATGGAGCACATTCTCCCTCACACCCCTCAGAAGGAACCAACCCCTCTGACACCTTGACCTCCGATTTCTAGCCTTGAGAATTGTGAGACAATAAGTGTACGTTGTTTAAGCCACCCAGGTACTTCGTTATGGCAGCTCTAGCAAATGAATGTGCAGTGGAGGCCCTCTTTCATAGAAACTTGCACTATCTCCTGGAGAAGAGGGAAAACTACCAAAGGATACATGATGATGCCTACTTCACCTGGAAGTGTTTCCACAGTAGTCTTCTCCCTGATTCCTCTGCTTTCAACTGTCTCCCCTCCTATAGCCTCTCCCCACACTGCAGTAGAGAGATGTCTTCAAAGTCAGAGCACATTATTCCTTTCCACAAAAAAATCCCTCCTGTGGCTCCATGTCAGTCAGAATAGAAGCCAAAGTCATCATCCAAATAAAAAATAGACCTATATCACTTGTTCCTCCACGAACTCTCTGACCATACACTACTACCATATCCCCTCTCCCTTACCAATTCAATCACCTTGACACCCTGACACCCAGAATCATTTTACTTTCTTGGAGCCATGGACTGGCTGCTCTTTCTTCCCTAATGCTCCTCCTCCAAATATCAACACAACTCAACCCCTCACCACCTTTCACTTTATGGCATATTCTCTCTCCACTTCCAATAACTCACCCTTCTCATGTACAATATGATGGAATGTTCTCATTAATTATGCATTTATCAGAGATATTACATAAAACAGTACTTTAATCTGCTTCAACCTCCTTTTTTGACTCCTCAGAAGTTATTACTATGTGAAGTATGTATTATCATGTATCTTTGGTAATTTTTCCTCTCTGCTCCAGACTAGGATGCTTATTTCCATGAGGGAGGGGGGCCTGGAGCAGTAGGTAGAGCAGTTGGAAAATTTTCCAAAGTTGATAGCTACATGGTTTAATGAAATAAGAGTCTTCCTATCTTGGGCAAGTCAGTCCACTTCTCTGAGTCTCAGTTTCCTCATCTAGTGTACTATGAGGACAGTGAGAAGGATGTCATACAGAGTCTCAAGTACATCATTTGCAGATGGCACATTCAAGAGATGATATTGGGGACTCTATTCATTTGCCTTGCTCATTATATCTAAGTAATGTAAAATTAAAATTTTTTAGATTTATTTAGACTCAGCTCTAACATCTGTACACCATTTTGAAAGGTTATCACACTAATGGAATGTCCAGTGTAATTATTATTTCCATTCAAATATCTAGAAAATATATAGAAAAATTTATGAAGACTATAAAAGAAGGTAGTGGGAGGATGAGGGTAAGAGCTTCAAAGTATCTGGATTCACCAGAATATCAAGCGAATTATAGGCATTATTAGATAATAGAGGTCCAGTGCATGAAATTCGTGCACATGTATGTTCCCTAGGGCTGGCCTGTAATCAGAGCCATCTTCCCTGGCTGCCCCACCCTCCACCACCATGCACCCCCAGTTCTCCTTTTGCCATCAGGTGATTGGTGCCTGATGGCCAGAGAAAGGGACTCAGAGGTTGTCTATTCCTGCTTGCTTGCTGGCCCCACCACCCTACCCTGGTTCCCTATTTGCCATCAGGCAATCAAAGCCTGCTGGCTTGGGAAAGGGACCAAAAGATGGTCAGTGTGCCTCACAGTGACTGGTCCAGTGATCATTCTGGTTGTTCCACTGTTAGGTCAATTTGCATATTACCCTTTTTTATATAGGACTAGAAGCCTGATGCATGAAGATTCATGAAAGAATGGACCTTTCTTTCCCTGACTGCTGACACCACCTTTCTGCTCCAGTCCCAGGACCACCTTTTTCTACTCTGGCCTCAAAGCCACCTCTTTCTGCTCCAGCCTTGCCTTCCCATGTGCCCAGAGGCCCTCAGTGGCTGGAGTGGTGCTGAAGTGTCCTGCCCTGCCCGCAGCTGCATGGCATCTGTGTATTCAAATTAACCTACCATCTTTGTTGGGTTAATTTGCATACTCATGATTGGCTGGTGGGTGTCATGAAGGTACGGTCATGCATCTTTCTCTTTTATTAGTGTAGATGGTTTCATTTGTTATTTTAATAAGAAGCTTCCTTTGATTTTTCTACACTGCTAAGAGTAATCTAGCTACTCTGGGGGAAGTCATTATGGGCGGAGGCTCTGCCAGGTAATTTCCATTTCTTTATTTCTATTAAATAAGAGAAGCTTACTTTAGTCCTTATGTTATTAACTGCTAAATGGATTTAGGAAGCAAGTATAAAAAGAATTTTTCTTTGCATTTAAATGAGACAAATAATAGTCTCAGGTGATTATGCATTTAGGAAAAATGTTTCATCCTACTGCTACATTTAAAGTCTGCAAAGTAATAAATTAATCCATTAGTTAGTTCAAATGTGCCCTTTGTCGTGCTCATTATCAAGTATTCCCAGGTGTTCAGGGGTTTATAAGTATAAATTGATGTGACTTTTAAGCTTGATAACAGAAATACCCAACATAAAGATCATAGGCTATGAAATTATTCCCATACCAGTGCTTATAAAAATATGTTTCCCAATATTAGAATGTTTTATCTTATCAGAATGAAACAATGAATCATAATTAACAATCCAAACTATAGTGTTGCCATATTTCCTTCCCAGTTTCCTCATTTTTCTTATCATTTAAAAAACATAATCCCAAATATTAATTACCATGAATGTGTGCATTTAAACAAATATATGGATTTGATTCAAATACTTTTCTGTTTTATAGTCAACAAAATGCTTTGAACAACTACTACCTGCTAGATAGGGTGCATAGTCTGGAAGGGAGATTGCCAGACATATGAGCAATGAATAGAATTGAAAGAACCAAAGATTTGTGACTGGAAAGAACCCCTGTCTAGGAATTGTTTTAGCTGAATCTAAAAATATGAGCAAGAGAAAGAGGCTCTTCCAAAGATCTGGAGCTCTAAAAAGCTTCTTGTGTTGAAGCACTTGCATTCACTCCACAGACGAAACTCAGGTGTGTGTGGAAAACGGGCAGGGAGTGTGGTAGGAGTCGAGAACAGGACTGCCAGGGGTGGCTTCTTCTCTGCAACCCTAATGCCAATCAAGACCCCTTTCTTTTATTTTTTCAAAAGACATTAAAATAAGAACTTCTCACATGACTAGTTGCCTACATGAAAGCCTCAGTTGACTGAGGGGTTAGAATGGAAAAAGAAAAGGCTTTACTTATTTCATTCTTTCTTTTGTTTTTTCTGCCCTTCAGGTGATTCACAAATCAATGGCAATTACACTATGTAACCCCAAATACAGTGTGTGTGTGTGTGTGTGTGTGTGTGTGTGTGTGTGTGTGTGTGTGTGTTTGTGTGTGTGTGTTTGTGTGTGTGTGTTTGTGTGTGTGTGTCTGTGTGTGTGTGTGTGTGTGTGTGTGTGTGTGTGTGTGTGTGTTTTAATGGACACCTACTTTAAATTCCCAGAGAATCTGGAAGGCTAAGGTGGCAAATATAGCTAAGAGAAAACATTATGGTTTGTAAACTTGATTTTTTTTAAAAAAAAGCTCACAATATACCTTACAAAAGATTCAATTAACATTTACTTCTCTGCTATCTGAGAGATACTAGGGGAAGTGAAGAGGGGATGTAGAAGAAAATCCCAGTTTACCTAATTCATTATGGCATAGACATATCCCCACTTATTATAATTCAAGGCATAATGGTCCTATGTCTAAATACAGATCCCATTATTATAAAAATGGAGCAGATAACGTTATGTTAGGCATTCAGAAATGGCTTCAGGAGGAGGTGGGCCTTCAAAGATAGAATGAGTTTGTAGGAAGAAGACTTGTAAATCCATCAAGAAAAATTTCAAAGCTAGTGGGCTGCCTGGAATAAAAACAGGTATCGATCTATAGGGCCTACTAGGGGAAGGGTTGGCAGAGCAGAATGCTGAGAGAGGTGAGGGAAACAGGTGATTTTTATTTTCATATTTTTAAGTGATTCCCTACAGGAAAACTTTAAATAATAAGCTACCTTTTGCATTAGAAGAATGATTTGTAATACAATACAAATAAATACCTTTGCATAAGACAAAATACTAGTATAACAAACAGCACTGACAGTGGACAAGCCTGCCCGTCAGAAGCCACAGGTGGCACCACTAAATAGACGCCCCACTGAAAGAGTTGTTACCAAAAGGATAAAGCAACAACTGTTAGGTCTGCCTTGTCTTGTCCTCTCCAATATCTCAATAGTCTCCCTCAAATTTCTGACATCACTCAAAAATAAGCTTCCAACACGTATGCTTGTTTTGGGCCTTGATCCTGAAACAGCTACCCCAACCAATCATAAATTACATTGTCTCTGCTGCTCCCAGTTTCCTGAGTCCTAACCTAAATGAGCCTCTTTCTAATTATGACCTTAACTTGCACTCTAACACGAATTTGCTTTGCTACTTTCTTGGCATGAATTTTCTTTCTCACTTCATCATGAATGAGGCTTTTAGTCAGCTCCATTACATCAATGCATCTGATGTTCCCAGTAAATACTTTGGGCAGTTGGTCCAGTACCAAAAATCTTGTACCTAACGCAGGTCCTCTGGGGCATCTTTCCTTTGGTCCTCTGTATTTGGCAGGTGGGGAGCCGGAGGCTTCTTTTGTGGGATCTCCATGTTTCCAAAGCTCTGATCTCTGTCGGGAGTGGGAATTAGTTATCTTTGTTCTTTGTTTAGTGGAGCGTCGTTCAGACTAATTTTTCTTAAAATCTGTCCATCATCTTCTGAATTAGTATTCATTATGAAGACATTGTAATTTTGAATTCAGGAGTATGATTAAAAACATAGCATTAAAACAATGTGTTAACAAAGGCTTTAAGTAATTAGTGTGCAAACTATACAAACAGATATAATGCTGATTGCCACATACTTTTTATTCTCTTTGATTAGTTTTGTTTTTTAGAAGAATTGCCCCTATTTTATTACAATCCTTATGCCTATGAATCATAATCTCTTCTGTATGTCTTCATGGATACTAAAATAGATTGAAGTTTAAAAGTTAGAATCAGTAAAAGTGTACAAGATAGCTATTTAAAAGATTGCTTAAATAGTTTGAAACTACTAAGGGCTAAATCCTGAAGTAGCATGTGTAATAATATTTTAATCACCATGACAAATTTAATATTATCCTTATAATTGATAACTTGTTCAAGAGAATCTTAAATTACATACAAAAATCATGTGACAGCTCGGCTGGTGTGGCTCCGGAGTTGAGCATTGATCCATGAATAGGTCATCAGTTCAATTCCTGGTCGGGGTACATGCCCAGGTTGTGGGCTCCATCCCCAGTAGGGGAGTGCAAGAGGCAGCCGTTTGATGTTTTTCTCATTAATGTTTCTCTCTCTCATCGATGTTTCTATCTCTCTGTCACTTTCCCTTCTTCTCTAGCTAAAATCAAGAAAAACATTAAAATATCATGTGACCAAGGTGTGCATATGTTTGACTTTCTCAGATATTAATCTGGTGATTTTGAACTCCAAAATTGTAGAGTCATGTGAATGGTAATTAAATACACTTTAACTTGGAGCGTTTTCTAGAAATGTTTGTCAATATTGTTTTTTTTCAATATTGAAGGAGTTGTCACCAAAGGTGTCACATTACTTGGAATCCTTAAAAACTGAGTTGACAGAAAGCAGGCTGGATACGCTTTGAAGGAATACAGTTCTCACACTTAGTGAGTGAGCAAGGGAGCTGACCAGATGTCATTTTTTCCCCATTCAATGCATCTTTATCAAACACCAAGAAAATGTCTGATTGTGATAGCTGGAGTGATAAATCAGCGAGCAAAAGAAACAACTCCCCATCACTCCTGGGATTTAAGATACTTTTTCACCCTAAGCATCTCATTTTTTACAGAGGCTTATTATCTTCAGTTATTAAATGAGGCTCAGTAGCATTGCTCTGCAGACTAATTTTGTAAATTACATGAAATAAAGTGTGTAGAAGTGCCCATTGAGAAAATATGAGAAGGGGAAAGTCAATAACGTATTAGAAGATGCTAGAGAATGATTGTGAATCTCCAGGGCAGTATCTCCTTCTGCAGTCACCTATACAGATTTACTATCATCATATCTAATAAGAGTAATATGCAAATTGACCATACATCTTCTATACCCACAAGCTACGCCCACAAGCCAATCAGGAATGAATATGCAAATAAACCCAAACCAAGATGGCTGTGGCCACTGAGAGCAGCGGGGGAGGCTCGGTTTTCGCTGGAAATGAAGGAAGCCAAGCTATCCGCCTGCCCTTCCAGGCCTAGGCCTCCACTCAATGCTACAAAGTTTCAATTATAGAAGATACATAAATCCCAACAGAAATGGCAG
The DNA here is from genome assembly GCA_027563665.1 of Antrozous pallidus. Taxonomy (NCBI): domain Eukaryota; kingdom Metazoa; phylum Chordata; class Mammalia; order Chiroptera; family Vespertilionidae; genus Antrozous; species Antrozous pallidus. The sequence continues at coordinate 71,179,947 of CM050510.1, read as the reverse complement.
CAGCCATGGAGTTGGAGAGCGCAGAGGCAAGGGTTGCCCCTGGCGATGGAGGAAGCCAATCTTCTGCAGCCCTGGCTGGTCTAGTCTTCCACTCCAGGCTACAAAGTTTCAATTATAGAAGGTAAATAAACCCAAACGGAAATGGCTGCCACCACAGAGCATACAAAAGGCTTGGCTCTGCAGACTACAAAGTTTCAATTGTAGAAGATAAATATATCCCAGATACCAGGGCTTCCACTTGAGTTGCTGGGCATGCATGGCTAGCATGCAAACCACCACAAGCCCCTTGCCCAGACTGTCCCACACCCCAAGGGAACATCCACCCTGATCCAGGACACCCTTCATGGCCCTTCCCATGTACCAGGCTTCTATTCTATCTAATAAAAGAGTAATATGCTGATTGACCATCACTCCAACACATAAGATGGCTGCCCCCATGTGGTCAAAGATCCTGCCCCCATGTGGACATAATATGGCCACCAGAAGATGGCCAGAAGGGGAAGGCAGTTGGGAGGGACTAGGCCTGCAAGGGAGGGCAGTTGGGGTGATCAAACCTGCAGGAGAGGGCAGTTATGGGTGATCAGGTTGGCAGAGGAGGGGTGTTTGGAGCAAACAGGCTGTCAGGGGAGCAGTTAGATATCAATCAGACTGGCAGGGGAGTGGTTAGGGGGTGATCAGGCTGGCAGACAGAAGTGGTTAGTGGCAATCAGTAAGGCAGGCAGGTGAGCAGTTGGGAGCCATCAGTCCTGGATTGTGAGAGGAATGTCTGACTGCCCATTTAGGCTCCATCTGGCCTAAACAAGCAGTCAGACATCCCTCGAGGGGTCCCATATTGGAGGGGGTGTAGGCTGGGCTCAGGGACACCTTCCCCCAACCCTCATGCATGAATTTCGTGCACCGAGCCTCTAGTCTATATATATAAAAGCCTAAGTGTCCAAACGATCAGTTGACCAGTCGCTATGACTTGTTGCTATGATGCACACTGACCACCAAGGGACAGATGCTCAATGCACAGGATAGGGCTCCCTTCTGTCTGGATCAGGCCTGCAGGGATCCGGCTCCCACTTGTCTGGATCAGGCTTGTGGGGATTGGGCCAAAACTAGCTATCTGACATCCCTCAAGGGATCCTGGATTGCAAGAGGGCACAGGCCAGGCTGAGGGACCCTACCAGTGCACAAATCTGTGCAATGGGCCTCTAGTTAGTTATAAAACTGAAGAAGCAGTGGATTTTTTTAAATGAAGAATTCTTTTATATAATGGGAATTCTTATTTAGTTTTTCAATCAATGGTTGTGGACATGGAATCAGAGTTGAGCCTAATGCTCCAAGATGTTTTCACTGGAAAACTCTACAAGGTACTTAGACAAGATGTTACTTTGAAGATCAGCCTAAACAAGAGTCACTCATAAACCTCAGCTGTGATCCTGTTTTGATATTCCATTTTATAGAGCAAAATGCCCATCTTGAGTTTGCACTGCATAAACACGTGACACAGTCTCCAAGGCTGCCTTCTTCTCCTTTGATGCAAATGAATATTCTTATTTACAGGATGAGAGAAGAATGTAAATTAGAGCTGTGTCTGTTTAACAGAAATCATTAACAGAGCTTTGGAGAAGAGAAACAAAGAGGCTAGGTTTTATAACAAAGCCCATGAATAGGAGAATGGGACTGTTTGGTTTTCTGGAAAAGTGGTTTTGCTTCTCCATGATTGATGACCTGTCTGGTGTGAGACTGGCCACAGTAATAGTGTCAGGGCTTACTATTAGCAGTAGGAAAAAAAACTGTCAGTTCTGATGTGATGGAGGAGAGAAGGGAATTGGAACTATAGAGCTGAAATGGACAGAGAGTCCTCAGATTTAGGCATGTGATACAAGTTGATTTTGTGTAAAATTGATTTTAAATTTATTTTACACATACAGAGCAAAGACAAAAAACTAGAACAAAAATTAATAGAAATTAATTTTAGGAAGTAGTAAAAAAAGGTATCAATTCTTCACTTTCCAAATTTTTTTTTGTATATATATATATATATATATATATATATATATATATATATATATGACTTTAGAGAGAGGGAGGTATGTGAGAGAGAAACATCAATCAATTGCCTCCTGCATGCATCCTGATCAGAGATTTAACCTGCTACTTTTTGGTGTATGGGAGGATGCTACAATCATCTTGGTAACATGTAAAATTTTAAAATCAAGTGTATATGTGATGATAAAAATAAAATTATGTATTCAATGAGGCAATATATTTTAGTCTAGGTAGCATAGAATTTAGACTCTAACTTGCATTCATATCCTAGTTCTTGCACTAAACAGCTGGAAAAATATTCCTGTTAATATTACTCTTCTTGCCCTAACCAGTTTGGCTTAGTGGATAGAGTGTCAGCCTGCAGACTGAAGGGTCCCAGGTTTGATTCCAGTTAAGGGCATGTACCCTGGTTTCAAGCACATCCTCAGTGGGAGGTGTGCAGGAGGCAGCTGATCAATGCTTCTCTCTCATCAATGTTTCTAACTCTCTATCCCTCTCTCTTTCTTTTTGTAAAAAAACAAAAAACTATATTTAAAAATATTTCTCTTCTTGTAGGATAATCTTATAGAATCTAACACAGTGCCTAGAAAGGGACTTTACTGCCTGCCATTCAGAAATGAGCTAACTTTCTTGCTAGCTCTCCTTTCCTCCTTATTGTGGGTCCCAAGGCCTGAGAGATTCAGATCTGGCTGCCACTCTGTTTCTAGTTGCCAGATTTTCTTCCCCCTAATGACATAGTGATATACTCTGGTAGCCTGTGGTGAACCCTTGCTCCCAATATCTGTTTTGAAAGGTATATATTTCCTTGTCTGTTTTGAAAGGTGTAACAGAGGGGGGTTGCAACCCACCTCACCATTCTTTGGCCACTGTTTCTGTAAATGCTAACTCGGACTGATATATAGCTTGGAGATAAACAGTATGTTTGTATAAGAATTCTAGGAATAAACTTCAGAAGATACAGACTCTGACCTTCAGTCATCGTAGCTCTGGGAGATTTGCTGAAGTTCAATTGTTAAACCAGGGTGACATAAAATTAGGATGATTCACACCAAACCATCACTTGACCTGTTTCTAAGTCTCTATCAGAATGGACTGTTCTGGCCTGCACATAGAGAACTTTTCCACCCCTCCCCTTGATGTCTTTGTTCTCTTTTCACTCTCCCTTCTTATAAAAAACATCTGCCTGCACTGAAATGTTGAAATGGGCTTTGCTACAACAGTCTCCCATTTTCTCAGGTTACCAGCATTTAAATAAACCTCTTTCCTTTTCCCCCAGCCCCTGTCTCACTAGTTTGGTAGGTAGCCAAACCTTGGGTTTTGGTTGCATATAGATCCACGTGTTTATTCCAGACTGAAGCTTCCCTCAACAATCACATCCAGGTCTTCTATCATCTTTTGTCCCCCTCCTACTCAGAGATCTAAGAGTGTATCCAAGTCTTTCCTAGTTTGCCTGGCTTGTTATAATAAATTTGGACATACATGACAATGTCTTGATATATGAACCTGATCACTTTGTCCATGATCTCATCTGGGAGCAAGCAGAATACACAGACCCACTGTTGAAATATGAGACAATTATATCTCTTAACAATGATTCTAGGAAAAACTAGGGAATATTAAGCTCAGCAAACACTCAAGAATCAACTTGTTATCTTCATAACTCCAGTGTTAACTTCTCTGTTTCAGACTACCTCTTCCTAAAATGTTATTATTGAAAATTGCTTGAAAAGGATCTGTTGGTGGAATCTACAGAGGGGCATATTTAATTGCAGTTATAAAGATAACCATTTATAGCCAAGATGCTTTCTGGTTGAATGGCTGGTTTCCTCCACCCTTATCTTGCATGTATTTCCTAGAGTGGGTACTTTAGATCACTAGCTCCACAGGAGTTTCATGCCAAGTGGTTGTTTACATCAATCTGGGAAATAAAGGCTACAGAACTACTTCTAGGAGAGCCTTGGCACACATATGAAGGCTTTTGGGAATTCTTGCTATGGAGAAGCCTGTTAAACTGCAAGCCAGTATTCTAAATTTCTCAAGCATTGAATAATATTTTTATGTAACATTCTTTTCCACATTCCAGGAAACTAGGATTTAAACACCACATTTTGGACTATTCTATGATAGAATTACCTTGTTCAGTTACTTTTAATATAGGAATGACACTGACACTCACATTCATATCTCTTTGTCCCAATGTCTCATTGCAGTGAATTCTTTGTCATGGGTTGGACCACAACTTGTCTCCTCCTGCCCTAAGATTGGAATCAAGTCAAGTATTGGTTTTGTTACTGGTCGTTACCCTGTCCCACACACCCGAGAAAACTGTTAGTCACCCTCAATTGTCTGTCTAGCCTGTGAACAATAGGCTTTGAATTGCTCACACACAGAGTCAGGACACTTTGGAAATGTGTGGGCCTTGAATTTCCAAGAGTTTTTGACTTTATAGAGCTAAATAAAAAACATAAATCTGAGGTCACCTTCCTAGACCACAAACTTGTGTATGTTTAAGGTCTGCAGCAGAGTTGTTGCGTTTTTTAAATATATTGCCAATTTTAAGATTATTTGCTTCAGTTTGGCAAACATTCAGACAGAATTCTTTATATCCCTTGGTACATGTATAAGCAAACAACTTCAAATAGGCCAACCTTAGTATAAAGAAATCTTGCTAGTAATCAATGAAGAAATATTAATGATTTGCCAATTTGGTTTCTTAGAGAGGGAACCCTCCTCTACCTAAGGTGTGTCTTAGCTGGTTTGGCTCAGTGGCATCAGTGTCAGCACATGTACTGCTGGGTCTCAGGTTCCATCCCAGTCAAGGGCACATATCTTTGTTGTAGGCTCAATCCCCAGCCCCAGTCAGGGTGTGTGCAGGAGGCAACCAATTGATGTATCTCCCTCACATTGATGTTTTTCTCTTTCTGTCTCTCCCATTCCATCCTATTCTCTCTAAAAATAAATAGAGCTGTAGCCAGTTTGGCCCCATCAATAGAACATCTTGCTGAGAACTGAAGGGTCCCAGGTTTGATTTTGGTCAAGGGCACATGTTCAGGCGGGTAGGAGGTGTGCAGAAGGCAGCTGATCAATGATACTTATCATCATCATCATCTCTCTCTCTCTCTCTCTCTCTCTCTCTCTCTCTCTCTCTCTCTCTCTCTCTCTTCCTCTCTGAAATCAATAAAAATATTTTTAAAAATCAATGGAAGAATGCTTGGGTGAGAATTAACAAAAAAAATAGGGTAAGCAGATAAATAAGTGGTGCTTCTACAGTGCCTGAGGATACCTGAAAACAATTGTCCTCTTAGTGGATTAAATAACTCCTCCCTGAGCATCTTATTATCTAATGATTTTGTAAGAATTAGGTTTTCTTTGTAGAGTCAATGTATGCCTTGAGTATAAAAAATGGCTAAAGTTCAAGCTACTTAGGTTCAATTGTGTTCTACCACCTACCAGCAATGTGGTTTTCTCCACACTTCCCAAATTCAGGGAAATTTCTTGAACTCTCTCTGCCTATATTTCTTATCTAGAAAATGAGAATGATGACAATCTTATTCTCATTAGTTTCTGCAAGATAATATTTACATCCATTTCTGGCACATAGTAAGGGCTCAATAAATAGTAGTCGTTATCATAAAAAACAAGTGTGAATATTATAAAAAACTATAACTTTTTACATATAAAAGTTAAACTGTTAAAAACATGGAAATAATACATCCTATTATGCACCATAAAAAATCAAATGTTCTTGCTTAAGTCTTTTATCTTCTCTTCCACCCCAGTATCTGTGCAGTTCTTGGCACATGGTTTGTTGAGGAATGAATAAGTGGATGATCGGTTGATTAATTCTCACCACATACCTCTTGATTTTCTCACGCACCTTGGAATAGTCCCAGAAAAACTGTTTGCTTTAAGAAATTCGTAATTAAGGGTAATGAGAAATACTTTGGTTTAGGTCCTATGTAACTCAGTTGACGAAATTAATTGCTTTTCGGTTGTGCTCTTCATGGATTTTTATTGATCCTTTTATATGAAACAAAGTCTATTAGTATCTTTAAATCTGCAATAAAGATTTGTGTTTAGCATTTTGATAAAAGAATGGAAATGTTTGTGTGTATGCATGTGACAGAAAAACAGAGAGATTTTAAATTAAACCTAACATTTTATTTTTATGTTCCACTGGTGTCACAAATGTTGTTATAAAAATTAAGAATTTCCCTTTAAAAGCTAAGGATATAAATGCCACCTTCCTTGATAATATTTCTGAGCACTATAACTATATTGATTAGATGTAACTTTTCTACTATGTTAAAAGAAGATAGATTTCTTTTTCCTTAATAATCCTGTATATACTTTTTAGTATTTGAATAATTTTCAAATTCTGATTTCTACCATTTTAAAGTATTGAGTTTGCCCTCAAATTCATCAAACATGACACCCACTTCTTCGTGCAATCTCCATACTCATAGAGCTTGATTCTCCATATTCCATGATTATGGATTGGAAGCCTAAACATATTAAAATGGCTATATTACCCAAAGCAATATGCAGATTTAGTGCAATCCCCATTAAAATCCCAATGACAACTTTGTTTGTATTCAGATTAGTATTTTTTTATTGAGGCAAAAATTTACATAACATAAAATTCACCATTATAACCATTTTAAAGTACATAATTCAGGGCTTTAGTATCCTCACATTGTTGTGCAACCATCATCATTATCTAATTCCAGAACATTTCCATCACTCCAAAAAGAAGTCCTATCCACTGAGCAGTCCCCCTCCATTTGTCCCTTCCGCCACTCCTGTCCCGACGGCAAGCATTAATATGCTTTTCTTGTCTATAAATTTGCCTCTTCTAGACATTTCATATAAGTGAAATTATACCACATGTGATCTTTTATGCATCTAGCTTTTTAGTATGATGTTTTCAAAGTTCATACATGTAGCAAGTACCAGTATGTCATACATTTTTATGCCAAATAACTTTCCATTATATGGATAATATCACATTTTGTTTCTCTTTTCATTGGGTGATAGACATATGTGTTGTTTCCACTTATTGACTATTAAAATTAATGCTGCTGTGGATATTGGTATACAAGACTACTTGTTTGTGTTCTTCCTTTTTTAATTGAATTTAATATGTGTGCATGCGTGCGTGCGTGCGTGCGTGCGTGTGTGTATCTCTACTCAATATCCTCACTGCCTTTCATTTTTAAAGAAATAGAACAAAATATCAGATTTGGCCCTGGCCAGGTAGCTCAGTTGATTAGAGTGTCATCCTGATATGCCAAGGTAGTGGCTTTGATCAAGTCAGGGTACAGATAGGAATCAACTAATGAATACATAAATAAGAAACAAAAAACCAGTGGTCTCTCTCTCTAATAAATAAATATAAATTTTAAAAATTACATCATCAAACTGGTATGAAATCATAAACTCAGAATAGCCAAAGCAATCCTGAGGGGGAAAAACAAAGTTGGAGGTATTACACTCCTTACTTTAAATTATACTACAGAGCTACAATAATAAAAACCACATAGTATTGACAGAAAACAGACACACAGATCAATGGTACAGAATTGAGAGCCCAGAAATAAAACCACGTATATATGGACAAATTAATTTTGACAAAGAAGTAAAAAATATACAATGGAGAAAAGAAAGCCTCATCAATAAATGGCCCTGGGAAAATTGGAAAGCTACATGCAAAAGAATGAAACAAGGATACTGTTTGCCCCTTATATAAAAATTAATTCAAAATGGATCAAAGATGTAAATATAAGAGCTGAAACAGGAAGTTACATAGGGGAAAACATAGGTACTAAATTTATGGAGCTTGGATAATTTTATCTAGAGATAATTTGAAGTAAAGGCAAAAATAAATGAATGGGACTATATCAAACTAAAAAGCTTCTGCACAGCAAAAGAAACTGCCAACAAAACAAAAAGCTACCAAATAGATGATATTTGTAAACGACAGCTTTTACAAGGGATTAATATACAAAATATATAAAGACCTCATTCAATTCAACACTAAACAAAGAATTCAGTAAGAAAAATGGACAGAGAGCCTAAACAAATACCTATCTTAAGAAGATATACAAATATCCAACAGATATATGAAAAAATGCTTAACTATACTAGCTATTAGGGAAAAGCACATCAAAACTTCAATGACATACCACCTTACACCTGTTAGAATGGCCATTATCAACAAGACAATGGTAAGAGTTTGAGAGGTTGTGAAGAAAAGAAGCCCTTATTCGTTCATGCTGTTGTAAACTTGTATAGCCATTACAGAAAACAATACAGAAGCTCCTCAAAAAATTAAGAATGAAGCTTCAGCCCTGGCTAGATGGCTCAGTTGGTTGAGCATAGTCCCAGGCACTGAATAATTGCCAGTTCAATTCCTGATCAGGGCACATGCCTAGGTTTTTGGCTTAACCCCCCCGGGAAGGTAGTGTGCAGGAGGCAGCTGATTGATGTTCCCTCTCACATTGATGTTTCTCGATCTCTCTCTCTCCATTCCACTCTCTCTCTAAAAATCAATTAATTTTTTTTAAAAAATGAATATTGTTATTCACATTAGAACTCAAACATAAGCTTGCCAACTTTTCTACAAACTCTATTCTTTCACGTAGCACTTTAGCTTTATCCTGGGACCAAGCTTCTGGGTCCTTGGCCTCTCCATCTAAAATACATTTCTTTTTGTTTTGTTTTCTACTATAGCACTGTTACTAAGAATTACCAGAACCTTTTCTCTATGGGCTCCCACTGATTTCTGAATTACTGGAGAACAAAAATTATGTCTTTTCATGAAAGTGTGCTAAATATCTATCAGTATATATTAAGCAGTCAAATAAAAGGCATGTAAAGAAAGTAATATATCTACTTTTTAAAAACTTTGTTACCATCTTTTTTATATGTGTCACTCTCAATTAATATTGCTACTAATAGATAAAAAAAATGAACTATATTCAGGCAAATTTGTAGAGACAGAGAGTAGTAGAATAGAAATTACCAGAGGCTGCAGAGAGGGGAAAATATGAAATTATTGCTCAGTGGGTACAGTTTATATCTGGGGTTATGGAAACATTTTGGAAATATAATGGTGATATTTGCCACATTGTGAATGCAATTAATGATACTGAACTGTACACTTAAAATGGTTAAGATGACAATTTTTAGTCTCTATATATTTTACCACAATGAAATTAAAAAATGAATTATTTACAAATAGGAAAAGCACTGAATTATTCAAGATAACTAAATACATATTTTCTAAAAAGGAAAAGTCCTTTACTAAATAAAGAATTCATAAAAGGGAGCTCAGTAATCAGTCTTAGAAACAAATACAATTGTAGCCATACTTTTTTCATTTATTCTCATTTATGTAACATATTGCTGCAGCAGAAATCATCATTAATGAAAGGAATTTAAAAAGTGAATGAGTGGAATGGTAACCAGGCTGTGCAGTGAGAAAAGCCTCCAGAAGGGAGTCCAGGGAAGCTGAGGCCAGGGCAGCAGCTGCAAGGTAGTGGCAGCAGCTGTGGTGGTGGTGGAGGTGGTGGTGGGAGAGGTAAATGAGATGAGAATGTCTTCGGAGAGGAGACTTCTCAACAGATATGGATGCCGGGCCTGGGAGGGAATGAGAAGCTGAGACTGAGAAGTGAGAGACACACCTGGAGGAAGGAACAGAGATGGATGGAGGACAACTGAGAGAAGGACTGAGGCCTGGAGGGGGACAGACACCTGGAGAGCGGCCAAAGATGGAGAGAGAAGTGCAAAGAATCAAAGCCATGGTGTAGTAGGTTAAGGAGACTAAAATAAAATAAATAAAATAAAATAAAATAAAATAAAAAATAGATAAAATAAAATAAAATAGTGAATGAGTGAATAATTGAATGATCGAATGCAGCATCATCTAGATGAGAGGACCTCTAAGGCCAAATGCCTGGGCATAGCTAGGCTCAGTTTATCACTCTGCTGATCACAGGCAGACATTAACTGATAAAATGGTGGGCAGCCCATATGTACATGGCACATGGTCATTCATTTTTTGTAGGAAGTGGTGGAGTTTAACAGTCAGAGGGCTTGGGGATCAGGTGGATTGGATCTGTGCCCTAGATCTACCACATCATTTGAGGCCAATATAAGCTTTTTAATCTTGCTGAAGTGAGTTTTCTCATCTAACAAATAACAGAAAAAAAAATACAACATTATTGCTTTTTTGTGAAGGTGATCAGCACCTGGTGAAGGCCAATCATGTAAAAGTTCTCTACTTAGTGATAGCAGAGAGTACAATAAGTATACGTTGAACAAGTAGTCACTCTATATAATAAAAGGGTAATTGACCCTAATGGTGGAAGTACTTGGACAACTGGTCACTATGACGTGCACTGACCACCAGGGGACAGATGCTCTATGCAGGAGCTGCCCCCTGGTGATCAGTGTGCTCCCATAGGGGGAGCTCTGCTCAGCCACAAGCTGGGATGAAGGATGCAAGCACAGAGCTGTGACTTGAGCCTTTCCCGCTTCCAAGGCAGTACTAAGGATGTCTGACTGTGAGAGGGCACAAGCTGGGCTGAGGGACTACCCCTCTTCCCCCGCCAAGTGCAAGTAACCACCCCTCCTCCCCTGCCAAGTACATAAATTTCTGTGCACTGGGCCTCTAGTTTTACATAAAATATCATGATTTATAAAAATCAATTTACTACCAGATATATTTTGTGTGAACATTTTTTTCTTTCTTAAGGCCTAACTTTATACTTTGCATACTTGGTAACAGATGCAATATTATTGCACCTAAAGTTTCAGGCTTTGTGAAAATACCAATCATGTTCAGAGCACCCCTTATTGTGAGCAATTGTAAATTATTTTTCTCAAAAATATGCAGTTAAAATTGAGACACATTTTTTCCTATTTAAAATTAGAGTCTTATACACATTGATTTCCATGTGGAATTTTTTCTAATCATCTTCTCTCTCTGTTTTCCTTTCTCACATGCTGACTTCTGTGTAGCAGACCATTTGGGGATTGAATTCATGGGTAAGAAAAACATTTGCTTCTTAAAAATCTGGAAAAAGTGAAGTTTAAAATGTCTTTGTTCTCCTTTTCCATCTAATTATACTTGAAATGTTTCATTATCAGATACTATTAGTAGAAAAAATGTTTTTGTCTATTTTTCACTAAGTAATGGCTCAAAATGAAAGGCTTAACTACTTATTGGGAAGTCAATTTAATATTAAGTGTAGCTCTGGAATCCTACAGAAGTTAGATTTGGCTTCTGGCTTTGATTGTTTGCTCTAATTTTCAATTTTTTTATCCATAAAATAGGGATAATAATCATTCCTCTTTTACTCAAGTATAAATTGCTTAGCACAATGTTTACAAGATGACAAACACTCAATAAAAGATAGAAAATAACTGTGAAGGTTTAAAAATGTCACTTTTGTTATTTTCTGCTCTAATTCATTTTACTTTCACATGAGGATTGCTTTGGATACATTTTGGTACTAATCTTAATTGTAAGTATGGACTATATAAACTTTTCATTTTACAAAATTAAAATATTTCTTTTGAAAGTACTTGCAGTGAATGGCATGTTTTTATAAGCATTAGAATGCCTTCCATGAGAATTATTATCTATATCCATAGATAATTACATTAAGAATGGGGATTCTTTTCTGAATGTAAATTAAAAATACAATGCGAAAAAAAAAAGGTTTTGCATGAGGTTGATATGCAACATGATGGTAAAGTGGAAAGATCCTTAAGAGTTGAAGTTACTTAAATGGAGATGACCTAAATTTATTTCCAAACTCATAATTCTTTGCTTAATTGACTTTTGTTAAGCTTCCAATTTTCTCTTATATGGTAAGGATATTAATATTTGCTTCATACATGATATGTTTATTGTGATACATACATTTACTTGTATTCATTTTTTGTTCATCTATTTATTCAGAAAATATTTATGTAGTGCTCACTGTAAGTAAAGAAAAAATGCAAAATGCTAGAGATATAATAATGAGTAAAAATGGACTAAAACTCTTGGTTTGATGGAGCTTATAGTCTAGTAAATTTACAGATGATAATCAGGTAATAATACTGATAAATATAAAATTGCAAGTTTCTTAATACCAATGCCATGCAAGGTATAGAATAGAAATGATAGATATTTAAAACATGATATCAACAAGTAGTTAAGACAAATTGATGTTGAAGGTTAGAAAGAGGAAATTCCTAGGATGACTGCAGGGTTTATGGTTTTTATATTTAGATAAAATGTGGGCCCTTCTACTGAAAAACAATACTGGGAAAGGAACAAATTTATGAGAAATGTTTTCTAGATTAAGTTTAGAAATGTTGAGTTCTGGATGCCTTTGTTAGATCTGGTAGATGTCAATTTAGTAGTTATATTGCTGGAGGTTTTAGGGTTAATTAGTGAGTGCATATTTAAACGGGAATTGAATCTCTCTGTTGTGTGATATTATTTATTAGTGCTCTATCATATCAGTATTAGTTTATAGAAAAGCAGACAGACAGCTCAACTCCTGCAGGTTTGGGATTTTTTAAATTGAGGTGATGAAAATTCCTAAGGGCAATGAAGTTGAGAATAATATTCAAATGAAGCTTTCTGGAATGTAAGGTAGGTGTGGAAAGAAGTGAAGAAAGTGTGTTTTATCTCAAGGGAATCAATGCATAGTCATATGGGAGTAATCAAAGAAGTTGTTGGCATGGAAAGGAAGTTGTAGTCATATGGCTAGAAAATACAGAAATTTATGGTTGTAGTCAAGCAGTAGAATGTAAATTGTACATTGAGAAGGACATGTGATTGGTTGATACCTCATTTGCTGATGATAGTAAAGATGAACAGCAAGGAGGTTCCAGCATCAACAGTCACTTTGAGAATGATGGGTACTGGCCATAGTGGATAGTGATTTACCCCACTGTACTGTGGTGATTGCAGGCTTTGAGGACAGAGGTTTCAGTTCAGGTGGTATGTAGCAGAGTGACTGTAGATGCAGGAGGTAGCTCATGGGTGGTGGTGGAAATAGGTAGCTTCAGATCCCACAAGTGAGTGGCCAGGGTTATAGTAAACAGAAATTGCTACATCAATGTTAATGACCATTGTTGAACGTGATAACTATAACGAGTCACCATCCTATCGGGCTTTTCCTTAGGACCTCTAGTCCTGAGGACACTGGCACCTTATAGCACAATAATTTGCTAAAGAACCAAGATATGTATTAAGAGGTCTATTAAAAATTTAAAATATTTGACTAACCAATTGGTAAAAAGTACAAAAAATTATCTAGATCATCTATATGCAACTCAAGATTAAGAACATAGTGAATTTTGCTGTAAAGCCTTATAGGCAATGAGTTCTCTGTGTGTGAATATTGACTCCAGCAGTAGAGATTGCTATGGAGGAAAGGGGATGGGCAACAAGTCATAGTTTAAGACAGGACATATGCATATAGATAGTGGCTACTAATGAAGGACTGTAATGTTGAACAGGTTAGTAAGTAAACTGTTTCTGCTGATCTCACTAGTTCTAGACACTATTTACCCTCACACGTTGCTCTAACTGAATATGTAAAATTGTTTTGTTGCTTTGAAAACAAATATTTTCATATTTAATTTAGGATTTTAGAATTCACATAAATAAAAGTTCTTCCATTGAAGGTGACATCATCCCAGTAACAAGGCATCTCTAGGTATCAATTCAGTTGGGAAGCAGAGATGCTGGCATAGCTTAGTCACATTGATATATTGTGGTGCCAGAAAATAACCAGTGTCAGTTCTGTTTTAATGAGTTCTGAATATCTTTATTCTCAGCGTTATCATTATTTTCTTGGGAAATGCTAATTTAATTTTTCCTGGAGTTGGAAACTCAGGTGCTTTTCCAAGTCTTTGTTATCCAGGAGCCACATCTATGTGGACCCTTATTGATTAGAGTCAAAACCTGAATGCTTCACACAAAATCCTTTTTAGAGCAGGGAACTCCATATCACATGCTCCAAGAATCTTATTATTATTTAAACAGAATGCACTTATTGTACTATGTGCCAGATATATAAGATATTGAAGTTACAGATATAAAATCCACATCCCTTTAAGTATAAGGGCTCTGACCGTAAAAAAAAAAAAGAAAGGTACATATATTTGAGGTGATATAAGAAGTGCTATAAATGAAAAATGACATAGGCAAATATAATAAAGAATGAAGCTAAATGGGAAGAAACATGTGAATTGAATACCAGCCAAAGCAGATAAACTGTACCCAGCGATGCCACAGTCCAAAGCTCTACTTACTCATTTGCTTCCACTTAAAGAGTGAGATTTATACTTCAGTCTCTCTGGTCTGTGAGGCCTCTATAGTCACTTCTTTATACTAGAGAGAGAGTATCAGCTTCACTAAAAACACTTAACCAAAAAGTTTTCTGAATCAATTTATTAATTGTAAAGAATAACTATCCTATTGAGTAAGCCATGCCAAACCTAATGTGAATAAAACTGTCAGTATTCAAAAGGATTTTTCCTTAAATATTTTCATGAATTTCTCTTAATGGTGCTTCTGGGATTGTGACAAATGAAAATTTCAATTACAAATACCACTCTGTAATACAATAGTAATTAAAAATGTTAACTAATGTAATTTGAAGGAGCATCAAAACATAAAATTGTGAAATGTTTATGAAAACAATTAATTCATATTAAATCAATAGTCAAAAAAGATTCTTTGAATTCATGACTTAGCCTACTCATTCATGCATGCATAAGGGAAAACTGAGAATCTTAGAGTCAGATGTTTGAACTTTCCGTCAAAGTGTGAACAGATCAGGAGATGGAATAGACAAGTACTCATTGAGGTGTGTGAGAAATCCAACGATAATCCAGATGGCCAAAGGGCACATCAGATTGGCAAAGTTTGGAAGGCACATTGATCATGAAGAGGCATTTCTCATCTGAGAACTATCTGGTTACCCTGTCGGGTGTTCAATCATGGAGCATATCTCATTGCACCCATTTAAGCTCTTTGTCATGCAGCTATTTCTCTGACAATGCCCTGACACATGCATACTCTAGGCATCAAAGATATTTGTATAAAAGCAGGTGCAATGCCATTTGCAAACATATTAGCAAGCCACAGGGAGAGCTGTAGATCTTGTGGGAAACCTTTCATGCAAATGTGATTTATTCGTATATGGAAAAATAAAACGAACTGTCAGTTAATTGTCTTGTTTGTGATTTGACATTGTTTTTAGAATAGCATAATATATTCAAAGTCTGAGTAAACTCTAGTATACATTTTTAAAAATCAAAATTTTATGAAACTTGGGAAAGATAAGATTGTTAACTAAAATCTTTTAAATTTTCTCTGAAAGAATTTATATATTTTGAAGTTTAAAAAAGAAACACTGAGTTTTCTATAATGAGAGGCATAGAAATTATATGCCTGTGACATAATTACCTATCATGACCAATAGGAATTTATAATCAGACTAGAGGCCTGGTGCACGGATTCATGCATCAGTCCCTTGTCCTAGCCTTCACCCTCTTGCAATCCAGGACCCCTCAGGGGATGTTGGATAGCCAGTTCTAGCTTGACCTCCTTCAGGCCCGACCCAGACAGGAGGGAGCCTGATTCTGTGTGTTAAGCGTCTATGCCCTGGTGGTCAGTGCGTGTCATACCGACCAGTCGGTTAGCCATATATATATATATATATATATATATATATATATATATATATATATAATATTCTGTGAGAAATAGAGCCTTTTTTGGGGAGTCCATATCAGGGATCTTGGTACAAATATTAATAATTCAGTTTTCTGGGATGTAAGTTCCTCCAATTCTTTTTGTTCTTATTTTTGTTTTTGTAAGAGATAACTTGACTTTGTTATTACCAAAACACCCTGGTCAAACATGTAAAGGTAATATTTTGGCTTAACTATATGTGATTAATCTAAGTCATTAGCACATATTGGTATATCCAGTGGTTAGAAGTAGAATTCTCTAAACAAAGTCTTGATCATTAAGTAAAATGAATGAAATTCTGACAAAAATTTAAAGGTAAGATTAGAAACTTTCAGTGATCTTCTTTGAGGAATGGCTATAACCCAGAGATATGCTGGAAAATATGCAGATATTTTCATTGTGATTTCTACAAAGGAGAAAATGGATATTTCTATCAAAACACTTAAAACCAGATTCCAGAGTTGGTTAATAAAGATTCATTGGTAGACACTGTGAAGATATTTGTTGTGAACCATTTGAAAAGGAAGTGCTGTTTACTGAAAGATTACATATTTATATAACTGGCCACTACATGTTTGCTAAATTAATGTACTTTTATAAAGTTGATAAATGACTAGATTGAGAGTTTCTATACAGAAAGTGAATATATATCCTATCTAATAAAAGAGTAATATGCAAATTGTCTGTACCTTTGCTACACCCAATAAGCCACACGGACAAGCCACGCCCGCCAGCCAATCACAGGGCAAGAGGTAGGCTGGGCGGAGCTTATGGGCGGGCCGCCAGCTATGGCTGGGCCCCATGGGATGGATTGAGGGGCCCTACAATGGCGCCCTCGGTGCCCAGGGCCAGAAAGGGCCTTAAACCGGGCCTGACTGAGGGAGGTGAGGGCACAGAAGGGGTGAGCCAAGTGCCCTGTTAACATGAACACCCCCTGAGCTGCGGAGCAGCCTGTGAGATATGTGCCTGAGGTCGCTTGGCTACAGAGTGGCAGGGTCACGAGTTAAATCCAGGTGCGTCTCTTCTGCCTGCAGCTCATCACCTCTCCACTGTGCCTGGCCTGGCTTGCCAAATGATGCCACCTGCGGATGGTGATGCTTGCCAAGTTTAAGCTAGTTCTTGGGCTGGGGAGGGTAGTGGAGGGGAGCATCCCAGCTTCTGCCTCCCAGAGCTCCCAGACTCCAGTGCGAGGCCCAGCTCTGAGAGCAGGAGAGGAGCCAAGACACAGCCCCTGAGACAGAGGAGACCGAGCCACAAAACCCAGCTTGGCCTGTGTGCAGAGCAGTGCCAGGGACTGTGGGAAAGGAAGTGAGAAAGGTGAAAGCTAACACACAAGCATCGGGGATGTCTCCATGGGCCAGAAAGGCACTGGACCCAGACCATCTGCAGACCCAGGCCTGGACTCCACCAGGCGTGTGTAGCCCCATTCCTAGGGTAAAGGGACCAGAGTTCCCCTCAGAACAGGACCCTGGAGCTGGGCTCACTGCCCACCCTTATGGGACGGTGATGGTCTGGGTCCGTGGGCACGCTGTGACTCAGGATCCAGAGCCGCACTCAGCCTGGGCACCTGACCCAAGCACCAGGCTAAGGAGCCCTGTTCGCTGTCCCCAGCGCTGGTTCTGACCCTGGGCCTCCCACCCTGTAATATTCAGAAATCCAAGAGACTGAGGGGTGAGCTCAGAGGCAAAAGCAAGCCCCAGGCCTTGGGCTGTCTGACTAAGGAAGAACTTGCAAGCTGACAAACTGGGAAACCTGTGGGCCTAAGTGTAGGATGAATTCACCACAAGTAACAGGACCGCGTGGCTTGGTCCGACAGAGACTTTAACACAAATCCACAGAGGAGGCACCAAGAGCAAAACCAAGAAGCAGCTTCCACTCCCTCATCATTGATGCTTCTATCCCTCTCCCTGTCCTTTCTTCTCTGAA
The DNA here is from genome assembly GCA_027563665.1 of Antrozous pallidus. Taxonomy (NCBI): domain Eukaryota; kingdom Metazoa; phylum Chordata; class Mammalia; order Chiroptera; family Vespertilionidae; genus Antrozous; species Antrozous pallidus. The sequence continues at coordinate 71,162,213 of CM050510.1, read as the reverse complement.
ATAAAATTTTTAAAAAATCAATTGATTGATGGGCCCTACGATGGCCGGGTGCGGGGCCGGGCTGTAGTCAGAAGAAAAGAGCCACATTATACACAGGAATAAACATAAAGATTACAAAATATTTCTCATCAGAAACAGTGTAAGGGAGAAGATAGTAAAGCAACATCATTAAAGTAATCACAAGGGGGAAAATCCTCTCAGTTTATAATTCTAGACTGAGTGAAAATATTTTTAAAGTAGTTTAAAATGCCGAAATATATTTAACTATTTTAAACTATTTTAGAAATATTTAAAAATATTTTTATGTGTAAAAGATTGATTTTTTTAATCACCAGCAGATTTGTAGCATAAGAAATGTTAAAACAAGTCCTGCAAGCAAAATAAAATTTTGCCAGATACAAATAATAATCTATACCAAGAAATGGAAAACACCAAAGATATTATATGCATAGGAAAAAATATAATAGAAGTTTCTCATTATTGAAATATATTTAAAGGTAATAACCATAACTATTTAAACAAATGATAATATAATGGCAGTTTTATAACATCTGTGTAAGTAAAATACAAGACAACAATAGCACAAAGATTGCCTGGGAAAATGAAATTTTGTTACAGTGAAGTTTCTATACAAGATGTGAAGTGGTAAAATATCCACTTGAAGATAGACTGTGACAAGTTAAAATCCTATATAATGAAGAGCTAATATGCAAATATTCATCACACCTTCCTGCCATAATGGCTCAGACACTCAACACTGAGGAGAGAGGAATGGGGACCAGGCAGGCTACGGACTCGGAGAGTAACAAGCCACCTACTCCAAGGTACCGGATGCCAACAGCTGTGCCTGCCTCTCTGGCCCAGGAGAGGGACAAGCTGCATGCCTTGTGGTCCTGGGTGCCTGTGGGTGCCTGTGGCTGCGGCCGGCCTGAATGAAGCTGGCCCTGGTCCTGGGTGCCTATAGCTGGCCAGAGGGAGGGAAGCCTGGGTCCCAGATGGGGGCAAGGCAGAGGCAGTTAGGGGCAATCAGGCTAGCAGGGGAGCACTTAGGGGTGATCAGGCTGGTAGGGGAGCAGTTAGGGGACAATCAGGCAGGCAGGCAGAGGTGGTTAGGGGGGATCAGGCAGGCAGGTCAGTGAGCAGTTAAGAGCCAGTGGTCCTAGATTGTGAGGGTTATCCGACTGCCAACAATTAGATTGCCAACAGTCAGATATCCCCGAAGGGGTTCCTGATTGGAGAGGGTGCAGGCTGGGCTGAGGGAACTCCCCCTTCATGCACGAATTTCATGCACGGGCCATTAGTAACTTAATAAAACCTTTAATAGACTCTCATGAACTTCTTTTTATAATATGGTATAGATTTATATCAATTTAGTGATAGATGGGTTTGGGGCTCTAAAATGGTATACAAAGGAACAAAAATACCCATGAGTATAGTTTCTAGTTGCTTCTCGGGCAACATTTTGATTAAAGAAATAAACAAAGACATAGCTTAAACACTTATAAAATTACTAGAGGCCCGGTGCACAAAATCCGTGCATTGGGGGCGGGGGATGTCTCTTAGCCCAGCCTGCACCCTCTCCAATCTGGGACCCCTCAAGGGATGTCCGACTGCCTGTTTAGGTCCGATCCCAGTAGGATCAGGCCTAAACGGGCAGTCAGACATCCTTCTCACAATCCAGGACTGCTGGCTCCAAACTGCTCACCTGTCTGCCTCTCTGATTGCCCTTAACTGCTTCTGCCTGCCAGCCTGATCACCCCCTAACCACTACCCTGCCAGCCTAATTGATGTCTAACTGCTCCCCTGCCAGCCTGGTTGCCCCCAACTTCCCTCTTCTGCCAGCCTGGTCACCCCTAACTGTCCTCCCTTGCAGGCCTGGTTCCTCCCAACTGCCTTTGCTGATCTGATTGCCCACAGCTGCCCTCCCTTGTAGGGTCTGGAACCTCCCACTGTCCTCCCCTGCTGGCCATCTAGTTGTGACCATCTTGTGTCCACATGGGGGCAGGATCTTTGACCACATGGGGGCAGCCCTCTTGTGTGTTGGAGTGATGGTCAATCTGCAAATTACTCTTTTATTAGGTAGGATAGTGACCTGGTGCATGGGAAGGGCCCTCTGGTTTGCCCTGAAGGGTGTCCCAGATCAGGGTGGGGGTTCCATTAGGGTGAAGGCTGGCCTGGGCAAGGGGCCTGTGGTGGTTTGCAGGCTGGCCACACCCCCCAGTGACCCAATCGGAAGCCCTGGGATCTGGGATTAATCTATGTCTACAATTGAAACTTTGTAGCCTTGAGTGGAGCCAAGCCTTCTGCTCGCTCTGAGGCAGCAGCCATTTCTGTTTGAAACTTTGTAGCCTAGATTGGAGGCCTAGGAAGGCAACAGCAGACATAAAGCTTGGCTTCCTCCATTGCCAGGGAAACCTAAGCCTCTGTTCTCTCCAGCTCAGTAGCTGCCACCATTTCTGTATCTTTTGTAATTGAAACTTTGTAGCCTAGATTGGAGGCCTAGGCAGGCATTGACAGGTGGAAAGCTTAGCTTCCTCTGTTGCTGGGGAAACCCAAGCCTTCCTCCTGCTCTCAGTGGTGGCAGCCATCTTGGTTGGGGTTTATTTGCATAATCTGCTCCTGATTGGCTTGTGGGTGTGGCTCTGGGTATGGCTTGTGGATGTAGCAAAGGTACTGTCAAACTTGCATATTATTCTTTTATTTGATAGGATAGAACTTTTTTATGAAGTGTGATTTATTAGATTGAAATAAAATCAAATAGAAATAATTGGGTTTTATTTTCTCAAATTAGCCTAAAAATTTGAGATTATAACCAGAACCAAGTTGATTACATACACATGTTAATTATTTAAAATGTACAAGTATGTAAGTTCCAAATGTATATAGTTGCAAATGTATATAGGTTCCAAAGATCTCCTGGAATGTATTAGAGAAGAGGAAAAAATGAGCAGCAAAGATGTTCAGATTGTCACTGGAAAGTAATTCCTAATGAGATTACATATGCAGTTCTCCCTGACAATTGCTTCAGGAGCTGGGATGAATCTGTGGAATGACAGAGAGAAACAAATGGATGAGGACAGAACATCAGAAAATGCCACAAAGTGAAAATGACACAGGCTCTTCTCAACTAGCAGAATCTGCTTTGTGAGCTCATGATGGCTGAGCCAATCAGAATGCGTGGAGCCCATTTGGGAAGTCAGGCCCTTGCCCAGCCAGAGCCACTGAAAGACAAGTAAAACAGACTCTCAAGTAGTTTATAATGTAGTGTACAGGACTCACTTGTATTACAGTTAAGTACAAAAACGATTTAGTTGAAGTATTGGTTGATCTTTTCTTTGGTGATTTTTTTTCTTTTACAAAATTTAAAATAAATGTTTCTCAAACATCTGAAGGATGTTAGTAGGGTTGAGTTGGCATGCTAAGCTCTGTGCCTGTGCTGTGCAACTTCCTAGTCGTATGTATACAGTTATATATTCATGAATCTCATGAGAAGAATATCTTAGGCAACATTTTCTGAATTAACTTTCCAGAGCAGCATGTTTCATAGAGCTAGGACGTTAAGGACCATTCTCTATTCTGGTAAATTCTGGGAGAAAGGAGCACAGATGAAAGCATAACCACATATCATTGGTACAGTCAGGGTCAACTGTAGGTGGAAAAATAAAAAATTTCCCTACAAGTTGGGAGATGATAAAAGAAAATATGAAGGAAATGGTCAAGGAAGAACATAGTGTACTTGAGGCCTGATGCCTGACATTCATGCACTGGGTGTGGAGAGGGGTCCCTCAGCCCAGCCTGTGTCCTCTGGCAGTCCAGAACCCCGAGGGGGATGTCCTTGGTGTTGGCACAGAGGTGGGAGAGGGTCCCACTACCGCTGCTGCACTTACAAGCCATGAGCCCAGCTTCTGGCTGAGCAGCACTCCCCTCTGTGGGAGTGCACTGACCACCAGGGTGCAGCTCGTGCATTGAACATTTACCTCCTGGTGGTCAGTGCACATCATAGTGACCAGTTGTTCTGCCATTTGGTTAATTTGCATATTAGGGTTTTATGGTATAGGATTAGAGATGGAAGAGCACAGGGGTTTTAGGAAATGACAAGAAGTCTTGTGTAATTAGAGAAATACTAGTGGCCTGGTGCACAAAATTCATGCACTGGGGGTGAGTGATCCCTCAGCCCAACCTGCCCCCTCACAAGTACTGGGAGCCCTCAGGGGATGTCCTACTGTCCCCTCACCCTTGGCCGAAGCTTTAGGCCTTGGGCCCCAGCCATCACTCTGGAATGGGGCTGTTGGTTGGCTCTGCCTCGGCCTGCCCACCCAGCCCTAGCCTTAGCCCCAGTGGTGACTGCCCAGCCCCGGGGGCACCCACACTTGGCAGCCGCACACACTGGCCTCACCTGCCTCCTGTCCATTCAGCTCCTGTCCCTCTCTGCGTGCTGGCTAGCCCCTCCCATCCCACGTGGCTCCTGTCCCCTGTGGTGCATAGGCTGGCCACTCCCATCCTGCCCCTCCCATCCTGGGCTGCCCAGCATGCAGGCCGCCCCCTTTCGTCCTGCCTGGTTTGTCCCACGTAGCTTTCTTCCCATGCAGCTACCTTCCTGCTCAGTGTGCCAGTCGGCCCCACCCATCCCTCCCCTCCTGTCCAGTGTGGCTCCCATCCCACTCAGCGCATTGGCAGGCCCCTCCCATCCCGTCCCTTTGGTCCTGTGTGGCTTCCATCCTGCCCAGCGTGCCAGCGGGCCCTTCTCATCCTGTGCCGCTCCCATCCTGCCCAGCACACTGGCTAGCCCCTCCCATCTTGCCCCTCCTGTCCTGCATGGCTCCCATCCTGCCCTTCCTGTCCCATGCATCTCCCATCCCAAGCAGTGAGAAGGTTGGCCCCTCCCATCCCAGGGGCCTCAACCCCCCACTAGCCTCCTGTGTGCCTGGCCCCACCCCCCTGCCTCACGTTGCTCGGCCCTGCCCCCTGCTCCTGATTGGCTGGTAGCATAGCCAATCAGGAGCCAAGGTACTGTCACATTTGCATGTTACTTTTTTTTAGATAGGATAATGCATATGAAAGGGAGTGTGATAAATGATTGATTGGTTAATCAGGACAGAGCTGATTATGATGATCCTCTAAACCCTTTAGAGAAGTATTTTGTTTTTAATCTTGTGAAAGGAAGCCTTCAGAGGTTTCCAGCAGGAGAGTCATCAGATTTCCCTTTAAATGCTTATTCTGTCAGGAGCTGAATGCAAGGTTGCTTTAAGGCATTGCATGCAAAATCCCAGCTAATGGACCAAGCTCAGGATTTTTCTTCAAATAGTCACCAAATGCTTGCTTGCTCTTTGAACAACTGTGGGAGTTATAAAGATGAATTTCCACTTATTCTGTGTCAAGCACAGAAATAGAATCAAAGGCAGAATGCCTGGAGAAGCATGGGGATGAGGTGCAAGGATCAGAGCCTTGGGCACAGTAGACACTGAACTGGTCTTTGCGGGAAGGGTAAGATTTCTATGGGCAGAAGAGAAAGCACCCTAATGAAGATATTAAAATTAATAGGACCAGGATGAGGCTATGTGTTTGGAAATATCAGTTCTTATAGCAAAGGCAAACTGCATTGTGATTTAAATGACACAAAACTTTTTATTGACATTGTAAATCACATCATGGCATTCCCTGCAGGAAACTTTCTAATGGATTTAGAATGAAATATAGTACAGACACCATAGGTTGCCATGTTAAGTGCACCATGATCTGGCAGTGCCTACTTGCCTGACTCACTTTCCTCCAAGCTCACTAGACTTCTGCTCACTAGACTTCACCTTCTCCTTGCTCTTCTCGCTACCTCAGAGCCTTTGCACTAGTTGTTCTTTCAGTGCTAACTAGTTTACTCACCTGCACATGTGTAGTTCCTCATCATAAAGGCTTCAGATAACATGAATTTCCAAAGAGATATTCCCTAGCCACCCTATTTTATGTCTCTCCTATCTCATTCATATTAGCCTCTTTTCCCTCCCATAGAATTTATCACTGTCTAACCTATTTATTAGTTCATTTTTTATTATAAGTCTCCCTATAGGAAAACAAGTTCTGTGAGAACAGAATTTACTCATTGTTGCATCTTATAAGAGATGCAATGATCAGCATAATTATAAGAGCTCAATAAATGTTTGTTGAATTAATGATTTAAAATAAATTTAAATGTATGATTTTCTTAACTCCTAAATTTCTTAAATGATTAAAAAAAAAGTATAAACAAAGTTTCAATGAAACCCAAGGCCATGTTGTTTGGTTCTAGATAACTCTCAGTTAGTCACTTACTAAATAATACTAAGTGTTCCAAAATTAGTTTTGGAGATTTCCCCTGTTGAAGTGGTGGATGACACATGAGGATTTCTCAAAGGTGTAGCTTCCAACTCCCTCGGGTGTTTTGTTCAGTCCTAGAAGTGGGCCAGTGTCCTGGAGGTCCTGATTGACCAGGTGTCTTCTTATAAAATATGTCATGAGTTAGTTGTTTTCACTTAGAGGTTTGTGTTTTCTATTAGTTAAATAATTAAAATTTGAGCTAGCTGAGAATAATGGAAAAACATAGGTAGGCAAATCATATAATTCAAGAGTTCTTAACTTTAACTTTTATCCCATGCACTAGGCAGCTTGTCATAAATGTAAATTCATGTTCTCAGCTTTGGATATCTGATTAGGTAGTTCTGGGATGGGTCCCAGGCACTTCAGCTTTAACATGATTCTTAAGAAGAAGGTTTCTGCCTACATGATGAGAAACTTTGACATAAAAGGACACACAGACCTGCCTTCATTTTGGTACCACCATTTAGCATTGTATGACCCAGGCAAGGGATTTATCATATCTATTCTTAAAGTTCCCAATTTGTCAAAGTGGGATGAGGCATTACCAAGTTCATAGAGTTGTTTTCAGATCAAAATACATAAAACATATAAAGTGCTCAGCCCAAAGCCTGGCACTTACAAAGTATTCAAAGTGAGATAGTGTAGCTACTGCTCCTTCCAGGAGCAGCTTCAGGGATGGTGATTTCTGACCTATATGCTGTCTTGAATTTCTTTAAGTTGTCTACATCACTCTGATTCTTCTGGAAAGGGGAAACTGAATATTAGTGTCCCCTTCTTTGGTATGTAGGGACTCTAACGTTATCTTGTAGAATGATAGCCATTTTCCAGAGTATTCCAGTACAAGAAAAGATATTTGTTGCTTACAAAATTTCAATTAACTAGGTATTGAGCATTTGGGGCCAATGTCAGCCAAGATTGCAGGATTAACTCTCTCAAAAGAATAATATGTTTGAAATCTAAAGTTCCCTTTTCAGAATTTTACTTCAAAGAAGATGCCTTTAATATTCAAACTGGTTATGTAAGGTGGCTGCATTCCATGTATTAATATTTCCAATAGGATCAGACGTAGGTAAAAAAAAGTACAGTAGCACTTGTCCCATGACACTGCCCTTCACATATCTCATTCACTCTTCTCATAAAGATCTCATTGACTTTATTTCTTTGGAGGAGTCCTGGAGCAAGGGACTGCACTGCATCGAAAGCATATTCAATATAGACTCTTTTTATGACAAAAGTTGCAAATGCTTAAGAAAGACTGAAGGAAGGTAATTAACATTTGCTCACTATTATATAACTTATGGGCATGGTAGGTGATTTCACATGCATTATCTTATTTTATCTTTCAAAATCATTTTGTATCTTAAACATGTAATATAGAAAATCACTCCAATCTGAGTGGCTGGCTTTTGGTCTGGAAAACATTGATCCTGTTTTGTTTTGTTTTGTTTTGTTTTGTTTTGTTTGTTTTGTTTTTTAGCATCCTGTAGCCATACCAGATTTGAGGAGCTACTTGGTATATGTTCAAGGAAGCTATCCATATTTGGAATAAATACACAGAGATGCAGGGCAAAGAAAGCTAGTCTAAGAAGCCTAGTAAGCTAATATTTTTGTTGCACAGTTAGTCTAAGAAGCCTAGTAAGCTAATATTTTTGTTGCCCACATGAAAAAACAAGTTCAATGAAAACAAAAGCAATATGCTCAATGAAAAACACCAAAGATGAATTATAATCTAGATCAAATGTCTCCAACCCCAAATTTGTCCCTTAGTCTTTCCCCACCAGCATAATTAAAGAGGGTGTAATCTCTTCACTGCCCCTATGCTGGGCTCCAAGCCTAATGAGTCAGGGACATCCATATATTCAACTCGGACCTCAGCTCTAGAAGACACATTGTGCATACAGTTGCTAGATTTAGCATATAGTGATGAAAATCCTTCCTTAAATTTGAATTTTAGATACACACAAAAAACAATAGTTTAGCTTTGATATGTTTGGTGAATTGCATGGGGCATATCTATATGAAAAAGATATTTGTTGCTTACAAAATTTAAATTAACTGGGTATTGAGTATTTTATCTGGCAGCCCTACCTTTGGGGCCATAATCACAATGAATAGTGGCCACCTACTGATCATTTCTATTTCACACTTCATTCCCTATGAAGGCTGAATTAAAGTGGATATGAAGAGTGCAGAAGATAAGCAGAATTAATGGGATCGGTGAACAGGAGGCATTGGAGGAAGGGTATTTTGTGTGTCTCCAGGTGTAACTCTACTTATTACATGATGAAAATCAGCCAAAAATAGTACTAAGCTTTCCCCAAATTATCTCTTGGCAGCTATGAATATTTAACATGAAAACTGCAATCAGTAAACTCATTGGTTCTGGGCACAATGAGTCCACTGTCAGAGAAATTGATGAAGTATTTTAAAGCCAAGTTCTTATTGTGGGTGAAACCGCTTAACACATTAAATGTGGATGCTTCAGAAAACAAATGATAGAGTGCTAGCTTAGTTAATCAGCTTTTGAGAAAACAAAAGTAGCATTTAACATACCAAAAGATACAGTTCAAGGAAATATTAATGAAATGATAACAGCTGCATCTTTATTTGTTCATCATCCATTCATCTCCACATTACATTCAGCCTGCTAACTTTAGTCACAAACATGTTTTTATGAGCGTCTGAGATGTTTCCTCTGAGAAAAAATTGTAGAGTTGAACTGTGGAGTTGTACTGTGGAATCACGGTAGTGTTTCTTCACTTTTCCATAGCTGCTAGAAAAGGAGATGCTATGGGACTGAAGCAGTGGGATGGCAGGAATATATATATACTTTGAAGCCAGAGAGCTATGACAGGCAGATAGACACGGTCCCATTGCAATTTGACTTTCTCCAAAATATTAGGAAACTCATGAGGGCCTATATCATCCAATAGCATCAGCTCAAATTAGGTTTCTCTAGATATTTATGCTAGTATATACAGAAATCCCATATGATGCAAAGATCTGTGTCAGACATCACTATATTTAACCTTCTCAGTCTGGTTTCTGAGGTGACTAACACTTACTACTAACCTAGTATGACCCTGAGAAAAGCTTAAGACCAAATCTCTGACAAACCAAGAGTTAAATCAGCTGCCAGTGACTAGCTCTATTTGGGTTGGCAAGTGTGAATGAATAGGACTGAGTTATTTAACTATAAAATGTAGTGTCTGTACATATCTCATAAGAATGTGGTTAGAATAGAACAAGATGATGTATTTGGAAGAATACAAGTATGGTCTTTTTATAAAATCATCTTTAATTTAATATTTTTATGATGCTCCAGAATATAGAATATATAGTTTAAAAACTAGTTGGATGACAGTTTGATTTATTTGTAATGTGTTATGTAAGAAGGAATTTTTCTTTTCTTTTATCTTATTCAAAAGCCATACCCTTGGGGATAATCTACACCAGTGGGCAGCAAACTGCAGCTAACAGTTTGCTGCTCTGTTCAACAATGAGTTTGCTGACCACTGATCTACACTAATAAAAGAGAAACATGTAAACTGACTGTACCTCCACTATTCCCACTATCCAATCAAGAGTGAGTATGTAAATAAACCCAAACCAAGATGGCTGCAATCATGGAGAGAACAGAAGGCTTGGTTTTCCCCAGTGATGGAGGAAGCCAAACTGCCTGCCCCCTCTGGCTGGCCCTGGCCTCCACTCAAATCTACAAAGTTTCAATTATAGAAGATAAATAAATCCTAAAAACATGGCAGCAGCCACAAAGCTGCAGAGACCATGAGGCTTGGGTTTCCCACGGTGATAGAGAAAGCCAAACTTCCTGCCTGCCCTGGCCTGCCCTGGCCTGCCCTGGCCTCCACTCAAGGCTACAAAGGTTCAATTATAGAAGATAAATAAATCCCAGATACCAGGGCCTATGCTTGGGTCACCAGGGGCCATGGCCAGCCTGCAAACCACCACAGCCCCTTCAACCAGGCTGCCCCACATCCCAAAGGAACCTCTACCCTAATCTGGAACACCCTTTAGGAAAAACCAGCTGGTCCCCTTCCATGCACCAGGCCTCTATCCAATCTAATCTAATCCTATCTAATAAAAGAGTAATATGCAAATTGACAGTACCTTTGCTATGCCCACAAGCCACATCCACAAGCCAATCAGAGCAAGTATGAAAATTAACCCAACCAAGATGGTGGTTAATTTTCATATCCGCAGGCAGAAAATGGTGTAGAAGGAAGCCAAGCAGTGCAGAAGAGAGAAAAACTGCAGAAAAGTAGGCAAGCAGGGCAGGGGAGAAGGGAGGGAGCAAGGCAGAGGAGATGGGAGCAAGGCAGTGGAGATGGGAGCGAGCAAGGCAGCGGAGACAGGGGAGAACGAGGTAGTGGAGAAGGGAGTGAGGAAGCAGAGAAGGGAGGGAGCTTTGCTCAATTCGCAGGAAGCTCTGTTCTTGCAGGAATCTTCCTGCAATGGGTCTCTAGTAATCTAATTAAAGAATAATATACAAATTGACTATCACTCTAACACACAAGATGGCTACCCCCATGTGGTCAAAGATGGCTGCCCCTATGTGGACACAAGATGGCCTCCACAAGATGGCAGGATAGAGGAGAACAATTGGGAGGGACCAGACCTGCAAGGGAGGGCAGTTGGGGATGGCCAGGCTAGTAGAGAAGGGAAGTTAGGGGCAACCATGCCTGCAGGGAATGGGCAGTTGTGGGGGACCCAGGCCTGCAGAGGAGGTCAGTTAGGAGCAATCATGATGGCAGGGGAATGGTTAGGGGTGATCAGGCTGGCAAGCAGAAGCAGTTAGGGGCAATCAGGAAGACAGGCAGGCTAGCAGTTGAGAGCCAGCAGTCCTGGATTGTGAGAGGGATGTCCAACTGCCTGTTTAGGCATTATCCCGGTAGGATTGGGCCTAAAGGGGCAGTCAGACATCCCTTTAGGGGTCCAAGATTGGAGAGGGTACAGGCTGGGCTGAGAGACACACCATCCCGTGCATGAATTTTGTGCACCAGGCCTCTACTCCTATCTAATAAAAGAGTAATATGCAAATTGACTGTACCATTACTTCACCAAATAAGACACACCCACAAACCATGCCCACCAGCCAATAACAGGGCGATGGCCGGGTGCCCAGGGCGTGCGGCCAGGCAGCAATGGCGGGCCCCCAATCTCAGCGTGGTGGCTGGCATACACCAGGGCTGGAAAAGTCTTCTCCCTGGTGTAGGCCAGTGTAGGCTGAGAGCAGGGCCAGGCAGCGAATGGCCCCAATCTCAGGGCAACCACTTTGCTGGGTGCCCCAGGCCAGGGACAAAAAGGCCTTGCCAATGGGCCTTTTCACCCCCGGCCTCCGGCAGACAAGGCCAGGCTGGAAGCATGGCCAGGCAGCAATCGGCCCTGATCTCAGGGTGACTGCTTCCCTGGGTGCCCCAGGCCTCTGGGTCAAAAAGGCCTCGTCAAGTGGCCTTTTTGCCCTCCTCCTTCCAGCAGGCCAGTTCAGGCTGGGGGCATGGCCAGGAAGCAATGGGCCCCGATCTCAGGGTAATGGCTTAGCTGGGGTTCCCTGGCCTGTGTCCTGTGCCCAAGGACAGAAAGCCTGCCAGAGGCTTTCGGCCTTGGGCAGGCCAGGGGTGAGCTGTAAGTAGGACATCCCTTAATGGCTCCCAGTTTGTGAGAGGGGGCAGGTTGGGCTGAGGGACCACCCACACCCAGTGCACGAATTTTGTGCACTGGGTCCCTAGTATAGTTATAAAAAGGAATATTTGTATTGATTAATATTAAACACTAGAGGCCCAGTGCATGGAATTTGTGCACTGGAAGGCGGGGAGCTGTCCCTCAGCCCAACCCGCACCCTCTCCAATCTGAGACATCCCTCTCACAATCCAGGACTGCTGGCCTCCAATTGCTTGCCTGCCTACTGGCCTGATTGCCCTAACCACTTCTGCCTGCCAGCCTCATCAACCCATAACCACTTCCCTGCCAGCCTGATTGATGCCTAACTGCTTCCCTGCTGGCCTTGCTCCTAACTGCCCTCCCCTGCTGGCCTTGTTGTTCCAAGCTACCTTCCCCTGTAGGCCTTGTCCCCCCCTCACTTGCCTCCCCTGCAGGCCTGGTTCCCCCCAAATGCACTCCCCCCCGCCCCCCGGCTGGTCCTGGCCTCTGCTCAAGGCTACGAAGTTTCAATTATAGAAGATAAATAAATCTAAAAAAAAAAATGGTGCAGCCACGAAGCTGGAGAGAGCCCCCCAACTGTCCTCCCCTGCCAGCCATCTTGTGGCTGCCATCTTTTGACTATATGGGGGCAGCCATCTTGTGTGAGGGTATTAAAGTCAATTTGCATATTACCTCTTTATTATATAGGATTAGGTATGTTTTGAAACAATTGTACAATCTAACTCTTATTCTATGAACAAATGATGTAAATCATGAATTTGGAAGAGGTCTCTGATATGAGCTGATTGAACCTGTCCCTCTTAGCTGGTCAGATCTTTATAATGAATGGAACCCTGCCTCCCTGTACAACAGTGTCATAAAGTTATAGCTTCCTAAAATCTATCTTTGTGGGGTTTTTTTTGGCAGTATGAGTATTGCATCTTTGGGTACTTTAATTTCCCCAAGCCTCGGTTTTCTTGTATGCAAGGCAGGAATAATACTAGTACATATTCCTACAACTCTTGGAATTATTAAAAATAGTTTGCCCAGTCTGTATCTTCTCTGTAATCTCTTCATTTACCTGGTATTCCATCTAATACCACAAGAAAATTATCATGGCCTGTCCCTACGTTGTACCTCTTTAGTGATACCTGTTATGATATTATTTTCAACTCTCTTTCCTGTATATCTTCCCCCCCCCCGGGAAAATTATGGTTTCTCAGTATCTTTTCAGAAGTTTAAATGTGTTTCCCCAGACACTTTCAAATTTATGAGTTAATACACACCATACACTTAGAATAGCTATGTGCAGTGAATGCTCCAAAATATCTTAATTTATTTTCTCTTTCATTCTTTGCATACTGCAATTTTATAAATTCAATTTGTAATACCATTTGATTATTTTTATCTCCGTCTGCAGGGGGCACATTTGTGAGCATTTTGCTATAGTTTTTGTAGTTGTTTTCCCAGACACTTTCCTGAATATATATATGTACATTTTTTCCCATGGTAGAGATTATGGTGTTCAATCCTGCCTTTTCAATGTTGTTTGGTTTTATTAATATTGAAATTTTAGTTAGGTTTATCTTGTAGTTTCTTTTGATTTTACATTTGCATGAGATAGAAATATAATCAGTTTATGCCTAGTTTTATATATCTGTTAAAATAAAAAAAAAAACATTGTGTCATAAAACTCCCATTGCCCAATATATTCTTTAGTCAACAAAAATATCTTTAGTCACTTTTAGGGAACAAACTTTGGACAGCCTTTTTCCAGTTTCTACTTCTATGATATATTTATGATGATTTACTTTCAAAAGGTGAGGCTTTACCTTTACTTCTATTGCTTGTCATTTTGTTTTAGCCAGAATTTTCCACCTGACAGATGGAAAAGCACATATATTTTGGTATAGTGATTGTAATTTATAACAACTTAAACTCTTTTAGTTGTTCTGTTTTTGAGATACACACACTGACAGGTGAGGGCATACAGAGACAGGTGTTGGTGCTCTTTAGTGAGTATTGTTAGTTGTAAAAATGGGATCACAATCTCAGAACTACCGTTTCAGACTTCAGAATTTTCTTTCTTTAGCTTGATGTGATAGAATATGTTTTAGATTTGGTAGAGTCACTCCTCTGTGCAAGAAGAAAAATCTTTTACCTGTAACTTCTTCTAAAGGCTTTTCCCCCATGTGTGACAATTGTATATTTTGCTACTAAGAAATCACTGAGTTCCCAAACAGAATTATGAGCTTTAAAGAGAGTATCCTTGGAATAGCTGGGGTTTTCTCTGAGGCAGCAGTGTGTCTGCTCTGGACTAAAGTGATGGATAGCACAGTGCAGGGAGAGACCACATCATTGCACTTAATATCCTGGGAGGCTGACATTACTGTCAAGTTACCATCTTGAAACTACAATAAGTAAGATATAAATATCTTATTTATTATTATATATTATTATTCATTAAATATATTATTATTTATTATTATTATTAATTAAATATATTAAGACACATTGCAATGTTTGCCTGTTTTTAAAGCTGCTTCAGTTTATAAAACTTAGGTTTATATAAAAGTGAGGCCAAAGTGATTGTGAATATAAATGTGCAATTTGTCAATACTGGACTTCAAACACAAAAATAAAACATGGAATGGAAGCCAATTGCAATATGATCACTGTAACATTTAGGCCTTGAAGAAATAAGGAATTACAGAACATCTTGTGGGGAAATTTTACTGGACGACACTTGGAAATGGTTGCCCATTTTAAACTTTGAAAGTGGTTAAGATCTGCTTCAGTTTGAGATCCTGTGACACACACATGCTAACTCATATCTATGAACATCTATTAGTAAAAATTCCATAAAAGCTTTTCTGTTCTGCATTTTTATATGAAAGATATTTTTATGAAATAAAAATGATTTCATTTCCTTGATTTCAACATTGTTTCATAGCAGAGTAGATTTTCCCTCTTATCATCTGTCTTGTTTTCATATGCTCTCCATTTCCCTTATTTATTTATTTATTTATTTATTTATTTATTTTTTGTTGTTCAGTTTATTAATTACATTGTTTCCCCTTTTTTATCCCCCTATATCTTCCCTCCACCCTGTACCTATCCCACCCTCCGCCCTCACCTCCCACTCCCCAATGTCCTCTCCCATTGTTGCAAGATTTTTGTCCAATCTCTTGCTGTACTTCCAACAACCCTTTTCTCCCCAAGAATTGTCAGTCCATTCCCTCTCTATGTCCATGTTTCTGTTATAGTCACCAGTTTATCTTGTTCATCAGCCTATCAGTTCACTTGATTTTTATGTTCATTTGTTGATAGATGTGTATTTGTTGTTCATAATTTATATTTTTACCTTTTTCTTCTTCCTCTTCTTAAAGAATATCTTTCAGCATTTCATATAATACTGGTTTGGTGGTGATGAACTCCTTTAGCTTTTTCTTATCTGCGAAGCACTTCATCTGATCCTCAATTCTGAATGATAGCTTTGCTGGATAGAGTAATCTTGGTTGTAGATTCTTGCTCTTCATTATTTTGAATATTTCTTGCCACTCACGTCTGGCCTGCATTGTTTCTGTTGAGAAATCCGCCGACAATCGTATGGGTGCTCCCCTGTAGGTAACCAACTGTTTTTCTCTTGCTGCTTTTAATATTCTCTCTTTATCTTTTGCTCTTGGCATTTTAATTATGATATGTCTTGGTATGGTCCTCTTTAGATTCCTATATTTTGGGGTTCTGTGTACTTCTTGGGCTTTTAAGTCAGTTACTTTCACCAGGTGGGGGAAGTTTTCAGCCACTATTTCTTCAAGTAGGTTTTCATTAACTTGCTCTCTCTCTTTTTCTGGCACCCCAATAATTCGGATGTTGGCTTGCTTGAGGTTGTCCCAGAGGCCCCTTACACTATCTTCAATTATCTGAATTCTTTTTGTTTCTTGCTTTTCCAGCTGAGTGGATTTTGGTTCTTTGTATTTCAAATCTTTGACTTGGTTCTTGTGGCCCTCTGGACTGCTTTTAGGACTTTGTGTAATATTTTTTATTTCAGTCTGTGTATGCTTGATTTCTAGTTGGTCCTTTTTTTTATCTGTGAGGGTCTGGTTCGTATCCTCAGAGGTCTTGTTCATTTCCCTGAGGGTCTCATTCATTTCCTTGTAAGTATCATTCATCTCCTTGTAATTCTCATTCATTTGCTGGTTGGTCTTGTTTATTTCCTGGTAATTCTCATTAAGTTGATCGGCCTTTTGTAGGAGCCTCTTGAAAAGCCTTATAACTGTGGTTTTGAACTCTATGTCTTGTCGTCTTTTCTCCTCCATTTCTTTCACACCTGATTTCTTTCCATGTCTCTGCATGGTGGCTGCTTTATGTGGTGGATATCCTCAAAGGGACAGTGGCTCAGTCTCCCCAGTTACCTGAGGTGGGTACTCTTACTGCAATCCTTTATGGGTTGTATTCAGTGTTTTTGAATTTAAACCAAGCTTTTTGTTGTTAGCCCTAGGAGGGTTTGACCTCCAGGCCAATTGGCTGTGAAGGGAGACTGTGTTCAGGTTTGATGGGTGGAGTCTCTGGGCTGTCCGGCGGCAGCAGCGGCGGCCAGCCGGGTCCTATGCGGTGCTTGCGGTGCTTGCGCACCAGGGTCTGTGTTGGGTGGGGATGGCTGCAGACTCCTCCAAGAGAAAGCCGCTAGTCTTCCCCTTGCCAGACAACTCTGCCTTTCCCCAAATGTGCCTGCACACCAAAAGTCTAGCCCAGGGCTGTAAAATAGATGGTTTCTGGAACCAGGAGACAAGTTTCCAGGGGGCAAGTCGCGGGGTTGCGAGACCCTTGGGACTAGGAGCTTCTGCCGCGCCGCTTCCAGGGTGCGTCTTCCGGACCTCAGACCTCGCCGGTTCTGGGGAATCTGTGCAGGGAGACTTCTTGTACCCCAGATCTCAGACCTCGCCCGGCTCGAGAAATCTGGGCCCCTTCGGAGAAATCCGGCCAGTCCCTGCTCCAGCCCCAGCCGGCGCTCGCGACCAGGGCGGCTCCTAACCTGTTTCCGTCTACGCTCCCGCCGGTCCTGAGTCTGTGTCCCACCTCTGCTCCTATTAGTGGAGTTTACATTCAGCCAGCTTTCTGGCGATTCTGGGTGCTTGTCTGTTCTGCTGTTATGTTGTAGTTCTTAAATCGTTGCTCGGGGCAGAACAATAAGTGTATGCTTATGCCGCCATCTTGGTGTTCCTTATCAAGATTTTTCACTTATTTATTTTTTTAATGCCTTACTTTTTTCCCCCCTTGGAACTCAATTCTCACAGCAACAGTTTTTTTATATACATGATTAAAAGTCTTAGTAGAGGAAAAAGGATATGTTTTAGGCAATTCTGAACCATTTTAAAAGTTCAAATTGAGACAATATGTTTTACAGTGTTTTTTTTTTAATGAGATGAAAACCATTTTAAATGAATAATCTTTTGCAACTGACTGAGTTGAAGGAATAATGGGATCCAGGCATTCAGGGCAGCTTTGAGGTTTAGAATGTGTTGTCAGTGCCACTGATTTATTTGGAATATTTTCATAAATAGTTATAAGATCATACATAGTCTATTGTGAGTCAGCGGGATCCATGAGCTGTTTGAGTCTGGAGTCCAGATGTCTGTATTTATTATGAACTGAGTCCCAGTGATGCTAAAAGGCTTACCTACATTCATTCAAGTTGAGGCAAAGCAGAGAATCAATAGTAAACACTTATTAGCTATCTGCTGGCAGGAGCAGTCTTATAATTCCATCCTTAGTACTTTATCTTCCCATGGCAACAAATTCAATTCTTATTCTTTAATTTAGTGTTATTTATATCTGCATAGCTAGAGGGTCAATCTTGTATTTCTTCTCCAAAGGGGACTCAATACAATTAACCTTGAGGTTTGATGAGACCCCTTGTAAAATTATTCTAATTAACAAAATGTGTTAGTCCAGAAGCAGTTCCTACTCCTCAGAAATGTCTTGGGGAATGTTCTGGTGTGTCTAAAGATGAGGTGTAGCAAGTCGGTGGTTCCTACTCTTAGGTACCGAGGTTCCATGGGGCAGCTGTAAGCTCACACTAAGGGTGCTGCCGTTATCCCTGGGCTTCTGGGCCCAGCGCAGAGATTCCAATACAGAGGTGGCTTCTTGTTAAATACTGTTGGAAGACTGAATTTACATAAGTAACTTTTTTGCCTTTACTTAACTTGACATCATCTCCTATTACATTGAAAATGTTATTCTACTTAGATGATATTTAAAATTCCTCCATAATGGGAAACAAAGCTAAATGAAGGAAAAGCATGGTTGAAAGAGTTTATGGCAAATTAGGGAGGACTTGGCTCTGAATTAAGTTTTTCAGTCCCTGCTGCATAGAGCAAATTGTTAGTATCAGCATTCATAATTGAGCTTCAACAAAGGCTTTGTTTTTCAATTTGTTCTTAGGTAATTAGAAAAATGTGCATGGAAGCATGACAGGTATAAATCATAGGTATATTCATCTGAATGTATTTTGTGTAGTTTATTTTTATAGCTCATTTTTCTAAAGCCAAATTTACCTTATTGAAACAGACAATTAAAGAAAGGTAAAGGGGCTAGTATTTTTCCTGCAACTGCAGTGTGCTAGGCACTGTGCCAGATCCCAAACAAACTCCACCTCAGTCATCCTCCCTGATCTAAGTATTGCCATGATTTCTCCACGGAGGAAACTGGACTTCATAGAACACTGAGCTTGCGAGATCAATAAATACATTATTGTTGAACTTCAGTAAGTATAATCAAAGTAATTTCAACTGATAACAAATAATTTGTGGGAGTGGCAGAAGTTGAACCCAGTTCACCTGGCTGGCACTCCATTTATTTTTACAAGGGCAATTTACATTATTGCATTTTCTTGAATAAAACATATTTATTTACATTTATTTAAGTTACAATTTAATTTTAAATTATACATTTACAGATTATTTTTTTAAGAAAACAAACATATCATTGCCCAGCAAACAAAGAATATTCATAAGCTTTCTTTTTGGGTTATTTTCATTGGCTAAGTGGAGCCAGATGACTAGAAAATGTAATAAGGCATAGACTGGTTTAATCAAATTGAACTTGGACACAGATCCAATTTTATATGTAATATAATATTTCCTAAGTTAATATTACCCGTATTTTCTGGCATATAAGGCAACTGGAACTGATAATGATAGGAGGAAGATAACAAACAATAGAGAGAGAGCAACTGCCAGGCAAGTCCCTGGCCAGTTAGCAACACCCATCATAACTGCAAGCTATGGTATTTTTACACCTGGCATATAAGACGACCCCTGACTTTTGAGATTTTCTTGGGTTAAAAAGTCGTCTTATATGCCAGAAAATATATTAAAAGTTGTTTTTATATATACACATATATACTTATCCTATCTAATGAAAGAGTAATATGCAAATTGACCATACCTCTGATCAAGCCATGCCCACGTCCATCAGCCAATCAGGAGCAAATTGTGCAAATAAACCCCAACCAAGATGGCTGCAGCCATTGAGAGCAGGAGGGAGGCTTGGGTTTTCCTGGCAATGGGGCAAGCCAAGCTTTCTGTGTACCCTTGCTAGCCTAGCCTAGGCCTCCACTCAATACTACAAAGTTTCAGTTATAGAAGATACATAATGCCAACAGAAATGGCGGCAGCTAAGGAGCTGGAGAGAGCAGAGGCTAGGGTTCCCTGGGTGATGGAGGAAGCCAAGCTTCTGTAGCCCTGGTGCCTAGGCCTCCACTATAAGCTACAAAGTTTTAATTATGGAATTAAAATGAACCCAAACAGAAATTGCTGTCACTACAGAGTGGGCGGAAGGCTTGGCTTCAACTCCAGGCTACAAAGTTTCAATTGTAGAACATAAATTAATCCCAGATCCCAGCACCTCCACTTGGGTCACTGGGGGGCTTGGCTGGCCTGCAAACCACCACAGGCCCCTCACCCAGGCCACCCCACACCCCAAGGGAACCCCAACCCTGATCTGGATACTCTTCAGGGCAAATCAGCTGGCTCCCACCCATTCACCAAGCCTCTGTCCTGTTTAATAAAAGAGTAATACACAGATTGACCATCACTCCAACACACAAGAGGGCTGCACCCATGTGATCAAAGATCCTGCCCACGTGTGGACACAAGGTGGCCACCACAAGATGGTCAGCAGGGGAGGGCTGTTGTGAGGTTTCAAGCCTGCAAGGGAGGGCAGTTGTGGGCTATCTGGCCAGCAGGAGAGGGCAGTTGGGGCAATAAGGGGAGGCCAGTTAGGGGTGAGCAGGCCTGCGGAGGAGGGAAGTTGGGGGCAACCAGGCTGGCAGGGGAGCAGTTAGATATTAATTAGGCTGTCAGGGTAGTTGTTAGTGGGTGATCAGGCTGGCAGGGTGATCAGGAGCAAATTATGCAAATAAACCCCAACCAAGATGGGGCAATCAGGGGGGCAGGCTGGTGAGCAGTTTGAAGCCAACAGTCTTGGATTTTGATAAGGATGTCCCTCGAGGGCTCCCAGATTGGAGAGGGTGCAGGCTGGGCTGAGGGACACCCTCTACCCCCTGGGCACAAATTTCATGCACCAGGCCTCTAGTACAATATAAAAGTTTAAAACAAATCAATGGTAACTTATGTATGTAACAGAATTTCATGATCAATAAGTTGAGAAAATGTTGTGTTAAAGAAATTTAAACACTTCCTTTAAATGATATAAACTCTTATATCTGTCAATATGAGAATATGCTTTGTGAAACTCTGAGGGTGAAATGGAATTTGCAAAGTCCGCAGTCCTTTTTTATCGCAAACATCTCTTTTGTGAGGAACAATCATTAACTCTTAAAATATAGGTGGTCAATATGCTACATTGAAGGAAATATTTATTCATGTACTTATTTAACAGTACTCTATGGTCACTTACTATATGCCAATCATTGTATAGGTATTGGGTGCAGAATGACTAAAGCAAATATGTCTGCCTTTGTGGAGCTCATATTCTAGTAATGGAGGCAGAATATAAACAAGACCAATAAGTAAAACATGTAAGACTGACCCAAAGGAGAAAATAAAAAGTGGAAAAGAGGTGAAGGAGTGTCATAGCAAGGAGGTGGTCTTCTAAATAGCGCACCAGGGACAGTCACACTGAGAAAGTAGCATTAAAGATTGAGGTGGATCTCTGGAGGTGTTTTCCAAGCAGAGGGAAGCCCAGTTTCAAGATCAGAGGTCTGTGTGGCTAGGGCAGAGTGATAAGGGGACAGTCATAGGATGTGAGATCAGAGAAATTGTAAGGACCCAGATCAGGTAGGTCCATGTAGGCTATAGTAAGGGGTTTGACTAAAAATGAAATGGGTATTCCCAGGAAGATTTGGAGCCCTGGAATGACCACATCAATCCCATGGCTTATTTTCTTCAGAAAAGCTAGAAGTTGTCAATGGAGAGCAAGTGGGAGTTTATTGTAATACCTGGAGGTGATATGATGGTGACTAGCATGAGGAATTCAGCAGTAGAGGAAGTGAGTAAGGTCAGATTCTGGATCTCTATTGAAGGGGGAGAGGTTACTTGTGTTTGTTGATAGATCAGATATTATGTTAGAGCAATCAAGGATGACTCCAGAGTTTTGGACTGGAAGGGTGGGGGCCCTTATTGGAATTGGAAAGACCCCATTTCAGGAGGCTTGAAGAGGGATGGCTAAATATTAGTTCATTTTTTACTTCTGAATTTTGAGAAGCTTTTTAGGTATTTGTGTGTAGAGGATGATTTTGCCAATGGAATACTAAGGCAGGCAGTCCATGCCGCCCAGTGCCAAATTGCTCACATAGAGCACATGAGAATTCCAAAATTAGAATGCTCTAGATTTAAGGGGCCAATCCTAATGTATAGAATCTTCAACATAAACTAGAATTCTATAAGCTAACTTAGAATTAACCAAATAGAAAGAATAAGGGTTAGGGAGGTTGCTAAATCCTTACCTCTAACCTTAAATAGTTTCTCATTCATTGCCATTTGGGGGCTTGAAGGTGGAGTTGATGAGAAAACAGCACTGGTGGATGCTGGATGCTTTGATATGGCTCAGCACTTCCTCTGAAGGGATCCCAATAGGAGGCTTTCTTAAGAGCCCTGCTGTTGAGCAGCACTCTGTCCTCACATCTTTCATCAACACAGCCCTTAGAGGAGTTGTTGGGGCTCTGTAGATCTTCTGTGACTGAAACACCTCGTGACATCATTTTCTCAAGCTGAAGGACTTCAGTTTTGAGACTGGTGACAGCTAGCCAGAAAAGCCAATACTCTAAGTGAATTTAATAGACTCCATTCTCATGCTACTTGGGTTGCTATGGAAACCTTATTAGAAAATATAGGGGATATACATGATCTCCCTTCTAGGCAATATTTTTCTAAACTTCAATGCTTTTATTTGTAGAAAAATGTTTTTAAATGTGAACATATAGAGAAAGTGTATAAAATATAAATATGAAACTTAAACATTCATTATCAATCACAAACTCATATAACCAGCCATGTCAAGGAAAAGAACAGTGCTGGCTATTGAGAAGCTAATCATTTGCCCCTTCCAAATCCCACTAATTCTACCCCTCAAAAACAAAACAAAGAAAACCAACAACGGCAACAAAATCAATATCCTATTATGCTGTGCATTTTCTTGCTTGTGTTCAGCCTTTTACCCCCTGAACCATATAATTTAGTCTGATTCATTGTATTTTACATAAACACATTTAAATAGATACTTATTATAGGAATATACAATAGTTTAACTATTTTACTTTTCACAGGACTTTAATATGTTTTTTTCTTTCTAGTTTTAGAATATTGTAAGTAATTCTGTCTTGAACATTCAATAGCTGTCTTTATAAATGAGTACTCATTTTTATTTAATATTGTTGGGCCATAGAATGTGCTTATCTTCACATTTAATACATAACACAAATTTATTTTACTCTATTGGTTTTGTCGTTTTGTCATTTATTTTCCCAAAGAGTTTGAACCAATTTACATTCCCACCAGAATTGTGTAAGAATATCTGTTGCTTTATATTCTCTCCCACATCTGAAATGGACCCTTGTTTTCATATATGCCATTCTGTTTTATGTGTAATGTTACTTCCTTGTCTTTCCCAAATGAGAGTGTAGCACATTTCCATGTTTATTTGACATTTGGGCAATCAGTTTGTGAAGTATTTGTTAGTCTCCTATTCATTTTCTAATGGAATTTTCTTATCAGCTTCTTAGAGTAACTCTTTATATAACATATACTTTGTAGCTTTATAATAAGTCTGTATTTCTGACAGGCCAAGGAAGCTAAACTTACACTTCTATACAATATACTGATTATCTTTGGCTCTTTGCACTTCCATATATATTTTACAATAAGAACAACTTTTTAAAATGAAGAAAAAAACTTGCTTTGATTTTCATCAAATTACATTAAATCTACACATAAGTTTGAAAAGTATTGATACATTTTTAAATATTCAATCTTCTAATCCATGGTTATAGTATAGCCACTATTTGCTTAAATCTTTAATTTTTCTCACTAATGTTTTATCAATTTCTGCCTAGAGGTTTTGCGCATTTTTGTTAGATTTATCCTTTGATATCTAAATATTTAGTGTTATTGTAAACTACATTGACTTTTAAATGCAGTTTAAAATCTGTTGATGCTACAGATAAATTCAATTGATTTTTACATATTAATTTTATATCTAGCAAACTTTCTATACTTGCTTGTTACTTCTAATGACTTATCTATAGATAGTTTCAATTGTCTATTATATCATAACATCTGAATATTATAAGCTTTTTTATTCTTAAATTTAAATATCTTATTTAAATATTTATTTCTTTGTATTGTCATTCTGTACTGCCTATACCTTCCTTCACATTGATTAAAAATATTCATAGTAAGTTTCATTTCATCATTCCCAGGCTCAGAGTGAAAGCATTTAACATTTTTACCATTAGTTATGCTATTTTTTATGGCTTTGTTGCTACTTGCTATCACAATTTTTAAAAATCCCTTTCTAATTTTTGAAGATTTTTAAAATTTTTACAAATTTGTACCAAACATTTTTCTAAATCTATTGATACATCATATGAGTTATCCTGTATTGATGTAATAAATTAAATTGATTATGTTTGAAGTGTTAAATCACTTTGAATTTCTGGAATAAACTCAATGTGGTTTGTTTGAATACTACTAGATTTAGGTATTTTGTTTTTTAAGAATTTTGAATTCATTTTCATAATTGTAATTTGGGCCTTTTTTATTCAGAAGAAATTGAGAAGTATTAATTAATTATTGATTTGATTTTTTTTGTCTAAAAATAAAAATTATTCAGTTCAGCCAAAACAAGGCAGGTAAGGAATAAAAAAGGAAAAAGAAAACAGTACAAAAATCAAATAGATTTAAATAGAGAACACATAACCCTCAAGTTCTGTACATGATTATTAGAATTAATAAAGAATTTAGCAAAATTGTTGGATATACAAAACAGCATAAAATGTCAATTGCATGTCTATGTAATTTAAAAAATTAATTACTCTAGAAGCAAAAATCAAATTACAATAAATCTAACAAAAGACAAAGAAAGAGATGTAAAGATGAAACTTTGCATTTGTTTTGAGGACAAAAATAGACACAGCATACCTGAAGGAAGACAAATGGGGCATTTACCCTCCCAGGTATCAATAGGTAGTGTGAAGCTGAAGAAGTTGAGACACCAGTGTATTAGTGCATGGACAGATAAACAGATCAATCCATAAAGACTGATTCAAGCATATGTGAGAAATACAATTCTGACATAGTCAATTGCATGTCATTTGCAAAGGACAGACTATAAAATAAATAACAATTGGACAATTAAGCATTTGTATGCAAATATTTAAATTGGATACCCCTCTCTCCATAAACCCATATAACAAAAGGACAATCAGGTATTTTGTAGAAAAATATTTAAAATTTATATCTCTTATTCCATATTCCCATATAAGTTCCTATTTGGATTAAATATTTAAATTTAAAAACAAATTTATAGAACTTTAAAGATAAAATATGGTATTGAGATAGGAAATTATTTATTAAAGATGACACAGAAATCCTATGCATTAAGTGAAAGTTTAATAAAAATTATTGCATTAAAATTAAGACCTTCTTAATGTCAAAAGAGTGAAATACTTGACCATGACCTATTTGAGGACAGGCAGCTGTGTCATAAGCCAGGACAAGCTATTTCATTACACATATCAAATATCAGATTGGTATTCCACAGATCAATTTGAAATGGCAAAATGTACAATAGACAAATTAGCATGGATATGAAGAGAAAATTTAAATAGCCTATAAGTATATGAAAAATTCTTATCATTTTTTTTTTGTTGTTTAGGAAAATGCAAATTAAAGTCTGACTGAGATATTTTATAATAAGTGAAAGGCAAGATAGAATAGAATAGACTTAACTAGACTTGGATTAATTCAAGGAGACTAGACTAGACCAGAGTAGAATAGACTAACTAGACTTGAACAGATTAGAAATGTGAATACTATCTGAGCTTGCCTGGATTTGGAAAAATGGGAAACATCACTCACTGCTGACAGGCAATGCCATTCCTGCCTTTGTACCATAAAATCTCCACACAGGTGCTCTAGGAATGACTATTGATGTCATATTGTTTATGGCAGCCAAAAAATAAAAGTAATCCAAATGGTCAAAATTAATGAAACTGATAAACTTTGGTGTAAACAATAATTCAACCGAATATTGTGCAGCAACTAACAGGAAGAATTACAAAATCAAATTATCATGAGTGAACTTCAAAAAATATCCTATATATTAAAACAGTAATATGCAAAGTGACCATCACTCCTACACAAAATATGGCCACCCCATGTGGTCAAAGATGGCTGCCCCCCATTGACATGGCCACCACAAGATGGCCAGCAAAGGAGGTCAGTTGTGAGCAATCGGTCCAGGAGGGGAGTGCAGTTGGGGGAACCAGGCCTGCAGGGGAGAGCAGTTAGGGATGACCAAGTTGGCAGGGGAGGGCAATTATGGGTGACCAAGCTGGCAAGGAAAGGCAAGTAGCGGTGACCAGGCCTGCAAGAGAGGGCAGTTAGGGCAATGAGGCCTGCAAGGGAGCAGTTAGGTGCCAATCATGTTGGTAGGAGAGTGATTAGGGGAAATCAGGCAAGCGAGCAGTTGGGAGCCAGCACTCCTAGATTGTGAGAGTGATGTCCAACTATTCGCTTAGGCCTGATCCCAGTGGGATAAGGCCTTAATGGGCAGTAGGACATCTCTTGAGGTGTCCCAGGTGGAGAGCATGCAGGCTGGGCTGATGGACACCCTGTCCCCCTCCATGCACGAATTTCATGTACTGGCCTTTAGTTACTAAATATTACTAAATAAAGTAGGTGACTCACTGAGAACTCTAAATACTAATATTTTTATTGATTGATTTGTGTGTGTGTGTGTGTGTGTGTGTGTGTGTGTGTATGGTATGTATAGGTATATAGTTAACAAACAAGGAAGAATGAACAATATATTTTCTATATGAACTTACCTGGGTTTTTACATAGGTGTAGATTTTCTGTTGATAATTGTCTAGTGAAACTACATGACTAAGATTTGCACAAATTTTAGGAAGGTGATTATCCCTGTGGGGAATGAAAGGGATATGCGGACAGTATCCAATGAGTGACATGTAATGTTATACAGGCGTTAACTGTATGCTTATCTTTTATACATATTCCAATGTATAACACATTTTACAGCAACTATTAGAAATAACTTAAAAAAAACAAGAAATGTTTAAAAATGAGGCAAAATTGTTTTGCCAAATATTACACAATTCCTTTTATATTAATGGGGAAAAAATTCCTACAAGGATAAAATCCAAGCTGTTATGCATATAAATATGCATATAAACCTATTTGTTTCAACATCTCCACTGTTCTTTGTGCTCAACAATAAGCTGATTTTGACTCGGATTAACATGCTGTTTTTGCATATTGGGATTTTTCTCCTTTGTGTTTCACTGTGAACCCTCTAAATTCTTAGCCACCTCTCACCTCTTTTCCTGTAAATTTGCATTTTTCTATAAGATTAATATTGCCTCCACTGAGAAAGATTCCTGTGAAAACCTGTGCCCTGGATTGATAAAATTTCTTTCAGGGTCAGGAGCATTCGGACATATTTATATGGCAGCATTTTCTGTATGGCATTGCATTTAGTGTCTGACTATTGTTCCCATTTTACCATGAACTATTTGAGGGCAGGAAGCTGTGTTTGTTTCTGGACTCCCAGCTCTTGGCACTGTTCCCTCATATCCTGTGGGCATCCAGTATGTCTTTGTCCAATGAGTGAAGGAGGGTGGGCAGATACTGACTTTTTTTTTCAGTCCTGAGGAGCCTTATCATGAAGATGGTATAAATATGAAAAGTTAAATAAGAGATTTTAATAACAACTTAAGACAATTTGAGACAAAATGTGAAATATTATCTTTCAAATGAATGCCATAATATTAAAACTATATGAGTTTTCAGTGGAGAAGGTAAGTAACAGTCCAGATTGAACCTCACCTCTGTTATTTACTGGCTGGTTGAATTTCATTTCCTTATCTGTGAAGAATAGATAATTATTCTCCTATACTAGGGCGTTGCTGGGAGGTTTGAATGTGATAATGCCATTGGGTACAGAGCACAGCCTGATGCATGTGCCCTCCTGCTCCATGGGATTTACCTTTCTCAGCTTGAGTGTGGATGAGCGCTAGAAAGAGCTGGAGTTTGAGCAAGGGTTAAGACATGGGAACTATTTGGAGAGAAAGTGATGTGGTAATTTACAAATATGGTTTCAATGAAAGAAGAGAAGAAAGCAATGAGGGTGGCTTATTGGAACTTTTCCACATGCCAGTTTCATGACCAGCCAATTTGCTGACATCCTACTGTTTAATGCTCACAACCAGCCCTAGTGAGGTCCTACGGATACTGTTAATAACCCCGCTATTATTCACAGGAAAGGAGTAAAGGGGACACTGGATAGTGTAGACATGCCATTTATACAGCTTTGCCAGAAAGCAGCAGGTAACACTCTCCAGTCTGTTCCCTGCAAATTGATGGGCGAAAGGACTGGACAAAGGCAGTTTAGACACATCTGGGTGCTGTGGAAAATGCTGACTTGTCAGTCACATCTGGGAGTGAATCAGTGGCCAGAATATGCATGGCCTCGCAAGGAAGCAAAATCTGAGATGCTAACTCAGGAACAAAGGGAGTTCTCTCTCTTGCCTCTTGTGCTCCTGGCCTTCTTGTTCTCTTGGGACTCCCCTTAAAGGTGTGCTCCCCTGCCTTAGCCCACCTGGCTCATGGCCATGTGGAGCCCACACAATGGACTTGTAACTGGATTCAGCCTGATGCCACATTGGACTCAACTCCACTATGGAATGGAAACTGGACACTGGCCCTGCTTTTTGCTCTCCTGGACCCCAACTGCACATTTTCCAGGACTTATTTAAAAGACAACAGGATTAGAAAACCTGAGGAACATAATTCCACTCAAGTAAAAACCATTTATTTTCTTATGTGTCTTAGAAATTCCCTTTTTGAAGATATTGCAAGGACCACCCTACTCCCACTATCCATGGAGGAATCCCACCAATCTGTTTCTCTGGCAACACCACCACCCATATTTTACAGACCAGAAAACTGAACATCAGAGAAGCATATGCTTAAAATCTCCTAGTTGTTGGAACCAGGCTCTAAGCCTCTCTGGTTCTACAGTCTTAAGGAGACAGCTAAGACCAAAGAGGAATCATGGGTTTGTAGAAACGGTCCTGCACCTGGCAGAACATGAAGCTGGATGTGGATGGATTTGTACGTGTGCAGCCTAGTTCCCATGAAATGCCTGTTTACGGTTGTAGGACATCTAAAAATAGATTTTAATGAGAAGAATGATGTTTTGATTTCCTACATAGAAATACACATGAACTTTGGTGTACTTAAAATATGTAACTGAAAACAGCTGCTCTTCAAAAAAATCAAAGTAAGTACCTCTAAATGTGGTTTGCAAGTCTGCTAACAACTTCAAACTAGATGTAATGTCATGTTTTTGCAACAAACTTGGATGGTAGTAATCAGTGTGGAAGGTTGTCTCTTTCTTCCCAAAGGATTGTAGCAGGAATGAAATGTTGAGAAACCATTTCCACTGGGAGCTGAGTTGGAGTCCCTGCCTCAGAGTGGCAAACGGGATTGCATTTTAAAGGAACCTGGAATCTTTATTTGTCTTGGCGCCAATTCGCACACTCATGGTTAGCAGGAGTCAGGCATCAGCTGAAATCGTCCTGGTCCTTCTCTGACTCCAGTTTGGTCACTCTCTGTCCATCTGCTCGTGCAAGATGAAGTCTGCTTTGGTGAAGGACAAATGCAAAGATCACCAGCCTGGGCAGCTTTTAGCATTGCAGCACACTGTGTACATCTCTGAAAAAGGACTTGATTAAAATGCATCAAATAGGTTTTGAAATGTGATGAATGTAGACTTGTGTGAATATGTAAGCACTTCTGGGAGAAGCAGCATTTGGAAGTTCTGATTATTTACTTCACCAATTTTAAATTCCATTTAAGTTAAACAGCTTTTGAGAAACAAATAGATGTTCTATTGCTTTAGAGAACTGAATACTTTTGGATGCAAGTAAATTTTAATGCTAAATGACAAAAGATGGTTAAAAGTCCAGGTGAGAGTTGACATGTACACCAATGGCTGGATTCACAGCCCCACACAGAAGGTCCCCTGGGAACACAACTGGCAATTGCAGAAACAAACCTGAGGCTTCCTTGTTTCTGACTTCTTTATTTCTTTAATGAATGATGTTTTTAAGTAGCTAAAATGTCTTAATATTTAGGTGATAGTAGAGATGTTCATTCTCTAAGTTTAAATGATGTGCTGAAATGAAGTTCAGTCAAGATATTGTACCACATGATCTCACTCATATGTGGAATCTAATGAACATAATAAACTGATAAACAAAATAGGTCCAGAGACATGGGAGCATGGAACAGACTGACACATCTCCGAGGAAGGGTGTGGGGTAGGTGATGGGAAGAGATTAACCAAAGAACTCATATACATAGAGGCATAACCCATCGACACAGACAATACTGTGGGGAGAGCCTGGGTGGGACTGGGGCTGGGAGGAGCTAAGGAAAGGAGAGAAAATCAGGAGACATCTGTGATACTGCAACAACAACAACAAAAATATTGAAATGATATACTGTGGAGTATATTCACTTAGCACTTACTGGAAAAAAGACCTGGTGGAGGCCTTACAGCCCAGCAACCAGAGCCCCTTTCCTGTTCATCAGCCTTGCTCAGCCGAGCAAGGGGAGGCCAAAAGTGCTTAAAAGGTAAAGCTCCGAGAGTGACTCTCAGCCAATGAGACGTGATGGTAGGCAGGAAGTATCCAGCATCTTTCCCCAAAGAGGGACCAACCTGAGATGCATTCCCTGCAGTCCCCGAGGGCGTTCACACTGGGCTGGAGCCCTGTGTGTCCACAGTGGGAAATTGCTTATTAGCCTACCTTTATTGATTTCCTCTTTTCCCTTCCTCACTTCCACAAGACCTTACAGTGCTTTTTGGTGAAGAACATGGCTAGAATGCGGGGTGGGCTGGAAGGATAAGCGCCAAAAAGACCATTCACAAAAGATCCTGGAATCCTTCCTACACAAATGCCTGGAGGCTTCCTTACTCTCAAAAGGCTGCTGCTGCTGTCTCCTCCAGCCCTGCCCAGCATGCAGAGTGCTCCTCAAGAAGAATAATGGGCCGTGTCAAGATTCTCTGCAGCTGAGCGTCAAACAGCAGCAGAGGTACTCACAGAACAAGGGAACATTTCTTAAGCACTAGCAGTGACCTGAACACAGTGGGATAAGGTCAAACAGAGTAGAAGATGGCTAAGATGATATGTGAGTGTCATTTATAACTTTGAAGGAGCTTACACTTATCCACATTTAAGCTACATACCTAGTGTTAGTCCTCTCAGTTTGAAAGATTTATGATTTCATAGGCAGTTTAGTAATCATCATGTTTTTAAAATGGCATCTTAACTTAGAGAAACTGTAATAAAGATGACTCCTAATTTGATTTAAAATAATACCCTTTTATATTACCTTTTTCATTTCAAGTCTCAACATTTGTTACTGTAGCTGAATGCATAGATGGACAGTTTAATACATAGACTCAGCTACAACCAACTGGTAGTCGCATATAAGACCATTTCTAGTAATATCCATTAGCATATGTCTTATGTATCTCATGTCTATTATGTCTTTAAAAAGATGAATTATATTTTATTATACATAATTATGTGAAAAATCTAAAATGATAGAGATTCACAGATGCGTGTTGTGAAGATGAGCAAGATTTCAGACCAAAGAAGTGAAGTCTGTAGTTACATACTCATTAGTTATGGTTTCAGCACATAAATTGCAACCCCCATCCTACTCAATGTCCTTTTATATTGTCAGCTTGTGTTTTAACTACGTTCTTATCAACATGCAAAGTAGAATCTCAAAAAGTCCAGGGATGGTGTAACAGATGGCGGCCTGGCACTGCAGCTTCTCCTTACTGTGCCATGGATGCCACCACTCATTCAGCACACTTTTCCCTCCTGGACGGGACATGGAGGACGAGGAACATCTATGCATGAAGTGGAGGGAGCAGGGTAAGAAAGACAGTTGATGCAGAAATCATCCAAATTTTATTGTAGAGGCAGGAAAGTATGTTGAACCAGTGTTTCTCAATCATTTTTTATATCATATTAAAGACAAAATATATTTGTAGGGTATGAAGAGATACACATGAGAATATTTGAGGCATATAAAGGTATTTTGTAACAATATTCTTTTTCTAATTGTCCTACCTAATAAAAGGGTAATATGCAAATTGACCATCACTTCAACACACAAGATGGCTGCTCCCATGTGGTCAAAGATGGCTGCCCCAAAGTGGACACAAGATGGCCAGCAGGAGAGGGCAATTGGGAGGGATCAGGCCTGCAACGGAGGGCAGTTGGAGGTGATCAAGCCTGCAGAAGAGGGAAGTTGGGTGTGACCCAGGCCTGCAGGGGAGGGCAGTGTGGGGGGACCAGGCTTATAGGAGAGGGCAGTTAGAGGTGATCATTCCTGCAGGGAAGGGCAGTTAGGGGTGACCAGGCTGGCAAGGGAGCAGTTAGGTATCAATCAGGCTGTCAGGGAGTGGTTAGGGAATGATCAGGCTGATAGCAGAAGTGGTTAGGGGCAATCAGGTAGTCAGGCAGGCGAGCAGTTGGGAGCCAGCTGTCCTGGCTTGTGAGAAGGATGTTCGACTACCCGTTTAGGTCCGATCCCTCGAGGGCAGTTGGACATTCCTCGAGGGGTCCCAGATGGAGAGAGTGCAAGCTGGGCTGAGGGACATCTCCCCATGCAAGAATTTTTTGTACCAGACCTCTAGTTATATTATAATAAAATATAAAGTATTAGTATTATATGAATTAATTAATTTATTTTTAATATATTTTTATTGATTTCAGAGAAGAAGGGAGAGGCAGAGAGAGATAGAACATCAATGATGAGAGTGAATCATTGATCACCTGTATCCTACATTGCCCACACTGGGGATCAAGCCCACAACCTGGGCATGTGCCCTGCCTGGTTCACAAGTCAATGCTCAACCACTGAGCCATGCTAATTCCTTAGTTGAGATAAAACTCTACATATGTGACTTTTAAGACTGTAACAAAAAACTGGAGCTTGCTTTCATGAAAAATATTTTTCTGTTAGACTTGCGGATTGACAGGGTTATATTTCGTTCCTCAAACACCTTTTAATGGTCATCTCAGACCTTTGAATGCCACCACAGTCAAAAAAATAATACAACATTTAAACAATTTTTATGATCATTTGAATTTTTACGGTAGTTCAAATTATAGTTAGGAAACTTAAAGTCCTTTCCTTCTTTTCATTGTCAAAAGTACTGTTGAAAGTTCTGGTGATAATGCCAATTTGTATAAAACTTTTCTATACCAAGTATCCTATTTAATAAAAGAGTAATATGCAAATTGACCATACCTCTGATCAAGCCACACCCACAGCCATGCCCACCAGCCAATCAGGAGCAAATTATGCAAATAAACCCCAACCAAAATGGCTGCCACCACTGAAAGCAGGAGGGAGGCTTGGGTTTTCCTGGCAACTGAGAAAGCCAAGCTTTCCGTGTGCCCCTGCTGGCCTAGGCCTCCACTCATTGCTACAAAGTTTCAAAAAGAAATGGCTGTTGCCATGGAACGAGCAAAAGGCTTGGCTCCACTCTAGGCTACAAAGTTTCAATTGTAGAACATAAATCAATTCCAGATCCCAGGACCTCTGCTTGGTTCGTGGAGGAGCATGGCCGGCCTACAAACCACAACAGGCCCCTTACCCAGGTCACCCCACACCCCAAGGGAACCCCCACCCTGATCCAGGACACCCTTCATGGCAAACCAGCTGGTCCCCACCCATGCACCAGGCCTCTGTCTTATCTGATAAAGGAGTAATATGCAGATTGATCATCATACCAACACACAAGAGGGCTGCTCCTATGTGGTCAAAGATCCTGCCCCCAGGGGGACAAAAAATGCCCACCTCAAGATGGCCATCAGGGGAAGGCATTTGGGAGGTTCCAGGCCTGCAAGGGAGGGCAGTTGTGGGCCATCAGGCAAGCAAGGGAGGGCAGTTGGGAGGGACCAGGCAGGCAGAGGAGGGAAGTTGGGGGCAAACAAGCTGGCAAGGGAGCAGTTAGATATCAATTAGGCTGGCAGGGTTGTGGTTAGGGAGTGATCAGGCTGGCAGGCAGAAGCAGTTAGGGGCAATCAGGGAGGCAGGCAGGTGTGCAGTTTGGGGCCAGCAGCTTTGGATTGTGAGAAGGATGTCCAGCTGCCCATTTAGGCATGATCCTACCAAGATTGGGCCTAAACGAGCAGTTGGACATCCCTCAACAGGTCCCAGATTGGAGAAGGTGCAGGCTGGGCTGAGGGACACCAACCCACCCCCATGCATGAATTTCATGCACTGGGACTTTATTTCTGACATAATAAGAATGTAGAATTTGTAGAATGACTTGAATTACTGGTCAATATACTACAGCCAGCTTGGATGCCACTAAAAATGAATATCAGCCACAGGCAAACACATCACATTTGTAAAGACAATCAATATAGGTTGTTCCTCGTTGCTGCCCTGATTCCCTGTTCCCACTCCTCCCCACCCAGTGTTGCCCTGGGAGCACCCAATGCTTCTCTTTGCCTGCAATATTAGTTCTTCAAGCCCTTTTCCACAATGGGCTGAGAGCACACTTCCTTGGACCAGTTCAGAAGCTCTCTGTTATAGGGGTTGTGGGGCATGGTGTCAGACCCCACTATGATCAGGCCTCTTTCCAAAAAATCTCTGGTGGTTTTGCTCACCTCAAGGCTGTAAGTGGCAGGCCTGAGAGATTTATACAACTTTTAAAACCTCAACCAGGCTTTTCTGTGTCTTAGGTAATCCATATCTTTCAATTCACTTACAACAACAACAAAAAAAGCTCCATGATAGAGAATAAGATAAATGTACACAAATATTAGGAAATCATAAAACTACATGGTAAAAATATGTCAGAGAGTGCCAATTTTGACAATTATATAAACAAATATATCACTGACTACTTTTCTTCTCAGGCGCCAGAAGTAATTCTGCTGTATAATTCAAGGCATGGAGGGAACTGATTGGACACAAGTCTAATTCCATTAGGAACAAAATAAGGAAACTGAACAATTCAAAAGATTTAAAAAATATATTTCCAATCAGCCCAAGCCTTTTTGGCTCAGTGGAAAGGGCCTTGATTCAATTCCAGTCAAGGGTACGTACCTTGGCTACGGGTCAGGCTTATACAGGAGGCAACCAATTGATGTGCTTCTCTCACATTGATATTTCTATCTATCTTTACCTCTCTCTTCCACTCTCTCTACAAATCAATGGAAAAATATCCTTGGGTGAGGATTAAAATACATATATTTCCAATTATGTAGAAATCAATGGAAAAATATCCTTGGGTGAGGATTAAAATACATATATTTCCAATTATGTAGAAAAGATGACCTAAATTTATAGTATGCATAATAAGTGTGTGATCTTCATGACCCTTGGAAAATCAGAAATTACACCTAATTAATTATGTTCCAAGCCTGAATTCATATTCTGATTAGTGTGAATTCATTAGTGAATAGCATTTTTAAAGAGAAATTAGCATAAAAGTATTTATTCAATTTACAAATATCTATCTATTGTCTTATACCAAAATGTATTTTTTTCTGAACTGCAAAATCAAGCCGAACTTTCAGACCACAAAAATTCACGAAGTTAAAATGAAACATATTTAATAGGAAACATGGTTTTGTCACTTAGATAGCATAAGTAACAGTCTTCTAAAGACTTTATAACATCTTCTGTACACAGCAATTCACTAATCAAATAAAACCTATGGCTCTTTTCTAGAAAGGATGAAGTACATAAAGCCACCTTGTCATCGGAGGAGTTAAGAAAGAAGCCTGCAGATATCAATTTGAAAAATTATTGTTTCTTTTGCTTTGTTCTTTCATAGAACCTTTGGAAGACATGATGGTGATTAAGCAACTTTTTTAAAAATTAGAAATTATAACACAGGTGAAAATAATGTAAATAAATGGGTCCTTATATTGCCCTGCACAGAAAAAAATTGTAAATGGTTATCAATACAAATTAATAGGGATAAACAGTTCCATTATTCTCAAGTATCTCCAGAACTAAGAAAATGTTCTTCGTGCCACTACTGAGAGCAGGAGTTTTCCTGGGAGGCCACCCACCTTTATACTTCTTAACACCACAGGACTCTCTGTCATCTGCTTTGAGGTCTACTCCACTGGGGGGAAAACTCTTAATAAGATTTATTTGAAGGATTTAAGGACTATATGCCTATATTTATATTACAGTAAACAAAAAAATTTGAAGATATCCTAATGTAAAATTCATATTTTGGGAAGCTGGAGTTGCATTCTGATTTCTAAAGTTTCTAGAACATTTAATTAAATCTCATTTTTTAATTTATTGGGGTGACATCTACACTAATAAAAGAATAAAATAAAAATTGTTCCTTCACAATGCCCATCAGCCAATCAGGAGTGAATATGCAAATTATCCTAACAAATATGGTGGGTTATTTTACATACACAGGCACCAAGTGGCAGGCGGGACACTTGTGCAGTCACCATGGTGACAATGCAGATGTTCACACCACCCCAGCTGCTATGGCCTCTGGGCAGCATGGGAAGGCAAAAAGGTGGCTCTGGGCGAGAGCAAAGGCGGTGCTGGCAGGCAGGGGAAGGAAGGCCTGTTCTTGCACGAATCTTCATGCATCTGGTTCCTAGTTGGTTAATAAAATTATTTAAGTTTCAGAGCTTTTGGGGAGAAAGTCTGGTGCAGGCCAATACCAGATGCTGCCTGTGACTGGCACGAGGCAATCTTTTTGGAACTACAAAGTGATCTACAATTGTGGTTACCTCTGCTGTGTCTGGGTGTATGCAGGAAGGATCAAGATACACACCAAGACTGGCTTTTCCCATAACCAGGCCTGGAGGGTAAGTCCGCAAATTTCTTTAGGAACCTAGAGTCTTTCTTTGTCAGTCTCTGCCTGCTAGCTGCTGGTTAGGCTCAGTCTTTGAAAGAGCCTCTGGTGATATACATGTTGCATAAAATACGTTCTCAGTGAATCACAAGGTAGAGGCAAGAGGCATTAACTGAACTTATACTAGTTTCAAGTTGGTGCCAGTGCAGTGTTTGAGGAATTCAGCAAATGTCCCAGGGTATACCAAGTCTAGTTGCCAACCCTGGGTGCTCACATACCTTTGTGGTGGTCAGGGTCTCAGGGAGTCATTAGATTGAATCCAGCAAAGTTTATTAGGGTCAAAAAGACCAAGATTCGCCCCTGTGAAGAAAAGGCTTTGCATTAGTTGGGTGTTCAAGGAAAAAAATGCCCTGTTCTGGAGCCACCCAAACCAGTCTGTCCCAGCTTCTGCCAAGAGACCAGTCATAACAGGGTAGCATCAATGGTAGCCATCTCTTCCTGGTGGACAGAAATCCTGTTGATTTTCATAGCCAGATTTTATGTAGGCACCTATTCCTAGCTCTGTGATCTTGACTAGGAGCCTGGCTTAGGGTCAAGATGACATGCTTCTCAGGGAAAACATTTATAGCTGAGATATCCCTCCAGAATCTCAGCCACAACCATAGGAATCTCCACACTTCCTACCCATCTTAATATGGCTTCTTCTGTAAATCCTTTGCTATAAGACTCCTCTTTAGCTAGTCTTCTGTTGGTTATTCAGTTGATCGTTTTATAATTTGCACTTCCAATTTTGTCCTGGGAAGAGGTAAGGGTAGTTTTCACCTACTCCACTGCAATTTTGGATCATAACTAAATCCCACTTTTAGCACTTCGAGAATCATGGATTTTCTTGTAGTTTCCTCCCTTCTGAAATAATTTCACATCTTGATAAATCTTTTGTTAATTGTATATATGTCTGGAGTCTAAGAATCATTAATGGAATAAAAGATATATTAATTTATCATGAATTATTTAAATGGCTTTATTGCTTAAACAAAAGTCCACACTTTAATATATCTGGCCCATTGAATCTTTGTAGTTACTTTTTATCTAGATACTAGAGGCCTGGTGCATGAAGTTTGTACAAGAGTAGCCTTCCTTCCCACAGCTGCTGGCATTGGCTTCCCTATAGCACCTGAGACCCTCGATTCTCTCACAGCCCCAGCTTCATCCAGAAAGTCGTCCAGAAAGATGTCTGTTCTAAATAGCATATTATGCTTTTATTGTTATAGATATTTTGTTGATTTCTATAATCAATAAAATATCTGTAATAATAGAGGAAGGGAGAAGGAGAGAGATAGAAACATCAATGATGACAGAGAATCATTGATCAGTTGCCTCCCACATGCCACTTACTGGGAATTGAACGCACAACCCAGGCATGTGCCCTGGACTGGAATTTAACCCAGGACCTTTAAGTCCACAGAATGTTGCTATATCCACTGAACAAAACCAGCTAGGGCTATAGTTATCTTTGAATAAAAAGTATAAATGATGTATATTATGCAATGTGCAATATAAAGTATGATGGATATCATTCATATGCAATTTCTAATACAGAAGGCTTCCCATTTAATTCCACCAATATTGTTTAAGCACTAACTGTATACACAGGCATTATATATAAATACAAAGTGAGTAGGAACTGTAGCCCTTGTTTTGGAAGGCAAAAGTCTAGTATGTGTAGAAAATTTTAAAATATAAAACTATTTAAACAGGAATTGATCAAACTATGAAAGCAATTGTATAGCATTAAATATTAGCCTGTTTCTGACATTTATTCAACATTTTGTCTAGCCATAACCCTTCCTGGAGCTAGATTTCTAATCCTCAATAGTCTAACAAAAAGAGCTCCCTTCAGGAAGACAATTTAGATATATTGGGTCTACATGGTACCTAGTTTGCAGTAGTTTCTCAATAAGTTACTTATTCTCCTCCTTCCCTCAACCCTGCGAAAACATCACACAAGAAACTTCAGATGTCTGTGTGTTTCACTAAAAAGTCAATTTACATTCCTAAGCAAGGCCAGGGGCAGAAGCTGCAGTGAGGATTGTCTCAACTTGGCCTGGCATATATAAGGTATAACAACTCACTTTGGAGCAACAAGTTGCTCAATGGTGCAGTACAGTGTCAGTGATGACCAAGACACCAGCACTTAAGTGCACAAATGTGTCTTTATAAGTGTGATTCATGCCAAGCCATCCAGAATGTTTCCTGAGTAGAAATGCCCCTCACTCTCCTGCATATTGCAGTACAGCTTGACCTGAAGGGAAAATAACACTGAAAACTGCCAAGTCCTGGGCACAAAAAGCTCCAATTCATGGTTTTAAATGGCAAAGCCAAGGAACTGATGAGTTATGGCAGCAAATTATCCTGTTGTTCATTAGTGGTAATTACCACTCAGCCCTGAAAGAAAATGTGTTAAATCAATGTGTTAAAATGAGAAAACCCACATTTACTCCTTGGTGTTCACCTGCCAACCTTCCAGCATGCCTCTCTTTCCAGGGGAAGAAGAAAGGGACAGAGGGAGACCAGATGAGTGTACTGCTGAGAGAGATGAGCTTCCAGTCCTGCCGAACTGCTGCAGGGGCTCCTGTCAGGCAGAGGAGCTCAGTTCCAAAAGCCTAGATACTTTGTGTTCCCAAGGAGATAAAAGGGCTGTGTTTGGAAACTCTCCCAGAATATTCAGATTGCTTTCAGGAACAGGAGCTGTGGTAGTCAGTAAAAGAACATGAAACCAATGTAGGCAGCATGGCATGGCCTGAGGGAATACGGCCCAGGATGTCTGCTCCCCAACCTCTAATGTGCTCAGGGCCAACTCAGAACCCACACATGGCCGAGTCTCAGGAAACTGAGGCCCACACTCTGCCTTGTGAGAATTAATTTCACTTTGGATCAGACAGTCAGAATATCATAAAATTTCAGCTTCTTTGTTAATCCCACACTCAATATCAATGATGTGTAAACGGCCAGACAGATATCTCCACTTCATGTTAGTCACAATTGTTTCCTACTAGAGACAACCTCTCATGTCAAGAAATGGATTCTTGATTGTGACTTGATGATCTCTGGTTAACGGGTCAAACAGGCATTCTGACAAACAATGTTAGCATCAGGTTTACTGCTGAGTTTCTTAACAACGCCATGGTCACTCAGGTGTGGTAATTGCAATCAAATTCCCTTGCCACTCCATCATGGGGGCAGAGAAAGAAAACCAGTAAGCTTTCGAACCTTCCTGTGTAGATGTACTGACTTCAAAATGGCAGCAAAATGAAATCCTTTTACAGCAGTGATTGCCACTGTTTGGATAGGATGGTGGATTTGCCTGCTGATTTTTTCATTTTGCATGGGTAAAAGAGGTGAACCTAGGTGTATGTATTATTGCTATGGTGACAAATACAGGAACAATTAAAATTTTTGATGCCTATCTAATTTAGAGTTATCAATCTTTAAATAGTTCTGGTGTTCATAATATGCATTTTTATTAACAGTTTATTTTTTAAACTGGTGTTAGCTTAAGAGTAAAATTGAACAGAGAATACAGACTCCTCATGTAACCCTCCCCCCACCACACATACACAGTTTTTCCTTTTACTGTAATATCTTGCATTGGTGTTTTGTTGTGTTACAGTTAAAGAGCTAATATAAGTACATTATTACAAGTGAAGTTCACAATTTACATTAAGATTCACTCTTTGTGATGCACATTCTATGGGCCTTACCAAATGCATAATATCATGTATCCACTATTACAGTATCATATAGAATAGTTCACAGCCCTAAAAATCCACTTATTTATCCCTACTTTTTTTTACCTACAGCCTTAGATAACCACTGAAACTTTTACTGTGTCTATAATTTTGCCTTTTCCTGAATGCTATGTAGTTGGATTCATAGAGTATGCTATCTTTTCAGATGTTTTTATATCACTTAGCATTTTAATCATTATATCATTTAAGTTTATTCCATATCTTCCTGTGACTTGGTAACTCATTTATTTTTATCCTTTAATGTGAGGATATACGACAGTTGATTTTAATCCATTCATCTATTGGAAGACATTTAGGTTGCATTCAGTTTGGGGTGATTATAAAGTTTCCATAAACATTCACATTGCAGGTTTTAAGTGGACTTAATTTTTAAAAAGTTAGTGCAAATATCATAGAGCAAAATTTCTAGATTGCATCATGAGGCTAGGGATAGCTTTGTAAGAAAATGCCAATGTTTCTTTGAAAGTGGCCATACCATTTTGCATTCCTGAAGATGAGAGTTCCTATTGCTCTACATCCTCACCAGCCTGGCTATTGTTAAGTTTTTGGATCTTAGCCATTCTAATAGGTGTATGGTGGTATCTCATAGTTGTTTTAATATGTAGCTCCCTAGTGACACATGCTTTTGAACACTTTTCATATGCTTTTGACCACTATATATATATATATATATATATATATATATATATATATATATGTCATTGATTTTTTAAAGAGTGGGAGAGGGAGAGAGAGTCAAAAACATCAATGAGAGAGAAACATCAACCAACTACCTCCTGCACACCTTCTACTGAGGATGTGCCCACAGACAAGGTACATGCCCTTGACCGGAATCAAACCTGGGACCCTTGAGTCCGCAAGCCAACACTCTCTCCACTGAGCCAAACCGGTTTCGGCCACTATGCATTTTTTGATGTCTCTTTTGTTCTTTTTTGAAATGGAGTTGGTTCTTTTTTAAAAATAAATATTTATTGTTCAGATTATTATAGTTGTTTCTCATTTTCCCCCCATAGCTCCCCTCCACTCAGTTTCCACCCCACTCTCTGCACTTACTACCCTGTCCTCATCCATAGGTGAATGATTTTTGTCCAGTCTCTTCCTGCACCTCCTACACCCCTTTCCCTCCGAGAATTGTCAATACACT
Organism: Antrozous pallidus; assembly: GCA_027563665.1. Classification (NCBI taxonomy): domain Eukaryota; kingdom Metazoa; phylum Chordata; class Mammalia; order Chiroptera; family Vespertilionidae; genus Antrozous; species Antrozous pallidus. The sequence goes on along the minus strand of CM050510.1, from coordinate 71,120,609 downwards.
CCCTTTCTATGCCCCTGGTTCTATTATATTCAGCAGTTTATTTTGTTCATCAGATTTTTTATTCACTTGATTTTTAGATTCACTTGTTGATAGATATGTATTTCTTATTCATAATTTTTATCTTTACCTTTTCTTCTTCTTCCTCTTCTTAAAGAATACCTTTCAGCATTTCATATAATACTGGTTTTGCAGTGATGAACTCCTTTAGCTTTTTCTTAACTGTGAAGCTCTTTATCTGACCTTCAATTTTGAATGAGAGCTTTGCTGAGTAGAGTAATTTTGATTGTAGGTTCTTGTTATTCATCATTTTGAACATTTCTTGCCATTCCCGTCTGGCCTGCACAGTTTCTGTTGAGAAATCAACTGACAATCATATGGGTACTCCCTTGTAGGTAACTAACTGTTTTTCTCTTGCTGCTTTTAATAGTCTCTCTTTGCCTTTTGCTCTTGGCATTTTAATTATGATGTGTCTTGGTGTGGTCCTTTTTGGAGTCCTTTTGTTTGGGGTTCTTTGCACTTCCTACACTTGTAAGTCTATTTCTTTCACCAGGTGGGGGAAGTTTTCTGTCATTATTTCTTCAAATAGATTTTTAATATCTTGACCTCTCTTCTTCTGGCACTCCCATAATTTGGATGTTTGCACACTTGACATTGTCCTAGAGGCTCCTTACACTCTCTTCATATTTTGGATTCTTTTTTCTTTTTGTTTTCTGGTTGGATATTTATTGCTTCTTCATATTTCAAATCTTTGACTTGATTCTTTTGATTCTTTAGTTTTCTGTTGGATCTCTGTATATTATTGTTTATTTCAGTCAGTGCACACTTAATTTCTAATTGGTCCTTTTTCATATCCTCAAGAGTCACACTAAATTTATTGGTGGTTTCTAGAAAATTCTTGAAAAACCTAATAACAGTTGTTTTGAACTCTATATCCAGTACTTTGCTATCCTCCATTCCTGTCATTTGTCATCTATTTCTTTGTGTCCATATTTTGGCTGCTTCCCTGTGTTGATAAAGTGGCTTTCTGTGCTAGGTGTCCTATAGGGTCCAGTGGCTCAGCCTCTCCAGTTACCTGAGGTTGATACTCTTGGTGTACACATTTGTGGCCTGTGTGCACAGTCTTATTGTAGTTAAGTTTTTATTGTTGTTGGTATCACTGGGAGAAATTGACCTTCGGGCCAATTGGCTGTGAGGATCAGCTGTTGTCTATGATGGGAGAATTTTTGTGCTGGAGACACCCTTATGGGATAAGACTTGCTTCAGTGGGGCTTTGGTGCTCACTGAGTCTTCCCTCTGAGTGTGTCCCTTTTAATCTGGGTGGTCCCACTCTGACAATTGGGTACATTTGCTCTTGAACCACTTAGGAGATCCTTATTTAGCCTCTATCTGAGGCCATCCAGCTGGAGGTACGGAGAAATCTGCAGATTTCTCTTCTTTGTTTGGGGTTTGGAGGTGCCCAGATGGGACCCCACTGTGAAGCAATGCAAGCTGTGTTGGGACCTTGGGCCTTTATTTGTATGTTCTGTGTCTCTCTGAACCAGTTGCAGTTTGTTAGGCATTTTTAGATTGCAAAGGGCAAGGACATTCATATGCAAAAACCTTTGCATACAGCTTGGGTAGGGTGTGGTCTCAGGGAATCCACATGGCAGAGCAAACAGCAATGGCTAAACCTCAGTCCTGCCCTAAGAGGCTCCCAGGTCTCAGTGTCCTGTGGTAATCACTGCAAGCACTTCTGAGAGAAAGCTGCCCTTGAATTCCACCCACTGGCACAGTCCAGTTTCTCCCTGTATGAGCTGGGTCCCCAGAATCTCTTCTAGAACTGGAGTTCAGAGCAGTTGGGAGCTTGTGTCTTTCTCCCAATTGAGAAAGACAACCATGTAGTCAGTTGTCAGCCCTTTCTGTGCTTGTGCACCTCTATACCTCTGCACTTCACTTCGACAGCTCCTCTGAGTCTCAGTGTGCTTTTCTCTTTCCTTCTAGTTGTAGAATTTCCACTTAGCCATCCTTCTTGTGGTTCTGGATGATGTTGTTTTGTCTTTCAGTTGTATTTTTGAAATGGTTGTGTGAGGCAGCAATTTCAGGTGTTTACCTATGCTGCCATCTTGATTTCTCTCCCAGTTCTTAGAGTTTCAAGAAATTTGAAAAATACTTTGGATAAAACTCTTTTATCAGACATGTTCCAAAACTATATGTCTAACAAATATTTTCTCCAGTCTTTGGGTCACTTTTTTATTCTCTTCAAATTGTCTTTTGCAGAGCAGATATATTTAACTTTAATTAAGTCAAAATTTTCAATATTTTTTATCATGCTTTTAATATTGTGTTTAAAATTAATCATCAAACTTTAGGTCACAGAGATTCTTTGTTAGAAAGTTACCATTAATTTAATTTTTAAGTAGATGTAGGCCTATTCAGAGTGTTTCTTTCTCCTGGTGACAGTTTTTGTAGATTATGTGTTTTAAGAATTGATCAATTTCATACAAATTATAAATTTTCCCTTTATCTTTTAATGGGATCAATAGCAATGGTCCCTCTTTCGTTTTATTTAAACCTTTTAGAAATAATATATATTTATTTATTTTAAATGATTATTCATAAAAGTTAGCAGCACTATTATAAATCCCCCCCCCCCCTTTAAATGATAGTTAGAATTTCTCTAGTTTGAGGACTCATTGTAGCAGTAGAGAATGCTGGGGAAATCTTTAGCATTTCACATGTTCCTCAGGAAATGCAATCATATTATTGAATTAATTGAGCTTTAAAGGAATTTGATAAGATGGGAGAAAATCAAATAATTACAGTGCAGCTCCTGGCTCTATAATACAGTACCAGAGTGGTGGATCCAGCTCACAGAGCTCTCGTTTCTATTCTAGGATAAGTTTTAGTAGCTGTGATGAGAACATGACAGCTTGACCAAAATATGAAGAATACTTCATAAGGAAGGCACAGGGATTAAATAGAGATGGCAGTCTTGAGTAGCAGGAATTCACTGAGGAGAGTGCTTTCCACCCTGCACAGAGCCTGGTTTGCATAAAAAAAAATGAATGGATGTTTCCAAATCTTAGCTAGTGCCCATCAGCAGATGAGTGGATTAAAAACCTGTGATACATCTATACAACAGAATACTATTCTTCTGTAAAAAAGAAAGAACTCTTACCATTTGCAACAGAATGGATGGACCTGGAGAGATTATGCTAAGTAAAATAAGCTAGTCCAAGAAAGATTTGTGAAATATAATGAACAATATAAACTGATGAACAAAAACAGATCCAGAGACATAGAAGCATCAAACAGACCACCAAACCTGAGAGGGAAGGCAGGAGAGAGGGGCAGTGCAAGAGAGAGGGTAAGAAATCAACCAAAGGACTTATATACATGCATATATGCATAACCAATGGACACAGACAGTAAGAGGGTGAGGGCCTATGCTGGAGGGTGGGAGCAGGTGAAGAGAGGTCAATGGGAGAAAAGGAGACATATGTAATACTGTCAACAATGAAGAATTGAAATTTAAAAAAAATAGATGGATCACTTCCTGGTTAGTCTCCACAAGGTGGTGCATCTATGTCCCTGGCCCCTCAGCCATAGTCATGTGACCTTTATGGTACCTGCTTCTTTCCCTCACCTCCAATTACTCTTATTGTTCAGAAGTTCACTTTCTTTCTTGTACTTAAGTTCATGGCTGTGCAATATTTCTGTTATGTTTAATAACATTGTGAATAATCCACATTAAGTTCCTAAACAATCCTATGACTGAAGTCTCCTGCCTAGTTCTGAAGCTTAAAACTCTCTAAGCAAAATTTAAAAATTTGTATTATCTCAAATTGAATGTGACAGAACCAGCCTCCTGCCTGTGACTCCGGACTATGTCATAAATAGCCTTGCCACAGGATCAGCTTAACACCCTTGCATTAGGTTGAAATTAATATATATATATATATATATACATTTTCCCCTGAATTAAAGAAGAAAACATAGCAAAGTAAAAAACTGAAGGTTGACATTTTCTCCCTAATATATTCTCTAATCACCAGTGACTGATTTAAAAATAAATAGCTAAGCAACTTAACATGGTGAGATTATACACTCAAGAGCAGCTTTATAAATATTTAACTTTTCATTTTGTATATGATACATGAAAAACATTCATAGAAGCCATGAGGTGCATGTTGAAAGAGCCAAAGGATTTGCATTCAGACAGCCCTGAGTTTGAATTGCAGTTTAATATCCTCCCCACCAGCAGATTGTCAACAAGTATTTCCATCTTTCTGAGCTTTGTGTTTTTCCCCCTATAAAATGTTCAACAAATTCACAAACCACAAGGTTATTTTGAAGGTTAAATGAAATACCAAATAAATATCAATTTATGAGAGTGACGGGCTCATGAGTTGTTTAGGAAGTGAGTTCTCTTTTCCTTCATTGGGATGATGGGTAGTCTGGAGATTTTTCACATTTTGCATTATGCTGAGACCCTTACAATGTGATCATTCACTGCTGATCAGAACCAGGCACTGGGAATTTCCTGACATCTTTTTCTTCACAAACTGAGGGCACTGTCTTCACCGCCCTGCTCCTCCATCATGGTGGCTCCTCCCCTACAGAGGGCTCTGTGTGAGGGGCCAGCCTTAATCTCCTGGAAGGCAGTGAACTAAAACAGTTTAGTCACAAAGTTGTGTGAGTTTCCTTGACTGGTCTAAGCTGCATTAAACAGATAAAAACAAAGGGATGGTGCCTAGCCAGATTGGCTCAGGGATAGAGCATCCATCTCCGATTGAAGGGTCCTAGGTTCCATTCCCAGTCAAGGGCACATGCCAGGGTTGCAAGCTTGATCCCCAGATCGAGGCATCCAGTAGGGGGCATCCAGGAGGCAACCAAGCAATGATTCTCTCTCCTCATTGATGTTTCTATTTCACTCTCCCTCTTCCTTTCTCTTTGAAATCAATACAAAAAAAATTTTTTTAAAGAAAGGAAAGGAGGGATGGTGGCACAAACACCCTTGTGGGAATTAAGTGGAGTTGTATCACATAAGTGCTTAATATATTTGGTACCTTGTCAGTTCTTAGTCACAGAACCTTTATTTCCACGCCTCTAAAGTGCTATCGAAATTCAGCCAATAGCAGTGTGAATCCATTCTGCCAATTCATGTGGCAAGTTGATGAATGAATGTGAACATTGTGAGCTGCTCTTAGGCTCTGAGCCTAGTTTTTACTGACAGTAGCCTTCTCCCATGCCTTCATGGCCCCCGTGAGACATCACTTATTGCTTCCCAGCTCCCCAGATTCCTCCCCAGGAGGGGTTATTGTCACTTGATCTCGTGGACTTGACATTGGAGTGAAATGTGCCAACAATAGTTTAGTGTGTAAGGAAGGGGGAACACTCTGGAAACTCGGGAATTACCATGTGGACTGCTCTTCTCAGGCAGTCACTGAGTTGCCGCTGTGCATGAGTAAAAGTTTTAAAACTCTTTGCCCTTTGCCACTTTAAATTATATTGTTCAGGTGAACTTTAAGGGAAAATGTCTAGAAGCTCAAGCCATTCTAAAAACCTCATCACAAGTACATGTAGGGAAGAGAAGGCGCCATCAGTGTATTTCATGGCAATGCGTTTCTAGCTCTGAATGCCTGAACTGAAGTGTCTGCAACTTTAAAATAAAGTGCAGAATGCCACAATTTGCATTCACATCCATCCTAGCACATATGACTGTACTTTGACTGAGACTCCCGATGTTTGCTTAGTTAGAAACAAACTGAACTTCTGAGGAATTCTAAAGTCCACAGAACGCAAACATAAATGTCTGTAATTGCTGTCATTGAGATATTGAAATGAAAAGAAGGTAGTTACTAGAGGCAAAGGTGGGTCTGAATAGATAAGAATAAAAGATTAGAAAATGGAAACAGAACTTTCAACAATAAAGATTTTTAAAAAAGAAAGAAAGAAAATGGAAATAGAGAAACTTCTAGTATCAGATTAAACATGTAAAGAGTTTGGAAGTTGCCATTCCTGTCCTAGTAACAAGTAAAAATAGACAAACTGTAACTTAATGACTTCTTGGAGTCACCCACCGAGTTTGCAGTGCTCATATCACACTGAGAACTTGGGAGATAAGCAAATCCAGAGAGTCAGAGCTGAGATGTGACTGGAGCAGAGGCCACTAGAGCCATGCACTGGGAGGAAACATTAAATGGTAATGCTGACCAATTACTAAAGGTTGAGTGGGGAGTAGCATGAAAGGAGGCAACTTCTATTGAGGATCCAACAGCAGGAGGAGGAGAGAACCTTGTGAACTTACACCAGAGAGTTCACCATAACAAAGGCCTACTCCACAGACAGGGGAGCTTTGGAGAAAGGGCTTATTTGTAGGACTAGGAGAGGAAATATACAGAAGGAGCCTGGAACATCTTGAGTGCCAGGAAGTAAGGAAGCATTTGACAAAAACATACCCACAACAATGTGGATTTATCAAAGTGTTCCAGAAGCCATCTGAAAGAGTTCCCCAAAGCTGCACAATTTTGAGCAACAATAACAACAAAAAATAAAGTTGTATTGGACTATAACCCAATTTGTAAAATAAAAATAGATGTCTGTAATATTATAAACAAGTAATAAATATGGACAATGGATAAATATCACCCACCAAATAATTTATGTAGCTAGTCTGTCTTTAGAGAGATGTCCCTATACTTAAATGTTGAATGCATATGGTGAGTTTCTTCGAAAGAATACTGTAGAAATGGAAAAAAGGAGAGGAGCTTTACAGCTGAGAACCCTGACAGACATGACCTCCAGTTGGGTGACCAAGGTTAGCATTAACAGTGATTAGTCACTTGAAGCAATATGATTATGATGGTACTTGGTCTCTGTGGGTTCTTCCCAGAAATGAATTTCCACAGTATAATCATCAGAAAATCATGATTGGGAGGCATTTAACAAAGTAGCTGGCCTGTGATCCTCAAAATTGTTAGTCAGCAAAAACAAGGAAAATCTGAAAAACTGTCATAACCAAAGGGAACCTAAAGAAACATGAATACTAAATGTCATGACATCTTAGATGGGATCTTAGAAGAGGAAAAGACATTAGAGAAAATCTGAATAAAGTATAGACTTTAGTTAGCAATATATCAGTAGGAGCTCATCATGTGTGACAAATATATGTTATTTATGTAATATAACAGCAGGTGAAACTGGTGTGAATACACTTGTAGTATTTTCACAATTATTTTGTAAAGCTAAAATTCTTCTAAAATAAAATGTTTATTTAAAAACTACAAATAGATTAAGAGAAGACATTTAAATCATTCTTTATTTGCTCAGTTTTCTTGTTTTGAAAAAATTTCATTGTCTTTCTTTTTCCTCCTGCACTTTGTTAAAAATATATCAAATATGTCAAGAATATTCAGCACTTTATCTTCTTCGACTCCTGACATCAATAATTATATAGTTTTTCAGAATGTGGTTTAGTTGAGGCAAAAACACTTTGAATGTTGACAAATTGATTGCAGGTTTATGCGGGATTTTCCAACATTGGGCCAAAGGATTTGGAAAGCAGTGACTGCTTTTGAAGTTCTATGAGTCAGAGATTAAAATAATTTCCTGGAGATGAAGTATTTTGTAAACAATATATTTTAGTATAAATATAAAGCATTATCATTATTTGTTAACTCATTAATTTATACTTTCATTAAAAAATAAGCTTTTATATGTACTTTTTCTGTATTATCCAAACCCTATACCTTGAATAAAACTATATTTTCTGTTGTGAAATTGCTCTGCTGAACAATTTAACTTTTCTTTTGGCAGCCTCATTGGGGTTTTATTATGTAATTTTTACTTGATGTTTTCCCCAAATAGATAGCCTGAGAGTAAAGAGTGTTATTGAAATGCCAGAGCCTTTAAAGCTAAATCTGAATTGATCAGGTGTTTCAATTTGTCCAACTCTTTCCATCTCTATTTTACTATTACTCTGATTTTGAATGCCTTCCAGGAGCAGGTTGTAGCATCAGGTCAACTTTGAGAACTTTTTTGAAATGGTTATAAGCACTGGGTATTAAAGTCCTCCTGGGAGTAAGAGGTATACCCTCAGCTTGATGACCAGGTCTTAGAAATTTTATGTATTTTATTTACTTATTTTGGTTTTGTTTGTTTGTTTGTTTGTTTGTTTTGCTTTTCTTATGTCTTAGAAATTTAAATATTCCTGAAAATGTTAGAGTTCATGCATACTTTTTTATTTATTTTTCTTTTTTAAAATATATTTTTTTATTTTTTTGCAGTATAACTTAGATTTAATAGTAGTACATATGTTTTCCTTCCCCCGCATCATCCTCCCCCCAACCTCCCCTACCCCCAGCACATGTCCCCACCTGCCCCCCCACCACAGTGTCTTGCATTCATTGGTTATGCTCATATGGATGCCTACAAGTCCTTTGGTTGATCTCCCCCTGCACTCGCCCCCCATGCTTAAAAATTCTTAAAAAAATATTTATTGTCATTGGGAGAAGTCACATGTAAATTTTTTTACATAGCCTTATATGGACTCCATGTTAAAATAAATCTGTTTGGGCTTCATATCCACCCGTCCACTTTTATTTTTATTTTATTTTATTTATTTATTTTTTAATCTTTATTGTTCAGTTTATTAATTACATTGCTCCTTTTTTTTTTCACCCTATAGTTCCCCTCCACCTGGTACCCATCCCACCTTCCGCACTCACTCCCCTCCACTGTCCTCTCCCATAGTTGCATGATTTTTGTCCAGTCTCTTGCTGCACGTCCCACACCCCCTTTCTCCCCAAGAGTTGTCAGTCAATTCCCTCTCTATGTCCGTGATTCTGTTACATTCACCAGTTTATCCTGTTCATCAGCTTATTAATTCACTTGATTTTTAGATTCATTTGTTGATAGATGTGTATTTGTTGTTTCTAATTTACACTTTTATCTTTTTCTTCTTCCTTTTCTTAAAGAATATCTTTCAGCATTTCATATAATATTGGTTGGGTGGTGATGAACACCTTTAGCTTTTTCTTATCTGCGAAGCACTTTATCTGACCTTCAATTCTGCGTGATAGCTTTGCTGGATAGAGTAATCTTGGTTGTAGATTCTTGCTGTTCATCACTTTGAATATTTCTTGCCACTCCCGTCTGGCCTGCATCATTTCTGTTGAGAAATCCGCTGACAATCGTATGGGTGCTTAATTATGATGTGCCTTGGTGTGGTCCTCTTAGGGTTCCTATATATTGGGGTTCGGTGCGCTTCTTGGACTCCTAAGTCAATTTCTTTCACCAGGTGTGGGAAGTTTTCGGTCACTATTTCTTCAAATAGGTTTTCATTGTCTTGCTCTCTCTCTTTTTCTGGCAACCCTATAATTCGGATGTTGGTATGCTTGAGGTTGTCCCAGAGGCCCCTTACACTATCTTCAATTTTTTTGGATTCTTTTGGTTTCTTGCTTTTTCATCTGAGTGGATTTTACCTCTTTCTTTGTATTTCAAATCTTTAACTTGGTTCTTGGGGTGCTCCAGAGCACTTTTAGGTCTTTGTATAGTATTTTTTATTTCAGTCAGTGTATGCTTAATTTCTGGTTGGTCCTTTTTCATATCTTTGAGAGTCTCCTTTATATCCTTGAGGGTCTCCTTCATTTCCTTGTAGGACTCATTCATTTCCACGTTGGTCTTGATCATTTCCACGTTGGTCTTGATCATTTCCTTGCAGGTCTCATTCATATCCTTGAGGGTCTTGTTCATTTCCTTGTAGGACTCATTCATTTCCTTTGCGGTCTTGCTTATATCCTTATAGGCCTCGACCTTTTATTGGAGCCTCTTGAAAAGCCCTATAACCGTGGTTTTGAATTCCATGTCCAGTCGTTTTTTTTCCTCCATTTCTTTCACATCTGATTTCTTTCCATGTCTCTGCATGGTGGCTGCTTCCCTGAGTTGGTCAATTAGCTTTCTGTGGTAGACTTCCTACTAGGGACAGTGGCTCAGCCTCCCCTGTTACCTGAGGTGGATATGGGTTGCACAGTCTTGCTGAAGTTAAGCTCAGGTTAATTGTTGTTAGCACTTGGAGGGGTTGACCTCTAGGCCAATTGTCTGTGAAGTTCAGCTGTGCTCAGGTTGGATTGGCGGAGTCTCTGGGCCAAGCAGACAGCATTAGCTCCGCCCTATGCAGCCCCAGGGACTCTGTTTCGGTGCAACGACCGCCAGTACCTCTGAGAGAGAGCCACTGCCAAGCTCCACTGGCTGCCGGGGAATTCAGACTCTCCCCAAATTAGTCTGCACACTCAACGTCTCACCCAGGGTCATAAAACAAAGCAGCCTGACGGTTTCCCGAATGAGAGGGCAAGTCGCAGAGTGCTCTCTGCTCGGTCACGCAGCTGAGCTGTTCGAGCAAGCTGCCTTCTCCATAAGCCGGCAAACTCGGCAGCACCTGAGCTTCGGCGTGCCCTCCCACTGTCCAGTTTTTACCCTGTATGATAGCGGGTTCCCTGGACTTCACCCAGAGCTGGAGAATCAGTCCAGTGGGACATCTTTGTCTCCCCGTTCGAGAAAACTGGCCAGTTTTCAGCCGCCCGCCCTCTCCACTGGCGCGCGCTCCAAACCTCTCTCCGCGCGAATCTTTCAACGCTGTCCGCCGCCGCTCCTCCGAGTCACAGTGTCTTATTTTCACTTTTATTTGTGGAATTTTCACTCGGCCAGCTTTCTGGTGATTCTGGAAGGTGTTTGTTCTTTCATTAAGTTGTAGTATTAAAATTGCTGAGTATGACAGCAAGATAGGTTTTTTATCTATGCTGCCATCTTGGTTCTCCCCCATGCATTCTTTTTTAAATTATAATTTATTTCAGAGAGGAAGGGAGAGGGGCAGAGAGATAGAAAACATCAATAACAAAAGAGAATTGTGGATTGGCTGCCTCCTACATGCTTTTTTCTGGAGATCGAGCCCACAAACCAGGCATTTGCCCTTGACCAGAATTGAACTTTAGACCTTTAAGTCTGCAGGCTGACACACTATCTGTTGAGCGAAACTGGTGAGGGCGAGGTCATGCATTCTTGCAGACAGAAAATATAGTTGGATGTATATGATATCATCACAGTCAGGTGTGATTCAGTTGAGTACTTGGTGTCTTTGGTAGATATTGAAGGGTAATTGGTTGTGGAATGTCAAATATGAGGCATGCCAGTTCCTACTATATCCAAATTCATAAATTCCATGAAAACATCATACTCAACACAGCCTTCCATCCTGTGTCACCTCCTCTGTTCTTGGGCTGTGAAACCACCATCCATCCATTCACCCACATAAAAACCCTAAAAGTCTTCTTTGACTTCTTCCCTTCTTTCCCATCCAACTTGCAATGATTAAATCTGGTTGACTCAATTGTTCTTAAACATCTATCAGTGTTTCCACTTTAGCTTACTTCCACTGCCATGTTTTTAGACAGAGAAATATTATCTATAAATCAGCTACTGTAATAACCTATTATCTTTTTCTCTCTATACTCTCCTTCTAATCTGCTTCCCATAGAACAATCAGAGTTATCCTAAAATGCAAATATAGCCTTTTTACTTTCAGCAAACCCAGCCATATGTCTGATATGTTTTCTTGCTGAACAACCTTTAGTTCCTTTAATGTTACATGCTGTCTTTTTCACTTGGGATTTGCAGCTGTTGTTACCTATGTCTAGAAGAACCTACTGTTCCTGATTCCATTTACCAAATGCCTCTCTGATCTTTCATTTTCCACCTAATCTCTATTCTCCTTTTAGAATTATCTAAGGTATTACTCTACAGAGAAAGCTGTCCCAGCATTCCAAATGCTGTCTCCAAAGTCTAGATTATGTATTTATTATAAGTCCTCACACTGCACCAGTACTTTGTCTCTATCTTCTACTAAGCCTGGCAAAATATGTGAGAAAACAGACTGTTTATGTTGCAGTTATTTCTATGCCTGACACAATGCCTGGCACAGAGTAGGATGCTCAAATAAATGAATGAATAGGTGCATGAATGCATAAGTGCAAAGTGGGGGGATGGGATGAAAAGATACTTTACTTGGCACATATTGGGCACATGTTGCAGTGTACAAATGCTGTTTTATTGACTTGTACACTTAAAAACTGTATGGTTTTTCCCTAGCTGGGTTCACTCAGTGGATAGAGCATCGGCTTGTGAACTGAAGGGTTCTGGGTTAGATTCCAGTCAAGGGCACATGCCTGGGTTGAGGAATTGGTCCCTAAGTGGTGTTGGGTAAGAGGCAGATGATCAATGATTCTCTTTCATCAATGATGTTTCTATCTCTTTCTCTCCCTCTCCCTTCCTCTCTGAAATCAATAAAAATTAAAAAACAAAACTGTATGGTTTTACAAACCAATGTCACCCCCCAAAAAACCAATTAAAAATAGATAAAAACTGAACTCCCTCCAGAAATGTAGAAATGAATATAAAAAATAATGGGAAGCAATAAGGAAGATCAGGCAGTCAGCATAAAAAAAAAAAAGACTTTTTAAATTTAAATTTAGGGTTAGGATTTAGATTTCTCTGTCTCTCTTTCTTCTCTCTCCTCCTATACTCTAATCTCTCCCTGTGAGTTTGTGTATGTGCAACTGTTAAATGTAAGGGGAGATGACATAGTGAAGAAAAATCATTGAGAAGATCTCAATTTCTCTTGACTGGAAAGTCGAGAGCACTGAATAAAGGTCAAATACCAGAACTGGAGAGGAACATTGGAACTTTGTCAGGACATCTCAAGGACAAGACCAGGGCTGGATGACTAATATGCAGGCTTGATGTTTAATAAACCAATCCCTTGAGTGTCTCCTAAATACTGCCTTGTGCCCTTCCAAGTACAGTTGTGTTGGTGGCAGTGAGAAAGACACCAGGTATTAGATCGGTGGTGTCAGAACAGTACTTGATTCAGCAACCTTGGTACTTAAGTTCTGGGTAGGAAAGAATTCAGAGTCAAGACTCAAAATATAGGACAAATGTATTTAGTAAGTCACTGAGGTAGAAGTGAGTGGTAGGAGAAGTGGGCTCAGGAGGTAATTTGCCTGTGTGGGGAGAGACGAGGAAGAAGGAGAAGGCTTGCGTGTGCTCCCAGGAGGGAGAGCACACTGGGTCCTTAGTCCTAAGGGCTTTCAAGGGCAGAGAGCTTAGGGGAGCTTAAGAGGTCCATCCAACCTCCATAGAATATTCATCATCTTCTATTGTGAGGTGTATCTTTTCAGGGTCATTGTCTCCATTGATTGATGGGTGCCAGAGCATGGGGTTATTAGTCAATGTAGCTGGTCCTGGCATCCCCTACCCAGTATTTGCTGCTTTTCTGGACCTAGAAATGAATTACAAATGAGGCCTAGATGTGATCTCTAGGGAGAGAATGTCAGAGGGTCCATGGCCAAGTGATAACCGATATGGCAAGCAGAGGTTTTTTTTCCCTGGTCTTGTCTCTCGATATCAAAGAATGAGCTGGCAGACCAGAAGATTTAAGCAAAAATGTGGAAAATTTATTACAAGCAGTGACAGAAGATTCAGACTCCCTTCAGGGGGAGGGGGACCCAATAATGAACTGCCCCTATCAAGCCTTGTAGTCCAGGGGTATATATTTGCTACAAGACTGCTCTATGTCTATCTGTGTCATCACCTACTTAATTCCCTCAATTGTTCTTGCCCAGTAATAGATCTGAACTTTCCCTGTCTCTATGTGCTCTTTCTCTGTTCCTATGATGAACTTTCTCTGTTTCTATGCCCGTGATGGTGAACCTATGACACACATGTCAGCACTGACACTCCTAGCCATTTTCGATGACATGCAGCCACATGTGGTTGCATACAGAGAAGTATGGGGCCACATTCTGAGAAGGATGTTTCATCCTTGGCTGCTGCATCCTTGGCCAGGTGTAGTAGCTGAGGATGAAACATTTCGTGTACTGTGGAGTAGACACTCTGTGCCGGAGGTCTGTAGGCCAAAACAACAGAACTCTGGCACAGAGCTTCTAGTTCTGGGACTTCCGGTTAGGCCATCAGTGGATCTTTGACCTCACTTTCAGCTGGTGGAGCAGGGAGCAGTGGAATACCATAGGGGACATATCTGTGGGGGCCCTGTGATCGCCATTACCAGCAACCACATAACCACAGCAACCATCAACCAGTCTACTGTTCTGGGGTGTCATGGATTTCTAATTGACCATCATTACTGAGATAAGTGAGGAGGAGGCTGGAAGAAGTGAGGGCCTGTGCTATGGGTGCCATTTCCTGCCATTAGAAATAGCAGCAGCCATCTTAATTTATATAAAGAATGTCATTTTGCAGCATAGTGCCAACTCATTTCACCACTACTATTGTTATGCATCCATATTAACCCCTATTTCTGCTTATTAACCCTGCCCTTTCCAAAAAGACAGTTACATATTCCATCTTGTGTCAGTTAGACTAGTTAACCCCTAATTGCCTGTAGGGCTAACAGGCTATCTATAATTCTATCTTCTGTCACTGCCCCCCTGATGGAGAACTCAAAAAATAAAAATAAAAACAAGGTTAAGTAAAGGAAGTGGTAGTAGCAGTAGCCAACCCTTTCAAGAGACATGGACCGAGATGTATGGCATTATAGAAAAAAATGGCATATCATTTTACGTTCTATGTACTGAAATGGTAGTAAGCATAACTTGGAATATAAATACACATTTTGAAACTAACCATTCCCAGCTCTTGAAAAAAAGTGAGAATGAAAGGAAAGAATACATTTCCAGGCAGCTACACCTTTATAAGAGCCAATCTAATTCCATCCTTAAATTTATAAAAGGCTTTACAAATTTAACATCTGCAAGTTTGAGCATTGCTCACTCCTTAGCTCAGCTTGGAAAAGCATTCAGTGAGGAAAAATTTATTAAAGAAACTCTCCTAAGATGTGCACCAGTTCTATTTCACGATATGCAAAATAAAGATGCAATTATTAAGAGAATATCTGAGTTACCACTCAATAGAAATATCATAAAAGACCAAATAATGAGACTGAACACAAATGTACAACATCAATTGAAGAGAGACATAAGTAATAGTAAATATTTTTCGACCTCTGCTGATGAAACTACTGATGTCACATCACATGCTCAGTTGGCCATTATTGGTCGATATTCTGGTGGTCTCACAATGAGAGAAGTGTTGATAAAGTTAGTATCAGTTCCAACAAGTATATCAGGAAGCAAAATATGTAAGGTTGTTATACAAATATTCCGTGACCTAAGCATTGATATCTCTAAAGTTGTGTCAGTTACAACAGATGGGGCACCAAACATGGTGGGGAAAAAAGTCGGATTTGCCAAATTGTTTATGGAAGCTATTGGACATCCAATTGTGCTTTTTATTGTATTATCCATCAGGAGGTTTTATGTGCCAAGGCTGGATTTACTGACTTAAACAACTTTATGTCAGTTGTTACAAAAATAGTTAATTTAATAGCTGCTCGCCCCCTTCACAAGCATGATTTTTTTGCACTTTTACTGGAGGTTGATTCCACCTACAGTGGACTGCTGATGTACAGTAATGTAAGATGGCTGAGCAGAGGCAAAGTTCTTGAGTGCTTTGTGGAGTGCTTTGAAGAAATTAAGGTGTTTCTTGAGGATAAGGATCTGAGAAACTTTTATCAGCTCAATGATGATAAGTGGCTCAACACCCTGATATTTTTACAGATATCTCTGTTCATATTAATGAACTGAACTTAAAGTTACAAGGTTTTGGCAAAAGTATTGACATTATGTTTGGATACATAAGAGCTTTTGAAAGTAAACTTAAAATTTTCAAGCGATATATAGAAACTAACATTTACAAGTATGTTCCTCAAGTAACAAAGTATTTTGAAAAGGCCAGTGCAGCTGTACAAAATGAAATGGAAGCCTTGCATAAAGTACCAGCATATTTTAGACTCATTATTTGACCAGTTCAGTGATAGATTTAATCAAGTTAGAAGCCTAGAACAGACCATGAAAATAATTAAGTATCCTGATGTAGTAGTCTACAGTAGTTTGGAATTAAATGGTTTCCTATGGATGCAAATTAGTAATTTGGAGATGCATCTTGCAGAATTTTAAGACAGTATCTGGGCTCAGGTGTTTGTCAACTTGAGGTCAAAGCTTGAGAATCTGGAAAGGAGCCACTTGAAGAATCAAGAGGAGTGCCACTACAAACAGGAAATTTGGAGTGCCTGGAACCGATTACCAGACACTTTTAGCACCCTGAAAAATATAGCAATGGCTTTACTCACAATTTTTCCCTCTACGTACTTTTGTGAGACTTTATTCTCAGCGTTAATATCAAAATCAACAAAAGAAACAGATTGACAGATGAAGTTAATAGCGCTAGCTTGGCCTTGAAGTGTACAAAATACCAACCTTCAATTGAAGGTTTAGCTAATGAAATTAAGCAATGAAAAAGTCACTAATAGGCATGTTAGTTAAAGAATTCCCCTTCCCCCTCACTTATCTTAGTTCATGGCACCCCACACAAGTTAAATAATATCAAGACCAACAAAAGAAACCAACTGACAGATGAACAAAGAAGTCACTAAGCAGGTAATTTAAATAATTAGTTTTTGGTTTATTACATACAGTTATATGTTACAATTATACATTTTTGTTATTTAAACTATAAATATCGCAAAATTATGGTTGTTTTCTTGAAATGACACACCACCCGAGTTATGCTCGGTTTTTTGGGGAATTTTGACACACCGAGCTCAAAAGATTGTCCATCACTGTTCTATGCATTCCTACACCTTGTTGCTGCAGGTACTCCCTTGGTTTCCCATGCCTCCACTTTCAGTCCAGAAACATTTTATCATTTCTGCTTGGTTGGTTCCTGTGGTTAGGCTGCTCAAACTGCCATGTCTGCCTCTACCTATGTTCAACCTGCCTTTGTTTTCCACTGGACCCCTGGCCTGTCTGCCTGTGTGTCAAGTTAACCCTCTCACAAGGATATGCTAGGTGAGGAAAGGTTATTCTGGGGATGAAGTGTTGTTTTCCCAAATTTGCTAGGCACCTAGGGCTTTCTGCCCTGTTGTCCTTCTGTAACTGCCCCATCACTCTTTTGCTCTGCTCATGCCTGTCTAACTGCCTCCCACAGTTGAAATTATTTCCCAGCCTGAATCAGAGCCACCCAATCAGTGTGTGTAGGTGGTGAGCATCAGGTGGGTAAGTTGCAATCCAATGAGTCTGCTATAGCAGAAGACAGAAGCAAGAGGAAATCAGACAGATTCTAATGGTATTTTGTTTACTTTACCCATATCTGCTTTTTGAAGCCTTTTATATACTAAAATAGAATATCTTGGACTTAAAAAAATCATGGCTAATAAAAATTCTAGGTCGACACAGCATAGACTATTCCTTCCTTCCTCCATACCACAAGCACTCCAAGCAGCATAATTAAGATTTTAAATATTTTAAGCTTCACTTTAACTCAAGACAGCTTGGGAGATCATGCCTCATGACACTGATCCTGTCCATCTTGATGGGGATAAGCTGGACGGTAAGGTCAGGAACACCTCAGGTATTCAACAAAGAATTCTTGGCTGTGTGTTTAGCAGTTGAGGCAGCCTGTGGGGCTGTTTTCTCCTGGGCTATATGATGGTAAAGATAAGGTCTTCAATAACTTCAGGGTTAAAAGACCTGATGCTTTCCTCACTATCACAGCAGAAAGGAAGAAGAAAAGTTTATTTTCTTTGGAATAATTATTTATTATGTGACCAACACTATTCTGGGGACTTTGCATCCCTCTTTTATGCTCACAAACACCCTACAAGGAAAGCATTATGCTCACAAACACCCTACAAGGAAAGCATTAACCTTGCTCTTTTACAGAAGAGAGTCCTGAGGTAGGGAAGAACAAGGGATTTCTTCCTAATGATCCTGCTTAGTCAAAGGTAGAATTGGCATTTGGACCCCAGTCTCCCTAACTCTGGAGTATGATCTTTCTCCCCTGTCATACCATTTCTACAACGTTATGTTTATTTGATTAGAGACTGATTTTCTAGTTACAGAGGTGGAGGAAGAGGTGTGTTTTCTTGTTGTTGTTTGTTTGTTTATTTGTTTTTCTCTTCCTGGGCAGTAACCCATGGTGGTTAAAAGCATGGGCTCTGGAGGCAGTCTGTCTGTGACCCCTCAGTTTTCATGTGAACTTGACTGTGTAGTTTAGTTTCTCTGTGAGTGAATTTCTTCAAGTGTAGAAAGGTTAATAGTGGTCCTGAACAGTGGAGAGGCTGAAGGACTTTGCACCATTAGGAGCTTTGTATTGTAAGAGCAGTCAGTGTTTGTGTTACAGTTGCCATTGCTATTGTTGTTTGAAGAGGGGCCTTTCAATGGAGGCATCCTGCATGGATCAAGGACAATGCACAAGCACACTTTCAGCCACCTCCTGTTCTCTTGAGTGCCAGTAGTGTGGACATGAGAAGACTCCTTAGCTAAAAGTCATTATTTCTTTTGTATATAATTAATTTTTATTGTTTAAAGTATTATAAATAGTAGTAGACATGTCTCCTTTTTTCCCCCCATTGACCTCCCCCCGGCCTCCTCTACCCCCCCCCCCAGTACATGCCCTCACCTGCCCCCGCCCCCCGCAGCCAGTGTCTTGTATCCATTGGTTATGCTTATATGCATGCATACAAGTCCTTCGGTTGATCTCTTACAGCATCTCCCACCCCCCAATCTCCTCTGCCTTTATGCTGTAGTTTGACAGTCTGTTCAATGCTTCTTTGCCTCTGTATCTATCTTTTTTCCATTTATTTTCTTTAAAAAAAAATAGTGTCTCTGCAGACTAGAAATAAACATATAATAACAAACAATGTTTGAGTCCCAATTTCAATGTCCAACAGTCTGAGTCCCAGTTTCAATATCAAACAGTTCCTTATGTGTACATGTCAACAATGATAGCTGGATAGTAGACACATAGTAGGAATGCAGGTCCGACCCTCTCTGGTTTGGTCCTAGGCGACCTGCAGGGACACACAGCTGCTGACTGCTAGCATGGCAAGGCATTGTCAGCACCTTCCATCTCTGGACTATTTCTCCTCTTGTCTTTGTTATTGGAACAGACCTGTCAATTCCTCTCTGTTGCAGGAATCCACAAGGTCTTGGAGTTTTTTTTCCTGAAAATATACAAACAAATTATTGACCAAAAGTTAATAAAGAATCTTTTCTATAAAATTGACTTGGGATCCTTTTTATTTTTGCCCAAACAATTTTCCTTTGGCTTATTTTGACTCCATGTGTGTTTTTTGCTGGGTGTCTTGCTGTTATCATTACTAATGAAAATTAATTCTGTAAAGTAAAAATTTTCTAGATATAATTTACTTACAAGATATTTTTCCTTACATGATATTACCCTACTATCCTTCATTTTTTTTGATTAATGGAGGCTTTTGCAAATTTTATAATGCAATCTTGATAACTTTAAATTTTAATTTTTTTTGCACAAAAATATGACTGCTTTAGGTTCATTGCATGTTAAGCAATTTTACCATAAGATTAACTACCAATAGAAATTTTAGTTAATACTTTAGGAACAGCTTTTTGTCCAATACACTTAAATTTTCTTGAATATTCACTTATTTCAGTTAGCCAATTTAAATTAATCTGAAAACTTTATTACTATTTTACTGTCAAATTTAATACTCTACCAAAAATCTTAGTCTACCCCGTAAATATTAGTGGAAAGGATTATTTGCGTTCTTGAGAAGGCCCTGAGCATTCCTAGTGCTAGGCTGGATTTAGATATAGGGCAGCTGCTATTGGCCAAGTCTCTGACTGTTATCTGGGTCTCAAATGTTTGGCAGCAATTTAAAAAGGACATGAAATGTTTTAATCCCTTTCAGAAGGAATTAAGGTACTGGGAAGGCACTTGAGCATTCTATATTGGCCCCTCTTGTCCTTTTTGCCAAGAGGGACCCTCTTCTCACAAGCCAATTGCCCTCAGCTGTTACCTGAGCTTTCTGTTCATGCCAAGGTTGAAGCCTCATGGTGGCTGGTACCATAGATCTGTCCCTAGTCCAATGGTGTTAGCTGGACCCTCCATGGAGAAGAATCCTGTGTTCCCCAAGACATGTGATCAGTGCTGGGCCACACCAGCAGGCAAGGGGATCCCAAGGCAGGTGTTGGGCATGGAGGCCAAGAGAGCATAGTCTACCAAGGAGACAGAATTGAACCTCACATCACCCTGCTTGGCTCTGGAGGATGACTGGTTAGCCAGAGATGGGTAAGATTCCTCAGGGAAAGAACAACCTAAGACAGGCACAGTCGCAGAGGGGCCATCAGGAGAGAACTTGGGGGTCAACAGAGGTGGGACACAGACCCTCCCCCCCCCCAACCTTGCAGGGGCCTAAACCCTCACCCCTTCTGAGAGAGGTCTCCTGCCCCCGTGACTGCTTCACTTCCCATGCCCAGCCCAGATAGGGACACAGGTAATAGACAGAAACTTGGCCCAGCTCAGATAGGGACCCAGAAAACAGACAGAGTCATTATTTCTTATTAATACACACAGGTTCAGTCATGGCTGATAAACACAAGCTTATTTTATTATATAGGTGGGTACAGGGTAGTTAAGAGTCAACAATTAAAGATAACAATGATGGAATTGGTGGTCTCCCCTGGTGCCATTTGTGTGACCTGAGGAGTCTAGAAAAAGGGAAGTTAACAAGTTACCCTGACATTCCACAGGTATGTTATCTTAGATACAAAAAGACAATAGCCTCAATAAAAATTGAAGTTGATCTTTGTGAGGGAAGATACTGGCCTAGAACATGACTGCCCACTATAAAGTGCCTTTTAATTATAGGTTTTAATTTTAGACTATCCTTTGTGTTTACTTTAGGTCTCTTGTGTTTGCAAGGCTGCCCCACAGGCCTTCCCGGAGTTAGTCAGTTTAGTATGGGACCCCTTTTCGTCCTCACAGGGATTTTGACCTTAAGGCCTGGTCCTGAAAGTCTGGGATGATGTTAAGGGTGAGAAGAAAACATTTCTAATGACTATGAAGAATTCCAGATGAATCCTCCCTGAGTTTGGACATCCATTTAACATGACTCAACTGTCCTTTGTTTCTCTTTTGTCCGCATTTCCTTGGTCTTTCTGATTTTGCTTCCATTTTGAGCTGACCTCTACTCTCTCTCTGGTCTCCAGGTGAGTTTTCTGGTAAGGACCCTAGTTGGCCAAGCTCACTGGCACCATCACCATTTCAGCAGAGCTTTTGCGCTTTAACAACTCACAAAACCCTGGCCTGAGACTGCTCAGGTGCCCCCACTGGCCCTCAGGTTCTGGCTTTAGATGCTGAGCCTCAGTCATCCTAGGAGCTACACTGGCCTTGTCTGCCAGTAGGTGCCAAGGGAGAGGCGTCCCTAGGCTGGCTGGCTCCAGGTTTACCCAATGCAGTAAAGAAGCTAAAATGATTCTTGTGACAATTTAATTTTAGAATTTTTAAAAACATCTTTTAAAATACTAATTTTTAAAATATTGTTAAGAGTGAGTCATTATTTAAATTATTTTGTATATCTCATGACAAATGTTGAATTTTCTTTTTTCTTGTTTTTTTCTATTCCAAGGATCAACACATTTTTTTCCTGTAAAGGGCCAAATAGTAAATATTTGGGTTTTCTTTAATTTGCTGCAATTACTCAGTTCTGCTGTTGAAATACAAACACAACCATCAATAATACAAATGGGCGTGTCCCTTCTTGGACAGAACTTTATTTACAAAGATAGACCACCCTGCTGTATTTGACCCCTCACTGTAATTTTCTGATCTTGATCTTTCATGATGCAAGTGCACCCATGCTGAGCTCCCACCCCTCATATCCCACATTCATTTTACACATCTGTATTTCACAGAATTGCATGCAGGGGCAGGGGTGAGGTTGCCTCTTTTGTGAAACCACTCACTGTCTCTTAAGTGAAGATAAAACATGAATTGCTTAAAAGAGAACTGAGGCCTCAGAATCATTAAAAAAAATGCATGCATTTTGGGGAAATTTCTAGCATTATGAAATGGAGTGTTTTCTCCAAGAAATGATGAGAATGGCACTTCTGTCACACAAAGCACGCATAACTGCTTAGCCACAGACATTTTGCTGAAAATCAGGATTATGATATTCTCTGCTGACAACCCTGTAAGATGCTTGAATGATAATGGCGGGGACTGGAGAGAAGTAAGAATTATAATATGTCCTTCTTTTGACAACTGTCTTAACTCTGTAGTTCTCTCCTAAAATGGATTTTTTTTTTTTTGAGCCACTGAATCCAAACCTGGCTGTCATTTCTATGTCCTGGGAGATGCTTGTACCGTTTTACCTTTCAGAAAACAAATTTTAAATCAATCTCCAGGTAGGAGATTTCTCTTCTGAAATGATAGGTTTGAGAACAGTGCCTGAGGCCTTGTTTACTGGGTGCACTTTATTCCAACTGTGAGCTACTTATTCCAAGTCTTCCCACAGTTGCTCATCTTCAGAATTCTTTATTCTTTGGTTACAGTAGACTTTATGTCTAATATAAATGATCAGTGTGATATTTGAGTCCATCAGAAATGGGCCTTTGCTGTGAATACAACAGGAGGATTTTGATCTATTTCAGTCCACGGGGACCTCCTGCCTGAGCTGTTTTGCCTTAGAGACAAGAGGTGATGGAGAATTTCTGCACATCTCTTCCTTAGGGGTCTGAGCTTCCCTGTAGTCTTAGAGTTTTCATAATTGCTGGTGTCATTCAAAAATATCACCATGTGAACTTTTTAAAAAAGGCAATGGCATGTGTGAGTAGCAGGGGGAATTGAGGGAAGGAAGAAAGTGTCCTAATATTGGTTTTGGAACCATTGTTAGAACCTGCATGTCAGTTTTTCTTTCCCAATTCCCCTTCTATAGCATTTTTCTTATGGCATTCGAGGTAATAATTGTTTCATAGAATAGGCCATGTCATAACACTCTTACATGGTGATCAATGTTAGTGAAGCTTAAGAAAGGGTTTGTAATTACCAGAAAACTATAAGCAGAATCCTACAAAGAATGACATTCAGAGATACTGAGAATTCCAGGATAATTAATCTCAGTCTAAAGACATATGCATGTGTATTTGGATCCCAACAACCCAGTGGGAGGGTGGTAATATGCCTTTTCTTGGTCTCTTCAAGGAACTTGACTGCGTATGTTGAGCGCAGGTTCAAGAACACAAGGTCCTAATTTCTCAGATGTCTTGGCAGTCTATTGCCTGTGCCAATTCAGAGTACAAGCTGAGTGCATTCACATTATGTTGTTTTACCTGGTTTTCTGGAACAACACAGAACTAAATGGTAACAAAAAGAGAACAAAACAATCAGTAGAGTTCCAAGGAGTTTACAGATTAAGATGAAGATAAATAACTAACCCAGGGATTGCAGCACAGTAATAATTGGCACAATGAGATCACTCTCCTGGACTATCCAGAAGCACAAGAGAGGGAAACCTCACCCCTGGGAGTTATTGGGGGTGGATATAAGGGACAACTTCCTCCCCATGGAAATATTAGATCCAAATGATATGCTTCTAGTTTGGTGGGTTACTTGAGAGAGGCCAGGAGGGCATTCCAGGAAGAAGGAGGTGAGGAGAGGACAGAGAAGTGACAGCATGCCTGGTGCAGAGTGTGGAAGGCAATGGGAAGAGAAAAGACAGACCCAGAAAATGAAGGCAAACACCACCGTCTTACATCCTCAGCACCAATTACTTGGTTATCTCTCCTCCTGAAATGGCAATCCCATCCCATTTTATTCAGGCTAATGATTTTAAAACCATCCCTGATTCATTGTTCTTCATCTCCCACACCTATTCCATTAGCAGGAATTAGCAACTTTCATTTACATATTCATCCACCCTCTATTTCAAAAAACAAACTTATTTTTTAGGTAATTGCCATATAACAACTTTGAGACTTTAGTTAAATAAATGTTAATGGAGTAAGACTTGCTCAGACTTTGGAGTCAGGACAACTGGTTAGTTCCTGGTTCTACTTTTCATCTCTAATTGTGTAACTTGAGGAAGCCCTGGAGCTCCCCAGAGATCTCTGAACATGGGCAGAAGAAGCTAATCATGTGGTGCTCAGAGTACTTGCAGCAGGGTCGTTACATATTAAATAGTAGGAGTTCCTGTTTCTTCACCTTCCATCTTGGCTTCCATGTCATTTTGAAACTTATTTTATTTAATTTTTAAACATATATTGATTCTTCTATTTGATTCTGAGCACCTGTGAGCCAAGACTATATTCTATATTTTTCCTTTTAATAAAATACTTTCTTAGTTTATATTTCAACTTTTGCTTGGAAGTGCTGTTCTGTTGGCCTTTGGATGTAGGAGAGAAGATGAATAGTTTCCGTTTCAGCTGCCTTAAGGGTAGGGGAGAGAGGAGATTAGGAAAAGAGAAAAGGATGCATCACCTTTTTCTAAATATATATATATATTATATATAATATATATAAATATATATATAAATATATATATAAATATATATATAAATATATATATAAATATATATATATATATATATATATAATATATATAAATATATATATATATATATATATTAATTGACTGATTTTTGAGAGAGAATGGGAGAAAGAAAGAGGAAGAGAAACATCAATTTGTTGTTCCAGGTATTTATACATTCATTGGATGATTCTTCTATGTGCCCTGACCAGGGCTACAACTGTGACTTTGCTACATGGAGATAAAGCTCTGACCAACTAAGCTTCCTGGCCAGGGCTTATGCATGACCTTCTGGGGTGGGGACATGTACTTGGAACCTAGGTCTGTTATTCTAAAGTTATTACGTTAATCTCATTGGACCTCAGTTTCCTTATCTCTCACACGAAGACAAAAATGCTTCAATTTTATTCTGCCTGTGGGATCATACCCAGACACTGGCCTTAATCAGTTTGCACTCTGTCCATGGGTAGGACCACAGGGATCTCCCTAACCCCCCTATAGCAGCCTGCCAGGCTACATCTCCTCCTTTATATTTTTTGCATATACTTCCCAACCATTTATGTTATTTATTTATTTTTAAATATATTTTATTGACTTTTTACAGAGAAGAAGGGAGAGGGATAGAAAGTCAGAAACATCAATCAGCTGCCTCCTGCACACTCCCTACTGAGGATGTGCCCGCAGGCACAGTACATGCCCTTGACCGGAATCAAACCTGAGACCCTTGAGTCCGCAGGCCGATGCTCTATCCACTGAGCTAAACCGGTTTCAGCCTTTCCGATCATTTAAAAATATATATTTTTATTGATTTCAGAGATGAAGGGAGAGGGAGAGATAGTAGAAACATCAATGATGAGAGAGAATCATCATTGGCTGCCTCCTGCAAGCCCCCTAGTGTGGATCAAGCATGCAACCTGGGCATGAGCCCTTGATTGGGATTTGAATCCGGGACTCTTCAGTCCACAGGCTGATGTTCTGTCCACCAAGCCAAACCAGTCAGGGCCTTCCCAACCATTTTTATTCTACAGATGGTACCTTGTTTTCCTCTGTTGAGTGGATATTTAGAATGGATGATTTTGTAAGACAGCCTTCTTGCTTTGTAATTCTGACTCCACCCCTATCCTATATAATAAAAGGGTAATATGCAAATTGACTCTAAGGGTGGAACAACCAGAATGACTACTTCACCAGTCACTATGAGGAGCACTGACCATCTCTGGGTTCCTTTCCTGGCCAGCAAGCTCTGATTGTACGATGATGAAAAGAGAATCAGGGCCCACTGCTGGGGAAGTTGGCCCTGATCACAGGCCAAGCCTAGGGACCATACCCAGCCTAGGGACCATACCAAGCCATAAATTTCATGCACTGGTCCTCTAGTATATATTCCCCTTCCTTCAATGAGAATGGTTCTGGGGTCAGTCTTGCCCCATTTCCACTTGCACACCTTTTCTGGAAGGGAATACATATATTATTAATCCACCTCAATGAGGTAAGCAATTCAGTATGTTTAAAAGCTCTGGCAGGTTTTGTTCAGTGGTTAGAGCATCAACCTGAGGACTGAAGGGTTGTGGGTATGATTCCAGTCAAGGGCATATACCTCGTTTGGGGCATGTTTGGGAGGCAACCAATCAATGTGTCTCTCTCACATTGATGTTTCTCTCTCTCTCTGCCTCTCCCCTTCCCTTCCATTCTCTCTAAATTGTCAAGGGAAAAATATCCTCTGGTGAGGAATAACAAAAAACTTTTAAAATATGTTTAAGAAATATGAATTGGACCCTAAGTATAGTTTTAATAGCCTTCTGAAAATCATTTAGAATAGTTTTTGTGCCATGACAATTACTTGAGTTGAAATACCTATCTTTACTGTCCTCTGCATAATTTTAATTCATAAATGTCTCTAGCAACAATAACGATGAAATTTGGGTAAACTCTGTTTAATCAGATGTTGATTTCACTTGCTTTTATTCTTCTTGTAACTATAAATAAGACAGTTCAACAATCGTGCTTATGCTGTGTCATTCCATTCAAAGTTATTAAGCTCTTTAATTGAATGTCTTCTTGATTTGGGCATTGGCATCTTTTTGTTTATGCAGACATATCAGCTGCATTTGTTAGCAACCTGAACTCAGGTGTGTGTGTGTGTGTGTGTGTGTGTGTGTGTGTGTGTGTGTGTGTGTGTGCATTTCTCGAAATAAAGAACATGTTGGTCTCTTCCACCTCTGGCAATGGGGCTCTCTGTCTGTGGACACAGCCAAACTCAGCAGCAGCAGATGACTCAGCAAAACACTGGCTGCATCTATCCAATGGGATCATGGAGGAGTCTGACAGAACCTTAGACCCTTGCCCCCCATGATCTTGTACCCAAAGTGTACAATTTCTGTCCTTTAAGTGGGAGATGTGCAGCTCTGCTACTCACAGTTCTCAGTGGAAAGCTCCCCTGAGCAAGAGACACTGTCCTCCTCGGTGAAGGGGGTGATCCAGGAAGAAAATGATAGACAGAATGACCATTTCTCTCCTCCCGTCTCCTTCCCTCCAGCCTTGCCTCCTCCCTTCCTGGTTTTTTCTTTCTATTCTTTTCTTTGGCTCTTTCTCTCTTTTATTCTCCATTCTTCCCTCCCTTTGTTTCTCCTTCTCTATTCTTCTTTTGAAAAGTCTTAAGTGGTTTATGATTGAAGTGGGGAAATAGTCTTGGCTAACAAATATGAAGAAGCAAATTTTCTCAAACCTTCAAGTTCATTGAAAAGTGAGCAGGGTGGGAACCTTCATGACACTGCTGTCCAGGGAGCAGTCTAAGGACTTAGGACTCTCATTCCCCTGTAAATTCTCATAGGGTGAACAAAGTTGTTTCCATTTTTTTCATCTTGGCTTTTGGAAGGACGAATCCACCATGTGCCATGCACCTCGTCTCAAGTCACTGTCACAAGTGGAATAAACTGTGATGTCTCTTCCTTGAACAGGGATGCAGGCTATTGTTCCTAGTGTCTCTTTGAAGCTGTCTTCATCATTTTCTTAGTCTCATATACAGGCAGGTTACTGTCTATCCCACCCCATCAGATTCACATTGCACTTTGCACATAGCTTTTCAAAAATAACATTATCTACACTAATAAAAGAGAAACATGCAAATTGACCATACCTCCACTACATCCACAAGGCACACCCACAAGCCAATCAGGAGCGAGTATGTGAATTAAACCCACCAAGATGTCTGCAGCCATAGAGTGAGTAGAAGGCTTGGGTTTCCCCAGTGATGAAGGAAGTCAAGCTTCCTGATTGGCCCTGCTCTCTGCTCAAGGCTACAAAGTTTCAATTATAGAAGATAAATAAATTCCAGATACCATGGCCTTTGCTTAGGTTACCCAGGAGAGGGGCTGGCTGGCCTACAAACCATCACAGGTCCCCCACCCAGGCCATCTTACACTCCAAGGGAACCCCCATCCTGATCTGGGACACCCTTCAGGGCAAACCAGCTGGCCCCCACCTGTGCACCAGGCCTCTATCCTACCTAATAAAAGAGTAATATGCAAATTGACCATCACTCCAACACAAGATGGCTGCCACCATGTGGACACAAGATGGCCACCATAAGATGACCAGCAGGGGAGGGCAGTTGGGAGGGACCAGGCCTGCAAGGGAGGGAAGTTGTGGGCGATCAGGCCACCAGGAAAGGGCAGTTGTGGGAGACCACGGCCTGCAGGGGAAGGCACTTAGGGTTGACCAGGCCTGCAGGGGAGGGCAGTTAGGGGCAATCAGACTTGGCAGGGGAGCAGTTAGGCATCAATAAGGCTGGCAGGGTAGTGGTTAGGGGGTGATTAGGCTGGCAGGCAGAAATCGTTAGGGGCAATCACAAGGCAGGCAGGTGAGCAGTTGGGAGCCAGTTTGGAGAGGATGCAGGCTGGATGAGGGACACACTTCCTATGCACAAATTTTGTGCACCAGGACTCTAGTCCTACAAATCAACTGAATGGCAGAAAAACCAGTTGGAGTGAGGGGAGAGGGGACTGGTGAGCAGGTGGTGTCTGGCTAGGCAAGGCGCATGCCAGTGGGCATAGGGAGGGGATGGTGATTGGGGGAGGAGGGAAGGGTAGTAGTGACCATCAGTGGCAGATGGGTGATGGGGGTGCAGGGCTGGCTTCTTGCCACCTGCAGAGGGAGGCCAGACTGCTGCTTAGACCTGCTCCCCACAGGATAGCCCTTGTCAGTCAGATGTCCCCTGTGGGCTCCTGGACTTTGAGACTCCCAGGCTGAGGGACCCCCCCAAGTGCATGAATTTTCATGCACTGGGCCTCTAGTTTTTAAATATCATCCCATGCCATAAAATGTAGTGATTTTTAGAATGTTTACAAATTTTTGCAACCATCAAAACAGTAAATTTTAGAACACTACCATCACCCTATATCCAGTAATAATCACTCCCCTTTCAACCACCCATTCCCTAATTAGCACTATTCTATTTGTCTATATGGATTTGACTATTCTGGACATATTATATAAATGGAATCATATACCATGTGGTCTTTGTGACAGGCGTCTTTTATGTAGCATAATATTTCAAGAATCATCCACATTGTCATGTCAAATTTTCATTCCTTTTTATTATCAACTAACTAGAGGCCTGGTGCATGAAATTCATGCACAGGGGGCAGGAGGGATGTCCCTCAGCCCAGCTTGCACCCTCTCCAATCTGGGACCTCTTGAGGGATTGTCCAAATGCCCGTTTAGGCCCAATTGGGATCAGGCCTAAACCAGAAGTCAGACATCCTTCTCAGAATGCAGGACTACTGGCTCCAAACTGCTCGCCTGCCTGCTTCCCTGATTGCCCCTAACTGCTTCTGCCTGCCAGCCTGCTCACCCCCTAGCCACTACTCTGCCAGCCTGATTGATGTCTAACTGCTGCTCTGCCAGCCTGTTTGTACCCAGCTTCCCTCCTCTGCCAGCCTGGTCACCCCTAACTGCCCTCCCCTGCAGGATTGATATCCCCCAACTGCCCTCCCTTGCAGGCCTGTTCCCTCCCAACTGCCCTCTCCTGATGGCCTGATGGCCCACAACTGCCCTCCCTTGCAGGCCTGGAACCTCCAAACAGTACTCCCCTGCTAGCCATCTTGTGGTGGCCATCTTGTGTCCACATGGGTGCAGGATCTTGGACCACATGGGGGAAGCACTCTTGTGTGTTGAGCTGATGGTCAATCCATGTATTACTCTATTATTAGGTAGGACAAAGGCCTGGTGCATGGGTGGGGGCTGGCTGGTTTGCCCTGAAGGGTGTCCTGGATCAGGGTGGAGGTTCCCTAAGGGCGTGGGGAAGCCTGAGTGAGGGGCCCATGATGACTTGCAGGTCGTTCACACCCCCCAGCAACCAAAACGGAGGCCTTGGGATCTGAAATTAATTTATGTTCTACAATTGAAACTTTGTAGCCTAGAGCACAGTCAAGCCTTCTGCTCACTCCATGGTGACGGCCATTTCTTTTTGAAACTTTGTAGCCTAGAGTGGAGAGCTAGGTGCTAGGGCTGCTTCTTCCATTACCCCAGCAACCCTAGCCTTTTCTCTCTCCAGCTTAGTGGCTGCCTTCAGATTATGTATCTTCTATAATTGAAACTTTGTACCATTGAGGCCTAGGCTGGCAAAGGCAGGTAGAAAGCTTAGCTTCCTCTGGTGCCGGGGAAACCCAAGCCTCCCTTCTGCTCTCAGTGGTGGCAGCCATCTTGTTTGGTGTTTATTTGCATAATTTGCTCCTGATTGGCTGGTAGGCATGGCTGGTGGGTGTGGAGAAGATATGGTCAAATTTGCATATTACTCTTTTCTTAGATAGGATTTTTTATTGCATGAAAACCTGCTACATGTTTCTCCATTTATATGTTTATGGACATATGTTTAAAACTTTTTGAATATTATCTGTAATAATAAAAGGGTTATATGCTAATTAGACCAGATGTCTTCCAGATGTCATTCCAGACATCCTTTCTGATGAAACCAGGGCCAGACGGAATCCAGCCTGGGTCCCAGGTGCCTGCTGACAGCTGGAGGATGGGAGGCATACTCTTGGATGAATTTTTGTGTGTCAGGCATCTACTCCTATGTAATAAAATGCTAATATGCAAACTGACTGAATGGCAGAACGACCGGTCACTATGATGCACACTGACCACCAGAGGGCAAATGCTCAATGCAGGACCTGCCTCCAGCCCACAGGCTCCAATTGCCTGATCAGGGCCTCCTGGCCAACCTCTTGGTCCCTCCTCCTAGCCAGCAGGCTCTGATTGCCTGATGGGGAATGGGGAATCAGAGATGGATGGTGGCAGACAATGGCAGCATGGGACCAAGGTGGGTGGTAGTGAGTGTGGGCCCAAGAGCCCCACAGGTCGTCCCACACACAGAGAGTGACCAGCATTGGTGGCGTGGGGCAGGGCCAGTTGCCAGCCACTGGGGAAGGTGGACCTTGATCACAGGCCAGGCCTAGGGACTCTACCTGTGCACGAATTTTGTGTGCTGAGCCTCTAGTAAATGATATGCATAGAAACATTCAAGTATAAGATTGTTTAGGACACATACTTTCATTCCTCTCACATACATACCCAGGAGAAGAATTGCTGGGTCATATGATAACTTTATATTTAAAAACATGAGAAACTACTAGACTAGTTTTTAAAGTAGCTGAAGCATATTACAGTCCCAGCAGTACTTCATGAAGGTTTAAATTTCTACACACATTGCCAACATTTGTTATTGTCGGTCTTATTGATTCAGCAATTTTAATGAGCGCAAAGTCATATCTAATTATGCTTTTGATTTTCATTTCTTTCTCTTTTTTAACTTCAGTGTTTGGAAACTGTTTTATTTTTTTTTCAAACTTTTTTATAATAATAAAAGTGTAATATGCTGATTAGACCAAACAGCCAAACAACCTTCAGGAAGTTCTTACAGTTGTCTTTCTAGATGAAGCCATGGTAGCAGGGGCTGAAGCAGAGGCGGTTAGGGGCGATCTGGCAGGCAGGTAAGTGGTTAGGTGCAGTCAGGCAGGAAGGCAGGCAGAGTGGTTAGGGATGATCAGGCAGGCACGCAGCTGAGCAGTTAGGAGCCAGGGATCCCGGATCGTGAGCAAGTTGTCTGGCTGCTGGTTTAGGCCCAATTCTGTGGGATTGGGCCTAAACTGGCAGTCGGCCATCCCCTGAGGGGTCTCAAATTGTAAGAGGGTGCAGGCTGGACACCCCCACCTGTGCACAAATTTCATGCACTGGGCCTCTAGCTGTTATATAATTGACAAGTAACATGTGTAAGATTAAGGTATGCAATGTGATGAAATAGTTAAATATTTCAAAATGATTTGCACAATAGGTTTAATTAACAACTCTATCACATCACATAACTACTGTATGTGTGTGTGTGAGAACATTTAAGATATAATAGTTAGAAACTTTCAAATATATAATACAGTACTGTTAACTATAGTCACAATGATGTGCATTAGATCCTCAGAACTTATTTATATTCTAACTGGAAGTTAGCACCCTTTGATCATTGCTCATTTTCCTCATTCCCAGCCTCTGTCAGGGGCCATTCTATTCTCTACTTTTAAGAGTTCATGCTTTTTTCCAGCTCACGTATCAGGGAGATCATACCATATTGTCTTTCTCTGTTTGACTTATTTCACTTAGCATAATATCCGTAAGTCCATCCATGTTGTAGCAAATGCCAGGATTCACTCTTTCTCAATGCTGGATATTATTCCTGTGTGTGTGTGTGTGTGTGTGTGTACCACATCTTCTTCACTCATTGATCAGTGGACACTTAGGTTGTTTTCACATCTTGGCTATTGTGAACAATGTGAGCATGACAACGCAAATATCTTTGAGATCATGATTTCATTTCCTTTGAATATATACCCAGAATGGGGCTAGCTGGATCATATGGTGTTCTACTTTTATTTTCATCTTTATCTGAGGATATTTATTCCATTGATTTTCCCAACAGGGGCCAGCGACACACCTGCAACTGAGGTACATGCCCTTGGCCGGGAATTGAACCTGTAACCCTTCAGCTGATGTTCTAACTGCTGAGCAAAACTGGCCAGGGATGGTGTTCTACTTATAATTTTTTTTTGAGGAACCTCCACTGTTTTTCATAGTTGTACCAATTTACATTCCAACCAACTGTGCATAAGGATTCTCTTTGTCCACATTTTAGCCAACACTTACTATCTCTTGTCTTTTTTAATAACAATTATTCTAACAAGTATGAGGCGATATCGCATTGTGGTTTTGATTTGCATTTTCCTGATGATTAGTGATATTGAAATCTTTGCATGTGTCTCTTGGCCATCTGTATGCCTTCTTTGAGAAAATAACTTTAGCATCTCTGCCTATTATTATTTTTTGTTGTTACTGTTTGTGTTGTTGTTGTATATGTGTGTGTCTAGGTTTCTACCCAGGTATGTGTCCTAAGGGGCATGTTCCCTGACAGGGAATCAAACCCTTACCGGGAATTGAACCAGTGCCCTCCTGGTTCATAGGTGAATGCTCAACCACTGAGTCATGATGGTCAGTTTATTTCTGGGCTCCTGTGTCTGTGTCATCAGTCTACATTTCTATTTTTATACAATACTGTACTGTTTTGTTTACAATAGCTTTGAAGTATAGTTTAAAATAAAAAAAAGTATGGCACTACCAGCTCTATTTCTTTTTCTGTGTTGCTTTGGCTAATCAAGGCCTTTTGTTTTGGTTCATTTGAATTTTATAATTGTTTTCATGTTTTTATACAAAATGTTATTGGAATTCTAATAACTTGCCTTGAAACTGCAGATTGCTTTGGGTAGTATATACTGCCCATCTTGCTGATGTCACTCTGCTCATAATTCTTAAACACTTATCACTGTTTTGTATTTATGCTGAAATACCATCTCAACAGCTAAATCATAGGGTTTATGAATTTTACCTTATTTATTCTTTAGCTAAAGTATAATTCTAGAGCAGTGTCTGATATGTGATGCAGGAGAGAATCCAATAAACATGGACTGGACTTTCTGCTGATCTTAGAGTTTAATCTTGTACAGAGATGAATTCTTTAGGAGTTATTTCAATGAGTAGTGGTCACTCCATTAGATTGAACTAAGCAGCTTTTGTGTTTTTCTTTAAAAAGCAAATTTTCAGTATCTTTAAAGTATTTACAACATTTAATATGAAACATTATTCTTTTAAGACATTCATTTGAATAGCACATGTTCGAAAATACAGGGTTTTAACTAAAAATGTGACATCCAGTAAGGCCAACAGTTCATGAAACAACTGTCATTGAAAAGATCATTCATGACTTGTATTTCCCAAGAAGAAGGGGTTATGTGGGTGCCCCATGAAGAAACACCAAGGTTCGACAGGAGACAGAGAAGGAAGGGGAAGTGTGGTGGTAGGGTCTTTATTGTGATTGCTATCATACCTTGGGTGAGGAGGTGGGGTAAGCAGACCTAGAATTGGCTAGTTTAAATAATGTCTCCAGTCTGTGGGTATAGAGGCTCTCTCCACTTGGCTGGTACCTAGGCCTGAGGTTATGAGGGCATGTGCACAGTTGTGCAAAGTGTGGGAACTGATAAAGGAGGTGTCAGGACAGGAGCTCTGGATTGATTGGTTTGTATTTGAAAAAAAAACACAAACACAAAAAACAACATGCTTACAAGCTAGTTGTTTCCTGTCTCTCAGAATTGGCTAAGGAGGGGTAGTTTTTTCAGGGTCAACAAGCCCCAGAAGTCAAAGCACCAGAAATAGAAAATAGAAGACATGGTTATTACAGCTTATGATGCCAGAAGAGTTGAAATTTTCTCTAAACACTGTAGGACATGAAGCAAGATAATAATCTCTGTAGCTATCCCATACACTTGATGTTACAAGATATGAACTATTGCCATGATGTGGCTAGAGCAAAGAGTAAATTTAAATACTCCACATGCTTTTATTGAAGATTATATGCATATACACCACAAAGACTTGTGGGTTCTCAGTGACTTTAAAATTCAATTTCATTCAGCGATAACCAGATGCTTGAATCACTTTCCTTATGGGTCTGGTGTGGTTCATCTTGCTTTGGGGTATCTCTTGCAGAGTCTTTCCTTGTGCTAATTCTTCAAGTGGCAAGTATCTTCTATTACATCTGTTTCAATTGAACCTTCACTGTTCTTATTTCTTAGTACTAACCCTGTCATTTTCTTGGACCCTGAAGCTCACTCCCTGCTGAAATACACTTGTCACCAGTCCCTGTTGGTATTATACAGTTGGACACAAATTTCTCTCACAGCTGGATGATAGTTTTCCTCTCTTAACTGGGAAGGAAGGACACATGTGACTGTAGTATATGATTATCATGCATCAAAAATTACCCCCTACTGCTCTTTCTTTTGGCAAAGAAGATTCAAAAATCACATTTTGAAATAACAAAAAGAACCATTGACCCAAGTCTTTCTGACATTAGAGCTTATGAACTTTTTAATGCACCACGATATCCAGTATTAAAGCTGGAAATCATGATAGCTTCATAAAATGATTCAGTATTTTTGTTGTGTAGGGGTACTTTTAAGGTTCGTTCTGGAGGCATACATATATTGGTATTAAGTCTTTATATTCCACCCTGAGAACTTACATCAAGTTTTTCTACAGAGAACCAGTGAGCCCAGTTTTCTCATTCATGTCTGTGAATTAAGGACACCTGGGATAACTACTGTCACTGAGAAAAGCAATATGTCATTCACACCTCCCCTGCTTGAGAAAGCTCAATGGCATTTGTCATAGGTGGACTTACTGACAAGTTTCATTGGGTCAAGAGTTGGAGAGGGTTTAAGCTGAGAAACCTCGAATACCATACGAGGAGGCACAATATCCTTACTAGAACTCCTAATTATCCCCTTTCATTTCTTTTATCTGACTTCCCTTCCTCACTATACTCTCTGCAAAATTCCATTTAAATTGTAGTTGCTACACATACACAAGACTGTTAATTAGAGCACTGGTTATAACAATGCAAAACTGGAAATAATATAAATGTCCATGTGACATCACCATAGTATAGAGTGCTATGCAGCCACTAAAAAAAGATGAGAATGACCTCTGAGACTTACCTAACACAGAAATGCCCACAATTTTGACTTTATTGTAAGTTTTGAAAGGCAGGTTAGTAGGAATAATAAATGACCCAGAGCTCATGCAATGATATGATTGAATCTTACTAGCTATAACAGGGGAAATCTAGGTATAAAAAGAACACATAATATGATTCCATTTATATAGATTTCACAAACCAGCACAGCTCATCTCTGGTGCCAGAAGTCAGGTTAGTGGATCTGCTGCAGACAAGGTGGTTTGTGGTTAGGAGGAGGTGCATGGATGGCCTTGTCCCATTTCCTGATTTGGGTATTGATTACCTATGCATGCTAATTTTGTAAAATTTCCTTATGCTGTGAATTTAAAAATTATGCATATATGTGTGTGTATATATATATATATATATATATATGTATATATATATATATAATACTTTGATATAAACTATTTATTTTAAAGACAGGGATTTGAATTTTGAAAAAAATAAGACTGCATCAGATGAGCAAAAGGACTTTCATAGATGGAGTAAGAGATGTGGCCAGCCAAGAGTATCAGCAACTAAGGGCTTAATCACAAGGAACAACAGCCTGTAATTGGAATCCAGAGTCTAGGTCTAGCGCAGTGGTCAGCAAACACATTAGTCAACAGAGCGGCAAACCATAGCTCGTGAGCCATAGTTTGCTGACCACTGGCCTAGGGGAGCAGAAACTCTGAGTGGGGAGTGGGATGCTGACAAGGTATCAAAGCAGTCAGTGCAGGGGCAGGGACACAGGGAGGTGAAAGAGCAGGATCAGCTTTGCCGTTTCATTTCCAGTGCTAGTATTTCTGTATATATCCTTATGAAGGATTCAGAGGCCAAATGTAAAATGAATTAAGTTAAACATTATCAGCACTGACATTGATAAAGGAGCATGAATATTTATTAGTTATTATTATTTTATTTTAAGGAGCTTCAGTATATCTTGTACCTGAGACCAATGAGCTTGATTATGCTTGTTTTAATTATCCATTTTCTTTTCCCACATGAGGACTTGAAAGTAATATATTTTCAAGTGGTTTTAGTGCTACCTCTCAAATCCAACTTTTTCTATGGATTTTTTCTAACAATCTTTGTCATAATATATTAAAAGAATAGAAATAATGATGATGATGATGATGATGATGATGATGATAATGGTAGAAGCCACTTAAATGTTATGAACATTTTTAGTGAGCTAGGCACTGTGCTTACTAAATGCTCACAAAGAAATCCAGTGAGGGAAGCATTATGGTCATAGTCCCCTTTTTACATTAAAAACTGAGTCACACATAGTTAATAAAATTTCCCAAATTCACATAAGTAGTCAGAGAGGATGCCTAGAAACAGGTCCTTATTGCCTAACTCTTTAACCTACCCTGTCCAATATGGATGCCACTAACCAGAGCACCTGAAATGTGGACAACCTCAAATGAGATGAGTGAGCACAAAATACACAGTGGACTTTACAGATTTAGTGCTAAAAAGATAAAAAGTAAAATACTTTATTAACCCTTTTATAGTAATTCCATGTGGAAATGATACTGGTTTAGATATGTTGAGTGAAATAAAATGTATAATTACAGTTAATTTTGCCTTTTTAAAATTTTTGACTCTCTTTTACTGCATCTTGGCTGCCTTAGAAAAATATGCATGTAGAGTCCTAGGGATGGAAACTTGGATCTCCTGCTTTGGGTGGGACTGCTTTGTAGGCATGTTTGAAAAGCTCCCACAGTATTTCTAATGCACCACAGGGTAGAGAGTCATTGCCTGGAGTCCTGAAGCCCGTGCTGTGCTGTCTGATACCCCACCTGACTTAGGACAGCCCCTGACATGAGAGTTACAGCATGGGCCTGGGAAGGGCAAATAGCCACAAGGCTGTCGGCTTCGGCAGCTGTGAAATAGCTGACTTTGCAGATGACACTTGTAGTTCAGGCCAGGCCACACTAATATTTGAGGCAAAGGAACTTTGATCCCTTTAACTTACATATCACCTGGCCGAGACGTAAGGATGGTGGAGATCCATTAAATCAGTCTGGGGAAGGTTGGCTGTTACTTTGGGCCTGACTGTTCTCATGCATGGCGACGTGGACATGATTTTAGTGGGTTAGACTTCCCACTCCATCAAAATAGGTTGAACACTAGAAGAGCCCTATAGGCCATTGGGTCACATTCTCCTCATTGCCAAGAAAATACTGAGTTGCTTATCTTGCTAGTGGAATGTGACTTTGCCAATGAACAGTGAATCCTATGTTATAAAACTGGGCGAAGTATAGGGATTAAGGACAGTTACTACAGGTTTAGGAAAATGAAACTCTCAGACCTTTTAACAGTGAAGCCAGAAGCCAAAGACTGGTTGCAACTTAACAGTGAAAATTCACCCATAGATTTATTTTGATGCAGTTTTCTTTTTACTAATAATTTATTTGTGGGAGCAATAGCACTTGGAAAGCCAGTGCATGTTAGACATACCAATGAGAAGACCTGGGGCTTTTCATGTTTTGTTTTGTTTTCCCAAATGTGTTTTAGAGTTTAGACCATCCACTTATCTGTAGTCAGCCAGAGCTTCACTGTTTGGAGAAGCAGGGAGGGAGATAAGGGATTTTAGAGGGTAGGTTACATTTGGTGGAGAGTTGGGGAAGGAAGTGGGTAAAAGAAAATTACAGGTTGAGAATTAATGTGCTTATGCATTTAAACTTATTTCCTTTTAAATATCAAATTTTATGGATAAGGCACATATAAAAGCACTTTGCATGGGAAGATGGTAAAATATTTTGAATGTCAACATTTTATTATAAAGCCATTCTTTTTCTTTTCAAATTATTTGAGATGCTGCCCTTTCACAGTGGACTGCAAAGAACAACAGAACTAATTCCTGGGGTAAAAGGAAACCCCTCTGAGAAAGCAGTGCCTATTTTTATTTCCTCGCTAGGCAGAGGATCAACGGGGAAAATGTCATTAGACACCCCACCCAGAAGCTGTTGAGTTCAGCAAAGGCCTGCCGAGTAACCTTTTCTGTGCAGGACAACTGAGAGCCAGGCACAGGGATCCAGGAATGAAGATGATACTCTTGACCTTGAGGGACTCTCAGTCTTGGCTGTGGGAAAACAGATATGTGCATTATGTTATGGTAAGGTGCAAAAAGGATGTAGAAGGGGGAGCTTGAGGAGAATTTTCAGACCTGATAGTGTTTATTCTGATTTTTTAATGGACCAGGGAGTATTTTATGGTAGCTTGCTAGGGCTGCCCATAACAAAGTCCCAAGGACTGATGGTTAAAGAACAGACCTGTATTGTGTCACAGTTCTGGAGGCCAGAAGTACAAGATCAAGGTGTTAACAGAGCTGGTTTCTTCCGAGGGCTATGCGGGGGAATCAGTTCCTTTGCTTTTCCTCTAGCTTCAGTGGTTTGCTGGCAATCATTGACCTTCCCTGACTTGTTGATGCATCACCGAGTCTCTGCCTTCATCTACCCATGGTGTTGTTCCTGTCTGCAGGTGTGTCTCTGTATGCATACTTTTCCTTTACATAAGGACACAGTAATAATGGATGAGGGTCCATTCTAATGACCTCATTTTAACCTCACCCTCTGCAAAAATTCCTTTATCCAAAGATCATCTCACAGGTACTGAGATTAGTACTTCAGCATATTTTGGGGGACACAGTTCAACTCACAGCACTGGGACTTCTGCAGATAGAGAAGAGCTGGAGATGCTCAGGTAGAAACAGCACTGTGTTAAAGATATGGAGCACGCCAGTACCGACTGGTCATCGCAGGCCCCCTGCAACTTGGGTGGTTGGGTTGGGTGCCCTCAAGCAACATTCTGGGGGTTCCTTAAATGAGGATCAAGGAGCTGGTTTGATGTTGCCAATATTTTTGTCTGCCCACTGTGCCAGTATATCATTGATCTCATTGACCTTATGGTAAGTATTCATTTCATTTGCCTGCAGGATGTCTTTTACATTGAGGAAATTATTCTTTTTTTTTTTTAACTAGTGCAGTTATCAGCCATTTAACTTCTTGTTTATGTTTATCATCAGGATAAAAAAGTACAAATCCCATTTCCAACCTTTTAAATATTCTTCTCTTTCCTTTCAATCTATTTCCTGATCAATATTTATTTGCTGTTCCTTATAAATTCTAATATTTTAACCTATTGCCAGCATTTGTTGATTTTTAAGAACAGAATCCAGGAAGCCCTCTTTTTTTGAGACTTATAAATTCTGGAATAAATCCACCTAGACTTAATCCAGTTAAAATAAGGACTAAAAGTCATAGGCCTTCAATGAAGAAGAGACTGACCTATCCAGATTGTGAGGTGGACTTGATGAATAGGAATATATGCTAGTCCTAGCTGGTTTGGCTCAGTGGATAGAGCATCAACCTGCGGACTGAAGGGTCCCGGGTTCAATTCCCATTTAGAGCACATGCCAGGGTTGCGGGCTCAATCCTCAGTGTGGGTTGTGCAGGCGACAGCTGATCAATGACCCTGTCTCATCATTGATGTTTCTATCTCTCTCTTCCTCTCTGAAATCAATAAAAATATATATTAAAATATGTGTTAGAATTAGAGAGTGAAGAACTATTTCACAAACAGTGGGTTCATTAGTGAAAATTGTGTTATTGTGACTTTTGCTTCTCAATGTAGACTTTTAACTGCAGGGTTTCAGATGATGAATACTCGGATAAGAATCCCAAAAGTACTGTTAGGTTCTCTACAATAAACTATTGGACTAATTATGTTTTTATTGACACCTAATGCTGGTCTCACATAGAGTCTTATGT
This sequence comes from Antrozous pallidus, assembly GCA_027563665.1. Taxonomy (NCBI): domain Eukaryota; kingdom Metazoa; phylum Chordata; class Mammalia; order Chiroptera; family Vespertilionidae; genus Antrozous; species Antrozous pallidus. The sequence goes on along the minus strand of CM050510.1, from coordinate 71,080,273 downwards.
GCATATGTTGAATATGAGTTGGTCTAAGTGAAAAAGCTTTGTTCTTATATATGACTTACAGATGTGTGTGTGTGTGTGCATGTGTGTTTGGGTCCTTATTTAAGCCTCAAATTACCTGGATGCCAGCACACATAGGAAAATCAGACTTAAGTTTGATATCTTCCAGTCTTAATTAAAGTTGATGGTACAAAGGAAATATTGTCAAGAGTCAGTGGGATCCAAGGGCCCTATACTTGGAAGAGATGGGGAGCCACCTTTTAGAACATTTCCCATTCCTTGACATACACAGGATTTATAGTTCGTCACAGTCACTCACACCTCCATTCTTTTTCTTTAAAAAATATATATATATATGTGTATTTTTTTTATTTCAGAGATGAAGGAAAAGAGAGAGAGATAAAAACATGGATGATGAGAGAGAATCATTGATCGGCTGTTTCTTGCACACCCCACACTGGAAATCAAGCCCACAACCTGGGCATGTGCCCTTGACCAGAATGGAACCTGGGACCTTTCAGTCTTCAGGCTAACACTCTATTCACTGAGCCAAACCAGTTAGGGCTCACACCTCTAGTCTTAATATTGAGAACTTTATTGAGAAATGGTATAAGAAAGAAGCAAATATTGTTTTCTTGTGCTATTTTTTTTTAATCTAGTATTGCTTGACAAGTTTTTGTATAGATACTTTCATAATTCTAAAGACTCTGGTTTCCAAAAGCATCCTTTTAGGCAGCTTTAAACAGCAGGGCCTGAACTGTGAACACTCTAGTTCAACATGGGATGCCGTAGCCTGCGTGCTCTCCAAGAATTTTGTGTCTCTGGCAACAAGGAATAAACATTTCTTCTCTTCTCAAAGGATATATGTGAGGGGGATGTGAAAGACAGCTACAGTGAAGTGAAGCTCGCTTGCTTTGCATCCTCCATTCAATCATCACAACTTCCCTACAGTGAAGTGAGGCTCACTTGCATTGCATCCTCCAAAATACCTTTACAGCAATTCAGAACCATTAGTGGAAAAATTCAGTTACCAAGAGTAAAAGCACAATAAACTGTAAGTAAAGAAAATGATATAAAAGTAAATTCCATCAACAGAGGTCTCAGTGAACAGGCAGGAGGGTCCAGTGTCAGGTCAGCAGTCTGCCTGTAAGTAAGGTTGGATGCACCCAAGAGAAGTGGAGCAAAGTCTAGGATCCAGGTGAAAAGGGGGAAAGATGGAAACTGGCATTCTGTTCACCAGTTCTATTCCATCCAATATTCTGGACACTTGATTTGTGCTCATCTATTGAATCTCTTAGCAAATAGGCAAGGCATGTTGTTTTCTTCCATTTTATTGACCAAGACCGTGGATGAGAGAGGATAAGAACAGCTGCAGTTTGGTGTTTAAACCCAGGGGTACCCACCAATCAAGCACAATGATCCCTGAGTGAAGTGGGCAACTGGCAGGGGGTAGAGGGGCAACAGCTAAGGGCAGCCCTGGTCTCTTTCAGAGTCTTAGACAAGGCTTCATGCCAAAAGGACTTTTCCACTGGTCCTATGTCAGTTTCCAAAATGTCACTGTTACATCACCTTCTCTAGTTTCCACCTTTATAACAAGAAATGTGACCATATAAAAAGAGAGGAGGGAGAAGCCAAGATGGCAGCATAGGTAAACATCTAAACTGCTGCCTTGCACAACAATTTCAAAACTGCAACTAAAAGACAAAATGTCTATCACCCAGAACCACGGGAAAGTTGGCCGAGTGGAAGTTTTGCAACTAAACAGAAAGAGAAAAGAGCATTGAGACATTAACAAGTGTTGAAAAGCTAAGGTTCAGAGTTGTGCGAACTGGGCTGGTGGCAGGTGATAGGGTGCTGCTGTTTTCAGCCTGAAAGGAATCAAACTCCTGATTTCTCTGAACTCATTTCTGGGGAGACGCTGGTGACCCAGACTCCTACAGGGAGAATCTGGACAGTCTGCCATTGGGTCAGAAAGTGATGGTGGCTCCCTTGCAGAGGTGCCCCAGCAATCACTGTTCATTGTGCGGGGGCGCGGGACACGGGGGACTTGGAAACGCAGAGAGGCAGAAATGGCTGAGTGTCAGCCATCGCTGTTTGCCACACCCTAGCCTAGTGACTCCCTGAGACCCCACCCCACAAAATCTGCAAACCTGCCAGTAGCTGTGTCCAGTGACATTTGCATATAAATGGCCTGCCCTATCACAGCTTAATATAACAAATTGCAGCTCTGATCAGACCAGGAAAAATCTGCAAACCTTGCTGTAGCTCCTGCTGGGTCGCTTCAGACAGCAGCTGACCTGCACCCCATTGGAGATCCAGAAACTAGTGTATCTAGAGGTCAGTATGAGATGACACCAGAATTCAACTATTCACATCCATAAGTGACACATTCAAGAGACAGACTCTGTGAGCACGAAAGCCCCACTGAAGCAAGTCTGGCCCTATAGGCATATCTCCAGCACAGCAGTTCTTCCACTCCATCAACACAGAGAAGCAACAAAATATAGAGACAAAGAAACATGTCACTAATGAAAGAAATGAAGGACATAAAGTTCAGGACCACATTTGTAAGGTTACTCAAGAATATTCTAAAAACCGCAGAGAAACTTGATGCGACATTCAAGGACATTAATGAGAATGCCAAGAAAATGGAAAAGGACCAGTCAGAAATTAAGCATACACTGACTGAGATAAAGAATATACATAAATTCAACTGTAGATCAAACAACTCCAAGAATCAAACCAAAGATCTAAAATATGAGGAGACAAAAGCACCCAACCAGAAAAACAAAAAGAAAAAAGACCCCAAAAAATAAGAAGATAGTGTAAGGAGCCTCTGGGACAACTTTAAGTCTACCAAAATCTGAATTATTGGGCTGCCAGAAGAAGAGAGAGAGTGATATATTGAAAACCTATTAGAAGAAATAATGACAGTAAACTTTCCCTACCTGGTGAAAGAAATAGACTTACAAGTCCAGGAAGCACACAGAACCCCAAACAAGAGGAATCCAAAGAGGACCACACCAAGACACATCATAATTAAAATGCCAAGGGCAAAAGACAAAGAGAGACTCTTGAAAGCAGCAAGAGAAAAACAGTTGGTTACCTACAAGGGAGTACCCATATGATTATCAGCTGATTTATTAACAGAAACTATGCAGGCCAGACAGGAGTGGCAAGAAATATTCAAAGTGATGAATAGCAAGAACCTACAACCAAGATTATTCTACCCAGCAAGGCTGTCATTCAGAGTTGAAGGTCAGATAAAGAGCTTCACAGACAAAAACAAAGTTAAAGGAGTTCATCACCACCAACCAGGATTACATGAAATGCTAAAGGGTATTCTTTAAGAAGAGGAAGAAGAAGAAAAAGGTAAAGTTAAAAACTATGAACAACTAAATGACAACAAATACATACCTACCAACAAGTGAATCTATAAATCAAGTGAATGAAAAATCTGATGAACAGAATAGACTGATGAATATAATAGAATCAGGGACATAGAAAGGGAGTGGACTGACAATTTTAAGGGGGAAGAGGCTGTGAGGGATGTGAGAAGTGACAAGACAAAAATCTTACACCTATGGATGAAGACAGGGTAAAGGCATGGGGTGGGAGGGGGTTCAGGTGGAGGGGAGCTATTGGAGAAAAAGAAAAAGAGGAACACCTGTAATAATCTGAACAATAAAGATTTATTTAAGAGAGAGAGAGAGAGAGAGAGAGAGAGAGAGAGAGAGAGAGAGAGAGAGAGAGAGAGAGAAACAAGTCCTGTGTGTAACTGAAAAGGTGAGAGGACCAGGGCTGGGAGTAGAGATCATGAAACATCCTTTACTAATTTCTGCTTAAGCAAAGACTGGTTTTTGTCCTCAAAAATGACTTCATAATCTGGATTTTTAAGAAATGAAATGCACAAATATTAGCATCCCCAAAATAATTTCCATTACCATCTATCTGATAAAACCAAATTAAATTGTCAGTGTGTAGTGATTTTTTGCACCCCCCCTAACCCCTGCCCCATGCCAGTTTTATATGGTTCAGCCTTATCATTAATACTACTTGGAGTTCAGAATTATAATGCTGTGTATCTTAGCTCATTCAATTTTCATGACTTCTCTATGGTGCAGTTCCTGGCAGCCTCAAGTTACAATGAAGGTATTCCCTGATTTCTGGAGTTAGGCTCCAATTCTAGATTCTAAATCTAGGCCAAAGTTGGTAAAAATGGGGTAAGTTTGGAGAAAGTGGATTTGATTACAGCACGTGACCCACAGGGTTATAAGGGTGAAGGTCATGATTTAATTAGAGAGCCCAGTGACTGTCACATCACTAATAAATGGACTCGATCTCATTTGGCCTAGTGGAATTATCTAGTACTCTATCCTAGAAAAACACTGTGTGTTTTTCTCATAATATTATCATGTTTTGTTATGTTTGTTGTTTGGTTTTTGCTTTTCCTTTTGCCTGGTTGGCTGTTGCTTTTTCATCTCCCCTGCAGGTTCCTTCTCTGCAATTCCATGAATTTTTGGAATCCCTCAAGCCTTAGGCATTCTTCTCCTATTACTCTTCATTTTCTCTCGGGACTATCTTATCAACACACGAGTGTCAGCATATGCATAACCCCTAAATATTTCTATCCTGAACCCTGTCACCTCCTATTAACCTAGATTTACATGTTTAAATGTCCACCTGGCATCTTTACTTGGATATTTTCCAGGCCCTTAAAACTCCCTGAGTCTAAAACTGAGCTTGTATCTTTTTATTCCATGTCTGACTTTCCTCCAATATACTGTTAGTTAACATCATCACCATTTGGTCCTTACATTTTCAACCTAAGTGTTTTTCATTTCTGGTTGTTTCACTCCCCACCATGATTGTTGCTGCTGTCATACATTCCTCATGTCTGACCTGAACCATTATAATAGACTCCTAACAGGACTCTGCATTTACTTTATCCCTTCTGATCTTTTCCACCCATGCAGAAAAAGGGAAATGTAAGTATCATCACATGACACTACTTTCCTTTAAAATCCTTCAGGACCTTCCTGCTGTTGCAATGACATGTTCATTGCACACCAAGACATCATTGCCTCTTGCTCTGCCAAGCTATTAAGAGAGAGAAAAGCACTCATACAAAGACTCTGGGGTTTGGAGATAACCCTCGATTCCAGAAGATGCCATTTTTATCTCCTACAGCAGGGCCTCTGCACAGTGGCTTTCTCTTTCTGGACCATTCTCCTCACCCCCACATCTCTTGCCTATTGGCTCCTAATCTTATACTTCAGATCTCTGATCTATCATATCTACGTATAGGTCCATTTATCATATGCTCTCATAACATTACATACCTCTTGTTATAATATTTATTACAGTCAGCATTTCATCACTGCCTTTATTCTAGGGGATTGAAGTTCATAAAGTAAAGTGATATATCTGTGATTACTCAAATTAAAAGTGGCTAAAATTAAATCCAAATCCAAAATTGTCAGACTCTTGAGCCCTTACCTCATGCCCCTCACCATGCTGATTCTTGTGCCCCATATAACCACACTCGCAGTCTTTGGGGTTTTAATTTCACTCTTGATTTAAATTCAGAATTGATTTTTTGCATTTCCCCAGGCCATATTTGACTACTTTCAAATAAGAACAAAAACACCACATGATTTCATGAGGAAATCATTCAGTTTAGTGGATACAATATTGTTTTATGTTTCAATGAGTATTATTATTGATTGTTTTCATAATTCTTTTTATTGGCACAGGCCAGGTGGGGTAGCTTATCAGATGCAAGCCATGCTTATCCCATTGCATCAACTCACAGCAATGAAGTGAAATGGAGTTCTTTACAACCCATGCAAGTACTTAACTGTTTCCAAGTTCAAATGGAAAATTTAATGAGCGTACAAATGTGGCTATGGAAAGGATTGCATTCTTTAAGGTAGCAATGCTTCCAAACTAGGCGCCAATGACACATTTTGTAATCTCTTTAATTTGGGACTTTTCAAATATAAAATGTAAACTAAGACTTACCAGGGCCACCTGATTACCCTTCTCTGCTTATTCAGAAATCTCCATAGTGATATTTCTCTTGGGTTTACTTTCTGTTTTCTGATACTCAAGTCAAAATAAAAAGGAAACAAAGCCTAAGAAGGGAAAGAAGAGGGGACAGTTCTTCTAAATCTTTGTTTCCCAACACACTTCTGTAGGAAAAAGGACAGAAAAATTCGTCCCCTACTGGGGATTGAGTCCACAACACAGACATGTGCCCTTGACTGGGACAGAAAACCAGTCAACTCACCATTGCAGGCATGGAGCTAGTTGAAAACACTACATAAATCCAGCCATGTAGAGTGTCTTCTTGGAGTCTGACCAGACCACCTGAAAATCACCCAGAAAACCAAGGCCCGGCAGTCAGATGGCATGGGAAAGAAGAAAAAAAAATGAGAGTACCTACCTGTGGGCAGATCATGCTACAGTTTGTTCTGAGGCCTGGGAACAAATGACTTCATCATTTTCCTTATGACACTTTTCCCTCTGCAAAGGACTTAGGGCAGAGATGCAGAAAGGAGTCCAGGTTTGGATGGGAAAACCTCAATGAAAAGAGCCAGGTGTAGAGTTCAGGAAAGTGTGGGTTCAGTTGCTGGTAGTCAACTTGGAAAAGGAGGATTTGGGAGGACATTGGGTGAACAAAGGAAAAGTATTAAACCTTAAGAGCATCCCTGGGTGAGAGTTGCTATTTCATGAGCAGCATAAAGCAGAAAACCCCTATAATGCCTGGAATATCTATGTATCTACTATGTAACAAGTCTTGGGTGTCGCTCTGTGGGAAGAACCATAGCTGGTACTAGAAAAGCAATGGTAAGTCAAATGAACAAAAATAATGGTTTCCTGTACCAATGGTGCTTACAGGGCGGGGCAAGATTTTTTGCACTGATGATTTAATTTGAGTTCAGAAGGTGAGCAGGCATTTGAAAAGCAAACATGGAATAGTATTCCAGAAAGAGAAAAAGAATAGCAGGTCTCTAAGGAGTTAAATGTTAGACATGCTGGAAGGAAAGGAGAGAAGATTGTATAGGTGAATGGTGTTGTATCAGGCATATCTTTTGTATCATATATATCTTCTATGCGTTGTTATATTCTTTGTCCCCTAGGATTAATATGTTTGCAACTATAATCAACATAAAATAACACTTATTTAAAATGTATCATTTGATACACTTGGACATAAATAATCATGCATGGGAACATCATATTTGAGACAATAATATATTCATAGCTCTCCAAAGTTTTCTCATGTCATTCCCATTTTGTTTCTCTTTCCAGGTATCCACTTGCATGTTTTCTATATACTATAGATTGGTTTTCATTTTCCAGAATTTTATACAATTAGGATAATGCAACAGGTACATTTTTGGGGGGGTTGACTTGCACTCAGCATGATTATTTTAAGACTCGTGTGTATTGTTACTTATATCAATAGCTCATTCCTTTTTATTTCTGCGTAATATCCCATTGTATGGATATCACACAATGTGTTTATCCATTCGCCTGTTAGCAGGCATTTGGATTGTTTCCACTTTTTTGCTATTACAAATAAAGCTGCCATGAAGATTTATGTGCAAATGAACATGTTCATTAGTCTTGGGTAACTCTCTAGGGATGTAATGGCTTTTCCTAAGGTAAGCATATGTTTAACTTTCATGAAATTATTCCTTAAGTAGTTATATCATTTTACATTTCTACCAAGAAGTACATGAAAGTTAAAATTGCTCCACACCTTTGGTACAGTCATTCTTTAATTTTAAAAATTCTAGTAGGAATGCCATATAACCCCAAACAGATTAATTTTCAATTTCATAATGATTAATGATGTTTGTATTTACCAGCTATGTAGTTTTATGTATATATTTGCCACCTATATATCTTTGGGGAAGTGTTCATTCAAATCTTTTGCCCATTTCAAAATGCAGCTGTTGTCTTTATATTGAGTAATAAGAGATCCACTTATATACAAGTTCATGTTGTTGAATATATATTTTTGATGAATAGTCAATGTTGTTGAAAATATAGTATAGATATGAGTCTATATTTTGAAGAGCAAACATTAATTTTGATGAAGTCCATTTTATTAATTTAAAATTTTTCATACTTTGTATCTTTTGTATTGTAGTTAAGAAGTCTTTGTCAAACCTGATTACTAAAATTTTTCTCATATGTTTTCTTCTAATAGTTTTATGATAGAAAATTTTACATTAAGGGCTCAAGTCAAGGTTCATTTTTGTGGATATGGTTATACTACTGTTACAATGTCATTTTTAAAAAAGATCCTTGCCCCTTTGAATTGTCTTGGCATCTTTTCATAAATCAATTGACCACATATTTTTTGCATACATTCATGGACTCTCTTGTCTGTCTATAAGTAGGCCAATACCATAGTGCCTTGCTTACTCTCCTATCTAATATGCAAATTGACCAAACTTCTGATCAAGCCATGCCCACCAGCCAATCAGGATCAAATAAATCCCAATCAGGATGGCCCACGGCGCCCTGCCGCCGGAAGCCTGACCATGGCCCGGGCGCTTCAGGGTGGTGGGGTCCGGATCGCAGCCCCAGACCCAGCAGGGGATCCGCCCTCCCCTCACCCCCCCCCCCCCCCCGCTGCCCTGAAGCGTGGCTTTGGTGGGATTGCGGCCCCAGATTCAGCAGGGGATTCGGCCCCTGCCACCCTGAAGCCTGGCCTTGGCAGCGGCACTTTGGGACAATGGGGTCCGGATCACAGCCCCACCCTGGAGGACTGGGCAGGGTCTGGCAGCGTGGAGGCCACAATCAGTAACCTGGCAGGCAGGGGAGGGGGTGGTGGCAGCACCTGATGCCACTGGCAGAGTCCAGGCTACCATTGGGGACAGGCAGGGCAGACTGGCTGCTCCTGACGCTGCCCACTGTGTCAAGACTGAGATCGGTAACAGGGCAGGTAGAGGAGAGTGGGTCAGCAGTACCCGATGCCTCCTGGGGTTCCAGTTCACTATGGGGGATGGGCAAGCCTGGCAGGCAGCGCCTGAGGCTGCCCACGGAGTCCAGGCAGCCTTCGCTGTTGGGCAGGACAGGCTGGCTGGGCCTGATGCTGCCCACTGGGTCAAGGTTGAGATCAGTAACAGGGCAGTCAGGGGAGGGCAGGGTGGCTACACCTGACTCTGCCTGCGGGGGCCAGGCCACCAAAGAGGATGTGGGTAGGCAGGGGTGGCCAGTGTCACTGGGATCACTGTATGTCCCCGGACTGCCTGTGCACACTGGTGGAGCAGGCCAGAGTTGAACATTTTTATGAAAATGGGATGCCTGTGCCCCCATCCACCGAGCCCAGTCCCTGGGGATGAGAGGGCAGTGGGCAGTTAGCAAGCACCAGGGCTTGGAAGGGACTGGGAGCAACCTTCAGGCATGCTACCAAGAGGAGGTGCTGAATCATGAGGATGCAGAGGGCTGGCTGATGGAGGTGCACAAAGGTACAGATGGGGGGCTCTCACTGGCGCTGAGCTAGAAAAGTGCATCGACAGCCTGATGGACTAAATTGCCTTTCTGAAGAAGGTGCATGAAGAGAAGATCGCTGAGCTGCAGGTGCTCAGTCCAGTAAGCTCAGATCTCTGTGGAGATGGACATGTTCTCCAAGTCCAACCTCTCTGCCGGCTCAAGGACATCTGTGCCCAGTAGGAGAAGCTGGCTGCCAAGAACATGCAGAGTACAGAAGAATGGTACAAGAGCTGCTTCACCATGCTGACTGAGAGGACTGTCAAGAACATCTATGGGGTGTGCGCAGCCAAGGAGGAAGTGTCTGAAAGCCACTGCCTGCTCAAGGCCAAGACCCTGGAGATGGGCATGAACTAAGCTCTGGGAAACTAAGCAGCTGGGAGAGCTGGAGGATAAGCAGAACTCAGGTATTAGTGCTATGCAGGACACAATCAACAAATTAGAAAAAGAGTTGAGAACTACAAAGAGTGAAATGACACCATATTTAAAAGAATACCCAGGACCTTATCATTGTGGCTTTGGACATTGACATTGCAGTTTATAAGAAACTCTTGGAAGGTGAGGAGATCCGGTTCAGTTTCACCAGCATGGGAAACATAGCCAGCGGCGACTCCCACAGTTCCCAGGTCTTTGGTCGATCTGCCTATGGTGGTTTACAAACCAGCTTCTACTTGATGTATGCTGGCTCCTTCCCTTCTTAATACACCAGCCATGTCCAAGAGGAGCAGATCGGGTGGAGGAGACCATGGAGGCAGCAAAAGCCGAGGAAGATAAGGATGAACCCCTCTCTGAAGGAGAAGCTGAAGAGGAGGAAAAGGAGAGGAAGTGGCTGACGAAGAGAAAGGAGAGGCAGAGGAAGAAAGTACCAAGGAAGAATTTGAGAATTCAAAGGAGGAAGAAGAGGGAGGTAAAGGTGAAGGAGAAGATGCCTAAGAAACTGAGGATGAGAAGAAAGATGAAGGTGCTGGGGAGGAACAAGCAACCAAGAAAAGATTGACACCAACCCCCTTTCCTTGTTTTAGGAGTAATTCTCCTGAAACCATGTCAACCCGTCATCAACCAAGCAGCTGAGTTACCGATACTATATGAATTAAGAAGTCAATATATATAACATTCTGAGGTGACTGAGGTTGGACGTTAAATGTTGTGCAATGACTTCTCTCCTTATACAGAGTATCTGTTTGCTTGCAGAGTGGCTTCCTGGCTTGCTGCCAGCCTGTGCATGGTCCATGCTTATGAGTTCAGGATCTATGACAATGTGAATAATTCAGATGTTTACAATAAAAACACATGAATACATGAAATCACTGATGTTAATGTTAAACTTCATGGAAAAATAGTCCTTTGAATCTTTGGTGGTTAGAAATTAAAGACCTCAAATCACGTGCAATAAACAGTAAATAAAGTTACACTGAATGACAAAAAAAAAATACATTAGGGGCCAGGAAACATTCAAAGACTGGGGAACTATTTCCAGATCAGGAAGGGAAGTCACAGGGTGTATATTATTGCTATGAATACAGTATTTCCTACTACTTACAACATATACAATGTAATGTATTAGATGCCTTCCTATTGCATGAAGTATGTATTCTCATAGTTAATATTGGTAGATATGTTATAGTTATGGCAGTATGTCATATCCTATCTATATGAATAAAAGGGTAATATGCTAATTAGATCATGAGACAAAGCCATGGTGTTGGGGGGGAGGCAGAGGCAGTTAGGGGTGATCAGGCCAGGAGATGAGGGCAGTTGAGGGTGATCAGGCTGGTGGGGGGGCAGTTGGGGCTGAGAAGGCCAGCAGAAGGGACCAGTTGGGACAATCAGGCCAGCAGGCAGAGTGGTTAGGGGTGATCAAGCAGTCGGGCAGATGAGTGGTTAGGAGCCAGCAGTCCCGGGCTATGAGGGGGTTGTCGGACTACCAGTTTAGGCCTGATCCCACAGGGTTCTCAGATTGGAGAGGATGCAGATCGAGCTAAGAGACAACCCCTGCCCCCCATGCACGAATTTTGTGCACCAGGCCACTAGTAACTTTATAATAAGTCTTGGAACAAAGAGGTTTAAGTCCTTCAACTTTGATTTCTTGGCTACCAAAACATTGTTTTGGCTACTCTATATCTTTTGTATTTCCACATAACATTTAGAATTAACTTGTCAGTTCCTGTAACAACAAAATTTCTCCTGAAATTTTCAGTGGAATTGTACTAACTTGAGGGAAACTGACATCTTAATATTACTGAGTCTTTCAATCCATAAACATGATATGTCTCTTCATTTATTTGTCTTTTTGAAATTCTTTCTATAATGTTTGGGTAGTTTTCACTGTACGTGCTTCATGTATCTCTATGTGCTTTATATTTTTGAGATTGTATAAATAATGATTACATGTTAATTTCTGCTTATTTGTTGTTATTATCTATTTAATTTTTGTATCATCTATCGTACAATTTTATATCATGCAAAGTTGCTATGCTTCCTTACTAGTTATACTAACTCTTTATAGATTCTGTCATCTTTGGCATAAATAATCATGTTATCTGAGAACACAGATGATTTTTCTTCTATTCCAAAACTGAATGGATTTAATTTCTATTTTTTCTTGTTCCACTGGCTAAGCTTCTAGTAGAATGTTGAATAGAAGTGGTGAGAGTGTATATTCTTGCTTTATTCCTGTACTTAGGGGAAAAGCAGTCAGTCTTTTACAGTTAGGTGTAGATTATATATATTCTTCATAAGTGTGATGAAGTTCCCTTCTATCCATACCCTTTGAGAATTTTAATCAGGAATTATTATTAGATTTTAACTAAATTTTCTATCTAATCAATAATTAGATTATTTTATTGACTGTTAAAATTGTGAATCACATTTATTAATTTTTAAAATATTAAACTAACCTTGAATTCCTTATATAAACCCCACTTGGTCATGTTGTGTTACTTTTAACATCTTGCTGGATTTGATTTCCTAAACTTTTGGTAAAAATTTTCTTGTCTATTTCAATGAGTAATATATGTCTGTAATTTATTTTCTCTTATGTTTTTGTCTAATTTTCATATAAAGGCAATGTTGGCATCATAAAATGAATTGGAATGTTTTCCCTTTTCTTACTTTCAGTGATTGTGAAGATGCTGAGATGATAGAACACAATTGGATCTAAAGGAATTCATCTTTTAAAAGATAGCATTTTCTCTAGTTGAATTATTCTCTAAGTTTAGTGAGCATGAGAGATACCTGAGGATTTTCTTTCTTTCTTTCTTTTTAAGCATTTCCTCAAGGAGAAGGCTTTTTAAAAGTATATATTTTCATTGATTTCAGAGAGGATAGGAGAATAAGAGATAGCCATATCAATGATAAGAGAGAATCACTGATTGGTTGCCTCCTTCTTGCCCCCCAACGGGGATCAAGCCTGCATATGCCCTGACAGGGAATTGCTCCGTGGCCTCCTGTTTCATAGATGGATGCTCAATCACTGAGCCACACTGGCTAGGCAAAATTTTCTTTTTTAAATTTAATTTAATTTTCCCCATCACCATTGAAAGTTTTCTTTTTAATAGACATTTTTATTCAGAAGGTCCAAAATGGATCCTTAGTTGACATTTACAAAGAAAAACAAATATTCCCCAATTGTTTGGTTGTAGTAGATCTGTGTTATGAAGGTTGTTAGTCTATTCAGTGTTTCTCAAAACATGTTTCACAGATTAGCAACATTAGAATCACCTGAGGATTTTTTTTAAACGCAAATGTTATGCCCCCTCTTCAGACCAATTCTGGGAGAGAAAGTAGATGGCAGTCTGCCCTTAATAACTCTCAAGGTGACTCCAATGCACACCAAACTTAGAGAACTACTACATTATCTTAATAAGAGCTAATCTTTTAATTAGAATAAAGGCAAATTAATTTTGTATATTTTGTGTTTTACATTGAGATTATTTCTTTTGTGCTGACTTCTTTTTGTGTGTGACATATATGAAAGATCTTGGAGTCAGGAAGGAGGGTGAGTCAGATGTTTGAGTAGTGTGGGGAATGTATGGATAACCTGTAGAACAATGGAGAAGCAGGCTGATGAGATTGTTGGCCTCTGTTGGAGCAGATGTGATTGTCAATCTTTATTGGTGTCCACTCCCAGGTGTGCAATCTCCTCTCTAATTCTGAACTGTTCAAGGTAGAGGGGTGGAAAAGGCAGTTTCTTGGATTTGTACACAGTTATTTTGCCAAATGAGTGAAGGGGAAGGAAAAATGGATTCAGTAAGTGAGGGTATTTGCAAGAGAGTAAATAACTATAATCATACACCAAAGTCTGTCTGCTGTATAAGGAGAGAAATGAAGACAACAAGAGGACAATAACAGAAAGAAAGTTCTGAGATCTATGGATAAAAGGTCTTGATGAGATGGAAAAACTGTTTCAGTCAACATATTTCAGAAAATGAGCTGAGAATATAAATTAATAACGGCTGAGAAGTAAAATGCTTTTTTATGAATTCTGTTGTTTCTATGCGATAAGAAGCTATAAGATACGATCTTGATAACAGTGATTGAGATAGTAGAGATGGCAGGTCCTGGGTATTGAATAATTCAAGGAATGGGTGAATAAACATTCAGATACATATTGAAGTTCTTTTTCATTAGTGATGCCAATCATAATAGTGGGTGAATGACAGCCAAAGACCAAGTAATAAATGCAGTGGCATCATAAAATAAATTGGAAGTCATCACTGGCACAGGAAGACTCAGATGGACACACATTTGTTTCTGTAGCAGATTATTTTGAACCCAACCATCATTTCCAAAAGATATATCCCCCATATGTCCTAAGACCATGTGATGTCTTTTGATAATTGTGATATGTGAGTATGAATTCTGACTTAGCCATGCAGATCAAAATGTAGCAATCAGGTATCCTGCAGACCATTGCCAAGAAATTGCATGCTACTAAGTTCCTCATGTTTTCCTATTCATGACAAGAACAAAAACATTTGCTCTGAAATGACATACCAGCTTAAAAGTACAAGGATGAAGATTGTCTCAGCTGTGCCCTCCTAACATCCATTCTAATTTCTTTTTTTTTTTTCAAATTTGCAGAGAGTGAAGAAGTTTATCAAAGGCAGGTCCTGTCAATTTCATGCATCATCTTTGGGATTGTCATCATGGGCATATTCTGTGCAGCATTCTACTTCAAAAGCAAGTAAGACCATTTATCTCAAGTGTTAAAAGATTACTTCTCAGATGAAACACTTTGTCTTTTTTAAGTTTTCAGTGTTTGCTTCTGAAAGAGGGATCTTGTAAAATGGGCCTATCCAACATTTAGAACGACTTAGAATATTTTGTAGAATGTGGTGAGTGTACTAGTGTTTTCCACATTTGCATGTATGTGTGTGTGGTTTATCTTTGATACCCATAACTACCATCCCTCTCTATGCTCATAAAACCTCTACCTTATTTGCACATTTTGATTACATCACAGGATTAAAGTCTCAACATTTGCCTGTGACCAAGGAGCTAACTCTTGTGACCAGAGATGTCACACTGCTGTATACCTAAACATTATCAACCAGGATCAATTGTTTTTCTTTAAAAAAAAAATCTACATGTTTTCTTTTATAGTGTTTTTATCTGATACTCATAAAGGTTTTAGCCAAATGTGAAATATGAAAAATTATAAAATCTATTTTAGTTTCCCAGTTGGTATACATATCTTGAATATGTCTTATACTTTTTTTTGCCAAGAAACCAGACCTTCAGCACATAAAGGTACTTAGTTTTTACTAATAATGTCAGCTAATATATATATATATATATATATATATATATATAGTCGCACATATATATGTATATACACACACATATATATCCATATACACTTATGTAAGTATATATGTCTATTTACATATATCTTTAAATGAACTTTGAAAAAGTTATTTTATTTATGATATGCACTTAAAATAGGAAATATGGATAAAAATATTATAATTTTTGTTTGTTTTTTTGTAAGGTACGTAGGCCTGAATAACTTGGCACCAATTCTATTCTTATAGCTTGTTGAAATCCAAGCCAAAGCTTAATTGCTTTTCATTGGACATATATTTTTCTCTCCATTTGTTCTTCTAAAAATGGACCAATTTCCAAATGTAGTCTGTTATACCTGGCCGCATGTATGTTGATTTGCTGAAAAATAATGGAAACTCAGGTCTGAATCCAGAATTAGTAACTATTATTTTTTAATAAACTAGTTTAGATTTTCAGAATTACAGTGAAAAGAGTACAGAGAGATTCCATATAGCCAGACTCAGTTTCCTTTGTTATTGTCTTATATTAGCATGATGCATTTAATATTGATACATTATTACTAACTAAATTTCATACCTCCAGATTTCTTAGTTTTTACCTAATGTGCTTTTTTGTTCCAGATGCCACATTATATTTAATTATTGCATCTCCTAGGCAACTCTGGGCTGTGATATTAGTGGGGTTTTTTTTCCTTCCTTTTTTGTGTTTGTTTTTTTATTGCTCATGATATTTTTTAAGTTATATTGAATTTATTGCGGTGACATTGGTTAATAAGGTTGTATAAGTTTCAGGTGTTCATGTTCATTTTAAGCACTTATTTTTTGTCAGAGACACTGAGCTTTTCATATATTATCTCCCAATCCTGACAACAATTGTAATTGTGTGTTATTGCTGCATTTTTAAAATATCAGGATTTAATTTTAAAATATTAAGTTGTTAAATCCACACAGTAGAAAATTGCAGATGGAATTATTTTTTAAATGATTTTTATTATTTTTCAGTTATAGCTGGCATATAATATTACATTAGTTTTAGGTATACAGCATAGTGATTAGACATTTATACTTTACCAACAGATGGAGTCATTGAAGTTGCACTGTTCTAGTTTCAATCACATACTTTACACCAACTACATTGGCTCATATAATACTTTCCCTGGGTGGTGCAACTGCTGGGGGTGAATGAGGAATGCCCTGCTCTAGTGCATCCCAAAGCACTTTTTAATTTTATTTTTCCAAGAAGGCTACATGGCACAGTGGCTGTGATTTTACAAGTGTTCAAATCTTCAAGCTGCCACTTGCTTGTTATGAACTATTAAGCAAATTACATCCAATCCTTTACCTTTGATTTCCTTTTTTTTTTAAATGGCCAAAATGTATCTCCCTTCTAGAATGTGTTAAGGATTAATGGGATAATACTGTCAAAAGGACACCACAGTGTATAAAAGAGTAAGTACTTAGTGGGGCTTGCTATCTTTAATAGCCCCCTTTGCCACTTGGGAACTTAAGGGCCAGGTAACCCTAGGCAAAGAGTGTGCCCTGGAGCAGGAGACAGGGCCGTGCAAAATTCTCCATGCTTCTGCTGTGCAGGAGAAAGAAATTGTATATTTAACAATAGCAAGTTATTAGGAAGAAGTGCTTCACTGTTATTTTTAAAATGTGATTTTTAGTTGTACCACATTTAAATGGAGGACTGATGATCACACTCACAAGACTGGCGAACAGCTGGGTAACTAGGGCCTTTCTGTTCAGGGCAGCAGTGGGCTCTGGGACACCTCCTGAGGCTCAATGAGCTGTCCTGGGGTTTAATGGAAACCTGTGCAATGTCAGTTTCATCATGAGCCAATGGAGGAATACTCTTCCAGAGCTCGCCTTCTGCCTACCCAACTAGGACAGGTTTTCATTAAAAGCAAATAAACAAGAAAATGTGAGAAGAATAAAGTGATAATAAAAGTCAAAGTCTTTTCCAGGTGGAGCTATAATTCTCATTAAGAGTATATTTCCTTCTTCTGTACAATTTCCAGGCATGGTCTTCTTTTACCGCTCTTTGCCTGAGAGGAATGCCACGTCCCACACCAGGCATCACTCTGGCCCCTTCTTCATTCTCTTGTCACCCTTGGCATGACCTCACCAGATAGAATATTATAGCAAACTATTAGTTGCTGAGGTAGAAGTGACGAACACCTTCTTGAATTTAGAAGATTTCCTAACTGAATTAACTGAAACTCAATGACTCTGAAGGACCCAATGAAAGAAATTCTCATCACTCCCAATAAATCAATATGTTCCCCAGGTAGCTAATAGAACTATTAATTGAGCCTTTCAATCTGGCTGATATGGCTCACATGCAACTATACATTCTCATAGGTTTTCTTTTTACTTTCAACTCATCTGGGTAAGAAGGGTGAGACTGGTTGTAGGAGTCCTTAGCAGACTTTGGAAATGCAGGATGTGATTCAACTCTAAGAATATAAGGGGATGGGAGAGGAGGTGCTTCAGGAGCAGAGAATGGAAAAATACTGATCACAACTGGGAAAACACAGGAGAAAAACAAGCAGGTGCTACTGATATAAAGCAGATATTGTGGCAACTGCTCTGACCATCGGTGATCACTCTCTGAAATAAGACATTGTAGGCCACGAAGAAAGCCTCGTCAGGAAAGCAGTGAATGCTCTGGTATGCTGCTATGATGCTCTTCAGTGGTGAAGGGCTTAGTCTCCCAGTTGTTAAAACACAGTTATGCTAGGAGTTACTTTTCTCAAACATATACATACTCTGACTTGAGATGGACCACAGTTGGTGATGGTTCAATGTGAGGCTCTGAAGGCCTAGACTTTTGCCCCACATGTGGGGCAAGCCCATGTCAGTTCCAGAGCTCGCTGTGGGATTTACTGAGATCTTCATTACATTCCAACTTCGCCTTCAGTCCTGTTTCCTTGCCTTTGCTTCTAGAAAAAGAGCCCTCCCTAGTAAGAATCCTGCATACTCTCTCCATCTCAGTGTCTAGTTCCCCAGGAACCCTACTTGTGACATTGCAAATGTTTACCAAAAGATTTGTGACATCAGATATGCCACTACTTACTTTTCCTTTCCTTCTGAAGAATTGAGCCAGAGAAACTTAAAACTCAGTTAACTATGCAATGTTGATACCGACATTGCTGGTTAGTAGGGTTGCAGTGTATAATGTCTGCATCATATCTCCCCCAGAGCAGTTTTCATGAGAGGGTTGATGGTACAGCAATCATTTTCTTCTGTTGGCTGTTACTGGGGAAAGGATGAAAGAACAAAAAAGTGTGTGTGTGGGGAAGGGCAGGGATGACAGAGAAGGAGGCAGGTTCACAAAGGAAAGCCCATTGGTTCTGGAATATTAGTGAGTTGGGACTTGAGTGAAAAGAAAGTAAAGAAAAGTAATGATAATAGGATTTAGGAACTGTTCTCAAATATTTTATAAACACAGTTACTTCAGAAATTTATATTTTCCAAACACTGAATTATGGAGTCACTGTAAGATAGTGTTTCTTATATTTAATTTTTAGGAGAGTAAGCCCTTTCACTGCTTCATGATGAATTACTCAGGTGGAACTTTCTGATCTCCCATTTGCTTCATCAGTGAATTCCTGATAGGATTTCTTGACTATGAAGTGCTTCTAAAAATGCTGATGTGATTGATTTATTTTTAACAATGGGCTACAGACTAGCTGTTAGGAAGTAGATAAATAATTACAACTAGATTAAAGCAATTTAGAGCACTGGAGATAAAAGCCCCCCCCCCCAATAATTGAAAAGATGAAAGAAATATTTAAATAGGGTGCATCACACAGGTGTAAATTCAAAAGAAGCAATGACACTCAGAACCTCCAAATCCTGAAGCAAATGCTGAGTGATGTGGTTCATATGATCTTTTCTTTGTTCTCCGAGCCAGTGTTCTAATTCCTCTGTAGTATCTGCCCAAACAAGTGTGCTAACTGGTGAGCCTGGGAGCAGCTCAGCATTCCACATGAGCTCTTACGTTTACTTTCCACAGGATGCGTGAAAGATAGCTTTTACAGACTCCATTTGTAGGTGAAGAAACTGAGGCTAAGAGATGGTTAGGAAATTAATCTCTTTTGATTTAGGAAATCCAGACGAAACTGGGGGGTGGCAGAGCTGGATGCGAGTCCCAGCCCATTTGAGACCTGAGCCCCAGCTCTGCAGAGAGCTGCCTGCTGGAGGCTCCCTGGAAGGCCAGCGCTGTGCTCCACTAAAGCTCTGTCCTAGGCAGGGCCTTGTGCAAGAGGCAGAGTTCCTGGCAGATGACTCTGCAGAGGTTTTTTGTCTGCTTGCTTTTGTTTGCTTGCTTGTTTTATTAATGCTGAGTCTTCTGCTAGTAGATAATTGTTGCAAAACCCTTGTGACAGAACAGCTAATAGTGCAGTGAACTGTTGCATCTTGCTGGTATAGCCAGCCCACATATTCAGGCAGGGGTCCTTTATTTGGAGTCCAAAAACTGAGAGTAGGCTCAGCCTGCCCTCTGAGAAGCTGTGCAACCACGGGCAAGTGCCTTGCTGGTTCTGAGTGGTGGTTAAGAGTACTGCATATGTGGCCACACTGCCTGAGTCTGCATCCAGCCCCATAGCACTTCCTGGCGATGTGAGTGTGGGCAAATAATCTAACTTCCTGTGCCTCAGATTTCTTAACTAAATGGGCACAGAATTAAAGCCTCATCACACAGAATTATTGTGAAGAATAAGTGGACTGATAGATGGAAAACATTTAAAATTATTTTAGGTCCTAGCTGGTTTTGCTCAGTGGATAGAGCAATCACCCTGCAGACTAAAAGGTCCAAGGTTTGATTTTAGTCAAGGGCACATGCCCAGGTTGGGGGCTTAATCCCCAGGAGGGGACATGCAGGAGGCAGCTGATCAATGATTCTCTCTCATCATTGATGTTTCTATCTTTCTCCCTCTCTCTTCCTCTCTGAAATCAATAAAAATATATTTAAAAAAATAAAATGAAGTTTGGCACATAATAGATACTATTTAAGAGTTAACAGTTTTTGTTAGTTACAAAAATGTTGATGACCACAATAATGAGCTGGTTCTAAACTGTAAAAAAGAAAATATACACTCATTATGATACACATGCCAGCCATGCAATCAAGCTACATATGCTTGACTTGTAAAGATACAAATGTAACTTTGTATGCTACATTAGGTGGCTGTTAGATCCAAGCTTCATATTTTCCGCTGGTCACTTCTTCAGAAGATCTCCAATTCTTTGCAGCTGACCGCTCAGGGTGAGGGACCCCTTGCATCCATGAGGGCAGAGACCATCCATTACGTTTCTGTCCACCTTTAGAACACCCTGGGCAAGAGCTCCTGGGAGATGATGGGCAATACCACCTTCTCTCCAAATTGGAAGGAATTCTTTGTAGAGTTGAAAATAGGGAAGGATTCCCTTTAAAAAGAGAATTAAACTGAGTTTCATCTAGCTTTAGTAAATGACATATGATAGAAATGAATGAAACAAACAATATGCATGGCATACATGTATGTAAGGATTTATTCATTTATTTATTTAAACCTCCAGAAAACAAGCTAAACAACTTCAAGAGCAGCTGAAAGAGCCGCAGAATGGTAAAAACTACAGTCTCAAAGCATCCAGCACAATGGCAAAGTCAGAGCACTTGGTGAAGAATCATGTCCAGCTGCAGAATGTAAGTTGTATGTCTCTGCACCTCTTCCCACAGCCCTCCTCAGTGCTCCCAGGCCAGACGGAGGTGGGGAGACTGCAATCAGACTTGTATGTGTATTTTTATAATACTTTGGAAATTTTTTTTCTTAAACCATCTTGCATTGCTATGTGTGCAAATGAATGTATACATGTACTGGATAAAAGAGAAAAGTTAAATCTCAGTCTGGATTACAATAGGTAATATAAATTCATTTCTGGAAGCGAAGGCAGCTTCAGTTATTCTATAATCAATTACTGAACCCTTACTTTGTGTCAGAAATGGTGCACCAGGGATATGGTGTCCCCTACCATCTGGCAACTTATATACAGTAAGAAATACAAACACTGGAATCAGGGATGTGTGGGCTGAGATGGTTACTATTGCAACAGAAATTGGAGAAGGGACCAAAGAAGGAAAGGGAGGGGGGTCAGGTGGAAGCTGCCTCTTAACAAAGTCGGGCTTGAGCTGTGTTTTGAAGAATGTGAAAGGTTCATCAGATAGTCACAGTGCAGAGATGGGAGCAAACAGAAACAACAAAGTCATGAATGCTAAGAACGCACATCCAAGGGAAAATGTGTGAGAGAAGTCCAAGGTGAGAGAGGTGGCAGGAGGGTGTTGTGGACACACAGTCAGTACTTCTAACAACTTGAAGTTAAAGGCAAACTCTTTGAGTCTTACATATTTCTAAAGGAGTTTTCATCTTTTCTGAGATACACTATAAAATGCTGAATCAAAGACAATTGGATACTGCCTAAGACATACTGAAATATTTCTCTCAGGGTAGCAATTCTGCCCCCACATAAGGTTGCACTTCCTGATTCTCAGGCACAAAATGAAGGAACAGAGGGCACAGTAAAAATCTAGTATTTGAGAATAATAGTCAATCACCATGACACATTCCACCCCTTCAAATGCATAAATCACTGGGAATGTATACATCATTTGTGACTCCAAGATATCATTACCCAAACAGTTAACATTTTGCAGAGCATAACAGATGTACTTAGATGTTTAATGTGGATTCATAAATCAGGGTGGCTTCCCAGCAAAGTTTTATTTAACTTGTAATTATGGCTATGTGCAGAGATTGTTCTTTTCTAAAACAGAGATAATGCTGTTGCTAATGATTTCTAATGAGTATCATCCGGCCACCCTCAAACAAATGCAGTGATGGAGGGGTTCAGTTCCTTAGCATCTGGACTTGTCAAAGATAAACAAAGCCAACCACTTGCTCAGATCGTAAAGAGAAACTGTAATCAGTAATATGCTATTGCATTATGGAAGAGGGTACAGTGTGAACTGAACTGAACTTCAATTGGTTCAGAGGTGACTGAGTGGTTGTTTGTTTTGTTTTGCTTGTTTGTTTGTTTTAAATATATTTTTATTGATTTCAGAGAAAAAGGGGGAGGGAAAGAGAGATAGAAATATCATTAATATCTTTTGCATCTCCTACTCCAAATAGAGCCTGAAACCTGTGCATATGCCTTGACTAGGAATCAAATCATGACCTCCTGGTTCCTAGGTCGATGCTTAACCACACTGGCCTGGCTTGAATGGGTGTTTTAAAAAAAGAATGAGAAAATGGGGTGGGGGAACAGCAGGAGCTTAATAGAATCAGGTGTCAATGTAAGAAATTTTTAAGCCTGTAGAGGATTTTTATGAGTTTATTTGAGCAAAACTGACATCTTCTGGGATGCAAAATTTCAAGGTACTGAGAAAACGCTCCAGGGAATGGAAGCTTGGCACCTTACTTTGTACATTACAATCAAAGAAGGAGGCCCAAGGGGTAACATGAAATCCATTGGGGATTTAGAGAGGTGGGAGAAAGCAAAGCTGAATATCTCTGGGGTTGGGTAAAAAAGTAAAATAAATAGACCCATGCTTTTTTTTACATTTGTGGGTATAGGAGAATTAACAGTCAACAATTAACATAATTAACAATAACAATGAGGGCATTTGCCCTGAGGTGTGGTGGAGAAGGGGAAATTACCCTGACATTCCAAAGGTATGTTTACATGCAAAAGGTCAGTAGACAGGTTCAGATCAGGAAAAATACCAGCCTAGGATATGACTATCCACCATGACTATTAGTTAGAAAGTTTTAATTTTGGACCATCCTATGTGGTTACTTTATGTCTCTGAGTTTATAAGGCCACCACCACACAGGGCTCCCCTGAGCGGTCACATTTAGTACATGGCCCCTTTTCATCTTCTGGAAAGTGAAAAATTACAGAGTTGATCAGTGTAAATTCAATTAAGCCAATATTTATAGCATCTTCTGACTAGCAATTATTCAGTTTAGGATTATATACTTCCTCAGAGACTGGGAGACAGAAGCGCTAGCCTTCTTATTGATTACATTTTAAAGAAATGGCTTTTAGGTCCTTGAGAGACACTCCTGAGTTGTAGGAGATTCATATACACCTCAGAATGACAAAGAAAGTTTACAGATGTAAGCCCTGTTCAGCAAATGCCTTAGAAAAGGGAGGTCAGAGGCACTTGCTCAAGGGTTGGCTAGCACAAAGGGTGAATTATTTTGGAGGCCTTGAGGGTTTTGTTTATTTGTTTGTTCTCAGGCAGGCCCTCTAAGTGAGTCCAGGGTCAGCCTTAAGATGTTATAAACTATGTTAGAGTTTAGTCATCTTTTAGTGTGGTTGTGAGTGGGTGAGTGGATGAAATCATTTGTACTGAGAATCTACAGTTTTATAGGCCAAAGTTGAAGCCTTCTCAAAAAGAGAGGTCAGCAGAGCCTGTCTAAAGTTTGGTCAAGTCCTGGCAATGTGGCTCTGTTTATTGAAGCTTTGTCCCATACACTGAAGGTCACTGATTCAATTCCTGGTCAGGGTACATTCCTAGGTCATGGGTTTGATCCCTGGTTGGGGCACATATCAGAGGCAACCAATCCCTGTATCTTTTTCATATCAATGTTTCTCTCACTATTGCTCCCTTCATCCTCCCTCTCTAAAAGCAATTAAAACAATTAGTTTGCTCAAGAAGAAAAAGCATATTAGTCAGTTCCTTTACATTTTACAGGGTTATAGCAGAAAACACAGTTTCATATGCATTTTTTGTTTTTCTTTTCACTGAACACACGAACAAGAGCATTTTCTGTCTGATGTATAATCTCCACACTCATCTGGGAGATAACATCAAGGTCCATAAAGTGGCCACTTCACAATGTTCTTTCGTCCTTTCCCTCCTAGTAGACATTCATGTTCTTTCCCATTTTTTTTACTAGGAAAGCAAAATTAGAATAAACTTCACTCTTGTGCTCCTCCCACCCATCATTTGATTGGATTTATTAGGATTAGAATAAAAGAAAGAAATTACTAACTGTAAGGATTCCAACACTTGAAAGACCTTTGAGTATAGATAATTTTATTCTTTTTTTTCTCTCTCCTCTCTTTTCTACAGCCTATCCTCCTCCCCACCTCCCCACCATACACATGACATTTGTGTGTTTGCCCAAGGCAGCAGAAGGTGACTCCAACTGGATTATTCCCATAGAGTCCCAGATAAGATATGGAAAATTGTTTTTTTATATTGACCCGATTTTTTAACAAAGAAGGTGTATGTATAAGATATTTTGTCTCTCAGTTGTGATGTGGTCAGCTATGATAATACATTTCAAGAGATCATCAGTCCACAGGTCTACACAGAAATTGGGAGTTCAGGCAGAGAATAGATATGAAAAAAATACTGAAAAAAGTGAGCGCATTGAAGAAACCAGCATGCCAGTGTGGGGAGCTAAAAAATAATATTTTCGCTCCCACCTTTTACCTTCTTCTAGCTGAGCTAATAATTCAAGTAACATACAAGAGATTAACAGGAGGAAATAAAATTTTAATATGTGCCTACAGGGAGTTCACATAAGCCTGAAACTTCTAAAGACACTTATACAAAATTGGGTACATATTGGAAACAGGAAACGGGAGGAATAGGCTCTTAGACATCAACAATGAAGATGGACAATGTATACTTAGCTGAGGAATAGCAGAACACACATGGCTTGAAAATTCTTGCTGGGCAACCCAGAAACAACGGGACACAAAGGACAATCTGCTACTAAACTCCTGCTGGGAGCCTTTCTATCTAGGAAAATTAACTTAAATTAGGCTGAAGTGATTTCCTTTCCAGAGCAAGTCTTTTCATCTGAACCTCTTGGGCAGGAAATGGGGAGGGTCAAATGTTCTTTTTGCATCTTTTGTTTCTTAACAACTAGCTTAAAAACAATAGCACAGAGGAGAACCAAGATGGCGGCATATGTAAAACACCTATCTTGCCGCCATACACAGCAATTTTAAAACTACAACTTAACGAAAAAACAAACACCATCCAGAATCACCAGAAAGCTGGCTGAGTGAAAATTCCACAAATAAAAGTGAAGATAAGACACTGTGACTCGGAGCACCAGCGGCGGACAGCGTTGAAGATATGCACAGAGAGAGGATTAGAGGAGTGCGCACTCCAGAGGATGGAGGGGGGCGAAAACCGGCCAGTTTTCTTGAATGGGGGAGACAAAGACGTCCCACTGGACTGATTCTCTGGCTCTGGGTGAAGTCCAGGGAACCCACTATCATACGGGGTAAAAACTGGACAGTGGGAGGGCACACTGAAGCTCAGGTGCTGCAGGGGTCTGCCGGCTTGTGGAGAAGGCGAGCTTGTGCAGAGTGCGCATGAACTTGGGGACAGTGCAGCTGCCTGACCATGCAGAGAGCACTCGTGACTTGCTCTTTCACTCGGGAAACCATCAGACTGCATTGTTTTGCAACCCTGGGTGAGACGTTAGGTGTGCAGACTCATTTGGGGAGAGTCTGAATTCTCCGGCAGCTGGTGGAGCTCAGCAGCAGCTCTCTCTCAGAGGTGCTGGCGGCCATTGCCCCCAGCACAGAGTCCCTGGGGCTGCATAGGGCAGAACTAACGCTGTCTGCTTGGCCTGGAGATTCCGCCCATCCAACCTGAGCACAGCTGATCTTCACAGACAATTGGTCTGGAGGTCAACCCCTCCAAGTGCTAACAACGATTAACCTGAGCTTAACTTCAGCAAGACTGTGCAACCCATATCCACCTCAGGTAACTGGGGAGGCTGAGCCACTGTCCCTTGACCAACTCAGGGAAGCAGCCACCATGCAGAGACATGGAAAGAAATCAGATGTGAAAGAAATGGAGGGAAAAAAACGACTGGATATGGAATTCAAAACCACGGTTATAGGGCTTTTCAAAAGGCTCCTAGAAAAGGTCGAGACCTATAAGGAAATAAGCAAGACCTACAAGGAAATGAACGAGACCCTCAAGGATATGAACAAGACCTGCAAAGAAATGAATAAGACCAACGTGGAAATGATTGAGTCCTATAAGGAAATGAATGAGACCTACAAGGATATGAATGAGACTCTCAAGGATATGAAAAAGAACCAACCAGAAATTAAGTATACACTGAATGAAATGAAAAAAATATTATACAAAGACCTAAAAGTACTCTAGAGCACCCCAAGAAGCAAGTTAAAGATTTGAAATACAAAGAATTAAAATCCACTTACCTGAAAAAGCAAGAAACCAAAAGAATCCAAAAAAATTGAAGATAGTGTAAGGGGCCTCTGGGACAACCTCAAGCATACCAACATCCGAATTATAGGCGTGCCAGAAAAAGAGAGAGCAAGACAATGAAAACCTATTTGAAGAAATAGTGACCGAAAACTTCCCACACCTGGCAAACAAAATCGACTTAGGAGTCCAGGAAGCGCACCGAACCCCAATATATAGGAACCCTAAGAGGACCACACCAAGGCACAT
Organism: Antrozous pallidus; assembly: GCA_027563665.1. NCBI lineage: Eukaryota > Metazoa > Chordata > Mammalia > Chiroptera > Vespertilionidae > Antrozous > Antrozous pallidus. The sequence continues at coordinate 71,053,471 of CM050510.1, read as the reverse complement.
TATAATTAAAATGCCAAGAGCAAAAGACAAAGAGAGAATATTAAAAGCAGCAAGAGAAAAACAGTTAGTTACCTATAAGGGAGCACCCATACGATTGTCAGCGGATTTCTCAACAGAAACGATGCAGGCCAGACGGGTGTGGCAAGAAATATTCAAAGTGATGAATAGCAAGAATCTACAGCCAAGATTACTCTATCCAGCAAAGCTATCATTCAGAATTGAAGGTCAGATAAAGTGCTTCGCAGATAAGAAAAAGCTAAAGGAGTTCATCACCACCAAACCAATATTATCTGAAGTGCTGAAAGATATTCTTTAAGAAAAGGAAGAAGAAAAAGATAAAAGTGTAAATTATGAACAACAAATACACATCTATCAACAAATGAATCTAAAAATCAAGTGAATTAATAAGCTGATGAACAGGATAAACTGGTGAATGTAACAGAATCACGGACATAGAGAGGGAATGGACTGACAATTCTTGGGGAGAAAAGGGGAGTGGGAAGTGCAGCAAGAGACTGGACAAAAATCATGCAACTATGGGAGAGGACAGTGGAGGGGGTGAGGGCGGAGAGTGGGATGGGTAGCAGGTGGAGAGGAGCTATAGGGGGGGAAAAAGGGGAACAATGTAATTAATATACTGAACAATAAAGATTTTTAAAAAAGAAAAGAAACAAAAAAAAACAATAGCACAGTTTTAAGATGGCAACACATGGGTCCCTTTCACCAGCTATAGCATTATATGCATTGCTAGCTTACGCTCAAAGGAGTGCATAGACAGGCACCTTCTACCATATCCTGGGATGAACAGATTTTTTTTCCAAATGCGCACATCAATTCCAGTCCTAGAAAGCAACGTGGGTCATTATTAGCTTTGTTATTCCTTTTCAACATTTATTTTGTTAATTCAATGGGAGACCATAGTCTGTCTATCTATCTATCTATCTATCTATCTAATTACATTTTACTTATGTTAGAGCATTTAGTATAAAATCTCAGGCCATATATTTCTAGTCAAATTTCCACTTTGGAGAGTTACATGCTGATACTCTTGCTCATAATTTTATTATAAGAATCATATAAGAATTATACTGTAGTTTTTCATGCTTATCATTGGTTATGTTATTTCTGGATCCACTTGGGCCAGATTTAGGTACAGGTCGATATCAGATGTTATGTGTAACCAGTCTTTGTTGGGAGTTACCACACTTTTCATTGTTTGTGGCTGTGTCTACTGGACCTGAGTATGCATGGGAGGGACCAGTCTGTGTATAAAGGTCAATCTGTAGAAGGATTGAGAATCCTTGAGGTTTGCCCCCACCTGACAGCTACTCTGTCTTCCCCTGAGATTGCCTACTCTTCCTCTAGAGCCTTCCAAAGAAAGACTATAAGGTGGGCCCAGCTCACCAGGGCTAGTGGATCCACTACAAGGATCATGCAGTCAGGCATTCAATGAAGGGTTGTGGTCCCTGCTCCAGAGACAAACCACTCAGTCTCTGCCAGAGTCTCCCACTCTAGTTTCTTATCTAGGGACTTACTGCAGGTTCAGTTTGGGTTCAGCCTACCATCCCCTCTGTAGGAACAAGTTTAGCCACTCTGGGCTCAAAGTGGCAGACCAAAAGACTCTTCCATTGGATGGTGATGCTGATTAAGCTCACAGGTGGAGGCCAAGCACTTCATCCTGGCCTCAGGCAAGAGCATCCTAGGGTCTCACACTTTGAATGTCCCTGCTCTGAGCCACTCTCCCTTTCTCACATGGAATTGAGCCTCATGATGCAGAGCGTCCTTGGCTTGGCAAGGTGGATCCAAAAAATCGTGTTGGGGTAGTACCCACAAACCTTTAGGAAGAAGGTGAGCACTTCTTCCCCTTGCTGGGGTAGTGAAGGCTAAGCTTGCAGGGGAGATAAGATTTTCCCGCTGCAATGTAGCCACACACATCAGCGTCCACCATCTGGTTCTTGGATGAAAGATTCCCTTGAAGACATGGTCCAAAAGTCTCAGCTTTGTGCGGCCTATGGTGCCCCTGTGCCACTGAACTCATAAGGATGGGCTAGCTAAGTGATTTAATAAGTAGAGGTAGAGGCACTGGCTGTGCTCCTGGGGTAGGGAAGACAGACCATCACTAATCATTAGAGAGATGCAAATTAAAACCACAATGAGGTATCATCTAACACCTGTTAGAATGGCCACCTTCAATAAATCAGCAACCAGCAAGGGCTGATGAGGATGTATAGAACAGGAAATCTCAGTGTATTGTTGGTGGGAATACAGACTGGTACATCCACTGTGGAAAACAGTATGGAGTTCCCTCAAAAAATTAAAAATGGAACTGTCTTTTAACCCAGTGATCCCACTTCTGGGAATATGTCCTAAGAATCTCAAAATGCTAATTTGAAAGAATATATGCAGCCCTATGATCATAGCAGCATTATTTACAATAGCCAGTATCTGGAAATAGCCCAAGTGCCCATCAGTAGATGAACAGATAAAGTGGCTTGGTACCTTTACGCAATGGAATGTTATGGAACCATAAAAATGAAGGAAATCTTATATTTAGGACAGCTACATGGACCCAGAGATTATTATACTAAATGAAATAAGACAGCCAGAAAAAGACAAATACCATATGATTTCATTTAAATGTGGAATCTAATGGACAAAATAAACTGATGAATAAAATAGAGACAGAGGCATGGATATATGGAGCAGACTGACAGTTGTCAGAGGGGAGAGGGGAAGGGAGGACTGGATGAAAGAAGATGAAGGGATTAACCAAACAACATAGATATAACATGTTACACAGGCAACAGTGTGGTGACAGCCAGATGGGAGGGGGCAGGAGACAGGTAGAAGTGGGCAAAGTGGGGGTGGGGGGGGTGGAATGGGAACATATGCAATAGTGTCAACAATAAGAATAAAGTTGAAAAAAAGAGCTATGTGGAAATAAAAATGTCAATGATAATAACAAAAATAACTAAAATAGTGATAATAGTAATAGCAAATAACATGTATTGGCTCATACACAGAATTAAGCTAAATAATATACTTATATTGTCTTATTTAGTCCTAACAAAAATTACTTATTTCCACCCAAAAGGGTATAGAGGAGGAAAATGACGCTCAAAGCTTAAGTTAATTTCATCATACAGCTAGTGAGTAGTTGAGAGTCTAACCCACACCATTGTCACACAGAAGTATTAAACAGGCGGTAATGTTGCCCCAGGAAGCATTCGGCAAAATCTGGAAACTCTATGGATGCTACATCTTGGGAGGGAAGTGCTACAAGCATCCATGAGCAAAGGGCAGAGGTGCTGATAATTCCCCTCCAATGCCCATGATACCCCCCCACACACACACACAGAAAATTATCCTTCTCAATTTCAAGAGTGGTGACCAAGTCCAGAGTCCAAGCGCAAGCTGTGAAATGTGCCCATTGGCCCAGCTTTCCCACCGTGAGCATTTATCTCTACTACATGAAGGCTGCTATGTTATCCAGGTACACTCCGATCCTTGGGAGGGAACATTTCCTACCTGCTACCATATCAGACAAAGCTTTCTTTCATCTTGAAGCCCAGATTAACCACTTAAAATTCCTTGCAAAATTTTAAGCACTGCTTAACAAATGTCTATGTCTGGCATTCCGTTACTTCTTTAAATATTCATAGGGTAGGTTTCACTTTACAGTCATTTACAAGGTGTGGAACACCTAGTCCAAAGAAGTGACATGATCACCTGGAAACACTTGCCTCAGAGAACCTGACAGTGCCTTAGAAGCACCCAGTTCTTCAGCATCATCTACCAAGGAAGCATTTGCGATTGAGATGCCCTGACCTCACTGACTTGTGTCATCTCTCTCTCTCTCTCTCTCTCTCTCTCTCTCTCTCTCTCTCTCTCTCTCTCTGTGTGTGTGTGTGTGTGTGTGTGTGTGTGTGTGTGTGTGTGTGTGTGTGAGAGAGAGAGAGAGAGAGAGAGAGAGAGAGAGAGAGAGAGAGAAAGAGAATGCTACCAAGGCTAGAATTATAACCTCCAGACCAGTCAAAGGAGTGAACTTCACTCTCTTGTATTCAGGGATCAGAAAGAAGTCTACAAGAGCAAGATGCTTTATATAGATTAACCGTCTAGTGAACACCAGACACTACTTTAAAGACCAGGGATATAATGATGACTCAAAATAGCAATGTCCCTACTTTCAAGGCACTTACTGATTACTGTAGGTGGCAGAGATTAGTCACATAATATCACAAGGAATGTGCCAACATCTACAGCCTGGAGTTAACCCTGACAATGGGAATCTGAGAAGAGGGAATAAGTGATGTGCTCAATACCCTGGCTGAATGGACACCTTTTAGTTGAGGAGGGGTGGTGGGGTGGTGGGTGGGTAGTAGAGGGTCATTGGAGAAGGGTGCTTGCTGTGTCTTGTGTCTGGAAAGCGTGTCTGGCTAAGTTATTTTGCTTCAGTGGAACTGTGTTAAAGTTTGACTACAATTGTTACCATTCTTTCTGCTCTGATACACAATGCCAAAATGCTCAAAATAGCAACAATGGTCAAGCTGTTTTTAATTACTTGCATTATAGATCCAGCTGAAATCATGTTCTAAAACATAACCACTCAGTTTCACCATCATCTTAGCTAATAAATTAGACTTGAAATAAAGACTTTTTTGTGTGTTTGTGGTATAAAATAAATATCTTCTTTTGAATGTGCAAGGGCACACTTGCTTTAACATAATGATAAGGTAACAGACACATTTTCTCCTCCAGTTCAAACTTACTATTAATTCAAGACGAAGAATGATATTAGTTGACCTTAGTATGAAAGATCACTGATTTGCTAGGGAAACCATTGTGAAAAAATTAAATTGCACTCAGATGTTTGTAATGGGTGGTTCTAAATGCTCTTTTTAAAGAGAGTTGATAACTAAATATTATAATCTAAAGCACAACTATTCATGCTGTTTATAAGATGTGAATTATTATGTTTTTAAGTTAAATTTAGTAGGTGGCATTGCTTAATAGATTATATAGGTTTTGAGTATACAATTCTATGATACATCATCTATATATTGCACTGTTTGCCCATCCACAGCCAGTTCTTCCATCATCATATACTTGACCCACTTAACCCTTTACCACACCTGTTCTCCCTCTCTCTGGCAACCCCTATACTGTTGTCTGTGTCTGTGAGTTTTTGTTTTTGTTTTTATTCTTTGATGCTTTCATCTTTATAAGTCCCAAATGTGAGTGAAAGCATATGGTTCTTAATTTTTTCTCTCTGACTTATTTGGCTTAGCAAAATATTCTCAAGATGCATCAATGCTGTTGTAAATGGCAGCAGTTCATCCTTTCTTATGGCTAAGTAGTATTCCATTATATATATATACCACATCATCTTTATGCAGTCATCAAGGGAAGGACATTTTGGTTGTTTCCTGGCTACTGTAAATAATGCTGCAATGAACATAGGGTTGCTGGGTCATATGGTAACTGTATTCTTAATTTTTTGAGGAGCTTTTATATTGTTTTCAGTAATAGTTGTACCAGTTTACATTCTCACCAGCAGTGAATAAGGATTTCTTTTCCTCTAGAACCTCTCCATTATGTTGTTGATAATAGCCATTTTAACATGTGTGAGGTGATATCCCATTGTAGTGTTGATATGCATTTTCCTAATAGCTAGTGAGGTTGGGTATCTTTTTTGACAGAGACATAGATAAACCAGGAGCATGCATACTGTGTGCTATGTGCCATTGAGCTCCGACTCCTGGTGACTATGAAAGAAGGATGTCCACGCTGTCCTGTCCTCAAACCCTGCTCAGCTCAAGTAGACTCACATCTATGACTCCTTTTAAGAAGTCAGTCCATCTCATATTAGGTCTTCCTCTTTTCCTGCTGCCTTCTATTTTTCTCAGCATTATTGCCTTTTAGCAGAAATCCAGACATTTAAAACTGTTTAAAAACATGCTCCTTCCTTCCTTCATTGCCTGGGGCTCCAGACCAGGGGGTTATCAGCTGTCAACATTGCTTTCCAACACAGACACTGCTTTCATTTAGCCTTCTGACCCCCACTGTGTGCAAGCTGCAGAGCTAGAAACAACAGAGTTGTCGCTCTGCTTCCAGCACATGCCTGCTTCATTTGGCTGGGCTATTGATTCCAGTGCACCACAATAATGCATTAGGAGCCACGTGGGGGTGCAAACAGCAGTGGTTGTCCTCAGCACCCAGAGCACTTCCTCAAGGCAGGCTGTCAGGGAAGCCATCAGGAATGAGTGCTGCCCACAGAATAACAGTATCGATCAGACCTATATGGGTGTTTAAAAGAAAATCCTTTCAGCTCTTTCTGAGAACAGATCCAGGAATGAATGGTCTGTGGCATCTCATTCACTATTAAAGTGATGTTTTGTACATTATATCAAAAGAGGTTTTAACAAAACAGGTTTACCAGGTACACACACACACACAAAGTCAAGATCTGTGGTGTGAGTGCAGGCAAAGAACGTGGAATCAACTGAGACACTTGGTAACGTTGTACAGAATGTTAATGGAGGGTGGGATGGGCAGTTGATGGATAAAGTTGTGCCTGCCTAAACTCTGCCCAGGGATGGAACTGCATACATTTGGGAAGAAACCACAATAAATGCTTTCAGTATATAGCATAAAATGACGGATTTTGCTGAGTGGGTTGTACCCCTGAAAGGCCTGTAACTGAGTTAATCGGGAAAATAATGGGAGGCTAAATTCAGCTTTCTTTCTTGGTGTCTTTTGCTTTTTAAAAAATCTTTTGTTTTTTAAGTAGATGATTTTGTAGGACAGTTTTAGAGTTACAGAAAGCTTGTGAAGATAACAGAAAGTTCCAATATATGCTGTACTCAGTTTCTCCCATTATTAAGGTTGTACATTAATACAGTACATTTGATGCAATTAATGAATCCCTATTGATGCATTGTTATTTGTTTAAATCCATAGTTTACTCCCATGTCCTTAGTTTTTATCTATCGCTTCTGTTTCAGGAACCTTCCCAGGAGACCACATTGCATTTCGTTGTCATGTCTCCTTAGGCTCTTCTCGGCTGTGACAATTTGTCAGATTTCTTATGTTTTAATGACCTTGACATTTTTTAGGAGCACCAGTCAACTATTTAGTTAGGATGGTCCTCCACTGGAATTAGTTTGACATGTTTCTCATGACTAGAATGTATTTACTAGGTTTGGGGAGAAAGACAATAGGAGTCAAGTACCAGTTTTATCACATATTAAAAGTATACACTATCAATATTATTTATTACTTTGATAATTATTTTTTTGTCATCTATCTAAGGTAGTACTTGTCATTTGTCTTCACCATAACATTACTTTTTCCCCTCTTTCTTTCTATGGAGTTCTCTTTGGGAGGAAGTAACTACATGTGGCCCACACTCAGTGAGTAAGGGGTTTGCCTCTCTTTCTGAGGATGAAGTACCTAAGTTATTCAGAATTCCATGAAAAGTTTGCCTTGTCTTTCTCATTTATTTATTTATTCCATCATTTATTTAAGAGTATGAACTCCTGGATAGTTTTTATACTTTGAGTTATAATTCAATAGTTAAATTCTACTTTATTTATTTACGATCCAGTGTTTTCAGCTTTGGCCATTGATAGCTCTTTCAGTTGACCCCTGTGGCAATTTGACACAACTCATCGATGTAGGGTATTTTTGTTTTGTATTGATCATGACTTGTGTCTAGGCTCTCTCAACAGATAAGTGTGTGTGTGTGTGTGTGTGTGTGTGTGTGTGTGTGTGTGTATACACACACACACACACATATGCGCCAGACAGTTTCATGTGCAGTACTTTTGCCTTTACTCTTACAGATTCCTCAAATTCCCAAAGTTGCCCAGGACAGTAGTCCTAGGGTCCCACTTCCCACTAATGTTCTTCCATACATTTTAATACAATTAGTTTTTCTTGTCAGAGTTTGCATTCCATCCTGAGATCTCCAGAACTCCTAAATTATATATACCAATGGCCCAGTGCACAAAATTTTTGCATGAGGTGTCCCTCAGCCTGACCTGCACCCTTTCCAATCTGGGACCCCTCTGGGGATGTCTGACTGCCAGTTCAGACCTTGTGGAGTGGCAGTTGGACATCCCTCTCTCAATTTGGGATCAGTGGCTTCTAAACGCTATCCTGCCTGCCTGCCTGATCACCCTTAAGCATTCTTCCTGCTTGCCTGTTTGCCCCCAACTGATACCCCTGCCAGCCTGCTCTCCCTGAACTGCCCCCCGCCAACCAGTCTGCTTGCTCCCAACTGCCTCCCCGCCCCCCTGCCAACCTGCTTGTCCCCAACTGCCTCCCACTGCTGGCCTGCTCACCCACAATTGCCCTGCCTTCCTGACCTGATCATCCCTAACTGCCTCTGCCACCATGGCTTTGTCCAGAAGGACATCCAGAAGGTCTCCTGGTCTAATTATCATATTACCCTTTTATAAGTACAGACGTGTGTGTTTTTAATACATAGAGGACTATTAAGTTTACCTGTTTTTCCTTATGTGAATTGTGATAATTTGTGTCTTTCAAGAAACTGGTCCATTTCAACAAATTTATCATGTGTTCTATTTTTAACTTCTTTATGTCCATGGGAGAAGTAGTGATGGCCCCTTTTTTACTTTTGTTATTGGTAAATCTCTTTTTTTTTCTGGGTTAGTCTGACTAGGACTTTACTAATATTATTGATCATCTTAAAGAATTGGCTTTGTTTTTATTTTCTCTAATCTTTTCCTGTTTTTAATTTCTTCTCTAGATTTTATTATTTCTCTTTTTCTGTTTTTTTGTTTTTTTTTTGTTTGTTTGTTTTTTTGTTTTTTGTTTGTGTGTGTGTGTGTGTGTGAGTGTGTTTAGGTTTAAGTTACTCTTCTTTTTCAAGTTTCCTAAGGTGAAAATGAAGATTACTAATTTTAGGTATTTCTAAAATTTAGATATTGCTCTGTTTCAAATATAACAATTTCATGTTTTAAATTTATCTTTAATTACTGCTTTTGTTACCTCTCACAAATTTTGATAATTTATATTTTTATTTAGTTAAAATTTGTCCTGAGACTTTTTCTTTGACCATTCTATTATTTACAAGTATGTTATTTAATCTCTAAATAGTTTTGGATTTTCCAACTATCTTTTTGTTACTGATTTCTAATTTAATTTCAGTGTAGTCTGAGAATATATTTTGTATGATTTTTATTTTTTTAAACTTCTTAAGGTGTATTTTGTGGTCAAGAATGTATTTTATTGTAATGACTGCTTCCTGTGAGTTTGAGAAGAATGTATAGTCTGCTGTTTTGGAAGGAGAATTTTAAGAAAATCAATTAGATCCAGTTGATTGAATATAATGTTCAAATGAATTATATTGTTAATGATTTGCTGTCTGATGGCTTTGTTAATTACATGTAGGTGGGAATTGAGCTTTCCAAGTAAACTAGTGGATATATCTATTTTTCCTTGCAGTTTATCAGGTCTTGCCCTATGTATTCTGATGTTCTGTTAGGTATATAAATATTAAGAACTCTTTTATCTCATTGTGGAATTTACTTCTTTATTATTAGGTAAATGATACTTCCCTTTATTCTTCTTTATTTTTAATACATTTCCTTGTTGTGAAGTCTGCTTTATCTGAAATTAATATGACTGCTCAACCACCTTTTGATCACAGTTAGAATAATCTAACTTTTTCTACTCTGCTACTATTATCCTATATATCTTTTTCTATATAAAGTGGAATTTTGTAGACAACATATAGCTGGATCTTTTATATATATATATATATATATATTGAAAATCTCCATTTAGTTGATGTGTTTAAACCATTCGTACTCCAGGTAACTATTAATATAGTTCAATTAATATCTGCCATATTTATAATTACAATTTATAATTATTTATACTTTATCTTTGTTTTTTGTTCTCTTATTTCTTCCTTTTCAGTTTTAATTATTTGATTTTATTTCATTTTCTCTTCTCTTTTGCATATCAATAATAATTCTTTTTAGAATTTTTTTAGTATTGCCCAAGAGTGTGCAATATACATTTATAACTAATCTAAGTCCACTTTTAGTAACACTTGACCATTTCATTGAGAATATAAGCATTTTATAACAGAGTTTCCCAATTCCACTTTCCTATTTTTATAACATTACTTTCAATTATTTAGTGTATGTACTATTACTTTGAATAAACATTTTTATTTGATTTATTACTATAAGAACAATATTTTAATTTACCTTTATTTATTAGCTCTCTAACATTTTCTTTCTTTATAGAGATCTGAGCTTCTGACCTATGCACAAATTTGTTTCCTCTCAAGGAACGTCTCTTAAAATTTTTGTAGGATAAGTCTGCTAATGATGAATTTCTTCAGTTTTTCTTTTATAAAGTCTTTATTTCTCTTTTATTTTTAAAGAATAATTTCATTAAAGATTTTATTATGTTGGTATCTTTTGTTCTTTTAACACATGATTTCACTCTTTTCTCTTCTTGTTTGTATGATTTAGTAGAAGTCCACTGCTATTTTTAAATAATTTTTATGTCTTATCCCCCCAGCATTTTATTTAATTAATTTATCTATCTATTATTTATTTAATTAAATATAAATTTAACATGATATTTTGTGGTATAAATATTTTTATGTTTATCTTTCATAATGTTTTGTGAGCTTTCTATATTTGTGGTTTGTTATCTGTTAATAATTTTGGAAAGTTATAGGTTGTTATTACCTCAAACATTTTTCATGCTCCATTTGCTTTTACTTCTTCAGGTATTCCAATTGTGCATATGTTATACCTTTTGAAATTGTCCACAGTTCTTGAATATTATTCTCTGCTGTTCTCCTTTTTTTCTTGTATTTATGCATTTAGTTTTTGCTTTGTGTTTCATTTCAGGAAGGTTCTATTGACTTATACACAAGATCACTGCTTTTTTCTTTGGTTGTGTTGGCTCTAAGAATGAGCCTATCAGGGGCATTCATCAATTTTGTTACAGTGTTTTTTATTTCTAGCATTTACTTTTAAATCTTTCTCAGTGATTTTTTGCTGTACTTAAAGTACCCATTTTTCTTGCATGCTGTTTACTTTTCCCTTTAGAACCATGAAAATATTTACCATGCTCCTTTTAAATTAACTACCTGATCATTCCAACATATCTGTGTCATCTGCGTCAGGTTCTGGTGATTATTTTGTCTCTTCAAACTTCATTTTTCTTGTCTTTTGGCATAGCTTATAAAACTTTTGTTGTCTTTTGGCATACCTTATAAAGCTAGGTAATAGAGAGTGAGGCAAATAGACCTTTTGTTGAGGGTGTTTTTTCCTCTCTCTCTTCCACGTCCAGTGTGGAGAGAGGCTGAGTTCAATTTCTGAGTGGAGGAGCTGAGGATTTAAAAAAATGAAGAAGAGAAAGACACAGAAATAGTAAAAAGCTGGAGCCAGGTGGGCGTCTGTTCTCCCTCTCATGGAGACACAGAGATACTGAGCCCAGGAAGCTGCATTTATTTATATTCCACAATACAAAGGGGTTTCTTCAACATTAGGATCAAAGGAGTTTTGGTGAACCCAGGCCCTATTCATTCACCCATTCCTGGGGCAAGCCTGCATTTACATATCAAAGTCCTCTCCCCAACACCTGAGGCAAAGTTAAGCCAAGCTGATAACATATCCAGCTTCATTGGTGAATATGTTTTTCCAAGACCTGGTTTTTCCAGGGGCCTTGAATTCAGCCTGAAAAAGATTTAAAGAATGCTCAAGGTGTCTTGCCTGGGGCCCCGTCCCCCTCCCCCCAACCTTTAGTGTATGATTCTACGTTAATCTGGCTTGTGGTTTAAGTTTTGCTGTCATTGCAGATGCCAAGGTCTTTAACTCCTTCTAGTATTTTCTGTCTATTTATTTGTGTGTCTTTAGAATTCACTAAGAACTCCTTCTTACAGCTTCCCAGCTGTCATCCCCTGTTGTTACATTGGAGCCTTGGTTATGTGGTGTTAAGGAGTGGTGGAAGGAAATCACCTGTGACTTTATGATTATATTTCACTCTTTTAGTAAGGATATTCCTGGGCTACAACATTCATAAGATTTTCTTCACTTTTTACCCCTTATGTGAGACAGGAAGGCTACAGGAGTAGAGTCAGGGAAATGCTCTTCTCTCAGGTGAGATAAGACTCTGGTAAAGTCACTTTTTACTGACAAGTAGGCAGTGGTAATGGAGAACATTCTGCATGCATTTCCAAATAGTTATTTTCCCCTTCCCTTGTCAAAGACAAGAGATGATTTTTGAAAAATTGTTGTGTGAGAATCTGTTGTGGGTCTGTATCAGAACCCTATCTCAGATTGCAGCCTTCAGGTGATTTTTACTTGGACTCTAGCCCACTCACATATCCCAACAACTTATTAAAATGACCACTTGTGTATTCCAACCAATGTATGTCCCTGGCAGATTCTGCTACAGGTGAGCTCATCTTGACTATTACCTTCTGTTTGCACTCACCTGTCTGAATTTTAGAGTGGTGATTTTCCCTGCAACCTGAAATATCTGATGGATATAAGAATAGTCATTTATTTTCTATTTGTTCAGCATTTTTTTATTGTAAAGACAGGAATGACCATTTCCAAGCTCTTTATTTGTTAGAACTGAAAACTGGAAGCTATTTTTAAATTCATTTGAATCAACATTTATGGAAATTAAGTTTGAAGGATTGCCAAATCATCAAGATTGTTTTAGTGTTCCCACACTTCAACTAACTCTGAATAGGAAGACAAGCAATTTAAACCTGAATCTCAGGTTAAATGCAGCCACTGAAATGTAAATGATTCTTATGAAGGCTGTGAGAAAAAAGGAAGAAGATTCAAAATAACAAATTATGAAAACAAATTTGTGTTAATTGATCAAAAGAGTACAATTGAAAGCAACTGTATAATATAACAACAATCTAAGCTTTAGAAATAAATATTTTGAACAGAATATGTAGTATAAACCCTATGAATAATCAGAATAAGTAAATAGGTTGATTCTTTCAAAACATTTATCCTAGCTTTTGAAAAAGGCCTTCAAGCTCTCAAGATCAATAGTCTCATTCAGGGCAGAAGCTCTAAGCTAATGGGCCAAAAGCTAAATTAGGCATTTTGATATGCTAATTAGACCTGAGGTACTTCCAGAGGAAGCTGGGGCAGAGGGACGCCTGGGTCCCAGGTGCCTGCTGGCAGCTGGAGCAAAGCCTGGGTATTGGAAGGAAGTCTGTACCCGTGCTGGCAGCAGGGGAAAGGAGGCCTACTCTTGTACAATTTTCATGCATAAAGCCTCTAGTATTGTCAATATTTACCCCAACAGATTAGCTTTATCTCTACTTTTCTCAAATCTTTGCCTTTACTGTATATTCTTAAAATTTATCTTTCTTTATTCTAATTTTCATTTCTTCACAATGTGTATAGTTGTATACCTTCTCATTTGCATAGTATATATCCATATTTTTCTGTGAAATTCTTGTTCATACATTGTACATGAATATCTAAATTCCAAAATCTCTGTAGTTTGGTTAGCATTCTACAAATGTCATTTCTCAGGAGAGTTTTTATCTGAAGTTTCTAGAAGAGAAACTTGCCATCCCTACTGCCTGTTCAAGGGCCAAGATCCAGAGAATGATGACTGGGCAATTGCCCTGGTGAGATCCATGTAATACTTACCTTGAGGCCAAATTGTTCTTAATATATCATCTCTGTAGGTTTTCTTTAGACTCTTGTGCTTATGAGGTGTTATAGTCAAAGGTGAAACCAAGAGTTAATAACTATAAAACCAAGAGTTAATAACTATAAAACCAAGAGTTAATAACTATAAAGAGTAAAATGTTCACAAATTTCTTTTTAGACACAGTAAATACTACGTGGTAACAGACTGAAAGAGAAAAACTGTGGAGTGGTGGACAGAAACAGTGAATCAATATCCTCCATAATTTTGAGAATGTTCTGAGTTTCATTCAATCAGCACTTATTGAATCTCCATTATTAGTAGTCAGCTATTAATTAATATTTTAATAAAATTTGTATTGAATAAAACATGCTTGTGTTTATTTTGGCTGTGCCATGGATGTGGATTTAAATGAAAAGACAGACTCAAAATTCTAAAATGAAAAACCCTCTTGAATGGACCTTACCTAATCACAGAGAGTGTGGGGCAGGGGTGGGAGAGCATACTCAGTGTGGAGACATGGGATGCAAACGATGCCTCTATCATCCTCCTGGCCAGGTGGCCAGAGGAATGTTACAGACAAGTTCCATAACTTATCAATAGTTATCTATAGTGTTACAGGCCCTCTGCTCATCCTCTTGCTCAACCTTGTGCATGTGATTCCCCACAGTACTCAAAGGCGGAAAGGCATCCTGTGACTGCACTGGAGAAAATGATGGAGTCAAGCTTTGCTGGCCCGCAGTCATTCCCAGAAGTCCCTTCTCCTGACAGAGGAAGCCAATCTGTCAAACACCACAGGTACAGGTCTTTAATCATGGTGGAATGGGCACATTCACACCATGTATGACTCGGACATGGCATGCCCAGAAATGAGAACACTGTTTAGGAGAGATGATTGTTCTTGCTTCTCATGTGGTTCTCCATGGAATGGATGCTCAAGCAGCTCACAGCAGGTAAACCAAAGACACCAGCAGGCTGCAATGCCCCTCTACAAAGCCCAAAGGAGCTGTTAACAACAAGCATCAAAGGTACAGATACAGACCAGTGTCTGGGGAAAAAACTATTAAAAACATGACTTTCTTTTTAGCCTGCTTTATCACTCTCTGAAGATTTGATGACTAATTCTTCCCTGGGAAACTGATTTGACATGCTCCAGGTCTTTCACCATGACTCTCAAACAAAGAAACTTTCATGGGGGAAGAATCCTGGCAAATCTTGGATCTGTAAGATCTGTTATCAATGCAGTGGCATTACTTTACCAGCTAACCATAGCAATTGGCTCTTTTGGGGGAGAAAGCCAAAAATATTGTTATCTTAGAAATTTTATGGAATTCTGAGGCTGAAAACTTCTTAGTCATCTCATATGGTAGTCATATGCTGTGTTTTATATATAAGAAATCCAGAATTCTAAAAACTGAAAATCTTTGCTCTAAAAACTGAATATCTTTGCTCTAAAACAAGTGCCAAAGTTTGGGGCTAGTGCTGAAGCAAACATTATGTTTATGTCATTTAAATGCATATTCTCGATCTTTGTACAAGTTGTCCCAAGATTTGAGCTTTCTTTTCTTAGTAAGAAGTATAGTTTAAAAAATTTTAAAAACATTATGAAGAGATAAAAATTTGTCAAGAGAAAATATGAAAAATCACAGTTGTTCCCATCAATGAAATGTAAATATTGGTTTTTACACATCAGGCAGTGCTTTGCAAACCACCAGGACAGAAGCACATATTGTATAAGAAAACTCTCTTCTTGCTTCTCAATGGGCCCGAAAAGGATTTAATTGATGCTGACACATTACTATGAGGTTTTCTGTAACTTTATCTGAGTAGTGATTAAGATACTAAAGGTTTGCTGTTTTTCAAAAGGTGATTGAAGTATTTTTAGCTCAAGATTTAAATATGTTTAGCTATTGGATAATTGATTTAGTTATTAACTACATATTTTGATTTATATCAGTTAAGGAAATTTCAGATATTTCCCTCTGAAAAGACATTTCAGTTCCCTGGAGCTAACAGAAGTTCTTTAATTAGGGAAATAAGTCCAAAATTACCAGCCTTTTAGAAGATAAATATTTTCTCCAAAAGAGCATTTTCCCCTGCTGATTATAATGCATGTTAAAGTAGTATTGCTCCCAGTTAAGTAAACTAATCCTATCAAATAAAAGAGTAATATGCAAATTGACCATACCTTCAATCAAGCCTTGCCCACAGCCATGCCCATCAGCCAATCAGGAGCAAATTATGCAAATAAACTCCAATTAAGATGGCTTGGGTTTCCCTGGCAACGGAGGAAGCCAAGCTTTCCGACTGCTGTTGCCAGCCTAGGCCTCCACTCAATGCTACAAAGTTTCAATTATACAAGATACATAATCCCAACAGAAATGGTGGCAGCCACAGAGCTGAAGAGAGAAGAGGCTAGGGTTGCCAGGATGATGGAGGAGGCTAAACTTCTGCAGCCCTAGCCTAGGCCTCCACTCTAGGCTACAAAGTTTCAAACAGAAATGGCTGTCACCACATAGCGAGCAGAAAGCTTGGCTCCACTCAAGGCTACAAAGTTTCAATTGTAGAACATAAATTAATCCCAGATCTCAGGCCTCCACTTGGGTTGCTGGGGACGTAGCCGGCCTGCAAACTACCACAGGCCCCTAGCCCAGTCTGCCCCACACCCCACGGGAACCCCCACCCTGATCCAGGACACCCTTCAGGGTGAACCAGCTGGTCCCCACCCTTGCATCAGGCCTCTATCCTATATAATAAAAGAGTAATACACAGATTGACCATCACTCCAACACACAAGAGGGCTTCCCTCATGTGGTTAAAGATCCTGCCCCCATGTGGACACAAGGAGGCCACCACAAGATGGCCATCCAGGGAGGACAGTGGGAGGTTCCAGGCCTGCAAGGGAGGGCAGTTGTGAGCCATCAGGCCAGCAGAGAAGGTTAGTTGGGATGAACCAAGCCTGTAAGGGAGGGCAATTGGGGGTGTGGTGATCAAACCTGCAGGGGAGGGCAGTTAGGGGTGACCAGGCTGGCAGAGGAAGGAAGTTGGGGGCAAACAGACTGGCAGGGGAGCAGTTAGATATCAATGATGCTGGCAAGGTAGTTGTTAGGGGGTGATCAGGATGTCAGGCAGAAGGGGTTAGGGACAATCAGGGAGGCAGGCAGGTGAACAGTTTGGAGCCAGCAGTTCTGGATTGTGAACAGGATGTCCGACTGCCCTTTTAGGTCCGATCCAACTGGGATCAGGCCTAAATGGGCAATTGGACATCTCTTGAGAGGTCCCACATTGGAGAGGGTGCAGGCTGGGCTGAGGGGCACACCCCTCATTCTCCCCCCCGCGACCCCAGCACACAAATTTTGTGCACCAGGCCTCTAGTTTAATATAATATTATTCCAGTTATGCCATCAATGATTTAGTATAATATTATTCCAGTTATGCCATCAATGGTTTAAAGTTGAGATAAAAAAAGAATTACTACTTCTATTGTATTTGCGCTGCCAATACCCTGTTCTTACTTCTTGTCTGTTGATGTTCTCCCTCCTAAACGTGGCTCCTGCTGTGGTTTCTAGGAAATAAGGATGCCTCTCTGAGACCTTCCTTTCTGTTTGGCTCAGTGACATTGCAGTGTTATTGGCATGCATTGTGTCATGGTAGATAGGCAAGGATTAATTTATAAAGTGCCTCTAAAACTCTGTAAGTTACAGTTTAATATCTCAGAGCTTTGTTTTGTAAAACATGCCTTCAATGTTTTCATGACTGGCAGTCTGGTAACTGAATTTAGCACAAAATTCCCCCAATGTAGTCTGCCAACTGCTCCATGACTTTCTGAATGCTACCTGGTTATCAGGCTGCACTAGCTAGTTGATCAGTAGTCATGGAACTGCTTTTTAAGATTGGCCACTAGTTCATACGATAGACTTTGCTGCCATGCAGTTTGGCTAGCTGTGAATAATTAATTATTGCCATGCCCTGCAAATATGACATATTTGGATAGCTCATTTATGAAACAAAACTATTAATTCAAAATATTATTTCTTTTTAGTCAAAAATCTTTCTTTTTAAAAAGGAAGTCTAGTATGTCATGTCATACTTATTGCATTGTATTTGGCAATGTAAGTCACTTATATATAGCACATCTGTAAGTATTTTTTAAATAGTGAAAGAAGTCTGAGTTTTCAATGATTAGTGGGAGTCTCAAGTTGTCATTTGTGTGAGAGGAGCCAGGGGAACTTATTTTGCTGAGCACCTGTTACATGCCAAACACTTCACATGCTTTATCGCTTTTAACCCCCGTAGCAATCATATGAAAAGATTTAAACATGATGCCAATGCCTTTCTCCATACATGTCTAGTTTTCACCTTTCTCTATCACCATTGCTCTGTGCACTAGAAGGGCAGCAGGCTCCCTTGTCCTGTAGCTTCTGTCAGCTCAATGGAAAGCACCTGCATGAGATGGCAGGGCCAGGGAGAGCTAGGTTCCAGTACTTCTACCCCTCCCTCCCTGCTTGGCTGCCTCAGCTATGTCCCTTTTCCTAGAGCCAAAGTGCCTGACAAGTGGCCCTCTCCTTACAATCCCCTTGTCTCTCTGTTCTGGTAATAGCTCCTTCCCCTTGTGCTTTAGGTGATAAGGATAGTAACAGCTTCCTGTTGTCACTAGCCCTGACATACAGAAGTATCCTCTTTTTCTTTTTCTTTTTTTATCAAATACTGAACAAACTTTGTAAATGGCAAAATTCCCCCAAATGACCCAATTTAGAGTGCCATCTATTTTCCTCCAAGACTCTAATTGGTATCAGTACTTCCCCCAGTGCCATGCTGCTAATGATGTACAGACCGGAGATGCACACTGAGATTCAGCTAACCCTAGCACCTAAGCCTGAGCAGCCTTCAGACTCCATAACTGCTGCTGGATGGTGCACATAGAAGCTGGAGGGAGGGAAATGCATGAGCTGCTACAAAGCCTCTTAGACTTGTTGGCTTAGTGAGCCCCCTTGATGTTAGGCTACTTGGGACTCAACATACAAGAAATATTATGAGAAAAAAATTAAGTTGTAATAATCTGGTGTTTGTACTAACTCAGGAAGTCCATATTGGGTTGAGAATATGAAGTTTGATCAGTCATCTTAGTTCTTGAACTCTGACCTTAAATAATATTTGAGAAGTTGTTTTGTTCAGTAGAAATAATGGCAATATTCATGCAGGAAAAGGTACAGAACTCCAAATAAAAAAGTGATATGGATAAACTCCTTTGGGGTACTTGTCTATTTAAAACCTGATAGGTTTATTGAAATTTTGAAAATGTTTGTAATCTTTTCTGTATAGTTTTATGTGATTTAGTCACATAAAATGTCATCTTAGAACACAGGAGCCAGTTCTCTGCTCTGCTCTCCATGGAGTAGGTGAAATTCAGTGGGGTAGAGATGTGGATGGATATGCAACAGGTAGTGTGTCAACTTAGAAACTGATTTTTATAAAGAATCTTATTCGTTTGTTTAACATGTTTTTATAGGGATCTCACCTAAAGTATATCTCATTTATACTTTTGCCCTTTAGGGGCGTTTAAAAACAGTTATTTTGGTATTTGGATGTAGGAGTCAGAATGAGATGTTTAGTAAAAGCAAACTGAAAAAGGAAAATGCTTTAGTTTCTCAAGATGGATGGGATTTTGAGATAATGAGCTGAGAATTTAGCACATATATTAAGGAGAGAATGCCAATCATAATAAAGTTTGTTTATTTTATCACTAACACAAGTGAAATTATCTCCATAGATCCTTTCAGGGCTTCCTGTGTTTGGTTCTTGTCAGTGTCTAATAAGAAAGCTACATTTACTGTTATTAGAGAGACAGCCACTGTAGGTTAAATACTGAGGGCAGATGGGAATTAGGATCTTCAGAATTCCTTAAACCCAACCTCTTAATTTGGCTGGAAACTAGCAGTTTTAGCCAATTGTACTCCACATTAGAAAGCCAGAAACAAGAATGTCTCTTGGTCTCAGTCTTTGCAAGGGTAAGTGGACTTGGCAACTTCTGATCCCTCCTGGCAGATACACTCCAGTCATGGGTGAAATATAGACTGGGACTTTGAAGCTCTTGGGTGCAAATGCAGTGTTTAAAGAGTCTGAGCAGCCACCTGTAAGGTTATGGCTATGACTGATGTGCTGGTTTTCTCTCCTGCAGCCGAAGTCTCTCCTCCTGCTGCAGTCCAGGACAGAGGAGTGGTGTGCTCCACCGGAACACCTTCAGGAGGACACCCCCCTCACCCCGAAGTAGGCTGGGTGGGATTGTGGGGCCAGCGTATCAGCAACTTGAGGAATCAAGGATCCCCGACCAGGATACAATACCTTGCCAAGGGTAGGTCTGAAGACAATGAAATGTGGGGAGGGTGTCATTATTGCTATACCTTTAAATTGAGTTGCTATGTTCATTGGGGTTTTTATTCATTGATTTTGTCATCAACTAGCTATTTATACTTCATTTCTTCTTTGTTCCACAAAGGTAAACTAACTAAAAGATTAGGTGGAATGGAAATAGATACTAGGAAAGTGCTTAATCAAAAATAAACAGAACACTAGAAAGAAAATAAGTGTATACATATCTAGGCACTTTGTTATTAAATAGTTGCTAAAACAATGTAGAATTTGTCTTCAATATAAAAACTGGAGATTTCTTAGGAGGACTAAAGTGTTTCTTTTTCCTTAGGTTTAAAAAACAAACAAGCTACTAATCCTCTGATAAGTATGACTGGAAAATAACTAACCTATAGCATATATATTAATATATATATATACACACACACACAAATCTATATATGTATGGGAATATATATATATATATCTCCTATATAATAAAACCCTAATATACAAATCAACCAAAGAGCGGAATGACTGGTCACTATGATGCACGCAGGAGCTGTCCCCTGGTGGTCAGTGTGCTCCCACAGGGGAAGCACCACTCAACCAGCAGCCAGGCTCACAGCTGGCAAGCACAGTGGCTGTGGCAGGAGAGGCTCTGTGGCAGTGCTAAGGACCCCTAGGGGATGTGTGACTGCCAGCTTAGGCCCACTCCTTGTGACAGGCAGACATCCCACAGGGTGTCCCAGACTGAGAGGGTGCAGGCCAGGCTGAAGGCCATCCCCCTCCAGTGCATGAATATCATGCACTGAGCCTCTAATATATATATCTGTAATAATAAAAGCATAATATGCTAATTAGATTGGATGACCTTCCAGACAAGGTCAGAGCTGCAAGGGCTGAGGCAGCTACTGTGGCAGGCAGGGGCTGAGGCAGAGGCAGTGGTGGGAGCCAGGCCCCTTGCATGAATTATGTACACTGGGCCTCTATAGAGCATCTTTGAATGTGTCTCAGTTAATATTGACAGCATGATTTCTAAGTACAATTTTCTGATCTCTAGGTTTATTCACAGTACAGGGCTAGAAATATGGGCTTTGAGCATGACAACTGCTATTCTTCCTTGCAATGCAAGGATGTCCTTCCTCTAAGTGGATACAGATTCCTACAGGGCTCAAGGTGTGGTGAATGGAATGGAGGATGAACTTTAGTCCCATTCACCTGACTGTTCAACCAAACATTTAGCTCTTACTTGAAATTACTGAAGCTCAGATCTTTGGCCCTTACATCTTGTGTGAATTTGAGATAGTTTTATCATCTAAGCTTAAGATTTTTTTCACCTATAAATTGAATAAAAATAATACAGCCTTCCTCAAGGTTGTTTGGTAGATTTTTTAAAAAAATTATGTGTGGAAAGAGTTTTACCTTGTCACATGATAATCAGAGAGTTAGTACTGGTTTGTATTATGTCAAGAACTGTTATAAAATTATCATTGATTTCAAGAATAATGCAATCAGGGTTTACTTCAGGAATCTGTTCCCTCACACAAGCTAGCTTTTTTTCACATCCTGTTTTTATCTCTCTGGGTGAGTCAGGCCAGGTTTCTACACTGCTTTGCCCTGGGTGATGTTCCCACACTGTATCAAGGTGGAGGCCTAAGCAAGTAGGAAGTCCATCACAGAGCCTTACCCTTATATTTTCTTCTGGGAGAGATATATGTGCTTTTATACTCTGTCTGACAAAGCTCAGCAACAGATTTCTTTAGGAAGACCAGGAGACAAGAATTAAATAGCCTAAGGCTGGGTTTTGTAATTTTGAAGCAATTCCAAATGTAGTGCAAAATGTAGTTGGTACAGACCTGCAAATTCAACATAACAGCCAACTTATCCAAAATGTATGATATAATGCAAGTCAAGAAGTAGCTGGTGTTTCTCTTTGCTTTATATCTGGAAAAGGGACTTGTATTTAGCCTACAATAATAACTAATCAGATTTCATAATTATTTTCCTTCTTAAGTCACTGATAATGCCCGTTGCCAAGGAACAGTGTATTTTGTGAATGGAGAGGGAGCCCAGCTCATGCTGTTTTTCTTCCTAACAGGCATGTTTTGGCTATCATTCCATATGTGCAGGTGTAGGGATGCTCTGAGCTGCTCTGGGCACAGGTTTCAACCACACGTACATGAATTTTCAGAGGTGCCCATTGCATGTTCAGAGGTGCCCTGGTTTGTCTTTTACCTCCTGGGAGACTTCCACTTACTGTCTGCCTGGTGGTGGTTTTGTTTTGGTTTGATCATAATTTGAGGTTGGATATTCTCTTCAGCTGGCTGGCCACATATATTTTCCTGTGTGTGATATGCACCCAGTGTTGATAAATGGTGACTCTAAGTATAAGTCACGGTGTGCTCAGCACAATGAATCTCAGGGAGCAATCTCATTCTCAGTTCTTGAAAACAGCTATTTTCCACTCCTGGGGGACCTTCCATCTCTCTGGACTGGAAATAGGATTGGTAATAGAATTTCACAGTTAAAGGCCCTCTGCAAATCTGGCCCTAGCCTGAAGGGGCAGTGATTGAATTTGCAAGGACCATTGCCATCTGCTGTTTATTTATCAAACATGTGGGTGCTGTCTGCTAGGTAGGCTTCAGTGGTGGGACTTCTCTCTGTGGCACTGACTTTGACCCAGTTTGAACCAGTAGTTCTCTCAGTGAAGCTGGAGGAAGGTGGGAACTGGTAACTATTCAGGAGCCTTTTCCCTGATTAGCGGGATCAGAGATAGCAATGACAATGTCTCCCAGAACTCTGAGCTGTTTTATACCAGGCAAACCAAACTGATGTATTCATATACTAGACGGAAAGAAATAGTCCCAAAAGCTAGGCTGCCGCCTTCAAAGTAGAAGGGATATGAAGTATACTGACTGTTTACTGTACATAACCTCCCAATTCACGGGTCAGCTCTCAACCACTGAGCCTCATCGGCCTGGCAATATTTCACTTTTTCACCATAGCTACTGAGGAAATGCGCTGGTGATTTCTTTGTTGAGGGATCAGAGGAACAACGGTCCAAATTGTTATTTTATAGCCAATGAATGACAAGCTCATGGATCAAAACTGTGAACGAGTGATTGTCAGGGATTCAGACTTCTGCCTGTCTTCCAACCCAGATCACGTCTAGAAGTTGTGCTCTCGCTTAAACTCATGGAGAAGAGTAATCTGCTTCTCCTCAGTATCAGTGCTGTACTCTCACAGACGCGAGAAGGGAAGGGAGGGTTACCGGCTTCCTCTAGGGAATAGTGCAGATGCATTACTTCAGTTAGTTCTCAGAGCAATCTCCCAAAGCAGTGTACCATATGATTGTTTTAATAGAGGAGAAAATTAAAAGTAGGCTGTGATTCATCTAAAAATGGTGTTGGGGCTTGAAGACATGTTTGATCTAAAACAAAATCATATTTGGGAGAGTTCTATCTGCTTAAAGCACATCTTTATGTTAGGGTAACATTTTAGATTGCAGTTATTGGCAGCTGTGTGTCCCATGTGCCCTGACTTGTGAGGTGACTTATAGGTCAGCTGCAGTTCCTCTTTCTCATTTACATCCTTAATTCAGCAGTAAGGCTTGTTAGAAGACTGCTTCAAGTTTGGCTTGGATTGCCTTTGATTGCTTCTTCATCAGGCCACATTGTTGACTTATTGAAGCTATGATTGTCTAACTCCTCTAAAATATGTATACATTTTTCTAATACTAGAAGCCTGGTGAACTGATTCGTGCACCGATGGGGTCCCTTGGCCTGGCTTGCACCATCTTGCAAGCAGGGAATCCTCAGGGGATATCAAAGGCCAGGCTGAGGGATCCCACCAGTGTGTGAATCTGTAATCTGTGCATCGGGCCTCTAGTATGCGTATAAGATCTTTGGTTAATCTCTTCCTGCTCTCCCCACTGCCCCATTCCCTCTGAGATTCATCAGTCTGTTCCATGTTACCATGCCTGTGCATTGAGCATCTTCCTCCTGGTGGTCATTGTGCATCATAACTACCGGTTGGTTGGCCAGTTGGTTGGTCAGCCAGTCAGCCAGTTGGCTGGTCACTTAGGCATTTATATATAGATTTTTGCAAATAATGTTTAGATCCTGGTATAAGAATTTGCATCTATGACCATCACATTTTAAACCTATTAAATTCTACTCACTGATATAGTCTCATGATATCTATGAGAAATACAATTTACCCTAATTACATTTTTTGTCTCCATGAGGTTAGTGAATCTGGTAGTAGACATTCTATATCTTCATAGATATGAATAGCATTAACTGGATGATATTCAGGACAAACAAAAAACCCTCTAATTTGTTCCATTTCTTCTTGTTGAAATTGATTATAACCCTTAGATGTAGATTTTCAGTTCTATAACACCAAAGCAAATGAACCAAAATTTCTGGAAAAGTTCCTTGTACGTGGTCGCTATACAATTTACACAGGTAGAGATTACACATTTTTTAAAATGTGTTCTAGTGCACCGTGAAATATCCACTCATTTCTGGCCTTCATAGAAACAATTAAAATAAGACAACTTGGGGTTAACTTCTTCCTCTTCTGCTTACTAAAGGTAACTTGGGGCAAGTCGTTTGAGTACCCCTTAATCCAGTTTTTTCTTTAATTACATGCTAATAATAATAAATAAACCAAAGTTTAAAACATAGTGAAGCAATTAAAGGTGAAAGTGCTTTTAAAAATTACTATGCAGCCTGACCAGCATGGCTCAGTGGTTGAACATCATCCATGAACCAGGATGTCACAGTTTGATTCCCAGTCAGGACACATACCTGGGTTATGGGCTCAATCCCCAGTAGGGGGCAGGCAGGAAGCAGCTGATCAATAATTATCATCATTGATATTTTTTTTCTCTCTCTCCCTCTTCCTTCCTCTCTGAAATCAGTTAAAATTATCTTAAAAAATAAATCGCTATGCAAATGTTAGCTCTTGTTATGTTTGAAATGGATGCTAACTGAGGTATAAAGTGTGTTTATCTCTAAGATATGCTATGTATTCATATGCCCATTCCATCAAAATTTATTGGTTACCCACTCTGTAATAGGCACAGTAAAAGAGAGTGGGACAATAAAGACACCTAAATTTGCTCCTCATCTTTTCTCACAGTCTGATAGAATTACTTCCGCCATGCACTTAAATAAAGACTTCTTTTTGGTATGCTACACACTTCATCACAATTATTCTTTCCTTGTATAAACATGACTTTTATTTATATTGCAATGTAAGACTAGGGGAATGATAGTTATTATATGGAGGGTAGATATGTTTAGATTACATAAATTTTAATGTTTAATTTAATGTTTAAATTAAGGACAAATAACAGAAACAGAGTAAAAACTGTTCAAGTCCCCAAACCACGTTTCTTTGAATCTATGACTAGCCGTCCCACCTTGTGGCACTGGAAAGCTCAGAGGCACTGGGAAATCCACTAGCTCTGAACAGGCCAGAAAGGGCCTAGTCAGGTTCTGGAATCTTCAAATGACTTGAATGGCAGGTTGGCATTCTTGATAAGCCATTGACATGCGCCAATGAGCTGCAGAAACCACGTATGGAAAGTTGCTAGATTGGTAGAGGCCTTACGGAGCTCACTTCTTGCTTGTCCTTGGGAAGGGAGAAGAATCATGTACCTCCCATTCCCCTTTAGGCTCAGCAGTTTGTAGTGAGGCAATTCCTACAAGTAGAGTGCCAATAGAAATGGTGCTCATTCCCCTAGAGTTGTGAAGCAGAAAAACTCTGAACTCTAGTACCTTAATGCTTAATGTGGGCTTCCCGGTTTCTCCACGTAGGTTGGCCACATGAGTGCTAAAACAGGGCTGAGAGGGTGTCGAGTTGATGGAGTAGAGTAATGCCGTTATGGGTTTCCTGTTTGTCACTATGGAAAGGCCACACTTACTAGTACCTGCTCAATCCCCATTTACTTTGTATTCTAGGATAGAGGTCAGGAAGACTATATCCTACCTGCCTATACAGCTGTGGTGTGTTGAAAGATCCCTGGACTTAAAGTAAGAAGATCTGGGTTTGAGTCTCAGTCTGTCACTTATTTTCTGTGTGACCTTGGGCAAGTCACTGCACCTCTCTGAGCTTCAGTTTCCTTCTCTGTTTATCTGGGAACATATTCTGCGTCTGATGGGGTTGCTGTGAGAAGTCAGTGAGGTGGTGCATGTGGCAGGTGCTTTGCTGGCTGGAGAGTGCTCTGAAGAAGCACTGGCAAAAGGGAGACTCCTAACACTCTCTTTCTTTTCAGGTATTCATCCACTGGTTTAAAAACCCAACAGAATGCATCCGTACATATGCAACTGCCTTCGAGAGAGACAAACTCCTATTTTAATAACTTGGATCAAAAGGACCTGATGAGATATTCATCCCCAAGGGCCAGTTCTGTGCCCATCATCCCTTCAGTGGGGCTAGAGGAAACCTGCATGCAAATGCCAGGGATTTCTGAAGTCAAAAGCATCAAATGGTGCAAAAACTCCTACTCTGCTGATATTGTCAATGTGAGTATTCCAGTCAGCGATTGTCTTTTAGCAGAACAACAAGAAGTGAAAATATTGCTAGACACTGTCCAGGAGCAGATCCGAATTCTGACTGATGCCAGGAGGTCAGAAGACTACGAACTGGCCAGTGTAGATGCTGAGGACAGTGCGAGTGAAAACACCGCCTTTCTTCCCCTGAGCCCCATGGCCAAATCGGAACGAGAGGCACAGTTTATCTTAAGAAATGAAATACAAAGAGACTCTGCATTGACCAAGTGACTTGAGATGTAGGAATCTGTGCATTCTATGCTTTGCTCAGCAGGAAAGAGAGGAAATTAAATACAAATTATTTATATGCATTAATTTAAGAGCATCTACTTAGAAGAAACCAAATAGTCTATCGCCCTCATATCATAGTGTTTTTTAACAAAATATTTTTTTAAAGGGAAAGAAATGTTTCAGGAGGAATAAAGCTTACAACAAAAGCTTTTCGGTAGAATTCTGAATACAATTCCAGTTAAGTCCCAACACTGTCCTCTTTGGCTCTTACTAGATGTGGGCGATTCAGACCCTCAGCCCCACAGCACAGTGTCCTGTTCACAAAGCACTGGCAGGTACCTGGTTTCAGAGACAAGCCGCACCCCGAGGGCGGGTGTGTCAGTGTGCAAACAGCCCTTGCCACTTGGCTTGGCAGTCCCAAACCCTAAATTTCTCTCCACTCGACAGCCTCATCACAGGTTACGTCATGTCAACAAATGTAGTGTTTTCTATTTCATTTTGAGAATGGCACAGGCCTGGGAAGGAGAAGGAGGACAGAGATAGAGGGAGCCATCGGGGCAAACTCAGCTGCTCTTTCGTGCCATCTTCCTCTGAAATTTGAAGGTGCAGAATCTCAGAGGAGGATATGAAATCAATATATTAAAAAGGACAAAAAATCAGTGTCATGTTACTAAAGTCATGCTGATAGAAATGTTTTTCTTTGAGATCGTTTAGGACGCCAAAGGAGCATTTCTCAGTGTGTGTGTGTGTGTGTGTGTGTGTGTGTGTGTGTGTGTGTGTGTGTGTGTATGTGAGAGAGAGAGAGAGAGAGAGAGAGAGAGAGAGAGAGAGAGAGAGAGAAAATGTGTGTGTGTGGGGTGGGGGGTGTGTTTGCTCCCTCGAGCACTGGTATGCTGTATGCACATGTGTTCATTGTGAGTATGTGTGTGCATGTGTGTGTGTGTATTAAGCTTGCTAAAATTTGTTCTGAAACATCAGGGAATCTAATATTAAAAAAAATTTCCCTCTTAGATCTGTTCACTTTAAACTTTTCCATTAAGTATAAAGTTCAGTTAGTAAGTTTTTACATCAAAGTCACTTGCATGGTGGGGTCCTATAAAACTGTTGACAATGTCTAGACCATTTTCTGATGTGAATATTTCTGAGAGGAACAACTGTAGGTTCATTAATGATATCTGTATCACAGGAGAGTTGAACGTGTGTGTTTATTTTGAATCATGTGTACTTAAATTATTCACACAAGCCAATGACCAAATTGAGTTATCCTTTGCTTTTTCATGAGCCTTATTAGTATTTATTTTGTAGCTAGTCAACAACTTGTGGACCAAGATAATGGCTTCTGTGGTTAATATGGAAAGAATAAATTGTTGAAATCACAAAGCCGAGTATTCAGTTCACAGGAAACCCCCAAAAGAAACGTAAATTGTGTTGTGTGTTCATTTGGAATAAAGCAATATTTTTACCACTGCTGAGATGAGCGGGGACTCCTCCTGGGGATTTGTCTGTTTTATTTACTCTTACTTTGATGGGGGCATTCAAGAAAATTAGTGTTCACATAACCAGTCTTTTTTCAATTATTGGTGGTGTTGTTATGTTTACACTGTTTTAAATAAAAAGGCACAGTATTTGAAAGTATATAAAAGATTTCTTTTACTGCAGTTGGGGAAACCTTGCTTAAAATTGTCTTGTTCCATT
Source organism: Antrozous pallidus (assembly GCA_027563665.1). Classification (NCBI taxonomy): domain Eukaryota; kingdom Metazoa; phylum Chordata; class Mammalia; order Chiroptera; family Vespertilionidae; genus Antrozous; species Antrozous pallidus. Next base: position 71,024,945 of record CM050510.1, on the reverse strand, counting down.
GAAAAGGAATGTAACTATTTCAGAATCAGACATTGAACATATACAACTCTTATTTCAAGTTAAGTTGTTTCTGTTGAAAATACATTGCAAATTGTTCTTTGAGAACATTCTTTAATAATAGACACAATGCCACAAGGGGAAAGAAAGAACAGTATGTTTTTCAGCACTGTTTTGTGAATATTCAAGGTCTCAAATGTTGAAAACATTTTGCTAGAGACACATTTTATATGCAACAAAAGAGGTACTCATCAGTTGTTCCATTACATTTTTGTTGCTTTTTAATATATAGGTAATGTTAGCCTCTTAAAAGATGGTTATACATTTTTATTTCTATATCATCTATGAGCTCATTTTAAAGTATGATATCTTTTGGAAAATTTGGAAAAATAGTCTTGGCAGGTATATAAAACCCTCTTAAGATACATATTAAGTATGTTATTGTGTTGAAATTTGTTATAACTATAAACATTGACTAGAAGGCCTCACATTTGTTGATGTCAACCTCATTCTTGTTTTTTTTCACTGAAAACATTACTTGTTGCTTATCTGAAGGAGTCAGACATAATTTACCTATTTAGGAAGTTATATACTCTGTGACTCACTGTGGTTATTATTTACTCCGAAAAGATTATCGGTCAAACATAAGTCCTGGTCCAACCCATTATTTTTTAAAGGAGAACCACATATTGTGTGATTGTAAACACCCTGGTGCATTCCAAAGATCATGACCGTCAGGCACACCCACTGGCAGTCTCATGGGAAATTAGAGATATAATTACTTCCTAATTGGTAGTCAAGACAAACTCTTCCATAAAGAATAAATATTAATGTTACCTTCAGTGGTCATTTCTCTCCTTTTGGAATATGAAGCTCTCCTCTGAAAAAGGTCCAAGCTCAAAATGCTCATTTTGGGCACCAGCAGACAAGCGCTGAGAGCATCAAGACTTGCAAAGCTGATCTAATGTGGCAAACACCTGGAGCCATCAATACTTAGCCTTCGAGCTTGGTGCCCACAAAGAAACACTGATTTCTACAAGACACCTTTGGTTATGCCTCACTTCCCTCATCTTTATTATGTAAACAGGTTTGTAATTAAGTTGAATATTTGTTATTAACTGGAAAATGAATGTCACTCATTATTTTTATCCTGAATCATCTTCTGATATGAATGTTGTTCATAAAGCCTATGTTAGTCTAATTTGCCTATGTTAGTGACTGCCATGGAATGCATTGGTTCAAAACATGTGACCAAGTTTATGCTAACAAGAAATAGAAACAATGTTCGATAATGGGCATCCGCATTTTCTTCCTGTTTTCTTATGCACACAAATTATGAAGTGCTCTGTTTGATATTCTAGTCCAATATCTCTCTACTTTGCTATGGGTTAAGGACTAAATATTTATAAGTGACTCACATTTCTAATACTTTACATCATTTCTAAGCATCAGCCACAAGATCTTTTGTAGGGAAATAGTCCTGTTTGCAGGACTTGTCAAATTAGTCTGTTTTGATCATAACAACATATTAGACGTGCCAAAAAGAGAACAAAAGGGCCAAGCTGACTTCAAGAAAATGCACACTACCTTCCAGAGTGAATGACAGTGAATTTACAATGCGAGTGAGGCTCCCGGTGACCATGGCTAAGGCTGTCCATGAACAGGTGTCTTCTAGAACACGCTGGGTGTCACACCTACTGGCAGCATGGTGCTACAGGAAGCCATGCCTCCCTAAGTGAGGAGGATGGTGATTCCTTGTTTCCAGCCCCATAAATCAGAAAACATTGCCCTGAGACAAGTGCTATGGGACATTCCTCAAGAAAGTATGTAGTATACATACCTAGGAACACAGTAGGAGGGGTGGGATTTTTATTTGATGTTTTGGTACCTGGGAAACATTTTATATATAAGAAATACTTTTTTATTACTCAATTGTGTAGATTCAGTGCAGCGTGTTCAAAGACAGCATGCCTATACTGTGTTTGTACTTTAGTCTTCAGAAATTTGGTCTTTATCCAGAAAAAACCAGTACAATATTTCTAGGATGTTCTCAATTTTAAATGTATCCCAACATTTCATGGAAAATGAGGCCTTTAAATAAGTTTTACCTCCTTCTCTTTTATTCTTTCCCTTTTAAGAAATAGTGAGAGTAAAGCTAGAAATTCATTCCTCAAGGTCTACATTGTTTTTTTTTCATAATAATCTGTTTCCTACTGTGACCACACACATGCACAATCATACATATATAAATATATAAAATATATAAATATATTAAATTTATGTGTTTCATTATTTTCATAACTTTATTTTTTAATTGACCAATATAAAAGTGATGGCCTTCAGGAATGCAAATGAAATAAAATCATGTAGAGCTCTGCCAACATTTAGATAATACAGATATTTTTCAGTTCTTTCTCTTTCTTGGGTAAACAGAAATGTCCTCAGGTTGGAAAAATCACAAGAACATGAAATAAAATCTCTGCTAGATTATATCTTAGAAATTAAGATTGAACTATGAGTATATATTATTGCTGAACCTATAACATATGAAGATGTCAAATATATTTTTTACAAATTAAATTAACTTATCCCAAGGGTCCCTAAGTAGGTGCCTTTGACTTCCAGCATGCCTTACACTCTAGTGAGGTGAAGGTGGAGTGGTGATGGGGACTACGGAGTGTTGGATACCCAGAGATAACAATAGCAGGGGTGAGCAGACCTAGACGTATTGGGCTTCTACTACTTTGATAACTTTCTGTCATAATCCCTGTATTGATTGCATGTGTAATCTTGCCTATGAAAGAATTGTGTGATAGTAAGCAATCTCTTTTGTTGGAATTGCATTACAAAATCATTATATTGAAAGTCATCTTTGTAAAAGCTTCTACCTTATCGGCACATAATAGTGGCTCCATGACACCATTTAGCAAGTAAGAAAGATGATCTAGTTCATCTTCAACTTCTTTCCAAATTGAATACCTTGCTATCCAATCATTATAACTCAGATGTTACTTGGTCACTTGCCATCCTATCATTTCAACACAACCCTTTAGAAAGTTAGTGGTTATAAGACTATCTCTGTAAGACTAAAAAAGTAATTGGAATCTGTATATGAATCTATGAATAAGACTTAAATGTATAATGTTACATTTCATTTCCTAGCAGAAATAGATAAGACTGCTTTTGTAATTGTCTTTAAAGTAAATTTACCTAGGAGAGATAATATAAAGGAAGGGTTGACCAAGAAAATATCTAATTTAAAAAGCTTACACATCAGAACTTTTTCCAGATTTTTGGGTCAAAATTTGCTGCAGATTGTTTTTAAGAAAAACTGCATTTTTGTGAACCTTTATCAAAGCCAGAGCAAGAGTTTCTGCAGAGAAAGCATGAGACCTTGAAGCTACTTCTTCTCATAGAGACATGGGATGCTCTCATTGGATGCACAGATTATTGATTGGTATTTTCAATTATTTGCATCTAAAATTCATTAACATATACTCTCCAATTAATAGTAAATAAATTCTCGAAGTCTCTTTCATGTTATAATTGCAAATAATCCTGTCTTTGGGGGACACAATAGATGAAAAAATGTAAGGTTTACTTCCTTATTTCATTTTGGTTGTATTTGCTGTTTTTGACAAATCAGTATCTATTTGAGCATCCCAGCTAGCACTATTCTTTCATGTATAATATCCTCATCAAGATTCTAAAGTCTAAAGTCCTTAGTCTTCAATAATGTAATGCAGGATATAAAATAATTTCAACAAAAAAAAACCAGTAAAACTTTTTCAGGTTTTGTTGTTCATTAAAGTTATAATGATTCCATGTAGTTGCTTACAAAATTAAAATAGAAAAAAAGTCTACATTTTGAAACTTGTTTGTTTGTGTGTGTGTGTGTGTGTGTGTGTGTGTGTGTGTGTGTGTGCGCACGCGCGCTTAGAAGGCTGAGGAATCACTTCTACAGCCTTGTTACACTTTACATTGATCCTCTCCTTTATTAAATCACTATAAATTTAAGGGCTTAAATAATCATGCATGCACACACATGGTGTGTTAAAACTCAATGTATACTCCTTTTCCTTAGATTTTTTTCCCCTTTCAGGTCATCTAAGTGTGTCTAAACTCATACCATGGAAGACCATGAAGTTAGCTATGTTTCATAGGAAATGGAGGCAGCAAGAAAATATAGCGATTATCTTCAATGTTTTATACAGTCAGATTTGGATTATGTTTCCATCAATAAAAATGTGGAGAATTGACACATTTATTCAAACTGAAGCAAATGGAAGAACATAAAGCTCATTGTCAAATCATTGTATGCTCACCAGTGGCCACTGTGTACATTTAAAGATAACTAGAGAGAAGTACCTTGGCTCTCTCCTGCTTTTCTAACTATTAATTGTAAACATTAAATCTAAATAAAAACACTTTCCATAGTTCTTAATAATTAACATATTTTATTAACCCATTTGATCATATTTTAATTAAAGAATTATGTCACACACAGCAAAATGGTCCCCAGAATATTTTTAGTTGTCATTTTTTAAAAATCTACCAGAAATAATCTTTTGTGCCAGTGATAATAATTCCGTTTCAAGGCATGTGTATGTATCTCCTTGGTTTTCTTCTGAAAAAACATTTCAAAATGATGTCCACCTCTCTGTGGGATATGAAGGCTTTTCATGATGCTGAATGAGTGTCCTTTGACATTTCAGTACTGTTGAGATCTATTGTGTCTGCACTTTGTTTCAGAGAGGTATATTGCTTATTCAAAATTAGAATGTGAAGTTTATGATCATTTTAATAATAATCTTGACTTTGTCATGTGAATGTTTGTCTTTGACTGCCACACCCTGCTGTAGCATCTCAGCAGCTTTTGATGAAGATGGACACTCAGAATCCCTTAGGTTGGTTTCTTACTACCTGTTCCTCTTAGCTCACTTCCCTTTCATTAAGCAGGAGTATTTGCTACATGAGAAAACAGTATGATTTTGTAGAGAAAAATAGATTTATTCTTTTTAGTTGTGCTAGTGGAGGAATAAACGAGGAATGTTTTAAATATAATAAAAGGTTTGTCATGACTTTAGCCAATATTTCCTCATATACAAACACATCCCAGGGCACTTTAATGTTCTTAATATTGTTAACAAGACTTTTCAGCATCATGACATTGGTTTTTTTACAACAGTATTTTCCACAATATAAGAAAAACAAAATCATCTATTTATGTAAAAGAATAAAACAATACAATCACTCTTTAAACAATGAATAAAAACCAAGCCTGGAACAATATTTTTAAAGGTTTTAAGCAAAATATAATTAATTTAAAAAATCAAATCTAGGTCTAAAACAATGTACAGAAATATTAGAATAATATATTGCATAATCAGGCTTTCTTTTGTAATTTTTAATGAGTTGGAATCTTTCCATAATATTTTATATTTAAGAATTTCTATTGGACATTAATTATGCTTGTTGAGGGCAAACATTTATATATAGTAAAATGTCTGATTTTGCCACTTTTTTCTGATTTGGCATAAAATTTGTAAAGTTTATTTGTAACTTGATAACAATACAGATTTAAGAGAAGGAATTATTAACTTGTCTTACTTTCTCATTGACCAGATTTCCCTTATGCTCCCATATTTTCAGTTAAGCATAGAAGAAACGACTGAGTAGTATGAGGCAAATGAAAACAAATCATAAAAGTTAAATTGTGTGACTTAGAGAGAAGTAGTTGCAATCTTTCTTGGATCCAAATAACCTAAATAAGCTGAAGACTGTACAATACACTGTGAGATATGGATAATTCTTTTTTTTACATTTTAAAAATATTTAAATATTTTTCTTTTGTATTAATTTCCAGTGTACAGCACAGTGGTTAAACAATTATATATTTTACAAGTGCTCCCCCTGATACTCCCTATACCCAACTGCACCATACATAATTATTTACAATATTATAATTCTTATGCTGTACTTTACAAAATGGTGTAATAAGTCATTCTTTTATTCTTGTTTGTTTGTTTGTTATTTTAAAAAAGCTTGTCCTGCATACTCCATCCATTGCAACTAAAACAATGAGTGTTACTATGAGTCCTTTGTCTAATGAAAAAAGAGAAACAGAGACTTGATGCCATAGTTAGGTTTTATTAATAATTTTCTTTTTGTTATACTTTTAATATTCTTATTTTAAAATTAATGTTAATAAAAGTGTTAAAAATAATAAAATGATCAGCTATGAATTCAACTATGCTAAGACCATAATAAGTGGTCTCTTTTTTTCCTCATATGTGTGTATTTCACATTTTTCTACGAGGAAGTTATTTCATACTGCCCCATCATTATACATCATCTTTGCAAACATTTAATTTAAAGGCTATATAAATTTCAGGTGTATATATATTTAGGCACTATTATTATTTGACATTCAAATTGCTTTGATTTATTCACTACCATAAGTAGCTCCACAATTAATATATTAATACATATTACTTCTTTTTTCTTTTGGAATTAATATGTAGGTTCATGAACAACTTTTGTAAGGCCTATAAACATTGACATTGTATGTAATGCTATGCATATGTTAATATGTTCACAATTTGAGTGGGGGGGAAGGTATATAAGTAAACATTTTATAAGTTTAGTAAAATTTTCTTGGTTATACATCAGAAGAAATTGTATGGCTGGGTCAATGAATATGACTTTTTTAAAATATGTTTTTTATTGTTTTTAGAGAGAGAGGAATGGAGAGGGAGAGAGAGAAATATTGATTGGTTGCCTCCTGACTAAACCCATAAGCTGGGAATGTGCCCTGGCAGGGAATCAACCAGCAACCTTAGGGTGCATGGGATAATAAGCAACCAACTGAGCCACATGGGCAAGGGCACTTTTTTGTTATTATTATTATTTTTTTATAATTAACCTTTTTTTAGAGCATTCTTAAATTCACACAAAAAAATAGGAAAGGCAGAGATTCCTATATACAAACTGCTACTATATACCCACAGCCTCCCCCATTATCAACATTCCCATGAGAGCAATGCGTTTATTGCAGTTGAAGAATCCACTTGGACACATTATAATCATCCCAAATGTATAATTTATATTTAGTTTACTCTTGTTATTGTACATTCTATGGGTTTTAACAAAGAGATAATGGCATGTGTTCATTTGTTAGAGTATCATACCAAGTACGAGTACTTTCACTGCCCTAACAATTCTCTGTTCTCTACTTATTCACCATTCACACCCCACCCCCTACCCATCACCTCCAGCAATCACTGATCTTTTTACTGTTTCCATAGTTCTTCTTTTTAGTATGACCACTTGAAAACTTGTTTTAGTCATTACACAGTTGATTTCTGGAAGTGGCTAGTATATACAGTTTTAATATCACTGGAATTTTTAAAATTTACTTCGCATAGCAATATAATGTATTGTAGTTAAAATATAATTAGTTTAGGTCTAGTGAGAAATGTATCATTTTAATGAAGCTTAATTTTAATTTCTAATGTTACATGTTTACATGTAGAATATATTAAGAAAAAATAAAAATCATAACCAATATATTTAAGTATATTTTTCTTGCCATTATTTTTAATTGGATAAACATATACATGCTGCATATAATTTAAAACTTGGAATCATCTAGTATTTAAAACATTTCCTTCTCCTTTAACTTTACATATGGTCTCTGATAATTTCCTCAACTAGTAAATTATCTTTCTATGTAATATTTTAATAGGTACACAATCCATTATATAGATGAAGCGCATTTATATTTTCAAAGGGATCTTTAAGTATTTACCACATAATATATTCAATTGATATTTAAATGTTCATAAATCAATTTTAAATGTTTGACTTGTGCCAATGTTTAAATATACTATGTACAGATACATTTATCGGTATAAACATATTCCTATGGATAGATATAGATAGTAGGCTCTCTCACAGTATTAGGATAGGTTTTAGAGCAGCTTTCTCAATGAGTTTTGATCACTGAAATAGTATTTCGCTGATGTTGACAGCTGGGTAAAAAGACAAAAACCCTATAGAAACCTTTGTACAACTGACTAAATTCACACCTCCCATTTCACACTCAAAAAACTGAGTGCTAAAAAATAAAGGACATGATGATTTAAAATTGCCATCAGCTTTTATGTCAGGAGGAGTGACATTAACATAAAAACAAGCCTTTATAAAGAACTGAGAATATGCCAGGCCCTGGGGTTTTACATATATTAACATATTTAATGTTCATAATAAAACTATGAAGTAGATAGAAGTATGAGCTCTATTTTAAAGATGAGAAAACCAAGGCCAAAGAAGTTAAGAAACTTGCCCAAGGTTTCACACAGAACACAAAAATAAACACAAATTAAGGGCCTAGTCTTCAAACCAGAGATCATGCAGACTTACTCTTTATTTTCCATCTTTACCATTGTCTTTCTGGAGGAATTTCTGATTATCATAGTTTAAATGATAGTTTAAGACATAGATCGAGACCCATAGTTCACCAAACTCATAGACTGGATAAAACTATTGTTAGAAATGAGAACAGAGCTTAGAGCTAATGAAGAAAATCTATGCACACAATTTTGTAGGTTAATTGAAATTTTCACATGCAAAGTGCAGTGATCAAATAGTTAGCAAAATTGCTGTTTCTTATCCCACATACATAGGGCAGTGACTATCCCAATGGTTTCCATCAAGTGAAAAGTGGGTACAAAATGGCCATCTTCCCGTTACCCGCTTCCACAAAGCAAGAGCCAACTGGTAGTTACACTTACCTGTCCATTTACCCATTTACTTCAAAAGTGCCACATCAATGAAATGAATATATATATATATATATCTGTATAATATATATGTACTGGTTTTGGCCTACCAAGTCCTTTATACAATTCAACATAAAAGATGGCACCAAGATAAGACAAGTGATGTTCAGTTTTGGTGCTTCCATTTTCCTTCCCTGAATCCAGTCAGTTGCTGCTAAAAGCAGAGGGAGTTTGGGGTAGGATGAGTGTTCATGGAAAAAGCTGTTATGGTTGGTCCCTCACACCTGGAAGGATCTGAAGCAGGATTTTGCATGGAAGCACATGGTCAATAGAAGATACTAAAACGACTCATTCAATTTCTCCCACGTCCACTTTATTAGAAAGGCCGAAGACCTAGAGGGATCTCTCACCATCAAGGCAGAGAGATCATAGACTATCTCCACAGGAGTGCTTGAGGCCATGCCAACATTTGACTTTCACTGTGCAGAGGTCAGGACTCCTTCTGAAATGAGTTTTCTTAAATGTCACACCTTAGAAATTATCAACTATTATATAAAAATGATGAAATTTATTATCAGAAATTAGATAAATGACTGTCATTAGAAACACATTGTATAAGAAAGAAAGGCAAGGAAAATATTTTAAAGAAGAATAGTACTTTAAAAAGAGGAAATAAAGCAGAGCTGAAATAGGACAGAATTAGTAAATAGGAAAATTGTCAAAGCACAATTATGCCCTAATAGTATTAAAGTTGTCAAATTTCTTATTCTTCCTTTATACATGTGTTGCTTCAAAACATACAAGAAAAGAGTAAATAGATTTTTAATGTTGAAAAGAGCAAATAAATCCTACTCTTCTAAATAACAAGCATCAAAGAGAAAATAAGTTTCAGTGTTAGAAAATTAAAAGCAAGACATAAAAATATTTAAAACCAACCAAAGCTGAACTCAATGATATCCATAGAGCCTTAAATGAATTAGCATTAAAGGAAAAGAAGTTTGAATTAACAATTCAATTTACATTGTTAAAAAATAATATAATGCACTTTTAAAAATAAGAAAAATATCTAATAACAGAAAATTAGATATTTGGAATAAGAAAAATAGTGAAAATAATTGTTTGAAAAATAAAGATGCAACTTTAGATAAAGAATAACATTAAAATGAGAAATCAAACAAAGCAAAGAGAAAGTATATAAATTACAAGAATGGAGAACATTTTAAATTATTGTTTAACAGCACAAATAAGTAATAATAAAAATCCCAATGCGCCATAATTTTCCAGAGAAAATAAAATGTACCAAAATGGCTGAAAAACAGGAAATTTGAGTTATGAAAGTATTCATGGGAAATTAAAGAGAGAGAGAGAGAGAGAGAGAGAGAGAGAGAAAGAGACAACAACAACAACACTTCTCTTCCAAGAATTACTTAGCTAAATACAATAAGTTTCCAGATACAGATAATTTTATAGGTAAGCTATATATGGATATATAATACACTAGTGCCCAGTGCATGAAATTCGTGCACTGAGGGGAGGGAGAGGGGTGTGTCCCTTAGCCTGGCCTGCATCCTCTCTAATCTGGACCCCTGTAGGATAGGGCCTAAACTGGCAGTCGGACAACTCCCTCACAATCTGGGACTACTGGCTCCTAACAGCTCACCTGCCTGCCTGCTTGATCTCTCCTAACCACTCTGCCTGCTGGCCTGCTTGCCCCCAAATGCACCCCCCTGCCAACCTGATCACCTCCAACTGCCCTCCCCTCCTGATCACCCATAATTGCCTCTGTCTTGGCCCTACCACCATGGCTTTGTCCGGAAGGATTTCTGGAATGTCTCATGGTCTACTTAACGTATTACCCTTTTATTAATATAGATAAGATATGACATACTGCCATAACATAACATATCTACCAATATTACCTATGAGAATATGTACTTCAGGAGATAGAAAGGCATCTAATACATTATATTGTATGTGTTGTAAGTAGTAGGAAATACAGTATTTATAGCAATAATGACTTCCCTTCCTGATCTGGGAATGATTCTCAGGTCTTTGAACATTTCCTGGCCCCTAACGTGTTTTTTTTGTTTTGTTTTTTTTTTTTGCCATTCAGTGTAACTTTATTTACTGTTTATTGTACATAAATTGAGGTCTTTAATTTCTAACCACCAAAGATTCAAAGGACTATTTTTTCCATGAATTTTAACATTAACATTAGTGAATTCATGTATTCATGTGTTTTTATTGCACCCAACTGCCCTCCCCTGCTGGCATGATTGCCCACAACTCTGCTCCCCTGCCAGCCATCTTGTGGCAGCCATCTTGTATCCACATGGGGGCAGCCATCTTTGACCACATGAGGGCAGCCATCTTGTGTGTTAGAATGATGGTCCAATTTGCATATTAATCTTTTATTAGAGGCCTGGTTCACAAAATTTGTGCAAGGGCTCTGCCCTTGCAGTCCCGGCTTCATCCAGAAGGCTGTCCACAAGGTTATCTGGAGGGTTATTCTGCTGTTCAGTCATTCAGTTGATTTGCATTTTATGCTTTTATTATTATAAGTATGCACATATATATATGTCCACATATATAAATTATAATCATATAACAATGTTTGATATATGTTATATAAGAATATATAATTCACACACACACACACACACACACACACACACACACACACACACACACCTGTATACATTGGATGTTAAAACACAAAGCTTTCTCTCTAAAACTTTACTGAGGTCCAAAGGTTGAAACGGCTACAGTAGGTTCCTTGTTTCTTCACTTCCTAGAGCAAGCTTTAGGTCACCTAGGAAGGATATGCCATTAAATGTTAAAGCCACTTCTGCAAAGTTAGCTATCACTCACTTCCTGCCTCTGAAAATATGAGATTTAAAAGGAGAAACAGTTTCCCTTTAGATAATTGTGAGCATTTTGTGCTGTTCCATTTTTTCAAATGAAGAAAAGATGGCTTCCCCTTACATCAAGCAATGTGAGAGGACATTCAGAGAACATTCAGTAGGCCCCGTGGTGTGTATTCCCTTGAAGTTCTTGCCTAGGGAAAAGGAAAGAAAGTTCTGTCTGAATCTTGTTTGCCAAATGCTCAATTAAAGAGACACAGAGGAAAGGGATCCATGTGTTGGTCTTAAGATATAGATGCATGCTCCCCCAACCCAACACAGAGTCTGCGGGATGGTCCAGAGCTAAGGAGAAGTCAAGGCCAGGAGGAGGATCAGATCTGCCAGGTGAGCTGCACTCAGAGAACCCTGAGGAGAGGGTCTCCCACTCCACGAAAATTCTCCACCAGAGAAAGTGCTTCCACAGTGGTTCATCTGTGTCATTCAGAGGGTGCAAACTGCACTTGCTCATTTTCTTATCTCCTCACCATCTGAGCCTTACTGTAGGGTCAGATACCACAATTAGCAAGTGGCAAAGATGAACCAGGAAATGGGAAGTCAACCAATCTCTCCCGTTAGGCATCCAGATCTATTTCCTTTGAATGTTTGGATCACAAGACATTTCATCTATTGAAGAACATGTAGTATTCACTGCTGTTTGGCAGAACTATCTTCGGGGAAATTTCTATTGTCCAATGTCACTTATAAATAGATATGACAAAATTCTAAGTAAAATACTTGCAAATGAATTGTACTAGTATTGTAAAACAGAAGCATCATGCTAGCATAAAATTTATTTTAGCAATTTAAATATATTTTAATATTGGTGTATTTTAAAAAATGATTTATCTCCTTAAATAGCAAAAAAGACAAGATTCAATTTCCATTCCTATATAAAGTATTTAGTTAATTAGGGTAAAAAATCCATTTCCTTACCAACATAAAATGAACTGTCAGTATTAGACATAGCCATTAATCATTGCATCCATCTTTCTTAAAGAACAAGGCCACTCTTTCACTATTATTACTACTAACTAAGTTGACATAGTGAAAAATTTCTAGCAATAAAATAATAAGATTATATATATATATATATATATATATATATATATATATTATATAGCAAATGTAGAATCACAATAATCCAAAAGAAAATACATGATTCAACAGAATGATACTGTGATTTCAATGATATGCTTATAAATAAAGTAGAATAAGTGTCCAGAAAATATAAGCTAAGTAATATCTAACTTGCAATATTAACATAAATATACATTACCTTGAAATGAATCTAAGGGAACTACCAAATAAAATAATATTTATAACAATGTAAATAAATGAGAATATAAATTTCTCTTAATGAGAAAATTCCATATTTTAAATTTGTCAATAATCCTCAATTTAATTCATAAATATATGCAATAGAATAAAAGACATACTTGAAGTATTTTAGAAAATGCATGACTGTGAATAGCTAAAAACACTTTAAAAAATAAAACTATATGCACTGAATAAGGAAGTTTAGCATACAATCAAAGATGTCATAATACTATTCTTATTAAACCTTCTTGTATGATGCAGAAATAGAAAGAAATTAAATTAAGCAAGAATACAGAAATACATTCATAAATTTAAAATAATTTCACAGAAACAAAAATTATGTTTACATTATTCAAGAAATGTTGCTAAAAAACTGGCTAACTTTAAAAAAAAGGATTAATTCAACAAATCTTAACCACATGCCTAGTATGTGCTGGATAATGTTCTAAAAGATAGGAATGAACAAAATGACAAACTCTGATGCCTCAGTGAGGACAACATATTAGTGGAAATTTGGCCAAAAGACATGAAAATAAAAGTATATGTACAGATATACACACACAAACACAGAACACACACTCCAAAAACAGAAGGAATGATAGTGTGTATGATAGTGTCTTTATTATGATTGAAATATTTCATAACAAAAGTTGTATACAGAAAATTACACAAGGATTTGATGTATAAGAATATTTACTACAGCCTTATTTATAATAGGAAAAAATCAAATCAAATGGTAAAACAAATGCTATATTTTACATAATGATGACATTCTGTTCAATCCTATAAAGTTGAGTCTTAGATATTATTCCCACTCTTACACTTAATTAAAGATATAAGTCAATATTGAATTATAATTTTATAACATAAATAATAAATTTATGTTCATATGTTCCTTTCCCACTTTTTCATATATACACATGCATACATATATAATAAAACAAACCCAATAAAATCAATTAAAAGATACCTAAAATTATGAGTACAGTAAAGTGCTTAGATATTATTAAATACTGTGTTTTGAGAAAATACTGATTGATTTAGAAAATGTTCTCAACATAAGCTATTAGAAAGAATATTAAAATATTGACAATGAATATTTCTATTTTTTAAATATATTTTATTGATTTTTTTACATAGAGGAAGGGAGAGGGATAGAGAGTTAGAAACATCAATGAGAGAGAAACATTAGTCAGCTGCCTCCTGCACATCCCCTACTGGAGATGTGCCCGCAACCAAGGTACATGCCCTTGACCGGAATCGAACCTGGGACCCTTTAGTCTGCAGACCGATGCTCTATTCACTGAGCCAAACTGGTTTCGGCTAATATTTCTATTTTTATAGTGGACATGTTTTACTTTTATATTCAGAAGATATATTAAATATAACTTTCAACACTCTAATTTATTGAACCCATATTCTGCAAAAAGCAATGCATTTGTTTCTGATTCTTACAATGTTCGTTAGTACATTGTTTCATAGTGTTTTATGTTGCCTTTCAGTTTGGGACATGCCTGTTTGGTTTGCTTAACTGAGGCTTCTGTTTTGCTCCTCTGCATTGCAACTGAGTGTTTGCTGTGGAGGAGGCAACAAGAAGCAGGACATGAGTATTATATTCTTCCTGAGGCTTCCTATTTTCCAGAGATTAGACATATTTGCTCAACAGCACCAAGTTGCTGTAAAAATGCCTTTCTCGTTTCCTTTACACCCAATGAAAGGTGGCAACTTTTCTGTCTATAACTTTCCAACTTAGAAAGTTGATGCATATTTTTTTCATTATTTAATACTTGACTTGTCAGGTAGTTTCCAGGATGAAACTATTCATGAAAACTGCTGGCCTCTGGCAGCGGAAGAGCTGTATAAACTTTCAGCATCCTAGGAGCTAAGAATGGATTTGGAGTAGTTCAATGAATTCTTTAAAATGTGATCCTGTGCTTGTTCATAGGATTCTATTTGTCATCACTCAATGGCATGAATTATCACTGCTCCTGGAAGCAAGGCTAAAATCTGTATGTATGCCTTCTGATTACAGAGAGGCAGAGAAGGGTCAGAGGCCATGTGACATGAGTGAACAGATGTTTTCTTAATGACTATGCTTTCTGTGTGGTGAGAAAGAGAGCTGGCCTCACCCTGTGAGCCCACCCACTCCTCCTCAGACACTATGATGACCAAGTTCTCCTGTGTGGACAAATTAAATGGACAGAATGAGCAAGATAATTCGCACATATGTACCCATATATCAACATGTTCATGTGTTTTCTTTCTCCCTTCCACATGCATCTAATGAGTGCTTACTGTATGTGAGATAGGTTCTAAGAGCAGGAGACACAGTGGCAAACAAAATAGAAGAGATCCTTTCATTGAGCTTCACTTTGTGAGGGAGCCAGATAAGAAGTTAGTTAAATAAATGAATAATGTAATTTCAGCTTTTGATAGAAAAACCTAAAGAAATAGAAAGTAGCTGGGTAGAAACATAGGGGAAGGAGTTGTTTTACATAGGACCATTGGAAAAACCATTTCTGAGGGAATTCCATCTGTTCAAAATAAGACTGAATACTGAAAATAAATCACCCAAAGATGGGGGCCAGGACAATCCAGGTAAAAGGAACAGCAAATGGAAAACGCTGAGAGGGGAGGAGGGCTGGAATGCTGAAGCATGAGCAAAGAGCCAGGGTATCTGTAGTAGAGATAACAAGGATGAGTTCATGGAGATGGTCATATAGACTGACTAACACAAGCCAGTTTGTATAGGGTCTTATAAGATGTGGTATGGAATTTTAATTTTAATTTAAGAGCAATGAGGCATCATTACAGAGT
Source organism: Antrozous pallidus (assembly GCA_027563665.1). NCBI lineage: Eukaryota > Metazoa > Chordata > Mammalia > Chiroptera > Vespertilionidae > Antrozous > Antrozous pallidus. Next base: position 71,009,128 of record CM050510.1, on the reverse strand, counting down.
TTTAGGCAAAGAGGGATCTGTTCAGATTTTCTTTAAAAAGATGACTGGCTTCTGTGTATACATGGCTTCAAGGCAATGATAGAGAATGAAAGAGAACCTGGTGAGAAGCCAATGAGGTAACAAGGGTGACAGATGATAATTAGCTGGACTTCAGTGTATGAACACAACTTCACAAAGACAGAGAAAAAAGATTCATTTTTATTTTACTTTTATAGTAGGATTTCCCATGCTTTATCTGAAATAATATTGAAGGTCCCTTCCAATTCTAAAATTCTAGAGTTTAATCATATCTGACCTTCGGGGGATTCAATAATAACATTTTTATTTTCTAAAACTGTTATAATGAATTTCACAATGGAATTGCCATCCATATCTATCCTAGTATATATCCTTTATAAAATGTTATTTTTAAGTTTTAAATTTCAGATATTATGTATTCTTGCTGTTTAAGATACTAAAGATGTATTTTTAGATTAAATTAGTTGGTTTAATTTATGTCAAGTCCTGTTTTCAATCTCATACTCTTTGGAGATAGACTGCATGAATGGCTTCTCAGCCAGGGTAACTCTGAAGTGAAGATAATAATCTATGTAAGATTGCTGACATGTTGTGATATGCCTATAAATGTAATATGGAGGAGCACAATTAAGAATTCCTCCCTTATTATTCCAAAAAATTATTGCTTTGCAAGAAGTATATGATGATCTTTAAAATTGTGAGCAACATTTATTAATTCAAGAACTTGGTAAAATGTTGGCTAATAAAATAGAAATTGTTTCATTTCTTACAGAAAGTTTCTTGAGATAACAAAATTAATAAAGATGTGTGTATGTGTTGTGTGTGTTGATGTGTCATGAAGAATATGAGCAGACCACAATAATACAGAGCAGAGGTGATATGGCACCCATTCATAAAGATGGTTATGAAAGGCCTCCCATGGAAGAATATATTTAAGCTCATATATGTTTCAACCATATGAATAGTAGAGGGGAAATGCCATAGAGAAAACTTCTTAAATAGGAAAGGGTTTCAACACTTCAGGGAAGAGTCAGTAAGGGAAGGGTTGCTGGGCTGGGTAAAAGAGTGAAGGGATTAAGCAAAAACCAAACAAAATAAAAACCTCATAGACACAAACAATAGTATGGTGATTATCAGAGGGAAAGGGGTGGTGGGAGAGGTAAAAGAATAAAGGGATAATAAATGATGATAAAAAGAGATTTGGCTTGGGATGGAGAACACACAATACAATATACAGATGATGTATTCTAGAACATGTACCTGAACATTATTAACCAATATCACCCCAATAAATTCAGTGAAAAATAAAAAGCATTTCAGGGAAGAGAAAGGAGGCTAATGAGGCTACAGGCAAATAAGTAAATGAACCTGGAGAACAAGCAGGAGTTAGATCAGAGCAGAGATCAACAGCTAAGGTCAAGGGTATTTATTTTAGTTCAAAAGAGATGTGAAAGACTGAAGGACTCAAGGAATGAAACATCATGATCAGATTTTTTTTTCTTTTTTAGAAGATTACTCTGGCTGCCATATAAAGAATAGAGTAGAAGAAGAAAAGAGTTTGATTGCTATGAAGTGAGGGGAAGGAAGAAAAAATGGACAACTTCTAGGCTTCTGGCTTTAGTAAGAGAAGAAGAATATTTCGCCTTACAATAAAGTAACTGAGAGGAAAGATTTGGCAGGAAACATCAATAGTGCTTTATTGTTTAAAAAAAAAAAAACCTGATACCAATCATTCCAAAATGCTATGGAATGCTATAAGAAGAAAGTAACATTTGCTCAGCTGGAGTAGTTCAGTGGTTGGGTGTCAACCTATGAACCAGGAGGTCTAGGTTCCAGTTCTGGTCAGGGCATATGCCCAAGTTATGGGCTCCACCCCCAGTAGGAAGTGTGTAGGAAGCAGTCAATCAATGATTCTCTCTCATCACTGATGTTTCTCTTTCCCTTTCTCTTCCTCTCTGAAATCAATAAAAATATATTTTTTAAAAAGAAAGTAAAGTTTAAGTTGAAAACCTGTTAGTGTTAGCTAATGAGGGTAAGAAGAGGGGTCTAAGAAGGGAGGAAATAAATTTAAATTTTTGAACCTTAAATGTAAAACAGAATCAATCAAGAAAATGGACAAAGACTGGTGTGGCTGAGGTAGAGAACTAGGGGGCAAAGGAGAGCATAAAGTGGAATAAGGTTACAGAGAACAGGACAGCTAAAGGAGGGGGATGAGGATTTGATAATGATGATGAAGGGGATAGTAATGATTGATGAGCTAATGATACTAATGGTGATGACACATAGGATAACATAGTTTTAACCATTTTGCACTAGTTGCATAGGCTAGGTTGTGCATTCTAAATAAGGTTGCCACGTTTTAGTGGCTTAAACAACATTAGAAAATCTGTCATGTTTCATAAACTCCCCATTTAAGGCATGGTCAGTCATTGTGCCAAGAGAAAAGAAAGCATGACAAATTACACCCCATTTCTGTTTCTTCCTCCCTCCCTTTCTTTCTCTTCCTTCTTTCCTTCCTTCCCTTCTTCCTTCCTTCCTTCCTTCCTTTCCTCCTTCCCTCCTCCCTCCTTCTCTCACTCCCTTCAGCTGCTTCTTGCACGCCCCTACTGGGGATGTGCCCGCAGCCAAGATATATGCCCTTGCCGGAATCGAACCAGGGACCCTTCAGTCCGCAGTCCGATGCTCTATCCACTGAGCCAAACCGGTCTCGGCAGTAACATCTGTTTTAAAGAGGGTAGGACACAGACATGTTAATAGTGAGGTCATTATCTACACTAAGAGCTAATATGCTGGAATTTTAGCTATACTACTTATATTGGCCATGTCAGAAATCTGAACTATGTTCCAGAGAAATAAGAAAACCTTTAAATCTTTTAAAGAGAAAAGTGGGATTTTTAGATTTTCCTTTTAAGAAATGGATGGAATAGTTGCATTCAGAACTCAGATATTTACCCAAAAATATTGCCTTATAAATATTTCTGGCTTATAAACCAAGTTTAATTTCTAGTAAAGTCACCATTCCCCTGATAAAGTGAAAGGTAGATACATACTCTCAACCAATTTTGAGTTATTAATTCCGTGTGAAAATTTGATAGTGGGTGGACAATTATTGGCTTGAGATGATTACTATCTATGTTGGCATTAGCTAAGATATATTATTTTTAATTTTTTTAATTTTCATTTTTACAGAGAGGAAGGGAGATGAAAAGAGAGAGAAAAACACGGATGAGAGAGAAACAGCACCATAGGCTTCCTCCTGCATATCCCCAACTCGGGACCAAGTCGGGAACTTGGGCATGTGCCCTGATCCCAGGAATTGAACCAGTAACCTTGTGGTTCCTAGGTCAATGCTCAACCACTGAGCTATACCAGCTAGGCAGCTAAGATATTCTTAAATATTTTGTTCTCCTATAATATAAACAGGTTCCCAGCTAGAATGATCTTTTGGGTCTGGGATTCTTTCAGCTAACTGCAGAGCATCCACTGGCTCAGTGGACAGATATGCTAATACCAGAAAACATTGTATTACAGAGAGCTCTCCACTTACATGTGTGCACCGCACCAGTTAGAGTTTGCCTGCAGATATCAGAAACCAGAGCAATGCATCCACATTATCACCATCACCAACACCACCACCACCAACAATAGTACCAACACCAACACCACAAGCATTAATACTAGACACTGTTCAAATCAGGGCAGTTATGGAGGCTGTATAATGATGTCAGAAATCAGATGCTTAGAGCTTTCTTCTCTATTTTTTGGGTGAAATTATCATTTACATGCTCCTTATTCTATAGATTAAAAAAAAAAAAACCTGTATTGGCCAAATCATTTTTATTTTGGTACAAGAGGCCTGGTGCATGAATTAGTTCAGGGGTGGGGTCCAGCCAGCCCAACCCAAAGAAGATTGATTGAGGCCAGGCAGGCTCAGGGGAGGGGCCATGGGCAGTTGGCCAACCCCACTGCAGATTGAAGTGGAAGGGGTCAATCATGGACTGTGCCTGTCAGGAAGATGGGCCGTGGGCAGTTGGCCAGATGGCCCTGCCCCCAATCAGGGTGGGGAGGCCGATGAGGCACTGGATCAGCCAGGGTGAGGGGCTATGGGAAGTTGGGGAGGGCAGTGGAGACGATCAGGGCCTCAATTGGGCCGTTGGCTGATGCAGTACTTGTCATTCTGGTTGTTCTGGTTGTTCCAGTCATTCTGTTGTGCTGGTCACTTGGATTTTATATAAATATGAGAGGCCCGGTGTGTGAAATTCATGCATTGGAGATGGGGGATGTCCCTCAGCCCAGCCTGCACCCTCTCCAATCTGGGACCCTTCGAGGGATGTCCGCCTGCCCATTTAGGCCCGATCCTACCGGGATCGATCCTACCAGGATCGAGCCTAAACATGCAGGCGGACATCTCTTTCACAATCCAGGACTGCTGGCTCCAAACTGCTTGCCTGCCTGCCTCCCTGATTGCCCTAACTGCTTTTGCCTGCCAGCCTGATCATCCCCTAACTACTACCCTGCCAGCCTAATTGATGTCTAATTGCTCCCCTTCCAGCATGTTTGCCCCCAACTTCCCTCCTCTGCATGCTGGTCGCCCCTAACAGCCCTCCCCTGCAGTCTTGATCATCCCCAACTGCCTTCCCTAGCAGGCCTGGTCCCTCCCAACTGTCCTCTTCTGCTGGCCATCTTGTGGTGGCCATCTTGTGTCCACATGGGGATAGGATCTTTGACCACATGGGAATAGCCTCGTGTGTGTTGGAGTGATCTTCAAATTACTCTTTTATTAGATAGGATAGAGACCTGGTGCACCGGTGGGGGCCAGCTGGTTTGCCCGGAAGTGTCTCAGATCAGGGTGGGGGTTCTCTTGGGGCATGGGGCAGTGTGGGTGAGGGGCCTGTGGTGGTTTGCAGGCTGATCACGTCCCCAGCAACTCAAGCAGAAGCCCTGTGATCTGGGATTAATTTATGTTCTCCAATTGAAACTTTGTAGCCTGGAGCAGAGACAAGCCTTCTGCTCTCTCCTTGGTGACAGCCATTTCTGTTTGGATTTATTTAAATTCTATAATTGAAACTTTGTAACCTAGAGTGGAGGCCTAGATGTGAGAGCTGCAGAAGCTTGGTATCCTCCATCGCCTGGGCAACCCTAGCCTCTGCTCTCTCCAGCTCCATGGTTGCTGCCATTTCTGTTGGGATATATGTATCTTCTATAATTGAAACTTTGTAGCATTGTGTGGAAGCCTAGGCCAGAAATGTTAGGCGGAAGGCTTGGCTTCCTCCATTGCTGGGGAACCCCAAGCCTCCTTCCTGCTCTCAGTGGCTGCAGCCATCTTGGTTGGGGTTTATTTGGTCCTGATTGGCTGGTAGGCATGACTTGTGAGTGTGGCTTGATCAGAGGTATGGTCAATTTGCATATTACTCTTTTATTAGATAGGACTAGAGTTCCACTGCACGAAATTTGTGCATGGGGGTCCCTCAGTCCAGCCTGCACCCTCTACAATCTTGGACCCCTCAAGGGATGTCCAACTTCCCATTTAGGCCAAATCCTGCCTGCCAGCCTGATTACCCCCTGACAACTCCCCTGCCAGCCTGATTGATGTCTAACTGCTCTCCCCTGCAGGCCTGGTCACCTCTAACTGCAGAAACAGGTGGAAATCTTGGCTTCCTCCATTGCCAGGGAAACCCAAGCCTCCCTCCTACTCTCTTTGGCGGCTGTCGTCTTGGTTGTGCTTATTCGCATATTCACTCCTGATTGGCTTGTGGGCATAGCTTGTGGATTTAGCATAGGTATGATTAATTTGCATATTACCCTTTTATTAGATAGGATATATAGATATATTATGTTATTGAAGTAAAAAGTATCCTAACTATTTTAGCTTATATGCTTAGATAAGAATTATCTGATAATTTTTGCTAGCTGAGAGAATAGAGCCTATAAAGATAAAATTGTAAAGGGGACGTCTCTACAGGAGAGTCCTTGATGAGATGAAAATGAATGGGCTCAGATGAAAGAGTGGAAACAGTGGTCTTTAATGGGAGAAAGGACACATTATCCTCTATGACTGATATAAAAGAGGGAGTGAATATGAATAAAGATGTTAGAATATGATATGGTGATAAAATTATATTCTCAATGTGCCTAAAGGCATTGATTTCCTGAAAATAAAATTGTTTTCTTAGATAGAGGTCTGATGGGATGTAGTAAACATTTCATGTAGAAATTGGGGGGCATAATGGGTAGAGTTAAGGAAATAAAAATATTGAAGGGAATTCTTGGGAACAAGCTGAGTGTGGAGACCTTGGTCTTGGAGTGGTTGTCAATCTGAACCACCTGTATCAGAAGTAAAAAGAAAGAAACATGGGTTGGAAAATATATTCAGTGTTTGGGTTTCCTTTCATAATTAGGTTGGAAGACCTGGACTACAATGGAGTGTTCAGAATATGGGTTATGTGAACAAATGGTGCAACTACTACTAGCTAGGGAAAGAAGAAAAACCAAGAGTTTTTATAGACTGAAGAAAATGAGAGAGAGCAATAACATGAGAATTACCCAGCCAATGTTTCTTTGAGGGTCTACTATGATCTGGGTGGTATGCTACATAAAGCATTGCTTCACTGAATGCTCATTCTAATTCCAGAGGTTGGTATCAACCCCTTTGTTCAGCTGAAGCATTTGATAGGTTGAAAAACTTCATTTGCAAAATCATTCTATTTACACCTAAGATTAAATCTCAGGTTTGACTGACTCCAATAACTAAATTCTCAACCACTCAAGGTTCTGTAGATTAGTAATAAATAAAAAGTAGTAAAAATGGGTGCAAAGCACATGGACAGGTGGAAAGTTGGAAGTCAAAGTTTCATCATTTAAGTTCCTTCCACTATGTATAGTTTAAGGCATGTATAACTAAAGTTGAACAGAGGTAAAAGTCCCTTGATAAGGAGCTCTTAGTAACTGCAGTGATTTAGGGCTTGCAGTTACCTTTGCTAGAATTAATGGAGCAAGCATTGAAATTAAAAGAAGAAGGAAGATAGTGAGAGAAAGAGGCAAAGGTTACATAATTTATGAAAATTAGGAATTTGAGGTCCAGTGTACTTATTCTCTCTCTGACATAAAAGAGTTACATGTGTTAAATAGGACTCTTTTGTGTTCAGGTTAATAGATACTAATTAAAACATTGTTAAACAAATACAAATTGGATATACTTTATGCTGAGATGTCTCATGAATCCAAGAACATTGATGCAATTGGGCCTCAGAAAAGGCTGGAACAAGGCATGGGAGAAAGATAGGGAAAACAAGCAGTGCTATCAAGCCATCTTTGAATGCTGCTCTCCCTTCTTTCTGTCTCTGCCAACAATTTTCTCTTTGTATAGAGCATGCCATTGAAAATTACTAGCCTCTGACGATGTGTCCACCAGCTGGATACTATTGCCGGCATGTACACATAAAGAACTACTTGACATTGAAACTGGGACTCAGAACAGTTGGACATTGAAACTAATACTCCAACATTTTTTGTTCTTGTATGTTTATTTCTAGTATGCAAATGCAAGATATTTTTGAAGTAAATAAACAGGGGAGAGTGATTGATATAGCGGCAGGGAGGCATTGAACAGGCTGTCAAGCTACAGGGGGAAGGATGGGGAGGGTCGGGGGTGGGTGCTGGGGGAGATCAACCGAAGGACTTGTATGCATGCATATGAGCATAACCAATGAATGAAAGACACTGGGGGAGGGCAGGTGGAGACATGTGCTGGGGTGTAGGGGAGGCTGGGGGAGGATAATGGAGGGAAAAAAAAGAAAACAAATGTACTACTATTAAATCTAAGTTATACTGCAAAAAATAAAAATATTTTTATAAAAAGAAAATTACTGGCCTCTGTTCCTAACATGTTATATCTGCTCCTTTCACTATACTAATCTTTTTTTTGAGATTTAGGTTTCAAAATTCCTGGAAAAAGCAATACTTGGGAGCCAGATGGTCACCATAAGTTTATATTATACAAAATACTTGCTATAAAGGAGGCAATAGTGATGAGATGTAGTTTTCTGAGAGAAGCAAATGGGTGAATAACCCTCACATTGCCTATTATCTTGAGGAAACACAGCTCAAATTTCTAGGCTTTGATTTCAGTGAGAAATTTGCCTTCCTCAGTCCCCAGCCCCCAACCCCTGTTAGCCAACCTCTTTCATAGCTTTGTGACAGTGTTCTTGCAAAATGGCTTGAAGGCAAAAAATTAACAAAATAAACTGGTGTGTATGGGGAAATTGAATCAACCTACTCAAGAATTCTGAATAAGTTAGAATAGGTATTAACACTTTGTAGATTCTTTGTTTTTTCCTAGGACTCCTTTTACTAGAATAGTTCAGAATTCTGACATCTCAGCTGCATGGGAATTGGAATGTTAGGGAGTCAATATTCTCTTTTGGGTATTTACACTAAAATGGATATCCAAGCAGGAAATTGTTTATATACCATGATCAAATGAACAGTGAATTTGAATGGAATTGATGATTCTTTTGAGTAAAGAATCACCTTAAGTGGCTGCAGTAATTATTGCCCTCAGTACAATTAAGGTGATGACAATCTTGTTTACACTAATGGGTATGTAGGGAGGAATTTTTTCTCTTTTGTAGCTTCTCATTAGTCAGTTCTCATAAGAAACAGAAATGGTTCTGGATATATTTTGTGGACAGGTTGGAAAGGAAAAGCTACTAAAATGTTATTACTTTATAACAGTACTAAAAATAGGGGGCAAATTATTCATAAGCTAATTAATTTGTGTCACTTTTGGAAAAACTGTTATAAACTCATCAGCAAAACTGTCTTTATAGCATGTTCAAGTCTTGCTGAAAGACCATCATTTTGCCTTTGACTTCTGGATTCTTTAATTTTTTAAAAGATATATTTTTATTGGTTTCAGAGAGAGGAGGGAGAAGGGGGAGAGAGAGAGAGATAGAAATATCGATGATGAGAGAATCATTGATCAGCTATCTCCTACAGTTCCTCAACTGGGGATCAAGAATGAAACTCAGCCATGTGCCCTAAATAGGAATCAAACCATGACCTACTGTTTCATAGGTCAATACTCAACCACTGAGGTCCAATGGCTGGGCTGGGCTTCCTTTTTCATTTGAATGGAATTTTCAGAATCATGGCCAATGAAGGGAATAGAATGAATTTCCAGGGGTGGATGGGCAAGTGTTAAAGACTTTGCTGGTTGTGGGGGGAAGAGGGTGGCAACTCGAGAAAGGCTCTCTGAATCTGGAAGGAAGGAAAGATTTCGTGGGTACTACAAGAGTCAGCAGTGCATCCATCTGCTGCTGGCTACCCCACCAGAGTCAGGATCTCAGATGGGTAAAAGCTGCTTGGAGGTCTATGAAGACTCAGCCTGTAGCCTGAGTGTCTTTGCTTCACATAAAGTCAGCAGAGAGGACCTGCATGAGGGTCACTGCTCTGAGAACTTCCAGAAGATCCGACATAACTTCCTATATGAAATCATTTAACAGAAGTAATGGTAATTTCAGAGGACCAAACCCTGGGTCTTTCTCATGATTTCATGGAATATACATATTAGAGACCTGTTGCAAGAAGATTTCTGCAAGAATAGGGTTTCATGAGGCCTGAGCAAAGCTCCCTCCCATCTCCACTGCCTCGCTCCTTTCTCTGCTGCCTCACTCTCTCCTTTCTCCCTCACCCCTCATGCTTCCCTCCCTTCTCCTCTACACTCACTTGCTTGCTTCTCCACAGCTTTGGTCCCTTCTGCAGTGCTTGGCTTCCTTCTATACCATCTTCTGTGCCAGGATATGCAAATTAACCTCCATCTTGGTTAAGTTAATTTGCATACTTGCTGTGATTGGCTGGGGGCATGGCTTGTGGGTGTAATGGATATATGGTCAATTTGCATATTACTCTTTTATTAGAAAGGATATATTTAAAATAAAATATTAAAAATATAAGTATATTATAAAAGTTTTTTACACTTTCTATCAATGGATTAATTGTTAATATATACAAATTATATTAAATATTTACTGTAGTCCTATAAATAAGATATTGTACCCACTGTATACATGAAAAAACCAAGTATCAGAAATAATTCATGACCTGCCAAAGATTATATATTAATGTCAAAATGAGGATTGAAACTGAGACCATTCTCTCTAATTCTCTCCCCCTTTTCAATACTGGGGCACACATATAAATACATGTATAAATGTAGGAAAATATATACCTGCAAACATAAACAGCTCTCTGTAGCCTCTACATATGTATCCTTTTCTCTCTGTATTTGTCTTTCATCGTTTTCCTTTATCTTTCTCAATAGATGCCTTTCTTTATATCTCTCTATACATTTGCAAATTCAGATATTTCTATTATTTTTAAGGCAAGTAAGTACATTTTGCTTAAAGGTACATAATCCTGAGGCAATCAACTGTCTTAGTTTGCTCACAACTGTCCAAATTACAAAACTAAAGTCCCATGTCCCAAGAAATCCATCAGGTTCAGGCAAATTGAGATAGTTGGTCACTTGAAGTTTAATCAAGCAACCCAATGAAGAGACAGAACTGAAAAGTTTGGAAGTGAAATGTGAAAATGCCTGTAACAATTCATACACACAATGAATGCAAATTTTAAATAAATACAAAATCCAAGCAACAACTGAAAAATAAGATAACCTAAGAAATTAAAATGTGCTGTATTTTTTTTTAAACATCACTCAGGGAAGAGGCAAGATACACTATATCATTCTTAAAACTGGACTATTAAGAAATATAATTTAACAAATATGTATTAGAGAAGGTGAAGGTCACCACTGGGAGAATAAAAATAGATTTCATTAAGCAGTTCATATGTGACATTCACACATATAGTCATCTGTATTTAGTTAAATGTTAACCTGCTTTGTTATTTCTGCTTTGTAATGTGTACATTTGTAGTTAAAGGAACCACTTTATCATCATAATGTTGTAAAGGCTTCATAGCATTAGGTTTTATGGAATTGATACAGTCTGATAGCTAAGAGCAAACTCAGAAACCAAACAGTCCTTGTAACTCTGGGCAAACTAAATATCTCTATGTCCAGATGGAAGAATTAAATTATGTAATACTCATAAGCACTTCTAAAAGTATATGGGGCAAGAATATTAGCTATGATGATTTTTATTAACCCATCATAATGTATTCAATCAATACTTGTATTTTATTTCCTATAAAATTATCTTAATTCTCCCTGACCAGGTGGCTCAGTTGGTTGGAGTATCATTCTGTACACCAAAAGGTTGTTAGTTCAATTGCCAGCCAGGTCACGTACATAGATTGTGGGTTTGACCCCTGGTTGGGGTGTTTATGGGAGGCAGACAATTCATGTTTCTCTCTCACATTGATATTTCTCTCTTTCTCCCTCACTTTATCTAACATCAATAAAAAAATATTCTTGGGTGAGGATTCAAATATAATAAAAAAATAATAATTTTTGAGTCAAAAATGTTTATTTATCACTATTTTCTCTGTAAACTCCTGTATATTAGAAATCAATAAAGCCATTAAAATTCAAGTTTTCTGTCATTTTTCTCCTCCTGACATTTGATGTTGACCCTCTATTTCTCGGTGCTGTTTCACCAGTGCTGCATTCCCCTGGCGTACTTATAACACAAGGTTTACTGCTACTTATAGTTTAAGGGGAACAATAAGCAATTCCAACACAGAGTCTGATGCAATTGACATTTACCTCACACATCCTTATTATAAAACTTATTATCCATTCGCTGCCATGAGAACGTTCTCAAGTGACTAAGGCTTTTCTTACAATCCCTTTCCCTTCATACAGGAGTAACTGTCCTATTGTCTCTCTTTCTCTTGTTCTCTGTCTCTCTCAATTTCCTCATATTCTTCTTGCCCTTCTGGAATCTTTACTTTTTACACTCAAAGACAATAAAGACCTGACTTCAACATGAATTATTCTACTCTCCTTAAAGGTCAAACTTTGGTGGTCAGTGTTTATTTTAAGTAGCATTTTTCTTCCCACAAAATTTCTAAATCAATGTATTGATTATAGAGAATATTTCTTGAGTCCGATTGAAAAACATTGCTTCTCAGCAGGAGAGCGTGGCTTCCTCACTTCATAAAAAAGCAGATTTTCCTTACTCTGCTTTTGCAGAGTAAGAGCTGTGCACTTTTCTATGCTTCAGTAAGCTCGCCCAAGTAGTAATGCAGGGGCAGGAAGAATAGTCTGGAACTCTCATATTTCTAATGTGGATTCTAAAGCGTCCATAAGTTCTTTTATAGCAAGGGGAAATATTTCCTTATTTGTCATGTTAAAAGCATATTAAATCAGAGGGAAACAATAATGTGAATCCTCTTTTGCACTTCCGTGTCTTCTTCCTGACTCCAAGCCACCAGGTCATTGGGTGTTTTAAATTGCCAGGTTCAGAACCACACACAGAGGCACAACTTGAGGTTCAAAGGTACAGTACACACCAGCTCTCTTAGTCAAGATTCTCTATTTCTTGCCCTCATACCTGCTTAATCTCTAGTCTCCCCATCATCTCCTTGCCAGGGAGTAGGATTCCTGGTATTCATTCCATTTCTGACCTCTCCTTATTTAGAATTTCAATTTCACATCACCTATATGTAACTTTGGTGACTTAATTGCATCCTTGCTTATTCTGACTTGGAATTGTATCTTGGTTCACTCTGTCTTTGTCGCTTTGAGAGCTTTACTCGAGAACTGGAGAAGAGCACCTTACTGGAAAAATACTGAGACTTAAACTTCAAGGCCCTCATATGCATGGACGTCTGTGAGGGCCACCAGTGACTAAGAGGGTTAGAGTACTAGTATATTGGAGAGAAGTCAGGTTGCATTTCCATATAAGCATTTATGACAAATTGTCTAACGGATTCTCAAGAGACAAAAATGTAGGTATCTGAGACTCCAATAAATGTTTGCAATTTTTTCTCATTTTAAATAAATATAACATTTAATACCAAATTTTGCATTATCTTTCTTAAAGAAGACCTCTTATATTGCATAAGTTTCAGGTCCCATGTAACCTGGACCAGACCTTGACCATCAGATCCAGATCATTCATGATGACTTTCAAGCAGTATACAGACTCAATGGAAGTATTCCTATACCATGGAAAATAAGATGACCATAAAGAGCAAAATCAGAAAATTCAGCAAATTAATTGATAATATGAGCTACCTTGAGAAATACTACCTAAGAATTAAAATACATTTGACCCTTGAACAAGATGGGGTTTGGGGTGCTAATACCATGTAGTCAAAAATTTCATATAACTTTTGAATCCCCATAAACTTTAGTCATCTCTTGCTATCTGCACAGGATTGGTTCCTGGGTCCCTGAGATGCTTAAGACCCTTGTAAAAAATAGCATAGAACAATGAATATAGTAAGCACTCGGCATCTGCAGATTCCCAACCTCAGATCAAAAATACTGTTTTCAGTTCAGGTTTGGTTGAATCATATGATGCAAAACCCAGGAATATGGAGGCTTGACTGTATATCTACTGAAAAATGTATGTATAAGTGGATCCATGCAGTTCAGACCAGTGTTGTTTAACTGTATATACCAGATTTAAAGTAGAGAGATTGAGTCCTGGGAATGTAATTAAGTTATCTATTTAAGAGGATAGAGACCATAGACACTTAATAAATCTTTTTATTTTACTTATTTATTAATTCACTCATTCATTCATTCATTTATTCAAAATCTGAATAAGGCCTTTGACCAATGTTGCTCTCCTGGCTTTGACATTGTTCTAAAGTTCTTTGAGATATTGCCACTAGGTGAAGCTGCAGCAAGGGCACACTAAGCCTTCTCCATGAAAATCTGATTGTTTTGAAGTTAAAAAGTTAGAAAACAAATAAACAAAAGCACAGTAGCTTAAAGGAGCATAGGGTTCTTTACCTCACTTAAAGATCCTGAAGGTTACTAGCAGAAGTGAGATGGTTGACTAATTGTATTGCTGCAGGCCCCACCTTCAGGGCCTTTCTTTGGGTGGCTGTGATCCTCAGGGCCACAGGGACCTCCTCCAGCCAAGCACCAGTGGGGATTGCAGGCAAGGGAGGCATGTGACAGCAAAAGGTAGAGGGTGAGGAGAACAAGCTGCTCATCCCTGTCCCTGTGACTTCTCTCCACCTTTCATTGTCCAGGACTTTGAGGCATGGCAATCAATAGGTGCAATTAAAGGTAGGAGATGTTTATTTCTGGTTTTCTTCTGCTCAAAGTACCTCACTCTGACTCCGTGGAGTGTCAGCCTGTAGCTCTCATATGGAGTAGAGGACAGGGCAGTGACTACCAAAGCTGAGAGCACCCTTATTGCTTCCCAATAAATATTTTTTAGAATAAATGAATTAATATGTGGATGTAAAAGAAGCCATAGCCTTATCAAATCTCTGACTAAAAGAGTTTCCTTTTCTAGATTTTATAAATTGGAGTGTGTCAGTATGGCCAGCACTGTCTAAGAAAGAACATGTCCTGGGTACCACAAACACAGGTGCTCTTGCGGGCACTCTCTGTGTAGGAAAGTCACTGAAATATAATAGCTCCAGGGCACTGGTCATAGACCATCAATTGTGTCCATCACACTTGGATTTTTTTCCTGACAAGCCACCTGCTGATTCTAATGCCGTATCTTATAAAGAACTCCCTTGAGAGAGAGATTATGCTGGTCAGAAAAGTAAGATCTAGTTATTATTTAAGTACACCCGAGGTTGCTATTACTATTTTACTTTAATATTATTTCTAATTATAAGGGGAGACTAAATAGAGCCATCCCTAGTGCTTGTAAAAAACCTGTTCAAGAGTGAAACTGGAAAAATCAGTAAATACTGGAGATAACTGCTTGGAGAATTACTGTGTGCATAAGGCATTGGACTATGGATGCCAGGACTCCTCTTTATCCTTTTAGAATTCAGGATTAGTGTATGGCCACTGCACTGGGCTACAACTTCCCTCTCTAGCCCCTCTCAATTAGAGAGTATCCTAGGCACCAACAAAAATGACACTCTCTCACTCCTTAATGTCACATATCACAGAGACCCAGTTCCATGCTGTGCTATCAGCCAAATTTTCCAGAACACAAATATCTTACTTCCTAGGAAAAATGATGACAACTACAAAAGAAAGGAATTAACATTAAGTAAGCAAAAGGATGGAAGAATTGTGACATTGAGAAGAAATACAGCATAGTTGGCCGCTTACAACAGATCGGCAGGGACTTGCTTCCTTAGAGTAAATTGGTTTCGTTTTTTTTTTTCAAGAGATTGTGACTAAACAGTATGAAACTATATTAATAAAGGTGAAATATTAAGGAGAAAGAGGATATTTGCATAGCCTCAAAGTTCCTCTACCATGATATTCATTAATTACTGTGGTGTCTTTAAAGTATGTTTACACATGATTTGACACTCCCCATCCGGGAGGTGAAGCGTAATCATCTACCCTTGCCTGTTGGCTGGTCTTAGTGGCTCATTTCTAAAGAATAGACAATGGGAAGGGGAAAATTCTTGTTTTAAAGTGGAGACATTTATGGACACTATCTTCAAGTGATCGAAGTTAACATGGTAAAGTCATATTAATTTCATGCACCACTCTCCCCAAATGTTGTGATGAAAAGGACACTTCACCTCTGTAGAATTATTTCTGAAAACAATTAACCTCAGTCTAATTATGGGAAAATATTAAACACATATATTTAGGATCATCTATGTAATATCCAGTCAGTGCTCGTCAAAAGTTCAAGAGAAAAAAAGCTGAGAAAGTGCCATGGATTTGACAAATCAAAGGAAACATGATGGAATCAAACATAGTGTTATACGTTAAATCGTGTCCCCCAAAAAGTCATAACCCCCAATACTTTAGAATGTGTCTAGGTTAGGAGATAGGGTCTATAAAGAGATAACTAAGATTAAATGAGGTCATTGGGATGGGCCCTAATTCAGTGCGACCAGTGTTCTTATAAGAATAGATTAGGATGCTGACAAACAAAAGAGAAATGAGAAGATATGGCCATCCACAAGGTCAAGGAGAGAGGGCTCATGAGAAATCAACCCTGCCAACCCCTAGCCTCCTGGACTTCTAGGCTCCGCACTGTGAGAAAACAAATGCCTGCTGTTTAAGCCACCCAGCCTGTGGTGCTGTATTATGGCAGCCCAAGAACATTAACACATAAAGCATCCTGGACTGATTTTTGAAGCAAAAAGAACATTCGTAGAAATACTGGTGACACCTGAATGAAGTCTGTAATTTAGTTAATGGTATTGTGCATATGTGAATTCTTAGTTTTGTTGATGGTGTTATTATTAATCCTCAACTGAGGACATGTTTTCTATTGATTTTTGGAGAGAGTGGAAGGAAGGTTGGAGAGAGAGAGAGAGAGAGAGAGAGAAATTTGAGAGAAACAACACAACAATTGTTTTCTTTTCAAACATACCCCAATAGGGGCAGATATCGAACCAGCAACCCAGTAAGTGCTCTTGATCAGAAATAGAACCTGTGACCATTCAGTGCAGGGGCCAACACTATAACCACTGAACACACTGGCCAGGGCTAATTTATTAGTTTTGATAAATGTACCAGATATTAAGATGGAAGATGTTGACATCAAGGGTAATTTAGTGAAGACTATATGAGAACTCTCTCTAGTATCTTCAAAAAAAAAAAAAAAAAAAAAAACAGAATAAGACAGGGCATCCCAGAAAAAATATAAGAATCTAGCATCACTATAAAGAGAAAGGAAAATAAAAGAGACACATTGAAGTGAGATCAGGGAAGAGGTAACAGAGGCCCCACTGTGATTTAGTGCTCTCTGCATGCCAGATGCTGAGGTGTATGCTTCATGTATACCCTTTCACTTAACCCTCAGGCAACCTTAGTTATACCTAGCATTGGCATCTCTCCTCATTTTAGTCTTGAGAAAGCAAACACTGATCCCAAAATTTTCAAAGAATAGATGCCCAGGGGATTCAGAAGGCACTTCACCTTTGAGGTATCAGTGCACTGACTCAAGGTCCTCCCCCTCAACTGTGTCCTCTATTTAATTAAAGAAATCACTCCCTCATTGTTTATACTTATCAGCAAGATGGGTCATTTCAAACTCCTCCAAAAGGCTTCTTTTCACAAGTATGTACCCTTTTGTATTGCTACTGAGATAAGGATGATGATAATGATGGTGATGAGAAGAAGGAGGAGGAAGGGAAAGAGGGGAAGAGAAGAAAGGGAAAGAAGGGGAGGAGGAAGAGGAAGAGATGATTGTTCATGGTCACTTGTTCTCTCCAACCCACAGGCTGAAACCGTATGTTGCACCTCATGTTGTGAACTCATATTGTACAAGAAAACAAGCTTAATAGTTCTGTTCTTATAAAGTGGTTTTCATTGCACTTCAAATCAGGAAAAGCACCCCATATCCTTGACAGGGCTGGGTGATCCTTTACAATAAGACTCCTGTTTATTCCTCAAGCCTCAATAAATACATACTCATAAATATGTGTTCAATGAGTGAATAGTGGAAAAATTAGTGAGAAAGTATTTGAACGCACAATTTAAATTTCTACCATCAGCTAGTGAAATAGACAATTGGCAGACTGTTAAGACAATATTCTAAGTTCTATGAGGAAAGTGTGGAGAGTACACTATGTGGCAATCAGGCAAGAAATGAAGGGTTTATGACTTGGTGTCTGAGTTTTGAGGGCATTTAGTAATTCACTCTTCATTCAAGCAGAAGAATAATGTTCAGACTCAGAAAGCAATATACACAGATGTGCAGAGATGTAAGGTAAACTAGCAATTTTAGAGAAGTATGAACTAGGAATTTTCAGGCTGACTCAGCATACTGCCTTGAACCTACTGTCACTTGAGCACAATGTCTGGGTGCTAATTCATTTTTATATGACCATGAATACTCAAAAGCTTAGAGGATAGTTAATATATATATATTATATATATAATAAAACTTGGCAGTTATTTGTCTATCAATATAAAATCTTAAATTCAGAAGACATT
The DNA here is from genome assembly GCA_027563665.1 of Antrozous pallidus. Taxonomy (NCBI): domain Eukaryota; kingdom Metazoa; phylum Chordata; class Mammalia; order Chiroptera; family Vespertilionidae; genus Antrozous; species Antrozous pallidus. Next base: position 70,991,088 of record CM050510.1, on the reverse strand, counting down.
TATCTTTTACCAGAAATAGGGTTGCAAACATCTGTAGTCATAACTGCATGTTAAGCAAAGCAAAATTCTATATTTTGAAATTTGAGCTCTAGCAGTAGAGATGGATAAAAGTCTGATGCATTTAACTGAGAGCACACTATATGATTTTTTGCCTAAGACATGAGAAAAGAACATTTAGGTAGTGCATTACTTTAAAAAAAGATAAAAAGAATGAGACTGAAACAGCTTTAAAATGATATCTAGAGAGAGTTTATGATACTCAATAGGGACACTGAACTATGTTACAGGGGAAGAAAAAGTAAAATTGTTTTATATCTCCATTCTTAAATAGTGGCAGTTGTTATTAACTGCCATAGCCTAAATATCCAATCTGGCAGATGCTTTCCAGAAAAAGCATGCATGTCTTAAATACTTCAGAAGTCTTCCCTTTTCCTGGGTTGATAGCTACTCATTTCTGTGAATACTGCCACCTTCACAATATCTAAATTCTGAAAGTTAGTAAACCCAGTGAGCATTTCCATAACATTCTCTTTTGTAGAAATTCTTCCACAAGATTCCCTACAGAAATACGTTAAATGTGGCTTCAGCCCCATTATGGACATAAGGAACAGGACCCTGAGGGATACATTTGGAACCTGTAACATGCAGGCTGAGGAACCCAGATGTAGGGAGCAGAGTGCAAGGCAGGGAGCAAGCCCTTTGTTATCAGGCAAGCCTGGTTGTCAATCAGAGCTCTACTACATATGCACTGTAAGACCTTGGGAGTGTGTCAGTTTCCTCATTTATAAAAGTATTATTATAATGCCTAAATCATATGGTTGGTGTAAAGAAAAAAGGAACTTTAAAATGTGTGGTGAAATATACCTTTAAATATTAGCAGTCATTTCCCCTTCCCATAGTATTTTATATTATCCAGCATCTTTCTATTGCAGACAATTGCACTCTTATGTCAAAAAGAATGGCAGGCAGAACATGAGAACAATATGAGTAAAGCTTTGACATTTTGTCTGGAAAGACTCCCTTCAGCATGGACTTCAGACTTGGTAGAATAATGATAATGCAAGAGGGGAATTTGCTCTACAGAAGTTAGTGAGAGTCCTTCTCACTGTGACTAGGGGGAAGGGCTGGGGCCAGCAAAGGGGAATTTTGCATAAAGCATTTCTTAAAGGACTCCTGTCCTTGCTCAGACCACCTTGCTCAGACCACCAGGTGTGGCCCTAGGATTTGGGGTGTTAGAACCTGAGAGAGCTGAGGAGGTCCCTCTTTAGGAGAAGGCAGCTCAGAGTGGGAGGTTGGAGTCCAAGAGTGTGGGAGTGTGGGAGAAGCAACTCTATGAGGCAGTATTGGGACTAAGTTAGAGTAGAATGTCACAGCCTGAGGCAGGTAAAAAGGAAATGTGGTAAAAGATAGGTAGCTGCTATTTACCTTGAACAAAAGAGGGGGACTGATTCAACAAGTAAATATTTCAGGATAATGGAAGCCAGGTTTTTCTGTGTTTGAAAGGGGATGTACAAATATGAAGAGAGAAAGCTAGAATGAATTACATTGTGCAGCACTGGAAACTGAAGTATCAGTGTGAACTCATGGTTTTCAATCTAAATAGAAATAAACTGAGGTGTGTGTGTGTGTGTGTGTGTGTGTGTGTGTATTTATGCTAGCTCTCTCCTTTGAGGGCTTTGGAGTAGCATCCAAGAGACTATGAGCACACTCAGTGCCCAGGTCTTGCTTTCTAAATAACATCTTCTATTAAAAGGATCACGGATTTCTTGGAATAATGACCAATTGATTATAGGGCCCAGAAAGTATGAGATGACCCTGAAATATTTTGTAGTAACAGAAAATGAGAAAGAAATCAAGGAATGATGGAAACACTATCAAAGTGCACATTCTTTTCTTGACAAAAAGACAACTTGGAGTGGCCTCTATTAGACAAAGCTGAAAAATTAAGCATACAAATAAATGATAATTAAGACAAATTATACTCTAAGGAATAAAATAGGAATACATGACTCCTTGCTGATATAAATAAATTACAAGTGAGTAATTGGAAGGAAGATAATGTTATCTGTACTGCAGAATGGCAACAAATAAAAGTAGAAGGAATGGCCCTAACTGGTTTGACTCAGTGGACAGAGCATTGGTCTGTGGACTGAAGGGTCCCAGGTTTGATTCCTGTCAAGGGCATGTACCTTGGTTGCGGCAATAATCCCAGTAGGGGTGTGTGCAGGAGGCAGCTGATTGGTGTTTCTCTCTCATCGATGTTTCTAACTCTCTATCATTCTCTCCTCTACTCTGTAAAAATCAATAAAACATCTTTTTTTAAAAAAAAAAGTAGAAGGAATGATTGGATAGGAAACTTACCTTTGTGATCAAATTAATCATAATTATAATAATGAATATGTCCAGGAAATGTTAATGATACTAATACAAAACTGTAATATTTGATGAAGAGTTATATATTAGCATAATCTCAAAGTATCTCTGAAAAATTGCAAAAGAGGAATAACTTCACAGTGGAAAAAAATTTGAACTCATTATTTTAATCAAAAGACTAAATTTAACATCACCAATTATGGGATAAACCAATATTGTGAACCACCTGATAGGAGGCAATGAAAATAACACAGAATCTCTTTTGTGATATTACTGTCTAAATTAAATAATCTGAATTTAATCATGAACATACATCAAGCTAGCACAAACTGAAGAATATTCCATAAAATAAAGAAACTGTAATTTCAAAGAACAAAGTTTATCAAAGTGAATAAAGTTGGAGGAACTATTCCATGTTGAAGATATGACAATTAAATACAATTGCAATGCATTGGAGTTAATGTGTCAATGGTTAATAATTAATATTAATTTTTTGTTTTACTTTTTTATTTTAATAGTTCAATTATTGTTTAGAAGAATGTCTATGTCTAGCATGGTGTCATCACATGTTGGCAGTTTATATTCAAATTAGAGGCTCAATGCATCAAGATTCGTGTAAGAATGGGCCTTCCTTCCCTCGGCTGCTGCCACTCCTTCACTCTGACCAGAGCCATGTTCTTACCTTCCAAAACTGCCCAAACGCCTGGAGCAGCTGGGGTTGTGCAAAATGCCTGCATCATCACCATGGCGAAGACTCAAAGGTCCCACCCAGCCAGTGGCCGCTCAGTGCTTGTGTATGCAAATTAACCTGCCATCTTTGTTGGGTTAATTTGCATACTCACTCTAGATTGGATGGTGGGCATCACAAAGGTACAATAAATTAGCATATTATGCTTTTATTAAAGTGTAGATGGTTCAATTTGACTTGAATTTTGTACTAGTTTTATGATTTTATGTAATTTACACAATGGAATACCATGCAACCATAAGAAAGTATCTCTTAATCTTTAAGAAAGCATGGAGGAACTTGGGGAGTACTATGCAACACAAAATAAGCCATTCAAAGAAAGAAAAGTATCACATATCTCACTTGTATGTGGCGTGTAATGAGCAAAATAAACTTATGAAAAAAATAGATCCAGAGACATGGAACCATGGAAAAGAATATCAGAGGGAGGTGGGGCAGGAAGAATAACCAAAGATATGCATCATCCATGGACACAGATTATAGTGCAGTGAAGACCTGGGCAGGGAAAGTGGGGTGGAGGAATCAATGGGGATAGATGGGGGCACATCTGTAACACTTTCAACAATAAGGAGAAATCCTACCTAATAAAAAAGTAATATGCAAATTGACTGTACCTCCAATGAAGCCACACCAACAACAACACCCACCAGCCAATCAGAAGCAAATTATGCAAATAAACTCTAACCAAGATGGCTATAGCCACTGAGAGCAGAAGGGAGGCTTGGTTTTCCCTGACAATGAAGGAAGCCAAGTTTTCTACCTGCTGTTGCCAGCCTAGGCCTCCACTCAATGCTACGAAGTTCCAATTATAGAAGATACATAACCCCAATAGAAATGGCGGCAGCCACAGAGCTGGAGAGAGAAAATGCTAGGGTTGTCAGGGCAATCAAGGAAGCCAAACTTTTGCAGCCCTAGCCTAGACCTCCACTCTAGGCTACAAAGTTCCAAACAGAAATGGCTGTTGCCACATAGCGAGCAGAAGGCTTGGCTCTGCTCCAGCTTACAAAATTCATTGTAAAACATAAATTAATCCCAGATCCCAGGGCCTCTGCTTGGGTTGTTGGGGGCTGTGACCAGCCTGCAAACCACCACAGGGCCCCCTGCCCAGGCTACTCCATACCCCAAGGGAACCCCAGAACACCTTTCAGGGCAAACCAGCTGGTCCCCACCCATGCACCAGGCCTCTATCCTATCTAATAAAAGAGTAATACACAGACTGACCATCACTCCAACCCACAAGTGGGCTGCCCCCATATGGTCAAAGATCCTGCCCCCATGTGGACACAAGATGGTCACCACAAGATGGCCAGCAGGGGAGGACAGTGGGAGGTTCCAGACCTGAAAGGGAGGGTGGTTGTGGGCTATCAGGCCAGCAGGGGAGGGCAGTTGGGAAGGACCAGACCTGCAAGAGAGGGCAGTTAGGAGTGACCAGGCAGGCAGAGGTGAGAAGTTGGGGAAAAACAGGCTGACAGGGGAGCCAGTTAGACATCAATTAGGCTGGCAGGGTAGTGATTAGGGGGTGATCACGCTGGCAGGAAGAAGCAATTAGAGGCAATCAGGAAGTCAGGCAGGCGAGCATTTTGGAGCCAGCAATCCTGGATTGTGAGAAGGATGACCGACTTCCCGTTTAGGCTTGATCCTATGGGATCAGGCCTAAACCGGCAGGTGGAAATCCCTCGAGGGCTCCCAGATTGGAAAGGGTGCAGGCTGGCCTGAGGGACACCCCTCCTGCCCTCCTGTGCATGAATTTCATGTACCAGGCCTCTAGTCCTATCTAATAAAAGAGCAATATGCAAATTGGCCATACCGTGCCCACCAGCTAATCACGATCAAATATGCAAAGAAACCCCAACCAAAATGGTTGTGGCCACCGAGAGCAGGAAGAAGGCTTGGGTTTCCCTGGCAATGAAGGAATCCAAGCTTTCCACCTGCCCTTGCCAGCTCAGGCCTCCACTCAATGCTATAAAATTTCAATTATAGAAGATACATATATCCAACAGAAATGGTGGCAGCTGGAGAAATGGAGCTGGAGAGAGCAGAGGCTAGGGTTGCCTTGGCGATGGAGGAATCCAAGCTTCTGCAGCTCTGACCAGCCTAGGCCTCCACTCTAGACTACAGTTAGACATCAATCAGACTTACAGGGGAGTGATTAGGGGGTGATCTGCCTGGCAAGCAGACGCAGTTAGAGGCAATCAGAAAGGCAGGCAGGCGAATGGTTGGGAGCCACCAGTCCTGGATTGTTAGAAGGATGTGCCAGATTGGAGAGGGTGCAGGCTGGGCTGAGGGGTGCCCCCTGTGCATGAATTTTGTGCACTGGGCCTCTAGTAATATATAAAAGCTATAGCAAAAATTTTTCAAAGTTATCCTACATAATAAAAGGCTGATATGCAAATAGACCTAACTCCAGAATAATCAGTCACTATTATGTGCACTGACCTCCAGAGGACAAATGCTCAATTTTAGGAGTTCCCCCCTGATAGTCAGTGTGCTCCCACAGGAGGAGTGCCACTCAGCCAGAAGCTGAGTTTATGGCTGGTAACATCCCCCAAAGGTCCCCAGACTGCAAGAGGGTGCAGGCTGGGCTGAGACCCCTCTCCTCTTCCTCCACTATGAGTGGACAAATTTCATGCACTAGATCTCTAGTTTGAAATAAAAAGAGAAAAAGATGAATGAGACATTTAGCAAAACTAATAGATGGCTGGTGTGCAGCTTAACAGGACTTGTCTACAGCAATATCTTGCTTCTAAATCACTAGGTGTACTTGGATGAGTCCTTCCTCCTTCTGGGGCATTAGAATAAGAATCTGTTGGGCATTATAATAGTTTCCTGGATTCAGACACCTTAGAATTTTAGAATGTGGGCTTCTGTACAGAAGCCAATCTTTGTGAAGTTATGGTTGTGTGCTAAATTAAGTTTTTGTAGAGTAAGTTTTTGCCAAAGTTGGAATGAAAAGATTCCTTCTTCAGTTTGCTCAAATACAGAAACACTACACTTTGAGCAGAGAGCTTTGCCTCTGTAGTTGGTGTACAACATAGTGTTTATGCTTACAATTTCCAGTTTCTAACTCCACCAATGATTTAACATGGTCTGACAAAGAGACAATATGTTTATGGGCTCATATTTCTTCCCTATTCAACCTCAAAATGCAAATCCGGTGTAGGGGCTAACTCAGAAGGGAAATCAAAAGATGGTTGGACATTTTAATATACATTATAAAAATTTAGTCCCTATGGCAGTGAACATAAAACACTTAAACTATATCCTTAGTCTATCTTATTTATATTTATATCTACAATGCTTAGAATACTAAATAGGATATAGCAGACAAGCAGAAATTATTTGTTGAATGAAATCAACAAATAAGTGAATGACAACATGCATAGATGAAAAAATACTGTGTTGAATATGCAATTTTATTGAAGAAATATTGCTAATTAAGTTAATTTATCTCTGGATGGGCTCCATATTAGCCAAATGTTTTCCTCTTATGAATTTTTAAATATATTTTATTGATTTTTACAGAGAGGAAGGGAGAAGAATAGAGAGTTAGAAACATTGATGAGAGAGAAATATTGATCAGCTGCCTCCTGCACACCTCCTACTGGGGATATGCCCACAACCAAGGTACACAACCTTGAATGGAATCAAACTTGGGATCTTTCAGTCTGCAGGTGGAAGCTCTATCCACTGAGCCAAACTGGTTAGGGCCTCTTACGATTTTTTTATTTTTTTAACTTTATTGTTCAGTTTATTAATTACATTGTTTGCCCTTTTTTATCCCCCTATATCTCCCCTCCACCCTGTACCTAGCCCACCCTCTGCCCTCACCTCCCCCTCCCCACTGTTCTCTCCCATTGTTGCAAGATTTTTGTCCAGTCTCTTGCTGTACTTCCCACAACTCTTTTCTCCCTAAGAATTGTCAGTCCATTCCCTCTCTATGTCCATGTTTCTGTTATATTCACCAGTTTATCCTGTTCATCGGCCTATCAATTCACTTGATTTTTATGTTCATTTGTTGATAGATGTGTATTTGTTGTTCATAATTTATATTTTTAGCTTTTTCTTCTTCCTCTTCTTAAAGAATATCTTTCAGCATTTCATATAATATTGGTTTGGTGGTGATGAACTCCTTTAGCTTTTTCTTATCTGCGAAGCACTTTATCTGACCTTCAATTCTGAATGATAGCTTTGCTGGATAGAGTAATCTTGGTTGTAGATTCTTACTGTTCATCACTTTGAATATTTCTTGCCACTCCCGTCTGGCCTGCATCGTTTCTGTTGAGAAATCCGCTGACAATCGTATGGGTGCTCCCCTGTAGTTAACCAATTGTTTTTCTCTTTCTGCTTTTAATATTCTCTCTTTATCTTTTGCTCTTGGCATTTTAATTATGATATGTCTTGGTGTGGTCCTCTTTAGATTCCTATATTTTGGGGTTCTGTGTACTTCTTGGGCTTTTAAGTCAGTTTCTTTCACCAGGTGGGGGAAGTTTTCAGCCACTATTTCTTTAAGTAGGTTTTCATTGTCTTGCTTTCTCTCTTTTTCTGGTACCCCAATAATTCAGATGTTGGCATGCTTGAGGTTGTCCCATAGGCCCCTTACACTATCTTCAATTATCTGAATTCTTTTTGTTCTTGTTTTTTCAGCTGAGTGGATTTTGGTTCTTTGTATTTCAAATCTTTGACTTGGTTCTTGTGGCCCTCTGGACTGCTTTTAGGACTTTGTGTAATATTTTTTATTTCAGTCTGTGTATGCTTGATTTCTAGTTGGTCCTTTTTCATATCTGTGAGGGTCTCATTCATGTCCTCAGAGGTCTTGTCCATTTCCTTGAGGGTCTCATTCATTTCCTTGTAAGTCTCATTCATTTCCTGGTTGGTCTTGTTTATTTCCTCATAGTTTTCATTAAGTTCATCGGCCTTTTCTAGGAGCCTCTTGAAAAGCCTTATAACCGTGGTTTTGAGATCTATGTCTAGTCATCTTTTTTCCTCCATTTCTTTCACACCTGATTTCTTTCCTTATCTCTGCATGGTGGCTGCTTTATGTGGTAGATGTCCTCTAAGGGTCAGTGGCACAGCCTCCCCAGTTACTTGAGGTGGGTACTCTTACTGCAATCCTTTATGGGTTGTACAGTATTTTTGAATTTAAACCCAGCTTGTTGTTGTTAGCCCTAGGAGGGTTTGACCTCCAGGCCAATTGTCTGTGAAGGGAGACTCTGTTCAGGTTGGATGGGCGAAGTCTCTGAGCTGCACAGGCAGCTTCAGTGTCAGCTACGTCCTATGCGGCGCTCGCACACGCAGGTCTCTGTTGGATGGGGATGGCTGCAGGCACCTCCAAGAGAAAGCTGCTAGTCGCTTCCCCTTGCCAGACAACTCTGCCTCTCCCCAAATGAGTCTGAACACCCAAAGTCTTGCCCAGGGTTGTAAAACAGGTGGTTTCCGGGACCAGGAGACAAGCCTCCAGGGAGCAAGTCGCTCATCTGTGCTGTTGCACAGTTTACTTGCGGCAAACTTCTTTTCCCAGCTACCTGGTTTCTCGGCAGACCCAGAGTCCTCTGCTGTGCCGGGCTTCCAGGGTGCGTCCCCCGGACCTCGGACCTTGCCTGGCACTGGGGAATCCGTGTAGTGGGACGTCTCAGCCCTCCCCGTTGGCGAAATCCAGCCGGGGTTGCTGCTTCAGCCCCAGCCTGTGAGCGTGACCAGGATGGCTCCTAACCTGTTTCCGTCTTCAAGGCTGCGATCCCGCCGCTCTTCTGAGTCTCAGTGTCCCACCTTTACCTTTATTCGTGAAGTTTTCACTCAGCCAGCTTTCTGGTTATTCTGGGCGATGTTTGCCTTGTTGTTATGTTGTAGTCTCTGAATTGTTGCAAGGGGCAGAACAATAGGTGTTCACCTATGCCACCATCTTGGTTCTCCTCCAGGCACTAAGTCTTCCTCTTATGATTTCTTTAAACCAAAAATATCACCATTAAAAAAACAATCTTACAAATTAGGTGCATCTATTTAGATAATATATGTCATTGATTGCTAAATCTAATTAAAATTAATTAATTATGTTTTAATAACCCTAATCTTTACATCAGTGTTAAAAATACTTGTGTTGCTTTCCACCAGTCAGGCCTACAAGCCATTGTCTGTCCTTGTCCGTTTGCCAGATTGCAAATCGGTTTGTTACATCATTATTGTTTCTTAAGACACAAGAGAGAGAAAGGGGGAAGAGAAAAAGTAGAGATTTTTCTTTTTAAAATAATATATTTTATTAATTTTTTTTACAGAGAGGAATGGGGGAGAGATAGAGAGTTAGAAACATCAATGAGATAGAAACATTGATCAGCTGCCTCCTTCACACCTCCTACTGGGGATGTGCCTGTAACCAAGGTACATGCCTTTGACCAGAATCAGACTTGAGACCTTTCAGTCAGCTGACCAATGCTCTATCCACCTAACCAAACCGTTTAGAGAGAGAGATTCTCAATGAAGTTTTCTTTATGACCAGTAGCAGGTCAATGTTTTCCTCATATAGGTCCCATACTTTTTTGGTAAGTGAATTTCCAGTTATGTTATATTTTTGATTACCATATAATTTTTTTCTCATAAACACCATGTTGTATATTAATTGTTCAAGGGCATCCCAAATATAAAAGGATTGCATTTCAATGATGGAAAAATTATTATTTTCATAGCCACATCTTATTACTGCTTGCTTATAAAATAATATAATTACCAGGCAAAATCAGACATAACTTCAGACTAAGAGTAATATAAACTCTATTCAAATGCCATACATATTGTATTAGGCATTTAATTTCTCATTTATGTTTTTTATAATATTTATTTCAGAGACATGGGTATCAGGACTTGCTTTGAGATGGCAATCATTTTTCTTTAGCCCATAATAGAGTTTGTTAGTGTAGACTAATCATGAAACTTTACCAAGATTAATCCTTTGCATTTAAAGATGAGAACTTTGATGATTCACAAAGGCCAGAATATGCTATTACAATGGAAGAATTTTATTTATAAAATAATTGAATTTGAGTAGTATAAATTCTTCTCACCAAAGCACAGTAGGTTTTATTCGTATTCAAGACTATGAAAAATTAAATTAAAAAGGACAGTGGGGGGGTGATTTCTGAATTTCCCAGAAACCAAAGCCAAAATAAAGCCATAACCAATTATAGTGCCCATTTTTATTTGATGACCAGAAGGCTCTCCACTTTCTTCTATACTCCTGTGTGTTTTAGGGGATGGGTTGATAGTGTGAGAAGTACATTTCCTAGAAGTTATTGCCAGTTAATTCTAGCTTACATTTCACCATGACAGTTATGCTAAGAGATTTCCTTGCAGGACATGGCATAGTCCACAAAGGAGGCTTTGCAGCAGCTTCCCAAAGACTTACAGGCAGGCACTTGCTTCAGTGCTGCAGGGTCTGCTATTCCTGCAGATGCACATGGCTTCTTGCTTCCCTGAGATCATTGTTCGTTTTTCTGACTTCACCTCATTCTTCACAGATATATTGTAAGTATCTAACTTCTTATACTAAATCCCTGAAATGTTTTCCTGAACAAATTCTGATAATGAAATATTTGGTACTTGAATATGGTTAAGAAACAGTCACTGAAAACTTGGAATCCAAGATTGATTGCATGGCAGATGCATTTACTGTTCAACTACTATCCCTATGTCCCCATACATTTCTTATTCTTCCTTCAATTAAGTGGGGCCTGGTATCTAGTTCTGCTCTGATGAGCTCACTGAGGAAGTTACTGACATTGCTTCTGGTATAAAAAACAACAGGATATTAAATGGATATTGCATCATTTTGTTGCCCAATTCTTGTTTCTATAGGCAAACTGATTTTGCCCTAAGGTGTCATTGTCTACCTACCTGCTCCAGTAGTTTGAACAATGTTGTACTAAAGACCTTGATGTTATAGCCCAGTACATTCCAAAAGTGATTCTCTTACTCTTGTTTTATCTTATATTTTGAATGCAAGACAAGTGTGCTTCATACTATAAGAATTTACTCTTCATATGTATACAAGCATAATTACACACTGAAAATAACAACAATGTGCAGTTAACAAAATGCATCCATTACATGTTTGTGGATTGGTTTCTATATATAATAAGTATGTTCTTGAGATGTAAAATTAAGTAAAACTATGGCCATATTGAACATTAAAAGTTATCTGCACTTACTACTTTATTTAACAAATATCTCTTTAGCACCTTCTTTGTAAAAGGTATTGTTCTAGAAACACTCATCTATGACCACATGTCTTACTTAACTAGGGTTGCCATAATAAAATACCACAGACGGGTGGCAAGAACAGCAGAGATTTATTCTCTTCCAGTTCTGGGGATGGTAAATCCAAGATCAAGGTGGGAGCAGGGTTTATTTCCATGGCCTTTTTTCTGTGCTTTCAGAAAGATGTTTCTTTCTGATGTTTCTTTTCTTATAAGAATACTGATCCTATTGGTTGAGGGACCCACTCTTATGACCTTCATTAACTTTATTATTACCTCCTTAAAGGCCCTCTGTCCCAATAAAGTCACATTGGGGGCTAAGTCTTCAAGGTAAGCATTTGGTGGAAGAATACAATGCAGGCCATAACACACCCAAGCATTTTTTTTTCTCGAGGGGGGTCTATATTAAAGAAGTTGTAAAATTGTTTTCCAGAATTATGCAAAACTTAGGGAGCATGCCAATTTTTAATATCTAAAATATTCACTACTACAGAATGATTTCCAGATGCTGGTCTTATAATTTTAATGTTAAAACAGTATTTACATAAATTATATAAAAGTTGTTTTGTTAATTTAATAATGCAAAGTTTTTTTTTAGTTTTTATTTTCCAATACTTGGTTTACTTTATTGTCAGTATTTTCCTCCTAATTTCAATATTTTAAAATGTATCTTCAAAACTGTTAATTTTTAAGAAGAGTATTCAATATACACAAAAGTAAAAATTAGCACTAGAAAGTAATTTGAAAGGTCATGTACTTGTAATCTTTGCAATACTGGAACAAAGTGAATCTGGCATTCTGTTGGATGGGGCTATGTGGAAGATGTGTCTACTCTTTTGACTTTATATATTTTATCAGTTGGGTTCATTAATTATGGCTGCAGTCTGGGAAATTTCCAGTCCATTTTTATTCTGGCACACATCAAATAATTTAACTATGGTGTCAAGTAAAAGTCTACAAAAGAATTAAGAGAACAGTGGTATTTTTAAATTTTATTTTTAATCTTCAATATTGAAAATATTACATATGTGCCCTTTTAACCCCACTGAGCTTTCTAGCCCACTCTCTTTCCCCATCCCAGTCCTTTTCCACCCTATTGTCTGTGTTCCTGAGTTATGTATATATGCATACAATTCTTTGGTTGATCTCTTCCCACCTACCCACACCTTCCCTCTGAGATTTGACAGTCTGTTCCACGCTTCTATGCCTCTGGATCTATTTTGCACCCTTCTTCTGTTCATAGCAGCATAATTAACAATAACTAAGATCCAGAAACAGTCTGGATCTTAGTTATAAGATAAGTGGATAAAAAATGTGGTACATTTACACCATGGAATACTATGAAGCAGTAAAAACAGTTTATATCTTACCCTTTGATACAGCATGAAGGGACCTAGAGAATATTAAGCTAAGTGAAATAAGGCAGTCAGAGAAAAACAAGTATCACATGAACTCACTTATATATAGAATCTAATGAACAAAATAAACTGAGAACAGTAGTATTTTAAAATAGAAAGATTTGTTATCAAATGAAATGCCCTTTATTGTATTCGGATAAAAAGAATTATGGTTGCTTTATATATTGCCTAATTATTTTATAGCCAGGTGACTATAAAGGAATTTATCTGCTGAGATGGATTTCACATGGTCAACAAAGAACCGAGAGATTTTACAAAGTGAAAATTCAATGTTTCCTTACATTGATCTTTTCTTCTAATTCATTTAAAAACCAGTTGTGTTTACTTCTGTCTTAGATATTCAGACTACTAAATAGAGCACAGTAGACTGGGTGATTTAAACAACAGCCATTTATTTTTCCTAGTCCTAGAGGCTGGAAGTCCATGATCAGGGAGCCAGCATGGTGGGTGCCTGGGAAGGCCCCCCTCAGGTTTACAGACAGCATCTTCTGCTTGTGTCCTCACATGTTGGACAGGACAAAGTGTTAGGTCTTTTCCACTTTCTTATAATGATGCTAATCCCATCATGGGACTCTGCTCTCCTAACCATATTACCTTTCAAAGGCTTACCTCCCAATGACATGATATTAGGCCTTCAACATATGAGTTTGGAAGGACACAAACATTTAGTCCAAAAGTCATAGCAAAGTTTTAGTTGTACTTATAGTTTCTGTTCAAGTATGTGTTCTTTTAATGAGATTACATTTGTTTCTTTCTGTTTTTATATTATTGCAAAAAGATACCAAAAATAGAATTAAAACAATTTTTAGTAACCTGTCACTTTTTCAAATATAGAACATGTTCCTTTCAACTTTTTTAGTCTTTCTCAGTGGTTTGCAAACTCTAGTGCACATCAGAATCAGTTGCAGCAAAAATTGCCACCAGATTCCCCCAGAATTTCTGACTCATAGGTGTGGGATAAAAAGGATTTTTACACCTATGTTCATTATTTTCCATCTTCTTTCTTTCTCTACATCATTCTGAGTAATTCATTTAGATTTCTCTTCTAGTTCATTTATTTTTTCATCAGTCTTGTCATTATTCAATATTTCTGAAGGAATTTTGAATCCTGAAAAGAAATATTCCTTTTGATGTGAAACTTGAAAAGGAATTTATCTGCTGAGAAGGATTCCACATGGTCAACCAAGAGCCCAGACTTTATCTATACATATAAAGAGGTAATTTGCCAATTGTCCGTTACAGTGTCCCCATAATTACCAATTTGCATATTGACAGTCCAGCAGGAGGCTGTGCATGCAGCAGGAGGCAGGTGGCCTGAGCCAAGTTCCCGGGGTCTGAGGAGAGTGCCTGACAGGAGCCCAGACTGCAAAGAAGAAAGAGAAAGCAGCCAGGGGGAGCTCCTCCAATCACTTTGCATTACCTCAGCCCTGGTTCCCTGAGGCGGGGGTGGGGGGAATGGACAGATAACCTACCCAAGCCCCCACAGCCCTGGGGGGACCTGGAGGCTGACTGGACTAAGAGAAGACCCAGCCTCTGGGTAGCTGCAGCCTGTACCTCCAACTCCCGATCTCTTCCCCTGCTACCACCACAAGGGGTGCCCACAACAATAGCACACTGGGGATCACCCATCAGTGCCCCTGAGGCACATGGGGCCCATGGCCCACTGCTGTCAGGCCCCCTCTGCTGGAGCCAAGGCACACACCTCTATTCCCTACAACTTCAGACCCAGGTGAAGGCAGGCCTGAGTGGCCACCCAGGATCAGACCCTTGCCCCCTGCAGCAGCAATGCCATCTCTGCAGCGGAAGCATGCTGAACCTCCCTGGAGGCATGGCTAAACCTGCCCTACTAGCCCACCTGGCTCCACCCTGGTCCAGCCCCCCTCCCTGCTCCAAGAGATTGGAGCCCAGTCCTGAGCACTTAAAGCTGCAAAACAGCCAGGTACAATTTAGAGAATGGTGCCAAGCGGGAATGTTTGACAGTTATTCCCCCTTTGGCCTCACTACCCCCCTAAAGTCCCCCTAGCACCCTTCCCCCACCAGCACTTCCAGGGAACCACCGCTACAGGACTGCTGGCCAGAGCCTGCCCCTATAAGGCCTGCTTCCATAACTACAGTCCCAGGAAACAATCATACCTTCCTCCCCTCATCAGCATCTGCTACCTGTGAGGGTACCTGTGAGCTTAAAAATAACAATCCCTTCCCGTTTAGACATCACTTACTTGACGAAACATTTCTAGGTTTATTAGCTCAGAACCTCCTCATGACAACCCAGGGAGGTAGGCAGAGAAGATGTTACGATTCCTGTGGTATATGTGTGTGTATTCAGAAATGAAGCTCAGAGAGGAAAAGTGTTAAGCCCAGTGGTTCCCAAGGTGCAGCACACACCCCAAAGGGGGGTGGGGATGCAATTTGATTTTAAGTAGGGACAATTCTAGGATGAGTTAACAGTGATTTTTTTGCATTTCTTATGGTTCTAGGGGCCCTCATCTATAGCGTATAATCCTATATAATAAAATAGAAACATGCAAATGTGACCCTACCTTCGCTAAGCTACCAGCCACACACCTGGCACTGGGTCACCTGGGGGCGTGGCAAAATATGGAACGTTTCACAAATTTTCGTGTCATCTTTGTGCAGGGGCCAAGCACACTATGAGTTCCACCCCCACAGTATTTAATGGCCTGCAAGATACCTCCTTTTCAGTTACCGTGACTGAGTCACCTCCTTCTGAGGTGACCTTGGGACAGTTAGGGGAATTTGATGCCTCGGGATCCCCTCACGAGGCTCGTATGTTGGTTGCTCTGATAGTTAGGCTGTGACTGATCTGCGGGGTTTACCTGTCATGTGGGACATGCAAATGAGTGCCCAGGGCACCTTGGGTAAGGAGCATGAAGCAGGGCTGTGAGTCATCAGACCCAGGTGCTGGGTTGTGAGCTCTGAAGCCAAGCGGCAGTTTGGGTTCATGCCCCCAATTCAGTGCCCACAACAAGGTTGGCCGCTGGCCTCTGGAGCATGCAGAGACCCTGGTATCTGCTGCCCTGTGCAGCCCAAGGGTCCCTACATGCCCCCCTAGCCCGGTGCCCAAGACAGGGCTGACTGCTGGCCTCTGGAGACAGGGATGTTCCTGCCCTGACCCCAGCAGTTTGCAAGCTGCACTTCGGGTCCACACCCCTAGCCTGGCACCCACGATAGGGCTGGCTGCTAGCCTCTGGAGCATGTGGAGACCCTGATGGCCACTGCTGTATGTGACTCAGGGGTCCCTGCATGCCCCTAGCCCGGCACTGTACGTAGGCCCTGAGTGGCAGGTGTCCCAGAACACTCCCAGCCACTGCGGGACTATGGGTGCAGCAGCCAAGCTGCTGGGGGTGGGCTTTGAAGCCAAGCAGCAGTTTGGGTCTATGCCCCCAGCCTGGAGCCCATCACAGGGTTGGCTGCTGGCCTCTGGAGCATGCAAAGACCCAGGTGGCTCAGGGGTTCCTGCATGCCCCCCAGCCTGGTGCCCATGACAGGACTGACTGCTGGCCTTCAGAGACAGGAATGTCCCCGCCCCACCCCCAGCCACTTGTGTGTGCTCTGGAGCAAAATGGATCAGCTGCCTCCTGTACACTCCCTGCTGGGGATGTGCCTCCAACCAAGGTATATGCCCTTAACAGGAATCAATCCTGGGACACTTTAGTTTGCAGGCCCATGCTTTATCCACTGAGCCAAACTAGTTCCAGTGTAAACACCTTTTCTGACCACTCATTGGCTAAGCTCCTGTAAGCTGCCACTTGCAGTGTTCTTGGTAACTTGGGTTATAAGAATCCAAGAAGGTGATCTAGGTTTTTCCACCACACTCCTGGAGGAAAAAAACAAAGGTCTGCTGCTGGAGGAGCTAAGAAGTGTTTTATCCTGCCCTAGCTGCTTTGGCTCAGTGGATAGAGCCTCAGCCTGCTGACCACAGGGTTGGGGTTTGATTCTGATCAAGGGCATGTACCTAGGTTACAGGCTCCTCCCTGGCTGAGGCCCAGGTCAGGGCTCATGTAGGAGGCAACCAGTCAAAGTGCCCCTCTCACATTGATGTTTCTCTATGTCTCTCCCTCTCTCTTCCACACTCTACAAAAATCAATGGAAACATATCCTCAGGTGAGGATAAAATAAAGAAAGAAAGAAATGTCATATCCTATGAAAGACACATCTTGAAAATGCTTAAAGAAAGTTGTCATTTTTTCACAGTGAAGGGACTAGAGTGCATGTTGATGAAAACACCTTGGCAGCTGCAGTGGCTGGCAGTGGCTGCAGCAGGGTAATGGAGTTGGCACTTTCCCTTGATCAGCCCAGTCACCTCCCACAGAGGGTGGCCAGACTGATGGGGAGTGGGCCTCAGCCATCAGTAGGACATCTCCTGAGGGCTCCCAGTCTGTGAGAGAGGGCAGGCTGGGCTGAGGGAACCCCCCACCATGCACAAATTTAGTCTCTGATACTTCTATTATAGAGAAAGAGCAAATAGCAATATTAAATTACTTCCTCTAATTAATATCCTTTTAATGTGCACAAATTTTGTGCACTGGGCCACTAGTACATAATAATAGGCTAATATGCAAATGATTGAATGGTGGAATGATTGGTTACTATGATGCATGCTGACCACAAAGGGGCAGACACTCAACACAGGAGCTGCCCCCTGGTGGTAAATGTGTTCCCACAGTGGGAGGGCCACTCAGCCAGAAGCCATCTCATGGCTGGTGAGCACAGCGGCAGTGGTGGGAGCCTCTCCCACCTCTATGCTAAGGATGTCTGATGCTTAAGCTGTCAGTCAGTCAGACATCCCCTCAGGGCTCCAGGACTGCAAGAGGACACAGGCCAGGCTGAGGGACCTCGGCCCCCTGCAAGTGCATGAATTTTGTGTACCAGGACTCCAGTAAATAATAAGAGCCTAATGGCCACGTGCTGATGGGGCTCCTGCTGCACTTTATAGACCTGGCAAAACGTCAGACTGCTTGTCTGTATCAACCACTGCAGGGAAGCCCTGGTTCCATCTTCCTATGGTTCCATCTAGAAATGTGCTGTCCAATCAGAATTATACAATTTAAATGCCTAATTTACACAAAATGGATGCAGTTGAGATACCTGGGTGGAAAATGTTGCCATAAGAGATGGCCTCCCTTATGTCTTGATGGAACACAATTTAAGCTGTTATTTGAATCTGTGTCTCCTGGAATTCACTCTTTTTTACTCAAATAAATTCTTTTATTCCTTATTATAGTCTAAAATTAATTTTGGCATACAAAATGAACAAATGTTTGGCTCATTTAGAGGCAGCCTGCTTTACTATTAATCTCCACCCATCTATTGAGCCCTTGTGCAGGTAACTCAAGTTCTGCATGGTCCTCAAGTGATTTATTTATATATTCTCTAATTCTCTAGTCCTTCCAGGGAATAAGTCCCAACCAATACCATATTCCTGCCATGCTATCTTGGAACTGAGCTTCATTGATGCCAACTACTTCACTAGTTGGATTAGTTTTCTATTGCTGTGTAATAAGTCACAGCAAACTTAGTGGCTTCAATAATCTATGTTTATTAACTCACAGTTTCCTTTGGTTTGAAGTCGGAGCATGACTTAGCTAAATGCTCTGCTCACGATTTTACAAGGTTGCAGTCGAGATATAGACTTGGTCATGTTCTCATCTAGAGGCTTAACTGGGAAAAATATCTGTTTCTAAGTTCATACAGGTGGCCGGCAGAAGTAATTGCTTTGTGGCTACAGCACTAAGATTTCCATATCTTAGAAGCCACCTACAGTCCCCTACCACATGGCCCTCTCCTTGCGTAGTTGAGAGCACAGCAGCTGTTTCTTTATGGCAAGAAGGAAATTCCCTTGCTCCATTCTCTCCAAGGCAGAATCTTACATAACAGCATAATCAGGATTGACATGCCCTCAACTTTGCTGTGTACTATAACTTAGTCAAGGCAGCAGCATCCCATATTTTTTGCCATAATGTATTGGTTAGGAGAAAGGAAAGTTCTCCCTAGAGTCAAGGGGAAGGGATTGTCCAGGATATAACACCAGAGAGTAGAGGTCATGGTAGCCACCTGAGAACTTTGCCTGCCGCACAAGATTTTCTCCTGTAGCATCTTCCACATATTTGGCTCTGTAAAATAAGATTCCTCACTACAACAATGGCTGCTTTTCTGCTTCCTGCCCCATCTCAGGGTGCAGGTCTAATTTTTGGTCTTAGCAACGTCTACAAAGTGTGAATCTAACAATCCTAGCAATAGCCCTCGTCAGTTTGGTTCAGTGGATAGAGCATTGGCCTGCAGACTGGAGGGTTCCAGGTTTGATTTCAGTTAAGGGCACATACCTGGGTTGCAGGCTCGATCCCCAGTGGGTAGCAGGAGGCAGCCAATCAATGATCCTCTCATAATTTGTGTTTCTATCTCTCTCTCCCTCTCCCTTCTTCATTGAAATCAATAAAAGTCTATATTTTTAAAAAATCCTAGCAATACATCACAGCATTTTCTCTGCATAATACATCTGAAGTAGTGAAAATAACAATTGTCATTCTGATTTCAGCATTATGGGATGTGTAAGAACTTAGAGTATAATAATTTGATATCTCAATCTCAGTGTAATAATATAGTGAGGAAAAATAACACAACACATAAGGATGTGCTAATGCAATAAAAGCATTTAATATGTGGCATATGCCCAATCATTAACAACTATCTTCCATTTTATTAGTTTATCATCTTCTGCTTTTGATGTAAGGTCTAAAGTAAAAGTTTTAAAAAATCACATGAATATCTGGAGTTTTTTTTATACCAGTGACTTGATAGTAAGTTCTTTGTTCTTTACAGAATAAAATGAAAATTTGAATCTCTAATGCTATATGCAAAATATTTTACCAAATCTACCTACCATTTCATTCTTTATTTTAAAACCATACAAACCCATACAGTTATCAACAATGGGACAGATTAATTAGTATATTTGTAGTGATGTTTATCAAGATAGGAAAATGTATATGTGGATATCAAACTTTATAGTTAATAAAGAAAACTTCACAAGGAAAAAATTGACTAACTCTGGGCAGTCCAGGGATAGCAAGATGGAGTTATCATCATCAGAGATCAGAGTTCTTCCTAACAGTGTCACAGGAAATAATGTATGTGTAGACTAGCACAACATTTGTCATGGTCTGTGATTTTTGAGAAAAATATTTCTTCCATACACAGACAAGCTCAAAATTTCATCTCAGGAAAAACTGTGCAGTCTTCTTCGTTAATTCCTAATAGGATTTCTTTGGATCCAACTACCTATAAGCTAAGGTTTAAATTCTCTCTACCTATCACACACAACAAACAACAAATGATAGCGGGATGTAGCCTAGAATTACCATATTGAAAAATGTCATCATAATGACACTGATCAGAAAACATTTGCAATCACTGACCATCCATTAACCACAGCCTGCTAGGGGACTGTGTAGATGCTGCCTGGACTAGCCCAAAATGAGGCCTCATGTCTGCTCTTTGGAGAGAAACTATTTTATTAATTATTCCCTGCATGCTCTGTGCTTACTTTTTGGAAATCCATTGTGTATGTATGTGTGCATATATCATGCATGTTCATTTTCCTCCAAGAATAATAGAAGCTCACTAGATTTTCCTTCTCCCTTATGAAGCCTCTATGAATTCAGAACCACTTCATATCCTCTGGTTTCACATCCTCTGGTCTCTCAGTGGCCAGAAATTAGGAACCAGGTATACCTACTTTCAATGCAGGCTAGGAAATATAATCTTTTTGTTGGGTATACTGCTGTCTTTAATAAATCAGAACCTTCTTATTAAGGAAGAAAGTACTAAATATTAGGAACATAAGCTATTGCCATAGAGTTCATTATATCATCAAAAGTCCTTCATGAGTATGGATAGAATGTGAAGAAATGTTGTGACAACAAGAGGAAGTTGATTAAGACAATTATTATAACTCTGACCGGTGTGTCTCAGTGGTTGGAGTGTCTTCCTGTACACCAAAGAGTATTGGGTTTGATTCCTGGTCAAGGGTGCATACCTGGGTTGCAGGCTTGATCCCTGGCCCTGGTCAGGGAGCATGTAGGAGACAATTGATCAATGTTTCTCTTTCACATTGATGATTCTTCTTCTTCTTCTTCTTCTTCTTCTTCTTCTTCTTCTTCTTCTTCTTCTTCTTCTTCTTCTTCCTCTTCTTCTTCCTTCTTCTCCTCTCTCTCTCTCTCTCTCTCTCTCTCTCTCTCTCTCTCTCTCTCTCTCTCTCTCTCTCTCTCTCCTTTCCTGTATATCTTCCTCCCTACTTTCCTTCCACTCTCTAAAAATCAATAGAGAAAATGTCCTCTGGGGAGGATTAACAAAACAACAATTATTGTAGTTGTAATTATCGCCATTACCCAGTATAAATTAACTCTATTTGGAAGAATATTTAAAAAAAAGATTTTTATTGATTTCAGAGAGGAAAGAAGCGTCTCTGAGATAGAAACATCAATGATGAGAAAGAATAATTGATTGGCTGCCTCCTGAGTGCTCCATACTGGGGATCAAGCAGAAACCTGGTATGTGTCCCAACTGGTAATTGAAACATGACCTCCTGGTTCATAGGTCTATGTTCAATCAATGAGCCATGTTTGCCAGGCTATTTGGAAGAATTTTAAAGATATTATGATAGTGCAGAATTCCATACAATATCATCACTAGTTGACAACCTACAGTGTGTAAAACATGCTCAGACATCAGTGACATTCTTATGGAGAGATGAGAATTATATTAGTAATTGGTAAGTGAGGCTCAGGTGGAGATTCAGATTGTGGGACCCACATAGACCAAGTTACAATGTCTAACATCTTGATAAATTTGATGTTGACCCAGGTAAGTTGTGATCATGCATTTTTGTAAATATGTTCTATGTATAGTGGGCTCATATGAATTCAAGCAGGGTCATTGATATGTAGGTGGTTCTAAAAATGTTATCAGCGGCCAAAGCCAGTTTGGCTCAGTGGATAGAGCATCGGCCTGCAGACTGAAGGGTCCCAGGTTCGATCCTGGTCAAGGGCATGTACCTTGGCTGCGGGCATATCCCCAGCAGGGGGTGTGCAAGAGGCAGCTGATCGATGTTTCTGACTTTCTATCCCTCTCTCTTCCTCTCTGTGAAAAGTCAATAAAATATTTAAAAAAATAAAAAAATAATAAAAATGTTATCAGCGAAGTCATCCAGAAGTCCAACAGTGCTGAGTGAAGAGTGGCAAGGGTTGGACAAGGTTTATATCAGATACACCAGGCAGACTGATGTCCCTGAAAACAAGCTGGAATCAGCTCAGAAATCAAAGCTAAATCTAAATCATGAGAACACACAAAGTGAGGGTAACAGCGGGGCCTCAGCTCAGTGGAATTAAACATGTGTAGGGCTTACCGCTAACAGATCAGATGTTCTATCTATAATACTGAAAGGAGTTTTAGAGGTAAAAAAGGCAAGTGTTGGGAGTTTTAGGAATTAGGGGTTCCATGACAGAGGAAGACATAGTTGGTTGGGGGCTTGGAGCTGCTAAAAGGCATACATTCTCAAAGAGCAAAAGGTACCACAGGATAAGGAGAAAGGAAGACATCCATTCACAGAAGACAAGCCATAGGATATGGGGAGAAAGAGGAAACAAGCTTTCACAGGGGAGAGAGAAATGGGGAAAATGGGAGAAAGAGGAAAGCAGATTTTCAGAGGGGATAGATAATTCTACCACTGAAGAGGGAGAGAAGGAGGGGCACCACGTGGTTTTAAGCTTTGAAGTTGATATTCTACCAATGAGAAGGAAGCATCTAGAAACAAAGAACTGCAGCCTTTATAAACCTTAGGAAAAGGGGGCTTAGTGGGCACACACTTTGGGGCTCCCCCCTACCCAATGTGGGAATCTGTATTTGTTTCAAAAAATTATCCACCTTTACATATGTCACTTTTTGTCCATGGCTTCATTCTTTGATTCCACCTGGACAAGAACAAGGGAAAGAAGAAATCACCCTTGCAACCTATTCAGAAAGAAACCACTCGATTTAATGCTAAGAAAATTCAAGTCCTCTGCTCCGTATCATTCCTGCAAAGTCACCTCATAGAGATCATATTTTATATAATGTTACCCACTTGCTCAAGAAGCATAGATGGTTTATTTTTGCCTGTATCACTTGCTTTCGATTTTACACTCACCTAGAAAGGGAAAGGATAATAGCATAATTATAAGAAAAAAAGTGAAACCAGGCCAGAGCAGGAGGTTCAGATGCCTAAGTTCTGTTGACCAGCACCTATTGTGAGTCATGTTAGTACTTCTCCTCATTTGGACTCTGTTTTTCATTTGTCAAATGAAGACTTTTGAATTTATGGCTCCTGATATCTCTTCTCCCTGGAAACTTCCATCAATCTAGGAATATTTAGTTTTTAGTTATCTATAAAAAACTTGATTCCTTATCAGTGGCCCTCAACCTTTCTAATGCCGCAACCCTTTAATACAGTTCCTCATGTTGTGGTGACCCCAACCATAAAATTATTTTCGTTGCTACTTCATAACTGTAATTTCGCTACTGTTATGTATTGTAATGTAAAGATCCGTGTTTTCCGATGGTCTTTGGCGACCCTGCTAGCGGTTCTCAACCTGTGGGTCACCTAAGACCATCAGAAAAGACAGGTATTTACATCATGATTCAAAAAAGTAGTAAAATTACAGTTATGAAATAGCAACAAAAATAATTTTATGCTTGGGGGTCATCACAACATAAGGAACTGTATTAAAGAGTCGCGGCATTAGAAAAGTTGAGAACCACTGATTTACATCCTGCTCTTTTTATTCCACCTTATGTGGTGAGGGGACCTTTTTGAGTGTGTCTGAATAAACCCTGTGTGTGATCATGACCTCCAGATAAGAGCCCAGAGGTGACTCCTGCAATGATAATGTAGCTGCGCCCCATCTGAAGTCCCCATGCCCGTGTGAAAGGGAGCTCCTCACACCGAGGTCCCAGGGCAGAAAGCAGATGCTCTGCCTCATGACTCCCCTCATCTCCACAGGAACGCTGCCTCCTACAGTGGACAGTGTGGCTTCTGTGCCTCTATGAAGTCATGGTGAGTTCATTAGGAGACATCACTTACGTTTCTCTTTTGTTGCAGTGACAACTTAATGGAGTTCAGTCTAAGCCTCTCTTTTCCTGGCCTTTCCCCTTTTCTCATTTGAGTGAACAATGGGAAATTTAAGCACTGACAGTTGGAATTTTGTGAGTTCGGACACTAGAGCAAAGGGAAAAAGATACCGTGCAAACGGATGTTCTTTTTTAGTCTTTAAAGCAAAAGTGGCTTCTTGAGACTTGGTATCTATAACACTTTAAAATTTATTTGACCTTTCCCAACATTAACTGGGATGATCCAGACATTTTAGCAGGGACTCTATAGTTTAGAGATGTATTTTTCCTGCTGCTTGCAAGCAACAGAAAAGGTTACAGTAGTTTAAATAATAGAGACATGCTTGTCCTAAATAATAAGTCCGAGCTCTGTGACTGATGACTTTATTCCAATCACTTGAATATATTGACATTAGTGCTTATTTTAAACTCTTGGACTTCATTAATTTTTTTTTTATTTTTATTTTTGGTTCGTATGGTCACAAAGCAGCATCTACTTCCACAGGAATCACATCCACATTCCAGAAGAGGGAAAGGCAGAGAGACTTTTCAAGCAGCCTGTCACATTTCATCAGGAAAACAACATGTTTTAGGAATTCTTAGAGACTTTTTCATTTTAATGTTTCCTTCACTGGGGTCAATATTCCACACAGACATCTGTAGCTGGAATGTGTTTTGGTAGAAGAGGGTCATAGATGGTGAAGTAACCCAAAGCTTCTAATTGTCAAGTCAGACTCATAGGAATGAAAACTCTTAGCCCACCTTAAGCATTATTAGTAATCTCAGGAATTCAGACAATCAAGAAGTCCAGAAGCAGCCTGAGGGCTCAAAGAAATCAAAGCAACTCCACAGGTGTTTTCCTTGTTTGTGTTTAATACTAGACACACAATTGGGGTCAGAATAGATAAGTTATCTAAGTTAAATACAGGAATAGAAAGAATTTTATCTCTGACTCAACTTCATTTTATATGCTGGTTTTGTCCAGGGAACCATGTCTCATACATCCATAAGGGATTGTTCTTTATTCTCCTCCCCCTCCTCCTCCTCCTCCTCCTCCTCCTCCTCCTCCTCCTCCTCCTCCTCCTCCTTTTCTTCCTCCTCTTCACCCGTTTCTCTTGTTACAGGCAATCCTTAAAGAGACATCCTTGTTTAATAGAAAATAATCCCTTTTCTAAAAAATATTATTACTAGTCTACTAGAGTCCCAGTGCACAAAATTTGTGCATGGTGTGTGTGTGGGGGGGTGTCCACTCAGCTCAACCTGCACTCTCTCCAGTCCAGGACATCCCTCTCACAATCCTAGACCACTGGCTGCTAACTGCTCATCTGCCTGCCTGCCTGATTGGCCTTAATGACCCCCTGCCTGCCTGATCACCCCTCACTGCTCCTCTGCCAGCCTGGTTGCTCCCAACTGCCCCCCTTGCTGGCCTGGTCGCCCCACACAGCCTGCTGCTTGCTCATTTGGTCACCCCTCACTAACTCCCCCTGCCAGCCTTGTCCCCCCACACAGCCTATTTGGTCGTCCATTCAGTTGTGGTGGTTGCTTAGGCTTTTATATAGATAGATTTTTCTCAGAGGTCTAGTTACTCTGCTGTCAAGGATATTAGGCAGTGTCACCCATCCTTACTTTCTTTTCCCTAAGAATCTCTCCCTGGTAAGGGAAGTGAAAAGATCAAAGGTTTAATTTCTCCCTCTTCAGACAGTTTCAAACATAGAGACAATAAGCTAATTATATTCACTGCTATGGAAGCTCTCTATAACTTTTCCCCCAGTGGAGAAGCTATTTATAAAATAACCAATTTGAAGTCAATATCATTTTTTTTCAGTGACATTTAGATTGAATAAAAGAACACTACCTTTGAGGTCTACTCTTTTCTCTGAATTATCTTTTATCCTTTGCCATTATTATCCTATATTATAAAAAGGTAATATGCAAATTGACCATCATACCTTCACAAGAGGCACCCATAGCGGAGGTAGGGCCAGCTGCTCCATGTGCCTGCTGCAGGAATCCCCTCAGCCCTGCTGGAGGCCTCAGATCCTCTTGCACCCTCCACTGACTGACAACTTTCCCAGGCTCTTCCAACAAGCTGCCTATCCTTCTCGTCCTCCCTTCCCTGAAGCTGAAGCCTGACACGTTATAACTCATGTCGTTGAGAGTATCCTCCATTCCTCAGCCTGGGCCGGCTGTCCATGCACCTGCTGCTGGAGTACTCCAAGCTCAGCCTGGGGCCTCGGGTCCTCCTGCACCCCCCAGTGACTGAGATGCAGGCAAACCTTGGATGGTGGCTGCCCAGCTGCTCAGGGCCAGTCCAGGCACAGGAAAGCTGCTGATGGCGGCTGCCCAGCCGCCCAGGGCTGGCTCGAGGCTCAGGTAACCAGGGCCACCTGAGGCAGTGGCAGCAGCATAGATGTGATGTGGGTGTTACTTTCCCCTGATCACCAGGTCACCTTCTGCCCCTGAGGGGTCCTGGACTATGAGAGGGAGCATACCAGGCTGAGGGATCCCTCGTCCACTGCATGAATTTTCATGCACCAGACCTCTAATTAATTATAAAAAAGTAATTAATGATTGTTTAACTATTATGCTATATATCTAAACTAATACAAAATAATATTGAATATAAACTGTGATTTTTTTAAAAATTAAATTAAATAAGTAATTTATTTTCCAGCAGCTCAGTTGAAGGCTTTTTTGTTGATTTTACTGCCCATTCTATGTGGCTCAGTAGTTGACCATTGACTCAAAAACCAGGAGGTCACCTTTCTATTCCTGGTCAGGGCACATGATAAGTTGTGGGCTGGATTCCCAATAGAAGAAGTACAGAAAGCAGCCAATCAATGATTCTCTCATATCATTGATGTTTCTTTCTCTCCCTCTCCCTTTTTCTGTCCAAAACCAATAAAAACATATTTAGAAAAAAGGAAAAACTATTTGCTTATAATTAATGGGTTTTTTTTATTCATGCAACAGATATTTTCTGGGCACCTATAGACAAAGAAATGTGTAGATGCTAGAATCACAATAGTTAAGGCAATGTATGTAATGTTAGTCCTTCATGAACCCTACATCCTAGTAGTGAAGTGATAAAAACATAAGTAATTATAAAATTACACAATTACAAATTTTGATCAACTTTCAGGAAAACAAATGGTGGCATCCTCTAATGGATCCGGATGGGAAATTTTCCAATAAAGGATTTCTTTAAAAACAAGATATATAGGATAAAAAGAGGTAGTCATGAGAAAAGCAATCCATGTCAGAGTAAAAAAATACTGATTTATTTATTAGTGTAGGCACTTTTTAAAATACCATCCAAATAATGACTTTGTTTGCAAGTGAGTAAGAGTTTTCGTAATTATTCAATTTCAACTGGTAGCTGTGCAAGGCTGGATTCAAGTCGGCACATACATATTACATTTTCAATTGCACTCAGCCTTAGTCTTCTTCTCTGTAAATTGGGAACTAAACAGTTATTTGTTAGATAAATGGTTTCCATTTTCAAAACTGACATTTTACTGTCCCTGTTGTCTTATGTCCTAGGGTTATCACATATGATATGAGAATATTTTCACAAGGATAAAGCTAAAAAGTGTTTGGGCTTTTTTTTTAACAGTGATATACAACATTGAGCACCTCATTTAACTGTCTCCTCATCCATAAATTGTTATGATGATAATAGGTAATGTTTTGATACCTATCTTGTGTTCAGTGCTTAATGTGCAATATCCCCTTGAGACTTGCAACTTAACTTTTGAGTTATGAATTATTATTTCACAGATGAAAGGACAGAAGTTCACCTGCTTTGACTAGAATTTGCACTACCTCAGCTTTGTATTAAACCTCCGTGCTGCTGCTGCTAGACTGGGCCTTTCCACTGTGGTATTTTTACAAGTGTTTATGGAATAACTTCTGAAACACTGTGAGTGTGGAAAATGAAACTACCACCACAGAGGAGATATATATATATATTAATTCTAGAGCCTTGAATTGCCTACAGATCATGAATCCCTAGTTTGAATCCTTCCTTGGGAATTTTGGCATGTGACAGCATATGAAATAAAGGTGCGGGTTTCATGCTTATCTTCTGCCCCACTTAGCTGAAATCATTCACCCCCTAATCTTTCAAAAAGGATTGTATCTCACTAACCAAAAAAGTGCATGCCCATCTCGAAAGACTGTGTAGTTTCCAATCTGGACCACCAGGCATTTAATAGGTACTCACTCTGTATGTTATGGTCTCACTCTGAAAACAGATTCATTCCCTCTAATAAGAATATCCCTGTCTATTCTTATTTTAAATACAACTGGAATATTAATGATCATGTTTCATGCCCACAAGGTAGTGAAAAGGTTAATGTTATGAGGAGAGCTAAAAAAATGACCTAGAAGCACTTTGCCATACTGCAGGCCAGAGAGTGGGAGTGGGAGCAGTTATTACACACATCAGGATTCCGAACTCTTCAGTCAAGCCCTTCTCACCTCTTCATAATGAGACTGAATTATTCTAATTGGTTTGCTTTCCTGTCATGTGAGGGCTTTGCCCCATCTCTGGCTATCTCTGTCCCTTCTCCATCACATTAATAAGGTTATTCACTTCCTTAAAGAAGAGGAATAACGAGGTCAGAATTTAGGTCTAAATTAATAGTACTTTGTTATTTGCATCCTGCATGGAGCTCTCTCTTATTCCCAGGTTAAAGAAGTCTAAGGTTGAAATGAAACTAATGGGGTTCATTCACACAAGGAAAGCATCATCGTTACAATATGAGCTCAGGCCAAGGTATTGGGTGTTCTTGCTTATGGCTTATAATAGTTTCTGTATTTTCCTCTAGAGTAAGAGAAATATCACAGAGGCAATCAAGGGCTCTGTAAATAATTCTCAATCTAGAATCTTAATTATGAATTGTAAACATTTGTCATATAATCTTAACATTAACTCTTTGGGCAAGCACTACCTCCATTTTAGTAGATAGTTAGACAGAAATGACTGAATTATGAAAAGTTCTTCTGACCCAAGCAGTAAAAGTATTAAATCTCTTTGTTTTCTGGTACAGTACCTCTCTTACTCTTTATAATTAAAAATCAGTTGATTAATTCAGAACCCTGCAGAAATTTACATTTTGTACTAGACTTTTCAAAGCCAAATATATTGGCCAGATTTCAAAGGAAAATTATACATTATATAAGATTTTTCATTACCCTTTGAGTAGGAAAAAAAATGAAGAAAAATAACCATCACAGTTCATTAAATAAGAGATTGATAATAAAATGAAAAGCAAGTATACTATTAGGAATTGGTTTAAAGTCCTATTATAGTAGCTATTTCTACAAGGTACTAAATACATTAAATACAAGACATTAATAAATACTATTCATCTATATATTAAATATGATTATCCTATATAATAAAAGCCTAATATGCAAATAGACCAAATAGTGGGATGACCGTTTGGCTGGGGGCAGGGCCGGCAAGTGGCTGCATGAGGCCAGTCAACACAGGTGCCAGCAGGCAGAGAGGGGATGGCAATTGGGGGGTGGCAGTGACCTGCAGTGGCAGAGGGGCAATTGCCTCCCACAGCAGGAGGCCAGACTGTGATTTAGGCCGACTCCCTCAGGAGAGTGGGCCTAAGTTGTCAGTCAGACATCCCCTGAGGACTCCTAGTCTGTGAGAGGGCACAGGCCAAGCTGAGGGACCCTCCTACCCCCCCCCCCACTGAGTGCATGAATTTTCATGCACTGGGCCTCTAACCCCCCTTCTTTCTATGACTTCTCTATAATGACAACCCAGCACAACCCAAGAAATGATCTCATTTCACAGATACAGTAAGTGGCTCCCAAAGGCAGCAGTTCGCTAAAGCTATTCAAACCCAAAAGAGGATGCCAAAGTAACCTAAATGGTACTTCAGATTAGACAGATTTCATTTTTATTGATTTCAGAGAGAGGAAGGGAGAAGGATAGAAAGACAGAAACACCAATGATGACAAAGAATCATCAATCTTCTGCCTCCTGTATGGCCCCTACTGAGGATGAAGCCCATAACCCAGCCAGGCTTGTGCCCTGACCAGGAATAGGAGGAACTTCCTGGGTCATAGGTCTACACTCAATCCCTGAGCCACTCTGATGGGGAACACAGCTTTTACTTTTTTAGACCAGGTTTGAAACACAGTTCTGGACGTGTGTGTGTGTGTGTGTGTGTGTGTGTGTGTGTGTGTGTGTATGTGTGTGTGTATGTGTGTGTGTATGTGTGTGTGTGTATGTGTGTGTGTGTATGTGTGTGTGTATGTGTGTGTGTGTATGTGTGTGTGTATGTGTGTGTATGTGTGTGTGTATGTGTGTGTATGTGTGTGTGTGTGTATGTGTGTGTGTGTATGTGTGTGTGTATGTGTGTGTATGTGTGTGTGTATGTGTGTGTGTGTATGTGTGTGTGTATGTGTGTGTGTGTATGTGTGTGTGTGTATGTGTGTGTATGTGTGTGTGTATGTGTGTGTGTATGTGTGTGTATGTGTGTGTATGTGTGTGTATGTGTGTGTGTGTGTATGTGTGTGTGTATGTGTGTGTGTATGTGTGTGTATGTGTGTGTGTATGTGTGTGTGTGTGTATGTGTGTGTATGTGTGTGTGTGTATGTGTGTGTGTATGTGTGTGTATGTGTGTGTGTGTGTATGTGTGTGTATGTGTGTGTGTGTGTGTATGTGTGTGTGTGTATGTGTGTGTGTGTGTGTGTGTGTATGTGTGTGTGTGTGTGTGTGTTTCTGTGCTCCTACATGGTTCAGGCCTTTTGAATAATGAAAATTGACAGGACATGAAGATAGAGAATATTTCTTCTCCCTAACAGTCATTTGTTCAAACTCTAAGGGGAATAAACTCAGAGACACTTGTTTGTTTGTTGTTGTTTTTTCCTTCAGAGTTATTTTTCTACCATTATAAGGGCAATATGGTCTAGAGATGGGGGTTTATATTTTTCTCTCCCTTCACACAATTGCTTACATTCTGGGGTACAGGACTTTCTTTCCTCCTCAAGAGAGGATTTGTTTACATTCCCGAGTAGAAGATAAGGTTTTCTCTCTTTATCTCAGAAGAGTGAATGGAAGGCATGCCAATAGATCTCTACACATGAGTTTGTATATTCTGTGATTCGTCTCCCGTGATGAAAATTCTGCTGCATGTTCAAGTGAGTTCAGGTTCTCATTGAATCATCTCATGGAAATCTGAGGTGTCAGGCAATTATTTTATTTACTATGTATGCAAATAAAAAATCAGTTTTCTATACTAGAGATCTTGTGTACGTGCACTTGTGTGGTAAAATACACAGGACAAAATTTATCATTAAAAATATACAATTCAGTGACATTTAGTATTTTCACAGTGTAAATGCAAGCATCACCACTATCTAGTTTCAGATCATTTTAATCACTCCAAAAGAAAACTCTTCAACCATAAAAAAAAGTCACTTTTCATTATCACCTCTCTGTAAGCACTGGCAACCACTAACTTGATTTTTGTGTCTATGGATTTATCAGATCTGGATATTTTATATAAGTAAAATCATATAAGATGTGGTCTTTTATGTCTGGCTTCTTTTACTTTTTATAGTTCATCCATGTTATAGCACACATGACTATGTCATTCCTTTTTATGGCCACATAATTTCAGTGTATGGATATACCACATTTTGATTATTCATTCATCAGGTGACAGACATGTGGGTAGTTTCTATCTCTGTGCTTTAATTAATACTCTTGCTAGAACATTAATGTACAACTTTTGGTTTCAACACTTCTTTTAATTTTTGAGGGTAAATAACCAAGAGTAGAATCGGTGTATCATATGATAATTCTATGCTTCACTTTTTGAAGAACCCCCAAAGTGTTTTCTTTTATTTCTTTAATTTCTTTTATCTATTTTTATTTATTTTATTTTTCCATCATAATTTATTCCTTCTATGATTTCTTCCACCTATACCACTTTTTCACCTCCACCATTACCACACTGTTGTCCATGTCTTTTTTTCTCTTTTTTGCTCATTTCCTCGACCCACCCCACCATAGCTGTCTGCTTGCTCTTTGTTTAGGAGTCTTTCTTTATTTTGCATTCATTCAGTTTGTTCTACAGCAGTTATAACATTTTACATTCCCACCAGCAATTTGTGAGCCTTCCAATTATACAACTGTTATAATACTTGTTATTAAATATTTTAAAAATCATTATAGCCATCCTAGTGGGTTTGAAGTGGCATCTTATTGTGATTTTGACTTGCAGTTTCTAATGATTAATGATGTTACCATCTTTTAATATTCATGTTGGCCATTTGCGTATATTCTTTGGGGAAATAGCTATTGAAGTCCTTTGTCCATTGTTTTCTCTTGGTTTATTTGTCCTTTTTATGTTGAGTTATTAGAGGCCTTTATATCCTGGCTAGTTCAGCTTTATCAGATATGTAATTTACATATACTTTTTCTTGTTGTCTTTTTGCCTTCTTGATAGTGTCCTTCAATGCCAAAAAAATGTTTTCATTTTATTAAGTCCAATTTATCTAGATTTTGTTGTTATTTGTGTTTTTGTTATTTGTGTATTTATTGCTAAATCCAGACTCATGAAGAAGAACCATATGTTTTCTCTCCAATTCTATTTGTATTTTCCAAAGCAAAATCACTATCAAAGAAGGAATAGATGATACTGAAGCAGAAAGCTTACAGGGTCAAACAGAATACCTAAGGATTGGCCAGGATTCCCAGCCCTTCCCCTCTTTCTTTCTGTTTTTCAGTTCTGAGAAGTTGGACTGGAAAATTGTAACCAAAAACACCACATGTTTGGCAGCCTGCCACAATAAAAGCCAAACTATATGTAATACTTCAAACAATTGAAAAAAAAAAGAAAAAAGGTTTTATTAAGGTGCCACATAACCTGGGAAAATGGTAGATTCTTGTCTCAAAAATCATCTCTCCTTCCTGCTCTAGCCCCTAGTTCTTATAGGGAAGTGTGGGCTTTTCCTATCCAAAAGCTAATATCAGGGCATGCTTGAGCCCTGTCCACTTATTTTTCTAGTTTTTGGTGCTCTTGAGCCCTATCATGTGTTAATTTGTGCAGTTATTCAGTGTTTGGTGAGTTAATATTCAAGAAAAAATATTCATTGTTATTAAAATGTTCTATTATTTTATGTTAACAATGACTCATTTATTTCAGCTCTTTGTATTCAGCATGTCTCTATCTAAGCAAACCTACATTTCTATGAAAATGGAAGCCCCAAGAAGTGGTGGCCCTCAAGTGGCTTGCCTTGCTGCTTTATTAGGAGTTTGGTTTCCCTGGCTTATTTGAGAACTATCCTTCTGATGTCCTGGGCAGATCATATGGCTATCTAGTTTAATATAATCACTGCCTCTAGCAATTTTAAAATATTTTTTGCTGGCAGGCAGAAGAGGTTAAGGGCAATCAGGAAGGCAGGCAGGTGAGCAGTTGGGAGTCAGAAGTCCTGGATTGTGAGAGGGATGTCCGATCTTGGTAGGAGTGGGCCTAAGTGGGCAGTTGGACATCCCTAGAGGGGTTCCAGATTGGAGAGGGTGCAGGCTGGGCTGAGGGACACACCCCCACATGCACTCATTTTGTATACTGGGCCTCTAGTATAATATAAAGTACATTGTTCCAAGAAGATTGGCCAATATATATTCACTCACACTAAAAAGGTTCTGTATATTATTACCCAAACCACTTTATATTAAAACATAATTTATATGCAAAATTAAATAATAAAAATATTTTTCTTTCAATCCCAGAGATGGCTGATGTATCTTGAGCCTATTCTGTTAGATTGGCATTGACTGAAGTACTTTATTGGGAAGGATTATGATAGCAATTCATGTCAGAGTGGCTATCATGGATTCAGAATAGTGGAAGCTTAAGTATTTATTATTCCTAGCTATCTCTTATTCTGAAAGCAAATTGAAATTAAAAAACATACTTATTTTTTATTCTAAACATCTAGAGACATACTATAGATATTAAGAACTTAATAGATTTTATAGAATGGATTAGTGAATTAATGATTAAATAAATAATATAGTAAATCAAGAACAGATTCTTTTTATAATCTATTTATATATAGATGTATATCCATGTATATATGTATATGTATGTGTGTGTGTTTGTGTGTGCTTGTGTGTGTATACATGAGATTAAATAAGCAAGTAAAGCCCAGCAATTCATGTAACCCAGGGGCACTCATCAAAATCCCTGGGAGAGCTTATTCAAACACAGATTGCTGGACCCAATCTCCAGAGATTCTGCTTCAGTAGGCTTTTGTTAGAGCATGAGAATTTGCACTTCTAACAAGCTCCCTGATGCTGCTGCTGGGGCTGCTCCTGCTCCAGGTGCAACTCTGTGAGAAGCATTAATGCAACCAAAAGGTTCATAGATGAGCTCGATGCAGAGAGAGCTGGGTCTGGGAAGTCAGTTTCATGGAGACACAACTTTACTCTATCTTTGACTCAGCTTTTTTCTATGATGAATTCATTTTCAGGCTAATATTTCCAGAAACATCTCTTAACTCATGTAACCATTATAGTTGCATGTATCCAAAGAGAAAGAGGACCTTCTTCTTGATGGTGTAAGCAGAATCACAGGGCTGATGCTGATTTGTTCAGTTCAGGTCAAATGTTCACCGCATACAATTGAGATTGCCATCAGATGAAAGAGGAGCAGTATTTCAAAAGGAAATTAAATGCAGTTGGATAAAAACCAAGGTGTGCAGCCATAATATGAACTATATGTGTAAATGCAGTGCTAAACACTGAATCTCTGAGCAGAGCTTCTCACCTCTTCTCTTTCTCATTCTCTTCTGACATGGGTCCACAGGAGCTCCAGTTCTTACAAGAAAAATCTGTCACAACAGTATCTGAATAGTCAAGCAGATATTCATTAGAAACACTTAGAATGGTTTTAGTCCAATAGAAATGAGAAATATAAAATTTTCCAGAACCAGGATGACTCAGATAAATCCTTAGTGGTTAATAAAAAAATCCCTTAAATGTTTTGCTTCCTTAAATAAAATTTAATAAGAAGAGCACAATATGACCTAAGGCTACTTTTATAAGGGAATAGGTATTAAATAAATCTACATAATTATTATCCTCATTTCTATTGAAATAAATTAGAATGGTACAATTGTCTTAAGTGACAGAAGGCATAAGTGGAGGAGCCAAGGGTCAAAACCATGCAGCTTATATTTGAATGCATGTTACTGTAATAATTAT
Organism: Antrozous pallidus; assembly: GCA_027563665.1. Classification (NCBI taxonomy): domain Eukaryota; kingdom Metazoa; phylum Chordata; class Mammalia; order Chiroptera; family Vespertilionidae; genus Antrozous; species Antrozous pallidus. Next base: position 70,955,898 of record CM050510.1, on the reverse strand, counting down.
AGTATGCTAAACTGCTCTGAGGTAGTCCCCATGTATCTCAAGATGGATGCTAAATGCTCCTTTTCCTTGTAATTATACCTGCCATTGCACGGGTGGATAATAGCATAGACACATCCATGAATTTGCAATTTTCTGACTAGTTAGAATGTGTACAATAATGATCACACATGTTGCTTTTGTCCTCAACTATATCTCTATTTCAACTATATCTGGAAAGTAGATTCCTGTGACTCCTGGATTCTCTCCCTTCACTTCTAGTTTTCCGATGGCTTCTCTACTGCTGAGGCCAGCTTTCTTTCTTCCTCTTGAGCTCCTCCTCCTTCTCTTCTTTTTATTTATTTATTTTTTCTTTGTTGCTATTTGTATTATCTCCTTCAGAACAGCTGTGTCTCTCCAGATATTGTTGGGAGTTTTTGCCTCATGAATGTAACCATGATAGACAATCTCAGTAAACAGAACCTTTTAGAGCATCTAAGTGAAGAGGAAAGTATGATTGTCACTTCATCACTGGAGCACATGTTCCTGATCCTACAATGCTCCAGCCAATCTGCCCCATATTGTGGGAGCAATTCTCATTCTGTGGAATCATATGTCCACTTTAGCTGTCTTCTCAGAGATTTTTTTAAATCTTTATTGTAGAAAATGTTACACATGTCCCATTTTACCCTCATTGACCTCTCTTAGCCTGCCCCTGCTCCCCTATTTTCTGTGCCCATGGGTTATGCATACATGCATACAAATTCATTGGTTGATCTCTTTCCACCTACCCACCCTCCCTTGCCTTCCCTCTGAGGTTTGACAGTCTGTTCCATGCTTCTATGTCAGATCTTTAAGAATCATCTGAGGAACAATAATAAAAGTAACCAATCTTCTTTATTTATTTACTGGGGACTGGTATAATCTCTGTTCATACATATACCCCTTCCAACTTCCCCAACACCTTATATGATGGTTATAATTATTAGCCTCATTTTCTGATGAAGTAAATTAGAATATCATAATTGTCATAAGTGACAGAAGGCATAAATGGAGGAGTCCAAGGTCAAATGCAGTTTATATCTGAATCTATGTGACTGTAGTAACTAGGGTAAGCCAAACAGCCCTCAAATGTCCGATGATGATAACACATCTGGTGTTATTTTCTCAGGTAACAAAGGTAGAGTTCCTGTTAGTGGGATGCTCTCCAGTTCTCACTGACTATGGGATCCTGTATCCTTCATCTCCCAGAATTGATCATATCTATATTTGCTTAGCAGAGGGGAAAGATCATTGTTGAATGAATGAAGGATTCAATTCTCTATTCCTATCTCTAAAACCATACAGGATTGTCACTTCATGTTTGCTCCATTGTTATTTTTAGTTTTAAAAAAAGTAAAGTCTTATTTGTGACTAGACAATATGTCCAGGAATGATCTATGAAATCCAAAGTCAGTATATTAGTACAATATGGTGGTTTCCATGGGGAACAAATTATACTTAATCCTACTTACCCCACTGTTTTTCAACTTTAATTACCAAGAGAATTTAAAAAAAGAAGGGGTAATCTGTTTCTTCATTAAGAGATATGTTGAAAATGTAGAAAAACTGGATTTTTGTTGTGCAATGTTCTATAAATTAAGAAAACAATATATAACATATTTTCTTTGTGCAGTGGCCTTTCTCTTTGAATAGTTCTTTGTTTTCTGCAATAAAGGAATATTATGATTTCATAGGCACTGCCTAAGAAAGAAATGTAATTAACATGAGTAATTTCAAAACCCATTTAAGATCTTGCAATGAAATATTTTATGAACAGTTAAGGTAGTAAATTATTGATTATCTAATTAAATTCTCAATTACTGACTAACAGATAAGTTGCCATCTCTCCTGTAACAGATATTCTCTGAATGCTTTTGCAAGACTAATTGACTCACTCAGCATCCATCATACTCCCTTACAAATTAGGGATTTCTTAAACTGCTGCCATTCATTTCTATTCATAGCCCTGGTTTATATATTTTTGTTCACATTTACACCCACCCTAGAATAGACTCCAGTTCATGGATATCTGACAGGCTTGGAGTGTCAATAGATACCATCAACAACTGCAAAGACTCTGAAATTAATTGTGAACATGGTGGTTGTTTCTCTATCTCATTCCCAAACACATGTAGAGTGTGAGGGCTACCTGGTGACTTGGCCTAACCAATCCTCGAGATTGTAGATTCTTAGGCTGATAGACTATTGAGTTCCCATCCTAGCTAATGAATAAAGACTGGAATTAGATATTCCTTTTACATCCATTGCCTAGGGGGACTAGAAATACACATCTTTATCTTGTAGTTGATCATAGGTTAATTCTTTTTCAAAAGGAGTAACAAAGTTTTTTTTTTTTTAAAGCAACAATTCAAGACCATGTTTTAGAGAACTAATCATGATAATTCCACTCTTTTAACTGCCAAAGTGCTTATTCATACAAGTTCCATATTTATTGAATCAACAAATACGTATCATATTACATATTTAAATTAAATTTATTGGGGTGACATTAGTTAATACGATTATATAGGATATAAGTATACATTTCTATTACATATGATCTGTGTACTGAATTGTGTGCCCACCACCCAAAGTCAAATCATCTTCTGTCACCATATATTTGCCCTCCAAGCTCTTCCCTCTGGAAATTAGTATACTGTTGTCTGTGTCTATGAGTTTGTTTTATAACCCACATATGAGTAAAATCATATGCTTCTTACCTTTCTTCTGATTAACTTATTTCATTTAGCATAATATTCTCTGGGTACATCCATGTTTTTACAAATAGAGTTATTTAATCTTTTCTTATGGCTGAGTAGAATTCTATAGTGTATATAGCTACACGTCTTCTTTATCCAACTTACTACCAAAGGACACTTTGGTTGTCTCCATTGCATTGGACAATATAAAAAATGCTGCAGAGAAACCAAGATGGCAGCATAGGTAAACACCTAAATTGCTGTATCAGACAGCAATTTCAAAACTACAACTAAAAGTCAAAACAGACATCATCCAAAACCACAGGAAGGCTGGCTGAGTGGAAATTCTACAACTAGAAGGAAAGAGAAAAGCACGTGGAGACTCAGAGGAGCTGCAAAAGACAGAGGTATGGAGACATGCACATGGAGAGGGCTGGCAACAGAGTACATGGCTGGCTTTATCAATTGGAAGGAAGTCAAAAGCTCCCAAACTGCTCTGAACTCCAGTTCCATGACAGACTCTGGGGACCCAGACTCATTCAGGGAGAAACTGGTAGCAGGAAAAACTTGAGGGCAGCTTTCTCTCAGAGGTGTTTGCAATTATTACCATGGGACACTGAGACCCAGGGGCCTCTAAGGACAGGGCTGACAGAAAGCCATTGCTGTCTGCTCTGCCCCGAGACTCAGCCCATCCAAGCTGAGCACAGAGGCTTTTGCAAGTCTTGTCTCATAAGGGGGTCTCCAGCACAGAATTTCTCCCAGTATAGACAGAGTTGATTTTCACAGCCAATTGGCCTGGAGATCAATTCCTCCCAGTGATACCAACAACAATCAAGGCTTAACTATAAGACTCTGAACACAGCCCACAAAGGGGTGCACCAAGAGTATCCATCTCAGGTAACTAGGACACTTAGTACACAAAGCCACTCTATCAACTCAGGGAAGCAGCCAAAATGTGGAGATAAATAATGCTGCAGTGAACATAGGAGTATATATATCTTTGTGAATAAATATTTTCAAGTAGATATCCAGTCAAGGGATTGCTGGGTCATATGGGAACTCTATTTGTAGTTTTTTGAGGAACCACCATACTCTTTTCCATAGTGGCTGTATCAGTTTACATCCCCAGTAGCAGTTATTGAGGGTTCCTCTTTCTTCACAACCTTTCCAATACTTGTTATTACTTGTTGATAATAGCCATTTTAACAGGTGTGTGGTGGTACCTCATTGTAGTTTTGATTTTCTTAATAGCTAGTGCAGTTGAGCATTCATTTTATATATCTGATTTCAGAGAGAAAGGGAGGCTATAGAAACATCAATGATGAGAGAGAATCATTGATTAGCTGTCCCTTGTATGTCTCCCATTGGGGATTGATCCCACAACTCAGAAATGTGTCCTGGCTGGAAATGGAACCATGACCTCCTAGTTCATAGGTCGATGCTCAATCACTGACCCACACTGGTGTGGCATCTGCCTGATTTTTAATTGGATTATTCTTTGTTTGGTGTTGAGTTGTAAGAGTTCTTTATATTTTTTGGTTATTAATCCCTTGGTGGAGCTATTGTTTGCAGATATCATCTCCCATTTGGTTGGTGGCCTTTTTGCTTTATTGGCAGTTTCTTTTGCTATGCAGAAACCTTTTAATTTGATATAGTTCCCTTCATTTGTTTTTGCCTTTACTTTCCTTGCCTATGGGGTAAAATTCATAAAATATTCTCTATGACAAAGGTCCATAAGTTTCGTATCTATGTTTTTGTCTATGTAATTTATTGTTTCAGATCTTAAATTTAGGTTTTTGATCCATTTTGATTTAATTGTTTTACATGGAGACAAACTAATGTAGTTTCATTCTTTTGCATCTGGCTTTCTAATTTCCCTTGCTCAATTTATGGAAAAAGTATTCTTTTCTCCATTGTGTGTTTTTGGCTCCTTTGTCAAAAATTATTTGTCCATATACATGTGGCTATATTTCTGGGATCTCAATTTTGTTCCATTGATCTCTGTGTCTGTTTTTTTTTTCTGCCAATGCCATGTTGTTTTAATAATTGTAGCTCTGTAGTATAATTTAAAATCAGGCAGTGTGATACCTCCAGATTTGCACTTTTTTCTCAGCATTGTTTTGGCTATTTAGGATCTTTCCAGTTTCATACAATTCTAATGATTATTTTTTGTTTATTGAGATTTTAATGGGTATTCCATTAAATCTATATATTACTTTGGGTAATATGGTCATTTTTCCTACATTGATTATTCCAATCCATGAACATGGAATAGAGTTTTCTTTCAACATGTCTTTTCAAATATTTTTTTAAATAATGCTTTACAGTTTTCAGTATATGCTTTGTAGTTTTTTGGTCCTTTGCATCCTTTGTTAAGTTTATTTATAGGTACTTCATTCTTTTGGCTACAATTACAAAAGAAATCGAGTTTTTCATCACTTTTGTGATATTTCATTGTTAGTATACAGAAAAGTAATGTTTTTTGTTTGTTTTTTAATTTATTTATTGATTAAGATATTACATATGTGTCCTCATTCCCCATTACCCCTTCCAACCTTGCCCCTCACCACTCATGACCTCACCCCCTGGTGTCCCTGTCTATTGATTAGGCTTATATGCGTGCATACAAGTCCTTTGGTTGATCTCTTCCCCTTACCTCCACCCTCCCCTACCTTCCCTCTGAGGTTTGATAGTCAATGCTTCTCTGTTCTGGATCTGTTTTTGTTCATCAGTTTATGTTGTTCATTATATTCCATAAATGAGTGAGATCATGTGATTCTTCTCTTTCTTTGACTGGCTTATTTCACTTAGCATAATGCTTTCCAGTTCCATCCATGCTCTGGTTTGAAGCAGCCACCTTTTCCTCTTTTTTCTTCTTCTTCCTCTTCTTAAAGAATACCTTTCAGCATTTCATATAATACTGGTTTTGCAGTGATGAACTCCTTTAGCTTCTTCTTATCTGTGAAGTTCTTTATCTGACCTTCAATTCTGAATGATAGCTTCGATGGCTAGAGTAATCTTGGTTGTAGGTTCTTGCTATTCATCACTTTGAAAATTTCTTGCCTTTCCCATCTGGCCTGCATAGTTTCTGTTGAGGAATCAGCTGACAATCGTATGGGTGCTCCCTTGTAGGTAACTAACTGTTTTTCTCTTGCTGCTTTTAATAGTCTCTCTTTGTCTTTTGCTCTTGGCATTTTAATTATGATGTGTCTTAGTGTAGTCCTCTTTAAATACTTTTTGTTTTTGGGTTCTATGTGCTTCCTGGACTTGTAAGCCTATTTCTTTCACCAGGTGGGGGAAGTTTTCAGTCATTATTTCTTCAAATAGATTTTTAGTATCTTTCTCTCTCTTTCTTCTGGCAACCCCATAATTCTGATGTTGGTACACTTAAAGTTGTCCCAGAGGCTACTTACACTGTCCTCAAATTTTTGGATTCTTTTTTCTTTTTACTTTTCCAGTTGAGTGTTTTTGGCCTCTTGGTATTTCAAATATTTGACTTGATTCTTGCATTCCTCTAGCCTGCTATTGGGTCTCTGTAAACTATTTTTTTATTTCAGTCAGTGTATGTTTAATTTCTAGTTGGTCCTTTTTCATATCCAGGTCTTGCTGAATTTATTGGCCTTTTCTAGGAACCTCTTGAAAAATCTTATAACCGTGGTTTTGAAATCTATATCCAGTCATTTTTTCCCTCCATTTCTTTTGTTTGTGATCTGTTTCTTTCTCTCCACATTTTCACTACTTCCCTGAGTTGTTAGGGTAGATTTATGTGCTAGGTATCTCGGCCTCTCCATTACCTGAGATAGACACTCTTGTTGCACCCCTCTGTGGACTGTGTGTACAGCCTTGCTGCAGTTAAGTCTTGATTGTTGTTGGTATCACTGGGAGGAACTGACCTCCAGGCCAATTGGCTGTGAGAATCAGCTGTGTCTAAGCTGGGAGACAGCCTTATGTGACAAGACTTGCAAATTTGTCAAAGCCTCTGTGCTCAGCTTGGAAGGGGTAGAGTTTCATGGTGGGGCGGAGTTTCAGGGTAAAGCCGACAACCTTGGCTTCCAGTTAGCTCCACCCCATGAGGTCACTGGGTTTCAGTGTCTGCAGGCAATCACTGCAAGCAACTCTGAGAGAAAGGTTTAGCCCTTGAGTTTAGCCCACTGCCAAATAGTCCAGTCTCTTCCCCAATGAATCTGGACTCCCAGATCTTTGCCCAGCACTGGGGCTCTGCGTAGTCAGTACTATGTTTCAGCACCATCCAGAGCTCCTGTCTCCCTTCCACCAGATCAGGCCAGTGAGTACACAGTTAACAGTCTGCCCTGTCTGTGGGCACCCACGTGTGTGCCTCCGGAGTTCTGCCTTTGGCTGTTCCCCTGAGATTCTGTCTCACAATCCAGATTCCCTCCATAAGGGCCTAGGTCCCCCAGGTCTCACCCTGAACTGGGGCTCAGTGCAGTCAGAACTGGGTTCAGCGCAGTTCGGAGCCTTTGTCTCCTTCCCACTAGAGCACACCAACCAGGCACTCAGAGGCCCCGTCCTTTCCAGCCCATCCTCCTCATGCACACACATGTCTCCGTACCTCAGGCTTTGCAGCTGCTCTGATTCTCCGTGTGATTTTCTGTTTCCTTCTAGTTGTAGATTTTCCAGTCAGCCAGCCTTCCTGTGCTTCTAGATGATGTCCATTTTGTCTTTTAGTTGTATTCTTGAAATTGTGGTGTTAGGCAGCAGCCTAGGTGTTTACCTATGCCGCCATCTTGCTTTCTCCAGAAATGTTTTTTGTACATTGATTCTGTGTTCTACAATTTTACAATATTTGTTATTATTTCTAATCGGTTTTTTTTGTGTGTGTGTGTGAAGTCTTTAATGTTTTCTATATACAGATTCAAGTCATCACTTATACTTCTTCCTTGCCAATTTGGATGCTTTTATTTCTTTTTCTTTTTTAATTGCTCTGGCTAAGACTTCCAGAAATATATATATATATATATATATATATATATATATATATATATATATATATATAGAGAGAGAGAGAGAGAGAGAGAGAGAGAGAGAGAGAGAGAATATGCAAGTTAGGCCAGGGCACCATAAAGGGTCACAACCAGACAGGATGAGATTGTGTTTGCAGGTGAGGCCCTGAGCAGAGATGGAGACAGAGACAGAGGTCCAGTCCCCAGACCTGGAGCAGTCATGGACAGGGACATGGGGGTTGGCCAGAGCCTCCCCACTGTGGCTCAGGAAGCGCCCCCCCCCCCCCCGGAACTGGAGCAGACATGGACAGCGACAGGGAGGCTGGGTTGGCCCACAGCTCTGTGGCCAAGCACAGGCCCTGCGAGGAAAGGGTGGGCCTGCCTATAGCCTCCATGGCTGAGCACAGGCCCAGAGGAAAACATTGACAGCAAGTCCTTTGAGTATAATTGGGGCATTAGAGACCCACAAATGATCATTTCATTTTCTATGAAACACATAACTCTGACAGACTATTTACAATTAAATGAGTTCCATATATTTTGACATTTCACAGCCTTGGAAAGTTACATATAATGATCAACAAAGTGAGAAGATGAAGATAGTTTTCAGGTTTTTAGAGATGTAACTAATTTCTGTCTACAAGACAAATCAATTCAAAAAGTGATGGTTTTATTGTCCCTTAAGACATTAGCCAGATTGTATCTAATTCAGCAGTTTTACTTTAGGCTTTCATATTTGGCAATCTCCTTTGAACAGCATTATCATCCTGCCAGTCCCTTCACTGAGTTAAACAGAACTTTTGCATCTGCTATTATGTATTTGAATAAGAATTATGTATTTAAAACATGCAAAATTTTGTTTTGACACAATAAAACAAAAGATCATTTGATTCTTCTCTGGAACACAGAAAAGCACAAACTTGAATCTTTGGTGTGGCTTAGGCTAATTTTCCAAATAGTGTTAATAAAATTCATGTAAGGTTCTTCACAGAGCCAAGGATTCTCTCTTTTAGGCCTACATATTCAGCATCTCCCAGGAGGAGGCCTGCTATTTTGTGTTTTGTTTTGTTCTGTTTTTTTAATCCTTATCAGAGGATATTTTTTCGCTGCTTTTTAGAGAGAGTGGACTGAAGGGAGAGGGAGAGGGAGAGAGAGAGGGAGAGGGAATGGGAGAGGGAGAGGGAGAGGGAGAGGGAGAGAGAGAGGGAAAAGGAGAAGGGGAGGGAGAGGGAAAGGGGAGAGGAAGGGAGAGGAAAGGAGAGGGAGAGGGAGAGGGAGAGGGAGAGGGAAAAGGAGAAGGGGAGGGAGAGGGAAAGGGGAGAGGAAGGGAGAGGGAGATGAAGGGAGAGGGAGAGGAAGGGAGAGGGAGAGGGAGAGTCAGAGGGAGAGGGAGAGGGAGAGAGGGAAAAGGAGAAGGGGAAGGAGAGGGAAAGGGGAGAGGAAAGGAGAGGGAGAGGAAGGGAGAGGGAGAGGGAGAGAGAGAGGGAAAAGGAGAAGGGGAGGGAGAGGGAAAGGGGAGAGGAAGGGAGAGGGAGAGGAAGGGAGAGGGAGAGGAAGGGAGAGGGAGAGGAAGGGAGAGGGAGAGGAAGGGAGAGGGAGAGGGAGAGGGAGCGTCAGAGGGAGAGGGAGAGAGGGAAAAGGAGAAGGGGAAGGAGAGGGAAAGGGGAGAGGAAAGGAGAGGGAGAGGAAGGGAGAGGGAGAGGGAGAGACAGAGGGAAAAGGAGAAGGGGATGGAGAGGGAAAGGGGAGAGGAAGGGAGATGGAGAGGAAGGGAGAGGGAGAGGAAGGGAGAGGGAGAGGAAGGGAGAGGGAGAGGGAGAGAGAGAGGGAAAAGGAGAAGGGGAGGGAGAGGGAAAGTGGAGAGGAAGGGAGATGGAGAGGAAGGGAGAGGGAGAGGGAGAGGAAGAGAGAGAGGGAAAAGGAGAGGGGGAGGGAGAGGGAAAGGGGAGAGGAATGGAGAGGGAGAGGAAGGGAGCGGGAGAGGAAGGGAGCGGGAGAGGAAGGGAGCGGGAGAGGGAGAGGGAGAGGGAAAAGGAGAAGGGGAGGGAGAGGTAAAGGGGAGAGGAAGGGAGAGGGAGAGGAAGAGGGCCCACTCATGGCCAAGGGCAGGTCCTTGGCAGCAGTCCTGCCTCTGTGCATGAGATGCAGAGGAAATACCTTTTCTGACTATTCATTGGATAAGCTCCCCTTATACTACAGTATTCTTGGTAACTTGCCTAATAAGAATCCAAGAACATGATCTAGGGTTTTTCAATCTCACCCCTGGAAGAAAAAATGAAGGTCCACTGCTGGAAGGCCTAAGAAATGTCATATCCTGCTCTTGGCAGTTTAACATAGTGGATAGTGCCTTGGTCTCCTGACTGCAGGGTCCATGATGGATTCAGATCAAGGGCATGTACTTTGGTTGCAGGCTCCTTCCTGGCTGGCGCTCAGGTCAGGGCTCATGCAGGAGGCAACCAATAAAAGTGTCCCTCTCACATTGATGTTTCTCTCTGTCTTTCCCTCTCTCTTCCATGCTCTATAAAAATCAATGGAAAAATATCCTCAGTTGAGGATAAAAATATCCTCAGGTGAATTCAGTCCATTGACATTTAGCGTAATTATTGATGTATGAGGATTTCCTGTAGCATTTCATCTTTGGTTTTTTAGTAATTCTGTGCTTCCATTTTTTCCCTTTGTGGGTCTGTCTTTTATTTATACCTCTTTTCTCTGCTTCTTTTTTTAGTATCTTGTCTGTTTTGGTTTTTTTTTTTTTTTTTTTTGTGTGTGTGTGTGTGTGTGTGTGTGTGTGTGTGTGTGTGTTTAGCTTTAGATTAATGAAAAGCAAAGTTTCATATATAGGGTGTCCCCAAAAATGTATACAAATGAACAATCATAAGGTCAGTGTTTATTAAAATATAGTTCATTTTCAAAATTTAAAAGAATCTACAGAAATGAAAAATTTTATTTTGTCAATACCTGTTTTCAAACTGATGACTATTCTGGTCCAGAAATTGCTGATAATATGAAACAATGGGATCACAAATATCAAGAATAATTTCATTCATTATTTGTGCACCCTCAATTCTTCCACTGTTGCCAGTTTTACACCATAAACTTTATCTTTTATGTATATCTTTAAAAAAGTCTAGTGGAGCCCTAGGTGGTTTGGCTCAATGGACAAAGTGTTGCCCTGTGGACCAAAGTGTCCCAGGTTCAATTCTGGTCAAAGGCCACATACCTTGGTTGCAGGCTCCTTTCTGGCCTGGGTGTTTCTCTCACATCGATGTTTCTCTCACATCGATGTTTCTCTATGCCTTTCCCTCTCTCTTCCACTCTCTCTAAAAAATCAATGAAACAATATCTATGGGTGAGGATCAACAACAACAACAACAAAAAGTCTAGTGGATAAATTTTCTATGTTCAAAGCTTAGTCTGGCTTCAACCATTATTTTAAATCAGTTAAATCTGAAGAAGGAGTGAAAATTAAGAGAATATTCAGCTGTTGAAATGTGTATACATTTTTTGAGGGTACAAAATGTACATACACTTTGAATAATTACAAAGAGAGTTTTTGTACTTCAACAGTATTTTCAAACTTCAGTAGCATTTTAGGGTGAACTTCCTTTGTTCAAAGCTTAGTCTGGCTGAAAAGAAAGAAACGTCAATTGAGCTGTCAGCTGTTAGTGTGTATACATGGGTTTGGGACAACCTGTATACAGTCGTCCTTTTTCTTTTGAATGTGTCTGATCTCCCTCCTCCCTTGCAAATTCTGATTTCTGTTCCCTCCCTTTTTATGTTTGTTTTCACAAATCCCTGTTTATATTGTACGTTTGTTGGTGATCTTACTCCTGGTTTGTGACCTTTTTTTATTCTTTAGTTTAGGTAGACTAATCCCTGTGAGTAGTTCCTGCAATAAAGTCTTCTGGTGATAAATTCCCTCAGCCTCTGTATATCTGACAAGGTTGTTTTTCTCCTTCATATCTAAAGGTTAACTTTTCCAGGACCATTTTGGCTCAGTGGATAGAGCATCGGACTACAGACTGAAGAGTCCCGGGTTCGATTCTGGTCAAGGGCATGTACCTTGGCTGCGGGCACATCCCCAGTTGGGGGCGTGCAAGAGGCAGCTGATTGATGTTTCTCTCTCATCTTTCTGACTTTCTGTCCCTCTCCCTTCCGCTCTGTAAAAAAATCAATAAAATATATTTAAAAAATAAAATAAAGGTTAACTTTTCTGGATATATTATTATTGGTTGGTAATTTTTCTTTTTCAATAGTTTGAATATTTGCTTCCACTCTCTTTTAGCTTAGAAATTTTCTGCTTAGAAGTTTTATTATTACCTAATGGGCTTTCCTTTACAGTTGACTTTCTTTTTTTCCTCCTTCCCTCTCCCTACCCCCAGAATAATTTCTGACAGATTTAATACATTGTGTCTTAGAGAAGTCTTCTGTACACTTAGGTAATTAAGTGTTCTCTTTGCTTTTTGGATTCAAGAATCTAGTTCTTTCCATGGGTTTTGGAAGTTCTCGTCAATTATTTGTTTGAATAGGTACTGTTCCCTTCTCCTTTTCTTACTCTTTTGTTAAGCCTATTATTCTTATCCTAGAGGCCGGTGCACAAAATTTGTGAATGTGTGTGTGTGTGTGTGTGTGTGTGTGTCCCTCAGGTCAGCCTGCACCCTCTCCAATCTGTGACTCCTGAAGGGATGTCCAAATGCCCATTTTGGCCCTATCAGTGTCGGGCCTAAAGGCACAGTTGGACAATCCTCTCACAATCCAGGACTGCTGGCTCCCAAATGCTCATCTGCATGCCTTCCTGATTGCCCCTAACCACTTCTGCCTGCCAGCCTGATCACCCCCTAAACACTACTCTGCCAGCCTGATTGATGCCTAACTACTCCCCTGCCAGCCTGATGGTCCCTAACTGCCTTCCCCTGGAGGTCTGCCACCCCCTAACTGTCCTCCCTTGCAGGCCTGGTCCCTCCCAACTGCTCTCCCCTGAAAGCCTGAGTCTCTCCCAACTGCCCTTCCCTGTAGGCATGATCACTTCCAACTTCCCTCCTCTGCCAGCCTAGTCACCCCCAACTGCTCTCCTTTGCAGGCCTGGTCCTTCCCAACTGCCCTCCCATGCTGGCCATCTTATGATGGCCACATTGTGTCCTCATAGGGGCAGCCATCTTGTGTGTTGAAGTGATGGTCAATTTGCATATTACTCTTTTCTTAGATAGGATTACTTTGTTTGATGGAGTCAGGTAGTGCTTCTAGAATTACTTTATTTTTGTATGTTCAAGTCTCTCTCTTTTTCCCTCTGCTTCATTTCTAGGTTTCTATTGTTAATATCATTACTTTTTTCCTCCTTATTATCTGCTCTATTTCCTATGCTCCCTAGTTCACTCTTAATCTCTTTTATTGAGTTCTTCATCTCCAGAATTTCTGATTGGTTCTTTTATAAAGTTTCAATCTCTTTAGTAAGGTATTTGTTGTTAGTTTTTCAATTATTTATTTTCTGAGCTCATTAAGCTGCCTATCTGTATTTTCTTGCAACTTATGTAGTTTTGTTAGACCAGCAACCTTTTTTATTAACTACAGGCCCAGTGCACAAAATTTGCGCATGGAGAGGGGATTTCTTCAGCCCAGCCTGCACCCTCTGCAATCTGGGACCCATTTGGGGATTTCTGTCTGCTAGTTTAGGCCTAGTCACCGGTAGTCAGACATCCCTTTTGCAGTATGGATGCCTATATGCCTAATATTCCCAAATTTCCCTTCCTTTCTGACCTAGTTGCCCTGTAGTTGGTGAGGGGGCTGTGATTCTCATCCTCTCGGCCTGATTGCATCCGCAATGGCCCTCCCTTTGTGGCTTGATTTAGCCCCAACTTCCCTCCCTTCCAGGCCTGATTGACCCCAACGCCCTCCCCTGCTGGCTTGATATTGCCCCCAACTGCCCTCCTCTGCTGGCCAATTTGGTTCTGATTGGTCAATTTCTATGCCAGTCAGCATCAAAAGCTCTGCCTCTAAGGCAGCCATTGGCTTCTTGCAGTTCACCCAGATTTGGTTCTGATTGGTTGGTTTCAATGCCAGTTAGTGTTAAAGGCTCTCTGTGCTAGGCAGCCATTGGGTCTTCACAGCACTCAAATTTGGTTCTGATTGATCAGTTTCTATGCCAGTCAGCATCATAAGTTCCACTTCTTAGGTACCCATTGGCTCATCACAGCACCCACATTTGGTTCTGATTGGTTGGTGTATGGCAGTCAGTGTCAGAAGCCCTGCCTCCTAGGCAGTCATTGGTTCTTCACAGCATCCACAATTGGTTCTGATTGGTTGGTTCCTATGCCAGTCATAGGAACTCTGGGCCTATCAACAGGGCCTGATCAGAAAGGCGGGGCTGATGAGCAGCCCTGGTTGAGGCCTATAGAGAAATGGAGGCGCGGCTGCTGGCCAGACTAGGAGAAAAAGAGAGAGGCAAGTGCTGATCAAAAGCTGACACAGAGGCAAGGGATCAGTCCCTGCCTCTCTCTTCAGGCCTCTCTCTGGCCCTGATTCACAGCCCCCTCACCAGTCAGTACTGGCGCACTGTGCCTGCAGAGGAAGCAGTCAGCGCTGGGTTGCCATGACTGCAGGACTGACTTCCAGTTGGTTGAGCCTCCCTTGTTATTGGAAATTATTATACCAGCTTTTTATATAATAGGATATTATATTGATTTTTTAGAGAAATAAAAAAGGAGAAAGAGAAACACAGATGTGAGATCTATACATCACTTGGCTTTCTCCTGCACACTCCTTACTGGGGATTGAGCTTACAACCCAGGCATGAGCCCATATGGTGAATCAAAGCAGCAATCTTTTGGTGCATGGGGCAATGCCCAACCAATTGAGCCATACCTACCAGAGCCAGAACTGCAATATTGAATGCTCTGTAATTTAAATAATGTTTTTCTATGTTTTAAAGTTTGTTTTCCATAGATTTTTTATTTTCTTTCTGTGCTGCCTCACTACCTTGGTTATTTAATATATTCCTTCTCTGTCTAGGTATCTATATTTTGTGGCACTTCTCTAATAGATTGATATAAAGAAGTCTTTCTATTGTTTTCCAGTAGATGACAGAATGACAAGGGTTCTTGTTTTTAGCTCCCTTGTACTTCTCTGGCTTTTCAAATCTCAATAGGGTGGTGGAAAACAGAAAGGAAGGCCTCCTCTGTGATCCATTCACCTTAAGACACAGGAGATCAACGTTTTAGGGGAATGCAGAGGGTGATGGTGCTCCAAATTTGTGAAATCCAAGTGCTGTCCTTCCACAGCCAGTGTAGTCTCAATGTATGGGGATAGGGTGGGCTGGGGTAATAGTCACCTCCAAGTAATGGTGAACTTTGACCTCTGCAGGGTCCACCCTATGCCCCTAATCCCAGGACCAGTCACAGAGTGTGTCCTCTTCTTAGGGACAAAATGTTTCATATTTGAAGATAACATGCTTCCCAACCTGACACAAATGGTAAAGGGAGGTGAGCTCTAGAAGTGAAGGGGCAGCTAGAATTCAGATTTGTTTCTCTCTCTGAAATGCTGACCACCAGACAACCACAGCCACATTTCTGTGCTGTGTCTCTGCCCAGGTCACTAGGCTCAGCCACAGCTCTTACTGCTCACTCCTGGAGTAATGCCCACCAAATCTCTTTGCTCCTCCCAGTGAAAAGGAGTGCCAGCCACAACTTTGATACAAAAAGAAAAGGCAGTATATAATTATATTTATATAATCATTAAAATTAAATTTTAAAAGAAAATAAGTAATTTGAGAGATGCATATAGGAAGAAAGAGAAACACAACAAGAAAAAAAAAGAGGTAATGAACTAGATTTTAGAGTGAAGATGTCTTTCTGAAAAAAAAATGACATTTCACATACAAACAGATACAGAAAGTGTGGGGAAGAATATTCTAGGTCTGGATTTTCAAAAATTTGCTTATATGCCTACCAAACTCATGATTTTTGCCATATTTATAAATATCCAATAATATTACTTATGACATACTTATTTTTGATTTATTAATTTTTAAAATTGTTTTTGAAACAAGTTTATAGTTTTTCCATAAGAAGAAAATCAAATATTATAAGCAGAATGTATCTCTGAATATTAGTACATTGACACAAATCATATACTAGTAAACACTTAACTATTTCCTCCTTGCAAAAAGTTCTGAAGTATTGAGACTTTTCCTTTTCAAGTGAAAATTTGGATACTAGCAATCTTAATGTTAAGTAAAAAAAACCACACACAAATAAATTTATTTAGACTTCTCATAAATTAGGAATCTTAGATTATATTTTGAACATGGTTGTGGGGGAGCAAAATACCAGAATTGAAGATAAACACATAAACAATCGTCTTGTGGCACGCATTTAGACATGAGCTGAGCAAGGGTAGCAAGCGCAGATGCCTAACAATGAGAAACACTGAAAAACAAGGATCACACCACCAGGGTAACTCTTCCTCCCCTAGCATATGGTAGTCATGCTGTCACTGCCTAGCCATGCAAAATCCCCCCTTGGAGGAGGAACAAGGGCTGAAGAGTGACCTCGTGGGTTTCCAAAAAGGGCCCTTGCACAACCACTCCCTTAAGCATTAACCCTTAGGCATACTATCAAGGCCTCAGTTGTGTTTCAGCTCCAAGTTAAGAAATGAGCAAAAATAGACAAAGGGTGCTATGATTGAGATCAAGATCAGCTGATTTGACTAGTGTCCACCAACCCTGCTGCTGACGAATCAGTGGACACGACAACCCTGAAAGGACACACCAGGAAAGCTGATGAATATTGTATTGAGGTCCTCTCCTATCTTTAAAAGCCCTTAGGACAGAGGACCCAGCACGGGTCTCTCTATGGCGCATGTCTGCGCTTTACACCTCCTTCTCCCAGGAGTATTTTCCTTCTCTCTCTTTCTCCTAAGGGCCCTCTTTTGCCTCTATAACTTGTTTCCTGATCCCATTTCTTCTATAGCTCACTTCTAGTTCTGTGGCTTTCTAAATAAACTTTCTCTTATAGTTTAAATCATGAGTCAGAATTCTTTCTTAGCCAGAACTCACGTACCAAGGTTGCTGAACTGAGGTCCAATAGCTGGTAACACTCGGGTGCTGTTTAACAGCCAACAGCCTCATGGTGCAGGGTCCTTTCAGCTATGTTCAGAACTTCTTGAGGATCACTGGTACAAAGAGCCATATATTTCTTTTTAGTAAGATGGCTTAAACTGGAATAGGGAGACATTGTCCCAGTTCTTCTCAGTGTGCCCTTCACCACTATCTGGCTTTGGTCATGCCAAGGGTCTTTGATTAATGAGGATAACTGTTATAATGTTTATCATGTGCTGAATGCTTAAGTTATTAATGCAGAATCAATGTATTTTAAAAATAGAATATTTATGATTTACATATATTCAAATGTCTTGAGGAAAATACAAGATTCCTACTATATTATCCCTCTTTGAATTAAGAATTTCCTCCTAGAATCAAGGGAAAAGCCTTGAACTTAAGAGAGAAGAATTTTGCTACTTTGACTTGTGAATAGTTAGTTATGTCTCATCTGGAGGGTCAATGATATAAAAGAGACTTGGCAGCTTCAACATATGCCTATGAACAGTTGCATGTTATGGAATGTATAAGCCTAGCCTCCAAACCCTACTGACTGTAAGGCCGTACTCAATAAATAGAAATTAACCTTTTCACAGAATATGTGGTAAAGCTCTCAGTTCAGGATGGATCACCTATTTGTAGAAATAGACAGTGCCAAAGCCCATGGCAGAGGGTGCACATATATCAGAAGGCATATTTTCATTTTGAAAACCTTACATTTTTCCTGATTATAATATACACACAAATTCATATGTGTGTAATGATGATAATGCTTCTGAAATATGGACAAGTGCTTACTAAACAATAGCATATTACACAAAGCATATTGCATGCGTTAATGCATTTAATTCCACAGATTGTTTATATCAGTGACTTTCAAACCTTTCTGATAATAGCTCACAGTAAGAAACATTTTTTTCCTGTTACCAAGGAAACATACACAGGGATATATATTTTGTTCTGTTCTTTGATGACTGAGAAAATGTTGGTCTTGATCTTCTAAATTTACTACACAAACCACTCAGGAGCTTGGAAAACCCCATGAAAACACTGCTCTATATGGTAAATATTTAGGAACTAGGCATTTAACTATTTGATTTTCTGAGTGATCATCCAGTTATTTGAAATATGTGTGCATGAGTGTATGCTCATTCAATGCACAGGAAATACTATATGTATATTTTATATGTGTGTAGGTCTGTCTACCATGCTGTGTTATAATTTCAACTGGCTATATTTTTGGCAAAAGTAACATCGTTATTAAACAGTTTCACATCTTACTGTAAAATGCAAATTAAAATAACAATGAGATACTTTTTTTTATACTATCACTCAGTCTCTGCTGAGTGAATGTAAATGTGTATCAACTATCTGTAGAGTAATTTATAGTGTGCATCAGTAGCCTTAACAATATGTATAAACAATGAACCAAAAATTCAATTAACTAGAATTTTATCCAAAGGAAATAATTAAGCGTATGGTCAAATTTTAACATAATTAACTCCAAGGCTGTTTGTTTTATAGTTGTTTGTAGTAATGATATATTGGAAAAACCAAAATTTTCAACAGCTGCACATTGGTTAGATGTAATAGTAAACATTCAGGCAGTAAAACATTCATAAGCCATTAAATATCATGTGAATGATGATTATGTACTGACATTGAAGTTTTTTACTCTTTTTATGCAAAAAAGAGAATTTCAATGAGTCTGGTGAAAAGAAATAGGTGTTAATTACCAGACTGAGAGGCTGAAATTTGGGTAAATAGAATGGGAGGGGCTGCTGATTACATCAGGAGATAATACTAGATCAGGGTAATATACTGCGTCTCCCAGATACCGGAAATGTGGGGGCACGGTAATGCCATGGAGAAAAACAGCGCGGTGTAGAAACGTGGTAGTGTTGATGGAGAAAGATGAGCAAGAGTAAAGAAGTGGAAAGAGGAAGCCTAAAACTGAAGTGAGGCTGACATTATTTACCAAAGCTTTATGCATTAGGTTGCTGTTTATTGAACTAAAACTCTAGGCAAAGCCTGATTCATGAATTAGCAAGATTTATCTGTATTAATTTAAAAATATTTAATAAAATGAAATGTAATACTAAATGTTATAATAAGATTGTTGCTTACTATTTTATACTTAAGACGTTTTCTTGCCCTTTGTTAGGCCACAACTAATAAACTATATAATCCTTTTGCTTTCTTCTGTGTCCTTATCGATAAAAGGAGACAGTAGCAAATTACTTGCCTAGTTGTGTTGGTACATGTTGGTTAAACAGCTACTGGAATACCTGACATGCATCACGTCTTAAATCCAAGGGACTTGGTAATGTGACTATTTTATTTATTTTGTTAATCCTCACCCTAGAATATTTTTCCATTGATTTACTTTTTTTTTTTTAATTTCAGAGTGGAAGGGAGAAGGAGAGAGAGACAGAAACATCAATGATGAAGAGAATCATTGACAGGCTGCCTCTTGCTGCTTCTGGTTCTTAGATTGATTCTTAACCACTGACTCATTCTGGCTGGACTCCATTGATTTTTAGAGAAAGTGGGAGGGAAGGAGAGGGAGAGAAAGAGAGACAGACGCCAATATGAGAGAGATACATTGATTGGTTGCCTCGCTCATGCCCTGACTTAGGCTAGGGACCAAACCTGCAACCCAGATATGTGCCCTTGACCAAGAATCCAACCTGTGACCCTTCAGTTCCTGGACCAATGCCCTAACCACTGCACAACACTAGGAAGGGCAGTGATAATAGTTTTAATGCATCTTTACTGGCATGTCTAGAATTATATGTCTATTAATATTTCTAGTATCATACTGTTATATCTAATAAATCTATAATGATAAATGTACCTGTCATTTATTCTCAATATTAATAATTGTTTTAATTTATTTGATTAAAAGTAAAATATTTTGGGTTCCAAGGAAATTTTTTTTGAGTTTGATTGTGAATGTTGGTATTAGGCTTGGGCATTATTTGCAAAAGACTAAATTGTTCAAGTTTTACTTACAAGCTGAATAAGTGACACTGCCATAACAGTGTCATAAAACATTCTAAGCATTGTTTTATGTCCACAGAATTAACTTATCTAAACCCTGTAAAGCCCCATGAGATAGGTATTATTCATAGTTGGAATTGAGAGTTGGGGGAATTGAGGAACACAATGGTTAATTAATTTGTTTAAGGCACTGAGCTGACAAATGGCAGAGTTGGGATTTGAACCCAAGAACTTGAGTTCTATGTCTGTTCTCTGAAACTATACTTATGCTTTCCAACTTTCATAACCCTGATATACTGAGTGAATATATATAGATTTTTCATTTTACATAATACTTATTCTCAATGTGTATTTCAAATTACATGTAATTGATATTATGGCTATTATAGTTTATTTCATTTAATTTATAGTTTACTAGAGGTCTGGTGCATGGATTCATGCACAGGTGGGGTCCTTCAGCCTGGTTTGCAAGAATAGGGCCAATGCGGCTCTCCAATATCCCCCGAGGGGTACTGGATTGCCAGAGGGCGGTTCTCAGATTACGCACCCTGGAATCAGGCTCCCTCCTCTATGGTTTCGGATGCCTCACTTGAGAACCACATGTGCCAAGTCACTGCAGCTCAACAGCTCCTCTGTTGAGCATCTGCCTCGTGGTGGTCAGCGCATGTCATAGTTACCAGTTAGTGTGTCTGCCACCTAGTGGTCATTGTGTGTCATAGCTACCAGATGGATAGTTGACAACTCACATGATCATTTAGGTTTATATATTTACTAGGGACGGGTGCATGAAATTCGTGCACTGGGGATGGGTGATCCCTCAGCCCAACCTGTCCCCTCACACATACTGGGAGCC
This sequence comes from Antrozous pallidus, assembly GCA_027563665.1. Taxonomy (NCBI): domain Eukaryota; kingdom Metazoa; phylum Chordata; class Mammalia; order Chiroptera; family Vespertilionidae; genus Antrozous; species Antrozous pallidus. Next base: position 70,935,273 of record CM050510.1, on the reverse strand, counting down.
CTCAGGGAATGTCTTACTGACCCCTCACCCCTGGCCAAAGCTTTAGGCCTGGGCACCCAGCCATCACCCTGCAATGGGGCCGATGGCTGGCTCTGCCCCAGATGCCTCGGGCCAGACCACCCAGCCCTGGCCTTAGCCACAGCTGCTGGTGACCACTTGGTGACTGCCTGGCCCAGGGGCTCCACGCTCCCTGGGGGCCCCATGCTCGCTGGGGGCCCCGTGCTCACCAGACACCTTGGCCTCACACCCCCAGCCCAGGCCTTAGCCATGGCAGCGATTGCCCAGCCCCGGGGGCACCCCACACTCAGAGGCCTCGGCGGCACACGTGCACCCATGCAGCAGCCTTGAATACATAGCGCCCCCCCCACCCCCGAGCCTTTTCCTTTTGTGCATGCCACGGCCCTGTCCCCTGCTCCTGATTGGCTGGTTGGTGTGGCCAGCGGGTGTAGCGAAGGTACAGTGAATTTGCATATTACTCTTTTATTAGATAGGACTAGGGACCTGGTGCACGAAATTCCTGCACTGGGGGTGAGTGATCCCTCAGCCCAACCTGCTACCTCACACACACTGGGAGCCCTCAGGGGATGTCCTACTGACTGCTCACCCCCAGACTGCCCAAGGCCGAAAGCCTCTGGCCGAGAATTTAAGCCTTGGGCACCCAGTCATGACCCTGCGATGGAGCCGATGACTGGCTCTGCCCCAGACCCAGCCCTGTCCCAGCCAGCAATTGCCCTGCCATGGGGCCGAGATCACTGACTGGCTCTGCCCCAGCTTCTGGACTTACCCCAGCCAGCGATTGCCCTGCCACAGGGCCGATGGCTGGCTGGCTTCACCCAAGCCCCGACCTGCTCAAGGCCGATAAAAAGCCTCTGGGTGAGGCTTTTTCCATCCTCGGGCACCCAACGATTGCCCTGCCATGGGGCTGATCACTGGCTGGCACTGCCCCAGCACCGGCCAGAAGCTTTTTCCGGCCTTGGGCAGCAGCCATCCTGGTTGGGTGTTAATTTGCATATCACTCCTGATTGGCTTGTGGGCATGGCTTATCAGGTATAGCAAATGTATGGTCAATTTGCATATTACTCTTTTATTACAGGCCCAGTGCATGAAAATTCATGCACTGGAGTGGGGGGTCCCTCAGCCCAGACTGCCCCCTCTCATAATGCAGGAGCCCTCAGAGGTGGGAGATGATCCGACAATCAGGGGAAGGTGACGCCCCATCACACCTCTGCTGCTGTCACTGCCGACAGCACAAACTTCAGCTGGCCCTGGTTGCTTGAGCCTTGGGCTGCCCTAGGCAGCTGGGCAGCCACCATCAGAGGCTTACCAGTGCCTTGGGATGGCCCTGAGTGACTGGGCAGCTGCCATCCGAGGCTTGCCGCTCACCTGCTGCCCAGTGGGGATGAGGGGACTGGGCACGAAAATCTTGTGGCTGTGGGCACTGCCATCCTTGAGAGTATGACAATCAAGTAGCATATTCCCTCCTTATTGCCTGTGTGTGCTGCCTTTGTGATGGCATGAGGGTCAGTTAGTATATCCCCTCTTTATTAGATAGGATAGATTATTGCTGGCACAGATATTAAACAATTCCTTTTACTCTTATTTTCTAACCAGACTCTAAATTTCTTTAATACTATAATCATTTAAAATAATAATTTTAGGAATATCTTATATAATTAAAGGCTAATATGCAAATTGACCAAATAGTGAAATGACAGATGGCTATGATGTGCACTGAGCACCAGGGGGCAGGGGCCCAATGCAGGAGCTTCCCTTGGTGGTCAGTGTTCTCCCACAGGGGGAACACTGCTCAACCAGAAGCCGGGATCATGGCTGGCGAGGGCAGTGGTGGTGGTGGGAGCCTCTCCTGCCTTTGCTACAATGGGACATCCCCCGAGGGCTACTGGACTGGGAAAGGGTGCAGACCAGGCTGAGGGATGCCCCCTGAGTGCACAAATTTCATGCACCAGGACTCTAGTAACCATATCATGAGTAAATTATCAAATTATTGGCTATTTATTCTTATAACAAACAATGAGTGTATTGTCTGTTTATATCTTTGCTTCCTTCATATCAAATTGATTAAGCAAGTTTGATTAATATTAAGTTATACTGATTTTGGTAATTTATTAATAATTGTAATGGAAATTACTATAGTTATCTTTTCCCAAATTTAACACAAAATAAAAGCTTCTCTTTTTTGGTGGTAGTATGTTACATTTTACATTCATTTATATTCTTTTTTAAACTACACATTTTTGTGATATTATTTTTTCTTAATTTTTCAATTTCAGTTAACATTCAAAATTATTTTAAAAATATGTTTTTATTGTTTTTTAGAGAGAGAAGAAAAGAAAGGAATGGAGAAGTAGAAACATCAATCAGAGAGAAAAATCAATGATTGGCTGCCTCCTACACGCTCCCTTCTGGGGCCTGAGCCTATAATCTGGGCATGTGTCCTAACCAGGATTCAAACTATGACGCCCTGGTTCATAGATCAGTGCTCAACCACTGAGCCATGACAGTGGGGCTCATTATTATTTTTATTAGTTTCAGATATACAGCATAGTGGTTAGAAAATCATGTACTTTACAGAGTGAACCCCTGATGCTTCAAGTATCCACAAGCCCCATACATAGTTATTTATGTTTCCATGGGTAAGTTCCTCATTTCTTTTATAAACTTTTTATATTATCATTTTTAGTACAAGTACAAATAGATTAAATAATGGGAAATCTGAAATAATTTTTATTTTACACCTCGATGGTGACATACATTTTACTAATGACAACATTCTCTCCTGTGCTATCACTCTATTGCAAAGCCACAAGTAAGAAATAATAAGAGCATACTACATATTATTTTCCAGTGGTCATTGAGACTCTTCAAGGCAGATGTTCGGGCTTGAAAATTATTAAGGGGTAATTTATTCATTATAATTAAAATGAAATTAAACTTGACTTGCCCTTTTTTGCCAAGAGTGACCCCCTTCTTACAATCCAAATACACAAGCCTCTGGGTCGCTGGCACCATGGATCTGTCTCTCACCCAATTGTGTGAGCTGGGCCCTCTCTGGAGAAGAAACCTGGGTCCCCCGAGATATGTGATCAGTACCTGGACCCCGCCAGCAGGTGAGGGGACCACAAGGCAGGTGCTGGACGTGGAGGCCATGAGAGCATAGACTACAAAGGAGACAGAACTGAACCTCACATCACCCCGTTTGGCCCCGGAGGATGGCTGGTTAGCCAGAGACGGGTAAGATTCCTCAGGGAAGGAACAACTTAAGACAGGCACAGTCGCAGAGGGGCCAACAGGAGAGAACTAAAAGGTCAACAGAGGTGGGGCACAGACCCTCACCCAAAAACCTTGCAGGGGCTTGAACTCTCACCCCTCCTGAGGGAGGTCTCCTGCCCCCATGGCTGCTTCGCCTCCCACGCACAACTCAGACCGGGACCCAGGTGGCAGACAGAGACTCGGCCAGCAATAGCTGCTCTATATCTAAATTCAGTCTATTACCAGGAATGCTCAGGACCTACTCAAGAATGCAAATATTCCTTTCCACTAATATTTACAGGGTAAACTAAGATTTCTGCTTCAGTATTATAATTGACAGTAAAATAGTAATCAAGTTTTCAGATTAATTTAAATTGGACAAGTGAAATAAGTGAATACTCAAGAAAATTTTAGTGTACTGAACAAAAAGCTTTCCTAAAACATTAACTAAAATATCTGTTAGTAGTTCATCTCACTATAAAATTGCATAACATCCAAAGAACCTAAAGCAGTCATATTTGTGTGCAAACATTAAAACTTAAAATTATGAAGACTGCAATATAAAATTTCCAAAAGCCCTCATTAATCAAAAAAGGGGGGATAGTGGGGTAATATCATGTAAGGAAAAATATCCTGTAAGTAAAATACATCTAGAAAATTCTTACTCCAGAAAAGTAACTTCCATTTGTAAAGCCAACAGCAGGACACTCATGAAAAAACACACATGGTGTCAAAATAAGCCAAAGGAAAATCATTTAGGCAAAAATAAAAAGAATCCCAAGTCTATTTTGCAGAGAGGATCCCTTTGTTAACTTTTGGTCGAGAATGTGTTTGTGTATTTTCAGAGAACAACTCCAAGACCATGTGGGTTCCTGTGACAGTGAGGAACTGACGGGTCTGTTCCAGTCACGAGGATGGTCCAGAGATGGGGGACACTGACGACGCTTTGCCATGCTAGCAGTCGGCAGCTGTGCATGGCTGCAGGCAGCCCAGGACCAAACCAGAGAGGATGGATCTTGCATTGCCACGATGTGTCCACCATCTGGATACCATTGCTGACATGTACACGTAAAGAACTCTTTGAGATTGAAACTGGAACTCAGAACAGTTGGACATTGAAACTGAGACTCAAACATTTTTTGTTCTTATACATTTATTTCTAGTATGCAGAGGCAAAAAACTTTTGAAGAAAAGAAACAGGGGAGAGTGATTGATATAGAGGCAGGGAGGCATTGAACAGGCTGTCAAGCTACAGGGAGAAGGCTTGGGTGGATGGGAGGCAGATGCTGGGGGACTTGTATGCATGCATAGAGCATAACCAATGAATGAAAGACACTGGGGCAGGGAGGAGGGGCAGGTGGGGAAATGTGCTGGGGGCGGAGGAGGCTGGGGGAGGATAATGAGGGGAAAAAAAGGAAAACATATGTACTACTATTCAATATAAGTTATACTGCAAAAAATAATAATAAAAAATTAAAGGCCAAAAAATAAAAGAAAAAAAATAAAATGAAATTAAACTTGAAAGTGGTTCTTCAAATTTTGGAGAGGGTTTTCAGTAAAAGCAGTTATAGGAAAATCACCACAACTGAAAATATACTAAATAAATGTAATTGAAATAGACAGTTATCATCCTATCTAATAAAAGAATAATATGCAAATTGACTGTACCTCTGATCAAGTCACACCCATAGCCATGCCTACCAACAAATCAGGAGTGAATTATACAAATAAACCCCTATCAAGATGGCTGCCACCACTGAGACCAGGAGGGAGGCTTGGGTTTCCCCAGAAACGGAGGAAGCCAAGCTTTCTCCCTGCCATTGCTGGCCTAAGCCTCCACTCAATGCTACAAAGTTTCAATTATAGAAGATACATAACCCCAACAGAAATGGCAGCAGCCACAGAGCTGGGGAGAGGAGATGCTAGGGTTTCCAGGGTGATGGAGGAAGCCAAACTTCTGCAGCCCTAGCCTAGGCTTCCACTCTAGGCTACAAAGTTTCAAACAGAAATGGCTGTTGCCATGGAGCGAGCAGAAGGCTCGGCTCCGCTCTAGGCACAAAGTTTCAATTGTAGAACATAAATTAATCCCAGGGCCTCTGCTTGAGTTGTTAGGGGATGTGGCCAGCCTGCAAACCACCACAGGCCCCTTGCCCAGGCCTCCCCACACCCCAAGAAAACCCCCACCCTGATCCAGGACACCCTTCAGGGTGAACAAGTCGATCCCCACTCATGCACCAGGCCTCTATTCTATCTAATAAAAAAGTAATACACAGATTGACCATCACTCCAGTACACAAGAGGGCTGCCCCCATGTGGTCAAAGATCCTGCCCCCATGTGGACACAAGATGGCCACCACAAGATGGCCAGCAGGGGAGGGCCATTGTGAGTTTCTAGGCCTGCAAGGGAGGGCAGTTAGGAGCTATCAAGCCTGCAGGAGAGGGCAGTTAGGGGTGACCAGGCTGGCAGAGGAGGGAAGTTGGGGGCAGGGGCCCCTGGCAGGGGAGCAGTTAGACATCAATTAGGCTGGCAGGGTAGTGGTTAAGGGGTGTTCTGGCTGGCAGGCAGAAGTGGTTAGGGGAAATCAGGGAAGCAGGTAGGTGAGCAGTTTGGAGCTAGCAGTCCTGGATTATGAGAAGCATGTCCAACTGCCCATTTAGGCCCAGTCCCATTAGGCCCGATCCCAGTAGGATCTGGCCTAAAGGGGCATTCAGAAATCCCTCGAGGGGGTCCCAGATTGGAGAGGGTACAGGCTAGGCTGAGGGACACCCCCCGCTCCACCAATCCATGCATGAATGTCGTGCACTGGGCCTCTATTGTTTTAGATAATTGGCTATATCCCATTTTATGTAACTTCTTTGATATTTGCAGAACTACAGTAATTAATATTAATCCAAACAAATTTAAATTAAACTCCACAGTGATGATATAAGAACCATGTATTCAGCTGATTTTCCTCTTTCCAGGAAAGGTTTCAATGAAAATTATTGGCTCATTCCATGCTCACAAGTTAACAGTGCTTGACATTTTACAGAGTATAGCAGAGTGAGTGAGTACTTATTATTTTCTTTGACAGTGTTCAAGAGAATATATAAGACAACATGAGACATAAAATACTGAGACTAAATTATATAATCCAGCCTCATTATTTATGGATTCCACGTTGGTGAATTCCTCTATTGGCTAAAATTTATTTGGAAACCCAATATCAATATTCTCAGAGAATTTGTAATCATTTATGGACATACCTGAGAGAGATAGATAGAGATAGATAGAGATAGAGATAGAGATAGAGATAGAGATAGAGATAGAGATAGAGAGAGAGATAGAGAGAGAGAGATAGAGAGAGAGAGAGAGAAAGAGATAGGGGAGAGAGAGATAGATAGATAGATAGAGAGAGAGATAAAGAGAGAGGGGAGAGAGAGAGAGAGAGAGAGAGAGAGAGAGAGAGAGAGAGAGAGAGAATGAAAGAGTGGTACTGTTCCTTCCTCCATTTTCTGTTCCTGATTCTAGTTCTTTTGGAGGCCTAGTGTTCATGGAGGCTCTTGAGATTTATAAAACATCATAGTATTCTTGCAATAAATGCTTCTCTTTTTCTCCCCCCATCAGCCCCTTCCCTGCCTGCCTTAGGATAGAATGCATATGCTTTTGTTACTTGCAATCAAACAATTTACATTTATACAGAGGTCCAACAAATCGGAAATATTTAAAGAATAACTGTGTTTCTCTTAGTATTTTCAAGTTATTATTTCTGTGTATTAGTTTCTAATGTAGTTATTATTAAGTTCAATGTGTTTATAGGAAATTAATTTCCCTATGATTGCTTTTAGAACTTTTAGTTTCTTTTGAGTTCTACAGTTTCAACAGATTAATATTAGTGGCCTGGTAGATGAAATTCTTGTATGGGGGGAGAGTTCTCTCAGCCCAGTCTGCACCCTCTCTAATGGAACATCCCTTTCAAGATCTGGGACTGCTAGCTCCTAATTACTCACCTGCCTGCCTGCCTGATTGTCCCTAAATGCCTCTGCCTAATCACCCCTAACTGCCCTCCCCTGCTGACCTGACCACCCCTAACTGCCTTTGCCTCAGCCCTCACCACCATGGCTTTGTCCGGAAGGAAGTCAGACATCTGGAAGATGACTGGTTGACATCTAATTAACATATTACCCTTTTAGTAGTATAGATATATTATATAGAATAGGATTGCTTAAATGTGGGGGAAAAGTCTTTTCATCACAAAGAGATGCTCTTGGCAGACAAAAATACATAATCCCTATATCTGGACTTATAACCAGCCACATGCACTATACTGCCAAACCGGTCATTAAAAAATTGAACCACTTTCTTACACCTTACACCAAACATATGTTACCCTTAAAACCCCTGCCTTAGGTTCTGCCTTTGCAGTTCACCTAGATTAAGTTCTGATTGGTCGGTTTCTATGCCAGGCAGCATTAAAAGCTTAGCCTTTAAACGGCCATTGGCTCCTTGCACTTCACATAGATTTGGTTCTGATTGGTTGGTTTCTATGCCAACAAGCATCTCTAGGCCTATCAATAGGCCTTATCAGAGAGATGGGGCTGATCAGCAGCCCCAGTGGAAGCCCGAGAGAAAGAGGCACGGCTGCCAGCCAGGCCCAGAACTAAAGAGAGAGGCAAGTGCTGATCAACAGCTGCCATGGAGGCTATGGATCAGCCCCTGCTTCTCTCTCCAGGCCTCTTTTGGGGCCTTATCTGAAGCCCTGTCAGTAGTCATTGTTGGGTCTGGGTTCCCACAGCCACTGCAGTCAGTGCTGGGTCACCATGGCAACCCAGCACTGACTTCTTGTCAGTCAAGCCTTCAGTCATTTTGAATGTTAAGGACCCTGGGATTTATATATTAAGATACCTTTGTGATCTTATTTTCATTTATTCTGTTTAGTACTTATTGGGATTCCAGATTAGTGAATTTAAATAAAGAAAAAAATTTTAATATATTTTTTATGTTTTTTACAGAGAGGAAAGGAGAAGGATAGTTATAAACAAAAATGAGAGAGAAACATTGATCAGCTGCTTCATGCACACTTCCTACTGGGGATATTCTTGCAAGGAAGGTACATGCCTTTGATCGTAATCACACCTGGAAACTTTTAGTCTGCAGGCCAACACTCTATCCACTCAGCCAAACTGGTTAGGGCAAAAAATAAAATTTTTATTCATTTTATTTTCTAATAGTTATATACCATTTATTTTTTTAAGTTTATTTCAGAGAGTAAGGGAGAGCAAGAGAGAGATAGAAACTTCAATGATGAGAGAAAATCATTGATTGGTTGACTCCTGCATACCCCCTACTGATAATCTAGCCCACAACCCAGGCATATTACCTTGACCAGAATCAAACCTGGGACCCTTCAGTGCCCAGGCTGAGGTGCTATCCATTAACCCAAACTAGCTAGGGCCCTTTATTCTGTCTATGTTCTCTATCTGAAGATCAAAGTAGATCTATGCTTGAGTTTATCATACTCTCATTTATATATTCTAATTTCAAATTCATTTTTATGTTTTTATCCTTGTTGCATTCTGGATAATTTCTCCAGTTGTCTGAATTTCTAATTCTCTCTCTCTCATCTGATTCAAAATCTATATATATAAAAGCCCAAGTGCCTAAAATGCCAGAATGCATTAGTTTGGATGTTCATGTTTCTCCTAAAATCATGTTCAAACTGATTTGCAATCCAGAACCCCTTAGGGATGTCAGATAGCTGGTTTCAGCCCAATCCCTACAGGTCAAGCCAAGGGACAGCATCTGTGCACGAATCTGTACACCGGGCTGGTATCGGCCTGATTACTGCATGCCAAGCTGAGAGATCCCACCAGTCAAGTGCACAAATTCATGCATCAAGTCTCTAATATGAATATAAGATCTTTGGTTAATCTCTTCCCACACTGTCCTCTACCTCCTTCCCTCTGAGATGCATCAGTCTGTTCCAGTTTTCATGCCTGTGCTTTGAGCATCTGTCCCCTGGTGGTCATTGCACATCATAGCTACTGAATGGTCAGCTGGTTGGCTGGTTGCCTGGTCTCTTAGGCTTTTATATACACTGAGTGGCCAAATTATTATGATCTCTGAACACATAATAATCTGGCCACTCAGTATATATAGTAGAGGAATGGTGCAGGAATTAGAGCATGGGTGGGGAATGGCCAGCCTGGCCAGGGGGAGGGGCGTTGGGCAGTGGTCTGGCCTGCCTGCTGTTTGAACTGTTGGTTGAAGGGACAATTTTCATGTTAGCCTTTTATATAAGATATACATTGAGTGGCCAGATTTAGACATATATATTAACTAGAGGCCTGGCACATGAAATTCGTGCATGGGGAGGTATGTCCCTCAGCCCAGTCTGCACCCTCTCCAATCTGGAACCCCTCAAGGGATGTCTGATGGGCAGTCGGATATTCCTCTCACAATCCAGGACTGCTGGCTCCCAACGGCTTGCCTGCCTGCCTTTCTGATTGCCCCTAATTGCTTTTGTCTGCCAGCCTGATCACCCCCTAAACACTCCCCTGTCAGTCTGATTGATGCCTAACTGCCCTTCCCTGCAGGCCCGGTTGCCCCTATCTTCCCTCCTCTGCCCGCCTGGTCCCTCCCAACTGTCCTCTTTTGCTGACCTGATCCTTCCCAACTGCCCTCCCCTGCTGGCCTTATTGCCCACAATTGCCCTCCTCTGCTAGCCTGATCCCTCTCAATTGCCCTCCACTGCTGGCCATCAGTGTTGGCCATCTTGTGTCCACATGGGAGCAGCCATCTTGTGTGTTGAAGTGATGGTCAATTTGCATATTACTTTTTTATTATTAGATAGAATGGTGTGCAAAATATTCACAAAAATACAGATCTCATGCAAACACATATATCTAGTGCCACTTAATGTAAAGTTTATTGGGGAAATCTAATAGGCAAAGGATTCCATAGAAAAGTCCTAATGTTGAAGCCCCATGAGAAGGGTTCTAGAACAAGAAACTATACCCCATATCACTCTACAAATCTGTTGTAAAATTAAAAGAAATTGCATAGAACATTTGGGCAAATAATAGATCACAATGAAAGTTTCCCAGTATAGCAATTTGTCTTCCTAGAAAGAAAAAAAAAAAAACCTTTGGAGCTCATTGGCTGATGTTAAGTTTCACTTGCCTTGGGGCTGGCTAAGACCTTCTGAGCCAAGGAAGCACCATGAGCAGGAAGGAAGCAAGGCTGTCTGGAGCTGTCCCACCAAGCTGATAATGTGGCCATCTCTGTAGAAAGGTGAGGGAAATAGGTGTTGTGAAGATAACTTGCATTTTGTGCATTATGCAATCTCTATGGAAAATTTTTTTACCAGAAGAAAATATTAAAATCAAATTTAAAATTTTATCAGAAGAAATAAGTCCAATACTTGCGTCTTTAAAAAATTATTATAAAACTAGAGGCCCACCTTGCAGGGGCTTGAATTCTCACCCCTCCTGAGGAAGGTCTCCTACCCCCACGGCTGCTACGCCTCCCACGCACAACTCACACCGGGACCCAGGTGGTAGACAGAGACTCGGCCAGCAATAGCTGCCCTATATCTAAATTTAATTTATTACAAGGAATTCTGAGGACCTACTCAAAAATACAAATATTCCTTTACACAAGTATTTACTGGGTAAACTAAGATTTCTGCTTGAGTATTAAAATTGACAGTAAAGTAGTAATCAAGTTTTCAGATTAATTTAAATTGGACAAGTGAAATAAGTGAATACTCAAGAAAATCTAACTGTACTGGACAAAAAGCTTTTCCTAAAACATTAACTAAAATATCTATTAGTAGTTCATCTCACTGCAAAATTGCCTAACATCCAAAGAACCTAAAGCAGTCATATTTGTGTGCAAAAATTAAAATTTAAAATTACCAAGACTGCAAGATAAAATTTCCAAAAGCCCCTATTAACCAAAAAAGGGGGGGGGGGACAGTGGGGTAATATCATGAAAGGAAAAATATCCTGTAAGTAAAATACATCTAGAAAATTCTTACTCCAGAAAAGAAAATTCCATTTGTAAAACCAACTGCAGGACACCCATGAAAAAACACACATGGTGTCAAAATAAGCCAAAGGAAAATCATTTAGGCAAAAATAAAAAGAATCCCAAGTCTATTTTGCAGAGAGGATCCCTTTGTTAACCTTTGGTTGAGAATGTGTTTCTGTGTTTGCAGAGAACAACTCCAAGACCATGTGGGTTCCTGCGACAGTGAGGAACTGACGGGTCTGTTCCAGCCACGAGGACAGTCCAGAGATGGCGGACGCTGACGACACCTTGCCATGCTAGCAGTAGGCAGCTGTGCGTTGCTGCAGGCAGCCCAGAGCCATACCAGAGAGGAGGGATATTGCATTGCCACGATGTGTCCACCATCTGGATACCACTGCTGACATGTACACATGAAGAACTATTTGACATTGAAACTGGGACTCAGAACAGTTGGACATTGAAACTGACACTCAAACTTTTTTGCTCTTATATGTTTGTTTTCAGTATGCAGAGGCAAGATATTTCTGAAGAAAAGAAACAGGGGGAAGTGATTGATATAGAGGCAGGGTGGCCTCGAACAGGCTGTCAAGCTACAGGGGGAAGGCTTGAGTGGAGGGGAGGCAGATGCTGGGGGAGATCAACCGAAGGACTTGTATGCATACATATGAGCATAAAATGAATGAAAGACTCTGGGGTGGGGAGGGTGGTAGGTGGGGACATGTGCTGGGGGGTAAGGGAGGCTGGGGGGAGGATATTGGGGGGGAGGAAAACATATGTACTACTATTAAATATAAGTTATATTGTAAATAAAATTTAAAAAAATAAAAATAAAATAAAATAAAATAGTGTGCCAAATTATAAACAAACAAACAAACAAACAAAAAAATAGAGGCCCAGCACATGAAATTCATGCACTGAGGGTAGGGTGACCCTCAGCCCAACCTGCACCCTCTCCAATCTGCGACCCTTTGGGGGATGTCCAACTGCCTGTTTAGGCCTGATCCCTATAGGATTAGGCCTAAGCAGTCAGTTAAACATTCTATTCACAGTCCAAGACTGCTGGCTCTCAACTGCTTGCCTGCCTGCCTGACCGCCCCTAACCACTTCTGCCTGCCAGCCTGATCACCCCCTAACCACTCCCCTGCCACCCTGATTGAGGTCTAACTGCTCCCCTGCCAGCCCAATCATCCCCAAATGCCCTCCCCTGCATATTCCCTCTATATTAGATAGGGTTTTTTCTTTAACGTATTGGACAGCCCTAACTGGTTTGGCTCAGTGGATGGAGCATTGGCCTGCAGACTCAAGGGTCCCAGGTTCTAGTCCAGTCAATGGCATGTACCTTGGTTAGGGCACATACCCAGGGGAGGGGGGAGGGTGTGCAGGAGGCAGCTGATCAAAGTTTCTCTTACATAGATGTTTCTAGCTCTCAATTCCTTTCCCTTCCATTGTATAAAAAATACATATATTTTAAAAAAGAAACATTTAAGATTCCTCCATTTCTGCCTGGCTGGTATGACCAGTGGTTGGGTGTGTGCTCCTCCCAGGCTGAGACCCCAGGCCAGGTTGCTGCAGCTGGCAGGGGATCATGCTATGAAGAGTGAAATTGTTTTTGTTTTTTATAAAGAGTCAGATGGGCCTCTGGGCAGCATTCCCCCAGGCCACTTACTCTGCAGGCTCTCAGAGGCAGCCCTCCATGACACTGGGGGACTCAGGTGGAACTGAGAGGACTGGGCATTGCCATCTTGTGGGTATGGGCGCTGCCATTTTGCCACGGAGTGATGATTAATTTGCATATCACTCTTTTATTAGATAGGATAAGATATTGCTTTTAGAGTGGTGGGATGGATGAATGTATGCTATTCCTTCCAATGATAAATGGGATGAGTTTGTAGTACTTTGAATATCCAGGTAGATAAGGAATCTTTAAGTATGACAACATGCCTAAAAAAGGACTTTTAAAAAACTTTCCTAGCCCTGGACAGTGTTGCACAGTGGTTAGAGTGTCAGACCACAAAACAAAGGTTTGTGGGTTAGGCTTGGGTCAAGGGCATGTATCTGGGTTGCAGGTTCCCCACCCTGATTGTGGTGCCTGCAGAAGGCAACCAATTAAAAGATTTCTCACATTGATGTTTCTCTTTCCTCGCTCCTCCTCCCTTCCACTCTCTCCAGAAAAACCAACAGAAAAGATATAAGTCCTCCAGTGAGGACTAACCAAAAAAGTCTTTCCTCAAGGCACACTACAGGAACTCTTTCAGATCTCTCAGCTAAAATCACTCAGCAAAACACCTAGAACAACCCCCGTTTGCTTCTTTCAGGGAGCAATCACAGTTGTGTGAAGAGGCCAGCCTTTGGTAACTGTTTTGTTCTACAAATAAACTTATGCTGCATATTGGGCTGTTTGTCAATAGAGATGAATAGCAGCTGAGAAGATGGCAGAAAATAGACCGTAAGCAGAGGCGAGTCACTGCCATTTTGCATTTGACCACAAGCACAAGACAGAAATGCTGATTAAGTCTGGCAGAATGTAAAACCTTTATGGCTTTTAATGGAAGCTGAATATAAAGTGAAGTATTTATTCATAAACTTTGGCTCAACAAACTAGGAATCTCCGGTTGTGTTCCTGCCACATCTGGACCCTAATATAGAAAAACAATTTCTAAGTTTTATGTTTTGAAAGGGAATCTAATTAATCTGGGATCGCTGCATTTTACAAATGTAATATCTGTGTTGCTTCATGGGCTCAGCAGTTGTGACAATTGGACCTGCCATCCTGCTCAGTAAGTGGAATACCTCATGAACATTGTGAAAGAGGCCAGTGCGAATCCTGTAGCAAGTGCTGCTCCACTGGAAATTTCCAGGTTAATGACCTGCCCCCAACTCCTACCTGTATCTCTGGTCCCCGTATCATCTTTCAGTCTCAGTGATGGTGCTGTATTTTTTCTTCCCTTTTTCCAGATGTTGATTTACACATAAACCATTTATAAAAGGGAAGAAGACAGAATAAATGGATCAGAGAGAGAAAGTGTCCCCAAATGATTCCATTTGCTACAGCTCAAGCTTTGAAATACCAATTACCTGACAGATGGGCTGTGGTAGCTTGTCGACAAACTGACACTCAACCTATTTAGTCAATAAGTGTTTTAGCAATAAACAAAAATAGCCATGGCCTGTTTTGCTAAATTCTATTGCTAATTGCTTCACTCTAATTACTCAGAATTACAATAAAATGTGGTATCTTTATTTTTTCTCCACGAGTTTTCCTGCTGTTTCCTTTCATAAATTGTCCCCTCCTTAAGCCTTTACTTATAGAACTTTTACCAATTTTTTTGGCAACAACAACAACAAAAAATGAGTATCACACATTATGTGTCTGCCCCCATCACAGCAGTGATTCCAGTTGGGCTGGTGCCTTCTTTATGCCCCACCAGGTCTACTATCCATGCATCTCCCTATACTTACTGCACCAGAAGGCTGACTTGTATAACTACAAGGAACTGTTAAGCCATTCCTATGCTTTTTGGAGCTTTGACCAATTGGAAGCTATGGCAGAAGGTCAGAAGGAAGGAGGTTCAGGGGGATTATTCCCTTGTATGCCTCCTTGGATCACCATGTTTTTCAAGCTCAAAGCAATACTTCTCTAAAGGTGGTCTCCTATAAACAACCACAAACTATAGGGTTATACTAAATTTCCCTCCCTCTTCTTTTTACACAGTGGTTTTAGAAGTTTGCTGTTCACTAGCTTTGAGTTATGACTTTATGCCTTATAATCACACCAAATTCACATTTCTCTAAATACCAAGAGGCAATATCCCTCTTCAAGAGATCCATTCTGCACAATAAACTGCTCCCAAATTTAGTGACTTTCTCAACAAACACTTCAGATTTTCTCATAATTCTGGAATTCTTATAGAACTTATCTGGCCAATTCTTCTGTTTTATATAGCCCTAGTGTGGTCATTTGGTGGTCTCTAGCTGAAGGCCGAACTGGTCTCGAGTGTCCAAGAGGGATTCAATATTATTCCTCGAGCATTGCTAGGGCCAGCTGAGATTCATAGCAGCTGAGAGAAGATGACATAAAATGGCCCTGTTCTTTTTTAACGAGGCCTTGGGGCATTTCCACCTTGTCTGTTATGCAAGGCAGTCAGATTTCTTACTGGCTTGAAAAGATCCTCTCTTATCTGGCTGAAATGTACCGAGATGAGAGCTTCTTTTTAAAAACTAGGCGATTATCTGGCTGTATTCATTTTCTGTTGCTGCATAACAGACATCCCTTCTTATTGGTAAGTCCCAATCACATCCAAGGAGATAGATTTTATAGAAACATGTACACCAAGGGATGGAAATCTTGGGGATCACCTTATACATTTGCTTATCATAGTCCTCCCAAGGTCTCCAATGATTCATATCCCTACAAAATGAGAAATACATTTGCATCCTCTCCCAAGGTTCTCAAGTGTCTCATTCCATTATAGCATCAGCTCTAAGTGCAAGACTCCATCATCAAATCAGGTGAAGATAAAACACCAGGATATAAGTCATTAAATTCAACTTCTGAGGCAAAATTTCTCCCAAATTGTGACCTGTGAAACTAAAAATGCAAGCTATCTAGCCCTAACTGTCCCAGCATAGAGGATCAGACAAGCATTGGATAATGGTGATAGACATTTCAGTTTAAAGGGGGAGAAATGGATGGAAGGAGTGACCAGCTCCGTATATTCTATAATACAGCTGGACAAATGGAGATTTTTCTTGACTCAGTGTCAATGTTTGGGAATAATTTTCTGAGTCTCTAGGCTCTGCCCTTGGGGCCATTCATTGTTTTCTTCCCTTTTCATGAAAAGTAGCAAGTGTTTGAAGCTGAGTAGTTTCATTAGCTTGTCGCTCTCCATGCAGTTTTGGTGTTCTGGAAGCCTCCTTTCATTTCAGATTCTCTCTGTCCCTTTCAGTTCAAGCTAGCAGTATTTCTGCAGGGAAGAAAAGAATTCTCAACAACATTGGGGATCTTCAATAGATTTTACTGATTTTCACTCCATTAGGCAAAAGCTATGCTCACAAAACTTTTTATTCTTTCTGAGTCTCTAACAAAAGGGTGTAGAGTCAGATTCTCTGTGTATAATTTACATTTATACTATAGTACAATGTTTTGACATAGAAACTTTTTCTGGCTGAGGAAAAGCAACTCCTCTTAGGGCTAAGTAGTTCTTAGATACAGTGAAAGGCTCAGCCAGCAGCACTTTTGATATGTTAACTAGCCAATCCATTGCCAGACCTTGACTATCTGTCCATTATGCACCAGGGCAATATCCCTCTGCCTTAATCATCTCAAGGTCAGGGCCAGGCAGCCAGAGACCATACCTATGACCCAAAGTCCATTGGAATTATTTGAACTAGCCACTCAATATATTTACTCTGTTTTGTCTTGTCTTCCCTGCAGAAATCCCAGTACAGGCTCTGGACTAACATTTTCCCTTGCTCCAGTTCTCTGCCATCTGACTGAAACCCAATTGCTTCTCCTGTGAGCCTTGTGGCATATAGAACACCCCTTTCTAGAACCTGTGAGCATAATAAGCTGCTATTGACCTATAAGCCTCCCCTGTATCCCTTTTTGTAATCACAACTCGCTGATCATCACATAAAAGAACAGAGAACACCCTAGCCAGGGGGCTCAGTTCATTGGAGCACCGTCCTGACACCAAAAGGTTGTGGGCTCAATTCCTGGTCAGGGCACATAGCGAGGTTGTGGGTTTGATCCCTAGTCAGAGTGCATGTGGGAGGCAAATGTTTTTCTCTCACATCAATATCTCTCTCTTCCTCTCTCTACCTTCCTCTTTAAAATCAATTTAAAAAAACAACAGGAAGCATATCCTCATATGAGGATTAAAATATTTTTTTTAAAGAAGACAGAACATTCAGCTTTTTTTTCTGACTTGTTTCTGACTTTTTTGTTTGTTTAATTTAACATTTTACTTTTAGCATTTATGTTATCTGTAGAGGCCGAGTATTTTCAAAATCATTTAAATTCTGTTTCTTTTTTAACAATTCTCCCTTCAATTTATGTGTGAATGAAAAAGCAGTGCTATGATACATCTACCTGAAAGTACCCTCACAGGGTGATCTGATCATAAATCCCTAACTGGACAGGGCATAGTGGACAGTCATCCCTCACGCTTATCACGTCCCTAGTAAATGGTCATCTTTGCCTTAACAATGCCCTGTTGATTGCTTTTGCGCACTTAAGTTAACATGCTTCTGAAATGCCAGAAGTAATCCTCTTTCCAGAACCCATCAAAGCATAACCACCCTAAAGAGAGTACATACTCATGTTGACTATCCAATAATCCACTCCCAGCCTTGCTTCCTCCTGCTTCATCTAAGCTTCCTTAAATTCCCTCCTGAATTTGAAATACATAGTTGAAACTGCAAACTGCCATCCTTCAGAGCATTTGAAATCCTGCTTCATGGCAATGTCATCAGTTTGGATCAAATAAACTTTTATAAAAATTATTTACGAATGTGGACAAAAAGGGCTACATGCTAACCTGACAAGCTCAGGGAAGACCTATGTGGTGGCCTTGCAAACTCCTGTAACTGGAAAAAAAATAGATCGGTGCTGCCTATCACTTGAAGCAATTTAAACAGAGGCAGGGTTGAATCATATATGAACTTTTTTTCCAATATTGCCAGGCAGTATGGGAGAGCAGCAGGTTAGTCACAAAAGTCTGCTCTGCAGCTCACCATCAGCCAGTTGCTGATATAGCAAAAGCACAAAGAAAAGTAGACAAAAGGGCAGTTTACAGATATGCAAAAGGACTAGAGGTCTTCAAAGGGCTTAGTGATACCCAAGGGCTGGGGTCACATGGGAAAAGAGCCAAAGGGAATGCCAGATGGGCAGTTAACCAGTAAGCAGGGTATAGGTCTGCAAAGGCCTGCAGGTGTGCAAAAAGGGCTGGGAGGTCTTCAAAGGGCTGGAGATTCTGGTTTCTGCAGCTCAGACGTCAAAACTTACTGGAGGTGGCAGGAAGTGATAATCATGGTAGACACTTCTTTTCCAAAAGAGTAAGTGGCAGGTACATAGGCAGTTAATAATCCATAATAATTTTAAAGCCCAGCTAGGCATATCTGGTCAAATCTTAATTAAGCCCAGGCCAGCTTCCTGGGAATGATTTTCTGTGTGTTTTGCTCTACCCTGTGACTGTTAATCATTCATCCATTTCCATAGGACATGGCTGGTATTTTCAGCTGAACAGGCTTCTCAATTTAGTGCCTGTCCTAGTAGATTGAAGGTCTCTCTTTTCATTTTGTTCTGTTTCTGTCCCTTTTGATTTAAGTCATTTTAAAAATGTGTTCAATTACTTTTTTTTGTCAAGTCGTAATAAACTAATTAAATACAACCACATTCACAAATCTCTTATATTCTTTCCCATTCCTGGAATTTTTTTGAGTTTGATATAGGCCTGACTGTATTAATTTGCTATCACTGACTGGGTGGCTTAAACAACAGATATTTATGGTCCATAATTCTGGAGGCCAGAAGTTCAAGATCAAGGTGTTGGCAGGGCTCTAAGGAAAATCCTGTTCTATGCCTCTCTTCTAACTTCTGGTGGTTTTCAGGCAATCTGGTGGTTATTGGCTTGTAGCTGCATCACCTTAATTTCTGCCTTGACATTCTTATGGTGCCTGTGTGTGAGTCTGTCTTCAAATTTCCCACTCTTATAAGGACTCCAGTCATAATGAGTTTAGGCCCACTATTAATGAGATCATTTTAATTTGGTTAAGAGCCTGTCTTTAAATAATGTCACTTCAAAATTATTGGGGATTAAGATTTCAATATGATTTTCAGGGAATACAATTTAACCCTCAACAGAGACATTGTGCATAATCTTCTTTGAAGCCCCTTGAAATACCTACAAGGTATATCCTTAAATTCTTAGAAAGCCAAATCTTTCTGAGGTCTTAATAAGGGTCTTAAAGCCACACCCTGACTTTACTTTTATTCTGGATTTGAACTTTTCCTGGAAGCCAATTTTTATTTTGAAAGACTTTTGCATTCAGGCCTTCTATAAGTTTTCCAAGTAAGAGACTTTGACAAAGCTACATGGAGCTTCAAAGAATTGGTAAGCCTTTTCATTCACTATGGCTTCATAAACAACCCTTTGAAAAAAATGATCTTAATTTGAATCTGCCATCTGTTTTCTGTTGAGATCTTGAGTGACATGATATCAGAAGGGTCTCCAGGAAAAAAATAAATAAATTTAAAATGAGATTTTTAATCTGAATTAATCATATGTTCAAGGTACAAAATTAATCTACTTTTGGAGGGGATAGTATGTGAATTGTTGTAGTGTATAAAGCCACATCATGACTAATTGCAATATTACCAGTGGTGATATTAGATGCATTCGATGCAACACAGGTGGAAGGCAAAGTATTGGAGGGTTATTGCATGCGATACTTAAGGTGTCATGGCAAGAATAGCACTGATGCAACTTGTGGAATTGTGTGTTTTCTAATAATCCTGGTGAATATCCATAAGGACAAAGATAAAATCAAACTTATGCACATATAACTGGGAATGGAGATTGCCGAGATGGAATCATTTCTGCTGAGGAAACCAAAGTAGAGCAGGGACTTCGTCTTGTATGTGTCCTACCCAACAGGTTTCTCCATGAACTTTTTACCTTCTCAGCTGGGCCTGAATTTTAATCTTCTCCTGACACCCTGACTATCTGGGTTCCTTACTTTTGATACCCGGAATGGCAAGCTGGAACTCTTCGGGTTCTTGTCTCACCAAGTTTGAAGAGTAAATTTCACAGACAAATGATTTTAAGCAAAAGTGTGGAAGTTTATTGTAAGTGTATATAAACTCCCCTCTAGGGAGGGGTCCCCAAAATGGGAGAGCCAGTGTGTCTCTTTGTCTAAAGGTTTATAAATGTTAGCAGTTTCTTTTTTTTTTTTTTTTTGTTTTTTTTTTTTTGTTTTTTTTTTTTTTTTAAGGTTATCAGTGCAGTCTTTATTTTTAAAACCATTTTTCCTGGAATTATTTAAACAAATTTTTCAGATTGTAAAAATACAAATATACTACCCTGAGTTCAGAATACAGAAAATGCTAAAAGTATAAACATTTTGGTGTTTTTCATGTTGCAAGTAGAAAGCAGTTCCAAGTAGGTGTTACTATATATGATGAGAAAAAAAAAGTTTAAAATACTAACCACTGACTGTCTGAAGAAATTAAGGATTATGGGAGAATAAGATTTATCTAAATTCCTTCTGAATTCAACTTACTGTAGTATACCTTTTCTCGTATTCCTTTAATGTCAATACTTAATAAATTTAACAAACATTACTACGTGTGTTAATGCTACATTTTTAGGACTAACGATGACTAAATAATGAGGTGAGATTTTTTAGATATGATAGTTTTACAGCCTAGGCCCCATATTAACTGTGCATTAACTCTTAGGATAAAAGGTGTTAACTACACTGGCTTTTCCAGAAATGTTAGATCTGCATTGCTGAATACCCACTTATTAATACCGATATTGAAGTAGGAAACTGTTATAATTGCTTTTTTTAATCATTCAATTTAATGATAAACAGACCCCAAAATAAAGACCAATTTGTAAAACTGGGCCATTTTAATGTTTTTTACAATAGAATAAATAATTCTCTTGATGACTGCAGACATGTAAGCTGTTTGATAGCACTCAGAAACATAGTAAAGTTTTCCTGATTGGTGCATAGTCTTAATTACAAAGTTCTTTGTATGAAACTGCTGTCAAACCAGTAAGACTGCATTTATGCACCCATCATTTTCAGGATTGTTGGTAACCTGGGCATATTTTCCCCAAATAACCTTGCCTCCTTGTGTCACAAGGCCCAACTCACTCACGTTCACCTCGATGACAGTACCTTTAGTGATAACACCCAAGGTTGTATAAAGTGGGGAGGAGGGATTCTTTTTTACACCAAGTATTGGCAGGCAAAAGGTCGCTTTCAGTTCAGGATGTGTTACATGGGCCTTCTTGAAACGTAAGCCCATTGGCCTAATGAATCTTTCATATTTAGGTGGTTTTCGAGTAAAGCCATCTCCAACAAAGCAGACTTTAGTAACCATCCTCTTCCATGCTTTTTTCTTTCTCTTTCCTGTTCGAATAACTTTTAATACCTCTGTTTCTCCCTGGGCACGAACTTTGGGTAGAGGGACTTCCTATTTTCCCGCTTTCTCTTTTCGTTTCTGTTTAATCATATTGGAAAGCACTTTAGCTCGGGACTGTCCCTCTCTGTCCAGCAGATATGCAGGTACCGCTCCTTGTGGAGTCTTCTCATCATTCTTCTGTTTGGTGTTTCGTTTTTCATGCATCTTGATAGTCTTTTTCATTTGTATTTTCTCAGCATGGCGCTGTTTATGGTAGAGCTTAGCCTTCAGGCCAATCATCTTCTTTGCCTTCTTTGAACGTTCGTGAGCCTCTCGTCCTTCCTTCTTTCTCTTTTTCTCATGGTAATCCAAACGGTACCCATAGCGCTTCCGGTGTAACTCAATATACTCGTTTTGTGGCATGGTGACGGCCGCCGGGCCGCCGGGTGCAGTCTCCCGGGCGCGAAGAAGTTCTCAATTCTCGGGTCTCCGAGACTCGCGAACCAACTCTTCGCAACTCGCGACAGGAAAGCAGCAGTTTCTTTGTTTGTATATGCAACCTTATAGTTGGACTCTTTCCCATTTTATGTTGCCTGTGCTTTTCCTAACTGGCCACTTTCCCTGCACAGTATCAGTTTCAAAGTTGCAAAGCTCATGTGGTGCCCCCCTCTTCTTCTTCCCCTTCTCTTGTAAATAATAGGGTGGCCTGGAGCTGTCTCTGCTCCTCAGGTATGCATTCCTCTCCATGGATCCCCTTTTCCCTACCTGTCCCTCTTGCCCCTGAACTCCTCTCACTTTGAAAGGAGCAAACCAGTTTTGCTAACTAGCATACTTCTTTTACATGTTGGGCTCAGCCAATCCCTATTAAGTCAGCCAGAATCATTCATTTACATAAATAGGAGAAAACTTAGAACCACACATACAACCTGAGCCTTTATAAGACCTGACTTTCTTTGTTCTCCATGGGAGCACACTTTGTGTTGCTACCTGAATATGAATCTGTCTCTTCCTTGAAAGCTTTGATCTCAAATAAATGTTTTTTACTTTTCTTTTATGTAAGCCTCTTCCTTGGAGAATATAACTGTGAGCATAGATGAAAAATTTAGGGATCCATGGTAGCTTTGACAAAATCTCTCATTTCCTGCAGCCACATGACAGAAATGGCTTAGACCAAAATCAGAGTCTGGTGAAGAGTTGTTAGACAGTAAGACAATAATGGTAAACATTTCATCAATTCAATTCTGACAAGTTTCTTATGCTAAGTCAAGAAAACAGGAAACCAAGAGAAAAGGATGGAATACTTGAGCAGATATAGATAAGGCTGAAAGCTTGAGTCTCTAAATTTCTCAGTAAACCTCTTGCTGTCAGAAGCAGCTCTTTCCCTCATGTAAGGAAAGCAGTTTTTCCCTGAAAAGGAGCCTTCCAAAAGCTGGAAATTGTCTGGCAATTTCACCTGTATCATCCTTTTGCTGCTGATCCTTATAAAAGGAGATTAGATCCCAACAGAGCCCAGGACAAGTAGTGTAAAAAGAGATAGCCAGCCCACCATAAGAGTTTTAAGATCTAAATGTAAATAAGGACATCTAGAAGTAATTTTGGCTTACTGGAAGAGACAGGATTATACTGTTTTTTTTGTGGGGTTTTTTTTTTTTTTGGTCACATCCCAGGTCTATTTCATATTTCCAATTTCTATATCATATCATAGTCTGAAATGGCATTAATCTTCTTAACACCCCATATAATTTAATGCTAGGTCATGTCACTGATAACATATTCCATTTAGACCCTTGTACTAGAATATATTATTAGTCCAAATTTATTTCTACTTTTTTCCAAAGCACTTTACTATGTGACTTTTGTGTCCCTCTATAGAGGGTGGAATATTTTTTACTTCCTGTTGACATTAGGCTCAGCCATTCCCTTACCCTGGCCGATGGAATGGAGACAGACAGGAAAGAGTGTCTCCTTGTTATCTTGCCTGCCTCCCATTGCCAGCACATGCTCCCAATGCCACCCTCCATGCCAGGAGAAGAACATGCCTGTGAAGCAAAGGCTGCACTTTGAAGTTTCAGGTTGATATGGACTGAAATGAAGCCATACTAACTGATCTATAAACTTAGTAAGAAATAAATGCTCATTGTCTTATTCCCTGATAGTTTATGACTATTATGCAACATCATTAAGCAATATTTTACTGACAGACTCAGTGGTGAGAAAGATAAAGTTAAGGGTACTTTCATGTCAATAACATTTCTAAGAATAAGACACACACACACACACACACATACACACAAAGAAAACATTTCTAGGAATGTAGTGGTCTGGGTATGATAGGATATCACTTTCAAAGTGAAAGATAAGTTGCCAGACCCTGCTCTGTACACCATAAAGAAAGAGACATAAATATTTAGTGGTCCTCCTAATATTTTAATAGCAACACACACAGATGCTTCTGATATATGGTGTTTTATATTATCTTAATAAAATATATGTTCTAGAAACCCCACACTAAATATAGCAGATACATTTTATTTTACTTAATGTTTCTATTTCACCATTTACCCACTCCCATCCCCAGTAATTTTTGTCAAATGGACCAGTAGTAGATAATTTAAGATTTAAGTATTGGAAGAATATCATGATTCATCTTTTATTTATTTCTTTATTTATTACAAACTTTCCCCAGATGAAAGAAAAGATGTGATGTTAAGTAGTAAAAAGCATATACTACAAAGAATGATTTCTCTTGTGCTCCATGTCTACTCTTTACTTCTCCTTCCTCAGCTCACATATGGGCAGCTGACTAGCACAGATATATATCCATGGTCTCTCTCATCCTCTGTCTTCTGGTTGGCTTCAGTCAATAAGGATTTATTTCAGGAATGGGAGGAAGAACTTTATCTTTTTTATTTCCTGGCTTTCTTCCTTCAGATTCATTTTGAACAGGCTGTTTCACTTCACTAAAGGCTTTCTAAAGGTTCTCTCCTCCATGCAATTAATTCTTTCAATATACGCATTTCTGTACATATTCTTTTGCAAGTATACCCTCTTCCAATTACCCTAAATTAACTGTGTCATTTGTTTTTTTATAGTAATTGGATGACTCAACAATCTACTATATGTTTGATACAGTGGCTGTTTGATGACTTAACCATAAGCTTTTTATAGAAAATAATCTAATCCTCTGTTCTTAGTGTGGTCTTGGCATTTAATAAATTATGATTGCATAAATGAAAGGAGAAGTCAATGAAGGAAATCACCCAAACACATTTAAAATCAATGTTAGAGAAAACATTTAAGTGAAGGACTATAAGCTTCTTGTGCAGGGCTCTGGGTGGAATCCCCATCATCCAAATAAAACTTTTCCTCTAGCCCAGCTAGTGTTGCTCAGTGGTTGAGCATCAACACATGAACCAAGAGGTCATGATTCAATTCCCAGTCAGGGCACATCCTGGGGTAGCAGGCTCCATCCCCAATGGGGAGTGTGCAGGAGGCAGCCAATCAGTGATTCTCTCTCATCACTGATGTTTCTATCTCTCCCTTCCTCTACTGAAATAAATAAAACTATATTAAAAGAAAAAAATTCCTTTCGGTTCCTTCTCTTTAGAATAGCCATTACAGCTGGATATTTTCTAGCTAATTATCTGAATATGGCTGATAGGTAACCTCATACTAGAAAGGCAAAATCCTAAGAAGCAACTATTGAAAATTATTAAGACTCCATGAAAATTACCCCTATTAAGAGAATAATGTGGCTTACACATAAGAGTCCTCATGTCCTTAAAATAAGACCCAAGAATGGGCAGTGAACCTCATAACCAAGAACAAAAAGCAATTTATTTCAAGCTTGGTGGCATTAAATTCATTAATTCAATTAACAAGAAATAATTGACTGCTCATTGCACCTCTCTTCCCTAAACAGAATAGGTGTTCAACTGAGGAATGGTTAGATTGGGGATGAGAAAAGCTATGGATAGATGAGAAGGCAGAGCCAGCACAGTGAGCTGGGACATGGGAAATTGAAAAGGAGTCTAGTTAATGCAGATTCTCTGAGAAAGCTGAGATGACAGAAAGTATGCACAGCCCGAACGTTTATGTGAAAGTATAGAGAAGATGGTTGGGAAAGAGCTGGGGTGTCTCCTGGGGGGAGGAGAGGAGAGCCAGAGGATGACTTTGCTTATCTGTTTTAGTAATAGGGGAAGTAAAGGAAGATGCACACACTAAGATAGAGTCAGTAAGGAAGAGATGTTAACAGAGAGGATGGAAACCAGCTGTTGTCAATCATTCTAATAACATTTGGGGAATTTCCAACTTTCTTTGGTGGAGACAGTCTGCAGATGGATAATTTGTTGCCCTTTATTTTTAAAATAGGTTTTTTATTGGTTTCCATTGTCAAAGAGAGCACTTTCTAATTTGTTGTTATGTCTGCTTTAGCCTGTGGTCAAGAGTAAAAAAAACCAAACACCAAAACTTGATTTTTTCTTACGTAATTAAAATGGCATTTAAAGAAAGTTTAAATCACACTGGTAGTACAGTTAAAAAGAACCTTAAATGTTCTAGAATTTGCTTTTAGACTGGTATGTATACTGACAAAAATTATTGAATAAAATGATTATATATGTATATACATATAGGGTATCCCAAAAATATTTACCTACATTTTCAATAATTATAAAGGCAATATTCACTAAGATATATTTCATTTTCAAAGTTGAGCTACCAGCTGTTACAGTGTGTATACATTTTGAGGGGACTAAAGTAAAAGTGGTATTGCCATATTTAAAAATAAATTTTAAAAATATATCCAGTAACTTGTTTTGACAATATTCTGCTTTTAGCTTTATATCATCCTTAATAAACATTTCATTTACCTAATGAAAAACATATTAAAGTAATGAATATACAATGTGTTGATTTGCATATGCAAATACATTTTATTACTAGGAATAGCTGGCAGAAAGGAAGTATATGTATGTAATTATTTCAGGGACTGCCCTTTCCTTTGAGCTTATGAAATTAGAGATTAATACTTCTTAGGAGAAAAAGACTCAATTCTTTAATGTGGAAAATGACCATAACGATAATAATACTACCAATCATTGAGTTCTACTTCATATTAAGAGTACACATATTATTTCTATCCCACATAATACCCAAGCAAGGCAGGCATTATTATCTTCATTTAGAAATAAAGACACTGAAGTTCAGTGAAGTTATTTGCTAAAGGTCACACAATAACAAAGCTGAGAATCAAAACCAAATCTGTTTGACTCTAAAGTCTCACCTCTTTCCACTATGAAAGCCTTCAATTACCAATTCATGCTACTGCATTCTAAAAAGTTTTCATTTTTAATGTTTTTTATTTAGTTTGGAGATTAGTTGATAAGTACCAATGGAAAGTGGTATTTCAAAGAAAAGATTATTCTTGATACCACCTGTTTGTTTACATGGATCGTAGGAGTAGTCACTATAGTTCCAATAAAATATGTAGAAAATTCCACACATGTTTTCTAAATAGAACTTGAAATTAAATATTCATAAAACCATAAAAATGGTATCCTCAGCTTCAAGAGAGTATTCTCCCAAGTGTTAGTCCAGTGAAGGGAAATGGAATCTACATGAATGGAAATTAGCTATAGCTCCAGGACAGTGCAGAGTGTGTATGTGTGTGTGTGTGGGGGGCATGCGGGAGGGGGACAAAGTGTGTGGGGGCAGACAGTGTATGGGGGCAGAGTGTGTGGGGAGGACTCAGGGGTGTTCCAGTGAGCTCATGTCCATTTAAGAAGCCACAGGGAGCCCAAGGGAACACAGACCTTGGCTCCCATACTCAGCAACAATTCTCTTTTTATTACTTTTACAAATAACAAATAATAATAAAGATAAATAACATTAAAGAATTTAAAACGAAGAAGTAAATACCATACAAACCATACAAACACTACATATGATAAAGCTTATAAAGCTACATTAATATAAGAAAATGTAGAGTTCAAATGAAGAGTGTTACCATAAACAGAGGAGTCAGACATAACAAGAAACACGTCATTCATCAACAAGGTATAGAAATCCTACATGTTTATAAAACCAAGCTTCCAAATAGTTGCAATTGATAGGACAAATGTATAAAACTGTAACAACTGAGAAGACTTAATCTAAGTCACGTGGACTCATTCTAACTCATGGAAAATTTCACACAACAACATAATTACGGATTCTTTTCACTTATCTACACCTTGGTCTGGGTCTTGAAACAATTCCCAATAAATTTCAAAGAACTGGAAATCATAGCAAATATATTCCACAATCCAAATGGAGCTAACTCAAAACAAAAAAAGTAAGATATTTAGAAAAATTCCAATATCTGGATATTAGCGAACTGTTAAAAATAAGTCATTGGGTGGTTGAGTGGTTGAGCATTGATCTATGAACCAGGAGGTCACGGTTCAAATCCTGGTCAGGGCACATGCCCAGGTTGTAGGCTCAATTCCTAGTATAGGGCATGCAGGAGACAGCAAATTAATGATTCTCTCTCATCATTATATATAATCAATGATTCTCTCTCATCTCTATATATTAGCAATGTCTCTTTCTCTACCTCTCCCTTCCTCTCTGAAATCAATAAAATATTTTAAAAATAAGCCTTTGGCTAAAGAATAAATAACAAGAGGAGTTTGAGGATATTAAAGTTATAGTTAAAAATATAATGTACCAACAATGGAAGGACACAACCAAGGTAGTGCTCAGAGAGCTTTATTGCTTTAAATTTGATAAAAACCAGAAATGTATGAATCTAATTGTTTATGCTTCCACCTTCAGAAGGTAGAAAGAGAAGCACAAAGTAAACTAACAATAATAAATAAACATTTAAAACAACAAGAGAATCAACAAGGTAGAAAAAAACAACAACACAAGCAGTAGAGAATATGATCCAAAGTTTATTCTTTAAAAAAAAGTTTAAAACTGTTAAACCTACAGCAAGACAGATAAAGAAAGATAAAAATATAAAACACCAGTATTAGAAATAAAAAATATTACTGTTCTTCATGAATCAAGGATAACAATTGAATGTTATAAACAGTTTGATGCTGGGGGGAGAACTAAGATGGCGGCATAGGTGAGCACCTATCTAGCTGTCCACGCAACAATTCTGAAACTACAACTTAGCAACGAAACAAACAGCGTACAGAATCGCCGGAGAGCTGGTTGAGGGAAAATTCCGCACATGAGAGTAGAGGCGGGACGCAGCGGTGACTTGGGAGCAGCAGTGCGCAGCTTTGAGGTTCAGAGCAAGAGAGAGCGGTGAGGGACGGGCGGCAGACAGCGGGCCTGGCTGGTTTTCTCCAGCGAGTAGGGCGGAGGTCTCCCACAGCACCGACCCCCCCAGTTCCAGGCGAGCTCCCAGGTCGGGGAAAGGAGGATCCCGGGCGCAGCTGAGGTCTGTGTGTTTGGGGAGAGTGCATGAGTAAATTGGAGTGCGCAACTGGGCAGAGAACACGCGACTCACTTGCTTGGAGACCACCATATTGCTTTGTTTTACACCCCTGAGTGAGTCTTTGACTGTGCAGACTCATTTAGGGAGAGACAGAGTTGTCTGGCAACGGGGAGACCAGCAGTGGATTTACATTGCCACCCAACACCGAGACCCGTGAACCGCACAGATAAGCTGACTCCGCGAGCCCCATAGACCTGAAGCGGGGGGCCAGGAAGGGCGGACCTAAGCCTGACGCTGCGCACCCATTAGACGCAAGCTGTGCGCCAAGTACGGCGGAGCTAAGGCTGACGCTGCGCGCTGCAAAGGAAGCTGAGCCACTGGTTCCTTAGAGGATACCAATCACACACCGCTAAGGAACCAACTCAGGAAAGCAACAACAATGCAGAGAAAAGGAAAGAACTCAGCTGTGAAAGAAATGGAGGAAAAAAGACGATTAGACATAGAGTTTAAAACCACAGTAATTAGGTTTATGAAGAGGCTACTAGATAAGGCCGATAAAATTAATGAGAACTATGCCGAAATAAATAACACCTACAAAGAAATGAACAACGCCTACAAGGATATGAAAAAAGACCAACTAGAAATTAAGCATATACTGACTGAAACAAAAAATATTATACAAAGACCTAAAAGCAGTCCAGACGACCGCAAAAAACAACTCAAAGATTTGAAATACAAAAAAGCAAAATCCACTCAGCTGGAAAAGCAGGAAGCCAAAAGAGTCCAAAAAATTGAAGATAGTATAAGGGGCCTCTGGGACAACAACCTCAAGCATACCAACATCGAATTACAGGGGTGCCAGAAAAAGCGAGAGGCCAAGACAATGAAAACCTACTAGAAGAAATAGTGACTGAAAACTTCCCCCACCTGGTGAAAGAAATTGACTTGAAAACCCAAGAAGTGCACAGAACCCCAAAATATAGGAATCTAAAGAGGACCACACCAAGGCACATCATAATTAAAATGCCAAGAGCAAAAGATAAAGAGAGAATATTAAAAGCAGCAAGAGAAAAACAGTTAGTTACCTATAAGGGAGCACCCATACGACTGTCAGCGGATTTCTCAACAGAAACGATGCAGGCCAGACGGGAGTGGCAAGAAATATTCAAAGTGATGAACAGCAAGAATCTACAACCAAGATTGCTCTATCCAGCAAAGCTGTCATTCAGAATTGAAGGTCAGATAAAGTGCTTCGCAGATAAGAAAAAGCTAAAGGAGTTCATCACCGCCAAACCAACACTATATGAAATGCTGAAAGGTATTGTTTGAGAAGAGGAAGAAGAAAAAGGTAAAAATGTACATTACGAACAACGGGTACACATCTATCAACAAACGAATCTAAAAATCAAGTGAATTAACAACCAGATGATCAGGATAAAATGGGGACTAGAACAGAATCATGGACATGGAGAGGGAATGGACTGATAATGCTTGGTGAGAAAAAGGGTGCGGGAAGTACAGCAAGAGACTGGACAAAGGTCATGCAACTATGGGAGAGGACAGAGGGTGGGGGGAGGTGAGGGCGTAGAGTGGGATGGGTACTGGGTGGAGGGGAGCTATTGGGGAAAAATGTAATTAATAAACTGAACAATAAAAAAAAGAAAAAACATAAAAAAATAAAATAAACAGTTTGATGCTAAAAAACTTTAAAAGTTACATGAAAGGTACAGAATTTTTTAAAAAATATTTTATTGATTTTTTACAGAGCGGAAGGGAAGAGATAGAAAGTCAGAAACATCGATGAGAGAGAGACATCGATCAGCTGCCTCTTGCACACCCCCTACTGGGGATGTGCCCGCAGCCAAGGTGCATGCCCTTGCCGGAATCGAACCGGGGACCCTTCAGTCCACAGTCCGACGCTCTATCCACTGAGCTAAACCGGTCTCGGCAGAATTTTTAAAAGCAACTTATCAAAACTGACACAACTAGAAATATACAAGGAATAACTAGCCCTTTATCTATTAAGGAGATGGACTTTGTAATTAAAATAACCTCCAATACACAAAAGAACCCCTCCAGGGCCAGCCACTCTCACTAGAGCATTGATAAACAGCAATGAAGAAACAGTGCCCACTTTACTCAATCTATTTCAGAAAATAGAGGAAGAAGCACACCTGCCAACTTGTTTTATATGTCCAGTGAAATCATAATACCAAATACAGCCAAGGACATTATAGGAGATGAAAATCACAGACATATGACCCTTATGGCCATAGATTAAAAAAATAATAAAGAAAATATAAGGAAATCAATTCCACAATATACAAAAAGATACAAAATATATTATCAAATCGGGTAAATCCCATAATTATAATTAATCTTGGAAATGTATTTAGTATACTTAACCACATTAACAAATTAAAAATCATATGTAATCTAGTGAGATGCAGTAAAATATCTCAGGAGACTAGAAATTAAGTTGAAAGTTTTTCAGTCTGAAACAAGGTATTTGTGAAAAGTCTACAGCTAAAACCATACTTAATGACAAAAAAAAGACTTTCTTTTTAAGATCAATAGCAAAAAAAATTCCCACTAAAGAAGGTCCAGCTAGTTCAGTACAGCATGAAAAATAAACTCAAGGAATTAAACTTGGAAAGGAATTAAACAAGTTTATTTGCAGATGATACAATAGCATATATAGAAAATCCCAAGGAATATTTAGAAAGGGAGCCTACACCAATTAATACTAGTGTTTAGCAATATTATCAGGCACAATGTCAATATACAAAAGTCAATTGTATATAAAATCAATTGCATCTCTATATATTAGGAATAAACAATTTATAATAGAAAATTTAAAATTATAATATTCTAAAACATAGATACTTAGAAATAAATTTAATAAAATAGTTCTAAGAACTCTACCTTGAAAACTATGAAACATCTTTTTATGTTTTTTTAAATATATTTTATTGATGTTTTACAGAAAGGAATGGAGAGGAATAGAGTTGGAAACATTAATGAGAGAGAAACATTGATCAGCTGCCTTCTGCACACTCCCTACTGGGGATGTGCCCACAAGCAAGGTGCATGCCCTTGACTAGAATTAAACCTGGAACCCTTCACTCCACAAACAGATACTCTATCCACTGAGCCAAACTGGTTAGGGCACTATAAAACATTTTTGACAAAAAAAAGACAACCTAACTTAAGAACAAAGTATTCCATGTTTATGGTTTAGATCCCAATAGCATAAAGCTGTCCATTATTTAAAAGTATAGGCCCAGTGCATGAAATTTGTGCATGGAAGGTTGGATATTCTCTCAGCCCAGCTTGCACCCTTTCCAATCCAGGACCTCTTGGGGGATGTCTAACTGTGATGGGACTGGGCCTAAACTGGCAGTCAGCCATCCCTCTCATAATCCTGGATCACTGGCTTCTAATCACTCACTTGCCTGTCTGCCTGCTCACCCCTTACTGTCCCTCCCCACCTGGCCAAGTTGCCCCCAACTGCTCCCTTCTGCCAGCCTACTCACCCCTCACTGCCCACCCTGTGTGGTGACATGGGGTTGGCCATCTTGTGATGACCTGGGGGCAGCCATTTTGTGGCAGCCATCTTGTGACATGAGGAGGTGAGGGTCAATTTACATATTACTTCTTTATAATAAAGGATATTATATATGTATATATCTTTACATATATATATATATATATATATATATATATATATATATATATATATATATATCTTAGCCTGATCCAAGATAAGACATCACAAGCATGACTACCAGCCTCCCAAATTGTGTCTTCCACTAACTTCTAATCAGTAATGGAACTTCTGGATCTAAGCTGCGGAGGCCTGGCTGTCTTTTCTGTGTGGCCTATTTAAATTGGTCCTGTGCTTTGTGGAATGTGTCTGATATCTTCATTTGGTTGTCAGCCTGGAAGGGCAGGGCTGGGATATAGTGGTACAAGCCAAGGATTAAAAAATAAAAATAAATAAATTAGGCAAGTTATTTATCAGTTTATGACACACAGTAGAAACTATAAATACCAGCTCTTATAGTTATAAGGACTTTTGATTTAAAAGTAGTTTATAGAGGCAAAGGAGGTTGCAATGCAAACCAAAGCAGGAGAGGAAAGGAGGACCTCATACGATAGGACAAAACATTTGGAATTTACCTAAGCTCAGTGGGTTTTGAGCAGAAGAGGGGCCTGAGAAGATTTCCCTTTCAGAAAGATCACTCTGACAGTTTTGTGATTGACAGGTTGGAAGGGACTAGCATTAGAGGAAGAGTAACAATGTGACAACTGCAGAAACACAGGTGATATTGAAATCTTCCTAAGCTAGTGACATCTGGAAAGTACAGATGGTTATAATAATTGCTAGGAGGCAGAATCAATATGACAATGATTAAGAACTGGGGTTGCATAGTGACAGAAAGAAAAGATCTACAAGTACTTTCAGACCTCTGATTTGGAGGTTTCACACTACTGTCAACTTGAGAATGAGCCAAGATCAATTTATCTCTAGGCTATTTTAATTTTTAGGTCAAATAACATGGGAGGCTCAAGAAGTCTTTAAATGTGAGACATCCAAATGTTCAGGAGGCCAATGGGAACGTGACTGGAGTTTTAGAGGACATTCAGAGCTAGTCGTATCTAATTTCTTACTTTTTTAAAAAAAATTAAGCTGCTTTAGCTCACTAACGAACTCATAGATAAAACAAATGGCTTCATCCTATTATCCTACAGAATCATTACCCTGAAACCTCTAAATCATTTTACACACACACACACACACACACACATATATATATATATATATATATATATATATATATATATATATAATTTTTAAACTGTATTGTAAGATGCAGTTTCTGTTGATAGAAATCACCCCTTTATGAAATATATCTCTTGTACTCTACTGCTCGCTTGAATTCTATTCTTGGAGAAATAGTTCCTATTCTCCTTCATTGTTCCTGCTCTGTGCCCCTATCAGTGTTGATGTTGCTGTGCTTATTCCTCTTTCCAATTTATACACATTTTATTGCACTTCTTCATTTTCCAATCATCACACGTACAACTACAGATTTTAAATTGAGTTCAGTGCTTTGGCCAAAGTTTGAATTCAAACTTTTAACTGATTGTTCAGCTCTTCTTCCTGTTCCCCAAGTTTCAGGCTCCTCCTCTTTGCCCATCTAAAATGAAGCCCACAATCACCTTCCAAGTCACTTATTCATATCACTTTTCTAATCTAAATTAATAGCTTTGTCCTAGCTGTCTGAGATAGATATCTCAACATTCATCCATCTTCCTCATGGCCCATGGGTCATTAAGTTCCTATCTAGTTTACACTTTAAATCATTGATTTAATCCTTGATATTAACACAGTTTGAAATGCTCCTAAATTTGCCTCCCAGTCTACTTCACAAATATCAAAATGTGATTCCTAAACCAACAGCATCAGTTTCATATGATCACTTGCTATAAACCTAGTAAATCAGAACCTCTGAAAGTCAAGCCCTTTAACCCAGATTTCAGCTGATTCTCATTTAGGCCACTCTCAAGCACAAGCGAGGCAGTGATTAGCAGCATGGTATCCTAGTGTCCTCTGTTAGGATTCAGGCAGCCTGGATTCTGTGCACGTGAGTATGTGAAAGGAATTTACCTGTCTGTATTTTAATTTCCTCATCTGTCAGCTTAATGGGTTCAACCAAATGATCTGGAGGACAGCTACAAGACTGTCTCTGAGTGCTTTCCAGGGGATGAGCCCTGCATTGTTAGCTCAAGACTGAACAAGAATACATTAAAGAACTTGTTATTTTTATCCCCATCATATGTATGTGTAAACCAAAGTTCAGAGCCATCACTTCCCCAAATCATACTCCACCAAGTGAGTGCATGATTCACATGAAAGCAACTATCAGTGAGCATTTGCTTAGGCTTTGCAGTCTCCTACCACTAAGGCTCTCTGCTCTATGGCAAGATGATAGAAGCAAACAGAGTTGACGCAACCAATAAAACATTGTATGTAGCATAGGTATAATATACATATATTGTGTTTTATCCTATCTAATAAAAGAATAATATGCAAATTGACTGTACCTTTGCCATACCCACAAGCCATGCCCACAAGCCAACCAGAGCAAGTATGCAAATTAACCCTGCCAAGATGGTAGTTAATTTGCATATCTGTGCACAGAAGACAGTGTAGAAGGAAGCCAAGCACTGCAGAAGGGAGCAAAGCTGCAGAGAAGCAAGCAAGTGGGGCGGGGGGAGAAGGGAGGGAGCAAGCCAGAGGAGATGGGAACAAGCAAGGCAGCAGAGAAGAGAGGGAGCTTTGCTCAGGCTGTAGGAAGCTCTATTCTTACAGGAATCTTTCTGCAACAGGTCTCTAGTGTGTGCATATATATATAAAATATCATGTCACATTACATTACATCATATATCATATCATATATCATGCCATGTCATGTCATGTCATGTCATAGTGTTACTTTATTATAGGACAAGCCAAGCCAAGCCAGGTGAAATAATCTCATGTTTTGATGGGCACTGAACTTTTCAACTCAGAAAATTGGAAAGTTGACCATGGCGATAAATGGCACCAGGGCTTGATTCCTGTAACATTTCCCATAGGTAAGTGTACTCAGGGAAAATTTCTTTGGATAAACATGTCATCCTGCATATTTAAAAAGAACATTTCCTCTCTTGTAGTAATTAGTCTGCAGATGTGCATTTCAGGATTGAATGAGTTTAAAGAGTTTTTTAATTTTTGTGGAGAACCAAGGGCAAATTTGTTATTTTCAGAAGTTGAGATATTAAACAGGCATTTTGCAGGTCAAAATAAAGAACGTTGGGGGAATAGTTCAGGAGAAGTATATTTGCAAAGATAAATAGTTATTTTTTTCTCCTCATACGTAGCTGTTCTCTCTAGACTCCTTTCTCCTTGGCTAAAAAAGCATTCACTAATTTTATAAGCCCAACACCTCAGAATAATGGTGGGTATGTCACTTTCCCTCCCCTTGAATGTCTGATGCCTCACCAGCTTGGAAGCTCTTACTTCCCAGTGTTAAATTCAAGCACTTATATATCTCTACTCTCACCATCAGAATCCAAAATACCATAGCTGTAGGCTCTGGCTTTGTCTGCTGTATTCCCTAATGTGTTCCCATTGAAAAGTATATTAGCTTTTAAAAACAAAAACTAGTATTTAACTTTCTGGGTAAAACCAGATAGTAGTGTATTATTGTTGTAACAAATTCAGTGGTTTAAAACTATGCAAATGTATTATCTCACAGTTTTGTTGGTCAGAAGTCAGGAAGGACTCATCTTAGTGTTCTGCTGAGGGTCACTCAAGGCTGATATCAAGGTGTTGGTAGAATTAAGGTGTGTGTGCAGTGATCTGGTAAAGAATTACAGTGTTTTGAGCTAATGTAGGTACAGTGGTATAAAGGAAAGGTAAAGAATATTTTACAGGAGCACAATTCTCAGAAACTGATAAAGAAATGATTATCTCTTATAGGTTTACTAGAGGCCTGGTGCACAACATTCATGCAGGGGGGGATGTCCCTCAGCCCACCCTGTACCCTCTCCAATCTGGTATCCCTCAGGGAATGTCCAACTGCTGGGGGATGTCCAACTAAACCAGCAGATAGACATCCCCCTTACAATCCGGGACTGCTTGCTCTCAATTGCTCACCTGCCTGCCTGCCTGATTGCCCCTAACCACTCCCCTGCCAGCCTGGTCAATGCCTAAATGCTCCCCTGCTGGACCAATTGCCACAACTGTCCTCCCCTGCCAGCCTGGTCACTCCCAACTGCCCTCCCCTGCCAGTCTGGTTGCCCCTGACTGCCCTCCCCTGCTGGCCATCTTGTGGTGGCCATCTTATGACCACATGGGGACATCCATCTTGTGACCCCATGGGAATGGCCATCTTGTGTGACAGTGTGATAATCAATTTGCATATTACCTCTTTATTATATGGGACTAGGCGACCAAGCAATGATGCTCAGTTTCCAAAAATGGGTCTAATTTGATTAGGTTCCCGCATGCCATGCCTGATAGAATATGATTATAGTCTTTTCACTCTGCAGGTGTCCCATGCATCTTTCTGCTATCTCCATATACAGTGTACAATCTAGTCATTCCTAACCTTGCTCTGTTCTTTGAATAAATCAATAAAACAAATGACCCCTATTTTTGTTTTCAGGACCTAAGACATAATATCCACTTTCTTTGCCTGAAAAAATCAGAAAAAAATATCACCTCAAGTGTTAACTTCTCCATGATCCCTTCCTTACTGACCCCTCAAATTGACTCCTAAAGCACTCTATATCTGTTATCACATGACTCACAAGTAATCACTGCCCTAGAATTAGTCAGGGTTCTCTAGAGAAACAGAATAAATGGGATGGATGGATAGACGGATAGATAAATAGATGGATAGATAGATAGATAGATAGATAGATAGATAGATAGATAGATGATAGATAAATATATATATCTATAGAATAGATATCTAGATATAAACAATAGATTAATTGTAAGGAATTTACTCACCTAATTATGGAGACTAAGAGGTCCTTTGATCTGCAAATTGTATACTCAGAAGGGCTGGTGGTATCCATGGCCTGAGAGCCAATGGGGTACCAGTCTGAATATCTAAATCCAGGAAAATACTACTATCCAAGCTTAAAGGAGAGAGAGAGAGAGAGAGAGAGAGAGAGAGAGAATTCTTTCTTTATTTTGCAAACTGTTGTTCTTTGCAGGCCTCCAGTGGACTGGATGAGACCTACCCACACCTGAGAGAGCAATCTGCTCTACTCACTGCTCTACTGATTCAAATGTTAGTCTCAGGCAGAATCACCCAGAAAATGTTTAAATATCAGGCACCCCATATTCCAGCCAAGTTAACACATAAAATTAGCCATCACATCCATTGACAATGTGATTTTCAATTTGAGGGTGATATTTTATGTATCTGTTTCCTTTTTTTAAAAAAATTTATATTTTATTGATTTCTTTACAGAGAGGAAGGAAGAGGGATAGAAATCAGAAACATCTATGAGAGAGAAACATCGATCAGCCGCCTCTTGCACACCTGCTACTGGAGATGTGCCCGCAGCCAAGGTATGTGCCCTTGATCAGAATCAAACCTGGGACCTTCAGTCTTCAGGCTGACGCTCTATCCACTGAGCCAAACCAGTTTCGGCTATGTATCTGTTTCTTGAAAGTGCCACGTACATATGAGATGATGATTACATTTTTGTTAAACAAATTTTATTAATATTATCATCACTTAAAGCTACAAAAAGAAGTGGAATAACTGGGTCAAATGATAGTTCCACTTTTAATTTTTTGAGGGAACTCCACACTGTTGTCCATAGTGGCTGCACCAGTCTGCATTGCCACCAGCAGTGTACTAGGGTTCCTTTTTCTCCACATCCTCGCCTGCACTTATTTGTTAGTTTATTGATGGTAGCCATTCTGGCAGGTGTCATTGTCATTTTAATTTGCATAATCCATAGACAAAGACAATAGTGTAGTGAAGGCCTTTGGTAAGGGTCAGGAATGGGGTAGAGGGCTTATTCGGGAGAAGAGGGGGATATCTGTAATACTTTCAACAATAAAAATTTAAAAAAATAAAAAAATCTTTTTCTCTTCTTTCTCCTCCTCCTCCTTCTCTCTTTCTCACTTTTGTGAAATGATTTGATAGGGTACTATGTCAACCAATTAAATTACAGCAGGATAATATCAAAATCATTTTGAGTCCAACCATTATTGATTGTCCCATTTATGCAGCCTAAATACTCTCAGGAAGGTATTTTTAAGTGTCAATAATCCTCCTTAAATAAAACTTGCTTTTGTAGATTTGATGTAGAGTCAGTTAATTGGCATGCATTATGATCCTGAGATTTAGTGACATAAGTATAACCTGGAGTAGAAATTCAAGAATATAAATAAAATGAAAAGAGGGAGGCAAATTCTATGAATAGTGCATTAATGTGCTATTAATACACTGCCAAGAAAGGTACTACTACCCAGGGCTATACTGTGCCCCAAAAAATGAGTACTTGCCTTTCTATAGATTTGTGGGGGGAAATATCCTATCTAATGAAAGAGAAGCATGCAAATGGAACATACATTCACTACACTACCAGCCAATAGGAGCAATATGCAAATTAACCCCTAAATAAGATGGCAGGCAGGACCCTCTGCTCAACCAGGCCAAGGCAGCCGCTGGGCCAGCAGGGGTCTGATCACAGCCCCAGAGCCAGCAGGGGGTCAGGACCCCTGCCACCACCCCAACACCCTGGCCATGGCAAACCTGGGGTGGCAGCGGGGATCCCGATGGCTGCCCCAGAGGCAGCAAGGGATCTGGACTCACGCTGGCACCCTAGGCCACACCACATTAAAGCTTCTTTTGTTATTAGCATCTTAAATAAATGTGATACATTTATTACAATTGATGAGCCTTTATTGACACATTATTAACAAAAGTAAAATCTGCAGTTTACATTAGGGTTCAGTCTTTCTTTTGAACATCTTATGTTCTTGGCAAATGTACCATTAATGTAGTATCAGACAGAACAGTTTCATTGCCCTAAAGGTCACCTGTGGCCCACCTATTCATCCCTCCCTGCTCTGAACCCCTGGCAGCCAGGGGGTGATCAGGCTGGCAGGCAGAGGGGTTAGGGGCAATCAGGAAGGAAGGCAGGCAAGTAGTTGGGAGCCAGCAGTCCTGGATTGTGAGAAGGATGTCTGACTGCCCATTT
Source organism: Antrozous pallidus (assembly GCA_027563665.1). Classification (NCBI taxonomy): domain Eukaryota; kingdom Metazoa; phylum Chordata; class Mammalia; order Chiroptera; family Vespertilionidae; genus Antrozous; species Antrozous pallidus. Next base: position 70,895,637 of record CM050510.1, on the reverse strand, counting down.
AGACCTGATCCTACTGGGATCGGACCTAAATGGGCAGTCAGACATCCTTCGAGAGGTCCCAGATTGGAGAGGGTGCAGCTGGGCTGAGGGACACCCCTACCCCGTCCATGAATTTCATGCACCGGACCTCTAGTTACTATATAAAAATAACATAATTACAATATTGTCCTCATTTGAGAAATATTAAAAACCAAGTTTTATTACATTGACCAAATAATACTAATGCATTTTCAAAATAAATTGGCTCTTCAGCAATTGATGGTTTTTCTTAAATAGTTACACACACCATATAGTGTGGGAAGAAAGACATCTACAGCTCCTCACAATGGACTGAGTTGGATAGATTTTATTTTTTGGTTGCTGAATAAAATAAATACTTACCAGGTACCATAATGCGTAGAGATAAAAGATGACTAGTAACAAATTGATCCAAATCCTACATGTCAAAGAGGAGGAGTCTGAGGATTACAGCTAGAGTAAGAATCACTCTAGGTTAAACAAAATGGAGAATTGCAGGAAAGTGGTCAACAAGTAAAGATTTTTAAGTACTAGAGTTATAAGGTATAACATGTTGACTACACTTACCACAGCTGTATGATATGTATGAAAATTGTCAGGAGAGTAAGTCCTAAATTTCTCATTATATGAGAAAAAATGTCCATCTTTTTATTGCATCTAAATGAAATGGTGAAAAAACACAATAAACTTATTGTGGTAACCATATTATAATATATGTAAGTAAAAACGTATATTGTACACCTGAAATTCATGCAGTGATGTATGTCAGTTATATATCCATAACACTGGGTAGAAAAGAATAATTAACTTCAAATATATATATATATATATATATATATATATATATATATATATATAGTTTTCACACAGTAGAAGAAATAGCAACTAAAGAAAAGTCATAGTGTATTCATATGTTATGTTCCTTAAGCAAAGGCACATCCGTCCCAACTTCTTAGCCAGACCTACCAAGGAAATCGGGTTCATCTGATGTTTACTTATGGTCTCCCACCCCAATGCACAAGGTGACTGGAGTTACTAGCTCATACTTAAATTAATACCATTTAAGATTGCAAAAAACAAAAGCAGGTTATTTCTTCATAATTCTAATCCCTCTAACTCATCCAGTGCCTGTGTAAGTGTCTATACAGTTAGTCTCCTCTCAAGGTCAATGAGTTCTTTCTTACTATCTCTAAGCCCAGCATATGTATATCTTACCTCTTTCTTCACACCAGCACTTTTCCAGTTATTTAAAAATGTAAAAGAATAAAATTATGTGGTATATGTAGTATGAGAAGGAAAGGGATCATAAGTCCAAATAATTGAGCTATTGAGAAAGTTTTCATAGTATGGGTCAGAAAACTATGGAGCCTCAATGCCCACTAGCATGAGTACTGATGGATGCCTCATTTTGCACACTACACTGTATCATGACACCTGTTCATTCAAGGCTACATGAAGGGCTCACTTCTCATAGAGGTAGAATACCATTAAGTGCAATGGCTCTGTACCCTGTGAGACTAAATCAGCCTTGCTCTAGGTACAATGAAATAGAATTTTTCCCATCCCTAGGTCTAAAGGAGAGACAAAGAGCAGTCAAACTCCTAGAAAATTATAAATTTATAAAAAGAATTAAAATAATCTTATAATGTAAGCAGGATAGAATCTTGACTTTTCCATTATCATGAAACTAAGTACCAACAATGGATATGTAAGAAAAGAAATATAGGAGGAGTATATCAAAGTTTGAAGGTATACACATGTATGATGGGGTCTGCAATACTGGTTGGTTACCAGATAAAGTGTGAGATTAGTAGTTTTACAGATAATGTCCATATTTTGGACAAGGGTGACAAAGTATTGGCAGTTTATACCTATATATCATTTACTGTGTGAGGCACTATTATACTTACCTTATAGGTATTAACAAATTAATCTTCCAAATAATGTATGTGTAGAAGTATTACTCTGGTTTTACAAAAACAAAAAACAAAATGTAAAAATAGAGAGTTAAGTAATTTAGTTAAGGTCACACAGCTAGTATGTGGAGAAGTTCAGATTTGGAAGCAGGCCATTGTTGTAGTTCCCCTATGCATACATCTCTTAGCACAAGTCCCCAGACCACTGCCCCTGTCCTCCACAATTCTATGGAAGGAGACACCATGGGTTTCAGTTGTGGTTGGCACCTGAGAATGAGGATCTACATATTTTCAGAGACCACCAAGTACTGCAGGAATAATACCTAGCTGGTGAGCCCCAGGATGCCTCAACTAGTTGTTAACATGTAAATCCTTTTGACTGATAGAAACACAGCAGTTGTCCTAAACCCTGAGTGCCTCCCACCTCCTAGCCCCTCAGCACCACTCTGAAAGGACTTCATATGAATCATGAACTGGAGAGCAAAATATCACACAGACCCCACTTTACTGCTCTGGCCAGCATCTGTTCTGATGGTCAGTGGTTGTGCTATACAAGTTAGAGTAACTGTTTTACTTGAATATACTTGATCAATACTAGACAGGGTGAAATCCTTTCGAGGAATGCAGTGGTAAGGTGCCTTCCTTGAACTACAACAAATTTCTATCTTAATTTCTCAGAGGATTCCCAAAGTGGAGAAAGCTCTACAGAAAATACATGTGTTTTAAAAGAGGCTAATATTATCCATTAATCTCCATGAGTACCAAGGATCTCCTATGAAATGAATACATCAGCTATAGGCTTGCAGAGTGACTGGCTCTCAGTGAGATACTCCCTGCAGAAAACCAATCCTGAAAGCTAACCTTCCAGGCCTACTTCCCACTGCTATTACTGGAAATAGTTGACACTTTATAGCCAAGACAGATTAGTGACTGTTGAGAAGGGAGGGGCAGGTATGGAGAAACACTGGACTGAAACTGATGTGTACATTCCAACTTGATGAAAAGTCACTGGACTAGAGCACATTACAAGGTACTTTCAAAACTATATCACTTGGAAGAAGGTAGGTTGTTTACTAATAGAAATAAATTAGATTTGTTTAATGGTCAAAAGTAATTGTTGAAATACTAGTTTCTCTTTCAGTCATGTACTAATGGCCTAGTACACGAATTCATGCACATTAAAAGGAAATTAATTAGAAGAAATATTTTAATATTGCTATGCACCCTTTCTCTATGATAGAAGTGTCAATGAAATTCACGATCAACAATGACCGATCAAGACACACACATGCGATTGGCACCAGCAAGGGTTTTATATGTACCGCGCATGTGCAAGTCAACTTAGGCTTTTGTATATATATAGAATAAACTTGCTTAATTAGACCTTCTTTCTGATGTAGCTAAACTTTCCAGGCCAGTGAAGCACCCCAACTTCTCTTTCAGGTATTTGTCAGCAACACAGCAGTGAATATCAGCACAAAGCAGATTATTATTGTAGACTAGAGGTCTGGTGCACAGATTTGTGAACCAGTGGGGTCCCTTTGCCTGACCTGTGGGATCAGGCTGAAACGGGTTCTTGCACATCAACCAAAGGGTCCAGAATTGTGAGAGGGTGCAGGCCAGGCTGAGAGACCCCACAGGTGCACAATCTGGGGAGGGAGATGGAAGGCTGGCCAGCTAGGGAGGGACTGCGGGAGGGCTCCAGAGCACGTCCAGTCTGTCTCGCTCAGCCCTGATCAGCCAGATTCCAGCAGAAAGGTAACCTACTGGTAGGAGCATCTGCCCCCTGGTGGTCAGTGCATGTCATAGTGAGCAGTTGAGTGGCCTTAGCATATTAGCATTTGTTTGGTTGAACGGACTAGATGGCCAGACACAGCATGTTAGGCTTTTATTATATAGGAACACACAGGGAGAACAAAAAATAAAATATTTAACTGCTCAGTATTTGACTATATTATGTGCAGTGAGAAAACCTGAAGTAATTTTCATGGTGCACCATTTCTTACTTCTTTTTAGTCAGGAAAAGTTTCTCAACTTTCTAAATCTCTGTTTTCCTGCTAATGAAAAGAAAATAGGATTACACCGAGTCTCTTATCTACCTACTCCAGGACTTCTGTGAGGATCAAATGAGATGAGGCATGGAAAAATGCGTCACAGACATGTGGTTAAACAGTGAAATGTTTTCAGCTGGCTCTAAAGCAAGTCATGTTCCTGGGCTGAAGAAATCCCAAGGAGGCTAGACCTGATTATGGAGAGGAATATGGGCATTGCTATGTAACATCATTACCCAATCCTCATAGCCACTGTTTCTGGGCTGCGTTGGGCTGTGGGCCATATTTTGCACCATAGAGTCTTAGCAGGATTGGCTGCAATTTGGTGGCTGTCACTCCAGGATGGTGGCGGGACCTGTGTCCCATGTGGGGGGTGCTAAGTGTTGCTTTGTGGGAACAAGTTCCACAGTGCCATTTCTCTGTACTCATCATGGAAGCTCCTGATTTGAGTGTCTGATCCCTGGTGGTTAGTTCACATCATAGTGACCAGTTGGACAAGCTGAGGGACACTTAGCAAATTTGTGCACTGGTGGCGGAGGATGTCCCTCAGCCCAGCTGCACCATCTCCAATCTGGGACCCCTCGAGGGATGTCTGACTGCCTGTTTAGGCCTGATCTTAGTGAAATCGGGCCTACACAAGCAGTTGGACATCTTTATCACAATCCAGGACTGCTGGCTCCAAACTGCTCTGCTGCCTGCCTCCCGCTTCTGTCTGCCAGCCTGATCACCCCCTAACCAATACCGTGCCAGACTAATTGATGTCTAATTGCTCCCCTTCCAGCCTATTGGCCTCCAAATTCCCTCTTCTGCCAGCCTGGTCACCCCTGACTGCCCTCCCCTGCAGGCTTGATTGCCCCCAACTGCTCTCCCCTGCTGGCCTGATCACCCACAACTGTCCTCCCTTGCAAGCCTGGAACCTCCCAATGGCCCTCCCATGCTGGCCATATTGTGGTGGCCATCTTGTGTCCACCTGGGGGCAGGATCTTTGACAACATAGGAGTAGCCCTCTTGTGTGTTGTAGTGATGGTTAATCTGCTTATTACTCTTTTATTAGATAGGATAGAGACCTGGTGCATGAGTGAGGGCCAGCTGGTTTCCCCTGAAGGGAGTCCCAAATCAGGGTGGGGGTTTTCTTGGGCTGTGGGGCAGCCTGGGCAAGGGGCCTATGGTTGTTTGGTTGTTTTCAGGCCATCCACACCCCCCAGTGACCCAAGTTGAGGCCCTGGGACCTGGGATTAATTTATGTTCTATAATTGAAACTTTGTATCCTGGAGCGAAGCCAAGCCTTCTGCCTGCTCCATGGTGACAGCCATTTCTGTTTGGGTTTATTTAAATCCTATAATTAAAAGTTTGTAGCCTAGAGTGGAGGCCTAGGTGCTAGAGCTGCAGAAGCTTGGCCTCTTTCATCGCCCGGGCAACCCTAGCCTCTGTTCTCTCCAGCTCCGTGGCTACCACCACTTCTGTTGGAATATATCTTCTATAATTGAAACTTTGTAGTATTGAGTGGAGGCTTAGGCCAGCAAGGACAGGCAGAAAGCTTGGCTTCCTCCATTGCCAGGGAAACCCAAACCTCCATCCTGCTCTCAATGGCTGCAGCCATTTTGGTTGGTGTTTATTTGCTCCTGGTTGGCTGATGGGTGTGGCTTGTGGGTGTATCAGAGGTATGGCCAATTTGCATATTAATCTTTTATTAGATTGGATAGGTTATGAAATATCAGCAGTGGAAGGAATAACAGAAGTGATTTAGACAGACCTCTGACCTAAGAAACTTTTTCTATTGCCATCTTAAAATATGGCCATCTGGCTACATTAAATAATTTCAGAAGGAAGAAATCAAAATTTTATGAAGAAATGCTAATTTTTAGAGATTGGTATGCATTAATAGGTTTTCCTTGGAATTGTGCAGTGCACTGTAATCTGCAAATACTTTCACACACATTATCTCATTGTCTCATCTCTACATCCTACGTTGGGACTCAGTGTCATTATTTAGAGCATTTTTTTCAATTGTCAGAACTTCAGAAATAGAAAATGTATGCAATTAAGTGAATTTATTATGACCTCAAAAGTGCACTCTCAAGAATTAAATGAAATATTCTTGTGACTGTTTAGTTTCCTTAAATTTTTCACTTTTTAATAAAAGCAATGTATAGCAAATCTTACTTCCTACTAACAATCCAGTTAATTGAAGGTTCAATTAAGACTTTCTCTATCATCAGCCATTATCTGTCCATGTCCTCTGACCATCCCTTAATCCTTATTCTTAATCATGTTTAAAATTTTCCTAATTGCAGAAACGAAATATTTGTCTCACTAGGAATACACATATCACACACACACACACACACACACACATTCATTCTTCCGCCTCAGCAAATTGAAAACTATCCATTTTCAGTACTTGAAAATTAACCATGTAGACATGCATTTAATTTAAATTTAAAGTACTTCAGGAAGGTATTTTATGATTATTGGTATAAACTCTGATAATTTAATACAAAATTTTATTTCTACTTTTTTTTTTAGTAGGTAACAAATATTTGAACATAAATTTGATTTAGGGAGTAGAACAAGCTAAAGAAGAATAAAGAGAAGTTTGAGTTTTAGCATTACAAGGTGTTTTGGGTATCTTTAAGTCTGAAAAAAGAGGAGGAGCAACAGAGTTGCTCTTGGGAAAGGGAGAAGTGAAGACAATCTGCCAGCTTGGCAATGATAACAAGATGAGTTCTAGAGTAGATGTTCCAAATATTCTGCCAGATTTTATTTTTTCATCATTTTTTCATCCATATTTACATTTATTGAATCCCTACTATATGCAAAACACAGTGCTAATAGTGTCGGAGGGAAAAAGTTAACCTACTAAGCAGAGATAGATGTGGAAAGTCATTGGGCTAATTATTTTCAAGTCACCTAAGGAAGCCTTTGAAAACCAGACTAAGTACATAAACTTCTACTCTTAACAGAACCCTGTTTTGAAACTACATACTTAAGGTGAAGACATTTCTGAGGAAACTAAGTTATTTACTTCTAAAAATGTAATGCTTTTCTCTTAAAATATTACTTCCAGATAAGATTTAAGTAAAATGAATTTTGCCAAAAGGAATCTATAATCTCTATGGGAGCAATATTAATTAGAGAAGCATGTGCCTCTGAATTTATCTAATTTCTATTTCATTTTATAGTTTAATTTTTGAAGTTTAGTAAGCTATTGCAATTACAAATGGTTAATTATTACCATCAGATGACAGCCATGGTTGATAGTATAGAAAAGGATAGAATCTGCCATTTAATAAATATTAGGAAAAAAGTCTTCATCTTAAAACAACAACAGTAGGTGTCCTTCTACTATGGCTGACTTTGTTTTCCACGAGCCCAATAAAAAGTAATGAGGAATCAATCTGATGGAAGGTCCAGATTGGCCAGAAAAGCCTGTCAAGTCAAATTCCCCTTTGTCTCTAGAAAGCAACAACCTCAACTATTGTGACTTCTTTTAACAGACCTGGCTTTTATGGACTTTGGTGTTAGGTGGATGTTATAGGTAAAGCTAGATCCCAGATGCAGTCAACACTGGCCATGGTGACTATCCATTCCTGTTTGCCTAATATTGTCCTGATTTTAACACTGAAAGTCTCATATCTTATGACGCCCTCAAGTCCTGGGCAAACTGGGATAGCTGATCATTTTTCTCTGTGCCAGCATACAGTGTGTGTGTGTGTGTATGTGTGTGTGTGTGAACACAGATAACAGGGTTCCATAAAAGCATGGAGGTCACCCACCACTCATCAAAAAAAAAAAAGTGGGCTTCAGGACAACCTTTCAAAATCTAGAAAGTGCTGATCTGTGATTTTTATTTTATTTTTGTAATTAAGAGCAAGTGAAAGATTTTATGTATGAACTAGAAGCCTCGTGGACAAAATTTGGGCGCTCGGGGGGGGGGGGGGCAGTTCCTCAGCCCCAGCCTGTGCCCTTTCACAGTCCAGGAGCCCTCAGGGGATGATCAACTGCTGCAGAGGTGGGAGAGGCTCCTGTCAACACCATTGTGCTCACCAGCAGTGATCCCAGCTTCTGGCTGAGTGCACTGACCACCAGAGGGCAGTTTTTGTGTTGAGAGTCTGCCCCCTGGTGGTCATAGTGACTGGTCATTCTGCCAATCATTCAATTTGCACATATTAACCTTTTATTATATAGGACTAGAGGCCTGGTGCATGAAATGTGTGCACAAGGGAGGGGTGTCCCTCAGCCACCATCACCCTCTCCAATCTGGTACCACTCAAGGAATGTCTGACTGCTCATTTAGACCTGATCATGGTGGAATCAGGCCTAAATGGGCAGTAGGACATCCTTCTCACAATCCAGGACTGTTGGGTCCCAACTGCCTGCCTTCCTGATTGCCCCTAGCCACTTCTGCCTGCTAGTCTGATCACCCCCTAACCACTCTCCTGCCAGCCTGATTGATGTCTAACTGCTCCCCTGACAGCCCATTTGTCCTCAACTGCCCTCCTCTGCCAGCCTGGTCACCCCTAATTGCCCTCCCCTGCAGGCTTAATCACCCCCAACTGCCCTCCCTTGCAGGCCTGGTCCCTCCCAACTGCCCTCCCCTGCTGGCCTGAATGCCCACAGCTGCCCTCCCTTGCAGCCTGTTCCCTCCCAATGGCCCTCTCCTGCTGGCCATCTTGTGGTGGCCATCTTGTGTCCACATGGGGGTAGGATATTTGACCACATGACCTCTTGTGTTTTAGAGTGATGGTCAATCTGCATATTACTCTTTTATTAGATAGAATAGAAGCCTGGTGCATGTGTGGGGGCAAGCTAGTTTGCCCTGAAGAGTGTCCTGGATCAGGGTCAGGGAATCCCTTGGGTGTGGGGTGGCCTGGGCAAGAGTCCTGTGGTGGTTTGCAGGCCATCCATGCCCCCTTGTGACCCAAGTGGAGGCCCTGGGATCTGGGATTTATTTATCATCTACAATTGAAACTTTGTAGCCTGGAGAGGAGCCAAGCTTTCTGCTCCCTCAGTGGCAGCAGCCATTTCTGTTGGTGTTTATTTATCTTCTATAATTGAAAGTTTGCAGCCTTAAATGGAGGCCTGCACTGACCAGGGTTTGTGGAAAGTTTGACTTCCTCCATTGCCAGGAAAACTCAAACCTCCCTTCTGCTCTCTCCGTGGCCGCAGCCATCTTAGTTGGGTTTAATTTGGATACTTGCTCCTGATTAACCTGTGGGTATGGCTTGTGGGTATGGCTTGTGGGTGTAGCTGAGTGATGGTGAATTTGCATATTATTCTTTTATTAGATAGGATATCATCCACTAACATTATTCAGATTAAAGAGTCACTTAAAAAGATTTTACATATTAATAGAAAAGTTATTTTTAATAATCTACACTTATACAAAAAGCATTTATAACTGAGAAATAAAGTTGTTATAAGCAACTAAGTTGGGCTTCATTTCAAAAGAATGTTAATGCATTTCACCTATATATAGACAGACAGACAAACATAAGTCAAGCATAGTTTTTTTCATTTAAAAAAAATATATATTTTATTTCAGAGAGGAAGGGAGAAAGAGATAGAAACATCAATGATGAAAGAGAATCATCTATCAGCTGCCTCTGGGGATTAAGCTCGCAACCCAGACATGTGCCTGATTGGGAATTAAACCATTACCTCTGCCTTCGTAGGTAGACACTGAACCAGGAAGTCATATTGGCCGGGCAAGCATAGGTGTTTTCAATGTTTATTAAATATTCAGTAGTTTCTTGTTAGACATTTACTCTGTGTGACAGTGGAAAAGAAAAACATATAAAGCCTCTATAATGATAATTATGCTAAGATTAATAGAGGGGACTCATGGGTAGCTCTGGGAGAACTGAGCAGAAGGAGCCAACTTTGAAGTTATAAATGTATTTGGGGATGAGGAAGATAGGGGAGAAATGGAATGCTGGGTGAAATAATCTTTAACCTAAGATCTGTAGCATGTGTAATACTACAAGGTGTTTAGGGGGTATCATCATCCAGTCTTGGCAATAAATTCATTGACTAAGGAGATGATATGAGGAAAATACCTAGTAATTCTAACAGTCCTATCTCGGGCACCTGGTGTATGGAATTACCATTCCTTGGAGATGACACAGTGAGGCAGAGAGATACCGAGTTTGCTTTAAAATGTAAAGACATTGACATCAATGGCAATGGGAGCATGTATGTAGGTAGCTCTGAGCTACTTACAAAAGATAAGCTCAAGGATTGTCCTGAGTAATGAGTGATAGTAAGATCTAGTTACCTGAGCAGTGAGGTGTACATTCCTGAGAACAGAGAATAACCAATGAAAAAAGAATTAATAAAGAAATTAATAAATGGAAAATTCTGTCTTCACAGGGTCTAGGAAATGTGATGAGGCTCTTTCACATGCATAAACAAATATCCACCTTACATTGTATTGACAGATAAATAGTATTCAGAATAAAGAAATTAGTAATATATTCTAATCTGCATTTTTAAACAATTGCTACTCATAGTTGTTGGCTAACTGGCAGCTTTACATCTCAGGGCAGCTTGCTAGAAATGAAGAATCTAGCACCTCACCTTACCTAATGAATCAGAAACTGACTTTCAATAATACCTCCCAGTGATTAGAATGAGTATTGAGTTCTGCTGTAAGGTCACCTTAAAAACCTTGTTTTGCTTCAGTGTGTGACTCTTAAGAAATTCTCAACCAACTGGAAAAATTTAAGGACAGTATCATCAGAACAGCGAGAGAACTTCAGACACTGTAAAGAACAGAAGGTCTGCCCTGTGAACTCAAGCATTGAAAACGGGACTAACGAATCAAACAAAAGAAAAGAATGGTGTTTTAGCTCAATATAAAGCAGAATAGCTAAGTGAAAAATGTATCTAAGTATTTAAGGGAGATAATGGTGATAGAATATGTAAATTATCTAACATTAGTGATACACAGAAAGGGGAGGAAAGAATGATTCTATTCATATTTTTGTCAAATAATACAAGCCAGGTACTGATTGTGTTTTGTATGTTTCTTATTATCCTGGACGTCTACCCTTATAATTACTATGGAAGATAAAAAAGCAAACAAAAATAGTACAAACAGCAGAAGATGAAACACTACAAGCCAGACTGGTTTCATTAACCCTATTGGCTTGATTCCATGACTTTTAGAATGGCCACAATGAGTTTTTCTCCTCCATTTTACTGCTGGTATATGGTGTTTTTTTGTTTGTTTGTTTTTTTTTTGAGATACCCATTCCCTTCTCCCACTGCTAATTATCATATTTTCAACCAATTTTTATCTTCATTTCCTTCATGTGGCTGCACAGGTTCTCTTCCATTTTATTGGCTGGCAATTTTGAAATCTTTGCCTGGTAATGGGATGTAAGCATGGTTTCTGCTGGCTATTACACCTTGTCTGAGTTAGAAACTGTGCGAGGCGTGGGGTGTCTGCAGAGTCAAGCTTCAGCGCTTTTACTAGCATCGGGTCTCATCTGGTTTTCACCTGCATGTTGAGTCTTTCTGCTCTGCGATATTTCCCTTTGAAACTAGCTGCATTTTCTATATCAGACCTCAAAGGTGTACTGCGTGAAATAACACAAAGAAGTGAATCACTGGCTGCTGGTTTATTACTAAGACTCATTACATGAATAATAGGGGGTTTTATAGTAACTACACACAGTGGTGTTTACAGTGAGTTGACCAGTAAGCATGTGCAACTTCCAAGTTACACACTGCTGTTATGCCATTAAACAAGTAATAGCCTTATAAAAATCAAATGGAAAGCAAGTTGCAAACTAATCTTTTTATTCTTCTAATATATGCTTATGACTCTGGAACTGAATGTACAAATTTTTACTATAGCCTAATTCATCAAAAATTCATGAGAGATATTTTGTGACACTTGAGTAGTAAAAGACCTTCTCAACTCTAGGTATCCAAGCTTTGCTTTAAATCACATGTTTTTAGTAGCTCCCCCAGTGCCTCATCACTAGAGAGGATCAAAGTTCTGCCCCTTGAAGATTAATGAGAAGAGAAGAAAGCATCTGATACTTAGCATTACCTACTGTGTCCTGGGAATCTTAAACATATTCTACTTAATCCTCACAGTGACATTACAATGAAGAATTATTATCACATTTAGTGGCTGAAGAAGTTGAGCTACAGCTTGAGAATTGTTTGTTTTCATGGATTTTTAATCTTCTCAACAACATGAAAGGGGTGATTATCTGCCTTTTGTGGGACAAAAAGATGGTTGATATAGATGGTTAAAATGTTCGTTTTGACTTACTTCAGTCTCCATTATGTATATAAAGGGTTTTTATCTTGACAGTATTAACATTTTGGACTGAATAATTGTGCATTGTAAGATGTTTAGCAGCGTCTCTGGCCTTTTCTGGTACTAGATACCCATAGCACTTATACTGCTCCCCTGATAATTGTGACAAAGAAAATATATTGTCAGGTATCCCCTAAAAGCTCAGACCAGCCCTGCATAAGAGCACTAACACATGTGGATAGCCCTTGCAATAGGTGACAATCCTGGGCTTTGCATGGAGATCCAAAAGACTATAACCCCTTGGTCACTTTAATAATTACTAAAAAATAGCAATTATAGCTAGCATTTATTAGTGCATACTTAAGAGTTAGACAATATTATTATTCTTTGCAGGTGGAGAAAACGAGGCACAGAAAGTCTGAATCATTTTCATAAGGGTGAAAGCCTGTAAGTGGTAAAGTAATGATTTAACTCAGCATAAGGTTATCTCATATTTATATTCCCATCTTCTCATTCTCAGATGGCAGACACTCTCGGTGGCCTACCCAGCAGCCATTCCCAACTCCTCTGCATTATAGGAGGAGTAACGTTCCATCAGAGGGGCTGTCGATATATAGTGTTTCCCTTTCCTCACAGTTATGCGTTAAGTCATCAATCTACCTAAGTATTGGGTTTGGTCTGAGTTGGTCATATGGTTGTTAATGGCAGATGTGCTGCTAAAGGTTTTCCCTTGGTTAAAAGAGTGAAAGTGTTCTAAATCCACTCCTTTCCCCACCAGGTGGACTCTGAGACATGGCATGTATTATGACCATGGCAGAGCATGAAATCCATGCAGACTGAGCACAGACAGACAAATAATACCACTGAAAACCCAACTGACCCTAGGACTAACTACCTCCAAACATGTGTTTTGAGCAATAACACCGCCTATTGATGAAGTTGTTATTTCGCTCGCAGCTCAAATAACTTTAACTTCATGCCCTACCAGCAAGTCCTTTATATAGCTTTTATCTTTCTTGAAAACTCAGGTGCTGAAGGTTTAATCACATTGATCAGATCCTGACACATCATTCCCTCTTATCATGTTTACATTTCCATTTCTGAATACTAATAAATGAAAGCGTCTTTTTTTATAATTTATAATGGCATTTCTTTTTAACACTTTATTACTAAAATATAACACAGAATATTCCCCTCCTTTACATTATTTCTTTTTTTTTCAATATGTTTTTAATTTATTTCAGAGAGAAAGGGAGAGGGAGAGAGATAGAAACATCAATAATGAAAGAAAAAATAATGATTGACTGCCTCCTGCATGCCCCCCCAAAGGGGATCGAGCCTCCAACCTGGGCATGTGCCTTGACTGGGAATCGAACCGTGATCTCCTGATTCATAGGTTAATGCTCAGCCACTGAGCCATGCCAGTTGGGCAACCATTTTAATCCCATACAATAATCAAGTGGGGAAACTCTTTCATATACTAAATATCAATAGCCTATTTGTGAGCAATCAATAGTTGAGTCAGACTTGATATTAAAAAAATTACAAAATAAGAATAACTCTTATTTTGGTTTTTCTTTCTACTTGGGAAATTAAAATAGAAAAATATGGAAAAAGGAACAGGTATTTCATTGGTGGGGAGATACACTAAGAAACTCCTGGTCATTATTGTAATTAAGATTTTTTAGTTAATTGAGTTTCATTTATTTCTCCACGCCTAACTGAAGCTCTACTCTTTACCCCTGCATAGGGTATGTCAGAACCCAGGCTCTCAAATTATTTAGACTGCCAGAATGATTATGCTATAACATAAGAAAAGATAAATGAGCCAGGAGAAAAAAACCCAGTTAGGAAATTAAGCTTTGGGGAATATTTTTGAGAAAATGATGTTTTATTTTGTCACTTTAACCCTTGTTTAATTTTTTAAAAATTAAAGTCCCCTTAACTCTAAGTTGTACCTGCCTATGGACACATGCGCGTGCGCGCACACACACACACACACACACACGCACACACACACACATACACACACACTCAATCTATTTTATCATTAACATGAACTCCTGAGGAAATTACAAATGTAAGAGATAGCCAGGTATTTGCGACAAAATGAGATCTCAGTGTCGCTGGCACATACAGTGTGAGACAAGTGGAGTGACAGGAGATAGATGTGGGCAGAATCTTGCACACTAACTAAAAGGAGCATAGACTTTATTGTAGTGAAATTGGGGAGCCAGTGAAAAGTTTAAAAGGGAAGGGAGCCAAAACCAGTTTGGCTCAGTGGACAGAGCGTTGGCCTGTGAATTGAAAGGTCCAGAGTTCGATTCCGGTCAAGGGCATGTACCTTGGTTGCGGGCACATCCCCAGTGGGGGTATGCAAGAGGCAGCTGATCAATGTTTCTCTCTCATCAATGTTTCTGACTTTCTATCCCCTCTCCCTTCCTCTCTGTAAAAAATTAATTAAATAAAATTTTAAAAAATAAAATAAAAGGGAAGGGATTTAGCCAGAATGCTGCTCAGTGGATTTTAAGAAGATAGGATTAGAGAAAGAATGTGCTAATAGTAATTCAGTAAAGTCGTAAGTAGAAGAGTGTCAAAATGTATAGAGAGGAAAGACTGATTAAGGAAATGCCTTTGTCAACACACATGCTTGAAAATCTGAGGAGCCTGAGTAGAGAAAGAGGGAAGGGAAGAGTTCAAAATGGGCTCTAAATGCCTAAAAACAAAAAACCCAAAACAACAAAAAACAACAACAACAAAAACACCCCACAAATTACAGTGAAAGAAAAAACATGAGTAGGCTTATCCCCCTTACACCCCCCCAAAAAAAACCACTCTTCTCTTAGGTCCATCATTCAAGAACCAAAGAAGAAGTAATGATCTACAGCAGAAAAAGCCAATGCTTTTAACTGCTGAACATGCCTAGCCACTGTTAAATGTGCCTTACCTAGAGTCGTTCATTTAATTACTGCCACAACTCTACATTGCAGGTCCTATAATAATCTATATTTTACAGAGGAGACTACTAAAGTTCTGAGTTTGGGTAACTGGCCAAAAACCACAGGCAGAGGCGAGAGTCAAGCTCAGACAGTCAGTGAGTGCTCTTATTAGTTCCAGCTGAGTAAGTGTTAACTCCTCCCCCAGTCATCTAGCACCTTCACCCTCCTCTCCTCCTTTCTGCCTGTTACCGTGGAGAGAGCAGCAATCTCCGACAAGGCTAAAGCTGCTGGAGTGAGGCAGGAGGAAGAGAGCCCTTTGACAGCTTCTAGGCCATGGTCCACTGATTAAAAAAAAATAAAGTACCCTTAACTCTAAATTGTACCTGCCTATAGACACATGCACGTGCCAAATTGGTTGCATCAATATATACTCACGCTAGTAATAGAAAGAATAAAGGCTGCAAGAACATAAAACCAAAGTAGTATTACACTTTTTCCTCCCCTAATTGGATAAATGACAATTTTGTAAGTCACCAATTGTGTTTTTGTTTCCATCAATGTAAGAGGATATGTGAAGGATCATTTTGTGTCTTTCTTATGCATTTTGATGAGAAACATCAATAGGCTGCCTCCGGCACACTTCTTACTGGGGAGCACACCCGCAACATGGGCATGTGCCCTGACCAGGAATCAAACTGGTGACCTGTGACCTGAATCCCAACTACTAAGCCACCCCAACCGGGCTATTAACACTTGGTAAAGGTTTGTATTTTTTAAATTATTCTGATCTTCCAAAGAACCTAAAGCAGTCATATTTTTGTTCAAAAAATAAAATTCAAAGTTACCAAAACTGCAATATAAAATTTCCCAAAGCCCCCATTAATCAAAAAAGGGGGGTGGATAGTGGGGTAATACCATGTTAGGAAAAATATCCTGTAAGTAAATTACATCTAGAAAATTCTTACTTCAGAAAATTAATTCCCATTCATAATGCTAACAGCAGGACACCCATGAAAAACACACATGGTGTCAAAATAAGCCAAAGGAAAATCATTTGGACAAAAATAAAAAGAATCCCAAGTCTAATTTACAGAAAAGATTCCTTTATTAACTTTTGGTTGAGAATATGTTTGTATATTTTCAGAAAACAACTCCAAGACCATTCCTGCAACAGATAGGAATTGACAGGTCTGTTCCAATCACAAAGACAAGAGGAGAAACAATCCAGAGATGGAAGATGCTGACAACATCTTGCCATGCTAGCAGTCAGCAGCTGTGCATCACTGCAGGCGGCCCAGGACCAAACCAGAGAGGGTGGAACCTGCATTGCCACCATTTGTCCACCATCCAGATACCATTGCTGACATGTTTACATAAGGAACTATTGGACATTGAAACTGGGGCTCAGAACTGTTGGACATTGAAACTGAGGCTCAAACATTTTGTTCTTATATATTTATTTCCAGTATGCAGATGTAATATTTTTTTAAATGAAAGAAATGGGAAAAAGATAGATACAGAGGCAAAGAAGCATTGAAGACTGTCAAACTACAGTGGGAAAGCAGGGGAGGATGGAGGGCAGGGGTTGTAAGAGATCAACAGGACTTGTATGCATGCATATAAGCATAACCAATGGATATAAGATACTGGGGGTGGGCATGTAAGGGTATGTGTGATGGGTAGGGGTGACTGGGGGGAATTCAAAAGGGAGGGAAAAGGAAACATATGTACTACTATTTGTAATACTTTAAAGAATAAAAAATAATAAAAATAAAATAAAATAAATTATTCTGATCTTGCATTTTTATTCAGGGTGGAATAGGCAAAGAACTTCGAAGTCAATACACATTCCTAAATTTGTAAAAGCCTATGCTCATTGAAAAGATTGATATTCCTGAGAAAACAATCTTTCTGAGAGAAACAAGGATTAAGTGGCTCTTCATTTGAATAAGAACAGAGTGCCCCCAAGGGCCTAACACCACAGGGGAAGATAAGCTCCTAGGTGGCAGCTATTGGGTAAATTGGCAAGATAGCAGAGGTGATGAATATATAAAGTCTAGGAGATGAGGACCCTAAGCACAGGGTTCCTGGTATTCCCCAAAGAATCCTGTGACACAATATGGTTCACAAAGGTCCCTTGGTTTGCAACAATGACCACCTTGAGTGTTTCCAGTGAGAACTGGTAACACCAAAATGGGGAGATTCTCCAAAGTACTGATGCTCTATAACAGTGGTCGGCAAACTCATTAGTCAACAGAGCCAAATATCAACAGTACAACAATTGAAATTTCTTTTGAGAGACAAATTTTTTAAACTTAAACTTCTTCTAATGCCACATCTTCAAAATAGACTCTCCCAGGCCATGCTATTTTGTGGAAGAGCCACACTCAAGGGGTAAAAGACTGCATGTGGCTCACAAGCCGCGGTTTGCCGACCCCTGCTCTATGAGATCCCAGGATATTTCCAGGCCTTGGGAGGATTTGGGCTCCCAATAATGACAAAAAAGTAAATAATATTTGTTTACTGGAGTGCAGAGGGAGGTCAGAGTCATAAGTATTTCTGTGAAGCTCTTTTATACACAAGATGCAGAAAACTCACTAAAAGCGGGTATGTCTGCTCTTTCTCCTCTCCCTACAAGTGACTATTGAAGCGTTCAGTCAACAGAGACTGTACATGAACATCTAATGAATAAAACACTGTACTAAATGTCTATTAATTAATAGATTCCTGAAGAATGAAAAAATAAGGGTTTTATTTGGAAATTATGTTCAGAGGTAAATAATTTTAATAAATAACACTTTGAGAATGCTATTTCCTGACTCTGAAATTGCTCCCTTTCATCTATGCGATCCAAGTTGTGTTTGCACTCAACACATAAACTGTCCTATAGGGACAATAACAAGAGTTACTATCCTCTTTCTTTCTTTCTTTTTCTTTTTTTTTTTTTTTTTTTTTTTTTTTTTTGCTTTAGGATATTGTCTCTTTATTACCCAAAGAGAGCTTTCACTAAACTGGTAAAGGTTTTCTTGAAGATTTGGGGGAAATACAAAATGTGTAGATATTGAACTATTTCTCTGAACTTCTCAATAGTTAATGTGATTATGAAACCCCAAGGCAGGCTCCAGGGAAATCCATATGAATTTTGTTTTCATTCACCAATAGATATTTGAGGAAGATGATTCATCTCCTCATAGTCTAGTGCTCCAGGTCCGTCTTTTAAAAGGCATGCCATCTAGTGAAATTGCAATTACTTTTGTCGTATTGAGTCTTGGTTCAATTTTATCAGTAACTGCCATCTAGTCAAAATACAACTATTCTTTTTTTTTGAAAAATGCTGTAATGGATTATTCATTTTAGTTGGAAAACAAAATGTCATGTGCCTAAAGCTCGACGAAAAGCAGAATTCCTTTTAGTTGGAGGATGTTAATTGAGAAATTATATATTTTTCTACAACACAAAAAAATATGCTGATCTGTGAGTTAATAAGTATTTTTAGGTGATGGACAAATAGTTTATTTGAAAATCATTATAAAACAACAAAAAGAAAACTAAAGTGCTTTTAAGATCCATTACTACTCCTTTTTCTTTATCCAGTAACTGATGACTTCTCTCCTTTATCCTTTCTGTATTAACTTATTCCTGTATCTACTTGTCATAGCACCACCCATGAGCCAGTCAGAGCAAGCGTGGAGACTGTTAGGATCTCTCCCAGAGTCTGCTGATGAGGCTGGTACACTTAAGTCTCAGTTGCTAAGGACTGACAACTGTTCCCTTTTTCTGGGACACTTCCCTCAGCCTGTGGGCTTCAACTGCCCAGGAGGCCTCTGACAGCTAAAGAGTCATTGCTCTGAGAATACAAAGCATGGGACCTCTTGCCTCAGTGGAGATGTGGAACCAGAGGTCTCTGTGCATGGGGACATTCTTGATTATCTGAGACCCAATTCTCCCTCAAACCTTTCCCATTCACTCTACCACTTCCTACACTCCCTTACAGTTTCCCTAAAAATGCCCCCTTTAATAAGCAATGCAAAACAAATCCATTTCTCAAGATAACCAGAGTTGTTATGCTGTATGTGGAAGGTGAATAGGCATTTCAAGGAGAACAAAGTGGGGAAATATATTTTGTGTAGAGGGACAGCATATGTATAAATTCAGGGCAAATGCATAAATAAAAACAAACCAACCTAAAGTTACCATACTCAGGAAGGTGCTATTGGAACTTGTAGATTAAATGGAGGCAGAGCAAGAAGTGGAGTCCTGAGAAAAGGCAAGTCTATAAAGATGCAGTCCAATCAGCTTATGAGGGGCCATCTAACCTCAACCCCACTAAAGACCAGAGAGGCTTGCACTGGGGTCTGAAGTTGGGATGAATCTAGATACCTTATGTTAAGCTTAATCCTTCCTTCTCTGTGATTTCCTGTGCATTCTCCTCTTTCATGCATGAGTTCCAGTGAGTGACTGCAACAGTAATAGGTGTGGACTTCCTAAGAAAAAGAGTCATTTGCTTTCTTGGGACATGCACAACTCAAAACCAGCATATCTCTCTCCATTATTTGCCCAAATTATTTCCACACCTGTCTGACAGTAACATGCATGCCCACGAGACAATCCCAAAGTGCTCGATATACATATAAGACAAGGGGGTCATTTTCCAGGATGTAAATACTCAACTCTGCAATATACCTAAGATGTCCTCTGACTCTCTCAAGCCCCACAAGAGCCTTGACCTTTCATGCTACCTGCAATGTGCCTCTCAGTGAAATTCCATGTGTGTCGCTGGCATCCATGTCCCAAAGGTCTTCCTCCTGGGAGCTCCCTGCAGAGCCTGAATAAGCGATTCCAAGAGAAGCTTTCTTCCATCTGAGCAACAGTCAGACTAGTTTAGCTTGGCCTAGTATGAGAGCTAGTCAGGAAATTCTGTGATAGAGGCACTGAGTTTTTGAATCATAAATTAGACCAAATTATAAAGATTATATTTCAACTGTTTGCAGAGGTTGGGAATTGGGTTTGTGAACCATCTTACTTCACCATGAAGTCTTCACAACCCCTCCCAGACAGCTCTATTCATTGGAGATATTTATTTATTTATTTATTTATTTATTTATTTATTTATTTATTTCAATTGACATTTTTGCCTTTATTTTTTTATTTTTTATCTTTATTGTTCAGTTTATTAATTACATTGTTTCCCCTTTTTATCCCCCTATAGCTCCTCTCCACCATGTACCTATCCCACCCTCCACCCTCCCCTCTCCCTCCTCACTGTCCTCTCCCATTGTTGCAAGATTTTTGTCCAGTCTCTTGCTGCACTTCCCACA
Source organism: Antrozous pallidus (assembly GCA_027563665.1). NCBI lineage: Eukaryota > Metazoa > Chordata > Mammalia > Chiroptera > Vespertilionidae > Antrozous > Antrozous pallidus. The sequence continues at coordinate 70,875,117 of CM050510.1, read as the reverse complement.
ACCCTTTTCTCCCCAAGAATTGTCAGTCCATTCCCTCTCTATGTCCATGTCTCTGTTATATTCACCAGTTTATCCTGTTCATCAGCCTATCAATTCACTTGATTTTTATGTTCATTTGTTGATAGATGTGTATTTGTTGTTCCTAATTTATATTTTTACCTTTTTCTTCTTCCTCTTCTTAAAGAATATCCTTCAGCATTTCATATAATGTTGGTTTGGTGGTGATGAACTCCTTTAGCTTTTTCTTATCTGCGAAGCACTTTATCTGCCCTTCAATTCTGAATGATAGCTTTGCTGGATAGAGTAATCTTGGTTGTAGATTCTTGCTGTTCATCACTTTGAATATTTCTTGCCATTCCTGTCTGGCCTGCATCGTTTCTGTTGAGAAATCCATTGATAATCGTATGGGTGCTCCCTTATAGGTAACCAACTGTTTCTCTCTTGCTGCTTTTATTATTCTCTCTTTGTCCTTTGCTCTTGGAATTTTAATTATGATGTACCTTGGTGTGGTCCTCTTAGGGTTCCTATATATTGGGGTTCGGTGCACTTCTTGGACTCCTAAGTCAATTTCTTTCACCAGGTGTGGGAAGTTTTCGGTCACTATTTCTTCAAATAGGTTTTCATTGTCTTGCTCTCTCTCTTTTTCTGGCACCCCTGTAATTCGGATGTTGGTATGCTTGAGGTTGTCCCAGAGGACCCTTACACTATCTTCAATTTTTTGGATTCTTTTGGATTCTTGCTTTTTCAGCTGAGTGGATTTTCCCTCTTTGTATTTCAAATCTTTAACTTTGCTCTTGGGGTGCTCCAGAGCACTTTTAGGTCTTTGTATACTATTTTTTGTTTCAGTCAGTGTATGCTTAATTTCTGGTTGGTCCTTTTTCATATCCTTGAGAGTCTCCTTTATATCCTTGAGGGTCTCCTTCATTTCCTTGTAGGACTCATTCATTTCCATGTTGGTCTTGATCATTTCCTTGCAGGTCTCGTTTATATCCTTGAGGGTCTTGTTCATTTCCTTGTATGACTCATTCATTTCCACATTGGTCTTGATCATTTCCTTTGTGGTCTTGCTTATTTCCTTATAGGCCTCGACCTTTTGTTGGAGCCTCTTGAAAAACCCTATAAACGTGGTTTTGAATTCCATGTCCAGTCTTTTTTTTCCCTCCATTTCTTTCACATGTGATTTCTTTCCATGTCGCTGCATGGTGGCTGCTTCCCTGAGTTGGTCAATTAGCTTTGTGTGGTAGACTTCCTACTAGGGACAGTGGCTCAACCTCCCCAGTTACCTGAGGTAGATATGGGTTGCACAGTCTTGCTGAAGTTAAGCTCAGGTTAATCGTTTCTTAGCACTTGGAGGGGGTGACCTCCAGGCCAATTGTCTATGAAACTCAGCTGTGCTCAGGTTGGATGGGCGGAGTCTCCGGGCCAAGCAGACAGCGTTAGCTTCGCCCTATGTGGCCCTGGGGACTCTGTGCTGGGGGCAATGGCTGCCAGCACCTCTGAGAGAGAGCCACTGCCGAGCTCCACCAGCTGCCGGGGAATTCAGACTCTCCCAAAATGAGTCTGCATGCACAATGTCTCACCCAGGGTCATAAAACAAAGCAGACTGACGGTTTTCTGAATGAGAGAGTGAGTCACAGAGCGCTCTCTGCACCGTCACTCAGCTGAGCTATTCGCGCAGAAGCTGCCTTCTCCACAAGCCGGCAGACTCGGCAGCACCCGAGCTTCGGCGTGCCCTCCCACCGTCCAGTCTTCACCCTTCACCCCGTATGATAGTGGGTTCTCTGGACTTCTCCCAGAGCAGGAGAATCAGTCCAGTGGGACGTCTTTGTCTCCCCGTTCTAGAAAACTGGCCGGTTTTCAGCCGCCCACCCTCTCCGCGGCGCGCGCTCCAAACCTCTCTCCACGCGAATCTTTCAACGCTGTTCGCCGCCGCTCCTCCGAGTCACAGTGTCCTATCTTCACTTTTATTTGTGGAATCCTCACTCGGCGAGCTTTCTGGTGATTCTGGAAGGTGTTTGTTCCTTCGTTAAGCTGTAGTATTAAAATTGCTGAGTATGACGGCAAGATAGGTGTTCCACCTATGCCGCCATCTTGGTTCTCTCCATTGGAGATATTTAGGTGAGTAACACCAGATTTGCCTCCAGCTTATTTAAGCAGGTCATCCTTCATAGTACCTCTTGGTGGAAAGGACTGCAGAAGTCAGGGCTGACCAGTGGCTACTCATTTATATCCGAACTCTATCATACTAGCGTGCATTTTTTAAAATTTAATTTTTCAATTATATTCAATATATTTTTATTAGTTTCAGGTATATTGCATAGTGATTAGACAATCATATACTTTAAAGTGGTCCCTACGATCTTGAACTTTGGTGATAGTACTTTTTTCTAATTATGATAATAGTACATCCTGAATCCATCAAGCATGCAAAATAGCACATTGTAAAGGTAAGGAATTACATAATAATTCTAACACCAATATTAACTACTGCTTATAGTGACAAGTTAGGACATTTTGATATTGCTGATTGGATGTAGTGCTTTCATTGCTGGAGAACTTGTGAAATAGTACTCTTGATACAAGAATTTTGCTGGAGCCACAAGAAAATAACATTAAAATCTAAAAATCCTGGGTGCCATAGATGATGACATGTAGATGTGTCATCTTTATCATGGTCCTGACCTCCAGTCCCTTAGCCACCACTTTTCCAACAAAGCAGCTGAGATGGAAGAGAAACAGGATTTGTGTAAGCAAATCTGCTATGCACATTTCTTCAAAATACAATGTTTCTTTGTCTCAATGTGGTACTAAGTATCCAGGTATTCAATGTTATCAATTTTATTTTATTTATTCTTTTTTTAAATTACAGTTTACATTCAATATTGTTTTGTGTCCGTTTCAGGTATACAGCATAGTGGTTAGAAAATCATATATTTTAATGTTAACAATTTTAATGTGCATTCTGAGAAGAAGCATTTTTTTCTTATAGAAATGAGTCCATAGGATCATATTGGCATTTTCATTCTCTCTCTCTCTCTCTCTCTCTCTCTCTCTCTCTCTCTCTCTCTCTCTCTCTCTCTCTCTTTCTTTCTCTCTCTCTCAGTGAGAAAAGTAATAATAGAAACAATAAACAAATATTCAATAAAGTAAGTAAGATAATGTTCCTGAATTTGAAAAACTCAAACAATGTAAAAATATACTATCCACCAATTGGTCTTGTAATTATCTGCCAGGTATTCTTTCTAAAACCACAATATGTGTGTTTTCTGAAAATTAATAGAATTAGTCCAAATTCCATTTAAAATCTTAAAATAATATGTTTTAAAACTTTGTTCTTCAAAAACAATGAATACATCTTCTGATGAAATGTTCACAAAATATTTATAAATTTGACCAAATACTAAACCACAAATAAAGTCTCTGTGTATTGTGAAGTAGAAATAATAGAGATAGTTGCTCTGATTACACTGAGCTGAAACAACAGTGTAATAACAAAGTAAATCACTCAAAAGTCCCTAACACCTGGAAATTACAAAAAGAAACTTTCTTAAAACAATTTAAGAAAATATCTAAACCCAAGTTGTAAAATGTTTAAAAATCACAAAAGCTATTCATAACAGAAATTATTAGATAAAGTCATAAAGTTTTAATTAAATATAGAAAAAAACAATAACAACAATCTAGGTGAAGCAGAAGGATTGGTTTAATAAAGATAAAAGCAGAATATAGTCAAATAGAAATTTTAAAAAGTGGCAGAACTAATAAATAAATCACAACTAAATCTTTGGGCAAACCAATAAATTAGATCATGCAGAAGTAGAAAGCAAAAATACATAAAATAATAAAAGGTGAAAAGTAAAACACCTCATTTTGAGAAAATTAAAATATTAATAAAGGACTTGTATTGTTAAAGTCTGAAAACTGAAAACCCAACCGGGGGAGGAAATAGGAACATTTAAAGGAAGTTACACTAAACTAAATTTATTTCAATACAGAATGTCTACAGACCAGTTATTATGAAAAAATAGGGTTGTGAAAAGGCTACCTTCTGTTCAAAATCAACAAACTTAGACATCTTTTTCAGGGAAATTTTACCAAAACTTTTACAGATCAGAAAATCCCAAAGCTATTTAAAATGGTCAATATAAAAAAAGAAATAAAATATCTTTTTGAAGCTATTTTTATAATGATAGCAAAATACGACAACAATTTTTTAAAGGCCAAACGTTATGTTTAGTTATGGAAATGCTTAATAAATATTAGGAAACATGATTCAATTACACGTTAAAATAATAGCACTATGTATAACCAAGTGAAGTTTATTCCATTACAAGAAAGCTTCAGCTTTAAGAAACCTATTAATTTTACCATACTAATTGATAATAGGAGATAGCCATAAAATCATTTCCATTGATATTTGATGGTCTTTGATAACATTTAACATGGATCTTGATTTAAAATAATAAAATAAGAAAACATGGATATTCTTTAAACATTATGAGATACAGATACCAAAACCTAAAACTCACTTGTTTTTCTTTTTTTGCCAAGGAAACATTAGAAGCATTCTTATTAGAATTCTAAAGCAAGGATTTGATTATATCATGATTATAATATCATTTTGAAAATGTCAGCCATTGCAGACAAGTGGAAATATTAGATATATGAAATGAGAAAGGCAATCATAACTTTTACTATTTGTCACTGATGTGAATATTCAATTGAAAAACCCAAGATTCAACTGATTAAAGCAACTACAATGATGAAGTTCAGATAGATTTCTCGATACAAAATATATATGTAGAAATCAATAGTTTTCTAATTTGCAAACAACAAAAATGGAAACAAAATAATGGAAAAATATCTTATTTGAAACAACTTAAACATTGATAAAATACCTCTTAATAAACTTAAAAAGAAATACTCTTTGATTAAATATAAGAATATTTTAAGACATTCTCAAAAGATGCAAAGAAAAACTTAGATAGTAATACAGTAATCTTGACTAAAAGACTCATATTTGTACAAATGCCAGTTCTCCCTAACTGAATGTCACCACAGCAATAATAATACATTTAAAAGCTACATTTCATATGGGAAGTATTTTTAATAAAAATATGCAAAAGATAAGTAATATGAAGGTACCTGATGAGCATATTAAAATGCATTATAAAACTAGACAATATAAGTGTGATACAAAATTATAAGTAGACATCAATTAACAAAAAAACAATGACACACAAAATGTTAATATTAAATAAAGATAGAATTTTAAATAAACCAGAACTAATAAGTTATACAATAAATGTGGGTCTTCTTTCAATTCAAAGTAATCGTGTAGAGAAAAAAATTATATATAACTTACATTTTACATTAAGATACATTTCAAATGTATAGAAGATATAAATCTAAAAAATGATCTGCTAATTGTACTTTTAAAAAGTATACTGACAGGAAAAAATGTTTTATAATGTAGGAGTGGGAAAGGATCCATTTTTGAAGACAATATCCAAAAGCCTTAAAAACTTCATAAACTTTATTACATTAAATCAAATTTATGAATACAAAACATAAGAAAATAAAAACATAAATGTAAACTGCAAAACATTTCACAAATCATATTACAAAGAATTAATTGCCTAATTATGAAAATAATTTCTATTAATAAGGAAAATGAACTAAATGAAAAATTTAGGACAACAGTTTAACAGTTTCACTGAAAGTAAAATTAAAGTGGCTAAATCTCACTTCATACAAGAAAAGCAAAGACTCAGAAATGATGGGGCTATGTTAAAAGGCTACAGAGACTAGCATGAAGAAGCTCTCAAAAGACAAATATGAAACTTTTTCAATTAAAAAAAGGAAATAGTTAATCACTAATCATAGACTAATGTAAGGTTCCATAGGTCCAACCTGATATGAACAAGTAAGTCAATCAATCAATCAGTAACCAAAACATAAGTAAAGAGGTGAGGAAGGAAAATTCCTTCAAGTACATTTCTACTTACTCTATGTAGAAACGAAGAATTGCTATTAATTTTCACCTTAGATTCTACATTAGTGGGTGAATGTGTGATTTAAAAATATTTGCATGAGCCAGTTTGCCTCAGTGGATAGAGCATCGGCCTGTAGACTGAAGGGTTCCAGGTTTGATTTCAGTCAAGGGCATGTACCTTGGTTGCGGACACATCCCCAGTTGGGGGGTGTGCAAGAGGCAGCTGATTGATGTTTCTCTCTCATCGATGTTTCTAACTCTGTATCCCTCTCCCTTCTTCTCTGTAAAATGCCAATAATATATATATATATATATATATATATATATATATATATATATATATATATATATATAGTATTTGCATGATCTCAAAGTATCTTCCAGAGATCAGTCATTACAAAGAAAAAATTACAATACAGTGGAAAACCTGTCAGGGACCATAAAGCAAGTAATCAAGTTTCACATCCTCAGTAGATGAACCAAGTCTACATCATCTGCCTTGCAATAAAAGACACCCCATTATGAACAAGTGAGTCAATCAATCAATTTAATTGCAATGAAAGACACTCCCTTATGTCTGTAGTGTTCTTATCACAGGATTTAGTCAAAAAGAAACACAAGGAAAGGCAAAGTTGGAGATATTAGACAAAATAAACTGGCAGTTCTCTTAAAAAATGTTAAAGTGGTTAAAGAGGGTACAAAGATCTTGAAACTATTTCAGATTAAAGGATGCAAGGGTATTATGGCAACTAAATGCAATATATAGTCATAAATTTAATTCCAGATTCTTATAAAGATACTAGTAGAGTATTTGGTAGGAAATCAATAATTTTATAACACAGTATTGGTCAGTGTGTGAGAAAACAGAAATCTTAATATATTATTAGTCCAGGCACAAATTAGTACAATATCTATGGAGTCCATCAAAAGTTAAGTCCCTGTAGAATTGAAATCAAAATTTAAAATTTATATACATTTTAGCTCAGATTTTCTATATACATGGGATCTTATCCTCCAGTTAGCCTTGCATGTGTGTAAATGGTAAGTGTACAAGGACAATACTGCATCATTATTTCTAAAAGGAAAATTCTAGAGACCACACCATTTCCTCCCATAGAGGACTATTTTATTAAAAATATATAAATAGTATTTTAATATTTAAAAATGAAAGAATAAGTGTTTTATGGAATAATAATATCTAAAAATAAAGTTAGATAAAAATGGCAATATTTATAAAATTTTACCATTTGTAACTATATAACCTGTATAATAATAAAAACCTAGGTATCCAGTTGTCCAGTCTTCCATTTGGCTGTTCTACCAATCAAAGTGTAATATGCTAATGATAAGCTAAGGCCATTCAACTGTTCTCTATGATGTGCACTGACCACCAAGGGTCAGATGCTCTGACTAGTAGGTTAGCTTACTGCTGGGGTCCAGCTGGTTGGAACTGAGCAAGATGGGCCAGACATGCGTGGAGCCCTCCTGCATGCTCTCCCTAGCTCCTCAACTTCCCACATCCCTCCTTGGCCCTGATCATGCACCAGGGGTCTTGCAATTCAGGACCCTGTGGGAGGTGTTGGAGAGCCAGTTTTGGCCTGATGGCAGAACAGCCAGTTGCTATGACATGCACTGACCACCAAAGGGAGACATTCAATGCAGTACCTGCCCCCTGGTGGTCAGTGCACTCCCAGAAGCTAGGCTCACAGCTGCTGAGTGCAGTGGCAGTGGTAGGAGCCTCTCCTGCCTCCTCGGCAGAGCTAAGGATGTCCAACTGATGGCAGTAGGACATCCTCCAAGGGCTCCCTGACTGCAAGAGGACACAGGCCAGGCTGCAGGACCTCACAAGTGCACAAATTTCATGCACTGGGACTCTAGTGTGTGTGTGTGTGTGTGTGTGTGTGTGTGTGTCCTATCTAATAAAAAAGTAATATGCAAATTGGCTGTACCTTCACTACACCCAATAAGCCATACTCACCATCTAATCAGGAGCAATATGCAAATTAACACCCAACCAAGATGGCTGCTGCCCATGGCCCATGGGCGGAGCCAGCCAGCCATCAGTAATCAACCCCAATTGGCCCCATGGCAGGATAATCGCTGGGTTCCCAAGGCTGGGTCAAGCCTCTGCCAAGAGGCTTTTTCTGGCCTTGGGGCGGGGCCGGAGTCAGGGGCAGAGCCAGCCAGTCATGGGCCCCATCACAGGGCAATCACTGGCTGGGGTCCCCTCGCCGAGATCTCCTGCCCAAGGACAAAAGCCTCGGCCAGAGGCTTTCGGCCTTGGGCCGGGGGTAAGCCATCAGTAGGACATCCTCTGAGGGCTCCCAGTATGTGAGAGGGGGCAAGTTGGGCTGTGGGACCACCCACCCCCAGTGCATGAATTTTGTGCACTGGGCCCCTAGTGTGTGTGTGTGTGTGTGTGTGTGTGTGTGTGTGTATACTTTTTTGAAAGGAAATGTAAGAAACATTATTTTGATTGATAGTATGTTAATAGTCAAAATAAAAAAAATAAAATTGTATTATTCTATAAAGAGAAAATAAACTCAAAGGTCTCATATTTGTTATCTACCAGTAGTTGTGTCACACTGGTAACTATATCTACTCTGTGGAAATAAATTTATGCCTTAATATTATATCAAACTAGAACCTCAGTGCATGAAATTTGTCCACCAATGGGGTCTGTAAGCCTGGCTGTTGATCAGGACCTTCCAGTGACCGTCCAAGGCCTTCCTTTCACCCTGAGGGTCAGCGCACATCATAGCAAGCAATTGAACTCCTGGTCAGTTGAACTCCTGGTCAATCGAACTCCCAGGGGGACAATTTGCATATCAATCTTTTATTATATAGGATTATCTGTCAATATTTATCACTTTAATTATGGCTTTATGTTTTCATTATAATTATTCTGACACTATTATTGTCTGGAATGTTCTAAATTTTGGACATATCAAATGTTCTCATTCAAAATAATATGCATTGCTTTTATTGGCAAAATGCAAAATGTTTTTATTATATAACAAAAATAAGGTTTTGTTTTAGTACTCATGCTAATTTAACTACATGGGCTTTAGTGCATTAATGGTTACAAGTAAAATACAGGCTCAAAATTTATTAAAATTCTGTAATTTAAATTTAGTACCATATTTCCATATTATGTACACAATTTCATAAATTATTATCTTGTGAACAATTATTTAAAGTGGAGAGAATTTGCTTAGTATGGCTTATAATTAAGTATGACTTGATGTAATAAAATGCACTTAGCTAATTTTGCTAAGCTAAAAAGCTTTATTATCCTTAATCTTTGATTCTAGAAATGGAAATGAAGCAGGAGTTTCAATTTAGCATAAAAAGCTATAAGAGTGTGTGCATATACTCATGGGGCTATTATCTCATAAATTCAGTACTCTCTGCCAAGATCAACACTATCATTGAAAATTAATTTGATATCAAAAGCTCTAATTGTGTTGCAATTAAAACCGATCATTACGATCCTTTTTAGGAAGGGAAAGTGTCCAACCCCTACATGCCAATGTCTGAGTTCTACAAGATTTTGTATTAGAACAACTACTAGAGACTCTTAATAAAATTTGAAAATTAGAGCCATAGCCCAAAGCAACAGAATATGTTGGTTGTATATGCATATCCTCTCCTTGCTAGAGAAGTATAAGCCACCAAATGTCCAATTATATATTCCTTCAAATTAGTGTTTTATGCTTCTTTGGAAATATTCATAGAAGTGGTATCTCTGGGTCAAAATGTAGTTCCATTTTTAATTTTTTGAGGGCATCCTGGTAGGATCAGGCTAAATGGGCAGTCGGACATCCTTCTCACAATCCAGGACTGCTGGCTCCAAACTGCTCATCTGCATGCCTCCCTGATTACCCCTAACTGCTTCTGCCTGCCAACCTAATCACCATCTAACCACTCCCCTGCAAGCCTGCTTGATGTTTAACTGCTCCCCTTCCAGCCTGTTTGCCCCTAACTTTCCTCTACTGCCAGCCTGGTCACCCCTAACTGCCCTCCCATGCAGACTTGTTCGCCCCAACTGCCTTCCCTTACAGGCCTGGTCTCTCCTAACTGCCCTCTCCTGCTGGCTATCTTGTGGTCGCCATCTAGTGGATGGGGGCAGGATCTTTGATCACATGGTGACAGCTGTCTTGTGTGTTGGAGTGATGGTCAATCTGCAAATTACTATTTTATTAGATAGGATAGAGGCCTGGTGCATGGGTGGGGGCTAGCTGCTTTGTCCTGAAGGGTGTCCCAGATTAGGGTGAGGGTTTCCTTGGGGCATGGGGGGGCCTGAGTTAGGGGCCTCTGGTAGTTTGCAGTCCAGCCACACCCCCAGCAACCCAAGTGGCAGCCCTGATATCTGGAATTTATTTATCTTCTACAATTGAAACTGTGTACCCTGGAGAGGAGCCAAGCCTTCTGCTCACTCAGTGGCAACAACCATTTCTTTTGGAATTTATTTATCTTCTATAATTGAAACTTTGTGACCTGGAGTGAAGGCCTAGGCCAGCCATGGCTGCAGAAGCTTGGCTTCCTCTGTCACCAGGGGCAACCCTAGCCTCCTGGTCTCTCCATTTCTGTGGTTGCTACCATTTCTGTTGGGATTTATGTATCCTCTATAATTGAAACTTTGTAGCATTGAGTGGAGGCCTAGGCCAGCAAGGGCAGGTGGAAAGTTTGGCTTTCTCCATTGCTAGGGATAGCCAAGCCTCCCTCCTGCTCTCAGTGGCCACAGCCATCTTGGTTGTGGTTTATTTGCATATTTGCTCCTGAGAGGCTGGTGGGTGGGGCTTGTGGGCATGGCTTGTTGCTGTAGCGGAGGTATGGTTAATTTTCATATTACTCTTTTATTAGATAGGATATATATTTAATGCCTTTGCATTCATTCATTCAATCCAACACCATTTCCCTCTGACAGCTGTCAGTCTGTTCCATGCTGTTCCATTCTGTTCCATGCAACCATGCCTCTGTTTCTGTTTTATTGATCAGTTTATTTTCTTCATTAGACTTCACATATAAGTAATATCATATGGCATTTGATTTTTCTCTGTGTGGTTTATTTCACATAACATAATCTTCAGATCCATCCATGCTATTCCAAAAGTTAGAATTTTTTAAAAATATATTTTATTGATTTTTTACAGAGCGGAAGGGAGAGGGATAGAAAGTCAGAAACATTGATGAGAGAGAGACATCGATCAGCTGCCTCTTGCACGCCCCCTACTGGGCATGTGCCCGCAGCCAAGGTACATGCCCTTGCCGGAATCGAACCCGGGACCCCGCAGTCCAACGCTCTATCCACTGAGCTAAACCGGTCTCGGCTAGAATTTTTTTTAATGGCCAAGTTGTATTTCATTGTATAAAAGTACCACAGCTTTTTTATCCATTCTTATAATGGGCTCTTGGGCTGTTACCAGGTGTTGAATATTGCAAGTAAAGCTGCAATTAACATAAAGGTGCATATATTCCTTCAAATTAGTGCTTTATGCTTCTTTGGAAATATTCATAGAGGTGGTATCTCTGGGTCAAAATGTAGTTCCATTTTTTTATTTTTTGAGGAAACTCCATATTGTTTTGCATAGTGGCTACATCAGTCTGCATTCACACCAACAGTGCACAAGAGTTCCATTTTCTCTGCATCCTCACCAGAACTTGTTTGTTAATTTATTGATCATAGTCATTCTCACAAGCATGAGCTGATTATTTCATTGTGGTTTTAATTTGTGCATCTCTCTAATGCTTAGTGATATTGAGCATTGTTTTCATGTACATATAATCATCTGCATGTCCTCTTTGGAGAAGTGCCTATTTAGGTCATTTGCTCATTTTTCAATTGTGTTGTTTGTCTTCTTGGTGTTGAGTAGTATAAGTTCTTTATATATTTTGAAAAGTAACCCCTTAACAGATGTGTCATTGACAAATATGTACTCCCATAGAATAGATTCCCTTTTCATTTTGTTGATAATTTTCTTTTCTGCATATTGCTATAAGAAATGTCTAAAATTATACTGCCTATGTTTTCCTCAAGGATTTTTATGGTTTCATGACTTATATATATATAAGTATTTTATCCATTTCAAGGTTATTCTTGTATATGGTGTAAATTGGTGGTCTAGTTTCATTTTTATTGCATTTATCTGTCTAATTGTCCCAATACTACTTATTGAAGATACTATCTTTACACCATTGTATGTTTTTGTCTCTTTTGTCAAATATTAATTGAGCATAAAGGCATGGGTATATTTTTGTGATCACTTTCTATTCCATTGATCTATATGCCTGCTCTGTACCAATAGCAGAGAATTTTGATTACTATGCCCTTATAGTATAGTTTGATATCAGATACCTACAATTTTGTTTTGCTTTCTAAAATTACTAAGGCATTTTGGGGTGTCTTGTTCCATATAAAGTTTTGAAACATTTGTTCTAGACTATAAGATATTCCTTTGGTATTTTAATAGAAATTGTAATGAATATGTAAATTGCTTTGGTTAGTACAAGTATTTTAATTATGTTAATTTTTCTTATCATCAAACATGAATATGCTTTCACTTATTTTGCATTCTTTTTATTTATTTCTTACATATTTTATAAATTTCCTAGTACAGTTCTTTTATCTACTTGGTTAAATTTTTCCTAGGTATATTATTTTTGTTTGTTTCAATAGTAAATGGGATTTTTTTCTTAATTTCTCTTCCAGATAGTTCCTTATTAATGTATAAAATTACCACAAATTTCTGAATATTAATTTTGCATTCTGCTACTTTGGTGAATTTGCTGATTAAATCTATTAGTTTTATGGTGAAGTCTTTAGAGTTTTCTATACACAATATCATGTCATCTGTGAATAATGATAGATCAACCTTCTCCATATCAATTTGGATGCCTTTTTTTTCTTGATTGCTGTCTGGGACTTCCAGTACTATCTATCTATCTATCTATCTATCTATCTATCTATCTATCTATCTATCTATCTGAAAGCCTAAGCAACTGAATGACCAAATGACCAGTCAACTGATTGCTATGATGCACACTGACCACCAGTGGGCAGAAGCTCAATGAAGGACATGCCCCCTGATAGTCAGTGCACTTCCACAGTGGGACAACTGCTCAACTAATTGAATGGTTCCAGACACCAAACTCACAGCTAGCAAGCACAGCTGCGGCAGTGCAAGCCTCCCCCACCTCCATAGCAGTGCTACCAAGCAGAAGTGGTGGTGGTGGCAGATACAGCAGGGCCAGGATGAGTGGAAGTAGAATAGCCCAGACTCAGGATCCTCCCAGCCACCTGCTGCTTTGTGTACTACTGTGGGGATCAGCTGGAAACCAGCAGTCTGACATCCCCCAAGGGATCCTGGATTGCAAGAGGGCATAGGCCAGGCTGAGGGACCCCACCAGTGCATGAAACTGTGCACCAGGCCTCTAGTCTATAATAATAAAAGCATAATATGCTAATTAGACTGGTTGTCTTTCCAGATGGCCTTCTGGTCAAAGCTGGGGTTGCAAGGGAAGCCTGGATCTCAGGTGCTTGCTGGGAAGTCGGTGATAGCAGCCAGGGGAAGGAAGGCCTACTCTTGCATGAATTTCATGCACTGGACCTCTAGCATTAAATAAGAATGATGAAAGCAGAAGTTCCTGTTTTGATCCTGTTCTCAAGGGAAACTCTTTTAGTTTGTTTCCCATTGAATATGATGTTGACTGAAGGTTTGTCATATGTGTGTTTCATTATATTGAGGTCTGATCCTTCTGTATGCACTTTGATGAGAGCTTTTATCATAAGTGGATTTTATCAAATACTTTTCTGCATCTATTGATATGATCATGTGATTTTTATCTTCCATTTTTTATTGTGATTTGTGACTATTTTAGCAACTTTACATCCCCATAATGAATCCCAGTTGATCATGGTGTATGATTTTTATCAATGCTCATCAGGGACATTGGCTCATAATTTTCTTTGCAATGTCTATATCAGGTTCTAGAGTTAAGATAATAAAAAGAGTTTAGGAGTCTTTTCTCCTCCTGAGTTTTTTAGAATGGTTTGAGAAGGATAGATGTTAGTTCTTCCTTGAATATTTGATGAAATTTGCATGTGAAGCCATCTGGTCTAAGAGTTCTGTTTGTTGTCAGTTTTTGTTTTAATTATTGTTTTGATGTCATTAGTTGTAATTGGACTATTCAGGATTTTTAATTCTTCCTGATTCAGCTTGGGAAAAATTGTGTGTTTCTTGGAATTTATTCATCCCATCCAGGTTGTCTAATTTGTTGGCATAGTATTTTCTTACAATCCTTTGTATCTCTGTGGTATCATTTATTATTTCTCCTCTAACATTTTTAATTTTTTATTTGGGTCCCCTCTCTCTTTTTTTCCCCTAATGAGTCTGATTAAATGTTCATCAATCTTCTTTATCTTTCCAAAGTATGACTTCTTGGTTTGATTGATCTTTTGTTTTTCTTAGACTCTGTTTCATTCATTTCCAGTCTAAATTGTATTATTTCCTTCCTTCTACTTATTCCAGGCTTTGTTATTATTTTACTAGTAAGTTAGTTGAAGGGTTAGATTGCTTATTTGAAATTTTTCTCGATTTTTGAGGTAAGCCTGAAATGCTATGAACTTTTCTCTCAGAGCTGATTTTCTATGTTCCATAAATTTGGGGTTGTTGTGTGTTCATTTTTATTTGTTTTTAGGTAAATTTTAAAAGTTATTGCACATCACCTAATGGGAATCAAACCTGAAACTCTGGGCATATGCCCTGACTGGGCATGGAAAAGTGACCTATTGATTCATATAGGTTGATGCTCAACCATTAAGCAATACTTGTTGGCCAGCAGTAAATTTTGATTTTTTTCTTTTATCTCATTGTGCCATTTATTGTTTAATAACATACTATTTAGCCTCCATGTTTTTGAATATTTTTTCAGTTTTTTATTATAGTTCATTTTTTATTTCATACAATTTTGGTCAGAGAAGATGCTTAATATAATTTAAATTTTCTTGAATTTGTTAAGACTTATTTCGCATCCTGACATGTGGTCTATCTTTGAGATTATTCAGTGTGCACTTGAGAAAAATCTATATTCTGCTGCTTTAAGATGAAAATAAAATACCAATTATATCCAATCAATCTAGTGTGTTATTTGAGGTCACTATTGCTTTATTAATTTACTTGTTTGAAAGATCAATCCAGTTAATATAGTGGGTGTTAGAAATATTTTACTATGTTTGCATTGATGTCAATCTCCCCCTTAATGCCCACTAATATTTCTTCATATATTTAGGTGTTCCTGTGAAAGTGCATATATGTTTTCAACAATTATATCCTCTTGTTGGATTGATCTTTTTAATTTCATGTAGTGACCTCTTTATCTGCTTATTATGGTATTTACTTTGAAGTTTATTTTGTCAGATATAAGTATTGCTGCCCCAGTTCTTTCTGTTTGTTTCCATTCCCATGGAATATTTTTTTCCATCTCTTTACTTTCATCGTGTGTGAATCTTTTGTTCTTACAAAAGATGGTCTCTTGGGTCATATTTTCCTATCCAATCAGCTACCCTATGGGTTTTTATTGGAGCATTTAATCCATTTATGTCTAAGGTTATTAACAATAGGTACTTATTTAGGGTATCCCCCCAAAATGTATTCTCACACTTTGAGTAATTATAAAGACAGTATTTATTAAAATACATTTCATTTTCAAAATTGACCTATCAGCTGGTAAAGTGTGTATACATTTTTGGGAGACACCTTGTATATTTTATTTTTTATACCTATGTTCCTCTCTATATATATTTCTCCCCTTCTCAAAACAGGCCCTTTAACAATTTTTGCAATACTGGTTTGGCAGCAATTAACTCTTTTAGCCTTTTTGTGTGTGTCTTGGAAGTTCTTTATTTCCTTTTAATTTTAAATGATAGCCTTGCAGGTAAGAGTAGACTTGATTGAAAACTCTTGCTTTTTATTACTTTGAATATTTCATGCCACTCTATTCTGGTATAAAGTGATTCTGTTGAGAAATCAGCTGACAGCCTTATATAAAGCCCCTTATAGGCCACCGTCTCTCTGTTGCTGCCTTTAATAGTCTCTCTTTGTGTTTAACCTTTGTCATTTTAGTTTTGATGTGTATTTATGTGAATCTCTTTGGGTTCATCTTGATTGGCACTCTCTCCTACCTGAACATGTGTACCTTTTTCCTTCACCAGGTTAGGGAAGTTTCTGCCATAATTTCTTTAAACAGGTTCTCCATACTTTGCTTACTACATTCTCCTTCTGTTCCTTAGACGTTTCTCACTTTTAAAAACAATTTTATATTTTTTTGATATTCTGCTTGGGAACTTACTGTTATCTTGCCCTCTAAATCACCAATTTGATCCTCTGCTTCATATAAACTGCTGCTGATTCCTTTGAGTATATTCTTTATTTTAGATATTATATTTTTCATTTTCGACTGGTTCATTTTTATGGCTTATTTGTCACTTTGTTTATGTTCTCACTGAGATTAACCATTCTTCCCATAAGGTGCTTGATCATCCTTACAACTATTGTTTTAAACTCTGCATCTGGTATCTTGGTTGTTTCCATTTTATTTAATTTTTCTAGGTATTTCTCTTGTTTTGTTTTTGTTTATTTCTTTGTCTCCCCATTTTATCTCTGTGTACTAGGTTAATCTGTTATGATTTGCAAATGTGTTATGATGGCTTTATAATGTAGGTGTCTCAGTGGCAAATTTTCCTGATAATATTTTCTCAGTGCTCCAGGAATGTTTCTTGTGGGTTATATAACCTTCCTACTGTAGATGTGTCTTGAATGTTGTTGGCCTTTTCATGGCTGGAGTTAATCCTCAGGCTGACTGACTATTAGGATAAACATTGATCACCGTATATGAGCCACTATGCAGGGGCTACCCCCTAAGGTGAAGCTGTTCCCAGCAGGGACTAGTGCCTGGTGGAATCTCCCTTTGGGTGTGCTACTACTATGTGGCTAGTTAGGTGGAGCTTTGGTGTAATTCTGAAGCCCACTATTGGTTATGTTGTTTCTGGGTCCACTTGGGTAGGGTTCAAGGGTCAATCAGTGTAAACTAAGCCTTGGGCTCTTTATATGGAAGTACCCTGCTATTCACTGTTTGTGGTTGCATCTATTGGGCCTGAATATGCATGGGAGGAGTGAATCTGTATACAAGGGTTGGTTTTCTACAGTTTGGAGCTAGGCAAAGATCTATAAAATGTCCAAGGACCCCCTTCCACTTGTCAGTTACTCTGTCTCACCCAGAAATTGCCTAGTCTTCTTTCACAGGCTTCCAAAGAAAGACTTTAGAGTGGGCCCTGGCTGGCAATGATTCACAGACCATTCTGCAAGTCATAAGTTCCATAAGGTGGTCAACAGTTTCAAGAGGATGGAGCTAGTGGCTTTCCTAGTTGGAGGCTATGTGGTCAGACACTCACTGAGGAAAGCGAGTCCTATTCCAAACAGAAACCACTTAGGTCTCTACTACAGTCACCAACTCTAGCTCACAACAGGCTCATTTTGGGTGTAGCCGGCCATACCTTCCGCAGGAGCAAAGTCACAGGGTGGTGTCATTGGGGCTCAGGAGGATCAATCAAAAGAGTTTCCCATTGGGGATGGTGCTGGCCAAGACCATAGGACAGAACAAGTAGTTCATCCAGCTCCTGTGGGGTCAGCCAGCCTCTGAGGAAGATACACTTCAACTGTCCCAGCTCTCAGCCTCACACCTTTCTCTCTATGGAACTGAGCACAGACTGATGGGGGGTGGTGTGGTATACCTGGACTTGGGAGGACCCATGCAAATAATCTCCTGTTGGGAATATTGCCCATAAGCCTGTAGGAGGAAGGTGGACACTTCTTCCCCTTTCTGGAATAGCTTCAGCTGAGCTCACATGGCAGATAGAAGTGCCCCCCACCCCCTGCTCACCAATGTATTCACACAACCCAGCATCTGTCCGTCTGATTCCTGGGCACAGAAATCAGGTGTAGATTGGGGGAGGTGCTGGCTGTGCACTTGAGGTAGAAAGGTACACAGTTCAGTTACTGTCTGAATCTCTGCTAAGAACTTTTCCCGAAAAAGAAAAAGAGCTCCCCAAAGTTTCCTGCTGGGTGCAGCCTGCAGACCCTTCTGCACGACCTGAGTGTGACACAGTGGTGTCATCACTGGCAGAGTTGTGTCATCAATAGCTGGAGTATGGGCAGTACATTCCTCAGGCTGGTGCTATAACAATAGCAGTGCTCCACCCTAGGGAGATGGCATCTGGGTCTCCAGCAGACTCCCTTCTCTCCCAGGTGGACTGAATCCCCATTGACTTTCACGACTAGATTCAATGCAGGCTCCTTTATTGCTCTGGTTTGGGGATTCCTAGGTAGGGTTGAGACCCTTGGTCCTGGGGAGAATGAGTATTTTAGCCAAGATCTCTCTCCGCCACTGCACATGAGTGTGGGGGCCAGCCCTTCCTGCATTTCTGCCCTTTTTACCAGTCTCTCTGTGTTTTCTGTACCTACTTGGTTATAGTACTTCAGTTAAGCTAGACTTCAGTTGGTTATGCAGTTTGATTGCTTTATGATTTAGCTATAAATCCAGTTTGGTGCCAGGAGTAGGTAGGTATAGCTTCCACCTACTCTGCAGCCCTCTTGAAATTGCCCTCCATATCTTTTCTCTGTATGCCTTCTCAAACTCAGTGAGTGATTATATGCAATTAGGGTTTATGCCCTAGTTTGAAATAGTGATTCTAAAACTGTAATATGCTTATGAAACATGTAGAGATCTTGCTAAACTTCAGATTCTCATTTAATAAAGCTAAGTTCAGAAATTGTGCATTTCTACCAAGTCTTGGATAATGCCTATGCTGCTGTTCTGTGGGCCACACTTTGAGTTGCAAAGCACTCATGTGTTTTTCACTCCTTCTGGAATATGCTGGCTCCAAGCTTATTAAACATCCACCATGTTGATTGTTTTTCCAAAATTCATACTGTAGCCTCAACAGTTCACCAGTTTAAACTGATTCTAAACTTGGCTAATATTATGAGTCTTTCTTCCTTATACAAGTAATGATATTTGTTATAACAATCAGGAAATAAATACAAGCAAAATTGAATGTTAAACTATAACCACTTATCTGATAACTACATTCAGAAAAAAAAAGATTCAGAAAAAATGTGGGCATATGTCTTTCCATAGTTATAATGAGCATACTGCTTAATATCTTTGTGAAAAATTTTGTAATGTATGTTTTTTATGATTTCAGAAGGAGGAAGGAAGAGGGATACAGGGATAGAAACATCAGTGTTGAGAGAATCATCAATAGGCTGTCTCTGGCCCACACCACCTTGGGATAGAGCCTGTAACCCTGGTGTGTACCCTGACCAGAAGTCAAACCATGACCTCCTGGTTCATGGTTTGATGCTCAACCACTGAGCCATACTGGCCAAGCTGGGAATAGTTTTGTTTTAATAAATATATATCTACCGCATCATAAAACAATCAGAGAAACTTGTTATATCCAATGCAAACCTACAACTTGTAAATCACTTTCTTTCTCTGGACCTCAGTTTTCTCACCTGGGCAATGAGTGAACCAGGCTAGCTGACAGGCTGTTTTCAAGATTACTCACTAGTGAAAAACACTGGTCTTCACACCTTTATCTTGATGTTTTGAATAGCTGCACACCAATGATTCTATCACAACTTGTCATAAATTTCTATAAGAATAAGGCTAAGAGAATAGCAGGCCTGCACTCTTCACTCACCTCAAAGATTTAGCCTTAAAGGAATCTGCAAAGAGTAGCAATCACATGTAAGCTTCCAGAGCATGAACAGGTGTGCAGAGTTTTTCTGTGTCTTCACCTGCTGCTGCCTGAGCAGTTGAAAGTCATCTATGCCTTCTACTGAAGAAAACTTTTGCTTGGATTTACATGTGTTTTGCAGGACATATAAAATGTATAGAATACTGTGATGAGTTTAAACATCTGTACTCTTTTTAAGTTAATTAATTGATATTTTGCATGTAAATAAAGACCCTGCCATTTCATTTTCTGTCAGAGGTTATTCTCATTAAGTACTATTAAACCCAACTAAAAATAAGTGACATGTTATCATGTGCACTTGCATGAAGCTATATCAACCTTAGATAAGAAATTAACTAAATTTGGGGATGAGTGTATGAGGATCAATTACCCAAGATGACCTCTACCTCTCTGCAGATACTGAATGGCTCTGTTTAAAGTGTACATTCAGTTTTCTAGAGTTTCTTGTGAGAATATAGGCTTTTCACCCAGCTGAATGACTTACCTATTTAATGAATTTAGAGTCTCTCCCCATCTTGTGCAAGTCTGTCACTCTGGACTCTGACCAGCCCATTGAACATTAATTGCCCCAGTTAGCCCCTTCTTAAGCCAACTCCTCATGGAGCAGATTCACCTTCCTTCCTCTCTTCCACCCTCCCTTTCTTCCTTCCTTCATTTGTTCCTGCCTCACTGCCTTTCCTTTCCTAGGGCAATGTATTTTGCTCTCCACCAGCATTTATCACTCTTGCTTCCTTTTAATTTTTCTATTTCTTTCTAATTTAAAACATTTTCTCTTTTATTTTCCATTTCTTAAGACATTATGTTTAATTTTTCTTTCATTTGTTCCAGTTTTGCCTCAATTTCTAATATAATTTGTTCATTATTTATCTTGAGTTCATTAATCCTATTTCTGATTATGGCTAATTATTCAATTTTCCCTTCATGTCCTGAATTCTTTTAATGTCTTATAGTTCATTTTAAAGTAATGAGCAGTAGTTTCAGTTTGTTTTGTGGGTACATCTTTATAGCTTGCTCCCAAATTCTGTAAAGAATTTTGTCTGCTCCTAATTTTCATTTTTGTCTTATAAGACCTATGATTAAGATTTAACTTCACACTTATTTTATTGCTCCAAATATATTTTTATATTATTTTTATCTTTATTATTAGACCAGAGAGAAATAAATGATATGATTTATGGTGATTTGAGGCTTTTCTGTTTGCTTGTTTAATGTTAATATAATTTTTCTGATCTTTTAGATGAGGCAATACTCAATTTTAACCCAGCTCCCAGAAGTTTCTGCTGAGTGGGGGACACAAACAAAGGGATCCTGGAATCTTCTTTGCAAGTTTTCAGGGGCCAGGCTGCTGTGGTTCTTTAACACTTCTGCCCCTGACCCCTACACTGGCCAGGTTTCTGGAGCGCCAACCTCTTCCTAGTTTCAGCTGCTCTTCTCAAGTCGGCCCATGATGTTGTACAGAGAACACTTGTTGACTCTGTGAGGCAACTTCTCAGTTCCAATGAATCCCACCCTCACTGCTTCCTTTGTCTTCCTCCCATATGAACAGTGGTGCAAGGTCTGTCTTGTGGCTATTGGTATATTTTACAGTTCATGGAAATACCTTGAAACCTATGTGTATGTATAATTATTGTCCATGTATTTTTTGTTTCCCTGTATAGTTACCACCTGTTTTTAGTAGTAGTTTTATAGTAGTCATATTTGGCCAATTTTGTTTTTCTGCTATCACTTGCATCAATAGCAAGTAGTGGGTTTTAGTAAGGAAGAAATGTCACTAACTCTTTAGTATATGGGTTTTATGTATAACATTATTTTTATTTGGGGGAAAACTAAAGCTGTCTATACAAAGTCATGACCAATCTAGTGAGGTGTGGGTTATATACAAAATGGAAGTTGCAAAACCTGAATCACTCAAGAAAAAATGAAGAGACATTTTAACTTAACCAACTTTGAGCAATTTTTTAAATTTTAAACATCTTATGAGGATGGGGACACATTAACAAACTCAAACCTTGAATGAATGACTGCCCTTCCTCTGAAGGACCAGCTTTCTTCTCCTGGTATTTACCTAGATTAGTGAACACCTGTTATTATAATTTAACTTTCCAGTAATCATGTATTCTAATGACTATGTTGAAATCACAGAATCTGGTAGCATTTTTCTTGATATGCTTGACAGAAATAAACTCAGAATAAAACTTTCAGGAGGCACTTATTAAATGATTGCTAATGGATTGACTGAATGATACCATGCATTGTGTAGCATTCTATGGTTTGTACCAACATGTCCCCATATTGTATACCCTTAATTCTCATTTAAGACAACAGTGTTAGAAATTTTATAGATAAGGAACTTGAAGATATACCTTGCTTCCTGGTTCATATGTTTTGCTGTTTCTACTCTTTGAAAGTTGCTAAATAAATGACTATTTCTTAGGGAGATTTTGAAATTCATCTCTCTTTATGCTGGCTTAAGAAAACTGTGCTTTATGTGTAGGCATCATTTTCATAAATGCACTTATTTCTGCTTATGTTTCCCATATGCTTATTTTACCATATTTAGTAATTTTTTTGTCAAATAGGGATGCCTTCTAAGAGATATGTTCAAGGATTTTCTCTTTGTAGTGAATGTATTATAGAAAGCTATAATATATTACAAGATAGATGGCCTGACATGTGCTAATTACTCTGCTAAATTCATTCACAGAATGTTTTATTTGATAGCCACACCAACTTTGTTACATTTTTATGGACTAACCACTTTATGGGTTGAAGAAGTTAAATTACTTTCCAAAGGTCACGAAATTAATCAGTTAGGAAATCAGAATTCAAAACCATATTTGTGCTCTAATTAAAGTGGTTTCATATAAAAAAAAAAGCCTTGCTCATGGTGGCCTTGCTCCCTGTGTTGGGATGCAATGTGTGAAATATACCACATTCCATTTTCTCCCAAGGTCTTTTTTTTGTTCCTTTTATTACTTGTGCAGGTATATTTTTCTCAGTTAGATTTTTAAAAGCACTAACATTTTTATAGTACCATAGATATTTTTATCATCATATCAACTATAAAGATTATTTAAATGTACTAAGTAGTCAAATATTTGGCATTGAATAGCAGCTTCTTTTCCTCTGAAAATGATTTAAAATCCTTATTTTAAAAGTGGTGCTCTTTAAGAATACATTGATGCATGTTTATATCCTAGCTAGCTCTGAAACATTACTGAACTGGTATTCTGGGAATCAGAGAACAAATTCTTCAGGGAAAATTTCACAGAGCAATACTTGGTATTTCATGGGGTAGAACCAAATGTGAGTATGTGAACGAGTCCACTGAGTTCCAAGAGGTAATTCATCTGAATGTAAAAAGCAAGAGTTACACCTGGCCAGTATGACCCAATGGTTGAGCCTTGACCCATGAACCAGAAGGTCACTGTTCAATTCCCAGTCAGGGCACATGCTGGAGTTTTGGGCTGGCTTCCCAGTAGGGGACCTTCAGGAAGCAGCCAATTGATGATTCTTATCATTGATGTTTCTATCTATCTCTTCCTCTCTGAAATCAAGATATATCAAGAGCCAAGTAATTCAGGAAGGAATTGAGGGAAATATGGTCAGGGAGCATAAAGGGACAATTTTGTTAGGTAGAATGGATTCTCAGAGAATGTGAAGTATATAGAAAGATATACACTCATGTGAAGTGTATAGAAAGATATACACTGAAATAATAACTATTGTGCAGTAGAGTGTAGAGCATAAAGAGTACAACATATAGAGATGGCATTGTAAAGAAAGTATTTCAATTAGTTGAAAACAAATGGGTCCATCATTCATAAATGTCCCCTTAAGAGGCTGATGAAAGAGCCATGATAAAAATATTCCATATTCTGTCTGCCACAGTTGAAAAATAAAGGCAGATATTGCAGTGGAGTAGCAAAAGTTTCTTCCCCTTGAACCATGCAATGGAAAACCATAAGCACCATCCAGCATAGTGGATGAACTTAATGTGGAAGGACCAGTGTCTGGCTGGGAAGCTGCCATAGAAAAGTACAACTGCGAAGATGTGTGTAAAAACTGATAATCTGGAAAGAAAACTGAACTCTTACTTTCCTTCTCAAAATTTTCCAGGACAAGTGACTGAATAAACCCAGTGTGGTCATGGAGAGGTCAAGAGATTTGAAACACTTATCTTTAAGGAGGGCACATACTGACTACAAATATCTTGTCTAGAGGACTAGAGACTCCTGGGCCTTTATAATATTGATTTACTTGAACAGCTTTAGTTAAAGAGAGTTTAATTTTATTAGATTTGATTAATTTACATTGATTCATAACATCTTAAGAAAAAAATTATAAATGAAAGTTATAGGATTGTAATTTAAATTCAGCCTAATCCAAGGCTATAACAATCAACATTAGATTCAAGTGAGGGCAACATACTTTGAAATCTATGGGCTATTAGGAGGTTTCAGTTGGTTGACCGTATCAACAGTAAACTTCTATAGGGACTCTGGTGACTTTACATAGAGATTACTTAACATTGAATAAGTAGATGCAGGGGACAAATCAGTGGCAAAATGGGAGTTAGTGTAAGCGTTTAAAGTTTGTAGAAAGTAGCATGATGATCTTAGAAATTATGTGGATTTAGGAGGACCTCACAGGAGCAGTGAGACTGAGAAAAGATACTAAATCTTTTTGAACCAAAGTAGTTAATATGGGCCATCTTTATTGACTATTCATCCAGCATCAAATTAAAATATAAAATCCTATAAGTTTAAGGTTCACTGATGGTATGGAACTCATGTGTTTGAATTGTGATGTGATGATATATCAGGTTTGAGATGGAGCCATAGATATTATTGCCCTGCTGTACTCTAAAAGCATTCAGTTCTTCAACAAATACTTAGTAAAGTAAAATCTGGGAGTAGGCACTGGTCAAAGACTAGGGTTCAATAATGGGAAAAAGGAGATAATATTTACTCGTAGGGATCCATAAACTGAGAATCATATGTTGATTTACTCTTAAAAAGTTATAGGATTCTATGGAAGAACATTGAAGAGTTCCTATCCCATCCGAGGATTGGCAGAGATGGAGGAAGAAGAGACCAAAGAAATTGGACTAGAGTGAATATAGAGAGATAGTCACTGTTCTAACAGTAAATGTGAAGAAAGAAGTAGTACATAACAGTGGCAAAGTGGATGAAGATGCCAAGCTCACTTCTCTGCTCTTTGTTCTTTCAGATGTGTGATATGTATCAACCTGAGAGAGCTGGAGAGAAAAGGCATCTCATGGTAGAGCTTTTATAAAGGCATGGAAGTAGTGGGATAATTCTATAAGGAGATTAAAAATACAAAGGAATGTATTTCCCACACAACAGTGGGTTCTAGGGTTAAAAGAAATGGTTGATATAGTTGGGTGAAAGAAAGTATTATCAAGAATGATGAAGCTGAGATAATAAAAAAGAATAATTGAACCATGATATTTTTACTTGGATCAGTAAACAAGAATAATGACAATCTGAAGAACTGCAGCTTAGCTAATTATAAATTTCCAACACCAACTTGCTCCTACTCACTGTTGGACTGTGGGCATTGTCACCTGTCTGGGTGGAAGTCATCCAGGTTCTGAATGCACTGTGCCTCTGAGGGAGTGTCATCTTGGTGATAGGCCAATGTGTTCTAAACCTTAGAAGCTGTTCATAAGTTGCACAAACTCAGTGTTTTTCTTAAAGTTTCTTCAGAGACTTGGCCCTTGGGCCTCTGATTAACTATCTTGAAGAGTCACTGTCACTATATAAAAATGTGAGCCATAGGGGGAAAATTCCATGAAGAGTTAAAAATTATTTACTTTGAAATAGGCTGTCTTAACGTGATTTTTTTACTTATTCTATTATATTTTTAGTAGAATAGTTCAACCTTGACTTCCATATAGTTGCTTTTTTAATTTTCTTTTCAATTTTTCTATCTTCCACTCCCTCCAAATTTTAAATGGCATTTCTTTAGCATCTGCTATATAACAGACATGGTTTTAAGCACTGCAGTTGTAACCATGAATCATCTACACTTCCTGCCATTGAGGAACTTGCAGTTTGAGGGAAGAGACATATAAATAAGTGATTTTAATGTAAGATTTGTGCATTAATTCTATAAGAACATATATTTATTCACTTATGCACTCACCAGGAACTCAACACACTTTATTGAACTCCATCTATGTGCCAGATACTGGTTAGACATTAAGAGAGAACATGACAAATGCAGACCCATTCTTAAAAAAGCTGAGCTTCTAACTAATTGTGATCCTCCCTAGTGGCTAAGGGAGTGCTTTGGGCACTCAACACAGTAGAGGTGACAT
This sequence comes from Antrozous pallidus, assembly GCA_027563665.1. NCBI lineage: Eukaryota > Metazoa > Chordata > Mammalia > Chiroptera > Vespertilionidae > Antrozous > Antrozous pallidus. Next base: position 70,848,954 of record CM050510.1, on the reverse strand, counting down.
AGTAAATTGCAGTAGAAGGACGAACATGATTGGGTTGATTAAAAAAACATACTCAACAGGGTAACAGGGGAAAACTTGGAGACAGCAATTCATAGAATGTTTGATAATGGACAATGAACAAAGAAAATATAACTGGTGGTGAATGTGAAGTGTGTTCATAGTTTGCTAATCCCGTAGGGAATTTTTTAGAAACTCTGTGAGCAAATTTTTAATGAAAAAACAAAATTTTGAAATAACAGTTAATTGAATAGTTATGTTTCTATTGCAGAATTGCTTTTTGTCTTTAATGTAGAGAAGCAAATATACATCCAAAAGAGACCTATGGCTTGCATACTTAATCGATTATTTGACCAATGAGTAGCTTTTCTATAAAACATTTTTCAGGACTATCCTTCTATGGAACATACTTTTGAAAATGATGGGCCAGAACAGGAGACCAGGCCAGCGTGCAGCTGCCAATGGCACTAGATACATAGGTTGGTTTGATTCACGCTACAAAAGGCTTTTGTGCAGTAGAATCTGAACTCAGGTGATTAAATGGGTGTGGAGGAGGAATACTATAGATTTGTCATTATTTTTCTTTGAATAAACTAATTTAGTTTTTTAAAATCTTTAATCCCGAAGCATTCAATATAAAGAAGTATACAGGAAATGATATACCAGAGATGCATATGTCTGTGTTTGAAAAGTATCAGCTCTTAATATTTAAAAAAAAATAGATTGTTATTGATTTCAAAGAGAGAATGGGAGAGGGAAAGAAAGACAGAAAAACTGATGAGGTAGAAACATTGATGAGAGAGAAACATTGATCAGCTGCCTCCTGCACCTCCCTAATGAGGATCAAGCCTGAAACCTGGGCATGTGCTGTGACCGGGAATCAAACTTGCGACTTCCCAGTGCATAGGGCGATGTTCAACCTATTGAGCCACACTGGCTGGGCAGAGCTCTTAATATTTTGGCATATTTGCTCTGAATCATATTTTAAAGAGCTACACATAACCGCAAACATAAAACCCAAAACAATTTTGAGTACAAAATATTATGATTCAGAATACATTCTATTATATATAGAGTTAAAATGACTATAAAATTACTATATTATGTTTATGGGTTCATAAATATGTGCTAAACTACCAAAATGTCCATGAGAATTATCTAAGTAAATAAGAAATAATGCTAATATATAAAGCTGGGTAATGACTATGTCAGGTCCAGTTTCCTGAAAATAATTTCAGACAGTAATTTATGGATCCTAGAGAACAATTCGTAAAAGAAGTGAGGGAAGAAGGATTGAGCAGAAGAAAAGTAAACTGCAACTTAGTTACAACTGGGCACCCTCAGATGGTCCTTAATGAGCTGGAAGACTCCTTAGAGGTTTCCCAAATTGACATAAAGGTGTTGAATGTTGAAACTTTTGCCTGGTAGAGTAATAGGTTTTAGGCTGACCCTTTGAAGAAGTTGAAAGCTTTGGCAAGTCAATTTAGCCAAGAGCAATTCCTGGAGCGATAGGCAGCTCTAAGTCCTGGCTGCTAACATAGTCAGTGACAGGGGATGTGTGAGCGCCTTGGTTCTGCAGGCGGATCTGTGTAATGTACAACAGCATCTACTACATGATGCGCCCAGTGCTGTTTTAGTATCGTCTATTGGCATCTTGGCATTAAGGGGGGAAATAAAGAGAATAAACATTAAATTAATTTTATTTTCTGTTTTCTCTGTCTTTAGCAGCTGAAGATTATCTTCTCTATCTTTCTCTCATAGGTTTTGGAATGCCTTGTTATGTCTTTTTACAAAAGTACAATTTATTCAGCATTTTAGATTTTTGTTACAGGAGAACTTTAGTTGCCCTTCTTGCAGAAAGGTGGCTTTGCCCCCTCAAAGTGTCAATTCTGAAGTGATTCTTAAAAAATTACCTTAACCACACTATTGGATGTAGTACTCTTTTCTTTAGTCATCTACATTTTCCCTTCCTCTGCTCTAGTATAAAAAATTTCAATTCCGTAAACCATTGCAAAATCCATTTTGCTTTTTGTTTTTCTTAGTTAGACCACATACTTGATAAATCAGGGTCAGCAAACTATTGCCCAAGGGACAAAACTGGATTACTGTCTGTCTTTGTCACCCAGTGATGTACCTTCATTTACATATTGTCTCTGGTAGGTTTGCCCTACAGCAGCAGAGCTGACAGTCAAGACACAAAGCCTCAAGGATCACCACCTGGTCTTTTAGAGAGAAAGTTTGCTAACATTTCTTTAAAAGCATTGACCATTTTTACATTTTCTTTAAGAAAATCTGTATGTGGGGATAACATGCCTGGCCACTTGACCTGTTCTTACTATTTAAAAAAAAAACAAACACTTACAACTTACTAAAGCCAGTTGTCAGGGGCAATGCTTTCTTATGTCCCTGTAAGGAAAATTAAGTGTAAGAGGCTCCTATGCTAAAGCCATATCTTGGTCTAAAATATGTCTCAACCACAACAGGAAACAAGTTGGTATTCAGATATGCGTTTACAGCTTGTAGCAATCAAACCTTACTGACAACTGCTTGCTTGGTGTGGCTCAGTGATTGAGGGTAGACCTATGAACCAGGAGGTCATGGTTTAATTCCTGGTCAGGGTGGATGCCCAGGTTTCATGCTTGATCTTCAGTAAGGGGCATGCAGAAGGCAGCTGATCCATCATTCTTTCTTATCATTGATGTTTCTATCTCTTTCTCCCTCTTCCTTTCTTTATGAAATCAATGAAAGTATATTTAAAGAAAAATCTACTGATGACATGGGCAATAAACAGAAGTGGACTACATATGTATACAAACATATATGTGCACAAAACAGGCCTGATATTATTTTCTCCATATGAGCTGGCTGTTCGCCTTCTGCAAGGACAGATCCCATGAACATCTTGTTTGGTGCTGATAAGTATTTGTCTTTGTAGATTTTACTAATAATCTTCACATTGTTCTTTATAACATTCTCTAATAAAGTCTAGTTTGAGAAATATCATCAGCACACAAAATCTGAATAAGATGGGCAACTTTTATAATTTTATATAGACATATTAGATTACATATACATATATGAAAATATACATAAAATATGATATGGGACTGGAGATGCATATACACATACATATTCTTCTGCATCTTTCTAATTACATAATTCTCCCTCTTTATTGATGCTGACTTTTTCCTGGGTTTTATGCCAGTTTCTTGTTAAATTATTACTCTTAATAAAAGGATCTCCATCCAGATCACTTAGGTGTTTCTTCATATATAAGGTGGCCTCATTTCTCTTTTTCTTTTTTCTTGTGTTACTGCTTGGTGTCTAATAGTATCCTTTTATCAGACCTTGACCTTAACATTTGGTTGGTGCTAACTGACATGGTGAATTCTGAAGTCCAAAACTGTGCTACAGGAGCAGGCTATGTGGGCTGCTTAGCTAAGGCATTTGTCTCTACTCTGGTTTGTTTGTTGAAAAAGTCTCTGAGCTGTGATGATTTCTCCATATAACTTTGTTGCTTGAACAGGAATAGCATCTCTTCTGATCAATTGCTGTCACAACAGAAGAGAGAATCTCTCCATCCTAGGATTTCTTCCAGTGGCTGAGGATGTAGCTGGAACCCTCACTGTTCCCAAACAAGGACTCACCAGTATTACCCATCAACAGTGCCAAGAGGAATTTCAAGTACCGTTTCTTTCTCCTGCCCTTTTGCCTCTCTAGATGAAAAACCATGACCAGATTCTTGAAAATTTACTGTACATAGTTCCTGTTCAGTGTGAGGTGCAAATTAGTGCCTGGTTAAAATTATCTGTCCATTAGATCTCTTCTATATGTAGGGAAATTTTTTGAAGTCTTGGCCTGAATAATACATCCTGTGATTGTATAAAATGTTTCCTTTAGCTTTAAGTATAATTTAATGGTGAGAAGGTAGGGAAGCAGGTGTTTAGATGCTTTGTTTATACTTTCATCCTATAATATAGACTTTAACTGGGAGATTTCCTCCACTTTCTGCCTAATAAGCCAGTAATTTTCAAAGCATCATCTCAAATGAGAACACAAAATTAAGCTCTCACAAGATACATTTTGGTAAAAGAAACACATTAATAAAAGAAAAGAAGGAGGCATTGCTTTTTCCATTTCCTGCAAGATATATTCCTCTGAGAGAGGACAGGTTAAAAGAGTACAGGCAGAGGAACATGGCAGCATAGGTAAACACCTATTGTGCTGCCCCACACAACAATTCCAAAACTACAACATAACAACAAAACAAACATCATCCAAAATCACTGGAAAGCTGGCTGAGTGAAAACTCCACAAATAAAAGTAAAGGTGGGACACTGAGATTCAGAAGAGTGGTAGAGTGCAGCCTTGAAGATACGCACGGAATCAGAGGTTAGGAGCCTTGGCCGCGCAGGGCTGTAGGGGTGGTAGCAGCAATACCGGCTGGATTTCTCCAACGGGGAGGGCGGAGACGTCCCACTGCACAGATTCCCCAGTGCCAGGCAAGGTCCGAGGTCCGGGGTATGAGGAGCCGTCCCACTGCACAGATTCCCCAATGCCAGGCGAGGTCCGAGGTCCAGGGTATGCACCCTAAAAGCCGGGCGCCACAGAGGTCTCTGAGTTTGAGGAGAGTCTGTGTAGCTTAGAAAGGCAGTTTGTGCGCATAAAGTGCGCGACAGCACAGAAGCACAATGTGCTCCCTCATTCAGGAGACCACCAGACAACTTTGATTTGCAACCCTGGGAAATACTTTGGGTGTGCAGACTTATTTGGGGAGCGGCAGCGTTGTCTGGCAACAGGTGGAGACCAGCTTCAGCTTTCTCTTGGAGGTGCCTGCAGCCATTACCACCCAACACAGAGACCAATGTGCCACATAGGACTTAGCTGATGCTGACACTGCCTGCTCAGCTCAGAGACTCTGCCCATCTAACCTGAATACAGCTCACCTCCACACCCCATTGGCCTGGAGGTCAAACCCTCCTCGTAGTGCTAACAATTAGCTGGGCTTAACTACAACAATACTGTACAACCCATAAAGGATTACAGTAAGAGTATCCACCTCAGGTAACGGGAGGCTGAGCCACTGTCCCTTAGAGGACATCTACCACACAAAGCTAATGGACCAACTCACAAAAGCAGCCACCATGCAGAGACATGGAAAGAAATCAGATGTGAAAGAAATGGAGGGGAAAAAAACACGATTGGACATAGAATTCAAAACCACGGTTATGAGGCTTTTCAAAAGGCTCCTAGAAAAGGCCGAGAACTACAAGGAAATAAACAAAACCTATGAGGAAATGAACAAGACCTACAAGGAAATGACCAAGACCCACGAGGAAATGAACAGGACCTACGAGGAAATGAATGAGACCTACCAGGAAATGAATGAGACCTACAAGGAAATGAACAAGACCCTCAAGGATATGAAAAAGGACCAACTAGAAATCCAGCATCCACTGACTGAAATAAAAAATATTACGCAAAGTCCTAAAAGCAGTCCAGAGGGCCAGAAGAACCAAGTCAAAGACTTGAAATACAAAGAACCAAAATCCACTCAGCTGGAAAAGCAAGAAACAAAAAGAATCCAGATAATTGAAGATAGTGTAAGGAGCCTCTGGGACAACCTCAAGCATACCAACATCCAAATTATGGGGGTGCCAGAAAAAGAGCGAGAGCAAGGTAATGAAAACCTGTTTAAGAAATAGTGACTGAAAACTTCCCCCACCTGGTGAAAGAAATTGACTTAAAAGCCCAAGAAGTATACAGAACCCCAAAATATAGGAATCCAAAGAGGACCACACCAAGACACATCATAATTAAAATGCCAAGAGCAAAAGATAAAGAGAGAATATTAAAAGCAGCAAGAGAAAAACAGTTAGTTACCTATAAGGGAGTACCCATACGATTGTCAGCAGATTTCTCAACAGAAACAATGCAGGCCAGATGGGAGTGGCAAGAAATATTCAAAGTGATGAGTAGCAAGAATATACAACCAAGATTACTCTATCCAGCAAAGCTATCGTGCAGAATTGAAGGTCAGATTAAGTGTTTCACAGATAAGGAAAAGCTAAAGAAGTTTATCACCACCAAATCAATATTATATAAAATGCTGAAAGATATTCTTTAAGAAGAGGAAGAAGAAAAAGGTAAAAATATAAATTATTAACAACAAACAAACATCTATCAACAAATGAATCTAAAAATCAAGGGAATTAATACTCTGATGAACAGGATAAGCTGGTGAATATAACAGAATCATGGACATAGAGAGGGAATGGACTGACAATTCTTGGGGAGAAAAGGGGAGTGAGAAGTGCAGCAAGAGATTGGACAAAAATCTTGCAACAATGGGAGAGGACAATGGGGGGTAGGTGAGGGCGAAGAGTGGGATGGGTACCCAGTGGAGGGGATCTATAGGGGGATAAAAAAGAGGGAAAAATGTAATTAATAAACTGAACAATTAAAAAAAGATTAAAAAAAAGAAGGAAAGAAAATATACCTTTAGAGCCTTTGTCTAATTTTTTACTAATTATATAAAAGCTGGTCCCTTCTAGACAATCAGTTTGTGGGTTTATAGTTTGAATATATGATGGACTGGAAGAAATAAATAGAAAGCATATTTTCTTGTGATTCAGAAGTATCCTTAGTTATTTTAGCAATTTATATTTTTAGTTTATGTTCTCTTAATTTCTTGCAGGGACAAATAACTCATTCATGCTCTTTTACATCAATTTTAATAACTTTAAATTTATTTTTATAGTATATTTATGGAATAAACATTTTATCCTCCATAGTCTCAATATTCAGATGCTTGCTCTAGCTTAGAAAGAGCTGTTATTTTTCATTCAGTAGATCTGGGTGATGCAGATGAATGAAACATATCTGCAAACATCCAACCAGTACTTATCAAGAAAAAAAATATTCTGACTTACTCAATGTATACCTGAAACCTGAGTGGACACATCCTTTTAGTTATGAGATAAAATTTAAAAAGGATACTATTGATGATTGTAAAACTGAATTCTGCTTCTTGAGCATTTTTTTTGAGCCAGCGCCACACTAGGTGTGTGACATATATTTTATGTCATCTTTAATTTACCTTGTTAGATAATGTTTGTCTACCCTGCCTTTGGAGGAAAGAATGTGGATTTAGAGAGCTTTTAATGACTCATCCAATGTCACTTACTGGAAAATAGCAGAATTAATGTTTCAATCAAGGTCTGCCATACTCCAAGTCCCAAACTCTTAACCACTGTGGTACATGATCTTACTCAATTGAAATATGCTTGCATTTACTACCAAGAGATTTCCTTCCAGCTTTTAGGCATCAGCTCCCCTGTAAATACCAAGAAACCTATCATTTCTCCACAGTGCAATCCCACGAGACACTCACAGTGTCAGAACCTGGCCATTCGAGAAGGATCATATCTCATATATGAGTCACTTTTTCTGTTATTGGCATTCAATTTCATCTTTTTTTCTGCCATTTATCAAAAAGCTTTCAGAATTTCATGCTGTACAATGCCATATAAGTGCCATTTGACTTTAAAACTTCTAATTGCCCTTCAAATGGTATTCATCAACAAGCATTGCCTTTTCTCAGAAACAATGTCAGGCAGGCATTGGACACCCCTATTACCTAGGAGCTCGGTTCTGATTTTCAATTTACCATTTGGTAAAACGTAATAGATGGAGCAAACTTCTGTGTCAAGGGCACATTTGAGCACTGGCCCCGTAAAGTAGCCTGCTTCTTTAAGACTTCAGTCACTGCAATTTAGAAATGCCACTTTGTTCAATGTTCACAGGCATGGAGTAGTGGGCTAGGGAAGTTCATTCTATTAGAGATGGGAAACTTAGAGCAGCTTTCATCTGAAAATAGAATCAAATGATGACCAGGATGACCAAACATTGTCTTGAAATGTTTACTACAAGCCTTAGAGCTAGATAAATCTGACTGTAAAACAACTAGTAGGTACCACACATTTTGAGTCCTCTATAGGCTGGTGACTTAGAACTGCTGGCTCTAAAAGCATGAGCTTCCTTGAGAAACTTGAAGAGAAGCCTGTGCAGTGCTGGTAGAGGAAGAAAAGCAGCATGAACGTGTGCTTTGTTCAAACTGTTAATTTCTTAAGACCCATTGTTCTTTCTAGGATGATTCTCACTTTAAGGCATAAAAAATTGAACCTAAGTGTGGATGGCTACATCCTTCTTTTCTTTTTGGTAGGGTTTATTATGTTATAATTTACATAATAGAATTTACCTTTCTAAAAAATCCTAGTTTGGTAAGTTTTGACAAATATATGCAGTCATCTAAACACCACCTCGATAGTAAAAATATAAGCTACTGCTTTCCTCCACTACCTGAAAGTGGAGCATGTTTATAAAACAAACAAACAAACAAACAAACAAAAAACACTTTTGTAAGCCAAAATGGTGAAAACTGAAGGATCAATTATCATTAATCTATGTGGAAATAATTTGTAGCCTCCTGGATCCAAACCTCAATGAACACACAATGTCTTTTGTTCACTGTGATCAAAACAATTATGCTCACTTTTATGCTAAAAATGAAACGCTTAAGGAGCTCCCTGAGACCTTTCTGATAATGTCAGACCCATCTTGCTAACAGATGCACAAAATGAATGGAGATGAAGTGCAGAGGCTCACAGACAACAACTCAATGTGCTGGCGGCTTGATGCTGAGTGAAGTTCCCAGGGAAGGAGCTGGGCAGGGCCCCCCTCTCTGCTCCTGATGCTGCCTCTGTAAGGGCAGCAGCAAAACAGACACCAAGCGCTGTTCATGCTTTTTGCCTTTTATCAGAATAGAGAAAATCCTTTTTAGATCTCTTTTGGTTAGTAAAAACAGGTTCTCATGTAGGTCAAACAAAGTAACTAAAGCGTGAACTTTAAATATTCAGCGGAATACCTGTATCACCATCACTCCCTAAAGCTTGCCTCCTTTCTTTTTCAGTCAGTTCCCTTCACCAATCTCTGCTTCATAGCATCCATTGTTCTGATGTCTCTTCCAATAGTTTGATGTTTTCCAGAATTCCATTTAAATGGAATTACATAATATGCACCTTTGTGCAAGACTTGAGATTCACTCATGTTTATGTATGTATGTTATCGCTGAGCAGTGTTTCATTATATTGTACCACTATTTGTTCATCCATTAATCAGTTGATGGACATTGGAGTTTTTATCAGTTTGGGGCTATTATAAGTGAAGCTACAGGAAACATTCTAGTAATTTTAGTACAGGTTTTGTGTGGCCTATAATACAGGTTTTGTGTGACCCTAACAGGTCATTTATTGGATAATATGAGTTTTCTAAGACCCCTTCTTCCCCTAGATATCCTGGAACATAAAAGGTATGAATAAATCCAAATGAACCAAGGATGACTCAGCATGGGATTGAAAGGCTGAGTATTCCTGAGACATTTCTTCCTTCTGCATTCAAAGGTTTTGCTCTAGACAGAGTCTTATTTGACTGGCAGGTGAATGCGCTCACAAATATGGGAGTCGTAATCCCAACTGTCACAATTCAGCCAACCACTTTCAAAGACATGGATCTTTCTTTAGCAGTCCTTAAAATTACCCCTTTCATGAGAATCATATTTATCGGTGATTTCAATGCTATATAGTCAGCCATGCAATTGAAAAATCTATTTTTCGACACATCCCGAGGTGGAGAAAAAAATGGCGGTGGAAAAGAGGGATGCGATCTGAATCTGGTCCCAGGGCAGAAGGAGGGAACAGCTGAAGGTCGCACAGGGAGTGTTTGTTGGCGAGTAGGGGGACAGCTGTGTTCTAGTAGAAGACAGGGGACTGCTGGGCTGGCCTCCCCAGCCTGAGCAGCCCTAGTACTGCTGGGTTCTCTCCCTGAGCCAACTGCGTGGAGGCAGACCACACCATCTTGAAGGGGAAGGATCTGAAAATATACAGCTGCAGTACCGGCTTGACTGCTGAGACTCCCAGAACACCGGCGCCCAGTTGGCACAGATGCACAGAGTCTAAGGAGCTCTACGCTCCAGCACAGAAAGGTCAAATTTCCCCTGGGAGTACTTTGGGCCCGAAACTGAGGGGGCTGGCAGACTGGGAGATCTGTGCCTTGGAACTCAAAGCCTGGAGATCTGCGCCTGAAATAAAATCTGTGGCTGTTGGAGCTGGTAAACTTGGGAGAGGGCCCTTGGAGCTGGTGGCAGAGTGAATCCCTGGAGTGCAACCAATTTGGACCTGACAGAGGAAGGAGACCTGGAAGATTTTGGGAGGGTTCTGGCTGCTAAAACAGCAGTCATCATTAGAGAGGCAGTATTGAATACCACAGGGACAGTAAGGTTTTAGTTTAGGCTAGAGAGGACCAATAGACCCAGAGGTCAATCTAGAAACACTGCCACCCAGGGGCCAAATCACAAATTGACTCTTGTGTGACACAGGGAATTGATTATTTTTTCTCTTCGACCTTGGGAATACAGTCTATTTTCATCTACTCTTTAGTATCTTTTACTCTACCTCAACTTCACCTTTATACCGCCACTCTCGTGCTAACCTTTCCCTATTTAGTGTCTTGTTTCCCTTAAACTTTTCTCGCTTTAGATTAACCTTAATTCTTTCTTTTTACCCCCTGTTAAAATTTAACCCCACTTATATATCTAATCTCCAACTACCTACTCCAAGTCCATATATACCTCTAGCTTCTCAGACTTCACTATCTTAAATTGTTTTTATCCCTGTCCTGTTGTTATTTACTTGACTGTTGATTATATCCATTTTTTATGCCGGTTTTTGAGATTGATTTGCTTATTCTTTTATTTTGGTTTGTTTTGTAGGTTGGTTTTGTGTGTGTCTTTTTTTTTGGTGTTGTTTCTTCTTTTATTGTCCTCATTTGCATTGTTTTTTAGATAGATTTTTGCTTCTGTGTTCCCTCACCTCCCTTGATATTAGTAGTTGTATGTAGTTTGTATCAATCTCCAGGTACTTGTTGCTGGTTTTGGTTCAGATTAGGGGCTGTCCTATAGGAGTTTTCACCCCAAATTTATAGTTTACTCCCCCCATTTTTTTCCTTCTTCCCCTTTTCCCATTATCATTTTGGCATTCCTGTCTTTCTTTTTGTAAGTGTGTGTGTATGGGGGGGGGTCTCTTTCTTTTTTTGTGAGTGTGGGTGTGTGAGTGTCTGTGTTTGTCTAGGGGAGTTCTCTTTCTTTTTTCTCACCTATCACTGAATTTGCCTTTCTCTGGTGATCACCTTTATTTGGAAATACCATTACTGTGACTACATTCTGGTTCAGTGCCTGGTACGTTGCACCTGGTTGTGTTGTATTTTGTGCCTTTAAATCAACGCAGGAGAGTGAGAACTACATAACCAGATACACAGAGAAGAGAGACCATGGGGAGACAAAGAAACAGCCCACATATGAAAGAAAAACAAGGCTCATCAGAAAAGGAGGTAAACGAAATGGAAGTTAACAACCTGTCAGAGAAAGAATTCAGAGAAATGGTCATAAAGTCTGAAAAGAATGGAAGACAAATTTGACAATATGAGTAAGAACCAAGAAGAATTGAAGAAGAACCAAGAGGAAATGAGAAAGACCCAGGGGAAAATGAAGAAGAGCCAAGAAGAAATGAACAAGAGCCAAGAAGAAATGAAAAGTGACATTGCTAAAGTAAAAAACTCAATAGAAAGTACTAAGAGTAGACTAGAAAAAGCATAGGACCACATCAGTGAGCTAGAAGACCAGGTAGGAAAAAATAACCAAGTAGAGCAGCTTCTAGAAAAAAAATTAAAAAGCAGGAGGAGAGCCTAAGAGAACTTTGGGACAACATGAAACAAAACAATATCCGTATAATTGGGCTTCCAGAAGGACAGGAAACTAAGCAAGGAATAGAAAACCTGTTGGAAGAAATAATGACAGAAAACTTCCCTGACATAGGAAAGAAAAAGCCCACACAAATCCAAGAAGCTCACAGAGTCCCAAGCAAAATAAACCCCAAAAGACCTACGCCAAGGCACATTATAATTAAATTGGCAAACACCAATGACAAAGTAAGAATCTTAAAAGATGCCAGAGAGAGACAGAAAGTCACCTACAAAGGAACCCCCATCAGACTAACAAGTGATCTCTCCACAGAAACGTATCAGGCCAGAAGGCAATGGAATGAAATTTACAAACTCATGCAAAGGAAGAGTCTGAATCCTAGAATACTATACCCAGCAAGGCTATCAATCAAAATTGAAGGTCAAATCAGGAGCTTCACAGATAAAAAAGGACTAAGGGAATTCATTACCACCAAACCAGTAATACGAGAAATGCTAAAAGGTCTGCTGTAAAAAAAAAAAAAGAAGTGAAGAAGGAACACAGGGGTAAAGAACAAAAATGGCAACATATAAGTACCTATCAATAATAACTTTAAATATAAATGGTTTAAATGCTTCAATCAAAAGACATAGGGTAATAGACTGGATAAGAAAACACGACCCATGTATCTGCTGTCTACAAGAAACCCACCTCTGCAAAAAAGACACACACAGACTGAGGATGAAAGGTTGGAAAAAAGTTATTCAGGAGAATAGAAATGAAAAAAAGCTGGGGTGGCAATACTTATATCTGACAAATTGGATCTCAAAGTGAAGGACATAACAAGAGATAAAGAAGGCCACTTCATAATACTAAAGGGAGCAATCCAACAGGAAGAAATAGCTCTGGTAAACATATACGCACCCAATACAGGAGCACCCAAATACATAAAAAAAACTACTGGAGGATATCAAGGGAGAGATAGACAGCAATACAATCATAGTAGGAGACTTTAATACCCCACTATCACCATTGGACAAATCCTCTAAACAAAAAATTCAGTAATGAAAGATCAATCCTCAATGACTCACTAGACCAGATGGAATTAATTGACATCTTAAGATCATTTCACCCCAAAGCCACAGAATATACATTCTTTGCAAGTGCCCATGGGTCATTCTCAAAGATAGACCATGTGTTGGGTCATAGGAAACGTCTCTCCAAATTCAAGAAGATAGAAATCATTTCAAGCATATTCTCAGATCACAGTGGCATAAAGCTGGAAATCAACTACAATAGAAACAATCCAAAGAAATCAAACACATGGAGACTAAACAGCATGTTATTAAATTATGACTGGGTTACTAGAGAGATCAAGAAAGAGATAGAAAACATCATGGCAACAAATGACAATGATAGCACAACAATCCAAAATCTATGGGACACATTGAAAGCACCTCTGAGAGGGAAGTTCATAACTCTACAATCCTACTTTAAAAAACAAGAAACAGCAGCAATGAATTATCTAACCCAACAACTCAGAGAGTTAGAAAGAAAGCAACAAGAAAAGCCCAGTGTAAGCAGAAGGAAGGAAATAGTAAAGATCAGAGCAGAAATAAACGACATAGAGACCAAAGAAACAATACAGAAGATCAACAACACCAAGAGCTGGTTCTTTGAAAGGATAAACAAGATTGATGAACCTCTAGCCAGGCTCACCAAGAAGCAAAGAGAGAGGACCCTAATAAATAAAATCAGAAATGAAAGAGGTGAAATAACAACAGACCCCATTGAAATACAAAGGATTGTTAAAAAATACTATGAACAACTCTAACTCTACTCCAACAAACTGGACAACCTGGAGGAAATAGGTATGTTTCTAGAAAAATATAACTGCCCAAAACTCAATCAGGAAGAACCTAAGCAACTCAATAGACCAATAACTGTGGAAGAAATTGAAGCAGTTATCAAAAAGCTTGAGCAAACAAAAGCCCAGGGCCAGGCGGCTTAACAGGGGAGTTTTTCCAAACATTCAAGGAAGAAATAAAACCTATCCTCCTCAGACTATTCCAGAAAATTCAAGAGGATGGAACATTTCCAAACTCCTCTATGAAGCTAGCATCACCCTAAACCAAGATAAAGATGTCACAACGAAAGAGAATTACCGGCCAATATCCCTCATGAATATAGATGCCAAAATCCTCAATAAAATTCTAGCAAATCGGATCCAGTAGTACATCAGAAAGATCATACACCATGACAAGTAGGATTTATCCCAGGAATGCAAGGATGGTACAATATCTGCAAATCAATAAATGTGATACATCACATAAACAAATTGAGAGATAAAAATCACATAGTCATATCAATTGATGCAGAAAAAGCATTTGACAAAATCCAACACCCTTTCTTGATAAAAACTCTCAACAAGGTAGGAATAGAAGGATCATACCTCAACATAATAAAAGCCATATATGATAAACCCACAGCAAACATCATACTCAATGGTCAAAAATTACAACTATTTCCCCTAAGAACAGGAACAAGACAGGGTTGCCCACTCTCATCACTCCTGTTTGACATAGTACTGGAAGTATTAGCCATTGCATTAGACAAGAAGAAGAAATAAAAGGCATCCAAATTGGAAAAGAAGTAGTAAAGCTATCCATATTTGCAGATGACATGATATTGTACATAAAAAACCCGAAAAACTCCATAAAAAACTAAGAGACTTAATAAATGAGTTCAGCAATGTAGCAGGCTACAAAATTAACACCAAGAAATCTATGGAATTTCTATACACTAATAGTGAACTTACAGAAAGAGACTAAAACAGCAATCCCAGTTACCATCATACCAAAAAAATTAAGAGACCTAGGAATAAACTTAACTTAGGAGGTAAAAGACCTATTCGTGGAAAACTACAGGACACTTAAAAAAAAATGGAGGAAGATGTAAACAGGTGAAAGAACATACCATGTTGATGGATTGGGAGAATCAACATAATTAAAATGTCCATATTACCCAAAGCAATCTATAAATTTAATGCACTCTCCATTAAAATACCAATATCATATTTCACAGACCTAGAAAGAACTCTCCAAAAATTCATCTGGAATTAAAAAAAAGGCCCAGAATAGCCACAGCAATCCTGAAAAAGAAGCACTCAGTCAGTAGGATTTCGATACCAGATTTCAAGCTGTATTACAAGCTACTGTTCTCAAAACAGCCTGGTACTGGCACAAGAACAGACATATAGAACAATGGAATAGAATAGAGAATCCAGATATCAACCCAAACCACTGTGCTCAATTAATATTTGACAAAGGAGGCATGAACATAAAATGGAGTCAAGACAGTCTCTTCAATAAATGGTGTTTGGAAAATTGGACAGATACATGCAAAGAAATGAAACTAGACCACCAACTTACACCATACACAAAAATAAACTCAAAATGGATACAGGACTTAAACGTAAGACGGGAAACCATAAAAACATTAGAGGAATCCAAAGAAAGAAAAATCTCAGACATATGCTGAAAGAACTTCTTCACTGATATCGCTCCTAGGGCAATGGGAGCTAAAGAGAAAATAAACAAATGGCACTACATCAAAATAAAAAGCTTTTGCACAGGTAAAAACCATCAACAAAACAACAAGAAAACCCACTGTATGGGAGAACATATTTGCAAATGTCATCAGTGATAAAGGTTTAATCTCAAGCATCTACAGGCAACTCACACAACTCAATAAAAGGAAGACAAATGATCCAATAAAAAATTAGGCAACAGACCTAAATAGAATCTTTTTGAAAGAAGACAAAAGGAAGGCCCAGAGACATATGAAAACCTGCTCAAAGTCACTAATTATCCTGCCAATCAAAATGACAATGCGGTACCAACTAGCATCTGTCAGAATGGCTTTCATAAACAAATCAACAAACAACAAGTGCTGGCAAGGATGTGGAGAAAAGGGAACTCTCCTGCAGTGCTGGTGGGATTGTAGACCAGTGCAGGCACTGTGGAGAATATTATGGAGTTTCCTCAAAAAACTAAAAATGGAGCTCACATTCTATCCAGTGATCCCACTTCTAGGAATATACCCCAAGAAACTAGAAACGCGAATTAGAAAGGATATGTGCACCCCTATGTTCACAGCAGCACAATTTACCATAACTAAGATTTGGAAACAGCCTAAGTGCCCATCAGCAGATGAGTGGATTAAAAAACTATGGTACATTTATACAATGGAATACTACACTGCGGTAAAAAAGAAGGAGCTCCTACCATTTGTAACAACATGGATGGATTTGGAGAGCATTATGCTAAGTGAAATTAGCCAGGCAGAGAAAGACAAATATCACATGATCTCACTCATTTGAGGAATATAATGAATTTCATAGACTGATGAACAAGAATGGATCCAGAGACTGAGAAAAGTCTATCAGAATGTCAGACCTCAGAGTAAGTGGCAGGAGTAAGGGGGAAAGTCAATATATTTGAACTCTTGAACTAAGGTAAGTAATTTGTGTTTTTTCATCCCTGACAAAGTTTATATAAAGTTATAAAAACAATTGGCAGCTAGTTTGAGATTGAATTGAGATAGCCTAGAGCTTGTCATCTCCTGTGGACACCAGTCCTTAGGCTAGGCCCTCCTTACGCTCCGGTGACACCATAATACCCTTACATGATATTATTCTACAAAGTCATAATTTTTGATATTTGACAACAGCATATTATACAATTATCCCAAATAAACTTACAAACTAATTCTTTGAATGTTGGGCAGCAATTTTAAAAAGGATAGGAAAGGAATTAATCCCTTTCAGAAGGAATTAAGGCACTGGGGAGGCATCCAAGCATTCTCTATTGGCCCCTTTTGCCCTTTTTGCCAGGAGGGACCCTCTTCTTATTATCCAAATACACACAGCTGTTGCCTGAGCTTTCAGTTCAAGCTGTGGCTGAAGCCTCTGGGCAGCTGGCACCATAGATCTGTCTCTCCACCAATGGTGTGAGCTGGGCCCTCTCTGGAGAAGAAACCTGGGTCCTCTGAGATATGTGATCAGTACTGAGATCCTGCCAGCAGGCGAGGGGACCCCAAGGCAGGTGCTGCACGTGGAGGCCACGGGGGCATAGCCTACCAAGGAGACAGAACTGAACCTCACATCACCCTGCTTGGCCCCAGAGGATGGCTGGTTAGCCAGAGACAGTAAAGAATTCCTCAGGGAAGGAACAACCTAAGACAGGCATAGTGAGTCGCAGAGGGGCCAACAGGAGAAAACTAAAAGGGCAACAGGGGTGGGGCACAGACCCTAGCCCACAAACTTTGCATGGGCTTGAATTCTCACCCCTCCTGAGGGAGGTCTCCTACCCCCAAGGCTGCTTCGCCTCCCACGCACAACTCAGACCGGGACTAAGGTGGCAGACAGAGACTCGGGCAGCAATAGCTGCTCTATATCTAAATTCAATCTATTACTGGGAATGCTCAGGACCTACTCAAAATTGCAAATATTCCTTTCCACTAATATTTACAGGGTAAACTAAGATTTCTGCTTGAGTATTAAAATTGACAGTATAATAGTAATCAAGTTTTCAGATTAATTTAAATTTGCCAAGTGAAATAAGTGAATACTCAAGAAAACTTATGTGTACTGGACAAAAAGCTTTTCTAAGACATTAACAAAAATATCTATCAGTAGTTAATCTCACTGTAAAATTGCCTAACACTCAAAGAACCTAAAGCAGTAATATTTGTGTGCAAAAATTTAAATTTAAAATTACCAAGACTGCAATATAAAATTTCCAAAAGCCCCCATTAATCAAAAAAAGGGGCGGGGGGACAGTGGGGTAATATCATGTAAGGAAAAATATCCTGTAAATAAAATACATGTAGAAAATTCTTAATCCAGAAAAGTAAATTCCATTTGTAAAGCCAACTGCAGGACACCTGTGAAAAAACACACATGGTGTCAAAATAAGCCAAAGGAAAATCATTTAGGCAAAAATAAAAAGAATCCCAGGTCTATTTTCCAGAGAGGATCCCTTTGTTAACTTTTGGTTGAGAGTGTGTTTGTGTGTTTTCAGAGAACAACTCCAAGACCATGTGGGTTCCTGCGACAGTGAGGAACTGACGGGTCTGTTCCAGTCACGAGGATGGTCCAGAGATGGGGGACACTGACCACACTTTGCTATGCTAGCAGTCGGCAGCTGTATATGGCTGCAGGCAGCTCAGGACCAAACCAGAGAGGATGGATCTTGCATTGCCATGATGTGTCCACCATCTGGATACCATTGCTGACATGTACACATAAAGAACTATTTGAGATTTAAACTGAGACTCAGAACAGTTGGACATTGAAACTGAGACTCAAACATTTTTTGTTCTTATATATTTATTTCTAGTATGCAGAGGCAAGATATTTTGGAAGAAAAGAAACAGGGGAGAGTGATTGATATAGAGGCAGGGAGGCATTGAACAGGCTGTCAAGCTACAGGGGCAAGGCTTGGGTGGATAGGAGGTGGATGCTGGGGGAGATCAACCGAAGGACTTGTATGCATGCATAGAGCATAACCAATGAATGAAAGACACTGGGGCGGGGTGGGGGGTGGGTGGGGACATGTGCTGGGGGGTAAGGGCGGCTGGGGGGAGGGTAATGGGGGGAAGGAAAACATATGTACTACTATTAAATATAAGTTATACTGCAAAAATAAAAAAATAGTAAGTTTAGCACATATTCAGGGGAAAAAAAAGAATCACACATCCCATAAAGCTTTTAAAGACACATTTATTTATATATAAGTGCATGAAGTAGAATACAGAAACTTTATTAAAATACTGTATATTACAAATTTTTAATTCAATAAATTCTGTTATGACATTTAAAAAAAGAGAGAGAGAAATCAATTTATCAAATTAATGATCTCTCAAGCTTTTACCTAGCAATTGCTGAGGCAACAGAGAGGTGTAGTTCTTATCTTGATAGATTCCTTTTACCTTGTAGCACCACCATACTTAGTTCTTGAGTCCCTAAGTATTGGCAGGGAAATGGCACCAGGTGTGAGACCAGTGGGGCTGGAATGGACCTCTGTTCACTTGAGTTTTGGCTAAGGAATAATTTAGAGCCAGTACTGAAATACAATTAAAATTTATTTAGAAAGCCTCAGAGATAGAAGTGAGCCACAGAGCAAGTAGAAGAAATGGACTCAAGAAACAAGTTTCAGCAGTAAATGAAGGGCCTTTAGACCTAAGAAGAAAGAGAGAAGCAAGGAAAATGTGTTTGGGGTAAAGGAATGGGAAAAGAAGTGGAGAAAGAGAGAGAAAGACACCTAACAAGCTTATCTTTATAAGAAATTGCCAAATGGATTGGGGTGGGAGGAACTAAGATGGCGGCAAAGGCAAAACACCTATCTTGCCGTCATAATCAGCAATTTTAATACTACAACTTAACGAAAGAACAAACACCTTCCAGAATCACCAGAAAGCTCGCCAAGTGAAAATTCCACAAATAAAAGTGAAGATAAGACACTGTGACTCGGAGGAGCGGCGGCGAACAGCGTTGAAAGATTCGCATGGAGAGAGGTTTGGAGTGCGCGCAGCAGAGAGGGCAGGCGGCTGAAAACTGGCCACTTTTCTCGAACAGGGAGACAAAGGCGTCCCACTGGACTGATTCTCCAGCTCTGGGCGAAGTCCAGAGAACCCACTATCACACGGGGTGAAAACTGGAAAGTGGGAGGGCACGCCGAAGCTCGGGTGCTCCTGGGTCTCCCGGCTTGTGGAGAAGGCAGCTTGCGCGAACAGCTCGGCTGCGTGACTGCGCAGAGAGTGCACCGCGACTTGCCTCTCATTCGGAAAACCGTCAGACTGCTTTGTTTTACGACCCTGGGTGAGCCATTGCGCATGCAGACTCATTTTGGGAAAGTCTGAATTCCCCGGCAGTCGGCAGCCGGTGGAGCTCGGCAGCGACTCTCTCTCAGAGGTGCTAGCGGCCATTGCCCCCGGCACAGAGTCCCTGGGGCTGCATAGGGCGGAGCTAACGCTGTCTGCTTGGCCCGGAGACTCCGCCCACCCAACCTGAGCACAGCTGAGCTTCACAGACAATTGGCCTGGAGGTCAACCCTCCAAGTGCTAACAACGATTAACTGAGCTTAACTTCAGCAAGACTGTGCAGCCCATATCCACCTCAGGTAACCGGGGAGGCTGAGCCACTATCCCTAGTAGGAAGTCTACCACACACAGCTAATTGACCAATTCAGGGAAGCAGCCACCATGCAGCAACATGGAAAGAAATCAGATGTGAAAGAAATGGAGGGAAAAAAACGACTGGACATGGAATTCAGAACCACGGTTATAGGGTTTTTTAAGAGGCTCCAACAAAAGATCGAGGCCTATAAGGAAATAAGCAAGACCACAAAGGAAATGAATGAGTCCTACAAGAAAATGAACAACACCCACCAGGATATAAACGAGAGCTGCAAAGAAATGATCAAGACCAACGTGGAAATGAAAGAAACCCTCAAGGATATAAAGCAGACTCTCAAGGATATGAAAAAGGACCAACCAGAAATTGAGAATACACTGACTGAAACAAAAAATACTATAGAAAGACCTGAAAGTGCCCTGGAGCACCCCAAGAACCAAGTTAAAGATTTGAAATACAAAGAGGTAAAATCCACTCAGCTGAAAAAGCAAGAAACCAAAAGAATCCAAAAAATTGAAGATAGTGTAAGGGGCCTCTGGGACAGCCTCAAGCATACCAACATCCGAATTATAGGGGTGCCAGAAAAAGCGAGAGGCCAAGACAATGAAAACCTATTTGAAGAAATAGTGACTGAAAACTTCCCACACCTGGTGAAAGAAATTGACTTAGGAGTCCAAGAAGTGCACCGAACCCCAATATATAGGAACCCTAAGAGGACCACACCGAGGCACATCATAATTAAAATGCCAAGAGCAAAAGACAAAGAGAGAATATTAAAAGCAGCAAGAGAGAAACAGTTGGTTACCTATAAGGGAGCACCCATACGACTGTCAGCGGATTTCTCAACAGAAACTATGCAGGCCAGACGGGAGTGGCAAGAAATATTCAAAGTGATGAACAGCAAGAATCTACAACCAAGATTACTCTATCCAGCAAAGCTATCATTCAGAATTGAAGGTCAGATGAAGTGCTTTGCAGATAAGAAAAAGCTAAAGGAGTTCATCACCACCAAACCAATATTATATGAATTGCTGAAAGATATTCTTTAAGAAGAGGAAGAAGAAAAAGGTAAAGATGAAAATTATGAACAACAAATACACATCTATCAACAAATGAACATAAAAATCAAGTGAATTGATAGGCTGTTGAACAGGATAGACTGGTGAATATAACAGAGACATGGACATAGAGAGGGAATGGACTGACAATTCTTGGGGAGAAAAGGGTTGTGGGAAGTGCAGCAAGAGACTGGACAAAAATCTAGCAACAATGGGAGAGGACAGTGGGGAGGGGGAGGTAAGGGTGGAGGGTGGGATAGGTACAGGGTGGAGGGAAGCTATAGGGGGATAAAAAGGGGAAACAATGTAATTAATAAACTGAACAATAAAGATAATAATTTAAAAAAAAGAAATTGCCAAATGATCTTCCCAGATTGCTATACCATGTTGATTTCTACCAGGCATGCATAAGAATCCCAGTTGATCCATGTTCTTGCCAACACTTGGTATTGTCATTTTTTTCTCTCTCTGTCATGCTATTAGACATGCATGCAACTCCTGTGGTTTTAATTTGTATAAAGTAACATGAAACCTAAATGCAATGTGGTATGGAGCTTTGGGTTCTTGAAAAATGACAACAAAGGTCATGATCTGGTAAAATCTAAATAAAGTCTCCAGTTGAATAATAGTATTCTACCAGTGTTAATTTATTAGTTTTGATAAATGATTATGAAAGATATTAACATGACTATGTGAACCAGGTGAATTGTAATGGAAACTTTCTATATTATTTTGCAACTCTTCTGTATATTTAAAAATTATATCAAGACAAAGATTTAAATATCACATATTGGGGTGTTGGAGATTAGTGACTACTTTAATAACTTAAATTTTGACATGGGGGTCCTCATAATCGTCCCATTTAATTCACTTTTCTGGCCCCTTCAAACACAAGATGTGTTGCGCCAACTTATCATGCTATGCCCTAAACACAACCAAATAGTAGCTTCAATTGCAGTAACTTTGCCAGAAGGGATTTTTTCTGGAGCTAATGGATAATGTAACAGGGGAATAACTAGCAAAAACATTCAATTTCCAGCAATTTGGGGATAGAGAATTAGAAGTGATTCACATGAATGTGAGATGGAAACAATATACATTACAGTCTTGTCCTAAGTGTATATAAACTCTCTTATACTCTGGCATAACAGTTTGACGGGAACTGGATCACCTGGATATCATGCAGAAAATTCCATTGGTCTACTTCATTGATGGCATCATATTAACCAGACAAAATGCACATGAAGTGCTTAGCACTTTGTTGACCTTTTATGTGATTCATGTGATACAGAGGGTAAGAGATAAATTAGAGAAATGTTAAGGTATGTGCCACATCACTGAAACTTTTAGAGGTATAGAATTTTGGGGCATGACATGACATTCCTCCTTAAATAAAGGGCATATTTTGTAATCTTACTCCTCCCACCACTGAGAAAGAAACACTTGCTTGGAAGGCTACCACATTTGAATAGGGTCCAATGTACAAAACAGCTACAGTCTAATTATACCGATGGCCCATATTACCTGGAATATTCCACTCTGATTATAAATGTGCCATGTGGCACTTATTAAATTCCCCAAGAAAAAATTATAATTAGACCCCAGGAGATCTGAAGCAAGTTCCTGCCTTGCAGTGGACAACTATATACCATTTGACAAATCCTTTCGTGGCTGATCTGATGGTGTATCCTCATAGTGTCTCACATGGAGACATGTAGCCATAGCTATAACTCTGTCTGATTCATAAAGTCATAAGTTAGATGAGTCCACAACAATCCATTGTCATGTGAAAGTGGTATAACCAGAATGATGACTTGGCTGCATGAGCAGATAACCTAGACCTCCATATCTCTTATTAACATTGCACTGTGCTTCTTCAGCTCATACTGTTATGGAGCAGATGCAAGTGAAAGACCACTGGAGCCCAGATCAAATTAAAATTTAGGGAGCCTTTATTAGCCAGCCCAGGGACTGCTCTGCCATCTTCCATGCAGGGAGACCAGAGAGCAGGCCTGACACTTTGTGCACGACCACTTTTAAGCACATTAACCATATCTTGTTTTCGCACAACAAGCAACCCAAGATAAAATAGTTTTTTCCAAGAAACATCAGAGTCATGCCATTGATGACCATGTTATTCACAGGGTCATCCTGTTCTTCAGAAAGCTGACAGTATTCTATCTTGCAAGGCCTACATGCTGGGAAGGGGCCATGAGACCGTATCTCAAGGCCTGGCCTGGTATCAGCACTGACAACTCTATCTGGGGCATAGTCCATGACCTAGGTAGTGCTCAAAAAATCCCACTCTAGAACATTCCTCACTGGTTTTATGTATATGAGTCAAATCATTGACTCTGTTGAGTCATTGTTGGCAAGGTAGTTATATTGATCCATGAGGACTATAAGTTTGATAGAATTAATTTTTTGCTGAATAAAGTCAGTGGGCCCGTTTAAGATAAGGGCTTAATTCAGGTCTGATGAAACCATGTCAGGATCCCATCGACCTTGACTTCTGTGGAGGTGGTCCTTTCCAGGTAGAAGTAGCGCTGCGTCCAGCCTTCCAGAAACCTTGTGTGGCAAATTTCTTTACCCAAACAGTCACCAGGGTGGAAGGATGGACCGGAGAAGAAGTTGGTACTGCTTTCTGAGCAGACCATAAAGCCTGTAAGAACTTGAGTAAAGATTGGTTATGGATTTCAGCTTTTCTAGATTGGGTTTCCAGGTAACCTGATGAGGTGGATAGGTCAGGGTTTGGAAGAGTCACTAGAATCTGTAGAGGCCCCACTGGTTTTAGGGCAGACTCCCGGGGCTGCTTTATCTGCAGCCTCATTCCCTCTTGCTTCTGGGGAGTCCTCTTGACTCACATAGGTAGAGAGTGCTAGTTGGCCCATTGTCCTTGCTCTGCTCATATTTGCCTAATTGCCTAATATATTAGGGATCCTGGCTCTGGAAAAATGGAAGTCTGTGGGCTCTTCTAACTACTTCCTGCTGAGGCGGGTCAGAAGTTTCTCTCAGAGCCAAGAGATCCTTGCTGTCTGTCAGAAGGACAATGAGGCCTGGGCACGGAGGGAGGTGGGCTTGTGAACTGGCAGAGACAAACTAACAAATGGTCTGGTGGAAGGGAAAGAAAATCTTTCAGTTTTAATAACCTCTATTGAAAGATAATTTTTCTCCTCAAAATTACCTTCATGTTTATCAAAACAAATTAAGACTAATTTATCTATTGTATTTAATTTGGCCTGATTGTTTGCATAAACATAACAAGAAAGGTAACTGATTACCTTTGCCAGAATTTTATGATTGAATCTTAATGTGCCCTGTAGGGCCAGGAAGCCAAGCCATCCAGCTGTCATCAGGCCTTCCTGTAGTATCTGCTGAGTTAGGTGATGTCCTCACCTATAATGGCTCTACCCAGGCCGATGCCCTAGGCTTCAAGGCCCATCTCAGCACTCTTACTCGTGGAGGCTCAGAGTGAATAGGGGTCCTACAAGGATGCAGAGGCACCCTTATTGCTCCCCTTCTACTCTGACCAACTGCCAGTGATGATAGGGCATGGGCCTGATGTTCCAGTAGCAGCTATTTTTTTAGGGCCACCAAGCAGGATACCAGGCTTTCTCCTTGGCACTCTTGTTGGCTTTAAGTCTTCAGAATTCAGACAGGGCTTTTTAAAACATGATACTCCAACGTTTCTGGTTAATGAAACCACTATTGGAAACCGGTCTTATTGAATTTATGCAAATAATTGTTTTGCCATGATTTGTTTATTCATTATTGCCAAGTTTTGGAGGAATTGTATAAGGAGAAAAACATACTGTCCTACCTTAAGATAGAATTTTTCTTGCCAGTCCTTTTTTATGGACTTTCTAAAGTAATACTTTCTGAAATTATTTACTCTTTCTGCATTACTGGCCTGTATTATTTGATTTCCTTGTAATATATCTCTTCTCCTTCTTATCCCATGCACAATCATCTTTATAAATATTTCTAAATTAGCCTTCAAACCTTCTTTCTATGTCTTTTAAAAATGCATAACCATGCCTCAGATCTTCTACTCAGTATTTCTTATTCTTTGAAACCTTAATTCTTTAATGAATCCTAAACAGTAAACAGCCAGAATTTTTTAGATTAACATTTATGACTTAGAGTTTTTGTGATAAAACTAAGAACATGTAAAAATATCTCTTTTTGAGAGACAACCAGACTTAAACTAGTTGTCAGTCTTAAAGATATTATATCCAAATGTTATTACTGAATATTCCACCACTGCCCAAGAAGTACCCAGATGTAAATGGGGCAGAAACAGATCCACTGTGTTTTGCCAGCATAGTTCTGATAAGTAAGAAAACAGGTTGCCTCTCCCTGCTCTCCCCGCTGATGCCCCTCCCCCTTTTTTCTGCGTTAACCATTTACTCTGTTCTTAGCAAGGGAAATAAGGAAAATGGTTTGAGATCCTATATAAACAGGCTTTTTACATCTAAGGAGGACCTTCTCTCCCTTCCAGATTTTCCTTCTTTCTTCCAAGATCCCAGAGGAACTCAAATCCTCCTTCTTCTTCATCACTTCTGATATTTCCAACCATCCCCTTTTCCCCCAGTCTAGGGCTCCTCTATCTCAGCAGGCTGAGAATGAATTCCACTGCCTCCACCCTTTCTCACACCTGGTCTGGAGCAGTTTTCTGCTCTAGAGGACTCACTGTAAATCTATCAGGGAGGGCAGGCAGGTCACAGTTCTCGAGACCGTTTGCTAAGAGGGCTGAAAAAGGCAGTTTACAAAGCAGTTAGTTATGACTAATCTTAACGCAACAAGCCTTTGTTTAAACATGTCTGGACTGGCAACCTTCACAAATTAACCCTAGAATTCCAAAATTTTAAACTAACACAGCAAAATTATGAATCATGGAAAAGCAATTAAAAGTTCTCTACTATTTTTCCTCTAAAGCAGGGTTTGCACTATCTTTAAACAAACTAAACAACAGAAAGAGATATCTGTTCTTATGTGTACAGCCAAACAGCAAAAAGTAGCTCTCACTTCACATAGACTCTCACACTTACATTTATACATCAGACAGTCTGAGTTTTTTACTTCTGGGGAGATGATCAAGCTGCCCCTTCCATTCACTGGGATATGGGAAAGTTGACCATTCTGCTCGCTGCTTGAATTCCTGAAATTTTTTGAAAAAACGTTGCAGGGTAGTACAGACAACATAAAACAGACTGACCCATTCTAATGATAGAGACAATTAGACCACAATAACACAGAATAATAAAGACAATAACAACCAACTGAGGATCACCAGGCACTTTCATGTACTGGGATCTGGTCTCAGAAGTAGCGCTGCGTCCAGCCTTCCAGAAACCTCAGATGGGCACCCACAGAACCAGAAACAAGTTTCTTACTGGTAAGAACCAGGTGCAGGTAGCTCCGAACACAGTCAATCAGGAAATTTAACAGACAGGGTCTCCAACTTCTACCAGTTCCAGGCCTGAGGAACGTCTCTCAGAGATCTCCCCCTGGGTCAGAGAGTCCGGCAATCCCAGTGAGCTCTGGTCACAGGTCCAGTCAAAGGCTGGTGCACCTCGCTGGGACCTCCAAATGCTATGGAGCAGATGCGAGTGAAAGACCACTGGAGCCCAGACCAAATTAAAATTTAGGGAGCCTTTATTAGCCAGCCCAGGGACTGCTCTGCCATCTTCCATGCAGGGAGACCAGAGAGCAGCCCCATCTTTTTGTGTAAGACCACTTTTAAGCACACTAACCATATCCTGTTTTTGCACAACAAGCAACTGAAGATAAAACAGTTTTTTCCAAGCAATGTGAGTCTTGCCATTGACGACAATATTATTCACAGGGTCATCCTGTTCTTCAGAAAGCTGACAGTGTTCTATCTTGCAAGGCCTACATGCTGAGAAGGGGCCATGAGACCATATCTCAAGGCCTGGCCTGGTATCAGCACTGACTATATCTGCGGCATAGTCCACAGTCTCAGTAGTGCTCAAAAATCCCCACTCTACAACATGAGGTACCACATGAGGGAACTCCTTTTGGAATGCTGAGAAGATGAAAAAGCCCAAGCTTCAGACATGTGGTTATATGCTTGTGTGGAAAGGAAAGTGGTCTAAGATAAGAATGCTAATGGAATAATGAGCAATGGCAGATGACTGTGTGGATTTCTATGGACATAGGAGAAGAAAGTTGGAAGATTGAGAACAAAAAGAGCTGGGAAAGAGGCATGTAGATGCACTAATGGAAGTGGTAAATACATTTTATTGTATATCCATACCTACTAGAAAACATACTCAATGGAATAAGTACTGAGCTACTGAGTAGACAGAGCAACTCACCATTTGGCATCAATTAATCATTGCCAACCATTACCCCATTTCTAATACAATGAGCTCATGAATAGAGTAGCCCTTGAGTCAGAGAGAAAAACTTCACATGGTCCTTTTAGCACATGTTTCCACTTACTAAGACTGATATAGCTACTACTTCTGGTAAATGTTCAAAATCCCACAACATAAACCAGCTCTATACCCCAATAAATTATCTAGCTAAAAGACTTTTTTGGTGGTAGGCTTATTACATTGGATTTCTCGACCTTAAAAGACAGCTATTACTGGAGAAAAAAATGGTGGCAAAACAGATGAATGCATTCTGAATCTTGTCCCAGGGCAGACAGAGGGAACAGCTGAGGGTTGCACGGGGAGTGTTTGTTGGTGAGTTGGGGGATAGCTGAGCTCTGGAAGAAGGAGGGGGACTGCTGGATTTGCCTCCCCTGACAGAGCGGCCCCCGATATGGTTGGGTTCTCTTGCAGAGCTACCGGCTCAGAGGCAGACTGTACCATCTTGAAGGGGAAGGGCCTGAAAATATACAGATGCAGTACCCACTAGACGGCTGAGACCCCAAGAACACCTGTTCCTAGTTGGCATAGATGCAGATTCGGAGGAGCTCTGCACTCCGCCATGGAAAGATCAGATTTCCCCTTGGGTTAGGGGGCGCTGGCTAAGCGGGGAGATCTGCACCTGAAAAAAGTCCATGGCTGTTGGAGCTCGTAAATGTGGGAGAGGGTCCTTAGAGCTGGTGGCAGAGGGGATTCCTAGAAAGCATTTGGACCTGACAGAGAAGGGCAGCCCAACAATTTTGGGAGGGTGCTGGCTGCTAAACCCAAGGAGGAAAGGGGTTTTGCGCAGACATTCGTGCGGAACCTGAGTTCATGCATTTGCATTTTTTCCTCTCCTAATCCAAGTTTCTGAGTGCTAGGCCAGGAACCTGGGATCACCTGGTGGGGGATACACTAGGAGACTGCAGGGTACAGCTGTTTTTCTGGAGCCTGAGGATCAGAACAGCTGGTCACCATTATAGAGGCAGCTCCGGGGCAGCCCATTCCCACAAATCAGTATTGAATACCACACGGATAGTGGGATTTTAGTTCAGGCTAAAGAGGACCAATAGATCTGAAGGTCAATGTAGAAACATTGCCACCAACAGCATATTTCACAGACCTAGAAAGAACTCTCCAAAAATTTATCTGGAATAAAAAAGACCCTGAATAGCCACAGCAATCCTGAAAAAGAAGCACTAAGTCAGTGGGATTTCAATACCAGATTTCAAGCTATATTACAAAGCTACTGTTGTCAAAACAGCCTGGTACTGGCACAAGAACAGACATATAGACCAATGGAATAGAATAGAGAATCCAGATATCAACCCAAACCACTGTGCTCAATTAATATTTGACAAAGGAGGCATGAACATAAAATGGAGACAAGACAGTCTCTTCAATAAATGGTGTTTGAAAAATTGGACAGATACATGCAAAGAAATGAAACTAGACCACCAACTTATACCATACACAAAAATAAACTCAAAATGGATACAACTTAAACATAAGACAGGAAACCATAAAAATACTAGAAGAATCCACAGGAAGAAAAATCTCAGACATATGCTGAAAGAACTTCTTCACTGATATCGCTCCTAGGGCAATGGAAGCTAAAGAGAAAATAAACAAATGGGACTACATCAAAATAAAAAGCTTTTGCACAGGTAAAAACCATCAACAAAACAACAAGAAAACCCACTGAATGGGAGAACATATTTGCAAATGTTATCAGTGGTAAAGGTTTAATCTCAAGCATCTACAGGCAACTCACACAACTCAATAAAAGGAGGACAAATGATCCAATAAAAAAATGGGCAATGGACCTAAATAGAATATTTTCAAAAGAAGATAAAAGGAAGGCCCAGAGGCATATGAAAACCTGCTCAAGGTCACTTATTAGCTGAGAGATGCAAATCAAAACGACTATGCGGTACCATCTCACACCTATCAGAATGGCTTTAATCAACAAATCAACAAACAAGTGCTGGCGAGGATGCGGAGAAAAAGGAACTCTCGTGCACTGCTGGTGGGAATGCAAACTGGTGCAGCCACTGTGGGGAACAGTATGGAGTTTCCTCATAAAACTAAAAATGGAGCTCCCATTTGACCCAGTGATCCCACTTCTAGGAATATACCCCGAGAAACTAGGAACACAAATTGGAAAGGATATATGCACCCCTATGTTCATAGCAGCATAATTCACCATAGCTAAGATTTGGAAACAGCCTAAGTGCCCATCAGCAGATGAGTGGATTAAAAAACTGTGGTATATCTACAGAATGGAATACTATGCTGCAGTAAAAAATAAGGAGTTCTTACCATTTGTAACAACATGGATGGAGCTGGAGATCATTATGCTAAGTGAAATTAGCCAGGCAGAGAAAGATAAATATCATATGATCTGTGGAATATAATGAATGACATAGAGTGATGAACAAGAACGAATCCAGACACTGAGAAATGTCCATGAGAATGTCAAACCTCATGGTAAGTCGGTGGTGGCGGGAGTAAGGGGGAAAGTCAATATATTTGACCTATTGAACTAAAGTAAGTAGTTTTTACATCCCTGACAAAGTTTATATAAAGTTATAAAAAAATGGCAGCTAGTTTGAGATTTAATTGACATGGCCTAGTGCTTGTCATCTCCTATGGACACCAGTTCTTATGCTAGCCCCCCGCTTAACCTCCTGTGACTCCATAATACCCTTACATGATATTATTTTAAAATGTCATTATAATTTTTGATATTTGACAGCAGCATATTGTACAATTATCCCAAAGAAACCTACAAACTAATTCGTTGAATGTTTGGCAGCAATTTTAAAAAGGACAGGAAAGAAATTAATCCCTTTCAGAAGTAATTAAGGCACTGGGAAGGCACTAGAGCATTCTACATTGGACCCTCCTGCCCCTTTTGCCAAAAGGGACCCTCTTCTCACAATCCAAGTGCACACAGCAATTGCCTGAGCTTTCAGTTCAAAGGGTGGTTGAAGCCTCTGGGTGGCTGGCACCATGGTTCTGTCTGTTGCCCAATGGTGTGAGCTGGGCTCTCTGGAGAAGAAACCTGAGTCCCCCAAGATATGTGACCAATAATGAGACCCTGCCAGCAGGCAAGGAGATCCCAAGGCAGGTGCTGGGCATGGAGGCCACAGGGGCATAGCCTACCAAGGAGACATAACTGAAGCTCACATCACCCTGCTTGGCCCTAGACGATGGCCAGAGATGGGTAAGATTCCTCAGGGAAGGAACAACCTAAGACAGGCACAGTCGCAGGGGGGCCAACAGGAGAGAACTAAAAAGTCAACAAAAGTGGAGCACAGACCCTCACCCACTAACCTTTCAGAGGCCTGAACTCTCACCCCTCCTGCCCCCAATGGCTGCTTCACCTTCTACGCACAGCTCAGATCAGGACCCAGATTACAGACAGAGACTTGGCCAGGAACAGCTGCCCTATATCTAAATTAAGTCTAGTACCAGGAATGCTCAGGGCCTACTCAAGAATGCAAATAATTATTTCCACTAATATTTACATGGTAAACTAAGATTATTGTTTGAGTGTTAAATTTGACAGTAAAATAATAATCAAGTTTTCAGATTAATTTAAATTGGCCAATTGAAATAAGTGAATACTCAAGAAAATTTAAGTGTACTGGACAAAAAGCTGTGCCTAAAATATTAACTAAAATTTCTATTAGTAGTTCATCTCATTGTAAAATTGCCTAACATCCAAAGAACCTAACGCAGTCATATTTTTGTACAAAAATTAAAATTTAAAGTTACCAAGACTGCAAGATAAAATTTCCAAAAGCCCCCATTAATATAAAGGGGGGGTATAGTGGGGTAATATCAAGTAAGGGAAAATATCCTGTAAGTAAAATACATCTAGAAAATTCTTACTCCAGAAAAGTAACTTCCATTTGTAATGCGTGCAGCAGAACACCCATGAAAAACACACATGGTGTCAAAATAAGCCAACGGAAAATCATTTGGGAAAAATAAAAAGAATCCCAAGTCTAATTTACAGAAAAGACCCCTTTATTAACTTTTGGTCGAGAATACGTTTGTACATTTGCAGAAAACAACTCCAAGACAATATGGATTCCTGCAACAAAGAGGAACTGACAGGTTTGTTCCAACTGTGAACAGTCCAGAGATGGTAGACACCGAATACCCCTTACCATACCAGCAGTCAGCAGCTGTGCATTTCTGCAGGCGGCCCAGGACCAAACCAGAGAGTGTGGAACCTGCATTTGCACCATATGTCCACCATCCAGATACCATTGCTGACATGTACACATAAGAAAATATTTGACATTGAAACTGGGACTCAGAACAGTTGGACAGTGAAACTAAGACTCAAACAATTTTTGTTCTTATACATTTATTTCCAATATGCAGATGCAAGATCTTTTTAAAGAAAAGAAACAGGAGGAAAAGATTGATACAGAGGTAAAGAAGCATTGAACAGACTGTCAAACTACAGTGGGAAGGCAGAGGAGGCTGGGCGGGGGGGGGGGGGGGGGGAGGCTGTAAGAAATCAACCAAAGGACTTGTATTCATGCATATAAGCATAACCAATGGATACAAGACACTGGGGCGGAGTGGGGGGCAGATGAGGGCATGTTCTGAGGGCTGGGGGAGGCTGGAGGGAGAAAAATGGGGGCGAGGAAAACATGTATACTACTATTTCTAATACTTTAAAGAATAAAATAAAAAATCTCAGAGCAGGTGAATTAAAAAAACAAACAGCTGTTATCTTGACTAGAATCAGCATACATTCTGAATATAAAATTTTCTTTCTTGCCCACAGGGCCCCAGTTGGCACACTATCTAGAGATATCTGATGCAGCTACTCATAATTCTGGATAACAACTCAATAGAACAATAGATCAACTTCACACCGAAGGAGATAATGTCAGTGGACAAAGGACCATAAATATCATAATACATATATACATATACTACCTAAAAGTTGCCCTGACCCAACTGAAGTACCAGTTTGGAGATGAAATCATGTGAGGTCTCCAATAAGTAGAATATGTGTGTCAAACAACTAAGGAGGTTGAAATAGGAGTAGCCTTAAATACTATCGCTTGCAATATCCCATCTTGGAAACTTGTACTTCCATTCTTTATTACCTTAGACTCTGAGGATTTAAAGATTCAGGCTTCCACAGAGGTAACACTTACACCAAGGATCATAGTTAGATCCCATTCAACTTTATTTTCAGGCTTCCACCAACTCACTTTAGGTCTCTGTGCCAAGAGATCAGAGGCAAAAAGAGGAAAAACATTCTGTCAGAGGTAATTCACTCAGACCATCAGGAAGTGGTAGAACTTATGGAGACAGAAATGAATAAATTTGGCACAAAGATATTCCCTTGGGGAGTCATTTGGTACTTTATTACCAATTTTAATGTTAAGTTGATAGATACAGCAGCTAGGCATGAAGAGTTCTCAATCATGAAGATAAGGTTCACCCCATCACTTAACCACTTAGATTAGCAGAGGTGCTAGCCAAGCTCAATGAGATAATACAGGGATTGTAAGAGAGAGGAAGAGTGATGAGCATATGTGTGACTTCACAATCTACTAACTAATCTTCATTGTCTAAGTTACCTAAGGTAAAGAGACCACCTGAAATTCTGGAGGTATCTTTATCAGATAGGGTGAACTTATACAAAACTAGTGAATCTGGACAATAAATGGTGTGGACTGCAGTGTATGTCATGCTGCACTTCCCAACTTTCCCCTTTCATGACTAGGACATTCACTGCCTTGCCTTCTGGGATTATTTCCAGCTAATGGCTCACAGGTGATAACCTCCCAGACATTTCCTTCTGCCGAAGAAAACCACCTTCCCAAGAATATATCCAAAATCATGATGGTAAATTAGTGCTCCAAAAGCAAGTCAGTATTCTCAGGTTGGTTGACTTCAAGGTAGAAACAGTTTAATAACCAGTTTGCAAAATTCTTGAATGTTTAGCAATTAGCTCTCTTGAGGCAATACAAAGATTCCATCAATCCACTGGCAGCTGCTTCCAATGGCTAGTCAATGCAGGGTCATTGAGACAAATATGAAGGTTAAGTCCAGCTCTGGAATATCTCTGCTATACTGCTTCACAGTTTATCATTTTCTTCTACCCAGTCATGTTTCCCTGCCTCTTACAGACACTTTCATGGAAAAACTCTGATAAGTTTTTTGTATATAAGTTGGGTTTTGGGGTGGGTTTGTTTTTTGTTTTTGTTTTTGCTTTTAAAAACTTATTTTATTTTTTCTATCACCATTTATCCTCTCTGGGCCCTCTTCAACCACCCCCCCACCCCCAATCACTGCACAAACCTTCATCTCAAATTCTATTTTCAGGTAAGTATAGCTACCTGTTCACATAGAAACACTAAAAATATTTATTCTATTCCTCCATCAAACATCTTTTTCTTAAGATAAAACTTATTTTTTATTTTTATATTTTTATTGATTTCAGAGAGGGAGGAGAGGGAGAGGGAGATAGAAATATCAATGATGCAAATCATTGATTGGCTGCTTCCTGCATGCCCCCTACTGGGGATCAAGCCCACAGCCCGGGCATGTGTCCTTGACCAGAATCGAACCCGGGACCCTTCAGTCCACAATCCGGTGCTCTTTCCACTGAAGCCAAACCAGTTAGGACTTAATATAAAATTTATATTTTAGAAAACAAAAGTTAAATTATAGCATATTTTCTACCTGCTTAAAATACCAATGAAAATAGAAGATAATGGGTTGGAAATGCCACAGCTAAAAAGTAACAAAAAGTGATTTCATGTTCCTGTTAGCAGTTCAAATGTACTATGTGCATGTGGTGGACACACTCACCATCTAAGACTCAGGCTGTTGTCCTGCCAGGTTACATTTACTTTTCTAGGTAAGCTTATATACAAGAATATTTACGTATTCCTGGAGCCCACTTTAAAAAAAAATACAACCATCATCATCTAAAATTAAATTTGTAATCTGGTCATAATGTTTATTTTAAAAGAATATAAGAAACAGTTTTATAGAATTTTCATTCTAAATTTCTAAGGCAATCAAACAAAAATAAATAATTTCCCTAAATTCTGCTCCATCTAATTTTGCCAGAACACTATGAGATGCAAAATTAAGTCTTTTTGAAGCATTTGACTGACAGATAAGGATAAAAATTGTCAGATGCCTGTTGGCTAATCTCAAATTTCAGCTCTACAGTATATCTACTGTGACATTAAATAATTTCTGAGGAAAATAGATTTTTCCTATCCATCTGTTCTAAATAAATACCTTTTAACTTCTCATTGTTAAAATAAATTCCCCAGATGTTACACCTAGAAAAAAATATACTATAGAATAAAAATCTCTCAATTGTCAGACAAAATAATAATGAGCACAGTAATGCTAAAGTAATACTGAAATATTCTGTACAAACTCCTTAATATGCTTCTTCTACAGCAATATTTCTAGCATCCTATCTAATAAAAGAGTAATATGCAAATTGACTGTACCTCTTATCAAGCCATGCCCACAGCCACACCCACCAGCCAATCAGAAACAAATTATGCAAATAAACCCCAACCAAGATGGCTGCCACTACTGAGAGCAGGAAGGAGGCTTGGGTTTCCCCTGCAACAGAGGAAGGCAAGCTTTTCTCCTGCCATTGCCAGGCCTAGGCCTCCACTCAATGCTACAAAGTTTCAGTTATAGAAGATACATAATCCCAACAGAAATGGCAGCAATCACGGAACTGGAGAGAAAAGAGGCTAGGATTGCTGGGGTGATGGAGGAAGCATAGCTTCTGCAGCCCTAGCACCAAGGCTTCCATTCTAGGCTACAAAGTTTCAAACAGAAATGGCTGTTGCCACGAAGCAAGCAGAAGGCTTGGCTCTGCTCCAGGCTACAAAGTTTCAATTGTAGAACATCAATTAATCCCAGATCCCAGGGCCTCCACTTGGGTCTCTGGGGGTGTGTGGCCAGCAGCCCCACACCCCAAGGGAACCCCCACCCTGATCCAGGACACCCTTCAGGGCAAACCAGCCGGTCCCCACCCATGCACCAGGCCTCTATCCTATCTAATAAAAGAGTAATACACAGATTGACCATCACTCCAACACACAAGAGGGTGGCCCCCATATGGTCAAAGATCCTGCCCCCATGTGGACACTAGATGGCCACAACTAGATGGCCAGCAGGGGAGGGCAGTTTGGAGGTTTCTTGCTTGCAAGGAAGGGCAGTTGTGGGCCATAAAGCCAGAAGGGGAGGGCAGTTGGGAGGGACCTGGCCTGTAGGGAAGGGCAGTTGCAGGTGATCAAGCCTGCAGGGGAGGGCAGTTAGGGGTGACTAGACCAGCAGAGGAGGGAAGTTGGGGGCAAATAGGCTGGCACAGGAGCAGTTAGACATTAATTAGGCTGGCAAGGTAGTGATTAGGGGGTGATCAGGCTGGCAGGCAGAAACAGTCAGGGGCAATCAGGGAGGCAGGTAGGTGAGCAATTTGAAGCCAGCAGTCCAGGATTGTGAGAAGGATGTCCAACTGCCTGTGTAGGCCCGATCCTATTAGGATCGGGCTTAAAAGTGCAGTTGGACATCTCTTGAGGGGTCCCAGATTGAAGAGAGTGCAGGCTGGGCTGAGGGACACCTTCCCCCAACCCCCATGCACACATTTCATGCACTGAGCCTCTAGTATAATTATAAATAGTTAGATGCACATTTTGATTATATTATTTTATTGACCAGTTTAAGGGGGAAGGAAGGTTTCTATGAAGAGTGTAATCAACCTAACTTGAAAATAATTCTGGAAATTTTACACACTTCATGATGCTCATTTGAACATCTGAGACCCTATCATGTTTATGAAAATAAAACCTAAAAATGTGGTAAGTAGAATAAAAGAAAAAGAAAATAATACCATTTGAGACTAAAATATTATAGACACTATATTATACACATTACAAATATTATCCCATTAATCTTCACCCACAACACTATAGGCTGTTCTATCTCCATCTGATGCATTAGGAAAACAAATGTCAGTAATTTACCAAAATCATATAGCTATATCATTTCCCCTTGCATCTGACATTTTAATACTTAAATGCCTGAGGCATCAGATCCCTGGTAATATGACTTCTCTACCTACCTTCACTTTCTAAGAGTTTTCCCTAGACCAATGGCTTTAAACATTATTTTAGTAGTTCTCTATCGATGCATAATAAATTACCCCAAAAGTAGCAGCTTGGAACCACAAACTTTTATTATCTGTCTCACATAGTGTATGGGGGGGTCAAGTCTTGATCAGTGGCTTAGGTGTATAGTTTTAACTCAAGATATCATGAAATTTTATTCTAGCTCTCAGCTAATGTGAAGATGAACTAAAATTGAAGAACCTGCTTCCAAAGTGACTTTCTCATGTGATTACTGCAAATGGGCCTCAGTTTCTTCCTGGATCATGGAAGAAGGCCTCAGTTCCCTTGGCAAGGGACATTGCACCATGCTGTCTGAGTGTCTTCAGAACATGGCATTTGGGTTTCTCCTGAGCGATATTCCAAGAGAATTGGGAAGAAGCCATGACATCATATAGCCTTGGTGGTAATATGTCATCACTTTTGCCATTTTTTCTATTATTCACATGGACCAACCTAATACAAGGTAGAGGTGTCTAGATAAGTGTGTAAACACCAGAAGGCAGGGATTGGCCTTGGTGTAAATGAAGCTCTTTGAATTTAAATCCTTAAATATATCTTTTCAAGTTCAATTTCTCTCTAAATTTGAAGGCCTATAAAACTAAAGAGATAAGTCATCTGCCCCACACATTAGACAAAAAACTTACTGACATACCTCTTTGAAATAAACTCTACTCTACCTTGGGTTTATGCTGAACTGGCTGAGCAACAATGCTTTCAAGCTCCTTAGAATCTCGGTTGTTTGAGTAGAAATGTCATGCCAATAGTTACATCAATCATATTGGCTATTGAAGGGCACAGTATACCTTGTGTCCTTGCATCCCATCATGGTATCTTGGCCTGATTAGGATTCCCAGGCTCAGAATCCTTGAACATTCCATTTAGGCACATGCCCAGAGTGGCCTTTGCTCATTCTGATGTATTGATAATAAGCTCTCTGTGCTCCATTGACCTTGACTATCTGGGAACCTACCGTGGTTCCCAAACAACTTCTGCCTTGAATTATGGATTTGTAAATCCAACTGCAACAATATACAGATGATGTAATATAGAATTGTATATCTTAAACCTATATAATTTTATTAACCAACTAGAGGCCCAATGCACAAAATTTGTACCAGAGTATACCTCCCTTCCCCCAGTTGCCAGCACCGGCTTCCCTCTGGCACCAGGGATCCATGCTTCCCTCTCAGCCCTGGCTTCATCTGGAAGGTCGTCCAGAAGGACAGCCAGTCTAATTAGCATACTACACTTTTATTATTATAGATGTCACCCCAATAAATTTAATTTTAAAAATCCAACTATATACTTGATATTTATATTTAGGTATAAATCTGTAATAATAAAAGCATAATATGCTAATTAGACTAGTTATCCTTTCAGACAAAGCCATGGCAAAGGTGGGGGGCCAAGTCCTTTCATAAATTTCATGGATCAGGCCTCTAGTAAGCAACAAAAGTTTAACACAATTTCTGAGTCCCTGTCCATCGCCATCACCTAACCTGTTAATCCACCTGTGTTCTCAATTACAGTTAATACCACTACAGATTGTCTTACTCCTCAGGCCAAGCTTTGGTTTCCACCTTGACTATTCTGTTTGTCTTATATACTACATCTGATTCGTGAGCCTGTCAATTCTCTTTTTAAAAATATCCTGATAGCAATAATTTTTTCACTTTTTATAACCTTCATACCCATCACTCTCATCCAAACCATTATTACCACAGGCAAATGGAATCATAGATAAAAAATATTTTCTCCTTTTTCTGCTACTTCAAGAAGGACATAAATTTGTCAGTAAAGTTTGGAATACAATATATTTAATATTTTTAAAAGATTCTCTTTATGGCTACATATATAAAATGCATAAAATCTAACATGGTTTTGGGGGACACACTAATTTTGATGAGTCTCTGAATATGACCCTAAAATGACTTGATATATTAGGTAGGTCCAGATCAAAAAAGTTTACACAGATTTCTTCCTTTGCTTTGTTTCAGTCCCTCTTGAACTCTTTGTCAACAGGACTTTGCATTTTGAATGGGAAGGTGTCAGTGTTCATCAAATTTAACTACACATACAAATACATTTAATGTGCAATGTACACTAAAAGCCTCCTTCAGAAATTATATGACTCAGCTTTATAATGTAACTAGTGGCCTGGTGCACAAAATTCGTGCATAGAGTGGGGGTTCCCTCAGCCCAGCCTGCACCCTCTCCAATCAGGGACCCCTTCAAGGATGTCTATCTGTTGGCAGCCAGAGATGTCTGACTGTTCGCAGTCGGACATCCCTCTCGCAAACTAGGAACACTGGCTCCTAACTGCTCATGGCCTGCCTGACTGATAGCCCCTAAGTGCTCCCCTGCTGGCCTGATTGCTCCTAACTGCCTCTGCCTTGCCCCACACCTGGGACCCAGGCTTAGATCAAAGATAACAAACTATGCCCCCTGGGCTAAATTTGGCTTTTTGCCTATTTTTGGTCAATGAAGGAAAAAAAGAATGTTATTTTGTGACATAAAAATTATATGAAATTCAAATTTTAGTGGCCATAAAGTTTTGTTGGAACACAGCCATCTGCTGGCCAAACTTGCTGGCCATGCCCACTGGCTACGCCCCCTAGCCACACCCCTGGCCAGCCCCCTGTCTGCTGGCTATGCCCCTGCTCCTGATTGGCTGGTAGCATAGCAGAGGTATGGTCAATTTGCATGTTACTCTTTTATTAGATAGGATTTTTGCATCAAGACATTTTATCACATTAGAATTATCAACTCTAATTTGTTTATTTCTTCCCCCCCCTATAAATTAGTCTTCTCCCAGAACAGCAAGTACATTTATTCTTTATTAATAGTACAAAGGGAAAATAATAACAAAGATGGACATGGTTTGATATGTCCCATGTCAAACTCTGTATCGGTTATGGAGAAAGACCCTTCTAAGGGGTCTTTATGTAACTCATCCTGATAAAGAACCCTTCTAAAAAATGTTCGTACCTTATGATACACACTAAATTTATAAAGGAGGTAAAAACATCAATACTTAAAGAATGTTGCCCTCTTTAAGCTCCTATTATATTCTTCCTTTTCTAAATAGGTCAGTATATTAGTTATCTGTAGATGTGTAAAAATGATTCCAAATCTTAGCATCTTTTTTGTTTTTGTTTGTTGGGTTTTATTAATCCTTACCTGAGGATATTCTTCCCATAAATTTTTTTAAGAGAGAGAGTAGAAGGGCGAGGGAGAGAGAAAAATATAGATGTGAAAAAGACACATTGATTGCTTGCCTCCCTCATGTGTCCCAGCTGCAGCCAATGATAAAGCCTGCAACTGAGATTCATGCCCTTGATTGGAATCGAACCCAGGACTCTTCAGTCCACAGGTTGACTATCCACTGAGCCACACTGAGGCTAAGGCCAAATCTTAGCATCTTTAAGCAATATTGATTATCTCACTGCTTCTGTGAAATGGGAGTTCTATAGAAGCTTAGATGGATAGTTCTGCCTCAAGATCTCTCATGAAGTCAGAATCAAGCTATAGGCAGGCCTGCAGTCATATGGCATTGAAGGACCTGCTTCCAAGGTCATTTAGTGGGTTTCAGGCAACCCTCGGTTCCTCCCTAACTGCGGGCTGAATACCTAAGTTCCCTGACATGTAGGTCTCTCTGTAGGGTTCCTCATAACTTGCTGCTTCAGAGCAAGTGATCCAAGAGAGAGTCCCCAACATGAATACCAGTCTTTTTATAAATGAATCCAAGGGAAATGTCATCATTTGTGTTTACAGCAGGTTCTCAGATAATGGCATTTTATTCAACTTCCTTTGATTATACTGTTGATGAGAAAAAAGGTTGATTTCAGCCTGGGGCCACTGTCTGTGTGAAGTTTGTATGCTCTCTTCATGTCAGTATGTGTTTTTTCCATGTACTCTGGTTTCCGCCTACACCTGAAAGAGGTGCCCATGTAGTAAATTGGCATGTCTGCATTGTCCCAGTCTGAGTGAGTATAGTGTGTATGTGAGTGGGCCCTGCAATGGACAGATGTCCTGTATAAGGAAGACTGTCCTGGCTCCCTGAGCTGCCAGGAGAGGTTCTGGCCACCAATGAGCTGGAATCAGCAGGTTAGAAAAGAATGATCTCACCCCTGGCTGGGAGCTCAGTTGGTTAGTGCAGTGGTCAGCAAACTGCAGGTGTGAGCCACAGGTGGCTCACAAGCTGCATTTTGCCACTCTGTTGACTAATGAGTTTGCCCACCACTGACTTAGTTTCTCTATTCCAATAATTACAGGTTGTTATTTCTTGTGACTTAAGCCCCTAGGGTGTCATCCCCATGAACCAAGATTGCAGGTCCCCCATCAAGGCACTTAAAAGAATCAACTAACAAATGCATAAATAAGTGGACCAACAAGTCTCTCCTCTCTCTCTCTCTCTCTCTCTCTCTCTCTCTCTCTCTCTCTCTCTCAAAAATCAATCAATAGAAATGATCTATTTCATTAATCTTTTTAAATGTATGCATAACCCATTTACTAGTATCTCAATGTTTCATAGTAGAAGTGTTTGGAGTCTTTATTTAGCAGTTTGGTGATGATTTGTGACCAGAAATATGCCACAGAAACTCCTTTGTATCAACAAGCCTATACTGACTTTTTTATGTCATTTCCCTTAAAGCAACAGTTTC
Source organism: Antrozous pallidus (assembly GCA_027563665.1). Lineage (NCBI taxonomy): Eukaryota > Metazoa > Chordata > Mammalia > Chiroptera > Vespertilionidae > Antrozous > Antrozous pallidus. The sequence continues at coordinate 70,807,670 of CM050510.1, read as the reverse complement.
CAAGAACTTATCAGTTATGACAAGTGAGGACTTAATGTGTTCTATTCTTTAGAAGTGAGTCACTAAGTCCAGCCCACACTCAGGTTAAGTGCAATAAAGCTCCACCTCTTGAAGGGAGGAGCACTAAATAATCCTATCTAATAAAAGAGTACTATTCAAAATTGACCGTACCTTCGCTATGCTACCAGCCAATCAGGAGCGGGGAGTGGGGCAAAGCGGTGCAAGGTGAGGGAGCAGGGCTGAGGCGACATGCGCGAGGCCATGAGTTGGACATGCTTCCGAGGCTGGGTGGTCACCCCTGCGTGAGTGCGCAGAAGAGGCCGCAAGTGCAGGTTGCCTCCAGGGCTGGGCAGTCACCCCAGCACACATGTGAGACGCCGCCAGTGTGGGGTGCCTCCAGGGTTTGGCGGTTGCCCCAGCTCATGCGTGCACATGAGGTCTCCAGTGTGAGTGCCCCTGAGGCTGAGTGGTCACCGCTGGGGCTAAGGCCAGGGCCGTGGGGCAGGACCGAGGTGGCTGGGACAGGGCCAAGGTGGCCAGGGCAGAGCCAGCCATTGACTCCAATGTGGGGGCAGGTTGGGCTGAAGGATCACCTACCCCCAGTGCACAAATGTTGTGCACCAGGCCCCTAGTTTGGGATAATATGCTTAAAACCACTGTAACCAGATAATCACCCACTTCAGATCATCCCTGGTCCAGATCTGCTACACATCTCAAGTGCTCACCAAGTTCTCCTACATTTTTGCCATCACTTCCCTCTCATCCTGTGCAAGTTTTTTTGTTCTGAGGTGGGTCTCTTGTTTGGTGGTGATAAACTCCTTTAGCCTTTCTTTGGCTGTGAAGTTCTTTATTTCACTATCTATTTTGAATGATATAGTCTTGCTGGATATAGTAATCTTGTTTTCAGATCTTACTTTTCATTACCTTGAATACTTTATGTCATGTCATTCTGGCCTGTAGAGTTTCTAATGAGAAATCAGCTCCTTTGTAGGTAACAAATTGCTTTTCCCTTGCTGCCTTTAAGATTCTCTCTTTGTCTTTAATTTTTGGCATTTTAGTGATGATATGTATGGGCATGAGCCTATTTGGGTTCTTTTTGCTTAGCGCTCTCTGTGCCTTCTGAACTTGTATGAGTTTTTCATTAACCAGGTTAGGGAAGTTTTCTACCCTTCTTTTGTCAAATACATAATCTATCATTTGTTCACTCCTATTATGCAAATACTATTGTCATGTTGTCCACAGCTCTAATAAGCTGTCTCCTGTTTTTTGCTTGGTTTTTCTTCTTTTGGTTCTTCGATTGAGTGATTTTTTTTATCCTGTCTTCTAATGCACTGATCCCATCCTTGGCTTCCACTAATCTACTGTGTATTCCTCTCACTGTGTTTTTATTAGTGCCATGTCATTCTTCATTGTTACTATATTTTTGCCATCATTTTTATGTACTCAATGTCTGTCAAAGTTCTTATCTGCATTTCAGTTAGCTCTTCTGGAGAATTCTCTTGTGGCAAACTCATTAGTCAACAGAGCCAAATATCAACAGTATAATTATTGAAAAAAATTTTTTGAGAGCCAAAAAAAAAAATGGACCATGACGTTTCAATCACACTGTGCGTGTATGGCCACACGTGGTATTTTGTGGAAAAGCCCACTCAAGGGGCCAAAGAGTTGCATGTGGCTCAGTTTGCCGACCACTGGTTTGGGGCATTTTTTTTGTTCCACTATTTTGGCTGTGTATTTGAGTTTTTGTCTGTGTATGAGGTAGATCTGCTACAAATCACAACCTCTGGTGCAGGACAATGTCAGATGCTATTTGTGACTGGCTCTGAGTACCAAGGTTGAAGCTATTAACAATCCACAGCTTGTGGCTCCCTCTGCTGGGGCTGAGTGCCTTTGGAAAGGACTAAGATGTGCACCCTTGTCTACTTTTCCTAACCCAGGACCCTGAATTTAATCAGGCAAAAACTCAAAACCTCCAGAGACTCACCTCTTCCTTCTGTCTAATTGTATACAATCTTGATTAGCCTCAGAGTGTCAACCACAGGAAGGGGCTAGAGTTTTTCCAATAGGGTTTAGTAACTGCTTCTGCCTCTAGGCTGATTGTTAGTCTCAATCTCTTAATGGGCTTTAGAAACACCAAACGGTATGGCAAGTGTTTTCCAATAGGATGTGGCAACTGCCTTTACCTCAGGCAAAAACAGCCTGGATAAGAAGGGTCTGTTGGATAATGATGTCTTCTACAGTGTGAGGGAAAAACTCAGCATAGGAAACCGGGCTGTCTGTCTTCTGAGGTCTAATCACAAAGTCCCCAATCTTGCTTCTTCTCACACAGCTCCACAAACTTTGATAAGTTGCATTTGGCTCAAAATATTTTTTTAAAAATCTTTTGGTATTTCTTCCTTGAGTCATGCTTTAAACAGTAGTGCTTTATTTGAGGATTTGACAGTTTATTTTTTGTTCAATTTCAGTTCATTGATTATTTTTTGTTCAATTTCTTTGTGGTCTGTGAGCAGATTTTGAAATATATTTTTAATAAAAAATTTTTAAAAATTTGCTGAGTTGTGACTTTTAGCTTAGAAAGTGGTCTACATTTTACATGGGTAAATGTTCTATGCACACCCGAAAAAAAGTGTATTCTTCAGTCCTTGAATATAGTTTTCTATAAACATCCATGAAATCATGTTGATTAATAGTGCTGTTCAGGTCAACTATGCTCTATATGATTTTTCTGCTATTTGAAGCATCAATTATTTAAAGAGTATTGTTGAGCCTGGCTGGTGCGGTTTACTGGTTGAGCATCAATCAACCCATGAACCAGAAGATCATGATTTAGTTCCCATTTAGGGTACATGCCCGAATTTTAGGCTCAATCCCCAGTAGATGACATGCAGGAGGCAGCCAATTGACGAGTCTCTCTCATGATTGATGTTTCTATCTCTGCCTCTTCCTTCCTCTCTGAAATCAGTAAAAACATTAAATAAATATATATATATATAAATAAATAAGAGGAAAGTTGAAGTCACCAACTAATCTGTTTAGGAGTCGGTCTATGCCTAGAGATAGTAGAGCAAGCATGTCAAACTTGCTGCCCATGGTCCATATGCCTCATTTATTTGGAGTGAGTTAGTCTTTGAGTTTGACATGCTTGCAAGAGGCTTCAAAATCATTTAGTACCCTTGGTTTTTTTTGTCTCCCCTGTATTTGGGCTTGCCTTAAAACTCTTTAAATAGAGCCTATAATCCACTTAGGCTGTAAACACTCTGTTATGCTGGTGACTTGCTGTGGTGGTGGTTTTGTTTCTGAAGAAGTGCTCTATAGTTTCATGTTTGAAACTCCAACTTTTAATGGGCTGATAACTCTGGCTCTGATCTTAGCAAGTGTGTCTTTTCCTGATTTCCTCTTAGGTACTTAGGTAGGTTAGAGAGGGACTCAAGTAAGGTTAGAGCCCTTCACTGAGGTGAGACAAGGTTCCCTAATAGCAGGCCTTTGTGATGGAGAATGACCTGAGCTTATTTCACAATGATTACTCTGCCTACTCCCTGTCAGATCTACACTGTGCAAAGTGTATGGTTCCTGGAAGTAAAGCCCACTAACCCTTCCAAAGACTACAGTCTTCAAGAGTTTCTCGTACTCACATAAATTCACACTCACCATCCAGCGATTCATTGGAAAGTAGTGTTATGCCCAGATTTCATGGTCCCTAAAGATGACCAGGGAGCTGAGTCTGATGCAAAAGCAAAAGAACCTTATTCAAGCCTGGGCTTGGCTCTCTGCCTCCACTGATGGAGTGGCAGGAAGCAAAAAAGAGGGAAAATATCCAAAAACATGGCAATTTTATAGGGAGTTGGGGCCAGACGCAAACCACTGAGTTGGCCGATTCCAATTGGTTGGGTGATGGCTGGGGTTAGTGTGGAGAGTGCCCTCAGGGAACAAAGTTCCCCAGAGGGTGGGCCTTGCAAGGCCTGCCTGCTCTAAAGGCTAGTTATGGTTTCTGCCCCCAGAGAATGGTTACCTTCAATTGTAGTTTAGCAAACAATACTGCCTTCCAGCACATAACATTGTAAATAGCCAAACAGTCTATGAGAAAATGGGAAAATGGGAAAAGATTTAGGTGGCATCTTGGATGGACATATAGCCTAAGGAAGTTAGTTAAGATAAAGGGTTTAATGGGGAAACATGTTTACAATAGTATGTAGCTTTGTTGTTTGGGGAACAATGAATTGTGTAATATGTAACCAGAACTGTTTAAAAGAGTGGAGTGAAATAAACTCAACGTCGCAGTCCTAAAGAGGGCTTTGCGCACCTCCTGATCCCATATCTTTTGTTTCTTCTTTATCCATCTTTCTATCTCTATCTTTCCGTAAGCCTCACCCCCCTTTCAGGAACTGCTCAACTAATGCCGGCTGGCCCTGGCAGGTTAGTGACGCAAATAATCCCTAATGCACATGACCTATCCTGTCCTTTGCTCTTGAGTGGAGCTCAAGCACACAGTCTTTCACGATTGGCTAATTCAAAGGGAGGGGTTGGTCTTTGTGATTTCAAGATGGCAGCCCCCAGGTAAGTTTACATATCACCTGACCTACAAATGGTGGCTGCCAAGTCATACAGTCCAAAATGGCAGCTGTCTTTGCAGTCCTGCTCTGCCCTTTCAGTAGCATATATGTAACTAACATTTATCTGGTTTATGAAGCCGTTGGTTTCTGCCTGGAAGTTCTCTAAATCAGTTTTAGGTGTAGAGAGAGGGCCCTGATGACAATTTTTCTAGGTTTGGGGATTCATCTTCCTACATTAAACCCTTTATTTCAAGAGCAGGGTCATTGTTAATGGGTAACAAAATCAATTACCCCATCAGTATGGGTGAAATAATTTATGATCAGAATAAAGTGGCATCAGAAGTCATGGCACTTTGGTCATACTGGTAGAGATTCCTGCCAGACTGCCAACCTTGATGGGTGTCAGTCATAGTATATACTATATGCTGAATTGTTTGCTCCCTCATTTCTTTCTCATCTGTATTATTTTACCAGGAGCAATTTACCCCCAGCAATATATTTATATGCTGAAACAGACTATGCTTGAGAGCACCATTCATAAAAATTTTCCTCCTGTCCAACTGCATAAAATATGCACTTAACCTGCCAACAACAGGCAGTATGCATAAATCTAATAAAAGTGTAATATGCAAATTAACCATCACTCAGTGACAAAAATGGCAGCACCCATAACCAGAAGATGGTGGCACCCAGTCCACTTAGCCCCACCGGAGTCCCTCAGGAAGGACTGCTGCTGAGAACCTGATGAGTAAGCAGCCTGGCAGAATGCTGCCCAGAGGCCCTCCTGACATTTTATAAAAAACAAAAACAAATTTACTCCCCATGGGCCCAATCCCCTCGCAGCAGTGGCAGCCTGGGAGAAGTGCACATTCCCATGGCACAATCCCCTGCCAGCAGTGGCAGCCTGGACTGAGGTCTCAGCCTAGCATGGGTGCATACCCCCATGGTGTGATCCCCTCCCGCAACAGCAGCTTGGGGTCTCAACAACTGAGTCACACCAGGCAGATATGGAGGAATGTTAAATGTTTCTTTTTTAAAAAATAAATTTCATTGATTTTTTACAGAGAGGAAGGGAAAAGGTTAGAGAGTTAGAAACATCTATGAGAGAGAAACATTGATCAGCTGTCTCCTGCGCACTCCCCACTGAGTATGTGCCCCCAAACAAGGTACATGCCCTTGACCAGAACTGAACCTGGGATCCTTGAGTCTGCAGGCCGATACTCCATCCACCTAGCCAAACCAGTTAGGGCTATCCAATATGCTAAAGAAAAAACCCTACCTAATAAAGAAAGAATATGAGGGGAGGGCATTTGAGGATGACCATGCTGGCAGGGGAGCATTTAGGCATCAATCGGGCTGGCAGAGAAGTGGTTAGGGGGTGATCAGGCTAGCAGGCAGCAGTTAGGGGCAATCAGGCAGGCAGGCGAGCAGTTGGGAGGCATCAGTCCTGGATTGTGGGTTGGGCCTAAACAGGCAGTTGGACATCCCCCAAGGGGTCCCAGATTGGAGAGGGTGCAGGTTAGGCTGAGGGATACTTGTGCACTGGGCCTCTAGTTTAATTATAAATGGCCTGTGTGCATCATACATTAAGAGTCAGAGTGAATCCTCATTTGCTCATAAGAGCCCTGACTGGAGATTTTATAAAACAAGATAAATAAACTAAGGAGAAGGCCACCTCTGAATTTCAATGGAAAAAAAAAAAAGAAAGACAAGAAAAGAATGGGGGGGAAAATTTAATGTTTACTTCATTTGGTCCAATTTCTAAATATCATTATATATTTTCATTAAATTAAGTTCACACATCACAATAGTCTACAATATGTATGATTATTCTTATTTATGGACATTAAAAACAATGACTAAGTCCTGGCTGGTGGGGCTCAGTTGGTTGGGCATCTTCCTGTGCACTGAAAGGTTGCTGGTTATACCCACAGTGAGAGCACATGGCACATGCCAGGGTTGCAGACTTGATCCCTGGTTGGGAGCATGCAGGAGGCAGCAGATCAATGTGATCTTACATCGATTTTTCTCTCACCCTCTCTTTTCCTCTCTCTCTAAAAATCAATAAATTAAAAAATCTTAAAGATATTATAAAATCAATTACTAAGACAAAGGAAAGTAGTAAATATATAAAAAAGAGAGTCAGAAAGCTTTCTGTAATAGATACATGCAGCACATTGTGGAGAGAATATTTAGAGGACATAATATTTTCAAGCACATTGAGAACATTTACAAATATTATTATGTTGTCAGGGACAAAATAATCTGCTCACATGTTTCCCATCCTCACTCCCAGCAAATGTATTCCTTCCTATTTTAAAAGAAAAGATCAGCCAGCCCTGAGGTGTTCCACAAGTCTCTGCCTCTATTGGACACACCCACAGGGGTCTGTGCTCCCACACTACTTCCTGCTACTATCAATGATCTTTACACAGTCTTCCCAAAATGAGTCTCTCCACCTTCACATTAGATGCCACTCCTTGCAGATTTTCTCCTTTCTCTGCACAGTTATTTATTTTTTACTCTTTATTTCCCATCAGCATATATGCTTGCTTATTTTTTATATATTTAAAAATAGAAAGATGATTTTGTCCTATTTCTAGAGCTACGTTCCCAATTTGTCTCCTGTCCTTCAGAGTAAAACTCTTAGAAAATATCTATCTATATTTTCTGAAATTATTCTCCTCTCCTTCTCTCTAAAACCTACTCTGATTGGGCTTTAATAGTCACTCACTGCTCAGAAAACTTGTTTATACTCTTTAATCAAAGCATCACTGGAGCTAATCTGTTTAAACTGTGGTCCATTTGCCCTTGATGAACAGATCGGAGAGGCAAAAGGAGGGGGTTCACTGGCAGTCTATCAGTCTTCTCAGTTCTTCTCTAGCAAGGCAGGCATTGCTGTCTTAAATTTATTCAAGTAGTAAAACATTTAGCATTACATATGCTATTGACCACTGGGATGAATTCTATTTTTTTAAATCATTTTAAGGAAAGATTTCTTCTCCTGGCTCACTAAGCATTTTCTCCTTTTCATATAGATATTGAATTTCATCAAAATTTTATCAGACTGTATGGATATAATACAGTATACCTTTTGCACTCTTGAGATAAGAAACGGCTGCAATTATTCCACTCCCTGTATGGACCCCTCTTGCAATGTAACTCTGTAGAGCCCAGGATGAGAGCCACAGAGCAGCCGCTAACTGGGCCATCCCCAAGCATGCAAGGCTAGTTCCTCAGTTCAGCAGTGCTGCGTGGCCCACCAACCTTGGGCCAACTGACTCCTGAGCAATAATAAGTATTTATTATTTTAACAAACACATTTTGGAATTAGTTTTACACAGAAAGCGAAGTAACTATAGGATGATCCTATATAATAAAAGCCTAATATGCAAATTATCCCCTCTGGTGGTTGTTCAACCCAGAGTTCAACCATTTGCTATGATGTGTGCTGACCACCAAGGGGTGGCACAGAACGTGGTGGACATTGGTGATGTATGCTGGTAGTGGACAGCAGTGGAGGCACTGCCAGCCCCAATGATCCCCTGAAAAGAGTGGGACTGCAGAGGGATGGTGGAACAGGTGAGCAGGTGGCACCAGACCAAGGCAGGTGCAAGCAGGGGCCTGATTGCCCCACAGACAGCAACCAGCAGCAGCATGAGGGCCAGTTGGGATGGTGGAGTAGGTGAGGGGGCGGCACCAGGCCATGGTGGAGTGTCAGGTGGGGCTGCAGGGCTGCAAGGCTGGGAGAGAGAGCTGGAGCCTGGTCCCCACAGCCGCCCCCTCAGGAACCCCACGCATGCACAAATTCATGCACCAGGCATCTAGTTAACTATACAGTATATTGCTATAGTTACATATACATACATTTGAACAGAAAATTATCTAAAAATATACACAAATTGATATCAGCAGTTACCCCAGGATAACATGGATGTTTTAAATCTGTATGTAGTCAAGTCTATAGGTATCTTCAGATGTGATTTATTTTTTAATGAAATGCTCATTTCTTTCTTCTATCAATGTTATATAAATAACCTTAGTTTTCTTAACCCTTAACTATGATGAATTATATTAATAGAATAACCAATGTTAAAGCATATAAATTGTATTTGTTATTACTCTTTTAATATAGTGCTAGATATTGTTTGATATATAGCTATTTAAGGTGTAGGGTCTTGATACTAAAGAACACTGCTTTTTGGTTTTTCTGTTTTATGTTATTTTTTTAATCTCATTTTGGATTTTAGTGTTTTTAGAAAGGACCCGAGAAATATTCCATCTTTATGTTGTGCTGCTTACTAATTCCTCCCTAGGGCATTGTATTTCTCATTTGTTGGTTTTTGTTTGTTTGTTTGTTTTGAAATAATTGCCATAGACCTATTTTATTCAATTTTACAAATGAAGGATACTTATATTTATCTAGAATTTTTACTATATTTTTCTTTTATGATATCCTGCATTTAAAGTGTACCATTTCCTCCCTTCTACTTTGCTCAGGTTTATCTTACTTTTCTCAAATTTATGAGGCTGTGCTGCAATTTTAAGTTTCAGAGGGGAGGTGTGAGTACGAAGGCTTGACATTTGGGGCAGAATATGCACCCTAAAGTCTTCATGTATATATATATGAAGGTAGACAATCCAGTGATGAATGATCAAAATAACTTATATTCTAAGCAGATGGTGTAGTATAGAAGTAATATTTTGGAGTGATTATTAATACCAAGAACAGCCAAATACATTAATAAAATGATCACTGTATATTCATGAAACAAACAAAACTAATATGTTTTAGTCTTTATAATAGCACTAATAAAAAGTCCAAGGTAAATAAGCACTTTTAAAACATATATATATATATATATATAATCTTAAAGAATATGCTAAGTGTCTGGTCATCTGGTTGTCTGTTCAATCAATCAAAGCATAATATGCTAAAGATATGCTAAGGCTGCTCAACCACTCGCTATGATGTTCACTGACCACCAGGGGGCAGATAGTCGCCTGGCCAACCAGTCACTATGACATGTCCTGACCACTAGGAGGCAGACACTCCAACCTGTAGTTTAGATTGCTGTTGGGGTCTGGTTGATCAGGACTAAACAAGAAGGGCTAGAAATACCTTGGAGCCCTCCCAAAGACCTTCCCCAGCTGGCCAACGTCCCGTATCTCTCCCTGGTCCTGATAATGCCAGGAGGTCCCTCAGCCTGGCCTGCACCCTCTAGCAATCTGGGACCCCTGGGGGAATGTCAGAGATCCAGTTTCATCCCGATCCTGCAGGCCAGGCCAAGGGACCCCACTGGTGCATGAATTCACCAGTTACTAGTTACTAGTATACGTGTGTATATATGTATAATATATATACATATACATATATATATGTGTGTGTGTGTATTAACATATATATATGTCAATATAGAAACTTAAAATTACATTGTCACAAATTTTTCTGTAAATTGGTATACTACTTACAGACAGATACAATCTAGGACAGAATGTATATAACATGCAGGAATTGGCATCTTCATAAGCTGAGGCCCCAGCAGTATGTTTCTGATTTTAAAATTTTAAAATTTTTATTTTTTAATAATTTCAGAGAGGAAGGGAGAGTGATAGAAACATCAATGATGAAAGAGAATCATTGACCAGCTGCCTCCTGCCCACTCCCCGCTGGGAATTGAGCCCACAATTGGAGCATTGCCCTTAACTGGAATTGGCCTGCAGACTGACCCTCCAGTCTGCAGGCTGATGCTCTATCCACTGAGAAAAACCAGCTAGGGCAGTATGTTTCTGTTTAAGTAACAAAACCTTAACATCTGGTGATCTTTGGGAATGCTGTATGAACTTTTTGGCCTGTGTGGCTCAGTTGCTTGGGCTTTATCCTGTATACTGGAAGGTTGCTGGTTTGATTCCCAGTTAGGGCACATTCCTAGATCCCTGGTAAGGGGCATGCAAGATGCAGCTGATAGGTGTTGTGCTCTCACATCAAAGTTTCTTTTTCTTCCTCTCCCTTCCTCTCTCTCTAAATATCAATTTTAAAAAAATTTTAGAAAGAAAAAAAAGAACTTTTTATCTCTAAAAGTATATAACTTAAAGGTTGATGGTGTCCGCAGGAAACATACAAGATTTGTGTTTGCGCATACAAGTACTCTTTGGGATCATCTCAGCAAAGAAGGGTATTTCTATGCCTTTAAAGGGGGAAGGCACAAAGGCCTGGAGCATCAGAATGAAGGTGGCATCAGCATTCTGAACAGGTATAGAAAGCAATTCATAACCAAGGCCATGTTGTGGATTCCAGGCTGGGTTCCGCACATCCTCAATGTGGGTATCATGTCTGTTCCAGGGCCTGATGCCACCAGTCCTGGTCCAGACTCCCCTGGGTTTCCTCCATAATCACAGGAGTCTCAGAATTTGCTCATCTGCTGCTCTTCGTGCCAACTTCTACCAGCAGATGCTGCAGTGCCAGCATCTCAGTGTAAAATGTGAATACATATCTCCACAGAACACCATCTAAATTTGAACCTGGTAAATCCAAAAATTGGAAGAGCGCACTACTGTGTAAGCAGTAAAAGGAAGTCGGAAGAACTAGTGAGAAAGCTCAGAATAGGGTGGCTCCTACGGGGAAAAGGCTAATATTTATCATTCCAAGTTCTGTGCAAGGTGTTTTGTATGCATTACTGTATCTTATAAAAAACATAGCAACCTACTTTTTACAGATGAATAAACCATACCTCAGAGAAGGTGAGGAACATGTCAGCTAGTTGCTGACGAAACACTGGTTTGAACTAAAGTCTGTCTTACTAGTACCTTCTAATCTTCCTGCTACCATATTTACCCTGCCAGGAATGGGTGAGGATTTACATAGCATTGGATTGCTTCCAAAATGAGCTGGTGTGGTTCAGCCAGGCTCCAAAGACGTGGAGATATGCATGGTGAGAAGATTCTTGGTGAACTATTGCAAATTTTCCAAATGGCTTCCGAGGCTCTAAGGACATCACTCCTCAGCTACTTCATATGCAAATTGCTTTGTGTTCATTAACAGATCTTTAAATATTTGAACCTCCTATAAAAATTACCAAATTCAGAGGAAAAGAAAAATTAATCCCTGCTGTTTTTAATCTTACCTAACAATAGACAAACATGTGAATTGACCATACCTCTGCTATGCCCATAGGCAATCAGAGTGAGTATGCAAATGAACCAAAAAAGATGGTGGTTAATTTGCATATATAGGCACCATTGCTTGTGTCCCAGGAACATCCTGGCACCTGGGTCACTGTGAGGTAAGCCATCAGAGCTGAGGGAGCAGGGGCAGAGCCAGTGATCTGAGGGGGATGAGGTTCCCCTGCCCAGACCATAGCCTCAGCAGGCCTGGGCAGGGGTGGAGCCAGCAATCACATGGGGGTGGAGATCCTTTGGCAAAGGCCGAAAGCCTCTGTAAGCTGTCAGTAGGACATCCCCTGAGGGCTTTCAGTATGTGAGAGGGGGCAGGTTGGGCTGAGGGACCACCCAACGCCAGTGCACAAATTTTGTGCATCGGGCCCCTAGTAGTTTATAAAACTCAGTGTGCCCTGGACCTCCAGTCTCTTCTAAGCATTCGGTCCCAAGGTGATCCTTGCATGTAATTTCCTACATTTTTCTGTCATTCAACCCTGTTAATCTGGCTAGGGTGGATTGCATCAGGAGTCTAAGAAGAGTAGTGATGGGTCTATTTTAAGGGCCAGTTTAAGGAGTAATTTGGCACAAGAGTAACCAGTGGGTGTGCTCTGACAATGCCTCATCAGAGTCTCTGTCTTGAGGAATTTGAGTTGTAAGAGAGAGAGAGAGAGAGAGAGAGAGAGAGAGAGAGAGAGAGAGGAGAAAGTAAGGCAGTCATGAAAATAGAGTTATTAATGTGGTAAAAATTTAGAGACGTATAGGCAGATTCTTCCAATAATATGCCAAAATAAATGACAAAGTCAACAACAGCGTTGTTCAGTTCCTGGAATTTTGTCATTGGCAGTATAACGCCAGCTACTCTTTGCTGAGTTTTCTTGTGCCAGGCGCAGTGCTAAGCTTTGGCACATAGCTCAAATATATCACAGTCACTAAGAGCTGTCCTGGTACCTGAATGGTGATGAACATCATTTTCATTGATGGGAGGCCTGACTTTGGTATTACTAACACACATACTTGTGCTTGCTGACTTCCCGGGCATCCTGACAAGTCTCCATCATCTGGAGCTAAGAAGCATATGTTCACTCTTAAACCTGGAATCTCCTAATACTGGAAATTGATAATCAAAAGAAAAGTAACCAAAGCATGTGATGCTTAATTGGTTGTTACCACTGCTCCCTATATCAGCAATGAATTGGTTAAATCCTTCACTGTTTCAAGAAGTCACCATCTGTTCTTTAGTCTTTAATTGATGTAAAAAGATGTTTCAAGAAATATCCACCGGGAAACAATTCTGGTGTTCACAAAAACTGGCTGGCAGATTAGTAAGTCAGCCAAGCAGTTGGTGCCAGGGCAAGTCAGCAATGTGGGCAGCTGTGGCCCTACCTGGGCAAGGTGGCCATTCCCTCACCACATGAATCACAGAGCTGCCAATGCCACTCAAGTCTTTGCATCAAGAGTTTATTCTGGAGACAGGACTTGGGAGCTGGAAAATGAAGGTGCCTGAGGCACAATATATCTTTCAACTTTAGCAGTATATAGAGGGCATGAACAAGGGACCAATAAAGATAAGGCAGGACATAGTGAGTGAGACAGGAAATATTGAGTAAAAATATAAAAATATCCAAGATCAAGTTCTTCGAAAAAAACTATACAGTTTTTTTAATCAAATGCAAGTCTATTTAACAGCAAAGATAAGATTATACAAACCTTTAACATTAAAAAATTTAGTTAACTAATAAAGAATATGCCCTTAATGTCATAAAGAATACACAAAAACTCATAAAATGAAGGAAAAAATTAGATCCTTAGAACTATGGCATATTGCAGAGAATATTCTGTAAAGTTAATTTAAATTTTATAGTTCAAGCCTATATTTAGAAATCAAAATGTTAATTATTTATGTGGCTTTATATATACACACTAGAGGCCTGGTGCATGAAATTTGTGCACTGGGGAAGGTGTCCCTCAGCCCCGCCTGCACCCTCTCCAATCTGGGACCCCTCTCGAGATGTTTGACTGCAGACATCCCTCTCACAATCTGGGACCGCTGGCTCCTAACGGCTTACCTGGCTGCCTGATTGCCCCCTAACTGCTCCCTTGCCGGCCTGATAGACACCTAACTGTTCCTCTGCCAGTCTGATTGCTCCTAACCACACTCCCCTGCTGGCTTGATCACCCCCAAGGCTTTTATTAGTATAGATATGACCCTTCACAGAAAATTTTACTAACCCTGCTTTACAATAAGGGCCTGACAATTGAATCATTAGGACTGGACACCGAGACTTCCTTTCTTTGAATAGTGGAGGAAATAATTATCTTGTCTTTAAGTTGCCTTGAAATTAAAATGAGATAATGACTTAGAAAAGTATAAAAGCACCATATACAGACAACTGTGTTTTTCATGTACTGAAAAGATAATGAAATGGTAAAATGAAAAACACTATTTTTATTCGCCCCTTCCTTCATTTACAGCCTTTATTTAAACTTTGAAATTTATAAAAATTTCATTCCAATTTTCATTTCTTTACATTCAATATTATTTTGTATTTGTTTCAGGTTTTATATTAGTTACAGAATAGTGGTTAGACAATCATATACTTTACAAAATGTATTCTGATATTTCCAGTACCCACCTGGCATCATACCATCATTGCAACACTATTGACTATATTTCCTATTTAAGTGACAATGGGTTTACAGGGTCCTTCCAGTCTTTCTTTTGTGTTGTTCACCTTTCCCTTTCTTTCTCACTTCTTCCCTCATTTTCCTTGTATAGTATCTCAATTGGCCATCAAAGCCCAGTGAAGGCACTGGAACATGCTTAATCCATTTTACAGACCAGGAAACAGGCCAATTCCAGTTGGCTGTGGAAATTAACTCAGTGCATAGGGAACCCTCAGAGCCATGCTCTCTGCCTAAGGGGCAGCTGCCTGGCAAAGAGAACAAACCTTCCCGTCAGGCTTCAGAGCCTCTTTCTCAAGCACCTCTTCATTGGGGATGCTCCATATTCTTTCCTCTCCCTGGTCTCCTGCTCCCATTCTTTACTGCACTCCCTTTCTCTGGAGCAGGTGGAAGGCTGTACACTCAACACCTAAGCATGGGGTATGGTGTCATGGGCTTGCTTTTGGGTCAAGGCAGAAGCAGGAGTCACCGCCTCTGGAGTGTGAAGGCACCTGGGCGAAGCAAGTTAGCACTGGGAGCTTCTCTGAATCACAACAGTCTGGTACCCTGCAGTGCAGCACCCCTCCACTGAGGTGGCACTGCCCCTCAACCCCCACCTCAGGGCTATGGGTCCTCACCCCTCTGTCCAGGAGTCCTTCCATGCCCTTTGATCCCTGGCCTGGCCGACCAGCATCTTGGGGCCACTGCAGAACCTCTATCTCTTTGCAGGTGAGAATCTGTGGCCAGAGGCCTGGACTGGGTCTCAGCAAGCCCATGCCTGCGATGTTCCCAGGGCTCCACTGGAGTGGCTGAGCGGCCCATATGGGCCTCCCCAGGGCAGCTATGTCCCCAGGACCCCACGGGAGTGGTTAGGCGGGCCCAACCACATCTTTCTGGGGCAGCCATGTTCCCAGGGTTCCACTCCCAGGATCCCAGGGAGTGGCTGAGCAGCCCAAATGTGCCTCTCCAGGGCGGTGATGTTCCCAGGGCCCCATGGAAGAGGCTAGGCAGGCTTCTGCCCCTCCCAGGACCTGCTATGGACCCGAACCCCTTTAGTGGGATCTGGCAGTGCCCACCCTGCCTCCCTGGGCCCAATGAACTGATACTGTGTGGACGGTGTCTGGCACTGCCCTCCTGGCCTCCTCCACCTCAGATGGACCTGGACACCCAGGAGCGGGCCAGCCCGCCCCAACTGTGTATGCAAATTAACCCCCATCTTTGGTAGGTTAATTTGATTACTCACTCTGATTGGCTGTGGGCATAGCAGAGGTACTCACTCTGATTGGCTGTGGGCATAGCAGAGGTATGGTCAATTTATATTTTTGTCTATTATTTGGTAATATTTCTATAATATTTTGTATATATTTATGTATTTTTATTTTTTGTCATTTTTTATTCTTTAAAGTATTACAAATAGCAGTACATATATTTTCCTTTTTTCCGCCCATTGTCCTCCCACCAGCCTCCCCTCACCCCCAGCACATATCCTCACCTGCCCCCTGCCCCAGTGTCTTGTATCCATTGGGTACTCCTACATGCATGCACACAAGTCCTTTGGTTGATCTCTTACAGCTCCCACCCTCCCCAGCCTTCCCCCCATAGTTTGACAGTCTGTTCAATGCTTCTCTGCCTCTATATCAATCTTTTCCCCCTGTTTCTTTTCTTTAAAAAGATCTTGCATCGCATATTGGAAATAAATGTATAAGAACAAAAAATGTTTGAGCTTCAGTTTCAATGTCCAACTGTTCTGAGTCCCAGTTTCAATGTCATATAGTTCTTTATGTGTACATGTCAGCAATGGTATCTGGATGGGGACATATGGTGGCAATGCAGGTTCCACACTCTCTGGTTTGGACCTGGGCCACCTGCAGTGATGCACAACTTCTGACTGCTAGCATGGCAAGGTGTCGTCAGTGTCTTCCATCTCTGGACTGTCTTCATGGTTGGAACTGACCTGTCAGTTCCTCATTGTTGCAGGATCCCATATGGTCTTGGAGTTGTTTTCTGAAAATATGCAAACATATTCTCAACCAAAAGTTAATAAAGGAATCTTTTCTTTAAATTAGACTTGGGATTCTTTTTATTTTTCCCAAATGATTTTCCTTTGGCTATTTTGACATCATGTGTATTTTTCATAGGTGTCCTGCTGTTGGCATTACAAATGGAAGTTACTTTTCTGAAGTAAGAATTTTCTAGATGTAATTTACTTACAGGATATTTTTCATTACATGATATTACCCCACTATCCCTCCCCCTTTTTTAATGGGAGCTTTTGGAAATTTTATATTGCAGTCTTGGTAACTTTAAATTTTAATTTTTGTACACAAATATGACTGCTTTAGGTTCTTTGGATTTTACAAAGAGATGAACTACTAATAGAAATTTTAGTTAAAATTTTAGGCACAGCTTTTTGTCCAGTACACTTAAATTTTCTTGAGTATTCACTTATTTCAATTGGCCAATTTAAATTAATCTGAAAACTTGATTACTATTTTACTGTCAATTTTAATACTCAAGCAAAAAATCTTAGTTTACCCTGTAAATATTAGTGGTAAGGATTATTTGCTTTTTTGAGTAGGCCCTGAACATTCCTGGTACTAGACTTAATTTAGATATAGGGCAGCTGTTGCTGGTCGAGTTTCTGTCTGTTACCTGGGTCCCGATCTGAGCTGTGCATGAGAGGCAAAGCAGCCATGGGGGCAGGAGACCTCACGCAGAAGGGGTGAGAGTTCAGACCCCTACAAGATTAGTGACTGAGGGTCTGTGCCCCACCTCTGTTGACCTTTTAATTCTCTCCTGTTGGCCCCTCTGTGACTGTGCCTGTCTTTGGTTGTTCCTCCCCTGAGGAGTCTTACCTGTCTCTGGCTAACCAGCCATCCTCTGGGGCCAAACAGGGTGATAGGGTGATGTGAGGTTCAGTTCTGTCTCTTTGATAGGCTATGCCCCCATGGCCTCCATGCCTAACATCTGCCTTGGGAACCCCACACTGCTGGCAGGGTCCCTATACTGATCACATATCTTGGGGGACCCAGGTTTCTTCTCCAGGGAGGGCCCAGCTCACACCATTGGGTGAGAGACAGATCCATAGTGCCAGCCTCCCGGAGGCTTCAACCACAGCTTAAATTGAAAGCTTAGGCAAGAGCTGTGTGCACTTGGATTGTGAGAAGAGGGTCCCTCTTGGCTGAAAGGGCAAGAGGGGCCAATACAGAATGCTCGAGTGCCTTCCCAGTGCCTTAATTCCTTCTGAAAGGGATTAATTCCTTTCCTATCATTTTTAAAATACCAATGAAATGTTATGCTTTATAACCTGATCATATAAATATGAAAGATGGTCATTGAATATAAAAGCAGAATGTAAAATATATAATATAATTCCTATTAAATATATATATACAACATTTTAATAGGAATTAAATTATATCCTATCTAATGAAAGAGTAATATGCAAATTTGACTATACCTTTGCTACACCCACAAACCACGCCTACAGCTATGCCCACCAGCCAATCAGGAGCAGATTATGCAAATAAACCCCAACCAAGATGGCTGCCACCATTGAGAGCAGGAGGAAGGCTTGGGTTTCCCTGGCAACAGAGGAAGTCAAGCTTTTCACCTGCTGTTGCTAGCCTAGGCCTCCACTAAATGCTACAAAGTTTAAATTATAAAAGATATAGAAATGGTGGCAGCCACTGAGCTGGAGAGAACAGAGGCTTGGGTTTCCCTGGCAACAGAGGAATCCAAGCTTTCTGCCTGCCACCCAGCTAGGCCTCCACTCTAGGCTACAAAGTTTCAAACAGAAATGGCTGCCACCATGAAATGAGCAGAAGGCTTGGCTCCGCTCCAGGCTACAAAGTTTCAATTGTAGACATAAATTAATCCCAGATCCCAGGGCCTCCACTTAGGTTTCTGGGGGCCTGGCCAGCTTCCAAACTTCCACAGGCCCCTCGCCTCAAAGGAACCTCCTCCCTCATCTGGGGCACTCTTCAGGGCAAACCAGCTGGCCTCCACCCTTGCACCAGGCCTCTATCCTATCTAATAAAAGAGTAATTTGCAGATTGACCATCACTCCAACACACAAGAGGGCTGTGGTCAAAGATCCTGCCCCCATGTGGACACAAGATGGCCACCACAAGATGGCCAGCAGGAAAGGGCTGTTGGTAGGTTCCAGGCCCTGCAAGGGAGTGCAGTTGTGCGTGAGCAGGCCAGCAGGGGAGGGCAGTTGGGAGGGACCAGGCTCTGCAATGGAGGGCAGTTGGGGGCAATCAAGCCTGCAGGGGAGGGCAGTCAGGGGCGATCAGGCTGGCAAAGGAAGGAAGTTGGGGGCAAACAGGCTGGCAGGGGAGCAGTTAGGCATCAATTAGGCTGTCAGGGTAGTGGATAGAGGGTGATCAGGCTGGCAGATAGAAGCGGTTAGGGGCAATCAGGAAGGCAGGCAGGTGAGCAGTTTGGAGCCAGCAGTTTTGGATTGTGAGAAGGATGTCCAACTGCCTGTTTAGCTCAGTCCTACTGGGATCAGGCCTAATCGAGTAGTCGGACATATCTCGAGGAGTTCCAGATTGGAGAGGGTGTAGGCTGGGCTGAGGGACATCCCCTTCTCCCCGTGCACAAATATTGTGCACCAGGCCTCTAGTATATATATAAATGTTTGTGAGTATATATAATGGTGAGATGATAATAATGAATATTTTTATAGAATTATATATAATTTTTACAACATATGTAATGCAGAGCCCTTAGAAGATGTTTGCATCAAGGTCTGTAGACTCAGTTTCACAGCAAGAAGTGGATTGAATGGAACATGAGGTGGGTTTTAACAATATGCTTCAGTGGCAAACCGTCCTTCTTTAAAATGTACAATTCACATTTTCTCAGATTTTTAAATATACAAATGGCTTTAAAGCAGCCCCTTATCCCACCTTTAATCACATAATGGCTTCTCCTATGTAGAAATCCTACTTCTACATTTCTGTTATTTGTGCTGTTTTATTTCAGTGCATTGCTGACATGGCCTATGCATTACCTTTCATCAGGTTCCAAGGTAAAAAAATATGTACTGAATTAGATGACTAGAAAATGAAAAGCTGATGGCTTTTCTCTGGTAGAGATGCCCATTCTTCCTTCCACTTCCACTCTGTTCATGTTGTAGAAAGTTCTTCCATGTCCTCCCCATGATATTCTGCAATCACAGGAGAGCTGCTACTACAGTTATATAGCCCACCCACCTTGACTGAAATTCAGTGATCCAGGCCTGTGCCTCTGACCCAAGCTGCAACAGTTACCCAGCTGGTAACTGAGATTTATAGCCTACATAGAGATGCTGCATCTCCCCAGGTGGTTGAACTGAGAAGATACTTTGGTGCAGTTGAAAGCATCATTTTGCTTAAAGTACAAAGAGAAATGCACAGAACCAGCAGCTTAAAGCAGCTGAGAGGCCATGTAACCCCAGAAAAGAGATCCAAGGAGAAAATGCTCTTGTTCTTAAAGGGTATGTGGCAGAACAGCTGCAAGCAATGACAGATATGTCTGCCCTGGCCAGTGTACTCGGTGGTTAGAGGGTAGGTCTTCGAAATAATGGGTTTCAGGTTTGAGTCCCAGTCAAGAGCACATACCTGGGTTGCAGGTTTAATCCCAGCCACAGTTGGGGCACATGTGGGAGGCCACCAATTGATGTGTCTCTCATTGAATTTTCTCTGCCTCCCCCTCACCCTCCTTCCCTTCCACTCTGTAAAAAAAAAAAAAAAAAAATTTCTTGGGTGAGGATTAAAACAACAAAATAAATGCTATAGAAACTGTCAAGGAGATTATAAGACCAACCCTTAAAAGATTTATGGCTTAGAACTCACAGAGACTAGCTTGATTTCACCTTGCAGAACACCTAGCCTCATTATAGCTCATTGTCATAGGTAAGCAAAATAAAACCACAAACCCAGAGCCACCATTGTTGGAAATGGAAAGCCATATAAGGATGAAAAATGGCCCACTGGGGCTCTTTGGAGAAGTCTCCACCTCTTTCCCAGAAAGATCCTGGCTAGTCCTCCCCCTCATCGAATGCCTCACCTCTTGAATCAGTGAGCCTCAATAAAAGAAGTAAATCCCCACAGGGAAAGGTGCTCTATCTGTTTTGTCTCTGTCTCACTGATGCACTGATAAACTCATTTTCATTTTCAACTCTGTGTTGTCCTGCTTTGAATTCCTTCCTGAGCAAAGCCAAGAACCCACAGTAGGTTTCAGACCCTGCCACTCCTGGCATCCCTCCTTTTTGTATAAATTATGTCTTTATATTTTTATTTTAATCTCTTCTGAGTCCTAGCTGCATTTCCTAGTTTTGGTTTGTGAAAGATACAACTCTGCTTAATCAGTGCATTTCCATTGAGAGTTGCTAGACTGAACTAAGCTTCTGCAGTTGTCTCTGCCAAGGATTGGCCACTGCCCTTCCAAATCTATCTTTCTTTAAGGAGAAGGTGCCCTTCTCTTGTTTAATTTCTGCTCCTGTGCACTTGTGGGGTTAGAACTTTTAAATACATTAACTTCTTTAATAGCCAAAATAACTCTGTTAGGTGCTGTTGGCTTGTTACTTGTCATGAAAATAATGACTCATAGCCATAAAACAATAAGTAATTAGACTATGTCACATTTTTACCGAGGGGTCCAGCCAGGAATTTAGTTTAGGTGTGTTTGACTCCAAAGCCAGTGATCTCTCCTTAATGAAGTCATGTTCTTGTTCCCTAATGCAGTGACAATAATTATAAAAGGTTCACTACTTTCATCCACAAAATAACCTCCCACAGTTCTCATCTGTGAATTTGCCTGAGGTCCAGGATACTTAGAAGATTGTAGGAGTAGCTATGATAGCCTAGACTTCTTGATCCACAGGAGTTAAACTCCTTAGAATCCAATTAAAGCCTAAGGCACGTAACAGCCACCATTCGTCTCCTATGTGGCCTCAGGTGACACTGTGGAATAATTTTTAATAGACATAGACAAAGCATACATCATTTTTATGAGCCTGGTATCACAAGCTAGTAAGACTAGTTCTCTCTTCCCTGATACGTCACCTTTCACTCAATTTTATCGCTAGTACTGGGAAACTAAGCTTGTTTTCTTCAAAATGGTTCTCTTAATGAGAAGAGTATGTCTTTGGATAGGGCTGGGCTTTGAGGAACCTTGGGTAGGAATTCCCACTACACCTGAACAATTTAGACATCCAGGTGTAAAAGCAGAGCTAAGATGATGTGGGATGGGAAGACAGTGGCACTGGCAGCCTAACTCCCATAGAGCTGGTTCCCACACCATCCTCTAAGACACCTGTGTAATCTAATGTGAGGATCCCAGTTGCCTGGAACTTGGCCCAGGCTGATGCCCAACACTGAAAAGATACTCCTGAGTACCAAAGTGAGGCTCGGACCCACACTGCTAGAGCTCAGCCAGGTGGGAGAGCCTTCTGGTGTTGGAGTAGCCCATTAAAGCCGCAAGGAGCCAGAATAAAGACAGCCCTGCAGTTTCAATCACCTACTGTGGTAGTATGAGCTATTGGCTGAAGTTGCACAATGTACCATCTTCACCCATTTTATTTTCCTCTAATGACAGGCTTCCTGGTGGAGTGTCAGGTGAAAGTCTTCTATTTATTGAGAGAACCCCACCAAAGTTCCCTGCAGTTTGCTGGACCAGAGTCTGGGGTGGAAAAGAGGGTTGGATTAGGAAAGAAAAAGAACTGGGTAATGAGTCTGAAGAGGGAAAGTGTCTTCAAGGTTCGACTCCCCTTTATGCCACTCATAAGGAGATCCCACCAGAAGCAGGCATCTGAAGAAAACTTCTGCCCACAGCCTCAGATGAGGAGTCAAGGAATGAGGGTGCCTGGGCTAGGAATGGGCGACAGCCAGAGTGTCCCAGCCATTGACCACACCTCTCGGCAAAGACTGCAGTGCCTCCCATGCACCAGGAGGTCAGCTTGGCCTGGGAGGCCTGCTGCCTAAATCCTTTGTATTGCCTGGGGTCAGGCCTTGGAAAGTCACACACACATTTTTAACAGGAGCCAGACTCCTGAACCATGAGGCTCCAGGCAGACAGGGCCAAGCAGCCAGGGCTAGCACAAAAATTGAAAGTGATCTACCATCCCAGAGAAAAGTCATACAGATGGGAAGTTGAATCCTTCACAGTTCCATTTTGTCTCATTTTCTACCAATGTTAATGCGCACTTACTGTTGTCAAATTCTTTCTTCCTCAGGAGCATTTCTATAAGGGTTTTAAGCTTATTTAATTATTAGGTACTGATTTTATAAAATTTACTTTTTAAATTAATCTGTGTGGCTTATAATGTCCCTGATAATCCTACTTACTGAATTTTGATGGTTGGCATGAGGAGATAAACTGTGTATGAGGCTACAATATACTTAGGCTTCTTGTTTAAGTTCATAGTGATTGAGTTCCCACAAGGTTCAACTGGACTGCCTCTGACTGGGAGGCAATGTTCTTACAGGAGCAGATCACAGAAACTGCTGATGCAGTGATATAGAATTGTCCCCAACCTATGTTATAATATAGTAATATTAGAGGCCTGGCACACAAAATTCATGCACGAGTAGGGTCCCTAGTGGCTGCTGGCTGCAGGGAGAGGGGCTCCCTTCCCCAGGCTGCCAGCTGCCACTGCTGGCTGGGGTGGGGCCAGCCAAGGGGAGGGGCTGAGGGTGGCTGGCCCTTTCCCCTGGTCGAACTCCTGATCAAACTCTCAGTGAAACTCCTGGTCGAGAGGACAATTTGCATTTTAGGCTTTTATTATATACTAGTAGCACTGTGCATGATTAAATCGTGCTGATTCCCTAGGCCTAGCTACAATTAGGGCTATGTCCACTCCCCAGCGTCACTCCTTCACCTGCGAAGTCCCTGCCCCATGAACCTCCATGCTAACAGACCCCACCTTCAAGGCTCCTCGGCCTCTGCTACCCTTGCCCCACAATACTCTTCTGCTTCATCAGTCCTCCGAAGCTTCAAGCTCACAGCCCCAGCCCTGCTGCTGCCACCCCATGATGCTCCACACTAACAGCTCCCACCCTTCTCCTCCACCTCACCTCTGCCGCTCCATGCTGGTCACCCCCTACCCCTTGTGACACTCCTCTGCCTCACCTCTGCCACCCTGCAAAGCTCCATGCTCACCACCCCTGCCCACTTACTCTTCTCCACCTCACTGCCCCATGGAGTTCCATGCTCACTGCCAGCCCCTTGAGGTTCATCAGCCTCCACAGCCCCACCCCACCACACTGTGAGAGCTGGACTGGTCATTGGGTTGTTTGAGCCCATAACTCCCTCCCTCCCTCCTGCCACTGTGGGTGGCCAGGAGCTCACAGCTCCAGCTCCCTTAACTCCCTAGCCTGGCATCCTGTCGAGCCTACGGTCATTACTGGTTATTACAGACCCAGGGCTTTTATATGTTAGGAGGATTTCTTTACTTTGGTGTTTCTCAACATTAGAGTTTGAGATCTCTGGGAAGAGTTTTCTTTTGTTGTTTTGCTTTGCTCTGCTTTTGGTCATGTGCTAATTGCTGCAGTATCTCTAGCACCTAGAGTAGTGTTGGCACATTTTAGGTGCTCCTTTCATGTTTGCTGAATGAATAAATGAACAAGGTTGGCATGATATGAAACAATTCGATTTTCCCTCAGTATCTAAAATTCCCTTTTATAAGGACATCATAAATGAAATCGCAAATATACACTTCACATTCACATTGTGCAGCAAAATTTGAATGCAAGAGAAACAAGTTCAGATGCTTTCATATAGCAAGACATACTGTAAGAACCTAGATAAGTTATTGTAGTGACATGGCAGTCTCTGATAAAGGACTCCCCTGAGAACCCTCACTGGATGTCTCATTTATGATTACAGCTCTGCTATCCCGCAATAGGTTGGAAGGAAGGCACAGCTTTTCTCACTTTCCAGGGCTATTTTAGTTTGTTAAATCATTAATTTTATTATAAGAAAATATATTCAATGCCAACAATATTTGGGTATGATAAGAAGAAATTGTGCAATATTATTCTTGGACTTGCCTGGATCTTGGAGGCCTCACTTGACTCATATATTTCTATTTTCTTTTTATATTTGGAATTCAATAAGGTTGCAACTGAAATAACTGCAGAAGCGATGGCCCATGCTGATTTTATCTGGCACCCTCACAGGAGCTTGGAACCCTGAGCTTAGGCCCACAGACTTCCCTTTGGAAGTATCTGAAACTTAATAAAAATTGAGTCTTGGAATAGTTCCCTGTAAAAGTTATGTATTTCCTCTATCCTTTCTTCTGCCAGGGTTTCTGGAAGGCAAGTTTTAGAGTCCTGGGTAGTTCAAAGAAGCTTCCCAGTTGATTCCCTCACTTAATTGTTTTCAAAGAGTGACATTCTCATTTCTGAGGGGACATAGCAACTTCCAACAGCAGTGTAATTTTGAGTCACAGGAACATGACTACCAAAATCACTAAAAAATGTCACACAGAATTCAATATTTAATAATAGATGTTAATAACATTACAAAAAACATTTAAAGTAGTTTTCTAAATACTTGTTGTTCATATAGAGAATTGATTTTGACATGATTTTACATCTACTAGTCATGATTAATTGTAATACTTTTTATGCAGATTTTAAAAATAACTATGTATATTCAATTATGAAAATAATGAGAGGTGTATTCCTTTCTAGTTATTAAAATATTTATTTTTCTTGTCTTATTGCACCAACTATATTATCCAAGTGAATGTACATTAAATGTGGTAAAATGTATATTCTGCTTCATTTCTGAATTAAAATAATGTTCTTAACATTTCAAAATTAAGAATATTTGTTATAGGTACTTTTTGTTTTAGTAGGAATGCTGAATTTTATCAAATGCCACATTTCATTGGCAACTAATGAGATTATGCTATTTTTCATTGATCCTATTAATACAGTAAATTGTATTGATTTATTTTATTTTTTAATATTATTTCATTAAATTGTTTGGTCAACATGAACATATAGGTCTCAGATGTGGGTTTCTGTATTACATGATATCTATATTGCACCATGTGCCCACCTCCCAAAGACAAATTTTCTCCTGTCACCTTATATTAGGACCTTCTTTTCCCCCACCCCCTTCCCTCTGGCAACCACCACACTGCTGTTATGTTCACAAGTTTCAGTTTTATATCTCACATATGTGTGAAATCATACAGTTCTTAGCTTTTTCTGTCATGACTTCTTTCATATTAAGATGTTCTTAATATTCTCAAGGTCTATCCATATTATTGTAAATAGGCCTATTTCATCATTTCTTATGGCTGAGTAGTATTCCATAGTGTATATGTACCACATCTACTTTATCGAGGACCCTTTGGTTGTTTCCATGTCTTGGCCATGTGAATAATGCTGCAATGAACATAGGGGTGAATATATCTTTACGTATCAATGTTTCTGAGTTTTGGGGGTATATACCCAGTAGAGGGATTGCTGGGTCATATGGTAGTTCTATTTTCAGTTTTTTGAGGAATTGCCAAGGTGCTTTCCATAATGGTTGTACCAATCTGCATTCCCACCAGCAGTAAATGAGGGTTCCCTTTTTTCTACAACCTTTCCAACACTTGTTATTATTTATCTTGTTGATAATGGGCATTCTAACAAGTGTGAGGTGGTATCTCACTGTAGTTTTTATTTGCATTTCTCTAATTGCCAGTGAATATGAACCTTTTCATATATCATTGGCTTTTCATGTGTCTTCTTGGGAGATGTGTATTTTCAGGTCCTCTGCCCATTTTTTTATCGGGTTATTTGTTTGGTGTTGAGTTTTATGAGTTCTTTATATAGTTTGGAAATTAAATATTTGTAGGAGCTATTGTTTGTAAATATCTCTCATCTGGTTGACTGCTTCTTTATTTTGTTGTCAGTTTCTTTTCTGTGCAAAACCTTTTTACTTTGATATAGTTCCATTTGTTTATTTTTGCCTTTACTTCTTTTGCCTTTGAAGTCAAGTTCTTAAATTTTCTCTATGACCAAGATCCATAAGTTTGGTACCTATATTTTCTTCTATGTAGCTTATTGTTTCAAGTACTATATATAGGTCTTTGATCCGTTTTGGATTAATTTTTGTACATGAAGACAAACTGTAATCCAATTTCATTCATTTTCATGTGGCTTTCCAGTTTTCCCAGCACCATTTACTGAAGAGACTATCTTTACTCCATTGTGTGTTTCTGGCTCCTTTGTCAAAAGTTATCTGTCCATGTGATTTTAGAGTTTGGCTCTCTATTCTGTTCCATTGGTCTGTGTGTCTGTTTCTCTGCCAGTACCATGCTGTTTTGATTATCATAGTTCTGTAGTATAATTTGAAGCCAGGTAGCATGATTCCAGGTAGCAGCTTTGTTCTTTTTTCTCAGGGTTGCCTTGGCTATTCAGGGTCTTTTGTGGTTCCTTACTAATCTGATGATTTCTTTTTCTATTTATTTAAAAAATGACATTGGGTTTGGATGGGGATTATATTAAATATTTATATCTGCTAATTGTTCTAATCCATGAACATGAAATATTTTAAAATCAATAAAACAAAAATTTTGGTTCTTTGAAAAGATTAATAAAATTGACAAACCCCTAGCAAAACTCACTAAGAATAAGAGAGAAAAGACCCTTATAAGCAAAATCAGAAATAAGACAGAAGTAACCACAGACATCACAGATATTCAAAGGATCATACTAGCATATTATAAAAGACCATATACCACCAAATTCAACAGATAGGGGAAATGGATAATTTCCTAGAAATATATAGCTTTCCTAGACTAAATTAGAAGAATTTGAAAATCTAAATAGACTGATCAGCTGTGAAGAAAACTGAAATAATTCCCAAACAGTACATCCATAAAATAATACACATCACAATCAAGTGGGGTTCATTCCAGGGGTACAAGGATGGTCTAACATATGCAGATCAATCAAAGTAATGCAATGCATTAACAAAATGATAAAAATAATATGATCTTATCAATAGATGCAGAAAAAGCATTTCAAAAGATATAATATCCATTTATGATTAAGACACCCAATAAAATAGGAATAGAAGAAAAGTACTTCAACATAATAATGGCCATATATGATAAATCCTGAGCAAATATCATACCCAATGGTGAAAATGTGAAAGCTTTTCCTTTAAAATTAGGAACAAGACAAAGATGTCCACTCTCACTACTCTTATTCAACATAGTGCTGGAAGTCCTATCCAGAACAATAAGGCCAGAAAAAGAAATAAAAGGCATCCAAATAGGGAAGAAAGAAATCAAACTTTCACTTTTTGTGGATGACTTTTATATATGACTATGTATATAGAAAAACCTAAAGTCCCCACCAAAAATATATTAGAAACAATAAACAAATACAGTCAAGTTGCAGGATACAAAATCAATGATTTATTGTAAAATGTTAAACCAGTTTTATTTTAATGGAGTCAATCCATTTAGTTGTCACATATTACCCTATAAATATAATTTATAGTTGATGTGATAATGTTTTTATGTGATATTTACATATACTCTAGAATGAGATATCCGGGAGACCTGGAAGCTGCTGGTCTCCAGAGAAACCAGCCATGTGATTAGAGGGTTGGATGGAGTTTACAGCACCACTTCTGAAAGTTGATTCTAATCACTAATGTCCATGATTTAATCAAGCCCGTTTATGTATTGAACCCGCCACAAAAAAAGAGAGAATACAGGATGGGATCAGGGGGCTTCTGGGCTGGTAGACACATCCAGATGCAAGGAGGGTGTTGCACCTAGAAAGAGCTTGTAGACTGCACTTCTCTCTCCCAATGCCTTGCCATATACCTATCTTCCATTTGGCTATTGTACCCTTAACACAGGAGAGGGGCATGAGAACTATATAAATTAATTAACATCAAATGAAGTCAGTCAGAGGCCTGTTCTGTGCTGCCTGACACAGAACTCAGCTGATTAGAGATTCAAGCAGACCATGAGGTGCCTCTGGACAAAGAAAATTCCTGTGAAGATCCTGTACTTGATCGTTTGCTCACACCATAAAAGAAAAACAGACCACAAAATACACCTTGTAAAGATTAAAGTTAATCCCAATGTATTTTTCCACTCTCCTTTTCCCTATACCAACAATTTTCCATAGAAACTACAAACAGACACAAGCTCAACCTCTAAAGATGGTTGAGTCTCTCTTCTCTTGTGAGGAGAGTCCACTACTCTGTGGAGTGGCTTTTCTCACTTATCCTCTCTACTCAATAAACTTGCTTCCAGTTTAATGTCTACTCCGGCTCATCATAAATTCTCTCTTGTTCAAAGTCAAGAACTCTTTTGGCTTGGAACTCCAGTCTTCCTTAGGGATTTGCCCCTTCAGCATTATTCTTTATAATAAACTGAATAGCATATTTTATAATAAATTGAGTTGCATTTTTTAAAATATATTTTCATTGATTTTTATAGAGAGGAAGGGAGAGAGATAGAAAGTCAGAAACATCGATGAGAGAGAAACATCAATCACCTGCCTCTTGCACACCCCCTACTGGGGATGTGCCCTCAGCCAAGGTGCATGCCCTTGCCTGGAATCAAACCCGGGATCTTTCAGTCCGCAGGCCGAAGCTCTATCCACTGAGCCAAACTGGTTTCAGCAGAGTTGCATTCTTTATGATAATAATAATAATAATAATAAGCAAAACACTTCCCTGAGTTCTGTGAGTTGTTCTAGTAAATTATCAAATCTGAGAGGGTGCAGATGTGAGAACCCCTGAATTTGTGGCCTGCCAGGCATAAATGTGGGTAGCTTGGGCATCTATTTGCAGCTGTTGTCTGAATTAGGGACAATCTTGTGGATCTGAACCCTTAACTCAGGAGGTTGGCCTCACTCTCAATAGTGTAATAGTTAAATTGTCAAACATTCAAGTTGGTATAGGAGAACCAGAGAATTTGTTAGGTAAGAAAAAGAACCTTCAAATAACTGCTAAATATTTTCTAAACATATGGCTGAGTCAAATTTACTTTGCCACCGCTCATCTTCTTAGCTTTAATTAAATTTAGAATGTTTTGTTGATGCTGAGTTGAGAAGTAAGGGACCTCAGAAAGGCTAATCGACCTCAGTTAAATTACCCAACCTTCTAGAAACTCAGTTTCCTCTATTGTCACATATGGTTTTCCTTAATAGTGTAAAATTGATGAGTTCTAATGATGGCAAAATGAGAATCCAAATATAAATCTTCTGAAATATTTAGTAGATATTAAAATACCTCTCTTTCTCCATTGCGAAAAAAGTCATTCTTGTTAGTGGATGAACTGATGGCCACAGGATATAATTTAAATAGTAATTTCTTAAATGTTTTCTATATCTGCATTGCATAATCAATTACTTATTAAAGTAAATAGATGTATTCACACATATTTCACCACTTTAGAAAATACAAGATTCTACTTGTAAGTTCTTCCTGGAAGGATAAAAAAGCTAAGTATATCTGACCTTAAATATTTGGGTTTTTTCTTTTATTATTAAAACATTGTAAAAGAGTCATGAAAACATTACAATGATGCAAGTAAGGAAGTTTTTAAATTTGGACAAAGGGTTTTGGAAGAATGAAGGTAGTGGAGAAAGAACTTCCATAAGGCTGAAATAACAATAGTGGTTAACATTCTAAAAACTTACCTTGTATTTTTCAGACTTTAATTTTAGAAATGAAATGCACTTTGTATGACATATTGGACACCAAGGGGCAATAGCTATCTATTTGGAGTTACTATGAGTGTCGAACACTTGTTCTGTAAAGATGTCCTTATAGATAGTTCCCATTTTAAACCCTAGAGATCCTTATAAAAATAAAACAATCATAGTAACTATGTTGAACGCTCTATCCAAAGACCTAACTTCCACAACGGATTATTGTATATCCTTACACTGGATCAGAAAAAAACTGCTAAGATATTTTTACCATGTTAACTGATTGAAAAAAAATAACAGAATTTGTGATAAAAAAAAACACGTTTGTAGCTTACAAAGACTGAAATATTTACTATCCAGTTCCTTTATAGAAAAGTTTGCTAATCCCTATTTCAGAACATTACATGTATTAAAAATGTTTCAAAAACTATTCTCATTTGCAATACAAAAGTTTTTCTGTCTTTATATTTTTATATGACAATATAAATTGGCCATAGTTCAAATAAAGTAAGGGAATCATAGATTCCTATTTTTATATCATCTTGCATAACAATAATGTTTGAAACTCAAAAGTAGTTTGGCACCGTTCACACTATACTAGACCTACTGACTAAGTCTGTTCTCTAAACTGTGTTTTGAGATTTGTTCTCTGTGTGATACATTGCACTCTGCCATATAAACCTACCACATTGCATTTATTTTTTAAGATTATTAAGAAGCAACAGCTGCTTATGCATGGGTTTTAGGATATGTACATTTTCAATTTTAAGATGATCACTAAATTGTTCAAAATTGGAATAGTTCTACAGTCTCAAAATTAAGCATGAAGTTTATTGTAGATTTTTGGTAGTCATAATAATGTGAAGGAAACTTTATTACACTTTTTCTATCCATGTTGAGACAGTTATATATTTTTTTATTTTTAAATTAAGCTAATTTATTATTAAGATGTATTATATGTTTATTCATTTTAAAGTTAAATAATCCTTTCATATCTTTAATAAGTCAAAATTGGCCATGAAATCCCAACACAAACAAACCTCTAATTCTATGGGTCTTATTTTATTTTCTAGGCCATAAAATTCCTTATATGTGCTAAGGATTTCATCTACTAGTCACAATGTTTATACATTTTTTTGCTTTGTGTTAATAACAAGGGCATAATTGTCATTTTGAATACATATTTAAATTTGGGTCTGATTACATGTCAATGAGATATTTCTTGAGAACATGGTTTTTATTTTATACTGTCTGTCACTGCAGATATCTATATTTCATTTGTTTTCTTCTTCTCTATCTTAGATTTACCTATTTATTTCAGTATGTTTCCCAAAGTGAAGCTGGATCTATATTTTACATAATCAATTTAGCTATGGGTCATGGATCCTAGTGAAATCTAAACTCAATAAATCCTTTATAAATGTTCCTAAAATTAAATGAGTTTATTCTGTGCATGAGGATACTTAATCTTTACACTAGTCCTTTAGATTATGTTACATTATCATTCCCCTTTTACTGATATGACAGCTGAATGTCCAATAATCTATGGCATCAGTAAGTAATATTATCGCTCTGGGTCCATTTCTATAACCAGTCACAGCCATCACTGTTGTAACAAGCTGGACCTGAATGCTACAGTGGCTTAGTGGCAAGAGAGGGCTGTTGCCTGGACAATAAGGACCAGTGGTCCCTACACTACAGTTGGATCTCTTTGTGTGTGAGGCTGTTGTCTGGGTGGTAACCATTATTCTTCATGTACTTAGTTTGACCTCTCTTCCTTACCCATGGGGCATCCTGGATGTCGAGGAGAGGAGAGGAGAGGAGAGGAGAGGAGAGGAGAGGAGAGGAGAGGAGAGGAGAGGAGAGGAGAGGAGAGGAGAGGAGAGGAGAGGATTCATACAGGACCTGTTTAAGCATATTTTTCTGCTGATAGAAACGATGCAGTAGCAAGGCAGAAAGTGGAAATTTATTAGATAGATGGGACAATTGCAGGAGCAATGGGCTTGAGCATGGGAGAGAAGCTGGCCTTGGATGTGAGCCATGTAGATCAGCAGGACTGAGATTTTAACAGGTGAGTGAGTTTTTCTGAGGAAAATTTATATTGGGAATTTTTATAGTAAAGAAGCATAGTTTCCTGAAAAAGACGAAGAAAAAGTAGTGTTATGTCCTTTATTATAAGAAAAAAGATTATGAGGTTGGTAGCATAAAATTTGGAATGTCTGATAACATTGAAATATTTTTTATTTGAAGTGCTAGACTCAGAAAATTTGAAAAATAAGAGATAGCGTGGGGCTTACCCAAATTCTAGATTCTCGAAATGACATATTAATTAGTGATGGCAAGGCTCAGGAAACAACTGTGGGACATGGTGGCTGAAGGGTGATGTAGAAACAATACAGATGATTGCAGCTGAGAAGTTCAAGAGTCTATACAGCCTGATTTCAGATAGTTGTTTTTTTTCCTCTGTTAAGACTACTCCATCATTCCAATTGTTCAGGCTGAAATAATTGGTGTCACCATTTTCTCTTTTTTATTGCACACATAGGGAGAATAAATACATCATCCCATCAATAAATCCCGTCTTTTTTATCTTTAAAGAATATCTTAATTTCTACCACTTGTTTCCATCATAGTCAAAACCACCATTATCTCCTGCCTAAATTCTTTCATAAGCCAATAGTAGATTTCTCCGTTTTTGCCTTTTATCACTTTCCATCTACTATCAACATTGAAATAAAGGTGAACCTGCTAAAACAGTAATTCAAATCAGATCATCTTGTGTTTCAAGCTCTCAAATGGCTCTTCACCTATTTTAGGAAAAAAAGAAGCCAAAATCTTACTTTGTGTATCAATTAATTATTGTAACAATAATGGTGTGCACAAACAATGCCAAATATCAATAGCTTAAAACTAACTATGCTTATGGTTGTAGGATGGTCGCTGGTGGTCCAGGCTCAAATGCACTTGGCTCAAGCTACAGATTGGGCCCAGTTCTATTTCATATCCTCCTTGTCTTTGGTCAGTGCATGCACATTGAGAAACCAAAATCAATGTACAGGAAGTACAATATAACAATTTGAAGCAAATCCAACTGTATCTGTTCAGATCCCCTAAAAAACAGATGCTATAAAAGAATGGAGGTCTATAGGTAGTAAGAACTTTCAGTACACACTTGCAATGTAGGTCTGATAAACTGTAAATGGAGAGGAGGAAGGCAGAATAAATACATAGGGAGAATCTTAAATTGCAGAGCAGTTCTAAGAAAGTTTTAGCTAAGCCAGTGTGTAACCCTGGACCTGAAGCAGGCTCCTCTGAGGGAGATCTGATTAGCATATCTACTTGGTTACAGTGCTAGTTACATTGCCAAGTCAACAAAATTGGGGAAAGGCACTATATCCTCCCAAGGAAGTAGGAAAGAGAGTATGATTGAAAAGTAATCTAATTAACAATAAGACTATCAATCTGGCCTCACTTATTCCCACTTTCCTCTCATTGATTCTCTTCTAACCCATCCTTCTTCATTTTTGCCACAGCACACTAGGCATGCTCCTAACAGAGAAACTTTGCCCGGAATGCTTTCAGCCCAGATGTCTGAATGACATCTTCATTTCTTTCTGATGTTTATTCAAATGTCAACTTGTCAGTAAGACTTTCTCTGGTCACAATTTCAATCCCCATCAACATAAAGCACTCTCCATAAACTGCTTTCAGAGTTGAGCCTATTCCCACTTCCAAATACAGTCTAGATTGGTCAAGGAAAAATGCACATAAAGCATTATAAATTTTCATATTTTGGCACTAAAGTCTCTTAGCTGATTTAGGCTGCAGATAATCTAATTATTCTTGGAAAGTAGTACTATGAATAATTGAACAAGTATTTGCCTCCAAGAAAACACTGAATTCAGGCATTTTGAAAATAATTCAATGAAGGACAAATGCTCCAATAGTTACTTTTTTTTTAGGAAAAATGTGCAGATGAGGAAATGCAGTGCTTTTTACCTCATAGGTTCCTATGCCTCTTTGAAGATAAACTGAAAATACTAATAGGGTAGCTCTTTGATTATCAATGTCATAAAATGGTTCAGGCAAGTTCCCTGCTGCTGCACGGTGTGGTGAACAACCTCATGAGCCAACATGCCCAGGCAATAGCGCCTCGTTGTCTAACAAAACACTAATCTAGGCGGTGCCCTAACGGTGGTTTGCAGATGTGGTTAATATATACAATCAATTGGCTTTAAATGAAGATTAGCCTCCATAACTTGAGCTGAAACCAGTTGAAAGATGCTAAGGGGAAGAATGAAGTATTCTGAGACAGAAGAAATTCTGCGTGGGGACTGCAGATATTCATACATACATATATATATATGAATGACAGCGATACATATATGCATTATAATATAATTTTAAATCTTACTATCCTATATTTGTATGGTTCACATAATATTGTAATATAAATACCTCCATCCTATTGATACTGTTTCTTTCATACAATTCTGATGGTAAATGCAACAATAAAACCTTTAAGAAAAACTTCCTACAATATGCCAGGCACTATACTGGTTATTGCATACATATTATTTACAAATTTTGATGCACAAAATTTGTGCATGAGTGGGGGTGTCCCTCAGCCCAGCCTGCACTCTTTGCAGTCTGGGACCCCTCAAAGGATGTCTGACTGCCCTCTCATTTTCCAGGACTGCTGGCTCCCAACTGCTTGCATGCCTGCCTGCCCGATTGCCCCTAGCCGCTTCTGCCTGCCAGCCTGACCACTCCCCTGCCAGCCTGATTGATGCCTAACTGCTCACCTGTCAATCTTTTTGCCCCTAACTGCCCTCTCCTGCAGGCCTGGTCACCCTAACTGCCCTCCCCTGCAGGCCTGGGCCCCTCCCAACTGTTCTACCCTGCAAGCCTGGGTCTCCCCCCCAAATGCCCTTCCCTGCAGGCCCGGTCCCCCCAACTTCCCTCCTCTGCCAGCCTGTTCACTCCTTACTGCCCTCCCTCGCTGGCCTGATTGCACACAACTGTCCTCCCTTGCAGACCCGGTTCCTCCCCTGCTGGACATTTTGTGATGGCCATCTTGTGCCCACATGGGGTCAGTCATCTTTGACCACATGGGGACAGCCATCTTGTGTGTTGGAGTGATGGTCAATTTGGATATTATTCTTTTAGGATTAATCCTTTCAGACAATACATACTCTTGTTATACATAGAAATTAGTGGGAGACCATGATGCTAAGGGAAGGTATTGCAGTGTGCAGCACCATGAGTAGGGGTCATGCAGATATGAGTGTATAACCCACCAAGTTCCCATATATATTAGATATGTGTTTCAGATATCTTCAGTTGTCTGACACTGTCTCTTCTTCTCTGAAACAGGCAAGAGGTCTCTTTCTTTGGTACAAGTTCTGAAAATTAGATTAGCCTGTGAATGCCTAGTCATGAGTCAAACTAGATGGGTGTTCAGTGGGTATTCAACACATTTATATTCTTAGTATTCTAAAAATCAAGACAACATCCCTCAGCTGCTATTAGGCATCCTGCCTGTTCCCTTTAGAAAAGGCTCAGAGCTAGCCCTGTAGCTGCCGTCATCATGGGAGTAATGGCTCCTCCATCTGCAATAACCAAGGACCATCGAATGGAGAAGTTCTGTGCACTGATATCTAGAATTGCTTTAATCTCCATCTTTCTAAAGGTAGATTTATAAAGAATTTATTTAACTCTCTTGTGATTTAAGCAAATTAGGACCAAAAAGAGAAAACCTACAAAAAAAAAGACAAACAAAAAATACAAAAGATCTCTGAAAAAAATTCAGTTGGAAATTACATTGCAACATCATAAAAGTGAGGTTGAAACAAAAGAGAACAATTTATTACTATTTGATCATAAGTTCCCTTTTCCTTCCTTGCTATCCTCCAAATGCAATCCGACTTTACTTTTGAAATAGCTGGTTTCTCTCTCTCTCTCTTTTTGCTTTCATTTCTCTGAGGATTCAACAATAGCCAATAGGTTTTCACTTGTTCTCTTTCCTCCTCAACATGAAGCAATTGGATTTGCTGGTGAACGGACAGCACTTAGGAGTTAAAAAACATGCCTTCTGATGAATACTTCATTGTCTCTGAAAAAGAAAAGCAACAAGGAAATGCATGAAATTCTGTTTAGGAGGAAGAAGCAGACTAACATCTTGTGAATACTGATCTCAAAGAAAAGTGCCGCATGGCTAAAATGGCCAATCTTGCTATGCTCTAGAGTCACAGACAGCGGGTACTTGCTGTTCCTCCAAGCTTTAGTGGTTCTCCTAAGAATCCAGCCCTGCCCCTCCTCCCCTCCCACATTGGTGGGAGGAGCAAATTAGCATCATGAAGCAGGCAGCCCGGGTGCTGTGGACCCAAGTTTAAGCCAGGCTTCCAGGAACTAATTGCCTTTGTAGTATTTACAAGCTGTGTGACCTCTCTGAGCTGCTGCTCCCTCATTTATAAAAGAAAGATCACACATGGCCTGGCAGGTTGTGAGAATGAAAATAACATTGGTGAGGCATTTAGACAAAAGGTGTGGCCTGTTGTATGTACCATGTTAGCTACTTGTATTACTGAGATCACTAATTGTTTTTGTGGTCATTAATATAATGTTTGGGGATTTGGGTTCTCATGTCTGACAGACCTGATTTCAGGTCCTAGATCTAGCTCTGTGTGACTTTGCGCAAATTCTATTTTATGTTTCAGTTTTCTCATCCTATGATAATAGCAATTCTCTCATAGTATTGCTATAACAGTTTAGATATAGAGAGTTTAACACATTTAAGACTCTTACTTAGTTTTAACCCTGAAGACACACTGATGTATTATATATAATATTCACTAACATACTTGAAGAAACTGAAGCTGATAACATTTATAAGAAATCATTCTCAGCCACTCGGGTTGTAGAAGGCCTCTCTCCCCCTCCTAGCCTGAGTAGTTCCATGACAGAGCTCAAGACAATGGACTATAGAATCTGAGTCTTCTTGATTTTCTCTTTTCTCATACCACATCCAATCCACCAGCGAATTTCTCAGTTCTGTCTTCAAAATAAGTTCAGAATCTGATCATGTGAGACCACTTCCATCACTCTTTCCCACTCCAAGCCATCACCATCTCCCACCTGAACAATGCAAGAAGCCTCTGCATTGTTCCAGGTCTCCCTGCTCTGGAGTTTGCCTGGAAAGCTCATTCTCTCAAAGGAGCCAGATTTATCCTTTGAAAATAAGAATGAGGAAGTATATTAACCTTCAGTATTTTTTCAGAATAAATAGCAAAGTACTTACTGTGACCTAAAAGCCCTAATGGCCTGTCCATTGGGACCACCTGACCTTCTCTTCTGCCACCTGGATCTTCATCATTCTGTTCCAATCACACCAGTTTCCTTGTAGTTCCCCAAACATGCCAAGGGCTCCACCACCTCTGGGACTTTCCCCTGTTTCCACTGCCTTGAAAACTTTCTCCAGGTACCAGCTAGATGGGATATCTTTGCTTCAAGTGCTGCTCAAATGTCACTGGCTGCTACATATATGTAACAACACTTTCCCTCTCTGTCTTGCCTCTTTTTTTTTTTAGTAATACTTAGTACAACACGACCTCTCTTAATAAGTCAAATCCCAGAAAGGAAGCCTTTGTTTTGTTAATTTTTCATCCATAGTGCCTGTGACAGTGGCCGACACATAGTAAGTACTTATAAACGTGTATGGATGAATCTGATCATTACCTGATGCTCTGTGTGAGTATATACCCCAGGGAAAGGTTAACAATATATTTTTTCTGACCCCCCCCCCCAAAGAACCACTCAATGGAGATGGAGGCAATAAGAGCATAAACTTCTCAAGGAGATGTTCAGAAAGAGTCCTGTTCTCTCTCCAAGTAATTCAGATGTCCAGTGACTATAACCTCTCTTTCCTGGAGCCTCCCCAGGGGCAGCAGAGCAAGGTAGACCTGTCTCTCCTTAACACCTCGCTGGTTCTGGCAGTCTAATTTTAATTCTGATTA
The DNA here is from genome assembly GCA_027563665.1 of Antrozous pallidus. Classification (NCBI taxonomy): domain Eukaryota; kingdom Metazoa; phylum Chordata; class Mammalia; order Chiroptera; family Vespertilionidae; genus Antrozous; species Antrozous pallidus. The sequence continues at coordinate 70,769,609 of CM050510.1, read as the reverse complement.
AAAGAACTGGGAAGAATGAGGAAGGTGATGCATAGAAATAAGGAATTTGTAAGTCAGTTGAACGATTTCAGGTTATTCATTATAGGGTTTAAAAGATACATGAAGTAGATGGTTGCTGGTTACAGTAATTTTGATGAAGTCAAACAAAAATAGATAACCAAGTGAGTTCTTAATTTTTATTTATAAGAATTTTATAAGCAATGACATAGAAAAGAAACTATCCACCATATAAAAATTTGAATACATGAGATAGCAACATTTTATCCACCAATCAGTGTCCCTCCTATTTGCTGATCTCTTGAGTTGGATGCTGAAGCTGCATTAATCCAATATGTCATCTCAGACCATCCCCAAAGGGAGTTGCCCCAAAGCTTCTGAGAAAGGAGGGATTGAGAAATCCCTCTTATGGGTGCCAAATCTATTTTATGTATGCCAAATCTATCAAATCCCATTTGCCAGATAACTATAGTTTTGTTTTGTTGTGCATACGTGTGTGTGTGTGTGTGTGTGTGTGTGTGTGTGTGTGTGTGTGTATGTGTGTGTGTGTGTTTTCCCCTGGGATTGAATTCAGATCTATAAGCTGAAAGGATCTCAGCATTGTGCCTTCATATGAGAAAAATATTGATTTCAAGATTTACCTGAGCCTGGTTGGTATTGGTTCAGTGTCTGAGCATTGACCTATGAACCAGGAGGTCATGGTTCAATTCTCAATCAGGGCACATGCCTGGGTTTTGGGCTCGATCCCCAGAGTGGGCCATGTAGGAGGCAGCCGATCAATGATTCTCTCTCATCACTGATGTTTTACTATCTCCATCTCCCTATACCTTATGTAAAAAAAGATTTACCTTATTTAAAGTACAATATGTTTGTATTCACGTACAGAATCTAATGAACTAACAAGGAATACAGAGACAGACTCATAGATAGAAAGCAGGCTGACAGCTGTCTGGAAGGATTGAGCAAAAAAAGAAAAATGAGAGAGAAAAACTTGTGGACATGGATAACAGTGTGGCTATTGCCAGGAGTGTGAGGAGGTGGGGTGTGAGGTGAAGGAGGGTTATCAGGAGATAAATGTGTTGAAAGGAGACTTGACTTGGGGCAGTGAACACAGAATACAGTGTGCAATGATATGTTGTGGACTTGTGTATCTGAAACCTGTATAATTTTGTTAACCAGTGTCATCCCAATAAATTTTTAATTACATTACTTTATAGTAAATAAAGGTTAATATTGCCACACCTCATGTAATTAGGATTTGGGTTGGTTAGTCAGTCAAATAAGTAGAAAAAAGAAAATAAGTGAAATATTAAAAACACTGGTGAAGGAAAAGTCAATCTCCCGCCTGCACTGGTGGCTAGAAATGTCCTTAGGAATTGCCTGGGTAGTGGGTTCAATCCCAAGGTTTGTTAGATCACCTGGGGCATCTGTAAACATATGGAAGTCAGACCTTCCCTCAGAGATTCTCAGGGAATGGACAGGCCTTAGCATTTCATGGACTTGCATGGTGATTTACAGGCAGGAGATTGACTTTTCCTTCACCAGCGTTTTCCTTCACCAGCGTTTTCCTTCACCAGTGTTTTTAATATTCCATGCAGCCAAAATTCCTCCGCCCAGTCTTGGAAATTTAGAGCATTGAGTGATAGTCCAGAATCACACAAAATAAGACTATAGTCCAATTTTAATCTCCTAATTTATGATCTTTTCCCCCACTCAATGCCACCATCCCTGGATCTAACCTGAAAGTCTGATTGTGATTATATGGCCAAAATTAGGCTGCTATGACATTACCATATCCTCTAAAGTTTTGAAGAAAACCCTCTCCAAAACAAGTAATCTTGGGTAAAGCTTTTGATCACTGGGGGCTTCATCCTTAAATCAGCAAATTGCACAGGTTTTAAAAGCAAATAAAAATTAAATGAAAGTCTTACTCTCAACAACTGTATTCTAATCACAATATGGTGCCTGTTCTTTCTCCAAGTCCCTACAATGCCAAGACTGTCTGTTGTTCCTAATAGTAACTCAGTAGAAAAACTCTAGATACCGACAAGCTGACAGAGGGAATGATTCTAACTGAGGGCAGGCGTATTCTGATGGCCCTGCATGGTCCAGAGATTTTTTAAAATGCAGTTAACCATGCATTTATTTCACAACAGCAATATAAGTTTATTGTTGTTCAGAGAGAGGAAGTGAGAGGGAGAAAGAGATAAAAACATCAAAGATAAGAATCATTGATCAGCTGCCTTCTGTACGTCCCCTACTGGGGATCCAGTCCAAAACCTGGGCATGTGCCCTGGCAAGGGTCAAACCATGACCTCCTGGTTCATAGGTTGACACTCAACCTCTGAGTATACCAGTCGGGCCAGAGCTTTTATCTGCATTGGTATTTACCTACACACCCCAGAATTATTTGGGAAGCCAGATGATCCAAGTCACAATCAATCTTAAAATGTTAACTCAGAAGCAGAAATGTGCTAGTAATGAATTTGATCTTCTTGCAAAGACCTAAGCATGAGATATGGTTGGAACACTAGTCAAGGGAGCAGACAGGCAGCTCCCCACATGACTACCACCTATGACTTCTCTTATCCTATATAATAAACCCCTATTATGCAAATCGAATAAACAGCGGAAAGACCCATAGAACAACCAGTTACTATGATGTGCACTGACCACCAGGGGAAGACACTCAATCCAGAGCTCCCTCAGCCCGCAGGCCACAGCTGGTGGCAGTGTTGGCAGGGGGTGGAGCTGGAGAGCGGGAGGCGCCAGGCCAGCCAAGGTGGGTGCCAGTGGGTGCTCCCCTATCGCCCCACCAGTCACCCCACAGATCAGCCCTGAACACCAGTCAGACCTAGGGACCCTACCCATGAATGAATTTCATCCACTGGGCCTCCAGTCTTCTATGTAGCTAAACACATTTTTGTTCTTTTACTGTAGTAACAAACTTTTCTTCCCTCCACAGCCATGGTAATATAAGGGCATATGATTCCCCACCTTTATAAATGCAGTCAATTTGCATGGAATATTTATTTATAAGAATATGTTTTCATATTTATGCCAATTTAGAGTATAAGGAAATACTGTATTTTCATACTTACTCAAACATAAGAGGAAATTTTAATGGGAAGGTTGATGTTAGTTTGGCTCTACAGGAATAAACACTGAAGCCAACTAAAGTGTTACTAAAATTCATCTTTAAATATTTCAAATTTATTTTCGCTTCTTTTTGCAAATATTGATTTCAGTATTACCTTATTGTGCCTTGCCAGCACAGCCAAGAGTTCGGTTAACCTGAGCTGGGGTGGCGAGTAGGCGGGGTCTAGGTGGACCTTCTCTGCCTTGCTGAGGCCACAGAACAGAGCCAGACTGCAAACTGATGTTTTATTTTATAGTCAGGGGTAAACAAGGTAATTTACAATGTTATTGTAAATGTCACTTGTTTTGTCAGCACTTACTGCACCTCCCACAGCCGATTTGCTACCCAGGAAAGATCTAGGGAGCAGTCACAAGATCAAGCTTAATTATGCTTAGAGGGCTGTGCCAGCAGGTCAGTCCCAGGCTTAACCCTATAAATGCTCCCTACACCTCCTGAGTGAATTTCTGAACCCCAAAAGCAGTGATTACCTTGCTGTGTAGATATATGATGAGAAAAATGGACATTAAGCCCAAGCCTTGCAAGAAAACAAAATACTAGACCACTAACTTTAGGTGATAGTCGCCAGAGTCTAACAGCGTGTAGGATATGTCTTAGTAACAGGTTGTCCTGTGTGTTCTCTGTGTGGACACTGTGAGCCTGTGCCCATGTTATTGTACACAATGTATGATTTAGCAAAGCAGAAGCCAGTGTCCATATTAGCAGGTGAGAAAACAAAGACAGTGTTAGTATAGCTTCAATGTTTTCCACCTAGTAATTAACTGAGTTGGTTGTTTTAATTTTATGAAGTCATAAATTTAGCTTCTGATGAAATATTAATGAAGTGGGAAAGAATGCATTTCCTATCAAAGATCCTAATAAAATGTATCTTTAAAAAAATCATCGCTCTCCAATATTATCCACCTATCAGAACACCAATTATTCAAGCTAGAAAATAGGTCAACCACTTCACTTTACTGTGATGGTCCAGAGAACTGCATAAATTACATGAGTTACAAATATTTCATACTAAACTAATTTTGAAAACTAGTAAATGTAAACGTACGCTTACCTAACATTTTCTTAGTTTGTATAAACTTTATAATCTGCCTCATGGCTTGCTTTAATAGGTCATTTGAGAGTTGACTTTGGGCATTTCACTAAGAAGCAGAAAGGAAATTACAATTGGGTATGTATTACTTTCACCAACATCTTTATGAAGTATAACATGTAGAATGATCACTGTTGATTGTCTTTTCTCTCTGTATAGGTCTCTGCTTCTTCCTCACATTCTTGTCCTCTCCATAAATAAGCAAAGGAATCTATTCCCAAAACCACTGGTATAAATCTTCTAAGTTTCATTGTTTGCCCAAGTAGACTGATTCTGGCTCAAATAATCAATATGGTATCATAAAGAAACAGAGATGCAAATAGTGTACAGCCAGTAGGATCACAGATGTGAGTCTCAAATCCCACTTCCCCACCACAGTCACACACACACACACACACACACACACACACACACACACACGTACTGATGTACCACTTTGAGTTGTGTAAATTTGGGTTATTAATCCCTTGCTATTTTGGTGCCATATCTGAAAAAAATTAGATGAGTCATCTAATAGGCTATAGAATAATTCACATAAAGCAATTATCAGCATACTGGGCATATAATGTCTACAATAACTATTTAATCTACGTTTATTAGATGTCAAAGACCATCCTACGCATTTTCACTCTGTAGTTCATTTAACCTCAAAGCTGGAGCCAATATTTCCTTTTTACTACTGTGAGGATCTGTCCCCAGTTACAATCAATTGTAGCTATAGAGTCCAACAATAATTTTTGCATCTTTTTTCTGTCTCTGAGAAACACTATGGCAAGGTAAACTCCTGTTTATATGTGGAGATGTTAGAGACAGAGATGGGAAGCTCTGATCTTCACATACACCTGCAAAATAATTATTTATACTATTAAGAGTTGTTCTGAATTTACTGCCTATCATATAGCAAGTGCATAACAAGCATTTAATGTAGAAGGTGTACTTTTTTCATGTTCCACTGGAATAAACAAAAAAGGCCAATTGAAATATAATACAATACTTCCTTAAAACTTTGATCATAAGACACATTACTTTGGAGATGTGAGAATGTGAAAAAGAGCTATGTATCTTAGAATCAATGAAATCCTATCTAATAAAAGAATAATATACAGATTAACCATTACTCCACTATACCCACAAGCCAAGCCCACCATCCAATCAGGAGCAAGTATGCAAATCAACCCCAACCAAGATGGCTACAGCCACATAGGGAGCAAGAGGGAGGCTTGGGTTTCCCTGGCAATGGAAGAAGCCAAGCTTTCTGCACACCCAGGCTGCCCCAGGCCTCCACTCAATACTACAAAGTTTCAATTATAGAAGATAAACACCAACAAAAATGGTGGCAGCCACAGAGCTGGAGAGAGCAGGAGGCTAGGGTTGACCCCAGTAATGGAAGAAGCCAAGCTTCTGAAGCCCTGACCTGTCTTGGCCTCTGCTTAAAGCTACAATGTTTCAATTATAAAAAATAAATAAATCCCAACAGAAATGGCTGTAACCATGGAACGAGCAGGGGGCTTGGCTCTGCTCCAGGCTACAAAGTTTCAATTGTAGAACATAAATAAATCCCAGATACCTGGCCATCAGCTTGGTTCACCAGGGGGTGTGGCCAGACTGCAAACCACCACAGACCACTCACCCAAACCACCCCATACCCCAAGAGAGCCTCCTTCCAGATCTGGGACACACTTCAGGGCAAACCAACTGGCCCCCACCCATACACCAGGCCTCTATCCTATCTAATAAAAGAGTACTGTACAGAGCAGATGGGAGGGACCAGGCCTGCAAGGGAGGGCAGCTGTGGGCGATCAAGACACAAGGGAGGGCAGTTGGGAGGGAACAGGCCTGCAAGGGAGGGCAGTTGGGGTGATAAAGCCTGCAGGGGAGGGCAGTTAGGGGTGACCAGGCCTGCAGGGGAGGGCAGTTAGAGGCAAACAGACTGACAGGGAAGCAGTTAGGCGTCAAACACGCTGGCAGGAGAGTGGTTAGGGGGTGATCAGGCTGGCAGGCCAAAGCAGTTAGGTGCAATCAGGAAGGCAGGCAGGCAAGCAGTTAAGATCCAGCAGTTCTGGATTATGAGAGGGATGTCCAACTGCCCATTTGGGCAGTTCCACATCCCTCAAGATGCCCCAGATTGGAGAGGGTGCAGGCTGGGCTGAAGGACACCCCTCCCTTTGCATGAATTTTATAAAACGGGCCTCTAGTACAGTAATAATTATTAGTTTCTTCTCTTGGAAATAAAGGTCATGCCTTTCTCCCCTGAAAGAGTTGCACACATAGTTTGAAATGAATATTTAATTTATTATCTGCTAATAAATTAGATCAAATTATCCAACAAATTCTTCACTCTCTGTGGCAGTATTCTCTATCTACATCCTTACCTTGGGCTACTGGTGGGTCTTTCATCACCCTTGACATTGGGCTTGTCTATGGGATGTGAGTAGGTTAACGCAGGGGTTCTCAGCAAAGCACTAAAGTGAACTGTAGGCTGGACAATTCTTTGTTGTTGAGGAGTGATGGCTATCAGTATCCATAGAGTCTACCCAATAGAATCTAATAGCATCCCTGCCTTCTATAACATTCCAGATAATTAAAAATGTCTCCAGATTTCCTAAAATGTCCCCTGGGCAGGGGAGAAAATTGACCCTTTGGAGAACCATTGGGTCAACAAGATGTAGTGGATCTGATGGACAGAGACTTTAGATTGACTCATGATTCTGTTTTCCTTCTTGCACAAGAGTGTTCAAGCATGAGAAGACTATCCCCTGGTTTTCTCTCCCTTCACTTTGAGCTCAGAGGAACGCCCACCTCCAAGCTTGAACAGTTGGCTTTCTGAGCCCAGCCTAGATCAGCAATCCCATCACATTCATTGTCTTGGAGTTTTTCTTTCTTTGGCAATAATATATTCTCTGGCAATGTTTTCAGTAAGAACATATTCATATTTTTATCATCATTAAAAAAATTCTTATTCTGGGTTAGGAAATTATTTTCATCTGGAAGTTTGAAGATGTTACACTTATGCCATCATTTCACAGCATTCCAGAAAATTCATACAGTTTTAAAACCTTCTGGGAAGTCTGCTTCCTTCTGTTTCCCACACTGAGACTTCTGGAGGACATCTCTTTGTAGTCAGGGAGCTGAAATATCATTATGAGTTCATCTAATATGCTATAACCTTGGGTGCTATTCTACATATATTAAGCTAGACAATTTGTGTCTTTCCACAATAACCTTGAATTTCTTTATTATGGAAAATTGTCCAGTGTTACTATTTTATTTAAGCCGTTACCTTTTTTTCTTTTCTTTGTAACACTCCTATTAGTCGGTTTTGAGACATATTTTGTTTTTGGTTTACTGACTGTGGTATTTTTAATTGTCTTTTAATCTTTCTACTGAAGTAAAAATTGTATGTTTGTAATAACACTTTCTTATTACTTTTATAGTATTCTATAGTTTCTTGTTTCATAGATTTAATATATTTTATTATCTCTCTTGTGACAATATAAATCCTATCTAATAAAAGAACAATATGCAAATTTGACTGTACCTTTGCTACACCCACAAGCCAAGCCGACAGCCACGCCCACCGTCCAATCAGGAGCAGATTATGCAAATAAACCTCAACCAAGATGGCTGCTGCTACTTAGAGCAGGAGGAAGGCTTGGGTTTCCCCAGCAACAGAGGAAGCCAAGCTTTCCCCTTGCCATTACTGGCCTAGGCCTTTACTCAATGTTACAAAGTTTCAATTGCAAAAGATACAGAAATGGCGGCAGCCACTGAACTGGAGAGAACAGAGGCTTGGGTTTCCCTGCAACAGAGGAAGCCAAGTTTTCTGCCTGCCATTGCTGGCCTAGGCCTCCATTCTAGGCTACAAAGTTTCAAACAGAAATGGCTGCCGCCACGAGCGAGCAGAAGGTTTGGCTCCGCTCCAGGCTACAAAGTTTAAATTGTAGACATAGATTAATCCCAGATCCCAGGGCCTCTGCTTGGGTTGCTGGGGGGCATGGCCGGCCTGCAAACCTCCACAGGCCCCTCGCCCAGGCTGCCCCTCGCCCCAAAGGAACCCCCACCCTGATCTGGGACACTCTTCAGAGCAAACCAGCTGGCCCCCACCCATGCACCATGCCTCTATCTTATCTAATAAAAGAGTAATTTTCAGATTGACCATCACTCCAACACACAAGAAGGCTGGCTCCATGTGGTCAAAGATCCTGTCCCATGTGGATATAAGATGGCCAGCAGGGAAGGGCCATTGGGAAGTTTCAGGCCCTGCACGGGAGGGCAGTTGTGGGTGATCAAGCCTGCAGGGGAGGGCAGTTAGGAGTGACCAGGCTGGCAGAGGAGGGAAGTTGGGAGCAAACAGGTTGGTAGGGAATCAGTTAGACATCAATTAGGCTGGCAGGGTAGTGGTTAGTGGGTGATCAGGCTGGCAGGCAGAAGCAGTTAGGGGCAATCAGGGAGGCAGGCAGGGGAGCAGTTTTGAGCCAGCAGTCCTGGATTGTGAGAAGGATGTCTGATTGCCCATTTTGGCCCCTATCCTACCGGAATTGGGCCTAAACGGGCAGTCGGACATCCCTCAAGGGGTTCCACATTGGAGAGGGTGCAGACTGGGCTAAGGGAAATCCCCTGCCCCGCCCCCCGTGCACAAATTTTGTGCACTGGGCCTCTAGTAAATATATAACAGACATAGATATATACTTAAACTGCTATTGTTATACTTGTATTTTCTGCTTTCTTTGAATTGCTTTTACTTCATTTATGGCAGGATTTAAAATATTAACCCACTATATCTGCTTTTCTGAACACATTCTGCAACTCTCACAGCCATACCATATGACCAATGACTGCCTAGCATGGTTTGCTATGAAATAGTTAAATGTTTAAATGCAGCATGAGAATCATTAAGATTATGACATAAGAAAGGCTCATGAATTCAATGACAACTGCCTGTAGCATGTAAGGTACAGTGACTTTCCACTGAAAGCTAGAACAGCTCCAGTGCCCTTCCTGCCAGCCACATGGCAGAAGAAAAACAGATGGTGCTCATCTGGCCTCAGGCTGTCTTGGGAGATTACTCTCTTCACACTGAAATGGAAGACACAGTTCTTCCAGGCTGCTCAGCAGAGAGGGCAGCATTAGAGAGCACAGACAGGCTGGAGTGGCCAAAGTCTCCTCTACACCCTGAGACTCTGGCAAGCATAGACATGTGGAGAGACCAGCCTAACATGAAGGGGTGTGGGACAGTGGCATGAGAAGAGGGAGAATAAAACCAGATGAATGTCATTTGCAAGAATCAGGCCCAGGGCGGGATCACTGCAGGGTGTAGAATGTCCTTAGTGCCTGCATCTTAATAGCATTTCTAATGTTCCATATTGCAGACTGTCAGGCCTGCATAGAACCAGTTTGGAAATGGTTATTTAAGAGTCTGAAAAGTTCCCTGAGTTAACCCCATGGCAAAGTAAGGCTTCTATCTGACTGATATCTGAGACATTGCTTTTTTATTCTAGGATGATAGTAACAGCTCTGTCACAGCCTCAGACTGCAGAGAGATAAGCCAGCATTTTTATTTCAATTACCTCACACTGTCTCTTCCATTAGCAATTTAGCGGTGTTCTGAGGCCATTCAGACATCAGTAGTGAGTGAGATTTTGAGTGGTGAAGAAAACATGGATGCTTAATTATATGGTTTAACTTCCCATTCCTTTCCAAAGAGGCAGCACTTTGACATTTGCCTTGCTAGGACAATATCAGTAATATTTTCTCCAGAGACAATATTGGTAATCCCTCTGGAAAATTCTCTTGGGTTAATTTAACTCCAAAGGAGGGTATTTGCTAAACTGCTTTGGACTTAATTTTACATGTACTATCTCATTTCTGCCTTAAACCAAGTATTGGTTATGTGTTACTATTATTCTTATTTACAAAAGCAAAGACACAATGGTCAGAGGGATTGATTACACTTCATTGGACAAACATAATTAGTTGACAAAAATTGGATCTTAACAAAGCTATCTGTGGACTCCAGGGCTCCTGCAAATGTCTTCTAAAGATCAATGAGCAAAAGGCACAGATGTTTATATTTGTAAGCAAAGAAATGAGGCCTCATGTTAATTGAAAAATTCACATATTTTCTGAGATACCAAAGTGTTTGTGTTGTGCTCACTGGATCCCTCTCTGCATTTTATCTGATGGATCTTTGGCAGTAGAGAAGCACGAAGACACCGAGTAACCTATAGGTAGGAAATGACAGACTCTTTCCCAATGACAAGAGCATTTCTGCAACAGAAGGCAGTGGGGCAGGAGCACAGGGGTGCTCTGTGGCCTTATGGGCCCCTGGTGTGTTTAGCCAATTCTCTCTGCTGGCTCTTGAGCTCCCAGTGAGAATGCAAATATATCACCCTCACCAGAGTGGGAGCAGGTGGCAATGGCACAAATGAGAACATGATAGGGGTTTGAAATATAAAATTTCAGAGATAGAATGTGACACCAAGGAACGATCTGGGGACGCAGACAGGAGGATTGTCCTCTGAAATGTGAAACATTCTGAGGGCAGCAGGACTTGCCACTCATTCTAGGTTCTGACGTGGTCTCAGAACACTTAATGAATGCGCTTCATTATCCCTTTCCTCTGTGGTAGAGCAACATTCTAAACTGCTCAATCAATAGAAAGCTTTGGCTTCCTCAAGATGTCTCAGACATGGCCTAAATAGAATGACATGGAGTATTTTTATATCTTTTGTGGCCTGTTACATTATCTGACTTCTGTGACTGTTTTAGGACTTTGCCAGGGTTTGTCTCTGGGTTCTGAACAGGAGGTGAGAGGAGCAGGCTGAGCAGGAGTTATGCACTTCGCCACAGACATTAACTGAAGAATGTAGCTATTCAGAAAAGGGGGATGAAAGGGTTCCAGGCAAGGAAAATATCCAAAGACTTGCTTTGCTGTACTTTTATGGAGTAGGGATTGCTTGATGTGGGTGAATCTGTGTGGGGATGAACTAAACATACACAGCTGACTCCAGACACTTTGCCTCGTGTCTCTGGGGCCTCATTTCTTTCAGGCAGAGGGGAGATAGGACGGGAGAGACAGAGGGGGAAGGTTCCTAAACCCCAAGACTCTTCTGTTCTGTGATTACCTCCCAGGCTCTGAGGCAGGCGTGCTCTCCCCTTGTCTCCGATGTTACTGTCCTTTCACAGGAATCCCTACATGTGTATCCCCAGGGTCAGAGGCGAGTCTCAAACTCAGGTCTGATGACAGCTTGAGTGTTGTTGCTACTCAGGACTCTTTGACTTGGAAATGGCAGAAACACAACTCAAAGCACTTTAGGCTAAAGGAAATTGACTGTCTATACCAGAGATGGAAATCAGGATATATCTGGATATAATAGTATATAACTTTTACATTACATAATGTAAAAGAGTTAAACAATATCTAAGTTCAGTAGAATGCAGTTGAACTCCCAGCAGATTCTATCTGTAGCTCTCAACTTTAGGTGCACATTAAAATCTCCCAGGAATGGAAAGCATTATGCCAAGTGAAATAAAGCCAGTTGGAGAAAGACAAGCACCATATGATCTCACTCATACGTGGAATATAATGAACAAAATTAACTAAACAGCAAAATAGAGACAGACTCACAGGTAGAGAGCATGCTGACAGCTGTCAGGGATAGAACGATTGAGCAAAAAAAGAAAAAAAAGAAAAAACACATGTACACAGACAAGTATGGTGATTGTTCTGGGGAGGCAGGTGAGGGATGTGCTGGAGGGTATAAGGGGAAATAAATGGTGCTTTATTTGAGTTGGAGTGATGAACCCACAATACAGCATACAGATGACGTGTTGTGGAATTGTGCACTTGAAACCTGTATAATTTGTCAACCAGTGTCAACCCAATACATTCAGTGAAAAGGAAACAAATCTCCTGCGAAGTTTTTGAAATTCCCAATGCCCAGACCACATCCTAGTGCAATTACACCAGGATCTGTGGAGCTGAGAACAGTCCCTGGTTGTGCACAATGCCCTGAGTCTCCTGTGCAGTCTCAGGTGAGAATTGGTGACCTAAACAAACTCTAGTCAAAGACATTTCTCCTTTTACAAGAATAATTAAACCAAGAAAAAGCACCAGAATTAAAAAAGCTACTGCAGCCCCAAACTATAGCACACCTGGAAGAAATAGGAAAAAGCTAGCCAGGGGTCTTTGATTAAAAAGTTTGACTTTTATATATGCCATTCTTTTTTTAAAGTAAAGCACATGTTTTTATTGATTTTAAAGAGAGGAAGAAAGAAAGGGCAAGAGATAGAAACATGATTGGAATCATCCATCAGCTGCCTCCTGCACACCCCCTATTGGGGATCGAGCCCAAAACCTAGGCATGTGCCCGGACAGAGAATGGAACTGAGACTTTCTGGTTCTTGGGTCAATGCTCAACCACTGAGGGACACCAGCCGGGTGACATTCTTTAGAAAAATAATGCATTGTTTGCTCTGAAATACCTGTCCCAAATCAATTATGATTTTCATTCTTCACCTGATGAATAAAGATAGTAAAATATTTCAAGGTGACTTTACCTATTCACCAAACACAGAGTGTAGCAGTAGCATGAGGCCTTAGTCTGAAGAATAGTTTTCCTTCAGTTATGTGAGAACCTAATTCATTTGTATCTAATTATCTGTATTAGAACAAATTAAAAGAGAAAAAATAAAAAATGAAGTTATCAGTCATAAGCAGCCCTCATATGGAATATAGCTCTAGGATAGAAACTACTAAGTGTGTCTTTACCCTCATATAGTCAGCAGATAAACAGTCACCTGTGAGGAGTTCTGAAGAAAAATAATTTTAAAATTGCTTATGAAATATTTTAAACATGCCTTTCAAATTTGGAATTAATGGTTAATGTCAGGAGAAATTTTAAATGATATATTTGGTTCTCTGAGAACTTATTAAATGTAAATCTGCCTTTCCAAATTACACATGTTGAACTCATACGTATTTTCAGGAATTCATTTCGTATGAAATAAAAAAAACTGGGTAAAATTCAGGAAACAGGAAAACTGACGATAGCATTATAAAGGCTCTCATGGATTATGTTTAAGTAGTTTATAAGGAATACAACACCAGGAAGCACTGAGAGGGGGAGTGAGGAAGAGAGACAAAGACCAGAAAGAAGCCATAAAACATATATTCTGAAGCGTGTTACTGATGTGGTCAGCAGGCTTTTAATCATGGTGGGGACTCTCCAAGTGAGTGTAGAATGTGGGCCTCGGGGTTTTTCCACCCAAGAAGCAAGTGAGCAGGCATCTATCCATCAGTGAGGATGCTGCCAGGGCAACTAACTCCTTGGCTCTCAGCCAGGTCCAGCCATGGGCACAGAGAACGGAACCCCATTTCCCATGTCAAAGAGTCACGTGTGCCAGCAGCTGGATAAGCACAGAGAACATGAGCGAGGCCAGGACAGCATCTGCTACAAGTATGTTTTGATATAAAACGGAACAGAGGTCAGAAAACTTCTATTGTAAAGTACAGATGGTAGATATTTTAAGTTTTGTGTGCCACATATGGTTTCTCTCACATATTTTTTCCTTTTTTTCTACTTAAAGATGTTAAGACATTCTAGCTCATATAAAAACTGGTGCTGGACCACATTTGGTCTATAAGTTGTATATGGCAGACTCTTGAAATAGAGAATAAAAAAAAAAAAACACCAGTTCAAAAGAATGTATGCACCCACCCCTATGTTCATTGCAGCATTATTTGCAATAGCCAAGATTGGAAGTAGCCTGAGTGTCTTTCCATCAGTAGATACAAAAGCTGTGGTACATTTACATAATTAAATAATATGTTGCCATAAAAATGAAATTTTACGCTTTGCACTGGTATGAATGGACCTGGAGAGCATTATGCTAAGTGAAATAAGTCAATCAGAGGAAGACAAGTACCAAATGATTTCACTCATATGTGGAAGCTAATGAACAAACAGAACTACCAAGCACTATAGAGATGGACTCTTAGAGAACAGGCAGACAGCTCTGGGTGTGGGGTGGGGATGTGTGAGGTGGACAGATTGAACCAAAAAGAAAGAAAAAGAAGAGAGAACTCATAGACATGGACAGAAGAGTGGTGACCGTGGGGCTTAAGGACAACAGAAGGTGGAAGAGAACATGGATGGGATAAATGGTGATGTAAAAAATAAAATTTCAATAAAAATTTAAAAACACTAAAAATTTAATATATTTGATAATATGATCAATCAAAATGAGTAAAATCTTTCAGATGAAGTAAATCTTTATATGAAAAGTATTTATTTTATATCATTTTAATGATACACTTCAATAAAATGATTATTTTAGAAAAACAATTGTGCAGATGTCAAATGTTATAACAGATATAGAGAAGGCAAGAACAAACCAGATAGAGATTAAGATATTAAAAGAGATGAGTCCTTTTCTAATAGTCAGTGTAGTAAAATGTAAAATCCACAGTGAAGACTTTGTAGCTACAGTCTTTTATTTAACATGTATATATTCAAAAATGAATAATGGAAGATAAAATAAAACAAATAATAACATTATTAAAAATAGAGATAAGCAGAAATAACATTGAAGTGGAAGGGTTTAGTACATTATTCCAAGTCTTTAATATGTCAACTATTAACAAAATTCCAAAGGATAGAAAAGAACAGGCTTGTTAAATTATAAGAAAATAGTGGTTATCAATTTCAGTGTAGAATTCAAAATTTAAGAAAATATTTATAACTTAACTATCTGTGATTCCTAACCTTCATCTGCATGGTGAAAGAAACAGTCAACCTCAAACTCCCATTGGGCTTCTAGATTTCAGAGTATGGAATTCTGGAAACTTCTCTCAATAAGTCAGGAAGACTTCTCTGTCCTTAGGCATCAGGCAGCTTGACAACATGAGAATTCATATTTTTTCAGTTCTAATTGTATTCAAACCCAAAGATTATCTACTGGGGACCAGAAAACTCATTGCTACCCTTTTGTTCCTGCTTATCCCCATCAAGACAAACCTCTTTCTACATCTCTTTCAGCCTCTTTATACTCACTCTGTTCTGAATCATGCCTGGAAATTCCGTATAATTGCCTAAACAGATTTAAGATTTTTAAAACAAAAATAAATAGGAGAAAGAAAACTTGCAGGTGAATTCTGCTCTCTATCTCACATTGTTCTTACTTAGAATATGCAAACATCCATTCCAGCGATTTGTTCTTGAATTTGGATCTTTATAAAAAATGACACATCAGGCTAAATTCAATGAATGTTAGATCAAGGTTGAAGACCATTTACTTTCTCTACATCCAGTGAGTTTCAGCATTACTTTAACAATGATTAAGGTTTTGAAACATAATTTTTATTCTTAACTAAGTTTTATAAAGTAATGCAAGAAAGAAAATAAATTATTCTAATAACTGCACAAACATTCCTGTCCAAAGAGATTGATAGTGCTAGAGTTGACAAAAGAGAAAGCTCTGATCGTGTGTGTGTGTGTGTGTGTGTGTGTGTGTGTGTGTGTGTGTGTGTTAGACCGCTGGTCTAGGAAGGTGTCGATTTTGTCTTTGAAATGCAGTTCAAGGGTGACAATGAGTGTGGAAGCTAAGTGCTGAAAGTACACCAAACCAGAAAATCCCAACAGGGCTTAATATCTGTGAGAACAGCTTACACTTCATTAGTATATTATTACTTTAAAATAGAATTATGCAGCCATGGCCAGCATTGCTCAGTGGTTAAAGCATCAGCCTACAAACAAAAGGATCAGATGTTTGATTCTGAGGAAGGGGACATGCCTGGGTTGCAGGTTCCCTGCCCAGGTTGGGGTGCTTGTGGGAGGCAACCAATTGTGAGTCTCTCACATTGATGTTTCTCTATCTATCTATCATCTATCTATCTATCTATCTATCTATCTATCTATCTATCATCTATCTATCTACCTATCTCTTCTACCTCCTCCTTTCTCCCTTCCACTCTCTAAAAAATCAAAGAAAAAAATATCCTCCAGTGAAGATTAACAAAACAAGAAAACCAAAAACAAAACATAAAATATAATTATGCAAGATCATTTATTTTTCAAAATAAGTATTAGAATTCTTTATTTCTAAAAAAGAATGCTGACATAATTTTCAAAGCTGAGTTTGATAAGAATGTATATTTTAAATTATGTTCCCTAAATTTCCATTGTTTCATCATATATAGCTCAGTAATTTGTTTTCTTTAGTCACTATAATTTTCTCTTAAATTTATTCTTACATATTCTCTTATGTTTTATCACTGATTACTGCTACACATAGAAATATAGTTGTTTTAGTAGTCATTTATAAAATGATAACTTACTGAAATTTCTTACTGTGGTTAATACCTTTTGTTGATTTATGCTCTTAGGTTTTCATGGTAGTCACATAATTTTCAAATAATGATAAATTCCTAGCCATTTCCAATTATATATTTCCCTTTGCTCTTACTTTGCAAATTAGATTGAATACAATTTCCAGAAATTCTTTAAGATGTTTATATATGACATGTCAAAACTTGATTTAATGAGAAAAAATATTTGAACCATTAAAATGATGATAATAATAATAATAATAATAATAATAATAATATGGTTTCAGAGTGACATTTATCAGCTATAAGAAGTGGTATGTCTCTTAGTATTACTAGAAGAAATAGTTCGCTTTGTATTATTGAATGTCTTTTTCTTGCAAAACTAAATAACCACATTTGTTTTCTTCTTGATCCAATAAAATATCTCTAGCTCTTACCATATTTCTGAGCTCAACCACTAGTAAACCTTTTATTTATTGGATAAAATGTAATTGGTTATGATGTTTTGTCCTTTTAATATATTATAAAAATATTTGCTTATTTTTAAATAACTATTTGATCTCTAAAATAATAAGAAATATTTTAGATTTTTCTCTTTTGTTTTATCTTTCCCATATTTTAAAGTGGTATGCTCATTTCTCAGAATGAATTGAAAATCATTCCTTTTTATGTAATCCATAATGTCCATAAACATATTAAATGTTTACTTTTCAAAATTATATTCAATTTTTATCTGACTTAACTATTTGGACTGGGCAAATTTCTTAAATGGTCATATTTTAAATTTTTAAAAATTGCTATCACAGACACCTGGTAAATTTTGGGGGAAATGAGCTCTTTATTTAAACTTCTGTCTTCAAAGTAATACTTTGGAATAAGTATAAAAAGTATTTTGCTATACAAAATAGCATTAAAATTAAGTGATTAAAATTCCCAAGTGTTATAAAGGAAGAGGACTCTAAGAATTAGGGTGTGGATTGGAAGCTGAATTCAGCATAGCTCACAGACTTATACAATTTGAAGCTGAAGAAACTATGGGCAGAGATTTATAGGTTATAAATGAGTGAAGTTAGATGATCAGATATTAAAATAAAAAATAAACATGCTTTACAAAGACTAATGTATCAAATAAATATTGACTATGAGTGAAGTCTCAACCAATTTCAAAGAATTAACACCATCCTGATCACATTATTATATTATTACTTTTTAAAATAAAGGTAGGGGCAAAGTAGGAGGTTACAGTTGTGATTATGCAAAATAGAGTTTATTCTTGTAGAATTATTAATTATTGCATTACTTTCCATAAGAACAACTGTAAACCTACTTTTGCCTACCCTATGTGATTATGCTAGATCATTTATTTTTCAAAATTCATTTTTAATTTATTTCATTTTGATTAAAAATATTATTGCGCTAACTAAAAATAATATTGTCAATAATTATTTGTGGTCCCAGGTGCGTAAAGGACATTTCGGTGGAGGACTGGGTGAACACTGCATGAAGTATATGATTGACCGCTGTAAACTTAATACAAAATAACATTAAACACAAACTGAAACTTAGAAAAATATATATAATAAAATAAATATTCAATTAATAAATGACAAGCTAAATTTTATATAGAGCGGAACTAAAAAGGTATACCTTAATTATTCCATGCTTTAAGAAGAAAGTGTAATAGGAGTTATAAAATTTCTCAGTTTAAATGGAACATAAGTAATTTATGCTAAAATGTTGTGACTTGCACCTGAAGCAATGCATATATATTTCAACATTAATTCAGTTCAGAAGAAAAAAGGAACTGCTGAAAAGGTTATATTCATCACTCACCTTGTTTCCACTTAAAGATGTATAAAGAAAATGATAAAGAGTGGAACTTGCATTGTAAAATAATAAAAAAAATAAAAATTAAAAATAATAAAAAATTAAAAAACCAAACAAATTGAAAAAGGGGTGATACACAAAACTGAAAACTTATTTTTGAAGAATACTTTAAAAATGTACAAATATTTAGAAAGACTGAAGAAATAGTTGAAATGAAGAAAATACTGTGAATGCAAATAGTACCCAAAACTATGTAGAATAAACATCACATAGAATTTAGAATAAAAATATATTTCAATATGTTTGAAAATAGATTGAATAGGATAGTCAGTTTTTAGGACATCTATATATATAAAAAGGCAGTGACCAGATTGCCATAACAACCAGAATGACTGGTCACTGTGAGGACCACTGTGGCCAGTTAACTGGAAGATCAGAGGGTTGGGCTGGCTGGCCAGCCCCTCCACAGCCCTTCCCCCCCACCCTGCCCTCATTGGCCCACAGCCACTTCCCCCAGCCAGCCCCACCCAAGATTACCCCCCAACCCTAATAGGGGGCAGGACCAGCTGACCAACCTCCTTCTGCCCCTCCCCCAGTCGATGACCCCCGTTTGATGCCCACCCACTCATTCATGGGCCTGGATGGGGGCTAGATGGCCCACTGCCCATAGTCCCTCCCCATGGTTGGCCCCACCCACAATCAGCCCCCAACCCAAATTGGGGGCAGGGCCCACCAGCCAATGACCCCAGCCCCTCCCCACAGTCAGCCCAGCTCTGATCAGGCCTCAATTGGGGCCAAGCTGGTTGAACCCCACCCATGCATGAATTTTTACACTGGGCCTCTAGTAACTAATAAAAATGATGAAGTTTAATTTATAAGAGAAGTAGAGATACACTACCAGAAAATATCAAGGTAATTAACCTCATTAAGGTTTATGTAAAATAAATATAATAATCAGGAAAGGAGAATAGGATGTTAAGAATTGTTTTATAGATGCCCACATACTGGTACAAATAGATGTCCTAGTACAAAAGATTAATTTGGTCCCCTGTCTCACATCTCACATAAAGATTCAGTCAAAATTCATCATAAACATAAATGTAAGGTTAAAGCTGTAAAAGTTTTAAAAGAAAATACAGGAGTAAATCATTATCTTGCACTAGACAATAACATCTTATTTATGACACCAAAAGCAAAAGTTACAAGATTGGTAAATTGGACTTAATAAAAATTTAAAACATTTTTGCTTCAAAGAATACTATCAAGAAAGTAAAAAGACAACCCACAGAAAGGTAAAATTATTTGCAAATTATATATCTGATAAGATAATTGTATTCAGATATTCAAAATCTTATTATTCAATAATAAAAAGACAATTTAATTTAAAAATGGGAAAACTATTTGAATAAACATTTCTCAAAAGAAGATTAAATATGATAAACTAGAGGCCTGTTGCATGAAGAGATTAGTGCAATAGGCCATCCTTTCCTTGACTTCCAGCACCAGTTTTCCTCTGGCACCCAGGACCCAGGCCTTCACTCTGTCCAGAGTCTGCTGTTTTGTCTTTGTTGCAGACTCAGCCTGGAGTCTGCTATCTTGGTCTTTGCTGCAGACTCTGGAGCCTGCGGTCTTGTCTTCGCTGCAGAACTCCGCTCTTGTAGATCCTTCACTCCCCTCCCCGCCAGCCCTTTCATAGCAGGCATCCTGCAGGGCCACTCCACACCTGGAGCAGCTGGGCAGCCATCATCTTTGATCTTCTAATTTGCATACTCATTCTGATTGGCTGTGGGTGTAGCAGAGGTACAGTCAATTTAGTTTGTCTATTATTCGGTAAGATAAGCACATGAAAAGATGTTCAATCTCATCAGTCATTAGAGAAAAATAAAATGAGATGTCACTTCATAAGCACTAGGATGGCTATAATAAAAGAGTTTTGACCAGGATGGGGAGAAATTGAGACTTTCTCCTACATTGCTGGTGGGAATGTAACACAATGTAGCCATTTGGAAAGCAGTTTGGCCATTCGTCAAAATGTTAAGCATCGAGTTACCATATGGCCCACCAATTTCACTCCTGTCTCCATTCAAGATAAATGAAGATACATGTTACATAAAATCTTATACACAAATGTTCATAGCAACCTGAACTATAATAGACAAAAGGTGAAAACAATCCAACTATCTATCAGTGAAGGAATGAATATATAACATGTGGAATGCATATTCATGAAATGTACTTGGTAATAGCAGAGGATGAAGTACTGATACATTCTACAGCATGAGTGAATCTAACAAACATAAAATATTCTGCTTGGTGAAAGCAGTCAGCCACAGATATTGCATATTATGTGATCTTATTGATATGAAATGTCCAGAATAAACAAATCTATAGAAAGAGAAAGTATATTATTGGTTGCATAGGGCTAGCTGGGTATTTTATGGGTGGAAGAGAAAGAACTTGTTTAATTTTAACAAATTAAAGTGTTAATGGGTACAATGTTATTTTGGGGGTAATACAAATGATCTAACATAACTGAGGTGGTGGTTACACTACTCTGTACATATATTAAAAAGCATCAAAACACTTTAAAGTGAGTAAAGTTTATGGTATGTAAATAATAGCTCTATAAAGCTATTTATTATTTTTTAAAGTAAGATTTATTTTAGAAATTTGTTATAGAATCTAATACTTATTAAAGTTTTCTGCTATATGACACTGAAAATGATCAGCAATTGTATTTATTTTTTAACTAATTGCTGGTTCTTTTGGTTGCAGGAATAAATTAACATAAATTAAAGAGGCCCAAGATTGAATACACATAATAACATTTAAGCGATAGTTAGCATTAAAAAACATTCTCAGAAAAAAAAGAAATAGAACAATTTCTTAACCTGATAAAGTATATCTCATAAAACATATTACAAATATCCTTCTAATTGACAAAAGAAACATCAGTAAAGGAATAGATAAATGTGCTATATTCATAAAGTGGATAGACTTAATCTAAATAATTTAAACAGAACTGTTGTAGGAACTTAAATTTATCTCAAAGATATGTTTAAATGAAAATGGGAAACTAAAAATTACACACACACACACACACACGCACACAGATATATTATTTATGGGTTGAAAATATGTAGTAACAGTTTTAAAACTTGGACCAAAATTATTCAAAACATGGACACATCAATATTTGCCTTTGAGTCAAAAAAGGAAGGGATGGAACTAAAGGGAGTAAAGAGGAGTTTCAGATCCATCTTTACAATTCTGTTTATTTAATTTAAAAGTTTAAGGTATAAAAACAAAAAAGCCAACATCTATCAATTTTTGCAGTTATACATGGATGTATGTCATCATTTGTAATTTACTGTGGTTTCAATTTTGGATGGTTTTAATATTATCAGAACATTTCAGATTAATAAATTGTATATTTAAATAATTGTGCTATTTAAAATTATTAAATTTCTATGTTAAAGGTTTATTGATGAGTATTATTAATCTAAATACCTGTGTATATCCATTTCCTCATAAGGATAACATATATTTTATTTTATGGCATTGTGTTCTAATATTGTTCTTTTCTTTTTCTTTTTTTTAATTTTTTATTGATTAAGGCATTACATATGCGTCCTTATTCCCCCATTACCCTTCACCCCCAACTCATGCCCCCACTCCCGTGTTGTCTGTGTCCATTGACTAGACTTATATGCATGCATATAAGTTCTTTTGTTGATCTCTCTCCCTTACTCCCACTGTCCCTACCTCCCCTGAGGTTTGACGTTCTGATCAATGCTTCTCTGTCTCTGGATCTGTTTTTGTTCATCAGTTTATGTTGTTCATTATATTTCACAAATGAGTGAGATCATGTGATATTTATCTTTCCCTACCTGGCTTATTTCGCTTAGCATAATGTCCTCTTAATATTGTTCTTTCAGGATGTTCTCCACCTACTCCCCTAATCTCTGCTGCTTCATACAGAGGCAAGCGTGCATGAGCCTGACTGTCCTATTAGATCTCATTGCCTCAGTAGGACTACTTCAGGCAAAACATTTTGATGCTTGTGGCATAGGCAGGCTTTTTAAAAATAATATAAGAAAGTATTTTCATAGCACCTGGCATATATTAATCAATGCAAGCTTTTGCTATTGCTTTACTAGTTGCTTGAAAGAAGATCAGGGAGAGAGAAAGATATTCCATGTAATTTAGGCTCCTTTCAAAATGTAGATAACGGAATGCCTATTGTATATACTTGATCAAAGATTAAATACATGCAGGAGCAGATTCAACACAACTTTCCACAACACTGGAAGGGAAATCTATATCCTACTGTTATGTTTAATATTTGCAGGCTGGAACTGGTCCCTAAATGTCTTAGGATCTAGGAATAACATAAGTAGTTATTATTTAAACAGAAATTTAGTGTTTTATTAATGCCTACATGTTTTAAAGACTGTATATATACAATGTAGATCAGGACCTTCCATTATATCTCATTGAATCCAAATACAATTTTCTCTCTTTCATTCTCTAAAAGAACCTGAAAGGGTCCTCTAGAGATTCTAGAAAGACTCAGGTTCTATTATGTCTACTGTTCTGTATTGGCCTTCAAAAGGAGTGTATTGTGGACACATTTTAAATAAAGTAATGACAAAATAAAATTTTGCAAAAGTTGTTACGTTTAAGTCCTTTTAAAATTGCAATTCTGTGTAGAATAGCTTTGCTGAAAATTCAGCAGTTCAGCTAGAACTTTCTAGAGAAGAAGTTTTATAAATCACACTCAAATTTGTGCAACTATACTTAATTCTATTGCCACCCAACTGCTGTCTGTTGAATATCAAATTTCAGTGTGTTATTAACATATCTTCAAAATAAAGATATTTTGCATGGGTTGGGTATACTGGCTTCTAAACTCAAGTAATCTAAGTCCCAGTAATTGCTGAGTTTTGTTGTTGAGGCCTTTTGAAAATCCTTCTGTAAAAGTAGCTAAATGTCTGAAGTAAAGTTGCCTACAAATGGAATTAAATTAGATGTCAAGAAAGGAAAGAAGTTTGATAATTTTTACATCTCACCTATCCAAATGCCTACCTAGCATTTCTTACATTCCTTCACATGTTTCATTAAATCCAAGGTATATATTTAGAGGAGGTTTGCTATGCAGTACAAAGCAAAGATGGTGAAAGTTAAAACCTTCTTCCTGCTTTCTCTTTATTAAATCTAAGTTCCTGCAGGAGATTACATAAAGGCAGGGAGGTGGATAGAGAGAGAGCAATGGAGGTATAAGTCAGGTTAACCCTGACTGGAAGAGAGAGTCCCAGATCCTTGTACAGGAGCCATGTGAGGTCCAGGAACTGCAGGGTGATGTGCGCACGCCGGCCCAGACCAAGGTGGGGTTTGGCTGTCAATGCACCCAGGGAGGCAAAAGTGCTGGGCTCACCTTTCTTCACAATTACTTAAGCACAATCATATCCTTATTTTATCATTGGCACTATTACAGGTGGCCCCATTTCCTGTCCCTGTGCCTCTTTCCCTCTGGCCATCCCAGCACTATTGTCTGTGGCCAGGGGTTATGCATACATATTCTTTGGCTAATTCTTTCACCTTCTTTTACTCACTACCTGTCTCTCCCCCACCTAGCCACCCCCCTCCCACAGCTGTCAGTCTGTCTCATGTATCCATGCGGTGGTTCTATTTTGTTCATTAGTTTATTTGTTCATTAGATTCCACATAAAAGTGAGATCATATGGTACTTATCTTTCTCTGACTGGCTTATTTCACTTACTAGTAGCATAATTCTCTCCAGGGCTGTTCATGGTCTCACAAAAGGTAAATGTTTCTTCTTTTTATGGCCATCTAGTGTGGAAATCCTTTTCATGTCCTGTGTGTCCAGGATTCTAATGTCAGGGTTCAGGATCTGGAGAAGGCCGCACACAAATGAAAAGAGACTGGAAAAGCATCAATTTTGGGAATAATGGGGGCCAGGCGGGAACCTCTAGGGGGAGGACACCACCAGCTCTGGCTTTGCTCTCCCCTTTTTATTAGGGCTAAGTAATGTCCTTTTAAGTCAGGAAATTCCAACGATGAAATCAATCAGCAAGAATTAACATAAGACTAAAAGTGTGGAAGCTTCTTCAATTACCAATGTGTTACCTAAACAATATGTGAATAGTTCAGACTTAACATGAGAATAAAAGTGGCATCTGCTTCAGCTACCAATGTCTCACCTAAGCAGTGAGTGAACAGATCCATTAAGGTTTGACCAGGTTTCTTGTTTGTTCTATTTACATCTCTATTGGTGAGGTAATGACTGGTTTCCTGCAATCTAGTATACCATTGTGTAAATGTACCATGGCTTTATTTATCCACTATCTACCTATGGGCATTTTGGATGTTTCTAGATCTTGGTTATGGTAAATATCACTGCATAAAATCTTTATGTGTCTCTAAGAGGTAAAACAATCATTCATGTTATGCTAAACTTAACAATCGTTGAGAATAATTACATAAGAAGTGCATTAAGGGTGAATTGTGTGTGGGAAAAGAGAAATGGAGATTAGAAAAGGAATAGACATTGTGCAATGCAGCCATAAAAAAGACACAGAACCATGGCTTAAAGACCAGTCTTCTCTTGACCTGCTCCAGCCATATTTGATAAGGAAGATGGTTGTGGAATCAATTTAAGAGAAGCATAATAGAAGCTCTGAAGATGTTTTTCTTTTGGCTCTAAAAATACTCTCCATTAAATCTATACATTTCCCTAAATCATATTGCCTCCCTCCCCTTTTCCCTGTCAAAGCCACCCTTTATCAACAGACCTATTTGATTGGGAACTGGCAGCTAAAACTAGAAATGCATGAGATTCTAAGCCCCATTAGCTGGAGCAGCCAGACATTTAATAATATCTGTCATTTTAACTTTGTTCTCTGGTTCTCAGCATGTCTACATAAAAAAATGGTGGAATGGAATTTTAAAATAGACAAGTGTGATGTATTGTACAGACATACTTTGGAAGTGCACCTGGTTTGATATCTCCTGTAAAATTTCAGTTAACTTTGGAAAGTCCAACCTAAAATATATTTCAGAAACGTGCAATTTAACATAGAATTTGAAAGCATAAAGACTTTAATTGATTTTTCAGTTTGGTTTGTACTATTTAATCCTCCTATCTAGTAAAAGAGTAACATGCAAATGTTACATCTTATGTCCACATGGGGGCAGGATCTTTGACTACATGGGGGCAGCTGTCTTGTGTGTTGGAGTGATGGTCAATCTGAAAATTACTCTTTTATTAGATAGGATAGAGACCTGGTGCATGGGTAGGGGCCAGCTGGTTTGCCCTGAAGAGTGTCCCAGATCAGGTTGGGGGTTGCCTTGGGGCATGGGGCAGCCTGGGCGAGGGGCCTGTCGAGGTTTTCAGGCTGGCTACTCCCCCCAGTGACCCAAGCAGAGGCCCTGGGATCTGGGATTAACTTATGTCTACAATTAAAATTTTGTAGCCTGGAGTGGAGCCAAACCTTCTGCTTGCTCCATGGCGGCAGCCATTTCTGTATGAAACTTTCTAACCTAGATTGGAGGCCTAGGCCAGCAATAGCACGTGGAAAACTTTGCTTCCTCTGTTGCCAGGGAAACCCAAGCCTCTGTTCTCTCCAGCTCAGTGGCTGCCACCATTTCTATATCTTTTATCATTGAAACTTTGTAGCATTGAGTGGAGGCCTAGGGAGGCAATGGCAGGCAGAAAGCTTGGCTTCCTTTGTTGCTGGGGAAACCCAAGCCTTCCTCCTGCTCTCAGTAGTGGCAGCCATCTTGGTTGGTTTTTTTTTTTTTGCATAATCTGCTCCTGACTGGCTGCTGGTCATGGCTGTGGGCGTGGCTTGTGGGTATAATGAAAGTATGGTCAAATTTGCATATTACTCTTTTATTTGATAGGATGTATTATGTAAAGTACTTGAAGCAATCCTATCTAATAAAAGAGTAATATGCAAATTTGACCATACATTCGCACACTCACAAACCATGCCCACTAGCCAATCAGGAGTATATTATGCAAAAAACCCCAACAAAGATGGCTGCCACCACTGAGAGCAGCAGGAAGGCTTGGGTTTCCCTGGCAACAGAGGAAGCCAAGCTTTCAGCCTGCTGTTGCTGGCCTAGGCCTCCACTCTAAGCTACAATTTTTAAAACAGAAATGGCTGCGGCCCCGGAGCAAGCAGAAGGCTTGGCTCTGCTCCGGGCTACAATGTTTCAATTGTAGAAATAGATAAATCCCAGATACCAGGGCCCCTGCTTGGGTCCCTGAGGGGCATGGCTGGCCTCTAAACCTCCACAGGCCCCTTGCCCAGGCTGCCCCTCACCCCAAGGGAACACCCACCCTGATCTGGGGCACTCTTCAGGGCAAACCAGCTGGCCCCCACCCATGCACCAGGCCTCTATCCTATCTAATAAAAGAGTAATTTGCAGATTGACCATCACTCCAACACACAAGAGGCCTGCCCCCATGTGGTCAAAGATCCTGCTCCCATGTGGACACAAGATGGCCACCACAAGATGGCCAGCAGGAGAGGGCCATTGGAGGTTCCAGGCCCTGGAAGGGAGGGCAGTTGGTGATGATCAAGCCTGCAGGGGAGGGCAATTAGGGGTGACCAGACTGGCAGAGGAGGGAAGTTGGAGGCAAATAGGCTGGCAGGGGAGCAGTTAGACATCAATTAGGGTGGCAGTGTAGTGGTTAGCGGGTGATCATGCTGGCAGGCAGAAGTGATTAGAGGCAATCAGGGAGGCAGGCAGGTGAGCAGTTTGGAGTCAGCAGTCCTGGATTGTGAGAAGGATGTCCGATTGCCGGTTTAGGCTTGATCTTACCAGGATTGGGCCTAGATGAGCAGTCGGACATACCTCGAGGGGTCCCAGATTAGAGAGGGTGCAGGCTGGGCTAAGGGACATCCCCCACCCCCCCCCGTGCACTAATTTCGTGCACCAGGCCTCTAGTTTATAATATTTTTGGGAAAAGTCATTTCATGAGAAACTCATCACTCTTCTCATTTAAAATTAAACCATCTGTAAGATTAGTAGAAAATGTGTAGGTTCTTAAAAGTAATATCCTATCTAATAAAAGGGTAATATGCTAATTTGACTGTACCTTTGCTATACCCACAAGCCACACCCACAGCCACGCCCACAAAGCCAATCAGGAGCAGATTATGCAAATAAACTCCAACTAAGATGGCTGCCACGACTGAGACCAGGAGGAAGGCTTGGATTTCCCAGGCAACAGCGGAAGCCAAGCTTTTTGCCTGCTGTTGCCTGCCTAGGCCTCCACTCAACATTATAAAGTTTTAGTTATAAAAGATACAGAAATGGCGACAGCCACTGAGCTGGAGAGAACAGAGGCTTGGGTTTCCCTGGCAACAGAGGAAGCCAAGCTTTCAGCCTGCTGTTGCTGGCCTAGGCCTCCACTCTAAGCTACAATGTTTAAAACAGAAATGGCTATGGGCCCCGGAGCAAGCAGAAGGCTTGGCTCTGCTCTAGGCTACAATGTTTCAATTGTAGAAATAGATTAACCCCAGATACCAGGGCCCCTGCTTGGGTCCCTGAGGGGCATGGCTGGCCTCTAAACCTCCACAGGCCTCTCACCCAGGCCGCCCCTTGCCCCAGGTGAACCCCCACCATGATTTTTGACACCCTTCAGGGCAAACCAGCTGGCCCCCACCCATGCACCAGGCCTCTATCCTATCTAATAAAAGAGTAATTTATAGATTGACCACCACTCCAACACACAAGAGGGCTGCCCCCATGTGGACACAAGATGGCCAGCAGGGGAGGACAGTTGGGAGGGGCCAAGCCTGCAAGGGAGGGCAGCTGTGGGGCCTCAGCCCTGCAGGGGAGAGCAGTTGGGGGAGACCAGGCCTGCGAGGTAGGGCAGTTAAGGGCAAACGGGCTGGCAGGGGAGCAGTTAGGCATCAATCAGGCTTGCATGGGAGTGGTTAGGGGGTGATTAGGCTGGCAGGCAGAAATAGTTAGGGACAATCAAGAAGGCAGGCAGGAGAGCAGTTGGGAGCTATCAGTCCTGGATTGTGAGAGGGCAGTTGGACATCCCTTGAGGGTTCCCTGAGTGGCAAGGGTGTAGGCTGGGCTGAGGGACACCCTCTCCCCCTGTGCACAAATTTCATGCACCAGACCTCTAGTTATAATTAATATACCAAGTATTATTTTTGAAATATTAAATATTGATTGAAAGTATCCTATATAATAAAAGGCTAATATGAAAAATGACCAAAGGGCAGAACAACCTGTGGCTATGATGTGCACTGACCACCAGTGGGTAAATGCTCAATACAGGAGCTGCTCTCTGCTTATCAGTGTGCTCCCATAAAGGGAGCACAACTCAGCCAGAAGGCAGGATCATGGCTGGCAGGGAGCAGGCCTATGTCAGCAGTTGGACATCCCCCAAGAGCTCCCTGACTGTGAGGCCAGGCTGAGGAACCACCCTGCCTAGTGTACAAATTTTGCCCACCAAGCCTCCAATAGTTAATAATACTGTGTAGTATATTTGAAAGTTGCCAAGAGAGTAAACCATGAAAGTCTTCATTACAGGAAAAATATTTGTGTTGTAACTAGGTATGAGGTTAACTAGACTTATTGTAGTGATCATTTTGCAATATATGCAAATGTTGAATCATGTTGTACACCTGAAACTAATATACTGTTATATGTCATTTATATCCCAATAAAAGTTTTAAAAATTTTTTAAATTATAAATGATATAGTATCTCAAACCAAAATCTAGTTATGAAGAACAAACAAAAATGACTATTGTTTTCACTAATATTTATCAACACTTCAAGCAGACAAGTGTAAAAATTAAAAAGTATACATTATAAAAAAATAAAGAAAAGTTTTTAGTACTGCTGATGCTATTAATATGCACCTTAGAAATTCAAGAGACTTAGTTGAAAATTCTTATAAAAGAAAACCAATAAAGTGCTTGCTGGTTGGCTCAGTTAGTCCCCTACATCAAAAATGTTGCTTTTGGGTTCCAGGTCAGGGCACATACCTAGGTCTTGGGTTCATCCCCAAGTGGGGCACATATGGGAGGCAACTGATCAGCATTTCTTTCTCAAATCTCTCTCTCTCTTTAAAGTTAATAAATATCATCAGATGAGGATAAAAAAATAAAAAAACATCAATAAGAAAATTTATTGATTTGGTTGGTTAAAATTTTAATGATATCCCTGGCCAGTGTGATTCAGTTAGTTGGGTGTCATCCCAGGCATAGACTAGGGCTTTATCCCCTGCAGGAAACACACGGGAGGCAACCAATCAATGCTTTGCTCTCACACCAATTTTTTTTCTCTCTCTCTCCCTCTCCCTTTCTTTCTCGCTAAAAATCAATAAAGTATTTTTAAATGTAATATCTTAATATTGGTGGTGTTCCTGTGTGTCAACACTAATTAGTTAGAAATTATGGTGCAAGGCAGAAGACTTTATGATATTTGAAATTAGTCATGATAAGTACTATAATAATTTTTTCTGAGTTTTTTAGTTTGCCTAGAGTTTTGGTAGAGGAATTGCAGGATAACAAATGCCAATGAAGTTTTGGCTGTTGGAAATTCCAGAGTCAGAAAGTTTTTATAAACACACAGATTACAAAAAAGCAATTTTTTGTTGATTTTGAGGAAAATAACAGGTGTTTTTCATTTGTTTACTTGCTCTACTAAATTACTATCTAAATTACATTTATCATTCATTTGTTTTATGTTTTTATTATAGAACATTTCCATTGTATACAAAATTAACCATACTAGTTTAATTAACCTCCAACTACCCAACATTCAGTTTTACGATTACCAACTTATGGCTAGTTTTGTTTTTCTTATACCCATAACTACTTATCCCCTTATGAAATTACTTTAAAACAAATTATAGATAAAATATTTTATCTGTACTTATTTCAGTAAAAAAATAAGAATTCTGTTCTAGCATACCATTAGACCATTATTCAACTAAAAATAAAATACAATATTTTTATACCATTAGATATCTAGTCAATTTGTCTCATGGATTTATGTATTAAATTTTAATAGTTTGAATCAGAATCTAAATAATCTATATGTGCTTCTCATTCTCTTGCAATTTTAAAAACATTTCTGTAGAAATTGTAAAGTGATTGTATCATCAGTGTGTGAATTGATATGTTCCTCTGCCTTGTAAATAACATTTGGGTCAAAAGGTTTGACTGGATGCAGTTTCAATATTTTTGAGAGTAAAAATACTTAAAGGATGTATTTCTCCATCAAAGCATACATGATGTCTCGTTCTCACTTATTTTGTGATACTAGAGCCATTGAGAAACAATGCTTAGATCCACTAATAATTTATTGTGTCAAAATGGGGATAACCTAGTTTTGTTAATTTTCTTCATTCATTGCCTGGGATGCTTCTATAAAAAAACCTCCCCACTTCCATTTGGTTATTTATTAGTATATTTTAAATTTTAAAAATGTAGACAAATTTTCATTCTTTCCCATTAATTTTCTATGTTTCAAAATAATAATTTGATTAATTAGAATACCCCCAAACTAACCAATTTATTTTTAGTTTTCATTTTATAACATTACTTTTTAAACTCGAATGGATTTGGGTCCCTAACTCTTAATATAAATCAATATATTTCCTATTTTATGTCCTGCTTTTTAAAAATATGTGTTGTAATTAATTCTCCACCATTATTTATTGGACCAAGGTATAATTTTATAAAAGCTTCATCAAAGTAGATTTAGGCAATCTATTAATATTAAATATTTTCACAAAGATTTAATTATTAAACATATGATGGGATAAAAATTATTTAATACAAATCTCTTAAGTCATTTCTTATTTATTTATTTTTAAAGAATAATCAGAGAACAGTTTGTTTCTAAATCAAATGTTATAACCAATTTATACCAAATGCAGTGTAAAATAATCAAATTTCCTTTAAGAAACTTTGTACCACTTTAAATTCTCAAGTGTAGGAGTGAGAAATTTCTTATTTTCCAGTATATAATCAATATATTATTTTTAATCAATGCAAAATAAAATATATGAAAAATAAGGTCACATGGTTAACACAAACCTTGGTTACTCAAACTAGCTAATTTTTTCTGAACCTTCACATTTCAGATATAATTGTGATTCCTTCCATAAATGTCTATGAATACTCATGATGGTAAATGTATATATTCAAGTTGATACTAGATAAAGTTTAGGTCTTCCAGATACAATTCTGCACCCAATTTCAATGTGTGTTGTTGTTTTTTTCCCACAACACAACGCAGTTCAACATCAGTGAGGCATCTGCAATTCAACCTAATACTGAGATTATCTGTTTGGTGATAACATCAGATTTTAGGTTAAGGGCTCAGTTCTATAAGGCTTCCCTTGACTTCAGCTGTTAATTGCAAATCTAGGTTGTTACCTGTGCGTCTGACCAAGTAAGTAGCTGTAAATCAGAAGTTTTCATACCCCCTTCTTAGATTCAATTACTTTGCTAGAGCAGCTCAGAGAATTCAGGAAACTGGTTTACTCACTAGATTACCACTTCATTACGAAAGATATTAAAGGATTCAAATCAACAGCCAGATGAAACAATACATAGGAAAAGGTATGGAAAAAAGATGTGGAGTTTGACACACCCTTCAATGCCTCTCTTCCTGTATCTCCATGTGTTCACCAACCTTGAAGCTTTCAGAACTCTTTGGGGTTTAATGGAGATTTTATAATTTAAGCATGATTGATTACACATTGATCATAGGTGATTGAACTCAAACTTCAACCCCTCTCCTCTCCTAAGAAGTGAAGGTGGGAAGAGAGTGGGACTAAAAGTTCCACTGACAACCAAGATACTTTTATTGGTCTCATCACAGGAAATTTCAAAGTACTTAGAAACCATGTGATTGTGATAGGCTGGGTGACCAAACACCTATTTCTTATTATAAGTCACAATATTAACCAGCCAAAAGCGTGTTTATGCCATATTATGACAAGGATTCTTGCAGAAATGTTCTTATAAGTCTTGCCAATGAGAGGTAGCTATGGAAAAACTGTCATGTAACCCCTGGACCAGGTATAAGGGGAGAAGCAAAAATAATATAATGTTCTTAATTTGAGAGTAATATAACTAGCTAGTTTAAACCATTATGGACTTATTTCTCTAAAGTGTATAAATGGTGTATGACTTTCCCTAGATTTCTGTCTACGTACATTTCATAATATGATGTTCTTGCATGGCAGTTGTGTTCGTGATTAAGTCAGAAGCTCGATAAATTCACTGGCACTGACACAGTGCTCAAAGCCTGCAGGGAGATAAGAACTTGGGTAGACTGACTCTTGCTACATATTCTAAAACCCTGGGAAGCAGTCATTCTAGCACATTTTATCAGTTATTGACCCAGTAGAGGGGAAGAGGGTAGGATCCAATTGGATACATAAGAGTGTTTAATAAAAATCCTGTTAGCAAATCTGTCAGAGTTTTAGGCAAGCCAATAAGAAACAATACAATATTCCAGGATCAGTGGCAGCAGGAATGTACCATCACTCCTTAAACCTGAGTAGGTTTCCTTTTCTCAGTACTATTAGTTATTAATTCTGAAACTAATTTCTATATATTCTAGGATTGTGCAAATGAGTATATACTAAGAATATACTCATTCTGGAGGTCAAGCATAGTTCAGCAGCACTCTCTTCCACCCCTCCAGTCTCCTGCTGTGGCCTCCCACTGATGTAATCTTACCAAAACCTAGGAGTCATGGCAACACACTTGATGCAATCTATGCAGGTCAGATTCCTGGAACCTGGGGAGCAGGATAACAAAATGGTCTATGGACTTGCAGGAGCAAAAGGAGACAATGAATAATGGCAGTCAGGTTGGAGAAGGGAATTAAAGATATAGAAATGGGGAGACTAAAATGAATGTTATGGTCTTAGGTTAGATGTGGAGTTGTCAGTATAAACTGGGGGACTTCCCTTGATTGCTGATAGGGCCTAGATGCATCACAACAGCAATAAGCACCCCTGGATCATTAAGAGGAACTAGATCTCCATGGAGATATGAACAATTCTGGAACTAGGGCATTAGTCACAAAAGAGAAATCTAGAATGTGGAGCCTCAAACTAAGGAGGGGACAAGTCAAGAGGACATTAGAGCTTGAAGGACCCTCAAACGCCAAGATTCTAAAATACAACTTGAAAATAAATACAATGGTAGCAGATTATAAGTTCATTGACACGTCTTTCCTTACTTTGACGATCCACACAACATTCTTATTGCTGGCGTGATGCATCTAGGCCCTATCAGCAAATACACTCAAGGGAAGTCCCCCAATTTATACTGACAACTCCACATCTAACCGAAGACCATAACATTCATTTCAATCTCCCTATTTCTATATCTTTAATTCCCTTCTCCAACCTGACTGCCATTATTCATTGTCTCCTTTTGCTCCTGCAAGTCCATAGACCGTTTTGTCATCCTGCTCCCCAGATTCCAGGAATCTGACATGCATAGATTGCATCAAATGTGTTGCCATGACTCCTAGGTTTTGGTAAGATTACATCAGTGGGAGGCCACAGCAGGAGACTGGAGGGGTGGAAGAGAGTGCTGCTGAACTATGCTTGACCTCCAGAATGAGTATATTCTTAGTATATACTCATTTGCACAATCCTAGAATACATAGAGAAAAATATCAATGTGAGAGTGAAATTGATCTATTGCCTACTGCATGCACCCCTCCCAGGGATCAAACCCACAACCTGGGCATGTGCCCTGACCAGGGATCAAACTGTGACTTTTCAGTATATGGGACAATGCTCAACCAACAGCCACACCGCACAGGGCGCAATTTCCTATTTCTTAATAGTGTAGATCAATTATAACCTCACTTCTCTCTTCCCAACCGTCATTAAGCAGAGTGAAGTTCTCGCTGACTTTCATTAGGCAGAGCTAATTGATGACATATTTGTGCTTCAATAACACTAATTCAATAATCAATTAGCTCATATCATATATATATATATATATATATATATATATATATATATATATATAGAGAGAGAGAGAGAGAGAGAGAGAGAGAGAGAGAGAGAGAGCTTTCTATTTCTGTCCTGTTGCTGATATATAGTTCAGGCACTCTACAAGTAGTTGTTGAGGTGAATATATGAAGTCTCAAGCTGTACAGAAATCTGGTTTTCACATTGTTCTTCATGCATTTAGTTATAGGGCTTAAAGAATAAATTCCTCAGATCATTCAGCAGGAACCACCATGCAGCTAATTCAAACAGGCCAAAAACTCTTTTATTTATTTAGAATGCAATGTTTTCTTTCCCAAAAAAACCCACTTCTAAAAAATATTGAAAAAGTACTAAGACAACCCAGGATATTTTAGGACTATCTTGCATTTACATAACTAACATTGCAAATTAGATATATGTAATTACATATATATATATATATGATAAACATATATACATGTATATTATATATGTAATTGGATTTGATTATGGCATGCCATCATATAGGAGAGATGACAGGTTTTTATGTCTTCCCTTTATAAATAAAGAAATAAAGAAGCAGAAAGCCATAACTGGTCTGGCTCAGTGGCTAGAGTGTTGGCCTGCAGACTGAAGGGTCCCAGGTTTGATTCCGGTCAGGGGCAAGTACCTTTGTTGTGGGCACATCCCCAGTAGGAGGTGTGCAGGAGGCAGCCGATCAATGTTTTTCTCTCATCGTTGTTTCTAACTCTTTATCCCTCTCCCTGCCTCTGTGCAAAAATCAATAAAATATGTTTTTAAAAAAGAGAAAGAAGCAGAAAGATTAAACCACTTGCTTGAGGTCAGATATCATGCAGTGAGGCAGGACAGAGTGTTTATGGCAGATACTACTTTCTTTAGAGAAGTTTATGAAAACAATAGAGAAAATGTTAATAAAGATACAGACTTTCCCAGCAAGGGTCTTGGGGAGAGGGCAAACTTCCTGAATTTAAAATAGGAATATCTACATAAAATCTCCTCTCCTCCTCCCTAGAGAGCCATCAGCAAAGATTGTCAATTCTGCCTGTGAAAACACAGGACCGTTTCCTGTGGACATGGCTTCTTCCCTTCATACAGGTCAGGAGTCAATGGCCCTTTTCTGTAGAAGAAGCACCATTCTGTTTGCCTGAGGAATCAATGCACATCCTAATGGGAGTAATCTGCTTTTCCCTCACTGTCCAGCTCTGACTGGAGAAATGTGGTGCTGACAATTTTATGCACAAGAGAAACTGTTCCTCTTAGAGATTGAATTGGAGACTTGTCTTGCTAACTCCCCAGTGATTGCTACTACAAAGTCTTTTATGTTGGCAACTTTTGTTGTAGAAAACAAAGAATCACAAGCTAGTTCAAAGAGTAGGAAAGTTCATTGTACGTATCTCCTTGAAAGAGGTGACTTGCATGGAAATTTAAGAGCAGATACATTGCAGGAGGAATCTGGACACCTGAAACTGGAAGGAGAGTCCAGACTTGGGGTAGCTACAGGCACCTCAGTTGCAGGAGTAGTCAGGGGGTTTCTGTAGACCTAATTGGCCATGAACATGAACATAGTTATATTTTGTATGTGTCAGTTTCTTTCCAGTTATTACCTCACAGGTTTTCCATGTATCTTAACTTAAATTCTCAAGATAGTCAAACCTGCTAAAATTTAATATAAATATGAATCATCTGGGAGTCTTGGTAAAATGCAGGATGATTTAGGAAGTCTTGGATAGAGCCTGAGATCTTGCATTTCTAACAAGCTACCAAGTGATACCAAAAATAGTTCTCCATAGATTATGGTTTGGGCGGCAAGGTAGCGTTTCCTACCAAGTCTCATAGTAGGTGGACTAGGCCAGTTTAAAGGCTTGGCCCAGCCAGTGTGGTTCAATGGTTGAGCATCAGCCTATGAACCAGGAGATCACTGTTCAATCCCTGGTCAGAGCACATGCTCAAGTTTCAGGCTTGATCCCCAGTAGGGGACATTTACGAGGCAACCAATAGAGGATTCTTTCTTATCATTGACTAGAGGATTAGTGCATTCAGGGTTGCGGGGAGAAGGGATGTCCCTCAGCCTGGCCTGTGCCCTCTTGCATTCAGGAACCCCTCGGGAGATCTCTTACTTGGGAGATGGTCCAACTTATGGCTTAGGGAGGAGTGAGCCTAAGCTGCAGTCTGGCCTTCCTCTGAAAGAAGAGACCGGTGTGTCAACGGGGGACGGTGCCAGCTGGCAAGTGGTGGACCCTGCCCCTCATTGCCCTGATGCCACTGGTCTCCACTGCCCTCTAATCGCCATCCCTTCCATCTGCCCACTGGCACCTGCTGTGGCTGGCCTGCCGCTGCCAGATCACCGGCCCTGGCCTCTGTGACTGGTCATTCTACCATTCAGAGAATTTGCACATTGGGCTTTGATTATATAGGATGTTTCTATCTCTCTCTTCCTCTTCTTCCCTCTCTCTGAAATAAATAAAAACAGGATTAGGAAAATAATAAAGGATTAGTTATCCATAGGTCATGTGCCTATCATTTACCCATTACTTGGAGACAGGGTTTGGGGATAAGTTATTTTGTTTTCTTGTTTTTGTTAATCCTCTCCTAAGGATTTTTTTCCATTGATTTTTAGAGAGAGTGGAAGGGGGGAAGAGAGACAGGGAGAGAGAAACATTGATATGTGAGAGAGACACATCACATCAATTGGTCACCTCCCCACAGACCCCGATGGGGCCAGAGATCTATCCTGCAACTGAGGCACATACCCTTGACTGGAATGGAACCTGAAACCTCCGGGCCAATGCTTTAACAACTGAGAAAAACTGGCTAGGGCAGGGGACAGGTTCCTTATTGTACCAAATATGCAGGGGCTGTCAGAGGGGAAATTTACCAAAGAAGGGGCTAAGGTTGGGTTGACACTCTAAATTATGCCTCCTATAAGCAGTTCCTTCCCATTAAGAACTGGTTTTAGTTTAGTATCTTTGTTTGCTCATAAGTATCATCACAGAAGATCAAAAGAGAGTCAGACATTCAGAGCATCCTACTCGCCATATTACCTCTTGCTTTAATTTTAAGGTATCCAAAAATAACCTCATTTTCGAATAGCCAACTGCACAGTAGAGAAGTGTACTCATCAACTACAACCTTGGAAATTAATGTGTTAGCAAAAACTATGGTCTCAAAACTTTTTTTCTACATCTTGTAAAAAAATCTAGATTCTTGGCTTTCTAATAGAAATTCTCCATTGTCAACTCGAGTGATTATCCTGGAATACATAC
The DNA here is from genome assembly GCA_027563665.1 of Antrozous pallidus. Classification (NCBI taxonomy): domain Eukaryota; kingdom Metazoa; phylum Chordata; class Mammalia; order Chiroptera; family Vespertilionidae; genus Antrozous; species Antrozous pallidus. The sequence goes on along the minus strand of CM050510.1, from coordinate 70,731,909 downwards.
TTCATCTGACCACAGTCACAGATTCACCTCCAGAATAAAGACCATGCTCTTCTACTCCAGGTTCTTTAGAATCTGGCCTCTCCTCTTTCTGTATCATCTCCCACCACATCTGCCACATGTCATCCCTATGTCATAACCAATTATTTGTCATTATCTTTCTCAAATAACCTTCCAGACCCTACGGTTTTTCTCTAGCTTTTTCTATAATTTGCTTTCTTATATATTTAGTTTATATTTCTACTCATCCACTGATCATTTTACCCACAATTAATTATACTAGTGGTTGGCAAACGCATTAGTCAACAGAGCCAAATATCAATAGTACAACAAGTGAAACTTCTTTTGAGAGCCAAGACCTGACTTCTGCACATGGGCCACGAAGTTTCAATCACACTGTATGTGCGCGCCTGCATGTGGTATTTTGTGGAAGAGCCACGTTCAAGGGGCCAAAGAGTCACATGTGTCTCACAAGCTGCAGTTTGCCGACCACTGAATTATAACACGTTCTGCTCCAACAGCTATCAAAAGATACCCTAAACATTAACACTTAGCTCAGTACTAATTTGTGTATTTGTCTAATATAAATTATTTTAACTATTATATCTCCATAGATGAGCAGAGTACTCACTAGCCACTCAGTGGATATTTATTAAATGAGTAAGTGAAGAGAATGAAGGAATCACATGGTTTGTAGGGGCAGAGTTGGAAGTGCAGTGGTTGGAGGATTTCTAGTAAAAGTCTGGGAGGGAAGGAACAGGCAGATAACAAGAGACACAAATCTGCCACACTCTGTACCCACTGTTTCTGCCATTTGCTTCTCACTTGACTGCTGTGTCTGTTTGCTTTCAGCAAGTTAGCATGATATTTAAGTCCCGAGTCCACAGCTGTTGGAATAAATATTTATTTCTAAATAAAACTACTCTTTTTTGTCCATAATTCAGGATTCTGGTGCTGCAACGGCAGTTGAATTGAAAATCAACACCAAAATGTGACTCATCAAAATGGCAGGGAAAGTAAATCAAATATCAGATGAAGCCAAGTCCTTCTTCTCTCTGATTACATTTCCTTGAAGATAAAATATTTAATCTAAGCTAGAACTATGGAATCCAGAGGCCCTAAACACCGACCAGCCTATGGCAACAGGTTAGGTGTGTTCATCTTAGCACTTTGTGGTGTTTGCCGGAAAACAGTTGTGCTGAAAAGGCCATTTGGTTGAACTTTGTTGACTGATATTCCAGAGAAAATAATTTTCTTCAGAAGTAGCTCAGTGCTCTCTGACTTCTCATGCCATCCTTGATTTTAAGTGATTACAGTTTAAACCATCTGGCCCAGAGATTCTTATCTCTATGTGCTTCCCTTTCGCACCGGAGGGTGTGATGTGAGCGCATTTTACTATGTAATATGTAGTTTATTATCAAGAATGTTCTAATCTAACCACTCAAAGATGTGGGAGCAGACATTATGAGTGAATTTCAGGACATGAGAGAAAGAAAGGGGAGGGGAGGAAGAGAAAAAAGGAAAGGACGGCAAAGATTGAGTTGTGTTTCCATTTGAGTGGTATGTGTTTATTTCAATAGGACCGTTTTCCTTCTCCAACAACAACAAAAAAAAAAATAGAAGAAAAGACAGAGAAAGTCAGGGGAGAGGAAGAGGTGATGTGCCCAAGGGGACACACCCCAAGTCAGTCCTCCCGGGTGGGCAGAGTGTCTGGCCTAGTAGCCAGGGTCAGATACCTCTCCTGGTGGCTCCTGGCAGCCTTCCACAGCGGAAACTCCACGGCTGGTATAGAGACAGTGTTTTTGAAGGCCTTGGAAATGCTAGATACCCACTTACGTGGACACACTGAGAGGGCTCTGTGTCAGGGCATGCTCGGTCTCCCACTCATGCAGCCCTCTGACCCTGGGAGCTGTGCACTGCAGCATTACATCTGTTTCCTTCAGTTACACTGGCAGTGGCTTGCATGGAAACCTTGCAGATACCCCAATAGACTCCAGGGAGCTTGTGATTGTCATACTTCATGTAAAGTATGGCGAGCACCATTGGGCCTTCCAGATTCTTCCATCATTGCCTGTGCCAATCTCCAAGTGAAGTTTGAGTGTCTTCACTGGGTCTTTGCTTTCAGGTTCACTCAGGCTCCTGCTAAACCTGAAGCACAGATATCTCTACTGACCTGAATGTGAAGTTGCTGGAGCAGTTTGCAGGGCTCTCTGCTGGCCTGGCTATTGTCAGAGGGAGAGGCCAGAGTCTTCCCAAAGGACAAGTTGTGCTGGTAATGCACTTGCTGGTGTGGAAGGAATTTCCTACCTAGGGCTCCACCGTTGCTGCTGGTGTGTGGTCAGAGGAGGAAGAAGAGATGTGCTGTGGGCCTCTCCATGCCTGTCTGTGGTGCCTGTCCACACCCTGTCATGGGTTTCTGCTGCGAGGGTGAGGCTCCAGGGCCTGCAGCTGAGGAGAGGCCATGGAAGCCAGGCCCTAGCCGGCTGAGTTCCTTGCTGGGCCTGGCCTTCTCTGAATCAGGAATTCCTACTTTGTTTGGGTAAATGTTCTTGGACAACTTGAACAACAAAATAACATATAACTTTGGAATTGATGAAGGAGAATAAGGGAAGCCTTGAAGCTCATCCATTCCCATGTCATGTGTTTCATGCTAAGTTGCATAATTGAATTATTGCTGTTATTCCTGAGCGCAGAATTCAGAGGTGAGGAACAAGCATACAAGATAATATTATAAAGAAATAGAAAACACAATATAATTAACATATTTATTGTCTTGTAAGAGTCATTTAATACCATACAAGAGACAGACAAAATCTCTAAACGGGTATGATTGGTAGCTGTTAATTGTGACTTGTAGATAAAACAACCAGCTTCTATTTTCTATAGGGTTAAACTGTTGTCAGGGGATAACTTTTAGTCTTATCCCAAGAAACTATTTCTGAGATATCCTGACATAAATCTATGTATTTATAGAAAAAATCAGTATAAAACATAATGATATACAAAACATATACATATTATTTCTTATGGATACTGAGGTTATAGGTCATTTAATTTCTATTTGCATATTTTCTAATTTGCATCCAATACAAATTATATCTGTTATTAAAAATAAAATTAGTTCCGGTGGTGGGGCTTGGTTAATTGGATTGTCGTCCAGTACACCAAAGTGTGGCTGGTTTGCTTCCTGGTCAAGGCACATACCCAGGTTGTGGTTTGATCAGGGCACATGCAGGAGAGCACCGATCAGTGTTCCTCTCTCACACTGATGTTTCTCTCTCTCTCTCTCTCAAATTAATTTAAAATTTATAAAATAAATAAATAAAATTATAAATCACAACTATTATATATCCTTGTATTACAGAACATATTGCATTGTACACAATCCTTTGTGTTTCCCCAATTAGCTCATGAAGTCTTTGAACATAAACATGTAAAATTTTCCTTAAGTTGTCGCCTTCATTCCAAATTCTCAGACCACAAGACTTGACTGGGTGTTCAACTGTGACTAGGAAACAAATGGATATTTTTGTTTATTTATTCAAGTTGACCTGTGGTTGAATCATGGCTTCAAGATTTGAATTGAGTGATTTTGGGCCAATAACTTGCCTGCATACTGATATTTTTATAAAAATTTAACATAATGATGCTTAAATCTTAGGTCCCTTCCCTTTGTTACCTGTAAGCCTGTTCCTCTGTACAATATGGTCCATGGACCAGCCACCTCAGAAACACATGGTGCTTGTGGGCAAGTAGACTCTCAGCCCCATTCCTAAACTACTACATTGAGATTTGCATTTTAACAAGATCCAGGTGAATCACTGTACAAAATATGTTGAGAAAAATTTATGCTATATTATGTGTGTTCAGAACATCATTGAGTCATCTACGAAATTAAATACAGAAATATAGTCTCATCGTGGGTAAGGCTGTCTTTGGCACACCGTTTCTTCCACTATCACTGCCCACACTACAAACAATGATTTCTGATGTAGAAGACTGACACTGCTAATGAACTGAGAAAGAGAGCAGCTCAAATAAATGTTGAATAACTAAAGCCAAATTTTAAGAGATCCTTTCATAATATTATGTTTTCTTCTAAGAAAGAACCCAAACCATTTCTCTGCATACCTTTAAGATTAAATTTTTTCCACTCTTAATGAAAAAGATCCCAAAATTCAGATATTTAATATTATATTCAATGTCAGTTCATTCTTAAAGCCATATAACTTGAAATAGAGTGAAAAAAATATATAGAAATTTCAATAATTTGTAATCCACTTCTGAAAGTTCTTAATTTCCTTTCATTTAATGTTACCCAATATCTTTAGGAGATTTCAGAATAGCATAATCATTCATCATTAGTGGTAGTATAACTTGGTACAAATATTTTAGTGGGAATTTTATAGTCTATATCAAATTCAAATATACAATGTACTTTGAACTTGCCCTTCAATTTCTACAAATCTATTCAACATAAATGTTTGTGTGGACTCAAATGTATACAAATTTATTATACAGCATTATTTATAACCAGAGGCCCAATGCATGAAATTCATGCATTGGGGGGGGGGGGTGTCCCTCAGCCCAGCCTGCACCCTCTCCTATCTGGGATCCCTCTCACAATTGGAACTGCTAGCTCCTAACCACTTGCCTGCCTGCCTGATAGCTCCCTAACTGCTCCCCTGCTGGCCTGATTGATGCATGATCATTCACAACTGCCCTCCCCTGCTGCCCAATCACCTCTAACTGCCCTCCCCTGCTGGCCTGATCACCCCCAATTGCCTTCCCATGTGGGGCTGAGGGGAGTGGAGGACTGAGGCTGGATGCTGCGAGGACTGGGTGAGATGGGTTCTGAGGGGACTGAGGGACTGAGGCTGACTGAATGAGGCAGGGCTGAGGGGACAGGGATTCTGGCTCTATGAGGCACAAGGCCTCTGCAACCCCTTGGTGGGGCTGAGGGAACTGGGGGACTCCAACGGGATGAGGCAGGGCTGAAGGGACTGGGGGACTGAGGCTAGATGAGGTGGGGCTGGGGGACTGGGTGCTACCATCTTGTAGCTTTGGACACCACCATCTTGTGAGGGCATGACAGTCAATGAGTATGTTCCCTCTTTATTGGCTGTGGGTGCCACCATCTTGTGATGGTGTGATGGTCAATTAGCATAGTCCCTCTTTATTAGATAAGATCATGCAAAATATTTGCAGTAATGAAAAATGTGAGCTAAGGTGAATGACCATCCATAGAGAGATGACAAATAATCTATAGTACATTCATACTTGCTTAATGGGTTCCCATCATTTTGTCCATCCAGATAACTTAATCTTAGCAATATTTTTTAGGCTTTAATACTTCTGGAAACTATACCTAGCTCCTGCCCTTAACTATATGGTTCAAACTTGAAATTGCCATATTCGCTATTATTCTGCCCCATAGACCACTGTTGAATATTCCAGGTTTGGGTAGCTAAACAAATATGTGACAGTCATAACTCCATAGTCATGTATGTACAGTTGATTGACCCAAATGTAGAGAGATACCTAATAAAGTAGAATCAACTTTAAAAATGGAACTGGGAATTGATGGGAGCCACATTTCTTCTCCTGTAGTGATAACGTACTTTGCAATGAGGAAGAGTGATCAAGGTGAAAATCCACAATAATCTGAAATAGGAAGAGTGTACAGATTTTGGGTTCCAATTCTATCCTTCTGATCATATAGTTGCTCACCCAATCCTTCCTTGGAATACATAAACTGATAATTTCCCTTCTTACTGAAATAGATGAAATTGAGTTTTTATATTGATGATATATTGGTGAGGTAAAAGTCAAGTTTCATAACAATTGAATACTTTGATATAATTTTTGTAAAATTTAAAAACGTATGTGTATATAAATTATATAGAAGACTCCTCAAAGAGGGAACACTGATTTATCCTTGGAGTAGTAGGGAACAGGAGGAGGAAATTCCTTTGATTTTATATTACACTAGAGGCCCGGTGCACAAAATTCCTGCACGGGGGGTCGGGGGGGTGGGGGATGTCCCTTAGCCCAGCCTGCACCCTCTCTAATTTGGGACCCCTAGAGGGATGTCTGACTGCCCATTTAGGCCCAGTAAGATTGGGCCTAAATGGGCAGTTGGACATCCTTCTCACAATCCAGGACTGCTGGCTCCAAACTGTTTACCTGTCTGCCTCCCTGACTGCCCCTAACCACTTCTGCCTGCCAACCTGATCATCCCCTAACCACTACCCTGCCAGCCTAATTGATGTCTAACTGTTCCCCTGCCAGCCTGTTTGCTCCCAACTTTCCTCCTCTGCCAGGCTGGTCACCCTTAACTGCCATCCCCTGCAAGCTTGATAGCCCCCAACTGCCTCCTTGCAGGCCTGGTCCCTCCCATCTACCCTCCCCTACTGGCCTGATTGCCCACAACTGCCCTCCCTTGCAGGGCTTGGAACCTCCCAACGGCCTTCCCCTGCTGGCCATCTTGCGGTGACCATCTTGTGTGCATATGAGAGCAGGATCTTTGACACATGGTGGCAGCCCTCTTGTGTGTTGAAGTGATGGTCAATCTGCAAATTACTCTTTTATTAGATAGGATAGAGGCCTGGTGCAATGGTGGGGGCCAGCTGGTTTGCTCTGAAGAGTGTCCAAGATCAGGGTGGGGGTACCCTTGGGGCGAGGGGCGGCCTAGGCCAGGGGACTGTGGAGGTTTGCAGGCCAGCCACACCCCCCTGCGACCCAAGAAGAGGCCCTGGCATCTGGGATTATGTCTACAGTTGAAACTTTGTAGCCTGGAACAAAGCCAATCCTTCTGCTCGATCTGTGGTGGCAGCCATTTCTGTTTGAAACTTTGTACCCTAGAGAGAAGGCCTAGGCCTGCAATGGCAGGCAGAAAGCTTGGCTTCCTCTGTTGCCAGGGAAACTACGCTTTCCTCCTGCTCTCAGTGGTGGCAGCCATCTTGGTTGGGGTTTATTTGCATAATCTGCTCCTGATAGGCTAGTGGGCATGGCTGTGGGCTTGGCTTGTGGGTATAGTGAAGGTATGGTCAAATTTGCATATTACTTTTTTATCAGATAAGATACTTTTATATTGACTAAAATTTTAATAGTACACTCTATTAATTTTGTATTTGAAAAATATTTTATAAGTTCACTAACCAAACACTTCTAGAAAGACTATACAAAAAAGCAAGTGCTTTGCAGTCACTCACTCTCCGATGTTCTGTGCCAGTGCACCTGCATCGATTGTTCCCACAGTGAAGCCTGGAGAGAATTAGGATTGCTTCTGAGAGCAAGCCAACAATGCATGACTTGCCAACTCACAAATGTCTAATTTATAAACACCTGTCACATAAAAAGAAACGCTACTGGCTGACGCTAACTTGCCAGGGGACAGCATACCAGTGTGGGAAATGCTTGAGCTTTGAGGTCAGAGTGTTAAGTTTTGAAATTTGCCCCTCCACTTACTAGCTGTGGAGTACCCAGTGAGTTAGCCTTCCTGCACCTCATGTCCTCATCCATAAAATGTTCTGACAGTGGCTCTTCACTCAGAAAATTGCTATAAAATTTAGTATAAACAGTGCTTCACCAGATCTGATACACACTCTGCCTAAACAAGTGTTGCCATTGGTGTTGTTAGAGGCAGCTTGTCCTCAAGTGCTCACGATGGCACTGCATCGCTGTGCTCTTTCCCTAATGGCAAGCCTGGTGGCTGTTACCAGGTCCAGATAGCAGATCCCTTAGAATAATGATTGCCCTGTCATGGTGACAAATTTGAACTTGTTAGAATCAATTTCCTTAGAATTAATTATTTGTCCCACATATCTGCACACCATTTGATTAAAGTAGAGCTACCCTTAAGCCTATTAAATTCATCACAATAAAAACAGAGAGCATGCTCTATCTAAAAATGTGTAATATGTATTTTTTTACACAGAGCACATTCCTGAAATCTGATATCCCTCAGAGCCCATGGAGTGTTTCACTGCGTATCAGCCATGCAGCAGGCCAGGCAGTACCTGCATTGTAGGTTGCTATTGCTTGGTATGGACCACGTTTTGCTGTAGCTGTCAGTTAAATATGGCTTTGACTGTGTAATATTTGCATTGCTGGTTCGAGGTATATTCAGTTTAGTTGTGATTTAAAATTTCCTAAAAACAATACATTATAACCAAGCAGTGAAACAGAATATATTGTGTTTTCAGAAAGTTATAGAGTAAATCAGTATGATATACAACAAATACTACATCTAAAATAAAGTTTTCATAAGAAAGCATTGTGTTGAAAGCTAACTACACTTCTTTTTTCTTTGTATTCCATAAAATAATGGCACTTTACTAGACAGTAACTTAAATTACAATAAATATAGTAATTGACATTAATAAATATGTGGCCCATGGTGATTAGAGAAAGCCAATAGTTCCCAAGAGATAAGTCCTAAATGAAAGCAGCTCCGAGAGATAGAACAGAGGCTCTGCCTTCCATCTATAGAAGGACTGCCGCACATCCTAAGTCAGTGACTCCTGTGCATCTGTCACTCAGGAATCACCATCAGCAGTGGAGATAGGTAATGTATGGTCAGTACATGGAGATCAAATCCACTGAAGGCACTGGCCTCAGGCCACCATCTCACTGAGTTCACTCCTGGACATAATCTCTTTGAGTTAATTGTCAGATGAGACTGGAAAAGAGCAGAATATAAGACCAAAAAATATGCCACTTTGGCATGTAGCTTGTTTTGAAGACCATTGAGACTCCGTGGGCTCAGAGAAACTTTCGTCCCTGCCTTAAATATCTAGAAGACTCTAACTCAGGGTCTTTTGCAGAATGGGAATTATTACCAGAGATATATATCAGCCAAGTAACCCATCTGTTTGACAGGAGAAACATCTAATTACCCAACATCTGCTCTTCTGGTGAATTACACTCCTCTGCTTAAAACCCCAGGCTTTAGCCTACCCCTTAGCTCAGGATGCCATGTATTCCTTATTATACCTTTTTATCTTTGAATCTTTCATTTATGTGGAGTTTCTGACTTTCTCATGTATGTGGGTTCCATATGAAACTGAATTTTTCTGTTAATCTATCTCATGTTGATTTTATTATCAAACCAGCTTTTGCAGGATAGAGTAAAATTCTTCATCCCCTGTGAGACCAATTGTTGCTATTAAATGTTTCTCTTTAATTTTGCCCCACTCTAACTTCTCCCCTAGTGTTGTTTTGTTGAATTTAATCCAATTAATGCTGAATTTCTAAACTGGAGCCCTCTGGACATCACAGGAAGATTTATTGCATATTTGTAGTACCACTAGCAATTTCATTCCCTGCCGCATTGGGGGTTAATGAAGTATTTATGGAGAAAACATTGAAACTTTTGACCATGCAGAGCATTATGTGTTGTAGGAAATGTGATTTATTTTAAAGAATTTATAACAAGCTTATTTTAAAGTGAGCTCTACCTGTGATGGTACACTTGCAGAAGCTAATGTGAGCCTAAGGATTTTACATTCAGGTAAGTGGAAAAACAGTTTCAAGTTCTTAAATTTCCTGCATTCCTACCATTCTGGACAGGAGCTTCATTTCACACAAAAATGTTATCTTTCCTCCTTTCTATTTTTTCTTTTCCTTCAATATTTAACAACATCAACAACAAAAGGATGGGAGTATCTTTGACCTTGCATGTAATAAATTTTCAAATTTTATTGTCGATTAAATAAATAAATGCATGTACAAATGAATAACTGGATGGATGAAAATTCATTAAAAACTTGATTCTCTGGCTTAATTAGAATTTACTCTTTTATTTAAAGCATCAAGGAACATAGTTTCAGTGACACTGCTGTGACCCATAGATGACATTTCTTCTCTTCATTTCTTTAACACACATAGTCACACTCCACCCCAAGCTTCTAGGACTCCCTCCTTCTGAAAAGCTTTGCTTCTAGAATATTGAAGCGTCAAACTACCCTCCTGATTAGCCAGTCCTTCCCCCTTGTTTTGCTGTTTGGATATACATGACTTTGCAGCTTTTCCTAGAAAAAGAAGACTAAATCAATTATTTCATGCATGACTAAGTCAATATCTCCCCTTTCCTTCCCCTACCCCCTTTTCCTGCCTCTCACACTCCTTGTCTTTCATCTTTCTCCCAATTCCTCAATGTAGTACATAATCCCTGCTTCTGACTTTTCAACCATAGCCTTATTATTTCTTACTAATTCAATCACACACTTCTTCACAACTTGTTTCTGAGTTCTATGAATGCCCTTTATAGCCTCCTAAACCTCTCCACTACATTAAAAAATATATCTGCATAATATTCTGTGTTACAAGTGAACTTGCTTTTATACCACTAAAACATAGTGAGTATTTGCCATTCATTTAGCTGCCTGTTGTTATTTCAGTGTATTCACTTTCTTGGTGAGATGCCCAATGCCAAGGGAAGATCAATGCCAGGGGAGAGCTGCTGGATAGTTAATGTCCAACACACGCTGATTCTACTTTAGGTTTCAGTCACAGAGACAAGTAGCTGGAATAAACTAACATGTATTAAATGTCTATTTTGTGATGTGAGACACACACAGTAAAAATTTTTTATCACAACAACTCTATACTTTTGACACTATTATGCCATTGATACTACGCACTGAAAGACATGTTCCATAGATCTTACTTTTGGAAGCACAGGACGAGATCTAAAGCCTTTCCACTTCCACTTTGTTTTGTTTTTGTTCAAGACAACCTTTGCCAAGCCCTGTATAGTGTGGCTCAGTTGGTTGGAGCATTGTCCTGTGTATAGAAGGTCAAGGTTCAAGTCCAAATTGGGGCATAAGGGAGGCAACACATAGATGATTCTCTCTCACATAGATGTTTCCCTCTCTCTCCCTTCTCTTTCCTCTTTCTCTGAAATCAATGAAAATCATATCCTGGGTGAGGATGAAAAAAATGCCAAACAAACATATACCATTATCTAGCTCTAGAATATTTTTCATGTCAAATGGAAATCCTGTCCCACTTAGCAGTGACTTTCCATAGTGGGATCCCTGTGAATATAATGAAGGCCACTTTGAAATGATTAAAATTAAATTTTTATTATCTTTTTTATTTTACCATAAAAATCACACACACACACACACACACACACACACACACACACACACATTTAAACAGTCTTCGAAATGATTAAAATTAAATTTTTATTATCTTTTTTATTTTACCATAAAAATCACACACACACACACACACACACACACACACACACACACACACACATTTAAACAGTCTTCCACGCTCCACTTTTTCTCACAACTCCCCTTCCTTAAAAGTTATGTCAATAATTACAGAGTCCAGGATGAAATACCCAAAGCTGGTTTCATTAACTTAAAAGATTGCACACTATTTTCCTTTTATTTTCTCCATTATGACTTTACCTGGTTAAATATAGATTTTATGGCACAGGGACAGAGATAGTATTGTCACTAATCATAAGTTGCACTTCACAGGGGGACTGCAATGAGTTTTAAAATACTAAAGTTTTCTAAGATAGGAATGCCATTCCTTGAAGAGAAATGTACTATTTGCACACACAAATTCTTAGTATTTATTTGGCCTGTTCTATATAAAATGAATCTTGGAGCTTTCACTTGAATTTCCTCCTGACAAGCCTTTGACATGATGTTGATGATTTCCCAGTCTCTTTTTCCAGCCTACACCTCATTCCAGAGCACTAGCCCATGTATCTAACTGCCTGGTAGACATTAGCTTGATAGCCACCAGACCCCTGAAACTTAACTTGTCCAGAGCTGGAGTCATTATTTTGAACTCTCAGACCCGCTGTTGTTTCTGCATATTTGATTTTGCTGAAGATTAACTATTTCCTCAGATGTCCAAACAAGACATCTAGGCATCATTCTCAAATTGTCCTTCCCCACCCACATCTTACTAATCATCACATTCTTTAGAGTCTATCACAATGTTTCAGAGCCTATTTAAGAGGATCAGCCTACACACACCTACACATGCTTGCACAAGCAAAGCCTCCTGTTTTGATTGCTTCCTAGGACACATTCAGCTATCCATTTTCTCCAATAAATTGATCGCTGTAGCAACTGAATCAGCCTTGGGTCTCAGTCAAAAGAAAACTTGGAAAATTAAATCACTGAAAGATAAAGAAAATGGCACTATTTCCCTGAAGCCTTTAATACACAGTTTAACTCTCTGATGTTTTCTTTTTTTGTTATGACAATGGATATGTAAATGGCAGCAGCCAGTCCTAGGCTCTTTCTGCCATCAGGCCTAGATAGATACCTTCCCCTCAACTCTCTTGCTCAAGATCTCTTAGAAAAGCAATTGTAGACAACACAAAGTAATTATTGGAAAATATAAATGTGTTTATCTAATATCTCATTAGCTTTTACCCATAGGCTAAAGAGCCATTCCCCTCCTTCTCTTAGCTTACACAGGATTTTCAGAAAATCCAGAATATTACACTATCAAAATTTTGCCTCTTACATTACAAAGCCTGTGGTCTAGGTGTATTTGTAAGAATACTAGAACACAATAATTTTTCCCAGACTTGTAAAACATTTTTGAGAACTTCTAATGTAAAGTTGTCCCATGGGAAAGCATGAAATAACAAGATTAATGAGAAATAGCAACTCAATATTATCATCCAAACATTTTGACATTTGTGAAAAGATTTTCAATAGCAGTGGGTAAATGAGTTTATAATCAATCCTTCAACTTCCTGCCTATCGCCATTTACTAGTGAAATATAAATTCAGATGTAATATCTTTGTTCTTTCTTTTTAATTTTTAATAAGTTTTTATTGTTTTGGTATTTTTGTTGTTTTTTTTTTTTAGGGAGAGGAAGAGAAAGGGGCAGATAGAAAACATTGTTGAGAGAGAAATGGATCAGCTGCTTCCTGCATACCCCCTATTGGGGCTTGAGCCCAAAACTCAGGCATGTGCCCTGACCAGGAATCAAACCAAACTGGTAACCTCTTGGTGCATGGGATAACACTCAACCACTAAGCCATGCTGGCTCAGCTAATATTTTATTCTTAAAGAACACTCCTTTTATCATGACATTGAGGCTTGACCTCTCATTCAATGAAACTTCTGAAAATAATGGTTTCAGAAAACAAATTAGGTACTTCAAAAATATTTAATCAAAAAAGAAGAGCCACAGAATCAAAGATGGCACAAGACATAAATAATAAATCAATCAAAAGGCATGAAAAGAATACTTATCACAATAACAATAATAAAACAGAAAATTGTAAAGCATTCTACCACGAGTTTTAAAAATATCATAAAGCAATGAATAAAAACAATATCATATCAGCAAAGATCATGAATTTAGGAAAAGGTGATAAATTAAAATATAATGAAATATGTATATACAAACTAGGAAAAGAAATGACAGGAAGAAACCAAGATGGCAGCATAAGGTATACAACTGTAGGTGCTGCCTCTCACAACCACACCAAAACTACAAGTAAAAGACAAAATTCCAATCATCCAGAACCATGAGAAAGCTGGCTGAGTAGAAGTTCTACAACTAGATGAAAAGAGAAAAGAGCATTGAGACTTGCACAAGCACAGAAAAGCTGAGGTATGCAGGCACACGAATGGGGATGGTGGTTGGAGACTGGGTGTGCTGTTTCTTTCAATCTAAAGGGAGACATAGCTCCCTATTATTCTGAACTCCAGTTTCTGGTGATATTCTGGGGATTCAGAACCCTACAGGGATAAACTGGAATGTCTGCCATCGGTTCGGAAAGTGAGGGTGGCTTTCTTGCAGAGCTGTGCACAGGAATCATTGTTTACCTCACTCTGGGGCACAGGACACTGGGACTTGGAAATGCGGAGACTCAGATATGGGTGACTGGCAGCCATCGCTGTTTGCCATGATCTAGTGAGTCCCTGAGACCCCTACCCACCCACTTTACAAACCCACCTGAGCTGTGCACAGCAGCATTTGCATATAAATTGCCTGCCCTATTGCAGCTTAACCTAAACTGCAGCTCTGGTCAGACCCGGAGAAATCTGAAGATCTCTCTGTAGCTCCTGCTGGGTGGCCTCAGACAGTAGCTTACTTGTGTATCATTGGAGATTCAGAAGCCAGTGTACCTAGTGGTCAGTGTAAGAGGACCCAGATTTCAACTTCTCACAACTTAAGTGACACATTCAAGAGGCAGACTCAGTGAGAACCAAAGCCCCACTGAAGCAAGTCCTGCCCCATAAAGGTGTCTCCACAACAGCAGTTCTTTCATTAGAGACACAGCAGGTCCTCACAGCTAATTGGCCTGAAGGTCAATTCCTCCCAGTGATACCAACAACAATCAAGACTTAACTACAACAAGGCTGTACACACAGTCCACAAAGGGGCGCACCAAGAGTGTCCACCTCAGGTAACTGGAGAGGCTGAGCCACTGGAAACCTAGCACACAATGCTACTCTACCAACTCAGGGAAGCAGCGAAAATGCAGAGATAAACGGATCACAAACGAAAGAAATGGAGGAAAGCAAATGACTGGATATAGAGGTCAAAACCACGGTTATAAGGTTTTTCAAGAGGTTCCTAGAAAAGGCTAATAAATTCAGTGAGACGCTCAAGGATATGAGAAAGAATCAACTAGAAATTAAAAATATACTGACTGAAATAAAAAATATACAGAGACAACAGCAGATTAGAGGAACGCAAGGATCAAGTCAAAGATTTCAAATACAAAGAAGCAAAAATCACTCAATCGGAAAAGAGAAAAAGAAAATAGAATGCAAAAATTTGAAGACAGTGTAAGGAGCCTCTGGGACAACTTCAAGTGTACCAACATCAGAATTATGGGGGTGAGAGAAGAAGAGAGAGAGCAAGATACTAAAATCCTATTTGAAGAAATAATGACAGAAAACTTCCCACACCTGGTGAAAGAAATAGACTTAGGAATCCAAGAAGCGCACCAAACCCCAAACAAAAGGAACCCAAAGAGGACCACACCAAGACACATCATAATTAAAATGCCAAGAGCAAAATCTAAAGAGAGAATATTAAAAGCAGCAAGATAAAAATAGTTAATTACCTATAAGGGAGCATCCATATGATTGTCAGCGGATTTCTCAACAGAAACTATGCAGACCAGACAGGAATGGCAAGAAATATTCAAAGTGATGAATAGCAAGAACCTACAACCAAGATTACTCTACCCAGCAAAGCTATCATTCAGAATTGAAGGGCAGATAAAGAGCTTCACAGATAAGAAAAAGCTAAAGGAGTTTATCAACACCAAACCAGTATTGCATGAAATGCTGAAAGGAATTCTTTAAGAAGAGGAAGAAGAAATAGGTAAAGATAAAAAACTATGAACAACAAATACATATCTATCAACAAGTGAATCTAAAAATCAAGTGAATTAAAATCTGATGAACAGAATAAACTGGTGAATATAATAGAATCAGGGGCACTGAAAGGGAGTGCACTGACAATTCTCAGGGGGAAGGGATTGGGAGTGTGGGAAGGGACTGGACAAAAATCATACATCATTGGATGAAGACAGTGGGTGGGAGGTAAGGGTAGAGGGTGGGATGGGAACCAAGTGAAGGGGAGCTATGGGGGGAAAAGAGGAGCAATTGTAATAATCTGAACACTAAAGATTTATTAATTTTTTTAAATGAGAGTACATGAAATAAAGGCAAATTGTCATTGATAACAGGAGAATACATATTTCTAAGTAAAATCATAAAATAAAGGATTTTAAAATGCAAGCAAAATTAAATGGATATAAATACATGTTCCTAAAAGAGTTTTGAGAAAAGAAAAGGTAAGGGAGAATAGAATTGTGTAAATTGTGTAAATAAAGAAAATATTTAGAAAAAAATCTATCTTTAAAGATACTAATTCAAAAACACTTTCCAGAAACAAATTCTTAAAATAGAGACTAAACTTTAAACTGTGTGCCAGGAAAACTTAACATGATGGTTACCACAAATAAGTGCCCCGCAAATCTGAGGTTTGGGCAGGCAGACAAAGATGAGAGCAGAAAGATGAATTTGGCTTCAGACTTCATAACCACAATCAATGCCAGAGGACAAATGAACAATTAAAAAGTCTCAAGAAAAAAAAATAGCCCTGACTTGAGATTTATATGCATAGTCATTAACCTATAAAGATAACAAATAGCATCTTGGGAATGTGTAAGCATTAGAAATATTATAATTTTGGCCCTTTTTGTTTATTTTTTCTTTTTCTTTATTCTTTATTTTTTATTGTTTAAAGAATTACAAATAGTAGTACATATGTTTCCTTCCCCCCCCCCCGATACTTCCCTCCAGCTTTCCCTACCCCCAAGCACATGCCCTCACCTGCCCCCACACCCCCAGTGTCTTGTATCCCTTGGTTAATCTTTTATGCATGCATACAAGTCCTTTCTTTAATCTCTTGTAGCACCCTCCCCAACCTCCCCTGCAGTTTGATAGTCTGTTCCATGCTTCTTTGCCTCTGTATCTATTTTTATTTCACCCGTTTCTTTTCTTTAAAATATCTTGCCTCTGCAGACTAGAAATAAAGAAATCACTCCAGGATGTATTTTGTGAACCAAGAAAATAAAAGGCAAAAAAATGAATAGTGACGTTTAATGTATATAGTTATAGATTAATAAGTTTTAAATGTAGAAAAAATGTTTATAAAACAGAATAAAATGTTATACATATTGACAATGTAAATATAATAAAACTAACATTACTTTAAAAGTTTTGGCCATTTGTATTTCAAATTTTTATCTGCACTCTCTGTCTACTCCTTCAGGGATTGCTAGAAAGCATATATATCAAGAGATTTGAAGCAGTGCTAGTTAGCTCATATTCTCTTTATTTAAAATTTTGTCTTCAAATTTTATTTTAAATGGTTATTAATGACACTTTCCCATTGATATGACTTCTGCTTTTAATTTCATTTATTCTATATTCCTGAATCAGTTAGAAACATTACTGATATCGACACCATAATCTTAGATGCAAATAATTAAATTTTTTTGCATTTGTTTTAACTTAATATCAAATTACTTTTCACTTTTTGGAGTATATATTGACCAATGGATTTTAGAGTCCTAGAGTGCCAAGATAATACTTACAAATCACATATTCACTTACCTCACACGAATCTCTAGCTCAAGAGTGAACTACAGCCGAACCGGTGTGGCTCAGTGGTTAAGTGTGTACCCATGAACCAGGAGGTCATAATTCAATTCCCATTCAGGGCACATGCCTGGGATGTCAGCCTGATCTCTAATAAGGGGTGTTACAGTGGTAGTTGATCAATGATTCTTCCCATCATTGATGTTTCTTTTTCTTTTTTTTTTTTAATTTTTTTTAATCTTTATTGTTCAGTTTATTAATTACATTGTTTCCCCTTTTTATCCCCCTATAGCTTCCCTCCACCCTGTACCTATCCCACCCTCCACCCTCACCTCCCCCCCCCACTGTCCTCTCCCATTGTTGCTAGATTTTTGTCCAGTCTCTTGCTGCACTTCCCACAACCCTTTTCTCCCCAAGAATTGTCAGTCCATTCCCTCTCTAGGTCCATGTCCCTGTTATATTCACCAGTCTATCCTGTTCAACAGCCTATCAATTCACTTGATTTTTATGTTCATTTGTTGATAGATGTGTATTTGTTGTTCATAATTTTCATCTTTACCTTTTTCTTCTTCCTCTTCTTAAAGAATATCTTTCAGCATTTCATATAATGTTGGTTTGGTGGTGATGAACCCTTTAGCTTTTTCTTATCTGCGAAGCACTTCATCTGACCTTCAATTCTGAATGATAGCTTTGCTGGATAGAGTAATCTTGGTTGTAGATTCTTGCTGTTCATCACTTTGAATATTTCTTGCCACTCCCGTCTGGCCTGCATCGTTTCTGTTGAGAAATCCGCTGACAGTCGTATGGGTGCTCCCTTATAGGTAACCAACTGTTTCTCTCTTGCTGCTTTTAATATTCTCTCTTTGTCTTTTGCTCTTGGCATTTTAATTATGATGTGCCTCGGTGTGGTCCTCTTAGGGTTCCTATATATTGGGGTTCGGTGCACTTCTTGGACTCCTAAGTCAATTTCTTTCACCAGGTGTGGGAAGTTTTCAGTCACTATTTCTTCAAATAGGTTTTCATTGTCTTGGCCTCTCGCTTTTTCTGGCACCCCTATAATTCGGATGTTGGTATGCTTGAGGTTGTCCCAGAGGCCCCTTACACTAGCTTCAATTTTTTGGATTCTTTTGGTTTCTTGCTTTTTCAGCTGAGTGGATTTTACCTCTTTGTATTTCAAATCTTTAACTTGGTTCTTGGGGTGCTCCAGGGCACTTTCAGGTCTTTGTATAATATTTTTTGTTTCAGTCAGTGTATGCTTAATTTCTGGTTGGTCCTTTTTATATCCTTGAGAGTCTGCTTTATATCCTTGAGGGTTTCTTTCATTTCCACGTTGGTCTTGATCATTTCTTTGCAGCTCTCGTTTATATCCTGGAGGGTGTTGTTCATTTTCTTGTAGGACTCATTCATTTCCTTTGTGGTCTTGCTTATTTCCTTATAGGCCTCGATCTTTTGTTGGAGCCTCTTAAAAAACCCTATAACCGTGGTTCTGAATTCCATGTCCAGTCGTTTTTTTTCCTCCATTTCTTTCACATCTGATTTCTTTCCATATTGCTGCATGGTGGCTGCTTCCCTGAGTTGGTCAATTAGCTTTGTGTGGTAGACTTCCTACTAGGGATAGTGGCTCAGCCTCCCCGGTTACCTGAGGTGGATATGGACTGCACAGTCTTGCTGAAGTTAAGCTCAGGTTAATCGTTGTTAGCACTTGGAGGGTTGACCTCCAGGCCAATTGTCTGTGAAGCTCAGCTGTGCTCAGGTTGGGTGGGCGGAGTCTCCGGGCCAAGCAGACAGCGTTAGCTCCGCCCTATGCAGCCCCAGGGACTCTGTGCCGGGGGCAATGGCCGCCAGCACCTCTGAGAGAGAGCCACTGCCGAGCTCCACCGGCTGCCGGTTGCCGGGGAATTCAGACTTTCCCAAAATGAGTCTGCATGCGCAATGGCTCACCCAGGGTCGTAAAACAAAGCAGTCTGACAGTTTTCCGAATGAGAGGCAAGTCGCGGTGCACTCTCTGTGCCATCACGCAGCCGAGCTGTTCGCGCAAGCTGCCTTCTCCACAAGCCGGGAGACCTGGCAGCACCCGAGCTTCGGCGTGCCCTCCCACTGTCCAGTTTTCACCCCGTGTGATAGTGGGTTCTCTGGACTTCGCCCAGAGCTGGAGAAACAGTCCAGTGGGACGCCTTTGTCTCCCCGTTCGAGAAAACTGGCCGGTTTTCAGCCGCCCGCCCTTTCCGCGGCGCGCACTCCAAACCTCTCTCCGTGCGAATCTTTCAACGCTGTCCGCCACCGCTCCTCCGAGTCCCAGTGTCTTATCTTCACTTTTATTTGTGGAATTTTCACTCGGCCAGCTTTCTGGTGATTCTGGAAGGTGTTTGTTCTTTCGTTAAGTTGTAGTATTAAAATTGCTGATTATGACGGCAAGATAGGTGTTTTGCCTTTGCCGCCATCTTAGTTCCCCCCCATCATTGATGTTTCTATCTCTTCCTCTATGAAATCAATTTTTAAAAAATGAAGCACATTTTATGTGTATGTGTGTGTGCATGTTTATATTTATTCTATGCAATTTTTCACATGTCAACTCATAACAGTCAAGGTACTGAATGGGTCTATCACTACAAGGATCTGTTCCATTGATCTCTCATAACTGCACCCACAAGCCCCCCCCCCCTCTGTTTCTCACCTTGGCAAACTTTAATATGTTTCATTTTTAAAATGTTTCCATTTCTCCATGTCGGAAGTTTGAAAGTCAACACTCCATCCTAACAACAAGTAAAAAGCTATGCAACTGAAAATCCACAACTTTTGTAGGATCCATAAGAGAGGTAAGGACATAGGACAGATGCTATCCCCCAAATTGGACAGACAGGAGAACAGAGGGAATAATGACTACTAGCACAGAGATTCATTAGCAGAAACTGCTGCAGGAACAGTGTCAGGTAGGCAAACCTGAACTGTAAGTGACAAATTGCTTCACACTCAGTGTGCACAACTCTGAAAGTTAAAAACTCTAGGGGGACCAATTCATAGTGGGGCCTCTACAATATTTTAAGATTTACCTCCAGGAGTTTGACCAGATTACTGCAGTAAATATCTGAGAAAAATCCTTTCCTTGTTCTGAGAAAAGAGGAGAAATAAACTATTCTGAAATATAGTCATATGCCACACAAGAATGTTATGGTCCAGGACGAGCCACATATACAACTGTGATCCCATGAGGTTACAATGAAGCTGAAAAATTACTATAGTCTAGTGTCAATGTAGCCATGAAAACGATATAGTGTAATGCATCACTTGTGTTTGTAGTGAGGCTGGTGCAAACAAACCTACTGCATTACCAATTGTATAAAAGCACAGCACATATAATTATGTACAGTACATAATACTCGATAATGATAATACATGACTATGTTACTGGTTTATTTATTTACTATACTGTACTTTTTTCTTGTTACCTTATTTTTTTAAAATATATTTTATTGATTTTCCATAGAGAGGAATGGAGAGGGAAAGGGATAGAGAGCTAGAAATATCGATGAGAGAGAAACATCAATCAACTGCCTCCTGTACAACCACTACTGGGGATGTGCCCGCAACCAAGGTACATCCCCTAGACTGGAATTGAACCTGGGATCCTTGAGTGCACAGGCCAATGCTTTATCCACTGAGCCAAACTGGTCAGGGCTTTCCTTGTTAGTGTGTGCTATCTCTACTTAAAATATTTTGCTATAAAACAGTATGCTGTGTTATGCTGGCCACAGTCTCATGCATTTCCTGCTTACCATGTTTCCTGATTGCATCATTATGTCTTGTACTTGATTTAATCCCATGCTGTTCTATAAACTTAGTCTAGCCTAAGTATACAGTGTGAATAAAGTCTACATTAATGACATTAGTTTATAGTGATATCTTCGGCCTTCTCATTATTGACTCATTACCACTCACTACTGACTCACCCAGAGGGACTTCCAGTCCTACAAGGTTCATTCATAGTTCATAGCTACACAGGTGTACATTTTTTAAAATCTTTCATACTATATAAGTACTGTACATTTTTTTATCTATATAATAAAAGCCTAAGAAACTGTTACAGTGGAACAACCAAAACAACCAGTTGCTATGATGCGCACTTATCACTGGGAGACAGATGCTCAATGCAGGAGCTGCCCCCTGGTAGTCAGTGCCCTCCCACAGGGGGAGTACTGCTCAGCCAGAAGCAGGGCTCATGGCTGATGAGCACAGTGGTGGTGGGAGCCTCTCCCACCTCCGCAGCAGCACTAAGGAGCAGCAAGCCAAGCATGAAGGAGCAGCGAGCAGTTGGGTGGTAAGAAGTGAAGGGCTGTGAGAGGGTGCAGGCTGGACTGAGGAACCCCTCCCCGCACCTAGTGCATGAGTTTCATGCACCAGGCCTCTGGTATCCTATCTAATAAAAGAGTAAGATGTAAATTAACCATCACTCCATTGCACTACCAGCCAATAGGAGTGAGTATGCAAATTACCCAACAAAGATGGCCACACCCATAATGGCCAGGCAGTGGCACCCAGTAGCTCTAAGCCCCACCACGGTGGCACTGGGGGTGCGGGGGGACTAGAAGGGGACACAAACCTGCAGAGAGGTTGACACCCACAGCCCCAAGCCCCATCATGGCAGTGCTAGGACAGCTGGGGGCCGGATCAGGGACACAAACCCAGATTGGGGACACAAATCCAGATAAGGGATACAAACCCACAGGGAGTCTAGCACCCTGCAGCCCCAACCCCTGCCATGGCGGTGCTGGGACTGCGGGGATGCTGGGTTGGGTACATAGACCAGCAGGGAGGCTGGCATCCCACAGCCCCAAGCCCCTCCATGGCATGCTGGGGCTGTGGGGGGCCTGATCAGGAACACAAACCCACAGGAAGGCTGGCGCCCAGCAGCCCCAAGGCCCACCACCCTGGTGCTAGGGATGCTGGGGGAATGGGGGAGAGCAGTGGAGACCCAAACCCACAAGAAACCTGTGGAAAGGGAGATAAACTATCATAACTTTATCTCCCTTTCCACAAGATGAAAAAACTGCCCCTGGTTTATTTAGTGATGTGGCCCACACCTTTCTATAAGCACAGGGTATGTTATGACCATTCCCAGAAAGGTCTTGTCAGAATACCGTCTCCAGGGAATAATGCTACTGTGGCAAATTATCTAAGAGAGGAAACAAGTTTTTGTTGGGTTTATTCTGAAAGTCAGAGAACCTGCCACCCCAACATAGGCTGTCTTGTTATATTGATGATATTGAGCTGCAGATGCTTGAAAAACAGCAAAAGCAGGCAGAGGCTTTCACTGAAGTCTCCTAATCTCCTAAAATTGGATACCCCAAAAGGAGTTCAAATGTCACAGGTCCACTTCATGGGAGAAGTGTCATCAGGCAGAGAAGACTGACTACTGTCACAGTGCAAGAGAATAGACGTTGACATCACACCCAAACTTTTTTACAAACTATTTCCCTCACCCCCATTCATCTTTCCTAAATATCATTTACTCTCTTCTAAGAGGCCTATATGTCCCATCCCCTTTCCCTAGGAAAAAGGTATTTAAATCTGCACTCTAAGCCATCTTGGGGAGTTACTCATTTTTCCCTGGGATCTCCCACATATACACGAGGTACACATGTTAATGAACTTTTGTTTTTCTCTTGGTGATTTGTCTTTCATTACAAGGGCCTCCACTAAGAAGTCAGAAAGGTAGAGGAAAACTATTTTTCCTCCTCCATAATTCTCTCTCGGGAAATCAAGACCCCAGCTGAACAATGAGGTTGGCTCAAGTACCAAGAAATCCCAGCTGATGGGAGGGAAGCTTCTATGGAAAAATCAGTGATATTAGTGTCAAAGTGGGATGGAGGGCACATGCATGGTTGCTGGTGGGAGTTTAAAGTGGTTCAACATTTTAGGAAGATGATTTGGCAAATTCTATAGAAATGTTCAAGGTACATCCAAGAGTCTTCTACTAGGAATCACATCTGCTGAGATAAAGCACAAGTGCATAAGCCCTGGTCAGACCCAGGGTGCTACTGAGGTCTCCCCTTCCATGATAGGAAAACCTGGGAACAACCTGCATTTTTAGGACAAGGTGGCATCTATACTAATAAAAGGGTAATATGCTAATTAGCTGAACATCTTCTGGATGACCTTCCAGATATCCTTCCCGACAAAGCCATGTTGGCAGGGCCAAGGCAGAGGAGTTTAGGGGGGAGAGCAGTGGAGACCCAAACCCACAAGAAACCTGTGGAAAGGGAGAACAGTTAGGGGGACTAGGCTGGCAGGCAGGTGTGATGTTAGGAGCCAGGGTTTCTAAGGGGTCCCAGATTGGAGATAGTGCAGGGTGAGTTGAGGGGACCCCCTTCCTGTGCATAAATTTTGGGCACCAGGTCTCGTTTATACATATTTGGATACATAAATACTTACCATTGTGTTGTAACTGCGTGCAGTATTCAGTACAGTAACATGCTGTACAGGTTTATATCCTAAGAACAATAGGCTATATCATATAGCCTAGGTGTGTAGTAGGTTATACCAACTAGGTTAGTGAGTCCACTCCATGATGTTTGCGCAATGAGAAATATTGCTTAGCAATGCATTTCTCTGCACATATCCCTGTCATTAAGCAGCACATGCCTGTACATCAGAGCAGTTTGTTCTTCAGAAATAGTTTGACTCTGAGAGAAAACTAGTTAACTAGAGCCCAACTGGCCTGCAGAAGGGAAATACCCAACTTCAACCCACTCTTGCACATCTTTCCCAAATAAAAGAAGATTTAAAAAACCCTAAGAAAATTTACTATCCAGGACATAAGCTCACTAAGAGACTGATATCAAATCACAGAACTATATACTTCCCTGGCACCTCACTACCACAAGACTAAATCCCTACTTATAATAGTATTTTCCCCCATTACATCATGCCTAGTTGTCAAGAAAAATCAGCAGGTATACCAAAGGCAAAAAACACAAATTGAAGAGACAGAGCAGACATCAAAACCAGACATGGCAGGGATGGTAGAATTATAAGAGTGGGAATTTAAAGCAACTATAATTATTATTCTAAGGGCACTAATGTATAATATAGAGATCACACAAAACAGATGACAATATAAGCAAAGAGATTAAAATCTTAATAAAGAACCAAAAATAATTCTAGAGATAAAATGCACTATAATATAAATAAATAATGCCCTTGATGAGCTTATTAGTAGACTGAACATGGCCCAAGAAAGATTCTCAGGACATCTTTCATACTATCAACAATAATGATAAATTTAGAAAAAGAAAGATTCTATGAGCTATATGATATAGCATCAGAATCTTTAAAACCCAAAGAGCAAAGAAAATAAAAAACTAAAAACAAAAACACAGCAGAATATCTTAAAACTGTGGGACAACTACACATACACAATATATATGTAATGAGAATAGTAGAAGGGAATAAAAGAAAGAAACAGAAGGAATATTTGAAATGATAATGACTGAAATTTCTCTAAATTAATATAAGACACTAAACCACAGATCCAGGAAATTAAGGGAACATCAAGCAAAAACAAAACAAAAACAAACAAACAAACAAAACAAAACAAAACAAAACTACATATGACTTCTACCCAGAAACAATATAATCAAGAACAGAATACAGGGAAATATTTAATGTGTTAAGAGAAAAGGGCCCCACCAACCTAAAATTTTATATCCTACAATATTACCTTTCAAAAGTGATAAAGGTGGTAAAAAATGTTTTGTTTTGCTTCTTTCAGGAGAAAAAAAATGTGAGAATTTGTAGTCAGTAGGCTAGCTTTGCAAGACATGTTGAAAGAAGTTCTTTAGAGAAAATTAAAATGATAGCAATTTGAAACTGAGATTCACATAAAGTAAAGAAGAACATTGAAAAAATAAAGGCACAAAAATTAATTTTTTGTATGGTGTATTGATATAACAGATAACTGTTTAAAATAATACTGAAAATGTATTTGATTATATATGTTATGTAAATATCTATCTACTTACATATTTTTATACTGGAGGCCCAGTGCATGAAAATTTGTGCACCTGGGGCGGTACCTCAGCCTGGACTGTGCCCTCTCGCAGTCTGGGACCTCTCAGGGGATGTATGACTGGTAATCAGAAATTCTTAGCACTACCATAGAGGCAGAAAAAGCTCCCGCCACTGCTGTTGCACTTTCCAGCTGTGAGCCCAGTTTCTGGCTGAGCAGCACTCCCCTTGTAGGAGCACCCTGATTACCAGAGAGCAGTTCCAGCATTGAGCGCCTGCCCTCTGGTGGTCAGGGTGCATCATAGCGACTGCACATTCCACCAATTGGTCAATTTGCATATTAGTATTTTATTGGTTTTACTAGAGGTCCAGTGCATGAAATTCATGCACAAGAAGGAAGGGTGTCCCTCAGCCCAGTCTGCACCCTCTCCAATCTGGGATCCCTCTCTAAATCCAGGACTGCTAGCTCTCAACTGCTCTCCTGCCTGCCATCCTGATTAGTCCTAACAGCTTCTGCCTGCCAGCCTGATCATCCCCTAACCACTCCCCTGACAGCCTGATTGATACCTAACTGCTCCCTTGACAGCCTGTTTGCCCTTAACTGCCCTCCCCTACAGGCCTGGTCACACCTAACTGTCCTTGCCTGCCAGCCTGATCATCCCTAACTGCCCTCCCCTGCAGGCCTAGTCTCCACCAACTCCTCTCCCCTGCAGGCCTGATCACTCCTAACTAACTGCCGTCTCCTGCTGGTCATCTTGTGGCAGCCATTTTATGTCCACATGGGGTCAGTCATCTTTGATCACATGGGGGCAGCCATCTTGTGTGTTGGAGTGATGATCAATTTGCATATTATTCTTTTATTTGATAGGAGGATTAGATAGAATGGTGCACAGGTGGGGGCTGGCTGGTTTGCCCTGAAGGGTGTCCTGGATCAGGGTAAGGGTTCCCTTGGGTCATGGGGCAGACTAGGTAATGAGCATCTGGTGGTTTGCAGGCTGGTCACACACCCCTGTGACCCAAGCAGAGGCCCTGGTATCTGGGATTTATTTATCTTCTATAATTGAAACTTTGTAGCCTTGAGTGGAGCCAAGCCTCCTACTCACTCCATGGCTGCAGCCATTTTTGTTGGGATTTATTTATCTTATATAATTGAAACTCTGAGTGGAGGCCAAGGCAGGCCAGGGCTGCAGAAACTTGGCTTCCTCCATCACTGGGGCAATTCAAGCCTACTGCACTCTCCAGCTCCATGGCTGCCTGCCACCATTTTTGTTGGGATTTATTTATTTTCTATACTTGAAACTTTGTAGCCTTGAGCGAGGGTAGGGCCCGCCAGGGCAGTGGAAAGCATGGCTTCCTCCATTGCTGGGAAACCCAAGCCTCCTGCTCTCTCCGTGGCTGTAGCCATCTTGATTGGGTTGATTTGCATACTCATTCCTGCCTGGCTGGTGGGCATGGGTTGTTTGTATAGGGGAGGTATAATCAGTTTGCATATTATACTTTTATTACATAGGATATGTAAGTGAAATGAATGATCATACTAACACTACTCAAAAGAAAGCATGAGTAGATATCAATTTCAGATAGAGCAGTTATCAAACCCAAGGAAGTAATCTAGAATAAAGAAAAGCATTAAATAATGATACAGGATCAATTCTCTTAGAAGGCATAATAGTCCTCAACATACATATAACTAACAATAAAGCATCAAACTATATGCAGCAAAAACTAATAAAACTGTAAAGAGAAAATGATATGTCTGATATCATACTTGGAGAATTCAATACCCATCTATGAGAAATGGACAAACCCAGTATTCAGAAAATCAATGAGTACATAGTTAAATTCAATTATGTCATCAAACAACAATTTTAAATTGGCATCTATAGATTACTTGACCTAACAACATGAAAATGCACATTTTTCTCAAGTTCATATGAAACATCCAATTAGATAGACCATATTCTGGGCCATAAAACACACCTTGGAATTTTTAAAATCTAGAAACCATAAAACATCTGCTCTCAAACTGGAATGGAATTAAGCTAGAAATCAACAAAGGAAGGATAGCTGGAAAAATAAAAGTATGTAAAGACCCATCTAAATAACCCATAGGTAAAAGAAGAAACCATAAGATAAATTTTTAAATATTATGAATTAAATAAAAATGGAAACTCAACTTATTAATAGTTATGTGATATAGTGTGAGCAGTACAATGCAAATATTAGAAAAGAAGAAAGACCTAAAACCAATAGTCTAAGTTTCCACCTAAGGAAACCATGAAAAGAAGAGAAAATTAAACCCAAAGTAAGTAGAAGGAAAAAAATGATAAGGATTAGAGAATAAATCAATAAAATTAAAAACAAAATATGGATATGTAAATGACATCAAATATTAAAGTAATCTTGAAAAAGAACAAAGTTAGACAACTTATACTACCTGACTTTAAGTTTTTCTATAAACTGACACTAATCAAAAGAGTGTGACAGCTAGATAGGATAGACATATAGAACAATAATAATGAACCCCAAAATAGACTTGGACTTATAAAATTACCCTTAAGAAAATAAAAAAACTAAACCAGAAAGTAAAAAAAAATACATATATCTGAAAAAAGACTAGTGCCCAGCATTTATAAATAATCCATGTGACTACATATTGGGTTGATAAAAACCTCAATTAAATAATGGACAAAATATTTAAAGAGAGTTGACAAATCAACATACATGAACAACCAATACTCATATGGAACATTTTCAATGTTTTCTCTTTTTTTAATATATTTTATTGATTTTTTACAGAGCGGAAGGGAGAAGGATAGAAAGTCAGAAACATGGATGAGAAACATTGACCAGCTGCCTCTTGCACGCCCCCTACTGGGGACATGCCCGCAGCCAAGGTACATGCCCTTGACTGGAATCGAACCCAGTACCTTTCAGTCCACAGTGCGACACTCTATCCACTGAGTCAAACCGGTTTCGGCTCAATGTTTTCTTGATCATGGAAATGCAAATTAAAACTACGGTGAAATCCATAATACTGTCACCAGAACACTTTAAACCTAACAGGCTGACAATACCAAAGAATTGTGAGGATGTAGAGGAACTACAACTCGCATACTTTTCTGGTACTATTGTGAAATACTGAATAACCATAACTCACCCACCAGAGAAGAAAAAAAGAACAAACCACAGGTTCTAGCAAATGTTAATGAGCATGTACTACAACCATTGTTGGAGGGCTTGTCATTGCTATAACCAGTCTGAAAAACTGAAGCTGAACTAGCATGTGCCTTATAACCTAGATATTTTCTCCAAGGAATAAGCCCATATAACCAGGAAAAGACGTGTTCCAAAATGCACATAGTAGTAAAATTGATAATATTTAACAAATGCACATACACAAATGACCATTAACAAGAGAAAGGGAAAAGCTGAAAAAAATGTTTGGAAATAAAAATTAATTAATTACAGCTACACATAATTTCATGACTAAGTCTCAAAAACATAATGGTTGAATAAAATAAGTTAGAAAATATCAGAAAACATACAATCTATATTGTTAGAAGTTAGACAATAGTCACACTTGAGATTTGCTAAAAGTGGACATAAAAGGGACCACTGGAGAACAAGTGATATCCAATTTCTTTATTATATAGGTATAATCAGGTGAAAAGTCATCAAGCTCTATACTTACACTTAATGCACTTTTCTGAATGCATGATTTTCCTCAATGAAATTTTACTTAGTAACAAACCATGTCAGCACAAAGGTTCAATAGGCAGCCTCAAGGTCTCATTCCCCTTTCTCATTGAAATATCAATAAACAAGCAAAATTGTCAGGAACAACTTTGTCAGAACTCCAAGCAAATGAAAAATCACAAAAAAAGGCAACTCTAAATGGTAGAAAAGCAGTGTGTGTGTGCGTGTGTGTGAGTGTGTGTGTGTGTGTGTGTGTTAACTTGCCCTACAGCCTCTCCCATATAGCAGGTTCTGAAGCAGCAGCAGCCCTGGGTGGGACCGTGTTCCTGGATCTAGAGGCAGCAGAACAGATCTTTTAGTTAAATTATTGTGCACTAGAGGTCTGGTGCACCAATTCATGCATGGGTGGGGTTCCTCACCTTGGCCAGCAATCTGGCCTGATCAGGATCAGGGCCATCTTGCCCAGTCCCAGTTGGGACTGATTGGGGCTGACCAGCTGGCTAGCTGACCAAGGGGAGGACCATGAGAGGTTTGCTCGCCATGGGAGGTTGGTTGTGGGAATGTTCAGATCACCAGAGGGAAGCTCCTGAGATGAGTGTCTGGCCCCTGGTTGTCATTGTGTGTTATAGCAACCAGTCAACTGGTCATCCAGTCAACCATTCATAACAGTTGCTTAGGCTTTTATATATATAGACTAGGGGTCCGGTCCACGAAATTCGTGCACGGGGGGCTCGGGGGGTGTTCCTTAGCTCAGCTTGCACCCTCTCCAACCTGGGACCCCTCGAGGGATGTACAACTGCCTATTTAGGCCCAATTGGGATTGGGCCTAAACAGGCAGTCAGACATCCTTCTCACAATGCAGGACTGCTGGCTCCAAACTGCTCCCCTGCCTGCCTCCCTGATTGCCCCTAACCACTTCTGCCTGTCAGCCTGCTCACCCCCTAACCACTACCCTGCGAGCCTGTTTGTCCCCAACTTCCCTCCTCTGCCAGTCTGGTCATCCCTAACTGCCCTCCCCTGCAGGATTGATAGCCCCCAACTACCCCCACTTGCAGGCCTGGTCCCTCCCAACTGTCCTCTTCTGATGGCCTGATGGCCCACACTGCCCTCCCTTGCAGTCCTGGAACCTCCAAATGGCCCTCCCCTGCTGGCCATCTTGTGGTGGCCATCTTGTATACACATGGGGGCAGGATCTTTGACCACATGGGGGCAGCCCTCTTGTGTGTTGAACTGATGGTCAATCTGTGTATTACTCTTTTATTAGGACAGAGGCCTAGTGCATGGGTGGGGGCCAGCTGGTTTGCCCTGAAGGGTGTCCTGGATTAGGGTGGAGGTTCCCTTAGGGCATGGGGCGGCCTGGGCGAGGGGCCTATGGTGATTTGCAGGCTGTCCACTCCCCCAGCGACCCAAGTGGAGGCCTTAGGATCTGAAATTAATTTATGTTCTACAATTGAAACTTTGTAGCCTAGAGCACAGCCAAGCCTTCTGCTCACTCCATGGCAACAGCCATTTCTGTTTGAAACTTTGTAGCCTAGAGTGGAAGGCTAGGCACTAGGGCTGCAGAAGTTTAGCTTCTTCCATTGCCCCAGCAACCCTACCCTCTTCTCTCTCCAGCTCAGTGGCTGCCTTCGGATTATGTATCTTTTATAATTTAAACTTTGTACCATTGAGGCCTAGGCCAGCAAAGGCAGGCGGAAAGCTTGGCTTCCTCCATTGCTGGAGAAACCCAAGCCTCTCTCTTGCTCTCAGTGGTAGCAGCCATCTTGTTTGGGGTTTATTTGCATAATTTGTTCCTGATTGGCTGGTGGGCATGGCTGGTGGGTGTGGCAAAAGTACAGTCAAATTTGCATATTACTCTTTTATTAGATAGGACTAGAGGCCCAGTGCATGAAATTCAAGCACTGGTAGGGTCCCTAGTGGCTGCCAGCTGCCCACTAGTTACTCACTCCCTTCCTCTGGCCAGGCCCGTACCCTGGTGGAACTGCTAAACAAACTCCCAATCAAGGGGACAATTTGCATATTATGCTTTTATTATATAGGATAGCTGTCCAAACTTGTTGGAGGGCTGCCTGAAATAGTGATGTGAGTTCCTCAGCTTTTTAAATCTAACTTGGAACTCAGGGTAGAGAAGTGGTAAGAATTGCTCAAAAACACTGCAAAGTGAACTGCAACCTGCAGGTGCCTAGGGCAAAAGATTATGGCTTTAAAATCTATTTGGCTGTCTAAAGCCCTGGAGGAAAAGCTGGGGGAATTTTTGGAAATTAGAATAATCAAAAGTACCCAGGTATAGATTTTTAAAATCCATATACATGCCCATGGCAAGACATACACTCATAAAAGACCTGAGTAGATCCTACGTTCCATCTTGAGCTGATACCTGGGGTTAGTGTTGCTGAGCCTGCTGAGTGTTGGAGTCCCTAGCATAGAGGTAATTCTCTATCAAAACATTAGCTGAACACAAGCTAAGCAGAGAATTCAGTAACCACACACAGAAGCCATACCATGTTCATAAAGAAATAGTTTGGAAAATCCGCTAAACAAATGGACTCCTAGAGTCTTCAACAATCACTAAAACAGAAAAATCTGGAATGGAAGTTGGGGGTGGATTTTGATTTCCAGAGATAGCACA
Organism: Antrozous pallidus; assembly: GCA_027563665.1. Taxonomy (NCBI): domain Eukaryota; kingdom Metazoa; phylum Chordata; class Mammalia; order Chiroptera; family Vespertilionidae; genus Antrozous; species Antrozous pallidus. The sequence goes on along the minus strand of CM050510.1, from coordinate 70,700,450 downwards.
TTGTCATATTCAAAAGTCCAATTTTCTGCACTTCAGTCCCTGGACAGAGAAGATGGGAAGTTCCAAGGGCAATGCTGTCCTGCTGACCCAACAGGACCCAGACGTAGTCTTGGCCCAGCACCAGCTTCAGCTGCTGCGGGGCTAGGCGACAGCCAAGGTGTTGGTTCTGAACCTGGCAGTGCTGGTGAACCCAAGCCCGTTCACAGCCCCCTTCCAGTTCTAGATCAGCTTTTAGTGCAATGAGACTCTGGTGGACAGCCTGGAGTTGATTATCATTTATGTTGGCTCAGCTGAGTGAGGAGTTTGGTCCAACCCTAGACTCGGTGCTGGTTGGCAGTGCAGAGAAATGCATGTTCATCTTTTAGGCTGATGTCCCCAACTCATCCCTCCTCTATGAGAGTGACGCTTTGGGTGTGCCCTTGGACCTCATCACCTGCACCTACTGTGGACAGGAGTTCATCCCTGTGGGCTATTACGTCAACAGTAAGTACCACAACCTAGAGATACAGGAGAACCCAAAGCCAGGCCTCTCTCAGATCCAATGGAACATCTTGGCCTGGAATCCCTTGGAGACCCGTTTCCACATCCACTGGGACAACCACACAGACAGCCTGGATGTCATAAAAAACTAGGACCCATCTCTAACCTCAGCCTCTCCATCAACTGCACCTCCGTCAAGGGCATGGGGCACCCTGTGTCATCTCTGGCATTCTCCCAGAGAATGCTATGGACTGCATCTAAGTGGGGAACTGGGCCCAGCTGGGGCTAAGGCCAGTCTCCAACACACCTGAAGGGGGCAGTAAGGCCTCCTGGAGAGTCCTGTGGGGGCCATCTGGAAGACTTTGGGGCCATCAACTACATTCAGGCCTGTCAAACTTGTCTTCAAGGGAAAAAACGGGTCTCAGATCTCTCCCAGTTTTATCCCAGAAGGATTATCTCATCTTTACTGCCCAATCCTATAAAAAGTAGGTACTTCAGTTCTTAATTCTCCCTAACTTTGTGTTCTTTCTCTCTCTTCCACATGCAGGCTATTGTGTCACCATCCTCCCCATATGAGTACCATCAACCCAAAGTGTTTCCCACAAACTTCTCTGGCCTGCCTTAAGGCTTTCTTGGTCAATGGTTGGGAAGGATCTGATCCTGTTGGGCCAGAGGCTCTTTCATTTCTTTCCCTTCCCAAACATCTAAGTGGACCCACTCAGCTTTTTGGAGTCACAAAGAATCTGGGTTAGAAAGAGGCCTCAGACACAGTTTCTGTCCTCTTCCCAGGATGATTTTTAGTGTGTTTTCTTTTTTAATCCAACAGCCTCTGGACAACCCTTTTCCCAAAACTGTGATCAGCAGGATGCTAAGGAATAATGGTTGAGTCTCCTCTCAGTCACAACCACTTGCTCCTTGCCTCCTCACTGGATCTGGATTCCCCTGGAGATACTACTATGGGGAGATGGCATGCTGGAGCAGCCAGCCTGCTCGATCTGTCTCACTGTAAGTAACAGGGCCCCTCTGCTCCTGGCTGACTTGATGGGCCTTCTGCTAAGACCTCACACTCCCACAGGCAACAAACAGAGTGACTGCAGGCACAGAAAGCAGTATGGATCCTGAAAGCCTCCCTTCTACTACCATACTCTCTGCCAGGTTTCCCATCTGCTCACTGCCATGTGGATGCTCTTGTATATTAAAGGGTTTTTATATTTTATCTTATTTTATTTTTTTCCTCTACAATTTTTTTATCTTTATTGTTCAGTTTATTAATTACATTGTTCCCTTTCCCCCCCACCCTTATAGTTCCCCTCCACCTGGTAACCATCCCACCCTCTGCCCTCACCCCCCTCCACTGTCCTCTCCCATAGTTGCATGATTTTTGTCCAGTCTCTTGCTGCACTTCCCATACCCCCTTTCTCCCCAAGAGTTGTCAGTCCATTCCCTCTCTATGTCTGTGATTCTGTTACATTCACCAGTTTATCCTGTTCATCAGCTTATTAATTCACTTGATTTTTTAGATTGATTTGTTGATAGATGTGTATTTGTTGTTCATAATTTACACTTTTATCTTTTTCTTCTTCCTCTTCTTAAAGAATATCTTTCAGTATTTCATATAATATTGGTTTGGTGGTGATGAACTCCTTTAGCTTTTTCTTATCTGCGAAGCACTTTATCTGACCCTCAATTCTGCATGATAGCTTTGCTGCTGGATAGAGTAATCTTGGTTGTAGATTCTTGCTATTCATCACTTTGAATATTTCTTGCCACTCCCGTCTGGCCTGCATTGTTTCTGTTGAGAAATCCGCTGACAATCATATGGGTGCTCTCTTATAGGTAACTAACTGTTTTTCTCTTGCTACTTTTAATATTCTCTCTTTGTCTTTTGCTATTGGCATTTTAATTATGATGTGCCTTGGTGTGGTCCTCTTAGGGTTCCTTTTGTTTGGGGTTCGGTGCGCTTCTTGGATTCCTAAGTCTATTTCTTTCACCAGGTATGGGAAGTTTTTGGTCACTATTTCCTCAAATAGGTTTTCATTGTCTTGGTCTCTCTCTTTTTCTGGCACCCCTATAATTCGGATGTTGGTATGCTTGAGGTTATCCCAGAGGCCCCTTACACTATCTTCAATTTTTTGAATTCTTTTGGTTTCTTGCTTTTTCAGCTGAGTGGATTTTACCTCTTTGTATTTAAAATCTTTAACTTGGTTCTTGGGGTGCTCTAGAGCACTTTTAGGTCTTTGTATAATATTTTTTATTTCAGTCAGTGTACGCTTAATTTCTGGTTGGTCCTTTTTCATATCCTTGAGAGTCTCCTTCATATCCTTGAGGGTCTCGTTCATTTCCTTGTAGGACTCATTCATTTCCACGTTGGTCTTGATCATGTCCACATTGCTCTTGATCATTTCCTTGCAGGTCTCATTCATATCCTTGAGGATCTCATTTATTTCCTTTTCAGTCTTGCTTATTTCCTTGTAGGTCTCGACCTTTTGTAGGACCCTCTTGAGAAGCCCTATAACCGTGGTTTTGAATTCCATGTCCAGTTGTTTTTTTCCCTCCATTTCTTTCACATCAGATTTCTTTTCATGTCTCTGCATGGTGGCTGCTTCCCTGAGTTGGTCAATTAGCTTTATGTGGTAGACTTCCTACAAGGCTCAGCCTCCCCAGTTACCTGAGGTGGATATGGGTTGCACAGTCTTGCTGAAGTTAAGCTTATGTTAAGTGCTGTTAGCACTTGGAGGGGTTGACCTCCAGGCCAATTGTCTATGAAGTTCAGCTGTGCTCAGGTTGGATGGGAAGAGTCTCCGGGCCAAGCAGTAAACGTTAGTTCCGCCCTATGCAGCCCCAGGGACTCTGTGCTGGGGGCAATGGCCGCCAGCACCTCTGAGAGAGAACTGCTGCCAAGCTCCACCAGCTGCCGGGGAATTCAGACTCTCCCCCAATGAGTCTGCACACCCAAGGTCTCACCCAGGGTCGTAAAACAAAGCAGTCTGATGGTTTCCCGAATGAGAGAGCAAGTCACAAGCGCTCTCTACACAGTCACGCAGCTGCACCGTTCCCAAGTTCATGCACAAGCTCGCCTTCTCCACAAGCCGGCAGACCCTTGCAGCACCGGAGCTTTGATGTGCCCTCCCACTGTCCAGTTTTTACCCCGTATGATAGCAGGTTCCCTGGACTTCGCCCAGAGCTGCAGAATCAGTCCAATGGGACGTCTTTGTCTCCCTGTTCGAGAAAACTGGCCGGTTTTCAGCCGCCCGCCCTATCCGCTGGCGCGCAAGCTCCAAACCTCTCTCTGCTTGTATTTTCAATGCTGTCCGCTGCTGCTCCTCCGAGTCACAGTGTCTTATCTTCACTTTTATTTGTGGAATTTTCACTCGGCCAGCTTTCTGGTAATTCTGGAAGGTGTTTGTTCTTTCGTTAAGTCGTAGTTTTAAAATTGCTGTGTATGACGGCAAGATAGGTGTTTTATCTATGCTGCCATCTTGGTTCTCCTCAGGTTTTTATATTTTAAAAGACCAGTTTTCAACAACAACAAAATCACAAAGTATGCAAAAAAAAAAAAAAACAGGAATGTATAGCCCACTAAATAGAACAAATTTTTTGATAGAACCATGTGTGAGGAAGCCCAGAAATTGGACTTACTAGGTAAAGAGTTTAAACCAGCTAGCTAAATTGAGCTCATAGAACTAAAGGAAAATATGGACAAAAATTTAAGGAAATCCAAAAATTATAGAAATAAAATGAAAATATTGATAAAGAGATATTATAAAAATTAATCAAACAAGTTTTGGAACCAAAAAGTATAAAAACTAAAATAAAATAAAAATCACTAGATTCAACAGCTAATTGGAGCAGGCAGAAAAGTGAATTTGAAGATAGGATAGTAAAAATGACTGAATCTAAGGAGCAGAAAGAAAAAGGATGAAGAAAAGTGAGCAGAACCTACGGTCTCTGTGAAACACCATAAAGTAGATGAACACATGCACTACTAGAGAGATAGAAGCAGAAAGAATAATTAAAATGATGGTCAAAACATCCCAAATTTGATGAAATGCAAAGATTTTAAAAAAATTCAAGAAACGCAATGAGCTCTAAATATAATAAACTCAACACTCAGCACGTTAGCACACTCAAGAAACTTTGTAATAAAATTAATTAAAGCCAAAGACCAATAAAAGTCTTAAAAACAGAAAGAGAAAAAGAGATGTTCAGTAAGATTAACGGCCAATTTCTCATCAGAAGCCATGAAAGCAGGAAGACAGTATAATGAAACATTTAAAGTGCCGAAAGAGAAATAAAACCAAATAATCCTATATCTGGCAAATCCCCCATCAAAGAATAAAAAACAAATAAAGACATTTCTAGGGAAGTAAAAGCTGAAGGGGTTCATTATCAATAATCCTGTCTTATAAGACACCTTAAAGGGAATCTTTCAGATTGAAATGAAAATATACCAGACAGTAACTTGAAGGCATCTGAATAAATATAAATGTATTGGGTAATGATAAAAACATGAGAAAATATAAAAGCCTATATCATATATTATTTGTAACTCTACTTTTTCTCACATTATTTAAAACATAAAAATAATTACAAATTTATAATCACTGGGCATATAATGTATAAATAGACATTTGTCCAAAGAATATACACAAATGGACAATAATTATAGAAAATTATACTAAACATCTTTAGGTAAATGCAAATCAAACCCACAACGAGATACTCTTCCACACCTACTAGGATGGTTAGGATTTTGAAAAATCAGGTGCTGGTGAAGATGTGGAGAAGTTGGGACTTTTGTGCACTGCTGGTCAGAGTGTGAAATGCTGCCCCAGCTCTAGAAAGCAGTTGGCCCTTCCTTAACTAGCTGCGTACATCATTAACATTGGCCCATGCTTCAAAGCAATCTCATGACAATGTTCTAAGACCACCACATGCTGAAACTTGTTTCTGCCTAATCATGTACATTTTCTATTACTTAAAATCTAATACATGGCTTTTCCTTATTAGTAATAGGTTTTAATTTTTGGTCTACCATGTTTGGCAAATATACAAAGAAGAAAACCCAAACCCCATTGAGTGAAAAGGAAGGATTAGGTGGCTACTAGGAATCAGCTGTAGATGATCAAGTGATGAAGCCTGAGCTGAAAAGTATATGAGTAGACATCCACAGTTCTATTATTTCATCAGTCCTTTCCCTCTCCATCATAAAGATTGATTTAAGCCGTTACCATCTCATGCCTGGAATGCAGCCCACATCCTCTATTCTTCCTGCTGCCTGGGCAGCTCCCTCCATAATATTCATTTCAAAGAATCTCCGAAAAATAAGTCTTATGTCATCCCTGAATCACAGCTATTTATATCTCCCTGAAACACGAGTAACACTCAATGCCTTAGCACGCTCTGGACCACCACAGAACTCTGGTAATTAGTAAAAAAGTCTTAATAAATGGATTGTCAGTGTCTTCTGCAAGATATAAAAAAGAAAAATCAAGCATAATGATGGGAGTAAGTTTCCTTACTCTATACATATTTTTGAGCATTATCTCTGTGTAGGAGACTGAGAGGAGAAATGGATTTTTAACCTCAAATATGTGCTTTTAAAGATTTGAAGATCAAGTAGGGAGTGTAAGGCTTGCAACAGAAACTGCCATGTGATTAGGACTTGATTAATATGCTGAGGGAATTCAGTGAGAGGAATTTCATGCTGGTGGATTCAGAGAAAGTTACAGACATTTGATCTGTGCCTTGATGAAGGGAGTAGGACAGGTGGGAAGAGACAGATCTCCAGCCCCTGGGGGAAGGCCCTCTGGCGTGTGAAGGTCAGAGAAGGACACGCCATCACACTAGTCAGTTATAACATGAGCAACTCAGCAATCAACACACACCAGTGTGGCTGGTTTTGGAGGCTCTTGATTGCGAGTAAGAGGAATTGTTAAGTTGAGCCTTCTTTATGGAAACTCTTGAGGCCCCAGCTAATTCTCTGCAAAGCCGGATCCCTGCTGCTTTCTCTCACAGCCTGCCCTCCCCACCTGTAATTTATTCAGACTCTTTCTGCTCCTCTGCATGCTCCTGCCTCCAACTCTATGACAATAGGCTTCAAACAGCTTTATAGGACAGGAACCCCTCAAACCATTCTTTGCATTGCTCTGTACTTCCCTAAGCCTGTGCATTTCTACCCAGCAGGCTAAGGAACAGGAAAAAACCAGCTTGCCTATAGACAGATTTGCATTCTAATAATGACTCTTCTACTTGTAGATATGTGACCTAGGGCAAATTATTTAACCTCTCTGTGCCATATGTGAAGGCGATAATTATTCTTATCTTAAAGAGATGTCATGAGGGTAAAATAAAATGTTTAAGCTTCTAGTTCTTAGATGCTTCATGAAATATTAGTTGTATTTCCACTCTAATCTCTTGGCTCCATCAGGTCAAACTGTGGGCTCCAATCCCTTCTCCCCAGTCCTCAATTAAGGCAGTTAATAAATTCTCTGCTGTCATCGTTACTAACTCTGCCAGTTTCCTGCTCAGAGACCAAGAGATGGCATTGCACATAAAGGCTTAAAGGCTCCTCTTCTTACTTCCACTAGGCCTCTTGGGGAACATAGAAGTTAAAGATTTGACCTGCTCTGGCATTTGAGCTAATTCACATGGAAACTGGAGGGGCAAGAAGAAGGCTCCAATCAGTCTAAGCCTTGAAGTAATTGCAAATTTATGGAGACAAAAACAGGTGTGGGGAGTGGGGTACCAGGCACCTGCCACAATCTCCCAGGATAAGAGTTCCCTGGGAGCTCCCATGCTAAAAAAGGCTAAGGAGTATCTTGGCAAGTTTGTGTCACAGGGACTACAGTTTTTATTCAGCACACAGCTAGTCAGTGGGTGCCCTGGCAATTGCAACACAGGCTCTCTGACTTGATTTGGGCTGGAGAGTTATTTAGAGACTTAATCACATAATGTCTAGGGCTCCCAAGTCCCTGTGTGAATATGTTTGACTCCTTTGACTCCTGCTAGTTTCAGGGTGCAGATAACTGGGGGTGGCTAGTAGAACATCTGCTGACTTGAATCACAAGTTGTCAGCTCCTGGCTGAAGAGATGTACTACAATGAGAACATCCCTGCACCCAGGTGTAGAAACAGGCTTCAGTCAGCTTGAAGGACAGGAACCCTACAGATCTTACCACTGTTTGTGGCAACTGCTTATGGGTCAGCCTGGGCCAATGGTACCTGCCAAGGTTTGCTCAGGTAACCTTGAATCCACACTATTTCATGGATTCATGGAATATTAGAGTTGAGGGAATAAATTTATCTGATTTTGGAGCTGAGAAAAATATATAGCTCATCAAGATCACAGAAATGGTTATTAAAAAGCCTGTGTGAGAATATAGGTCTCCTAATTCCCAGTTATTCTTTTATGATATACACCAACATAAATTAGTAGATAGTCATTAAGTTAATTAGTTGTTCTGCTATTGACACAGACAGTAGGACCATTTGACTATTTTCTCCAAAATGCTCATCTATGGGTACATACAGCCAGATTGTAATTTTCTAATTTTTTTCTGAGCTTCTAATAATAAAATTTAAATCCCTCAAGGCTCAGTTATCCTATTCTTTATAGCTTACCTTTATAGCATTAAGGAATAAAGAACATGGGAGGGTTTTGATATACACTGAGGGAATAAGCAGAGGATTGTCATGGACACACCTTCATTCGTAAAATGATTAAGAGGAGAATCAGGAATATGACTAAAGTCTTAGCACAATAAAATATATAAGAAATCAATTTCAATTATTTTTCAAGCAATTGGAATTCAAAGTCTTTGGTTACATCCATAATCTACTCTCATATGATACTCAAGCTCCAGATATTGAAGAGTTCTTTGGGTCTATTTCAATGAACAGACAATTAATTGTTCTTAATGATTCTTTGGACAGATAACGCTGAAATCCTTCTTTTTACATTTATCAAAATCTTTGTGGCTTGCCCAAGTTTATCTCCACTTAAAATACCATTTAGTATAGTCAGATAAATAGCCAATAGCTTTCGGTACACTTAAGTATGAAGAACTTTAGGTGTTAAAATCCCCAGATATCTTCAGAGATGAGTAGAAGATTGGGAGCAGTGTGAGGAGATAAAGGGCAGCATTATTATTTCAGTCCTTCTTGATCTCTGATCTTGCACAGTAAGTATATGAGGATCTCAGAGGGAAGCGGGGAGGTGGGGCAGGAAGAGATTAACTAAAGAATTTACATGCATACTAGAGGCCAGATGCATGAATTCATGCACGAATGGGGTCCAGCTGGCCCGACCACCCAATGGGGGCTGATCAGGGCTGGGCTGGCCAGGGGAGAGGCTATGGGTGGTTGCAATCATCATTCCAGTCATTCTGCTGTTCCAGTCCCTTGACGATAGATAGATAGATAGATAGATAGATAGATAGATAGATAGATAGATAGACAGATAGATAGATACATAGATAGATAGATAGAGATGCATAACCTATGAACACATACAATAATGCTGTGAAGGCCTGGGGAGAGTAGAGGGGAGTTGTAGAGGGCAAGGGAATAAATGGAGGGGAAAAGGGACATCTGTAATATTGTCAACAATAAAAATTAAAAATTTTTAAAGTATATGCCTGCAATGTCTGTCTGTTTAGCTGTCTACCTATCATCTCTCTATTTACTTTGCTATTTTATTTAAATCTAACAAGGAAATGTGGGCAGAGCAGGAAATGGCCAACTTTCTGTGGTCATGTCCATTCACTGTAAGAAGGATATTTCCAAATACTTGGCAACTTTCCCTTGTGTGAATGAATACAATGCATATCATTATGACTTACATACCACTAGAGGCCCAGTGCATCACATCCATGCACTTGGGGGGGCACCCTCAGTCTGGCCTGTGCCCTTTCAAAGTCTAGGAGCCTTTGGGAGATGGATGTCTGTTAGTTGGACATCCTTAGTACTTCACTGAGTGTCTGCCCCCTGGTGGTCAGTGCATGTCCTGTCTCCTGCCATTCAGTTTATTTGCATATTAGCCTTTTATTATATAGGAAGGATTGGTTGCTTTCTGCTGTGCTCCTGGCTCAATTGCTTTCATGAGACAAGCTGTTGAGGTAGATACTAATACATCTTTCAAACTAGTTGGATACATAACACATAATTCTGTCAATGAGCAGTCTGTCTTACAATGTTTTCATCCTTCTATCCTTCCCCCCACCAATATTTAGAAGAAAAAAGCTGCTTTATATGGGTTCAGCTTTCCCAAGGAAGTAACACCATACCTGATTAAGTACCCTTCACTAATGTTACTACATCAGAAATAGAAGCTTATTTCTCCTGGATTTTAGCACACAACAATTATAAATCAATACACTTTGTACTTCTATGAGGCTTAATTTTGGTTAAAAAACAACTTCAGAACATTTGTATAACTATGGTGCTTGGCAAGTGAAATGGTGTATATTTGTTGAATGAAGGCCTGTGATGTGCTCATATTTTCCCATTTGCTAAGATGAGGTCATTGTAGCAGAATTCAATAACTTTGCTCTATGAAAATTATATTCTTTCATAACTTCTGATTAAATGACATCATTTTGTCTTTCCACTCTAAATGTTCTTCTTTCACAGTCTCATCCAGCATTATGGCTTTCACTCCCATTTGTATAACGTTTAAGTCATTATCTCCAGCCAAAAAACAATCTTCATTTCCACAACTCTGTGTCAAGTTGCCTCCTGTATGTCTCTGCTTAAAGGACCCACAGTACTGCAACACTAGCATGCCCAAGGATAAACTTATACCTTTTCCTTCTCCATTACATGCATTTACACACACACACAAACACACACTCAAATGATCTGCTTCTGGTGCTCCCATCTCAACGTATGTCACCATAATCCATCAACCTAAACAGGTTAAAAATCAGAAAGCTGGCCTAGCCTCGTTCTCTTTCTCAGAAACTATTGAAACCTTTTCTTTCAGTGGGGCCCATTTCTATTGCTTCAGAACAAAGTTTCAACTTCTAGATATGAATTCTTCATGCTTACTTTTCTATTCAGGCAGTCCCCCCCACCAATAAATGAATTCCATACTCTTAAGCATGCTATGTTCTAGCACAATTCTCTATGATAAATGGTTTTGTCCCCCCCACACCCACCTCTCAAGTGTTGCCCTGTGAGCACTTAAGTCTTAACTCAAATATCCATTTCTTCTATGAGATTTTCTTTCTGCAATTATATTGTGTTTCTTGCACATGTCTCTCTTATAGCACTTCACACATTATAGTATAGTGATCATTCAATTTTTCCTTCCTCTTGCATGCATTGCAAGATGTGTAATCATGTTCTTCCCTTTTTCATTTATCCATTACTCAGCATGTTTGCACTAGGTTTCCAGTAAATATTTATGGATAATCAAATAAGAAATGATAATAACAAAGCCCTGAAAAACACATCTAGTGGGTGATCATTGGTGCAAAGAATAGGAAACCATTTTCCTGGATGACAGCTCAGATAAATTGAGGGTAGGAGTTAATTGGAAGCAATATGCCCTAACGGATCACTCACTCCTATAGACACCTGATCAATGGTAGGTCTTTCCTATTTGGATGAAAATTGATACCATACTCCAGCTGGTGTTGTTCAGTAGTAGAGCATCAACCTATGAAATAGGTCATGGTTGGATTCCAAGTCAGGGCACATGCCAGGGTTGCTGACTTGATCCCCAGGTTAGGGCATGAAGGAGGCAGCTGATAAATGATTCTCATCATCTCTCTCTCTCTCTCTCTCTCTCTCTCTCTCTCTCTCTCTCTCTCTCTCTGAAATCAATAAAAATATATATTTTAAATCAATGCCATGATTCTAGTAAAATAAGAAAAAATTTTGACACCAAAATGTAGGCTAAAATACCTTGCATCAAATATGTGTTTAATCTAAGAAATGAGCATGGTCTGAAGATAAGCATACCTTTGGTCCAGGCAACTGGTTAAAAAGCTAAGTGATACAGCGCGGCATTTTGTAACCTTGGCGGGAGGCGGAGACTTGGCCATGGCGGGTGGGCGCGGGGCCCTCATTGTGCTGGAAGGGGTGGACCGCGCCGGGAAGAGCACTCAGAGCCGTAGCTGGTGGCCGCGCTGTGTGCCCCTGGCCATCCCGCCGAGCTGCTACGCTTCCCGGAAAGATCAACTGAAATTGGCAAACTTCTGAGTTCTTATTTGGAAAAGAAGAGTGAGGTGTAGGATTACTCGGTGCATCTACTTTTCTCTGCAAACCGCTGAGAACAAGTGCCATTGATTAAGGAGAGGTTGAGCCAGGGCATCACCCTCATCGTGGACAGATATGCGTTTTCTGGTGTTGCCTTTACCAATGCCAAGGAGAACTTCTTGCAAGCAACCAGACGTGGGCCTTCCCAAACCAGACCTGGTCCTGTTTCTTCAGCTGAGGTTGGCAGAGGCTGTGGAGCGGGGCGGGTTCGGCCGAGAACGCTATGAGGATGGGGCCTTCCAGGAGCGGGCACTACGATGCTTCTACCAGCTCATGGAGGACAGGACCCTAAACTGGAAGATGGTTGATGCTTCCAAAAGCATTGAAGACGTCCACAAGGAGATCTGTGCACTCTCTGAGGATATCATCCAGACTGCAACGCAGAGGCCGCTGGGAAAGCTGTGGACGTAAATTTGGGATTATTTTATTCCCTTCCCTGGGTCCTGTCAGGTGGGAGCCTTGTGAAAGGCTTGATGTGTAGAGTGTTCACATTGTACAACATGGGGGGCTGTGCATAAGCCGACGATAAGCTACGATGGGCCTCGAAAAGCCTGGGCACAGGAACTTTTTGGTATGTCACTCGGCCTTCCTCTGCCCTCTCTCACCCTGAGGATGTTAGGATGTTTGTAAATTATTGCGCTTTTTACTGAAACTTAATGATAACCATATCCAAGCAGGTGCAAGATAATTGATATGGCGGTCAGTTTGAAATCTGAATTTCTTACAGGCACGAATAAAAAGTACTTTGAAAGTATGTTGTCAAAGGAAAAAAAAAAAGCTAAGTGATAGATCCTCAATGGCCTACTACCCTAAAGATATCATCAAACTAATATCCATAATTCATATACATGTTCTAAAATATATCTCTACTTTAAAATTTGCTACTTATTTCTTTAGTGAATTGCAGGGTGCTTACCAGTTCTATTACTCTAAGTTTGGGTGAACTAGTCACCATTCACCTCATCCATGTAATTATAATTTTATGATTTATATCATATGGCCTTTGCAATTAAATGTGGGACCCAGTAATTTCTCAATTTCATCCTTGAGTACCTTTCTAATTCTTCAGTAGAACCTAGTTCACTTCCCCCAGTAATTTTTCTATAATTTCTTTATTAGTTACATGCAGAATCAATAGAATACTAATGTCAGGAGACTATTATTATTTAAAACAACAAAACAAAATGGAAGTTAAAAACTTACATAATAAATATAGGAGTTATTATTTTAATTCCCACTTATTCTTTTATTATCCTTGAACATTTTTTATTTGTTTGTTGTTCGTTTTTACTGATTTGAATCATGGTGTCACATGCTGCATAATTTTTCTTTTGGTCTAAGAAATAGTTTGCTTAAACATCTTGCCTTTTTTGAGGAACAAATTGAGGAGAAACGAATGTGAATGTTTAATAAGGATGAAAAAAGTTTAGTCCTTGATTTTGCTAGATAATTTTTTCTACTCTCTGCAAAGAACTGCGTAAAATTTTGGCTGCATCGCAGTAATCAAACAGACATGGGCTCGTCCCTAATTTAAAAACACATACAATAATAAATATGCACATTAGGGTATAAGGCATTGTGTTAAGCATAATAAAAAAAAAAATATTTGAGCCAAACAATTGCATGTGTCCCAGGTGAGACTAGGTAATCCAGGAAAGTTTCTCTGAAGAAAGGACATTTGAGAGGTATGCCTGGAATAACACAGGGGAAATCAGGAAGGACAGCACACCAGGCAGGAAATCCGGGGAAAGACCTGCACCAGGAAAAATCTTGGTCCTGCCAAGCCATACAGAGAACTGCAGGAAGCCTCAGGACGGAAGAAAGGAGAGGAGAGGAGAGGAGATCACATGAGAGGATGAGATGAGGTGAGGTGAGATGAGATGAGATGAGATAAAATGAGATGAGATTACAAAATTATGTCGTGGGCAGAAATGCTTTTTAGAAATATAAATTGCATAAAGGATTTAAACATGATAACAGCATGATTAGATTTACATTTTAAAAGACCAGTCTGGATGTTTGGAGACGGTTGGTAAATAGTGTAGTGAAAGGAGAGCTGATTAAAATACTAGCTATATAACATGAATATTATAAATACCTACCTCATAAAATGAAAAAGATTATATGAGATTATGCCTCTAAAGCACAAAGAACACTTCTGGCACATAGAAAGCTTATACATGTTTATTATTAATATTGCCACTCTTATGACTACTACTACTGTTTGCAATCATTGGTTTGGGTTTAGAAAACAATTTGAAAGAATTGTATTATAGTGTACTGTCTTAGGGGATGGTATTGAGAATGATGGTAAGTGATATTTAATGAGTATTAGAAGGAGGGAATGAAACAGTTGACTTTTTTAAAAAATCTAATGATTCACTGACTCGGGCACCAATAGAGCTTCACTATCTTCCCTGTTACTTCTCTTCCCTCCAAGAAGTTTCTTCAGTATTTTCAAACCTCAGAAACTCATTCTCTGGGAATTATACAAATGTCATGGCAATTCTCTACTGAGGTTAGAACAAATTTGTTTTAGGACCTCTTTTAATGTCAGAGAAAAAAGGAAACTTGGTGGTACTTTGACTTAATTCTCTTGGTTACAATGCGGAGGCAGAAACTGAGAGGGGAATCACTGTGATTCTCAGAACTACTAGATTGTGTGTTGCAAATGCCCAGGATTGGGTGTCAGAGTGAACTAGGTTTGAGTTCTGTATCTGTCATCACTGCATGATATTGAGCAAATTGCTTAAAGTACTGGGGCTCCATTTCCTCAGTGTGAAAGGAAAAGCCTTACCTCTTTTCCTGCTTAACTACAGAGTTGCCATAAGGAATGCATATTGATGTACATAAAAGCATCTCATGAACTATACAGTGTATTTGTTATCATTCCTTTGCCATGTTTACAATCACCAAGGCAACAGATGAGCACATTGACTCCGTTACAGAATTTACCAGGTGACTGAAAATACACACAAGAGTGCCCAGAGATGTAGGGAAAACCCATTTATTTCCAGATGCACTAGTACCGTGACTCAGGGGAGCCTGTTTCTAAATCCTGAGCAAGCCAATAAGAAGGAAGCTTTCTTTATACCTTTTGGTTTCTCTGCCCCCCAAATATGGATCAGACTTCCAGACCTTTGGAGGGCTTTACAAAAAGTCCCGTGTGTTGGGATGGGGGCCATGAAACCACACCTAAAGTCCTGGCCTGGCACCAGTGCCGATAACCCCTCCGGGGGTTGTGTATGGTTCATGGTTCATGGCCTCTGCAAAATGGGAGTATTTAGGTAAACGGATCTTGCAAGACCAGATAATTAAGGATGGGGCAGTGACTAGACTATAGGCTAATAGGAATGTGCATTAGGGATACTGATTAACTAGGGACAGAGTTAAGCTGCTAGTTGCCTACTTCTTTCACAAATGAAGTTAATTATCAGCTAGGAAGAGTGTACATTGGAAAGCAGGTTAGTGGCACAGATTCAGACTGCTAACCCCCTCCCCCCCCAAATTTCTCATGTTCTCCATCAGTTCAACTGTTTTCCTAGAGGTTGAGTGTAGCTCAATGATGCTCAAACATCCCTCAGGTAAATTTGTTGGGAGGCAGTGTTCTGAGTACATGTGTAACTTATGTAGGTCAACTGAAAATTTTTAAACGTGCCTTTTATGAGTTATTAAAATGCTTAAACCTCAATACAACCTTTGGCTAGTATTGTTATTTAAATTTTACTATGAGAAAGTAGGTCCAGTCTCAGTAACTAGATTAATTAACAAAACCTATACAAGGTCATACAGCCATTAGACAGCAGAGCCTGGTTTCAAGTCTGGACCTGACATCTTTAAAAAGCCATAAAATGTTAACTACTAACAGAGATGTTACATATAGTCACTGAGATACACGGATATTGTTTCTGGGGGAAAAAATCCTTAAATTGACCAAAGTTGATTAGGAAATTAAATACACATTTTTGTTCTCCAGCATGTGTTGAAATGCAGCTCATATGCTATTGCAATTGAGCAATTGGGTGTGAAAATCACTGGTAAAAACACACTGCAGATGGCAATTAATTACCTCACAGCCCTGCTCTATTACTCAGTGAATGATTGACAAAGAGCTGGGACCAAACCAGGAAATGAGCATACACTTGAACAACTGCCCTCTGCTGGTCAAGCCAGTGCCCCATCCTTGTTAAACAGGGACATTATTAAAGTTGCAAATGAGGTATTTTGAGCACTTTTATAGTTATGACTTTATTACGCTGAGTTGGTTGTGAGTTTTAATTTTGTGGTTAGCCCACCTGCTGTTTCTTTATTAAAATCTTTGTTCTGATTAATCAAAAGTGCTCTTTGCAGTCAGGTCACATAGGTTCCATGAAAAAGGATGCAGTAGTTTGCCCAGCATTTGTGGGAGGTTTATCTTTGAAAGATGCACCTGTGATTTATACGTGTGCTCATAAATGTGGCAGTGAATTAAAATATGATGGCGAGTGGGAAAGGTTCATGGCTTTCTGAATGTGATCATAAATACGAGATTTCATGACCATGGTGCTCTGTGTAATAGCCTTGTCTATCTTCACCTATGGGCATATTGGGATCACTCTATTGGTGGCATCAGTGGAAAACTAGCATTGTTTTGCATAGCTTTATAAAATTAGCATAAAATCCAGTCTATCTGCTGCCATGTTTTTTATACACACAGCACTAAAGCATATGAATGAAATAAGGTCATAAGAATATTTATCTAGAGTACAACTGCTGTTTAAAACTTTGGCCACTGTTCACCCCTGCTTGCTTAAAACAAAGAATTATTGCTTTAGGTTCCAGCTTGAGACCTTGAAGACTAGAACCAGAAGAGTAACCAGTCGGTGCCAATTATGTAGCTATACCACCTGTTTTTATAAGATAGGACCACTTTCCTACATCTAGTAGAATACATAATTAGAAGATAAGGAGAGAGCAATAGGGTCATTCATAGTTTATTGGCACCCCTGCCCCAGATGCAGCCTTGGGTGCTGTTCACCAAACTCAGGGCAATAACATTTATGGTTCAGACCCCTTTAAAAGGCCTGCCTGCACCCAGGGTGGGGCGGTCGTTGAGTGTTAAGTCTCCGACTGTCCTGGCCAGTTTTCAATAAATCCTTGCCTGCTTATTACCAACTTAACCACCTCTGTGGTCGTTTGCAACTGGTCGTAGAAGTTGCCCCACAACAGTGAATTCTTCTCAGCAACAGCCATGTTATTGTTACATCATCACACAGATTTTTGTTCGCTGGCTGTGGTAAGAGAGCTGCTTTGAGCTTTCTTCTATGCATCCTGAAAAGCAGCAATGACAGAGCCTGGACATGAGAATTAGAGAGAGGGCAGCACAGCATGGAAGGTGTTCAGCAGACTGAGTAGGGAGAGACTAAAGAGACTGGAAGAGGTCTATGTGTTTTCAAAACATGCTTTAGATTGTATTTTATCCCACAGATTATTTATTAAATATCCATGCAAAAATGATCCCCCTAGAGATTTGATATGCCAATTTAATTACAAGTCTCTTTGTGGCAATTTCCATTATCCACCCCCCCCCCAAAAAAAAAACTAAACTAAAATTGCTTCAGACTTACACATAATGAAATGTAACTTAAAATCTAGAACTATGAAACAGACAGCCAAGACTGAAAAAGCACTGCTGTTTACACCGAATAAGAGAATTACCTCATGACTGCCAGATGCCAGGAGACTCTCTGAGGGAAGAAACTTCTGTAACAACAGAAAGCAGCAAAGGAGAGGTGCCTACCATTGCTCAGAAACCATATCTATGTCTACCATGTGTCTTTGCATGTGTTTCTTGACCTGTCTGAGCCTCAGGGTGTTATGGGCATAACACCTTCACCACTGGAGTCTTGAGAATTGTGTGAAAGGCCTAACACACAGTAGACATAAAAAATGTTAGTGCATCTCCTCTTTCCTGAGAAAACTTAGCTGGCCTTATTCCTCAGCGGGCTAATTCCTCTAGGCAAATGACTTCATTTCTTCACTACCCTGTCCCCAACATGGGCATCCTGGGTCCTGCAGGGTGAAATGGCCAGGCCTAGAACCTCTCCACTGCAACCGGGACACTAGCGGGTGACTGAAAATGTCCCCTGGCTTCTGGTCTCCGGTGTAAACCCCTGCACAAACTCGATCTGACTCAAAATAGTGCAGGGCGATCCTGGGATTGTTTCCCACCTGCTCTGACAGCATTTCTCTTGATGAAGATGCCATTGCTACTCTCTGAGAACTAGCATTGGTCTGCTGCTCGCTGCGGTCTCTCAGCAGATCTCACTCACACTGTTTTGTTCTCTCTGGATATTTTTATGCATACAGTGGAGCCCTCACCAGCCGAAGCTGCACGGAGCTGAGTGGTAGGAGAAGCTGAAGAGGTCTGACAAAAAATGGCCCTCTTTGGTTCATATTGGTTATGTGAGGTCCCAAAACATAGCTCTGGGCCTCTAGTGTTAAATAAATAAAATGAGATCTAAATAAATGGAGAGATATTACATGTTTGTGAAAGTAATATTTAATATTTTAAGGTGTAAGTTCTTCTCAACTTGGTCTACAAATGTAACATAATCCTAATTAAAATCCCAGCAAATTACTTTGTGGATATTTACAATGGATTTTAAAGTTTATACAGGACCAAGAATAACCAGCACAGTACTGAAGAAGAACAAAGTCAGGGGACTGTCTTTATTAAACTGCAAGACTTACTATAAAGCTACAATAATCAAGACAGTGCAGTAATGGTGAAATAACAGACAAAAATCAATTGAACAAAATAGAGCACTCAGAAATAGACCCACAGAAACATAGTCAATTCATCTTTGAGTGAAGGCAATTTGGTGGAGAAAAAGCAGTCTTCTCAACAAATGGTGCTATAACAACTGTACATACACCACCCGCCCATGAGTCTAAACATAGACCTTCCTTACACCATTCACACAAATTAACTCCAAATAGACCATAAACCTAAATATAAAATACAAAACTTATAGAAGATAACAAAGGAGGATAACTAGGTGAACTTGGATTTGGCAAGAAGTTTTTATTGTATTTTTTAATCTTATAAACCATTTTTTTTATTTTCAATTACAGTTGATATATATTATTGTACTAGAGTCCCAGTGCACAAATTCATGCACAGGTAGGGTCTGGCCAGTCTGCCCTGTTGGGAACCGATTAGGGGTTGGACCATCCAGGGCATAGGGGGAGCCAATCAGGGCCCAGATCAGGCTGGTTGGTTGCCACAATGCACATCATAGCCACTGGTCATTCTGGCAGTTCGGCTGTTCCAATCACTGGGCTTCTTTATATATAGATATATAGATATATTAGTTTCAGGTGTACAATTCAATGATAACACATTATATAAGTTACTAATGATTATCTGATAAATCACATACCCATCTGACACCATATATAGTAAATGAGTTTTTACATGCAACACCAAAACATGACACATACAAGAAAAAAAAGTAATAAATTGAACTTCATTAAAATTTAAAAATTCCACTCTGTAAAAGATATACCTAAGGTCCATAGAGTAGAAGAAAATATTTACAAAATGCATATCTAATAAAAGACTTAACAAAACTCAACAATAAAATACAAGCAACCCAATATAAAAATGGGCAGAATATCTGGACACCTTACCAAAGATTTACAGAGGAAAAATAACTATATGAAAATATATTCAATACCATATGTCATTAGGAAATTGCAAATTAAAACATAAATGACATACCACTATATACCTATTAGAGTGGCAAAAATTCAAAACATTAACATCACCAAATGTTGACAAGGATGTGGATCAACAGGACTATATCATTTGTAGAAATTTTGGAAGACACTTTTTACATAGCTCAACATGGGCTTAATATACAATGTTGTCATCATGCACATATGAGTTGAAAACTTATATCAACACAAAAACCTGCACATAAATATTTGTAACAGTTTTATTCAGAATTTCCCAAAACGTGAAGCCACCAGTTGCTTACCTATTTGGCTTTATAAACAAACTTAGGTGCATCCATTCAATGAAACATTAGTTAACAACAAAATTAAGTAGGATATCAAACCATTTAAAGACATGGAAAAATCTTAAATTCCTATTATCAAATGTAAAAGGCCAGCCTGAAAAGGATCCATTCTGTATAGTTCTAATAATATGAGATACTGAAAAAGTCAAAACTATAGAAAGAGTGAAAAGTTCTATGGGCGCCAGGTTTGGGTGGGGAGAAGGAATGAGGAGGCAGAACCTGGAGGACTTTTAGGGCAGCTATGAAAATAGAAACTATTCTGTATGATACTGAATATTGGATACATGGCACTATGTATTTGTTCAAACTCATACAAATGAATGACATGAAACATGGGCGTTGTATAAAGTATAAATTTTAGTTAATAATAATATATCATTATTAGCTCATCAATGGTAACAAATATACCACACTAATGAAAGATTCTAGTAATAGAGAAAACTGGCAGAGGGGTGGTTGGAGAGGGAGGGAGTACATGAGAACTTTCTGTACTGCCTCCTAAATTTTTCTGTAACCTAAAACTGCTCTAAAACTGAAGTCTACTTAAAAATAGAAACTGTCACCTAGAAGGATCTTCCTTTAATCTCTGGCAAATAAGGTCTATGATATATTCCATATGACAATGCTGAACTAAAGCTCAAATATTAGCAACAGAAGAAAAAGGGGAACATCTAACTTATATTGAAGTACCCATTTGACTATAATGTGTCAGAAAGGGCCATCCAGTAAAGGATAAAAGCCTAGCGATCTATGGACAAGCATGTTCTAAGACTCTAGAGCTGTTTTATCTAATGTGATTGTTACTAGCTGTATCTTTTTTAAAAAATATTTTATTGATTTTTTACAGATAGGAAAAGAATGGGATAGAGAGTTAGAAATATCGATGGGAAAGAAATATAGATCAGCTGCCTCTTGCACAAGCCCCTACTGAGGATGTGCCTGCAATCACGGTACATGCCCTTAACCAGAATCGAACCTGGGATCCTTCAGTCCACATGCCGACTCTCTATCCACTGAGCCAAACCGGTTAGGGCACTGGCCATATCTTTATGGCCTGTTGCAAGATGATATCAGATCACAGAGTTAGAGACCTCTTTTGGGGATACAGTTGGGAGGAAGAAACTTATAAAACCAAGAACATAGATAAAGAACACTACTAAGTTTTTAAAGATTAAGGCCATTTATAACTTTCTCATTTTTCTCTTTTTGTTAGTCTTCTAATTGCAGTATTTCTCAGTTCTGAAAATAACTTAAATTCCTGTAAGGCACTTGTAAACATTATTTCTGAGTCCCAAATGAAAACCAACAGTCTCATTCTCTAGGAGCAGTTCTGGGACTCTCTCTGCTTAACTAGTTCCTCAAGTGAGCCTCACACAGAGTTTGAAATTTCTTTTTTAGCTGGAGAAAAGAAAATCTTAAAATCAAAAGTGTACATTTATTTATTTTAAAGGTCATTTTGGTGATGGGAGAGGGGATGTCCACACACCAAAGTATAGCAGAGGATAGGGGCAATAATGTGATGAAAAATACCTGAGTCCCTAAGACTTGTAATGAGGGAGAATATTCCATTTTGTGGTTGTGAGGACAAATGTGGATTTATGAAACAAAGAAATTAAAAGAAACAAAGGCCCTTGGAAGTGAATTATAATATTGGGTTATCTAACAGTTCTTTATAAGGTGTTATTTTTCACATTGACTAGGACACTCATCATAATGAAGAGGAAGAAAGAGAAAAGAACAGTTTTAATTGATGCTTTATCTCTTCAAATTCAGGTACTAATGGCCCAATCATTTAACCTCAGTAAATGTTTACTTCAAACATAAAATCAGTGAGGGATAAGCTTCACTGTATCATTGGGTTACACTAGTGAATTCAGGTTAGGTAATTGCTGGAATACCATACTAAGAAATATAAAATGATACCTAATATTTTAAATTCTAAAACGATTACTTCAGTTGGGAAATAGCAAATAGCAGCAAGATTTGAAAGAGTATGGAAAGTGAGAGTTCAGGGTTCACCCTTTCATGCCAGCATCTTTGGCTTTGTTGTTGCCCTTCTTAATAGCAATATTACAAGGAATCAAATTATGTCTATAATTACCTCAGACTTAATAATGCAATCAACTCCATTCCTAATTACCATGGCACAATGCCTCAGTACAGTGGGGAAAATGAAGCCTGGGTGAGGCATCCTACAAAGTTACTTTTTTCCACACTTTTTATGGGTCTGGAGCTTTCTAACAATTTAAGAGAAAGCATCTATTCAGCAATTCTCACTTGCAAAACTGGATTTCCTCTAAATGACCCATGAGCCGTTTTACATTAAATGCTCTCTTGTGTAGAATCTGTTAGAGATCACATTATGGAACAGTCACAGAGCACTTAATTCTAGTCCGGTGTAAATAGTAATCTCTTGTCTACTTTAGGAAACCATTTCAAACTTCATTTAATTCTATTCCCCCAACCACCTTCAGCTGTCACCCCAACCTTCAACAGGCCTGTGGCCTGGAAGACAAGTTAGTGCCTCAACACCTGGATTCCTTGTATCAATAAGATCTTGGAGAATTGCTACTGTTTTGGAGGAAGAAACAACTGATATTTCCAGCTAGGAACGTGCTAGAATTTGCTTGCTCATTGTGGGTCAGATGGTATTCTCAAATGTTCTTCATACTACTGGCATTCATTCTCCTTGGGGATCATGAGAAATAGCAATTTCTGCTCACTAGGGTGGGTTATATCCTCAGAATTCTCCTCAAGACTGTGCTCTCTTCAGCCACAGTTGGCATGAACTTGAAACATTTTTACCATTTTGGATTAAATAAATTTTATTGTAAGGCAGCAGAGTTGGAAGCAGTGATCGGTAAACTGCACCCTGAAAGGTGACGAGATTAGCAGCAAAGATTACAGAAACATTAACCAGTAAATTACATCCTGCCCCTCTTGCAGAGTGGGAGAGCCCAGGGGTAATGATAAGGGAACATGAAAACAGAATGCTTGACCAAGAATGTGAAACTGAGATTAATGTAAATGTCAATGGTTCTGGGAAAAACAAACTGTAACAAGCCCCCCTGACGACCTCTGTGTGACCCTGTTGTTTGTTTCAGGGTATTTAAGCCCTGGCTCTGCCCTGTCTCGGGGCTCTCAGCCTCTACTCTGACTTCAGGGTATGTTGTGAGCCCCAGCATGCTTAGTGAATAAACCCTTTGCTGTTTGCATGAGAACGTCTCTTGGTGCCTTTGTGAGAGTGGCGGGCGTCCCGGACTTAACATTATAAGCTTTAGAATAAGACCGATTTATTATAATTAGTAGTTCTGAATACCTACTCTAATTTCTCAGATGGGATAATACTGGTAATCTGCAGGAAACCAGTCATTACCTCACCAATAGAGATGTAAATAGAACAAACAAGAAACCTGGTCAAACTTTAATGGATCTGTTTACTCATTGCTTAGGTGAGACATTGGTAGGTGAAGCAGATGCCTCCTTTAGTCTTATGTTAAGTATGAACTATTTACTCACCACTTAGGTGAGACATTAGCTTCCACTAGTCTTATGTTAAGTATATTGTTTAGGTGACACATTGGTAATTGAAGAAGCTTCCACACTTTTAGTCTTATGTTAATTCTTGCTGGTTGATTTCATTGTTGGAATTTCCAGACCTATAGGACATGGATGTATCACTTAGCCCTAATAAAAGGGGATAGCAAAGCCAGAGCTGGTGGTGTCCTCCCCCTAGAGGTGGACTCCCGCCTGGCCCCCATTATTCCCAAAATTGATGCTTTTTCAGTCTCTTTTCATTTGTGTGTGGCCTTCTCCAGATCCTGAACTCTGGCATTGGAACCCTGGACACGCTGGACGTGAAAAGGATTCCCACAGTAATCTATACATACAAAGAGGTAATATGAAAATTGTCTGGGATGCCATAACATCACGACCACTCAGGAGGAAGCTGCATGCACAGGTAGGCAGGAGGGGATTCCATGCACCGTGAGTCAAGCCAAGGATGGTGGAGGCCCACAGACAACAGGACCTGCTGGCTGAGGTATGCCCAGCCTCGGCCTGCCGACCACAGGGTCTGGGTTGATTCTGGTCAAGGGCATGTACCTAGGTTGCCAGGGCCCAGGTCAGGGCTCATGCAGGAGGCAACCAATTGAAATGTCCTTCTGACACTGATGTTTCTCTCTGTCTTTCCCTCTCTCTTCCACACTCTAAAAATCAATGGAAAATATCCTCAGGTGGGTGATGGGGGTATCACCTTCCCCTGATCAGCCTGGTCGCCTCCTGAAGAGGGAGGCCAGACTGCAGCTTAGGCCCACTCTCTGTGGGGAGCAGGCCTAAGCCATCAGTAGGACATTCCCTGAGGGCTCCCAGATTGGAGAGGGCCCAGGTTGGGCTGAGGTACCCACCTCCCACACGTGCACAAATTTCATGCACTGGGCCTCTAATTATATCTATAATATAAGGTTTTTGTGAGGAGTTGATGAGTGTGTCACACACACACACACACACACACACCAGGACTCACAATGAACCAAGTATAGCAGTAGTGACTCAGATATTATTTCATTTTAACTGTACATATCAGCAGAATACTGCTGTCAGTATGGTCATTGTGGAAGAAGAGGCCAAGCCAACAGCCTAGCTTTTCCTCTCAAAGTTCCTAACATTCTCAATGAAATAGGGCCCTGGTGTCAGTCACAGTGACAGTTACCAAATGCAATCTTACTTTTAAGGTATTGCCCATTCTAGAGATGGATAAAGCAGCAGCACTATTTTTTAAATGAATCTTTCCTTGTGAAATGACTCAATTCCCAGGACCTACAGAAAAAGAAAAGTAAGATAGATAAAAGTCAGGCTCTATAGAAGAGCTATTTACACACCACCACGAGAAAATGAGACAAGTCCAAAATGTGAGAGATTCAACCAAGCAACTGGCCTGAGTCTTTCAAAAGGTCAATATTGGGAGAAAAGAAAAGAGATGGGAAAAGTATTCTATTTCAAAAGACACGAAGGAGACATCCAGACCTAATGTAACAATATTTGTTGAATCTTGATTTAAAAAAAAGCTCTAAAAATATGTCTGACAGCAGTTAGGAAAATTTGGATATGAACTGAATATTAGCTGATGTGATGCAGTCTTAACTTTCTTAGATATGCTACCAGTAACATCATTGTATGTAAACTGTACCTTTTATCTATAGTTGAAATTTCATTGTGCCTAAAACTTATTTTCAAATTATTCAACAGAAATGCACAAAGCAATTTGCTGTGGGTGTATAGATGTTCATTGTACTATTCTTTTAAGTTATCTTTTCATGTGTTTAAAAATTCTAATAACTAATTTAAAAATATTGGAGTTATACTGCCCAGTTTTAATTCTGGATTCATATCTTCTTATGTGCAAGGCCTTAGGCAAATGACTTTGCCATGTTGTGCTTCTGATTCATCATCTACAAATGTAGAATTGAGAATGCAGTTTATTATCGTGGGTTGAAATACAAGAGTCCATGCCTGTTCTTTCCTATAATCCAGAATCATGTATACAAATCTTACTGTATATCTAACCTTTGAATTGAACAAACACAAAAATCAATATATCACAAATCAAACTCACTCTATCTCTGCCTTTCTCCTCTTGTCCCCCACTGAATTTCTCTCCTCTAATATTCCATATATTAGTTATTATTACTATTATATATTCAGTTTTTCATGCAAAAACTGCTCAGCCAGTGTGGCTCGGTTGGCTGGGCATCACCCTGTGTGCTGAAAAGTTGCCATTCAATTCCCACTCGGGACACATGCCAGGGTTATAGTCTTGCTCCCTGATATGGAGCATGTAGGAGGAAGCCAATCACTGTTTCCCTCATCAATTTTTCTCTCTCTCTCCCGAAAATATCAATTTAAAATAATTTTTAAAAAGATGGGAGTATATGATGAGGTTTGAAAGTCTCTACAGCACTCACTCATGCAAGAGGGATAGCAGTTCCATTTTCTAGCTAGTACAGTCTTCAGTTTATGGAGATGAAACAGCATGTGAAGGCTGAGAGGAGGAAAGGCGTTATTTTGTTATATTTGTTTAAGCTAACATTTCACTACAAAGCCTCTCTTGAGGCATTAGCCACAATCCCCATGTCAGTTTCACAGCTTGTAGAGGAAGTATGTTTCCCAGTTATAGACAGAAGTTGGGTCTTACTCTTGGGACTGTTTTATTTTTACCTTTCTCTGATGTTTCATAAATATTGAAGTAGAAAGTACAACTATGGACAGCTAATTAAATATCCATTCAAACCAGAAGCCGTCTCTAAGTTATTTCTTTAACCTAAATAGAACTTATCCACTTGGTAAATAAAATTATTAGGATATCAGTTGGAATTGCACTATGTCACAGTATAATTTTGGAATACATGGTTATCAAAATGGACTGATAATGTCATTGAATAAAATTCAACCGTCCAGATAGGATGCAATTTTTTAAAATGATAATAGGATAAGAATAAAGAAGGGTATGAAATAATTTGTATAAAGTGGGAGAAAGCACAAAGCAGTCTAGAAAAGGGTACAGTTTCTCAGATCCCAGACTTCCCTGTGGGTATATACAGCTCCTTCAGGGTAGCAATTCTGGACCCCTCCATTCCTGCCTCTTCTGGTGACTCAGTACCTGCCTCCTGCTCAGCAGATGTAAGAAATAGGGTCACAGCAACCCTAAGGATTAAGCCTCAGTGCTCCCCCCTGGAAGATGAGGTAAGGAACTACATTTCTCAGGAGTCCCTTCAGCAGTCAAAGCTCCAGTTCAGACTGAGATCCATTCTTGACGAAATTAAAATATTTAGTTTTCCTCTTCAGAATAGAGCTTCACATAGTTCACATCTCTGTCAATTCTCTTCTTAAAGTGGTTTGTTTCTGCCTTCTCATAGGCTTTATATTTCTCACTTTAATTGTAACTGGGGAATGTGTGATTTTGCACCAATTTCAAAGGGATTCATCCTTCCTAAATATCTTGTAATGGAGTATTGATTTTCTTCATAAATTCTCATGAAATTTAAATATCCCTTTTCAATTATTACATGACATATAAAATTATTTAACAACTCACTGTCTCCTCAATGAAAAAATCTTCACTATAATTGTTTTTTACTATTTCTCCTCCTAACATTGGAGGTAAGGCTGGGATAGAATAAGCAGTAAATGTGGAAAAAAAATTTTTTATTTAAAAAGAGATTTGTCAGAAACAAAGAAGAGATAAGATTTTCTTAAACAAAAGGTGATGGTGTTCATTACCACTAGACCTGCCTTACAAAAATGCTAAAGGGAGTTCTTTGAATGAAGTAAACGAATGCTAACCATCATAAAAACACAAAAAGTAGTGTAAATCTCACTGGTATTGGTAAATATATAGTCATACTTAGATTCCACAATATGGTAATGGTGCATAATTCACAAACCTATTACAAAAGCTTTTAAAAAGCAGCATAAATAATGTATTATGTTACAATTTCAATAGCAGTCACTTAAAATGTGAGGGGGATAAATAGTATAATATAATGTATACATATTCTATTGAAGGTATCAGTTTAAAATAGGGTGTGACATGTTTAAGGTACTTTAGGCAAGATATTTTATCATGGTAACCACAAAGGAAAATTTTGCAGCAATCGCACAGAAGAACATGATAAAGAAGCGAAAGCTCAAACTAGCCCAGGTGGAGAGACCACAGCGAGAGAGAGACCTCCCCTCAGCTATCTGCCCCTGCTCAAGCCTCAGCCCACTTAGCTGCTGCAGCGCCATTCACTATGTGGCTTGCACCACCTTGAGGGGCTGCAAGCCCAAACTACACAGCGATACTTCCCCTAGTTCCAGACTCAGAGTAAGCATGAGAGATCTTCAAATCCCTGTTCTTGCTTTAAGCCACTATATTTTAAGGTGATAAGTTAGTAGCAATACATAACTGGAATACAGTCAGCCCTCCATATGAGCAGGTTCCTTATCTGCAAATTCAACCATCTACAGATCAAACATATTTTTTAAAGTTACATTATTGCAGACATGTGCTATAGAGTTACACCTACAATGATTGTGTCTGTAATGAACACATACAGACTTAGGTTTCTTGTCATTATTTCCCAAACCATACAGCATAATAACTACTTAGCTACTATTTACATTCAGTAGGTATTATAAGTAATCTAGAGATGATTTAAAGTATATTGGAGGATGTGTAGGTTATATTTAAATTATAAGAGATGTGAGCATCTGAAGATTGTGGTATTGGGGGTAGGCTCTGGAACCAATCCCCTGTGAATACTGAGTGACATCTCTACACATAAGATACTATGTATCTTGTGATTATATATTTTATCCTACAGGCCTGATGCACCCTCTGGTGGGGGTGGGGGCGTGTCCCTCAGTCCAGCCTACACCCTCTCCAATCTGGGACCCTTTGAGGGATGTCCGACTGCCAATTTAGGCCTGATCTCATGGGCAGTCGGACATCCCTCTCACAATCCAGGACTGCTGTCTCCCAACTGCTCACCTGATTGCCCCTAACTGCTTCTGCCAGCCAGCCTGATCACCCCCTAACCACTCCCCTGCCAGCCTGATTGATGTCTAACTGTTCCCCTGCCAGCCTGTTTGCCCCCAATTTCCTGCCTCTGCCATCCTGGTCACCCCTAACTGCCCTCCCCTGCTGGCCTGATTGCCCACAACTGCCCTCCCTTGTAGGCCTGATATCTCCCAAATGTTCTTCCCTGCTGGCCATCTTGTGGTGGCCATCTTGTGTCCAAATGGGGGCAGGATCTTTGACCACAGGGGAGCGGCCATCTTGTGTGTTGGAGGGATGGCCAATCTGCATGTTACTCTTTTATTAGATAGGATAGAGTCCTGGTGCATGGATGGGGGGCAGTTGGTTTGCCCTGAAGGGTGTCCAGGATCAGGGTGGGGGTTCCCTTGGGGTATAGGGCAGCCTGGGTGAGGGACCTGTGGTGGTTTTCAAGCCAGCCATGTTCCCTGTTGTCCCATGAGGAGGCCCTGGTATCTGGGATTTATTTATCTTTCTACAATTGAAACTTTGTAGCCTGGAGCAGGGATGCAGAATCTTAGCTTCCTCCATTGCCAGGGGCAACCCTAGCCTCCTGCTCTCTCTAGCTCCATGGCTGCCACCATTTCTGTTGGAATTTATTTATCTTCTATAATTGAAATTTTGTAGCATTGAGTGGAGGCCTAGGCTGGCAAGGGCAGGCGGAGAGCTTGGCTCCCTCCATTGCTGGGGAATCCCAAGCCTCCCCACGGCTCTCTGTGGCCATAGCCATCTTAGTTGGATTTATTTGCATATTCGCTCCTGATTGGCTTATGGACATGGCTTGTGGGTGTAGCAGAGGTGCAGTCAATTTGCATATTACTCTTTTATTAGATAGTATGGAAATAATATATAAATATATACATATTTCTGTATTGTTAATCAAACAAGGTGTGAACAGAAATACTTCTAAGGAAAAACCAATCACAGAAAAGGATTTCTTCACAATGGAAAACTTTCATAGCTCTAATTCAGGGACACAGGTTGCGTCTCTACTCAGCAAGTGCTTGAAGGTCAAGTTTTTGCCCAGACAGCCCCAAATAATAAATCTTTATAACCGATTCTTTATGGACTTTAATTCTTTAGCAAAGAAATGGGTGTGAATATTAATAAAAACCTGAATATACACAGATTAGATTGTAAATTCATTGATATGTTAAACAATTCTATAGTAATTATAAGCAATTCGGATAGACTACTTCTGGTGCGTTTCCATTTACTGTACTACATCAAAGCCCATAAAGAGAATGCAAAGTGATTTGGTGGACCTTATCCTCATCCTTACCTCTGTTAAATCCAGAATCAAGAATAAGCTCAGAGAACTAAGATGGCGGCAAAGGTAAAACACCTATCTTGCCCTCATAATCAGCAATTTTAATACTACAACTTAACGAAAGAACAAACACCTTCCAGAATCACCAGAAAGCTCGCCGAGTGAAAATTCCACAAATAAAAGTGAAGATAAGACACTGTGACTCTGAGGAGCAGCAGTGAACAGCGTTGAAAGATTCGCACGGAGAGAGGTTTGGAGTGCGCGCCGCGGAGAGGGCAGGCGGCTGAAACCCGGCCAGTTTTCTTGAACGGGGAGACAAAGGCGTCCCACTGGACTGATTCTCCAGCTCTGGGCGAAGTCCAGAGAACCCACTATCACACGGGGTGAAAACTGGACAGTGGGAGGGCACGCCGAAGCTCAGGTGCTGCCGGGTCTCCCGGCTTGTGGAGAAGGCAGCTTGCGCGAACAGCTCGGCTGCGTGACTGCGCAGAGAGCGCACCACGACTTGCCTCTCATTCGGAAAACCATCAGACTGCTTTGTTTTATGACCCTGGTGAGACATTGCACATGCAGACTCATTTTGGGAAAGTCTGAATTCCCCGGCAGCCGGAGGCCGGTGGAGCTCGGCAGCGGCTCTCTCTCAGAGGTGCTGGCGGCCATTGCTCCCGGCACAGAGTCCCTGGGGCCGCATAGGGCAGAGCTAACACTGTCTGCTTGGCCCGGAGACTCCGCCCACCCAACCTGAGCACAGCTGAGCTTCACAGACAATTGGCCTGGAGGTTAACCCTCCAAGTGCTAACAACTATTAACTGAGCTTAACTTCAGCAAGACTGTGCAGCCCATATCCACCTCAGGTAACCTGGGAGGCTGAGCCACTATCTCTAGTAGGAAGTCTACCACACAAAGCTAATTGACCAACTCAGGGAAGCAGCCACCATACAGCAACATGGAAAGAAATCAGATGTGAAAGAAATGGAGGAAAAAAAACAACTGGACATGGAATTCAGAACCACGGTTATAGGGTTTTTTAAGAGGCTCCAACAAAAGATCGAGGCCTATAAGGAAATAAGCAAGACCACAAAGGAAATGAATGAGTCCTACAAGCAAATGAACAACACCCTCAAGGATATAAACGAGAGCTGCAAAGAAATGATCAAGACCAACGTGGAAATGAATGAGTCCTACAAGGAAATGAAAGAAACCTTCAAGGATATAAAGCAGACTCTCAAGGATATGAAAAAGGACCAACCAGAAATTAAGCATACACTGACTGAAAGAAAAAATATTATACAAAGACCTGAAAGTGCCCTGGAGCACCCCAAGAACCAAGTTAAAGATTTGAAATACAAAGAAGGAAAATGCACTCAGCTGAAAAAGCAAGAAACCAAAAGAATCCAAAAAATTGAAGATAGTGTAAGGGGCCTCTGGGACAACCTCAAGCATACCAACATCCGAATTACAGGGGTGCCAGAAAAAGCGAGAGGCCAAGACAATGAAAACCTATTTGAAGAAATAGTGACTGAAAACTTCCCACACCTGGTGAAAGAAATTGACTTAGGAGTCCAAGAAGTGCACCGAACCCCAATATATAGGAACCCTAAGAGGACCACACCGAGGCACATCATAATTAAAATGCCAAGAGCAAAAGACAAAGAGAGAATATTAAAAGCAACAAGAGAGAAACAGTTGGTTACCTATAAGGGAGCACCCATACGACTGTCAGCGGATTTCTCAACAGAAACTATGCAGGCCAGACAGGAGTGGCAAGAAATATTCAAAGTGATGACCAGCAAGAATCTACAACCAAGATTACTCTATCCAGCAAAGCTATCATTCAGAATTGAAGGTCAGATGAAGTGCTTCGCAGATAAGAAAAAGCTAAAGGAGTTCATCACCACCAAACCAACATTATATGAAATGCTGAAAGATATTCTTTAAGAAGAGGAAGAAGAAAAAGGTAAAGATGAAAATTATGAACAACAAATACACATCTATCAACAAATGAACATAAAAATCAAGTGAATTGATAGGCTGTTGAACAGGATAGACTGGTGAATATAACAGAGACATGGACATAGAGAGGGAATGGACTGACAATTCTTGGGGAGAAAAGGGTTGTGGGAAGTGCAGCAGGAGACTGGACAAAAATCTAGCAACAATGGGAGAGGACAGTGGGGAGGGGGAGGTGAGGGTGGAGGGTGGGATAGGTATAGGGTGGAGGGGAGCTATAGGGGGATAAAAAGGGGAAACAATGTAATTAATAAACTGAACAATAAAGATAAAAAAAGAATAAGCTCAGTAATAATTATTCACCTAAATTAATTCTTTAGATTTCTATAGTCTCTGGAAATTTTGATGGGCATTTTAATGGAAATTAGGGATAATATTTCCCCACATATTCCCAGGCAAGAAAGTAGAGAAAATTTCATTATAGTCCTTTTCCTTTCAATAGCTTTGTTCTCTCTCATCCCAGAATATTCATTTCCCAATGAACACTCACAATCATCATACACACACAAGAGTATACAATACAGGAAAAAGACTTTCCTGGTCTGGGTTCTTATTTTCTCTGTTTGTACTTTTATTGGATATTGTTGTTGCTATTGTTTTATTTGTTTGATTGTTTATTCCCCAAAATACTTTTTGGCCTGTTTGTCTTTATAAGTTCTCACTTTCAGAAAATACATAAAATTGTGGTTTTACAAGGTTGATGGGCAAGTATAACACAATTTAAAAAAACAAAATTGTGCCTTTCTGACTGGTCAGAGGTAACCAGAGAAGCTAGTAGGGAAATAAAGGTAGGCAACTCCATAGAATAAAGCACAGTTGAATCCTAAGTAGCTTTCTAAATAAGTTTCTAAATAGAGAACCCAGGGGAAAGCAAATAGATATAGGCTTAGGAAACACTAGAGGAGCAGTAGGTTCAGGAGAAAGAGTTTCTCTGGGACATAGAGCAGGGTGTTCAGAGTTCCAGGAAGTTAATATCTGAAGTGCCAATAACTTATCCCCAAATAAAAAGGTGAAAGAAAAGGGAAAACCAAAATCCCTCACAATATTAATTTAGGTCACAAGTCACTGTTTAAAAGAGCAGAACACTTCAGACATCCTGGATAAGGGCTTCAAAACAATATAATGAATTTCCATTGCTATCTCTGCTGTAGGCGCCATGTGATGTGGTCATGTGGCTCAGATAGCAAAGTTTGAGCCCAGAGACTGTTTAGTACTAAAAGGTGCTCAGAAAACACTAAGCTTTCACAGAAAATGTCTAACTACAAAGTGATTAACAAAATGGCCTCCCATGAAGATACTGATTTATTTGGGTAACTAAAGATGAAGATACTAAATTTCTGAACCTCAGGGTCAGATTTTGAAATATGAATATATCACTTACCAACTAAAACTGGGAAAGTACTATGTGAGAATGCCAAACTCATTATTTTCTCTTGTGTTAACTTTTATTTCAAAATAATTTTAGATTTATAGTAAAAAGCATTTTAATATTAGAGGACACACAATAAAAGTGATCAACTAATTTCCTCCATTTCCAATTTCCAAGGGCTAAACCCTCACCCTTTCACTGAGTTTCTGTGTATGTGTATGTTCCTCTGTGTGTATGTGAGAGAGACAGACACAGAGATACAGACAGGTAGACAGACTGAAAGAGAGATAAAGAAGAAATCTAAGAGTATGTTATTAGCTTTTAACAGAAATATTTCTCAAATTTGATACTTACAAAAATAAATATGCCAATATATTAAAGTTATTCATGTAGGAGTTAGAGACTCGCTGCATTCATTTAATATTTGTTATTATGCATTACAGTAACATATTTTTAAATTAACTATTACCATTGGTGTTTATTAATGCAGTAACCATTCACATGCATTAAATATGAAATTGCACTTTTATGTTCTGAGATATGCTGGGAGATTGCTTTCTAAACCAGTTTCCTCATCTATATGCGTTAGGTTGTCCTTTTAAACCTATATCCTCACCTACAATGAATATTGTAGCTTGAGAAAAAGCCTTAAAAGCCCCATTATTAGATTTCTTTGATATCAGGAATTAGAAGAGGATGCTTATTCAATGTCCTTGTTCTAGTTTGCACTGGAGATCTTGACTACTGAGGCAAGAAAACTATTATTCTCAGCAGACAACAATTTTATCATAATAAATCCACAAAACCTACAGGAATATTAATAGAATTAATATAAGAATATAGCAAAATCACTGAATACAAGGTCAACATAAAGCATAACAAAGTGTAACCTAGAGGGCAGGATAAATAACCCATGAATTATAAAAAAGCATCGTAGAAGAAATTAAAGGCTAGGATTAAATCTAATAAAGTTATGCTGCTTTCAAGAATAAAAAATATAAGACATAATTCAGAAAAGCTTAAGAAGATGTAAATAAATTTTAAAAATTCATCATTTTTATTGTTGGAAAACTGAATATCTTAAAGTTATCAATTCTCTCTTGATCTATAAATTCAACATAATTAAAATAAAAATCTCAGCAGACTTTTTAAAGTCAAAATTGACAGTTAAATTTAAAATTTATATTAAAAAGCAAAGCCTTAGAGTAGCCGTAATAATATCTTGAGTTAAAGGAACAAATTTGGATAACTTATATTATACTACTACTGTCAGGATATTTATAAATCTATAGTGACAAAGACTGTATGGACCTGGACAATAATAGAAAAACTTTTCAATAACTGGTGCTTGGTCAATTGTCCGTGCTTATCAGAAAGATAAAGTGTTCTTTATCCCAACCTCACACTGTACACACAAATCAACTGCAAGGGGATTAGAGAATAAAATGTAATGCAATTATGCTTTTAGAAGAAAACATAGGAATTATTTTGGAATTGGTATATATTTCTTTGTCAGTATACAAAAAGTATAAACTTCTAAGAAAAATGATAAATTATACTAACAAACTTAAGAACATGGGTCCATAAAAGACACAATTAATAGAATGAAAAGACAGGCCACACAGTGGGTATAGTCATTTAAAGTTCAAAGAGATTGCATTCATGATTTATTTTAAGTCCTGATCCCAATAGAAAAAATGGCAGATCAGATAGCAGAAAACTAAAAAAAAACTTGGAGAGACTACTGACTGAAGAATGGATACACAGTACTGCTTCTTAAATGGGTTACTGATTACCTGTATGTTCACTTTGTGAAAATTAAAAGCAGCAAACTTCTGATCTGTGCACTTTTCTACATATACTTCAATATAATGCTTTTATAAAATATTAAAATAAATACATTTAGAACAAGAGGTACTAAAACTTTCATTTGGTTTTCATCTGGCAAGCTGAAATATATTATATTTTTATCAATGTGTATTTCCTCTAGAAATAGCATAACCATGTCCTTTATTTATTGGATTAATTATTATTTTATTATAGATTATGAAAGTTATGCATAAATATACATAATAACTATGTATTCATAAATACATTAAGATTATTACTTTCCTTCAATAGTAACTGTGAAGCTAAATATAAAAATTTTGTTAAGCAGTTAACAACTGTATTATATACTTTACATGAGACCCGGTGCACGAAATTTGTGCGGGAGGTGGGGGGATGTCCCTCAGCCCAGCCTGCACCTTCTCCAATCTGAGACCACTCGAGGGATATCCGACTGCCCATTTAGGCCTGATCCCGGTAGGGGGAGATCAAGCCTGCAGGAGAGAACAGTTATGGGTGACCAGGCTGACACTACTGGGATCAGGCCTAAATGAGCAGTCAGACATCCTTCTCATAATCCAGGACTGCTCACCTGCCTGCCTCCCTGATTGCCCCTAATCGCTTCTGCCTGCAAGCCTGATCACTCCTTAACCACTACCCTGCCAGGCTAATGGATGTGTAACTGCTCCTCTGCTAGCCTGTTTGCCCCCAACTTTCCTCCTCGGCCAGCCTGGTCACCCCTAACTGCCCTCTCCTGCAGGCTTGATTGCCACCAACTGCCCTCTCTTGCAGGCCTAGTTCTTCCCAACTGCCCTCCCCTGCTGACCTGATTGCCCACAACTGCCCCCCCTTGCAGGCCTGGGACCTCCCAATGGCCTTCCCCTGCTGTCCATCTTGTGGTGGCAATCTTATGTCCACATGGGGACAGGATCTTTGACCACATGGGGGCAGCCCTCTTGTGTGTTGGAGTGATGGTATATCTGGGTATTACTTTTTTATTAGATAGGATAGAGGCCTGGTGCATGGGTAAAGGCCAGCTGGTTTGCCCTGAAGAGTGTCCAGGATCTGGATGGGGGTTCCCTTGGGGTTTTGGCAGCCTGGGCAAGAGTCCTGTGGTGAATGGTGAATTGCAGTCCAGCTAAGCCCCCCAGCAACCCAAGTGGAGGCCCTTGGATCTGGAATTAATTTATGTTCTACAATGAAACTTTGTACCCTGGAGCAGAGCCAAGCCTTCTGCTCGCTCTGTGGCAACAGCTATTTCTGTTTTGACATTTACTCTCTATAATTAAAACATTGTAGCCTAGATTGGAGGCCTAGAACTACAGACGCTTGGCTTCCTCCATTGCCCAGGCAACCCTAGCCTTTGTTCTCTCCAGCTCTGTGGCTGCTGCCAGTTCTGTTGGGATATATCTTCTATGATTGAATCTTTGTAGCATTGAGTGGAGGCCTATGCTAGCAATAGCATGCAGAAAGCTTGGCTTCCTCCTTTTTTGGGTAAACCCAAGCCTTCCTCCTGCTCTCAGTGGCCACAGCCATTTCTGTTGGGATATATCTTCTATAATTGAAACTTTGTAGCATTGAGTGGAGGCCTAGGTTGGCAACGGCAGGTGGAAAGCTTGGCTTCCTCCATTGCCGGGGAAACCCAAGCTTCCCTCCTGCTCTCAGTGACCACAGCCATCTTGGTTGGGATTAATTTGCTCCTTATTGGCTGGAGGGCATAGCTTGTGGGCATGGTTTGATCTGAGGTATGGTCAATTTGCATATTACTATTTTATTTGATAGGACTAGTTTCCCATTGCATGGAGATTCCTGAAAGAACAGAATTTCCTATGGCTTAGTGAAGTTCCCTCCCTTCTCTGCTGCCTCGCTCCCTCCCTTCTCCTCTGCCTCATTCCCTCCCTTTTCCCCTGTTCTGCCTGCTTACCTCCCTTCTCCACCGTCCTGCTTGCTGGCTTCTCTGCAGCTTTACTCCCTTCTGCATTGCTTGGCTTCCTTCTATGCTGTCTTCAGTCTTCGCTCTCCACCTGGATATGAAAATTAACCGCCATCTTGATTGGATTAATTTGCATACTTGCTTCCTGATTGGCTTGTGGCCGTGGCTTGTGGGCATTGTTTGTGGGTGTAGCAGAGGTACCGTCAATTTGCATATTAATCTTTTATTAGATAGGATAATTAATTCTATTATTATCAATATTGCTGTTCCTTTAAACATATATATACATATACAGATCAGACTAAAATATTGTACACATTTAAGTGATAAAAGTGGAAGTCTCTGAGATTTATGTTACATAAGATGAGGGGTTTTTGTTGTTGTTGTTGTTCATCTACATTTTCCAGCTCTAAAGTGTATCCTGAAAAGCCGTAGGCAGTTTTGCTCAGTGGATAGAGCGTTGGCCTGCAGACTGCAGAGTCCCCAGGTTTGATTCCTGTCAAGGGCACGTGCACAGGTTGTGGGATCAATTATCAGTAAGGGATAGGCAAGAGGCAGCCAATCAATGATTCTCATTATTGCTATCTCTTCCTCTCTCTTCCTTTCTGAAATCAATAAAAATAAATATACAAAAACAAAAAAATAAAAAATGTTTCCTGCATAAATATATAAAATTATAAATATCCTAAAATATGAAACTCAAAGAAAATAGAACAAATTTTAACTAAGTTAATATTTAAATGATGATTTTATGATGATTTTGTTTTTACTTTTATATTTATTGTTTTACATTTTAGTGCATGAAATGGATTTGCATTTATAATACATAAAATGTACTTACATGTTGATTCCAAAAGCATGTATGATATAATATTCTATAATTAAAAGTGTTATATTTACATATAGAAAAAAGACTGTAATCCATTCTCTTTAAATTTATTGTTACATTAACTGTGATTCCCACCTCCAAAAGGACTATTTATGAAACTAGACAAAGTAGTTATAAACTCTATCTGAAAGAAAAGTATGTTTAATTTGGTTAAGAAAAAATGGAGACATATGCAATGAGAAAGAAATGTCCATACCATATATTAAAATTTCCTATGCAACCATGGAAATAAAAACAAATTTTACTATGCAACCATTATCAGTATAAGTAATTGATCAATGGAATAGAAGCAGAGTATAAAAATAGATCATTTTTATATGTAGATTCAGTATCTAACACAGAAGACTTCTCAATGCAGAAATGAAGAAAGAGATTCCTTAATAAATGGTTGGTGACAATTGGTTAAACATTTGGAAAAAATAAAATGAATAATTAAAAAATAAAAACTAATTTTCATAAATATTAAAAATAACTATATAAAAAAATAAGCAACCCAGATGGCTCAGTGGTCAACCATCAATCTATGAACCAGAAGGTCACAGTTTGATTCTTGGTCAGGGCACTTGCCTAGGCTTTAGGCTCAATCCTAAAGGAGGCAGCTGATCAATGATTCTTTCTCATCACTGATGTTTTTATCTCTCTCTCTCCCTTTCCCTCCTCCTTTCTCTGAAATCAATAAGGATATATTTTTTAAAAAATTAAGCAAAATTATTTGGGCAGAAAGGACCATCGGATTTGAGAAAATACAGAAGCCAGGAAAGAAAAGACTGATAAGTTGTGTTAACATTTCAAATTTTTTCCAGAACAAACAAAAAAACACACAAAATTAAGCAACCAGCTTGGACAAAAATATGTGCAACATGTAATTGTCGATTTAGAACTTATATATCATAAATAAAAATGCACAAAACACAGAGAGAATTGTGTGAATGTTCAATTCAGAGAACAATATCAACAGCTAATGAACATAATACATGTTTAATCTATAAGCAATCAAGTAAATGAAAATTAAAATACAATAGCAGTCTAGGAAAAATAAAATGTAATTGATAATTTTCATGTCAGGAATAACTATCAGTATTGAAGTTATATATAAGATTATTTAGGGAAAATGCTATTCAAACTTTAATACAAATCACTTTTTTTAAGTGCAGATTCTGAAACAGCAGAGTCAAAAGAAGCTTTGGGACAACATTGGCATTAAAGGGATACCAGAATGAGCAGAATCTGAGAAAAGAATAGAGAACATATTTGAAGAAATAATGGCAGAAAATTTCCCTAACCTGGTGAAGGAAAAAGTCACTCAAGTTCAGGAAACACAGAGATTACCCATCAAGATTAACCCCAAAAGATCCACACCTAGGCACATATAATTAAAACAGCAAACTTTAAAGACAAAGAATGCAAAGACTGCAAGAGAGAGACAGAAACTTATTTACAAGGCAGCTCCCATTAGACTGGCAGCTAGTTGACTTCTCAATAGAAATAATTCAGGCAAGAAGGGAATGGCATGAAGCACACAAAGTAATGAAAACCAAAGGACTGAATCCAAGACTACTCTATTCAGCAAGGCTATCATTTAAAATTGAAGGTGAAATAAAGAGCTTTGCAGACAAAAGGAAAGGCTAAAAGAGTTCATTACTACCAAACCAGCAATGGAAATGGAGCAAACACACAGGACTATCCCCACAGGCCCAGCTTCTCATCCATGACCAGGTCGCTTAGCGCTGTTCCACTGTGGAAGAAGTCTAGCCTTGTCTTCATCAAGTGTTAGGGTTTTTAGCCATTGGAGTGGGCTGAGAAAAATTCACAACTAAAAGAAGAGATACATGCAAAGAGAAAGTTTATTTTACCTTCCCCCAAACGGAAAGGACCAGTACTTTGGTAATCAATGCAAAGACCAAGAACAAAACAATAACATCAACAAAAAACCTGCTCCTGCCTTTGCTAGGTGACAAGGAAAGGAATGGGTTTTGGGGGCTGAAGTTGAGCAGACATTGGGGGTGGCATGGTAGTCACTGAAAAGTTTGTTAGATCTTCAAGGAGATAGTCCAGACAATGTCCTAGGGAGTGTCTTAAGAGTATTTTTCCAAAGCCTGTAAAACATTGTTAGAGCAAAAGTTATGAAGAGTTCAAAAGAAGTTTGTTTGAATGAGGGGCAGTGGAGAGGTAGGAAGCTTTCTACTAATTACCCCTGGACTATAAAACTAGTGAGGAGGAGGTGAATGCAAGAATGTAGCCTTGAGAGTACTTATCTTGCAGTTTGAACAGAAGAATTGTTTGAATCAGAGGAGCTAAAAACCTTGGGGTTTAATTACCAGATTCTTCTCATAAATTGTGGAAGGCCTCAGCAAAGAAAGAGAAAGGCCTTTTTTCCGTCTCTACAGCAAGTCCAGAAGAAGGATCAGAGTCCAGATCCTGTGCCAATACCCAGCATCAGCAGGGCATACAAAACTGCTAGGTTCCACTGCATCCATGCCAAAGCTTAGTCCAGCTCAGTCTCTGTCGCTGTCAGGTTAGCATAGTGTCC
Organism: Antrozous pallidus; assembly: GCA_027563665.1. Classification (NCBI taxonomy): domain Eukaryota; kingdom Metazoa; phylum Chordata; class Mammalia; order Chiroptera; family Vespertilionidae; genus Antrozous; species Antrozous pallidus. The sequence goes on along the minus strand of CM050510.1, from coordinate 70,660,237 downwards.
GACCCCAGCTGTGTTTTGTCTTGTGCTGTACTGTGCACCCAGGTCTGCGCTTGGAGACATATACTTGGAGCCCACCCTTGGGTCTGTGCAGGTGCTGGGCCTACAGGGCTGCACAAGACCAGCACTTGAGCCCACAGAGCTCTGCAGAGAGAGCACACATATGAATAGGCAAGCAGGTGCTATCAAGAGGGGTCTTTGATTATATACCTGAGACGTGGAAAGGGGTAAGCTTTTTTTTAAAAAAACTATACAATCTCTTTCCTGGTCTTTACAGGGTTGTGTTAAGTCCTCCCCCTATTCAATCCAGTCTTTTTTATCCTTTATGGTCACCATCTTGGCTCCTACTGTACATGCCCCAGTAGAAAAATGTCCACTTTACTGGTTTTCCCCACACACACTCTGCCCTGTACACCTGTATCCCTGTCTTACTCAGCAATCTGTGGGAATGAACCAGTGGTTCCCTGGGGAGGTTGTAAAGCCATCCTTCCTTTATTTGGAGGAGGGAAGTAGGGGGGGAGGGGAGGGGGGAGGGAAGAGGGGCAGTATAACTTCCAGACTCAATCAGGTTCAGCGAGTCTAGCTACCTTTTGTTAACTTCTAGCTGCCTGCACTGACAAGGACATTTAGTCTATAAACAATGCAAGATGGTGAGGGCTATTGGAGAGTTTCCATCCGGGCAAGGCACACTTTGCCAACCTAAACAGTTCTCTGAATATCTGAGACACTTGCTTCTGCTTTGGCCAAGATGACTTTTTGGTGAGCAGGGGTGCCAAATCCTGCAATGCCCCTGTAGGGATAACCCTCAGAGTAGGCCAGCTCCATAACCAATACCCCTGCCTTCATCCCCTAGCCATGTGCTCTAGCGACAAGGGACTTTTATTTTGTCCTAGCAGTTGGAAGTCTGCTTACAGCTGTTTAAATTATCTCTCCAAGTTACCAAATTCATATAAAAAGATGAGCCTCAGTTAAATTTGGATTTTTCCCTTTATCTTCCCTTGCTTGGAACAATATTTTAATTTCTTTATCACTGCTGTGCAGCATGTTATTTATTTGTTAGCTTAGTAAGAAACATTATTTTATATGCTATTGGCTTGTGAAATTATCATAATTCCCATAGCTAAGCTGTGCTAAATAAATTGCTGGCAGACAGAGTCAGTCTCTGGATATACTAGTAACTTTGCCACCTTCCCCAAAACATTGTCCATGTATGAAATGTATATGAGGAGAGATTAATATATACATATATGTATGCTTAATATATGCCAAAATATATTAAAGTTATATATGATGAAAATAGAATTGTACATTAAAACTATAATATTAGAAAATCATTTTAAAGTTTAATCAATACAAATTATTGGCTTGCATTCATCCTGATTTTTTTTGAAAAGTGAATGCAATGTTTTATTTAGTGTGAAATTGAATCTAATACTGTGCATACCTAATAGTGGTCTCTGATGTTCTTCAAAGATCTATTTACTATATTCTAATAAGAAAACCAACAAATGAATGATGCCTGTGGGGAGGCCATCATGCTGGCAAATATCTCTGAAGTACTAGACTACACAAAGTACTTAAAAGTACTTTAAGGAACGGTAATCTAGTTATATTCAATTTATTTAATTTCCCTACAAAGCCATAAGGAACATACTTCATTTGTTGTACAAAAGCCAATTACAGTAATGGGCTTTTCATACGAGTCTCTAGCTTTTGGAATTAGTTCTTACTACTTAATGGTACATTTTCAGATGGCTATGAAGCTAATCATTTCTAATTCTTCTGTAACTATGTCTACAGAATTGACATAAATACTGTACTTTCCTCTTAGTATTCAGTATAAACCAATATAAACTACTTAACAAAAAAGGAGAAGGTCAAAACTCTTGGTTTATCATGAAAACAGAATCACAAAGAATAATTTAATAATAATAAGGTTTCATGGCAGGAATATAAATGTTCAGACATAATGCTTTTATAACATTGGAAGAACAACTCTACTTCAAAGCTCGTTCACATAGCAAAAAAAGAAAAAGAAAGAAAGAAAGGAAGAAAGAAAGAAAGAAAGAAAGAAAGAAAGAAAGAAAGAAAGAAAGGAAGAAAGGAAGGAAGAAAAAAAGAAAGTTCATTGATAAATACTTAGCTCCAGGACTCCTCATTTACCTCTTTAACTGAAATTCACTTAGAATTACAGTATGCTGTTGAGTTATACACTTGAAATTTATTTGGTTTGGTGAACCAATATAACTTCAATAGATTCAATCTATACTAACCTATACTAATAAAAAGATAATATGCTAATTAGACTGGGATACCTTTGGATGTCCTTCCAGACAAAGCCATGGTGGCAGGGCTGAGGCAAAGACAGTTAGAGGTGATCAGGCGAGGAAGGGAGAGCAGTTGGGGGTGATCAGGCCGGTGGAGGGGGTGGCAGTTGGGGGCGAGCAGGTTGGCAGGCTGACATCCTTGAGGGCTCCCAGACTGGGAGAGGGTGCAGGTCAGGCTGAGGGACTTCCCTCCATTGCACCAGGTCTCTAGTTAAAAAAATAAAATAAATTAAAAAGGTTGGCGAGGTTCCTAGAAGTTTGCCCCTAGGCCTTGCCTTCTCAACCTCCTGAGAGATGCTATTCTTTAACTCTGTGCTTTTGGGAAAGGTATTCTCTTTCCCAGCTTCAGGTTTTTTGTCTATAAATGAAGACAATCTTCCCTTTCTCATAAGAATGTTAAACAGATTAAACTGTTCAATGTGGAAAAGTCAACCAATATGTGTAAGTCAATGTTCATTAAATGTTCCTTTCTTATCCTTAAGACTGAAACCCTGAAGTTCCAAAGAAGATATCTTATTTTTCTGGGTCTAATAATTTTTTGTTCTGATCTTTGGCTCATGATCATCCAATCAAATGAACTTTTTTTCAGGCACTATTTTGTCCCTAAAGATTTTGTAAATCCCCTGGTATTTCTCAATGGAAGCATTACGGGCATTTGAGGTGGGAAATTAATTGTGCAGAGCTGTCTGAAACACCTAGATACTTACATATCTAAGTGCTTCCCACTAAATGCCAAAAGCAATCCAGGCATTGTGGCAACCCAAAACAAACAAATCAAAACACACCTGTACCTCTGAACCCTTCAGAATCCTTCAAAACCCTATAAGAGCTATTTTCACTTTACTCGTGATCTTACACAGTTGAAAAAAGTATATTTATTAATTAGTTTTTACAGGATAGACTGGACTTAAGGTTTACTCAAGATAAAAATCATCATCTTTACTCATTATTATAAGCAAGTTTTGGCCCAGGTTAACTAGGTTAACTAGAAGGTTGGTGAACATGCAGGCATCATCAACCCGCCAGGCTGTAGATATTTAATCAGCTTTGAGAATTAAAATATAATAGCTAAGTAATCACTTTACCAAAATTTAGAGAAAACTATAAATAACTCTTGCAGAATATGAACCATCTGCATATTAAAAGCTTCAAACCTGGAAACAGAATCCCCACAATCCACACGTCCCCTTGGGCAGACTTTCAAATTTACCCAATTAGCTTTTTGGATTAGTAGGTTAACCAGAATCCTTTTCAAATATTTGTGACTAAATTTTACCCTCCTCATATTCCAAAAGACCAGGCACTACATTTTACAGAAGGGGCACCTGCATTTTTTGCATGGAGTTTCTCAATTTATCTTACTGGAAGTTCAAATAAATTGATGTTTCATTATTCAGACTGAGCAATTTGTGATTTCCTTTAACAACTTCCTCTTCTGCTTTAAGGCTAACTTTTGTGTCCCTTTCAAGTCTAAGTGGCCTCTATTGCTATTGGCTAATTTGCTATTTCTGATCCTGAGCCACTTCTAATTCTCAGCTGATTTTTAATGCAGATGACTGACAAGCTTCTCTGAAAGCAATAAAAAATAAAATAAAATAAAATAAAATAAAATAAAATACCTATCTGCTTTAGCTCCTTGGCTCAGTGACTAGAGTGTCAGCATAAGGGCAAAAAGGTCTTGGGTTCAATGCTGATTAAGGGCATATACCTTGGTTGCAGGCTCCTCCCCAGCCTGGGCCCTCCTGGTCAGGGCTCATGCAGGAGGCAACTAATCAATGTGTTACTCTCACATTCATGTTGCTCTCTGTCTTTCCCTCTCTCTTTCACTCTCCCTAAAACTCAATGGAAAAATATCCTCAAGTGAGGGTTAACAACAACAACAAAAAACCTACCTGACTCAGTTTACCAACCCTGCCACCTCCTCTTGTCTCTAAACATCCTACATAATAAAAGTATAATATGCAAACCAACCAAACAGTAGAACAACCAGTCGGCGGGGGGTGGGGCCATTGAGCAGACAGTGCCAGGCCAGCCAAGGCACTTGCCAGTAGTCAGAGGGAAGGAATAGAAATGAGGGGGGAGTGGGAACCAGTGGCAGCTGAGGTGTGATAAGGCGGGCTGGCACCATCCCCGATCTGTCTGTCCTGTCACCTCCCACAGAGGGAGGGCAGGAGGCAATGGCAGGCTGATGGGGGCAATGCTGTCCCCTGATCAGCTGGCCTGGTCACCTCCCACAGGGGGAATAGGCCTAAACCATCAGTACAATATCCCTTGAGGACTCCCAGACTGTGAGAGTGCACAAGCTGGCTTGAGGGACACCTCCAGTGCAAGAATTTTTGTGCACCTGACCTCTAGTACTAGTACATGGGCTCTATCCCCCAGACTTGGCATCCTGAATTGAACTCCTCATAGCAGGATAACCACATCCTCGTCTACTATGGCAATCACAAGGTGGCCTTCACCTATGAGATGTGGGTAGCTGGTGTGTGGAAGCTTTGTTGTGCCTTATTTGGCAGGGTAATTCACCACTGTTCACAGTCACTCCAAATCAGAAGACCGTGGACACACTTGGAGAAGCAGCAGTCTAGCTGCCCAAGGCTGTTGCTGAGAAGCCATCAGAGAGAATCACAAGTGCTTTCTCTCTGAGGTTTTGGTGACAGCTGCTGCTGTCTGATTTGGCTTCTGATAACAAACAGAGCCACTGAGAGCTTTCCAGCAAATCTCCAAACCCCACAAATGAGTCCCTATAGGCTCTGTAGTATGAATCCCTGAAGTACATAACTCATAGAGAAGACAAGGAAGCCCTACAGCTGTTATGCTGCTCCAATAATCCCTGGGATCCAGAGAATGGCATCATCCTCCTTTATCACCTGGCTCCTCACATCCTAAGAAAAAAGAGCAGAACTATGATTAAGATAAAGAAAAATAAATTGATATAAAAAACACACACAACACTAACAGATCCTATATAATAAAAGCCTAATAAGCTAAGTGTCCTGTTGTCTGGTGACTAGTCAACTGTTAAGCCAATCAAAGTGTAATGTGCAAATAATATGCTAAGGTTGCTCAACCACTGACTATGAAGTGCACTGATCACCAGGGGGGCAAACTCTCCAACCAGTAGGTTAGCCTGCTGCTGAGGTCTGCCTGATTGAGACTGAGTGAGATGGGCTGGACATGCCCTGGAGCCCTCCTGTGGTCCCTCTCAGGCCCTGATCAGCCTGTGGCAGGTGCAGTGGAGCAGGGATGAGCAGGAGTGGCAGGTAGGCCCTGTAGGCAGTGTTGGACTGTGAGTTTTGGCCTGATCCCTGCAGGCCACCCTGAGGGACCCCACCCAGGCATGAGTTCATGCACTGGGCCTCTAGTAAAATATAATGTTGTGTAATCCCTAACTTGAGTTATAACATGGACATAAATTTCCCTTTACACCATGGTTCACAATCAGATAAATACTGGGTGTACCGGTTAATAATGCATATTTTTTTCAATAGATGGAGTTACACGTATGTTGATATATATGTGATTTGATATGTATGCTATTTTGTTATATTGACAACAAGCTTCAAAATTTCATGTCAAATTTTCTGAAGATGCTAATGTCGTAGACATTTTTATACTTAAAAATACCAAATTTCATGCCAAAAAAAGAGCATTTGCAGGAAGTTATAATTCATTACTTTATTTTGAAGAAAAGTGCTGCTGAATACTTCAGGAAGCTTATGGTGAACATGCTCCATCTCAAGATACTTGTGAACACTGGTTTTAATGCCATAAAAGTGATTATTTCGATGTGAAAGACAAAGGATGTCCAGGTCAAATGAAAAAGTTTGAAGACCAACAATTACAAGAATTATTGGATAAAGATGCATGTCAAACTTAACAACTACTTACAGAAAGTTGTTCAGAAAACAATTTCCAATTGTTTACAAGCAATGGAAAAGATTTTAAAGGAAGGAAAATGGGTGTTACATCAACTAAACGAAAGAAAAATGGAAAGCCAAAAAGTCATCAGCAAAATGTTGCTTCACCGGCATGAAAGAAAATCTTTTTTGCATTGAATTGTAACTGATGATGAAAACTGGGTTTATTTTGAGAATCCCAAATGCACAAAAGCATGGGTTGATCCAAGTCAACCATCAACATCGACTGCAAGGCCAAATCGCTGCGGAAAGAGGACAATGCTCTGCGTTTGGTAGGATCAGAAGGTGTGATGTATTATGAGCTTCTAAAACAGGTGAAACCATTAATACTGATTGCTACTTACAACAAAGAATCAATATGAAGCACAATTTGATCATAAACTGACCAGAATATGCCAGAAGATAGGGCAAAGTAATTTTGCTTCATGATGACTCACCATCACACACTTCTAAACCAGTTAAAGACACATTAAAAGATCTTACCTGGGAAGTATTAACCCACCTGTTGTATTCACCAGACCTTGCTCCTTCAGATTACCAATTGTTCTGAGTGATGGCACATGCACTTTCTGAGCAGCACTTCAAAACATACAAAAAAGTGAAAAATTGGGTCTCTGAATAGTTTGCCTCAAAACAAGAAAAGTTCTATTGGGATGGTATCCACAAATTACCTGAAAGATGGGGAAATGTGTAACTAGTGATGGACATTACTTTGAATAAAGCACTTTTGATGTTTCTATTGAAATTGTTGTGTTTTCTTTTATTATAAAATCCACATTATTAACCAATACATCCAGTACTGTTGATAACTGTTTACAGAAGAGAAATTTTGTGGACTTTTGTCCCAACCATAGGGGAAAACAGATCAGCATGCCTCCTGTCACTTTTTAGGTTTTAAATTCTATAGGTTTTAATGAATTACCCGTTTGCTTCCGTTGTCCTTATTCTTCCCAAGAGTGTTTTGTTTGCTTATTTTTAAAACCTTGGGAATTTGATTCATTTGAAAGGTAGCAAATGAAATAAATCCCAAGATCCATGGGAAAATATGAAACTCGGTATTATCCTCTCAACTATTTAAATACCAGCTTCTATCCCTCAATGAGCCTGCCATAGAAAATGCAGATTATTGCTCCACATGCTCCTTGAAAGTTGGGGGGAGGGGGAGACAAGGAGCATTACAGACACTAGTCTAATGACAGGAAGCCAAGGATCAGAAAGAGGAAGTGATCTGGTGTTTTACTCAAAGGATGGCATTGCTATTGTCCTAGATGTGCAGACAATAAATAGCCTGTGTCCTTGGGGCTCCTGTGAAATGCCTGTTCAGAATCTAACAAGGTCAATAGGATTAGCAACTGACATCCAGACCCCATTTAATTTTGGGTCTCTAGATTCTCTGCTCACTCACCAGCAATTTCTTGGACCATACAAAATACTTCCCCATAAGAATACCACATTCCTAGCTGATAATCTATTGCCTTCATTTTTCAGGCTCTTCAACTATTGTTCTCCTCCTTCCCACTTTTGCACAAATCACTGTTAGTCAAATAAAGGGTAATATACCTTTAAGCCTGCCCATGTCTCTGTATCTGTTGACCCTATAGCATCCTTTTTTAAAAATATATATTTTTATTGATTTTTTACAGAGAGGAAGGGAGAGGAATAGAAAGCCAGAAACATCGATGAGAGAAACATCGATCAGCTGCCTCCTGCACACCCCCTACCAGGGATGTGTCTGCAACCAAGGTACATGCCCTTAACCAGAATGGAACCTGGGACCCTTCAGTCCTCAGGCTGACTCTATCCACTGAGCCAAACTGGTTTCGGCAGAATGTATAGCATCCTTATGGGCAGTCCTGATGAGGCATATTTCAGCCTTGCACTCTCATCTCAAACAAGCATTGTGCAGAGAGATGTGTGATAAGTTGCATATAGACATAAAGCTACTGACCTTACTTACACTTAGAGAGATTCTGAACTATATTCCTAACATAAAGAATTATTACTAAATCATCAACATCCTTGGTCTTGTTCTCCAGCCTTCGGTGGAGGCTTTGACCTACAGATTATTTAGGAAAATACTATGTTTGCATAATATACAAAATACTATGTTTGCATAATATACAAAATTTCAATTGAATATTCTAATAGAAAATAAACATTTTTTTATAATTGATCAAAATGTAATTATTTGTAATTTGAAATTTTTATGAAATTGAGTTGATACTTGAAACAAACTGCCATTGAAACGCAAAAACTATATTCAATTGTTAGAGTAACACTGAAGAGCCAGCTTGTGAAGTTCACATAATTCATATTGCTATATTTTAATAGTGTATAGATCATATTTTTAAATATATTTTTATTAATTTCAGAAAGGAAGGGAGAGGGAGAGAGATAGAAGCATTAATGATGAAAGAGAATCATTGATTGGCTGCCTCCTGCATGCCCCCTATTTGGAATTAAGCCTGCAATCTGGGCATGTGCCTTTGATTGGAACTGAACCTGGAGCCTTCAGTCTGCAGGCCAATGCTCTATCCATTGAGCCAAACCAGATAGGGCTATAAATCATATTAATAAAGTATTTTAATTTATCAGCATGACATTTTATAAAATACAGAACAGAGAAGGAAAATATTAATTGTGTGTATAATATAAAGTTTTACTATTACTACCAAATTTTAAGGAACAAAATGAAGGGAAAAACAAAATATCTAAGAACAATATTAAAAATTCATCGAAATTAGGCTATATGTGTTTATATGTGATGTTTTGCAGCTGGCTACACTTCTGAAATTTAAAATTTTTCTAGAATAGTCTCTAAACCAGCTATTGAACGTCATTCTCATACAATGAAACAGGTTTTCCCACACACTCAACAGAAAAGATAACTCTCTTCCTAATTGCTTCTAATACCACAACTTTGTAAACTTTAACTTCCTTTGTAATCACCCTAATTTTATCTTATTAACTCTAATTATATTGTTATATACAACACTCCCTACTTCCACCCACTTGTTTATACCAACCTGCTTGGATTTCTTATCAGGTTTCTCTTTCAGTTGACTCTTAGGCAAACTACTGTGTTGCTCATAAGTCATTTCCTACTAAATTGGCTAGTGCTTGGTTTTCTGGGACACTCTGAAACACTAAAGGTGTACATTTCTACAACAGCCTTTAGTAAATAATGCAATATTCACTTTTTAAAAATCAGAAAACATGTCCTATCTTGAAAATTTATTTAAAATGCAATTGGATGCAATCCTATATAATAAAGAGGTAATATGTAAATTGACCCTCATGCCCTCACAAAATGATTGCCTACGACCAGAGGGACAACCAAACAACTGCACAAGCAGGTTGCATGGGGTGACCAGACTGGCAGAGGTGTTAGTAATGGATGAGCAAACAACTGGACAGCAGGCTGTGTGGGGCACCCAAGCCAGTGGGGGCACCATGAGGGATGACCAGGCTTGCAGGAGAGACAATTGGGGTTGAACCAGGTCAGCAGGGGGGCAACCAGGCCAGCAGGGGAGGCAGTTAATGGCTACCAGGCCAGTGGGGGGGACAGTAAGAGGTGGTCAGGCTGGAGGTGGAGGACTTAGGGGTGATGAGGCCAGCAGAGAGGGTGCCGTTGGGGGAGACTAGGCTGTCAGGGGGGCAGTTTGAGGTGATTAGGCTAGAGGGGGTCAGTGAGGGGCTGTCAGGGTGGTAGTTGGGGGCAACCAGGTTGGCAAGGGGAGCAATAAGGGGTGATGAGGCCAGTGGGTGGGAAGTTGGAAGCAACCAGGCTGACAGGGATGGGGCAGTTGGGGTGACCTGGCCAGTGGTGGGGGACACTTAGGGGAAACCAGGCTGGTGGGGTGGGGGGGTTAGGGGTGACCAGGCAGGAAGGCAGGTGAGCTATTAGGAGCCAGTGGTCCAGGATTGTGAGAGGGATGTCCGACCGCTGGTTTAGGCCCGATCCCTGCCTAAACCAGCGGTTGGACATCCCCCAAAGGGTCCCAGATTGGAGAGACTGCAGGCTGGGCTGAGAGGACCCCCCCCATGCATGAATTTCATGCACTGAACCTCTAGTATATATCCTATATAATAAAAGACTAATATGCAAATTGATTGTACCTACAATGCAGCCATGCCCACAACCATGCCCATCAGCCAATTAGGAGCAAATTATGTAAATAAACCCCAACCACGATGGCTGTAGCCACTAAGAGCAGAAGGGAGGCTTGGGTTTCCCTGGCAATAGAGAAAGCCAAGCTTTCCACCTGTTCTTCCCAGCCTAGGCCTCCACTCAATGCTACAAAGTTTCAATTATAGAAGATACATAATCCCAAAAGAAATGGCAGCAGACTCAGAGCTGGAGAGAGCACAGGCAACAGTTGTCCAGGCGACAGAGGAAGCCAAGCTTCTGCAGCTCTGGTAGGCCTAGGCTTCCACTCTATTCTACAAAGTTTCAATTATAGAATTTAAATAGAAATGGCTGCTGCCAAGGAGCAAGTAGAAGGCTTAGCTTCACTCTAGGCTACAAAGTTTCAATTGCAGACATAAATTAATCCCAGATCCCAGGCCCTCTGCTTGGGTTGCTAGGGGGCAAGGCCTGCAAACCACCACTAGCCACTCACCTAGGAGGCCCTACACCCCAAGGGAACCCCCACCCTGATCCAGGACACCCTTCAGGGCAAACCAGCTGGCCCCCACCCATGCACCAGGCCTCTATCCTTTCTAATAAAAGAGTAATATGCAGATTGACCATTATTCCAACACACAAGAGGGCTGCCCCATGTGGACACAAGATGGCCAGCAGGGGAGGGCTGTTGGGAGGTCCCAGGCCTGCAAGGGAGAGCAGTTGTGGGCAATCAGGCCAGCAGGGGAGGGCAGTTGGGAGGGACCAGGCCAGCAGAGGAGTGTAAACAGGCTGGCAGGGGAGCAGTTAGACATCAATTAGGCTGGCAGGGTAGTGGTTAGGGGGTGATTAGGCTGGCAGGCAGAAATGGCTAGGGGCAATCAGGAAGGCAGGCAGGTGAGCAGTTTGAAGCCAGCAGTCCTAGATTGTGAGAAGGATGTCCCACTGCCCGGATCGGGTTAGGCCTGATCCTGGTAGGATCGGGCCTAAACTGGCAGTGGGACATCCCTCAAGGGGTCCCAGATTGGAGAGGGTGCAGGCTGGGCAGAGGGACACCCCCAACAAATCCTTTGTGCAGGAATTTCATGCACTGGGCCTTTAGTATATATATAAAAGCCCAATGATCAGAATGACTGGTGGCTATAATGTGCACTGCGGCAGCCAACCAGCCTAATCCAGGCCCCAGTCAGCTCTCCCTCCTGGCAAGCCCAGCCCCTGAACAAGTTCCAACACCCCTAAATCACTACCTTATTCCCTGGTGCATGTACATTTAGTGCAAGCACAAGAAAATAATTATCAGTCCTTTCTGTCCCTGAACAGAGTCTCCAGAGGGCTCTGCTAATACTACAGCCAAGGTGTACAATTCTTTCTCCATGGCCCTTAGCCCTAGGAAAACTTCCAAGTTAGCCAAAATGGCTACTTAAGCATTAATGGGATGGCAGACCTTTGCTGAGGAATGTAGTGAAGCTGGGTGGGAATTTTGTGTAATTGTGGTGCCTTGCAGATTAGGTGAGCTTTCAATTCTCTTTAAAAGGGGTGGCAAAGAGGACCTGCATGCTGCTAGGAGCAACAGCGAAGGGCAGGCACATTCAAAAACAGAAAAACTTTTAAACAAACAGAAATGAAGATCATATTGGGAAACTGAGGGCAGAGCCCCGGAAAGAGTGCAAAACTCATTAAATGGCCATCATCTATCTTGATATATGTTTGCAAACAACACATACACAACTTCATCTCATGGCACGTGAAATGCAAAACAGTTTTGTGTGGGTTTTATTTTGGGCATCCCTTAAGTATAATTAGATCCAGCTGGGGAAAAGCTATAGTTTCCAGCATTAGACTCCACAGTCAGCCCCACCCAGTGGGGTCCAAATCAGGTCAGGCTGGCTGGACACCACCCAGGCACAAATTTGTGCACCGGACCTCTAGTCCTATATGATGAAGACGTGATATGCAAATTGACCCTCACACCCTCACAAGATGACTGCCTACAGCTAGGCTGGCATGGGGGTTAGTGAGGGACGACCAAAGGACTGAACAAGTAGGCTGTATGGGCAGCCAGGCTAGCTGGGGGCTGTGAGGGGTGACCAGGCTGGTGGGGGCAGGGGCAGCTGGGGGCAACTAGGCCAGCGGGGGGTTGGGGGGCAGTAAGAGGCAACCATGCCAATGCAGGGGCAGTGAAGGGTGACTACGCTGGCAGGGGGGAGCAATTAGGGGTGACCAGGCAGGCAGAGGGGGAAAGTTGTTGGCAACCAGGCTGGCAGGGAGACAATAAGGGGTAACCAGGCAGGCAGGTAGGTGAGTGATTAGGAGACAGCAATAGGGGGTATGTGGCAGGATTGTAATAGGGATGTCTGACTGCTAGTTTAGGCCTGATCCAGCAGTCAGACATCTCTAAGTTGTCCCAGATTGGAGAGGGCTGAGGGGACCCTTAGTCTATAATAAAAGTTTAATATGCTAATTAGACTGGACATCCTTCTGGACAAAACCGTGGCATCAGGGGCCAAGGCAGAGGCAGCCTCCTCAGTGGCAGGGGCTGAGCCCCTTGCACGAATTTTGTGCATTGGGCCTTTAGTAAATATATATGAAATAACTTTGTAAACTAAATACCACAAACAATACAACACAATAGTATTATCATTATGTTTATTATTGCTTCCAATAAAAAGTTAAAATATAAAAATACAATGATCTGTTTCCTTGAATGTTGAAAACTTTACCAACCTATAAGCTTCATGCAAACCATTCCAATGTGGTTTTCCAAAGTCATATGAAAAGAGAATCTAGCTGGGTAAACAACTGCAGTTTTTACTACTTGAAATTTGGCCCAATCTTCAATGCCATATCCTGCTGTTGAACTGATTTGCACCATCTCTTAGGCCTGAAGAACACAGTTTCTCCCGAGCAGCCAAAAGCATCCTTATGCACTTACCTCACTACTCTATACTGTTTGTGTTCCTGTCATGTTTTTATGTAAAGGAGGTTTCTCATACTACTGGATATCAAAAAAATTCAAATTAACAGAAACAAGACTAAATTGTAGTGGAGAAAAAGTAATAAAACAGAAGAAAGTCTCCAAGTAAAATTACACAAATACAATAAATTAACTTTTGACAAGGCAGCCAAGTCAATACAATAGGAAATAACAGTCTTTTCAATAAATGGTGCTGGAATGCTTTAACATTCATAATCAAAAAAAGAAAAGAAAAACTCATCAATAAATCTCATCATTTGTGATAAATTGTATGTCCACAAGAGTGTCAAGACAATTCAATTCAGAAGGGACTTTTGTGTTTTTTTTTAAATGGCACTGACCACTGAGATAACTCTATATCCACAAGCACAAGAATGAATTTGCATCCTTTCCTCACACCACATACACACACACACACATACACTCACACACACATTACCACCACCACCATCACCACCACCACCACCACCACCACCACCACCACCACCACTACCACCACCGCCACCGCCACCACCATAAATAATGTAAAATTGATGATAGAGCTGAGTGTAGGAACTAAAATATTAAAGCTCTTAAAAAAATACAGCATTCTTGTGACTTTGTGTTAGGCAATTTTTTTTCTTCTTTTTCTTTTTGACATCAAAAGTACAAGGGAGAAGGAGACTGGAAAAAAATATTTACAAATCTGATAACAGTCATGTACCCAGAATATATAAAGAATCCTTACAACTCAATAACAAAACAAAACAAAAAACAAATTTTTTATGGACAAAAGTTCCTGTACTAGAAATCACCAATTAGCACATGAAAATATATGGGTAAAATCATTAGTCATTTGGTAAAGCAAATAAAAACCAGAATAAAATACTACTTCACATGCTGAGATGACTAAAAATAAAAGGTATAATAATAACAAGTGTTGGCAGAGATGTGAAGTTAGAACCCTCATATCCTAGTTAATAAAAGAGTAATATGTAAATTGACCTTCACTCCAAGATACAATATGGCTGCCCCCATGTGGACACAAGATGGTCACAACAAGATGGTCAGCAGGGGAGGGCAGTTGTGGGCAGTTAGGGCTGACCAGGCCAGCAGAGGAAGGCAGTTGGGGGTGACCAGGCCAGCAGAGGAGAGCAGTTGGGGAGACCAGGTCAGCAAGGGAGAGCAGTTGCAGGGAGACCAGGCTTGCAGGGGAGGGCAGTTAGGGGAACAAGGCCTGCAGGGAAGAACAGTTGGGGAGGACCAGGCCAACAGGGGAGGGCATTTGTGGGTGATCAGGCAAACAATGAAGGCAGATGGGAGTTACTGGGCCGAGGAGGAGGGCATTTGAGGAGAACCAGGTCTACAGGAGAGGGCAGTTGTGGGCAATCAGGCCACCAAGGAGGGCAGTTAGGGGAGACCAGGTCAGCAGGGGAGGGCAGTTAGAAGCAATCAGGCCAGCAGGGGAGCATTTAGGTATTGACCAAGCTGGCAGGAGAGTGGTTAGGAGGATATCAGGCTAGCAGGCAGAAGTGGTTAGGGGCAATCAGGCAGAGGCAGGCAAGCAGTTGGAAACCAGCAGTCCTGGATTTTGAGAGGGATGTCAGATCCCAAGTGGGATGGAGCCTAAACTGGCAGTCGAACATCCCTCAAGGGGTCCCAGATTGGAGATGGTGCAGGCTGGGTTAAGGCCCCCACCCGCTCCCATGCATGAATTTTATGCACTGGGCCTCTAGTATTGTTAATAAGAATGTATAATGTTGTAGCCACTTGGTAAAATAATTTGGCAGTTCCTCAAAATAATAACATAGAGTTATTATCTATGACCCATCAACTCCAGGTATATACTAATTTAAATGGAAAAATACATCCAAACAAAAATTGTACACACAAGTTTGTAGAAACAGTATTCACAGTAGCCTCAAAATGTAAACAATTCAAAAATGTATCAACTGATAAATGTATAAGAGAAATCGACTAAATCCATACATGTCACATGGCAATAAAACCAATGGATTACTGATACGTGCTACAATACAGATATACCTTGAAAAAAGCCAGTCACAAATACTACATATTTGTATTTTCTGTTATAGGAAATGGTCAAAACAGACATATCTTTAGATATAAAAATAGATTAGTAGTTGCCTAGGGATGGGGGGAAAAGGAGAAATTGGCATGGACTATTAATGGGCATGGAGTTTTAAAAATAGGATAACTAAATTGCTACAAAATCAGTTTTGGTCATGGCTCACATTGTATAAATATATTGAAAAAGCATTTCTACACTTTAACTTGGTGAACGAACATAGGGTAATTGAATTATACCGAAACAAGCTGTTTAAAAATAAGTTGAGCCCTGGCCAAGTTGTTCAGTTGATTGGAGCATTATCCCAAACACCGGAAAGGTTCACAGTTTGATCTCTGGTTAGGGCACGTACCTAGGTTGTGTGTTTGATCCCTGGTTGGGGAGCATATGAAAGGCAACTGATGGATGTTTTTCACATCAGCATGTCTCTCTCTCTCCCCTCTTCTCTCTCTAAACACATCTTCCAGTTAGGACTTTTTAAAAAAGTTGATATTCACTTTGTGAAATAATGGGTATGTCTTCGTCACTAGTACTTAAAATGGTATTTTGTGCTATGTAAGTGTGTACATAGAATTTGTACCAAAGAAAATAATAAAGCTATATAATTTTTAAATGTGTGCATCTTTTTCACCTTGTGTTATTGCTGGGAAGCAACTTTTTAGACAGGAACAGCATTT
Source organism: Antrozous pallidus (assembly GCA_027563665.1). NCBI lineage: Eukaryota > Metazoa > Chordata > Mammalia > Chiroptera > Vespertilionidae > Antrozous > Antrozous pallidus. The sequence goes on along the minus strand of CM050510.1, from coordinate 70,644,151 downwards.
CCCAACTTCCTAATTGGTCAACAGAAGTGATGTTTGCGCCCTGATCGGTTTGGCTCAGTGGACAGAGCTTCGGCCTGCGGACTGAAAGGTCCCAGGTTTGATCTGGTGAAGGGCATGTACCTTGGTTGTGGGCACATCCCCAGTGGGAGGTGTACAGGAGGCAGCTGATCAGTGTTTCTCTCTCATCGATGTTTCTAACTCTATTCCTCTCTGTAAAAAAATCAATAAAATATATTTTTAAAAATCTGATGTTTGCCACATTAGGGCTGAGTTCATAAAAAGTATACAGATCCTTGCTCTCTGTTCTGACTTCAGATAGCAAACAAAACATTTGACTGTGTTATACCCGTATAAATTGTATTGTAGAAAATGTCTGGCTCTGGCCAGATAGCGCAGTTGGTTAGAGCATCATTCTGGTATGCCAAGGTTGCAGGATAAATCCTGCGTCAGGGCACATACAAGAAGCACCAATGAATGCACAACTAAATGGAATGACAAATCTCTCTCTCTCTCTCTCTCTCTCTCTCTCTCTCTCTCTCTCTCTCTCTCTCTTCTCCTTCTCTTTCTCCTTCTCCTCCTCCTCCTGTTCCTCCTTCTCCTTCTCCTCCTTCTCCTTCTCCTTCTCCTTCTCCTTCTTCTTCTTCCTCCCTCTCTGCTTCTCTTCTCTCTCTAAAATCAATTAAAATGCAAAAAAATTAAAAAAATTTTTGTCAGCTAATGTTATCCTAATACAAGAGGCAATAATCTACACTAATAAAAGAGAAACATGCAAATTGACCATACCTCTGCTACACCACCAGCCATGCCCACCAGCCAACCAGGAGTGAGTATGCAAATTAATCCAACTAAGTTGGAGGTGACCATGGAGCTGAAGGGGCTTGGGTTGCCCCAAGCGATGGAGGAAGCCAAGGGTCCACCTGCCCTGGCCAGTCTTGGCCTCTGCTCAAGGCTACAAAGTTTCAATTATAGAAGAGAAATAAATCCCAGATACTTGCTTCTAGCTGGCCCTGGCTTCCACTCAAGGAGGCACTGAAAAAAACAAAAAAGAAAAAAAGGAGGAGCTGGGAGCTTGGGTCGCCCAGGAGTGATCAGGCCAGGATGGGATGTCAGTTGTAGGTGATCAGGCTGGTGGGGGGTGGGGGCGGGACCATTTGGGGTAAGCAGACCAGCAGGGGGGGCCAATTCGGGGTGAGCAGGCCATCAGTAGGGGTCAGTTGGAGGTGATCAGGACAGTAGGGGTAGGCAGTTTGGAGTGAGCAGGTCAGCAGGGGAGCAGTTGGGGGCAAGCAGGCCAGTGGGAGGGAAGGTAGGAGAGAACAGGACAGCAGGGATAGCAGTTGGAGATGAGCAGGCTGGCATGGGGGGCATTTGGTGGTGATCAGACTGGCAGGGAGGAATTTGGGGGTGAGCAGGCCAGCAGTGGGGGGCAGTTGGGGGAATGCAGGCCAGCAGGCAGAGTGGTTAGGGACAATCAGGCTGGCAGGCAGGCAGGTGTGTGGTTAGGAGCCAGCAGTCCTGGATTGCAAGAGGAATATCTGCCTACCGGTTTAGGCCTGATCCTTGTAAAATGGCAGTAGGACATCCTTCAAGGGGTCCCAGATTGGAGAGGGTGCAGTCTGGGCTGAGGGACACCCTCTCCTCTGTGCATGAATTTTGTGCACCAGGCCACTAGTACATTAATATGAGTAGGAAATAATTAAAATTTGGTTTATGAATTAATGATGACATAGTCACCATACTTATTCTTCATTTTAATGGATATACAGAATCAAATCAGGAATCACATGAGAAAACAGAAGCATAGAAAGTTACTTTGGACTGTCTTCATTCACTTCTTCCTTCAAATAAGTAGGATAAAGTATACATTTGCAAAACACACTGAAGTTAATCCCAAAATTCTCCTAAAATATTATCATGCACTTACCCAGATTTCTCCTCTCCTGCTCATTTTCAAATTTGTTCTAAGAATTATCTACAAAACAAAAACACTTCAAAAACAAAAAAATCAAAATTGCTCATTGTGTAATCATAATATGGAAATAACTTTTGACAGTATAGCTTATATATGTTTTGAAGAAGTGTACTATATGGATTATCTATTTTTTTAGTATTTTTCTCTAAATTGATAAAAACATACTATTTCTTTTAAGAACAGGAAATTAAACTCTTAAGACTAGAAGAATAAGTTAGCATTTTTTAAATTACAGAGTATATCATATTTGTTTGTTTTGTGGGTCTGTATACTAGGTATATGGTTATTATTACATGTCTCACATACATTAAGTACATCCATTCATCTGCTTTTCTAAATATAACAGAGTCAAACTTTCTCCAGTGTAGCTGCAAAGGATGTAGCCCATAGTCCAGCATAAGTAGTGGATCCTGGGAATCACAGGTTTTTATTAGTCTTTGGCTTATTTTGATCTCCAAGGCCTCTGAAGGTGTTTAAGGAAATCTTTAATCTTCAGCAAATGAGTCCTTAAGAATTAAACAAGAAATGTATATGGATTCCTAAGTCTTAAAGGGTGGTAATAAGCCAGGTTGGTGTGGCTCGGTGGTTGAGTGTCATCCTTTGAACCAGATGGTCAAGGGTCAGTTCAAGGTCAGGTACATGCACAGGTTTCAGCAGCCAATAGATGATTTTCTTTCATCATTGACGTTTCTGTCTCTCTTTCCATTTCTCTTCCATTCTGAAATCAATCTATATATATAAAACTCTAATATGCAAATAGACTGAATGGCAGAACAACTGAATAACTCAACAGTGAGTGCACATGGAACATAGCAGGCATCAGATGCAGTGGGATAGCAGGTGAGCGTGAGCACCAGAGCATGGTGGAGCACCAGTCACTGTCATCAGGGCCAGCCTCTGGTGGTTACTGAAAATTCTTTGCTCCTGCTTGCTAGGGTCCTGCCCAGCACTCACGCCCACTGCTGGTGTCAGAGCCACTGCTGGCACCAGCTGCCAGCTCCCAGTACCATTCTGAACTATCTGCGTTGTCAGCAGATGCGAGTGGAGGCTACTGGCCCTGATCACCGCTCAGGAGCAGGGGGAGGTGGAGAAGCCCTCAGGTGCAATCAGGACTGGCAGCCACCTCTCGCACCCTGCTCACACCTGCTACCAGGACTCAGCATAGGCTCTGATTGCTTGGCACCATCAGGGGGTGTGAGCAGCACCTGCTGGCCCTGATCTCCCCTCAGAGCTTCTCCACATCCCTCTGCTCCTGTGGGATGATCAGGGCAGCAGCTGCCACTGGCACATGCTAATGGCACCAGCCCTGATGGCACCTGCTGCTGGCACTGGCTCCAATTGCTCTGTGCCATCAGTAGGTGAGAGCAACAGTGGTGGAAGCAGGGCTTCCAGCAGATAGGGGACTGGGGGCCACAGCAGGAAGGGGCAGACAGGGTGGTGGAGGATGGGCCAAGGCCTGTCCCTGTGCCCAACATAGCCTTGTGGCCATAGTTCCTTTCAAGGTGCATGAATTAGTGCACTGGGCCCCTAGTAAAAATCCTATCTAATAAAAGAGTAATATACAAATTGACTGTGACTCCACTACACCCACAATACATGCCCACCAACCAATCAGGTTAATCAGGTTAACCAAATTAACCTAACCAAGATAGCTGTAGCCATGGAGAGAGCAGGAGTTTTGAGTTTCCCTGGCAATGGAGAAAGTCAAACTTTCCACCTGCCCTGGACTGCCTTGGCCTCCATTTAAGACTACAAAGTTTCAATTATAGAAGATAAATAAATCTCATAAAAAATGGTTGTGGCCATGGACTGAGCAGGAGGCATAGCTGGACTCTGCTCAAGGCTACAATGTTTCAATTATAGAAGGTAAATAAATCCCAGATACCAGGGCCTCCACTTGGGTCACTTGGGGGTGTTGTTGGCCTGAAAACCACCACAGGCCCCTTGCCCAGGCTGCCCCATGCCCAAAAGGAACCTCCACTATGATCCGGGACACCCTTCTGAGCAAACCAGCCAGCCTTCAACCATGCACAGTGCCTCTATCCTATCTAATCCGCCTATCTAATAAAATAATAATATGCAAATTGACCATCACTCCAAAACACAAAATGGCTGTACCCACGTGGTCAAAGATGACTAACCCCATGTGGACATAAGATGGCATCCACAAGATGCCCAGCAGGGGAGGTCAGTTGGGAGGACCCAGGCCTGCAAGGGAGGGCAGTTGGGGGTGATCAAGCTGGCAGAGGAGGGAAGTTGGGGGTGACCGGGCCTGCAGTGAAGGGCAGTTGGGGTGACCCAGGCTTGCAAGAGAGAGCAGTTGGGGGAGACCAGGCCTACAGAGGAGGAAAGTTAGGGGCAAACAGGCTGGCAAGGGAGCAGTTAGAGAGTGATCAGGCTGGCAGGCAAAAGTGGTTAGAGGCAATCAAGAAGCAGGCAGGCAAGCAGTTGGGAGGCAGCAGTTCAGGATTGTGAGAGGACTGCCCAACTGGCCGTTTAGGCCCGATCCTGCTGTCCAAACAAGCAGTCGGACATCCCTTGAGAAGTCCTAAATTGGAGAGGGTGCAGGCTGGGCTGAGAGACACACATTCCCATGCACACATTTTGTGCACTGGGCCTCTATTATAAAATAAAAAAAGACTGGTACCCTTAAATATATAGAATCCGTAGTTCATGAACTGTTTAGGGGTTTGACAGAAACTGAGGACTAACACTTTGAGGGTTATAATTTCCATGCAATTCATCTGTTCAGTATGTTAGAAAAATCATTCAATGAAGAAGGAAAATATCTCATTTCTGTCAAACAAAGAGAAAACAAATCTCAGCTCTCTAAGGACTGAGAATTGCCCACCAGCATACTTCTCAGCTGCATATATAAAAATAGATTTTGTTCACATTTGTTCAAATCATACACCACATTATACCATATCCCTTGATACATACTAAATCTGAGTCATACTAACCACTTAATCAGTATACATACATATATGCATATGATTATATACTCATACATACAAACACATAGATTTATATATACTCACATACACACACAATAAATTATGAACAATAAAATAATACAAGCCCTATATAGCTCTGTCATTAAAATATGGATGAGAAAAGACATCTCATTTTTTTTTATAACACCAGTGCTGTAAACCAATCCTTGTCTCACTAATAGAAAGATGTGGACAAGAAGCCCAAAAGGCTGATAAACAACCTTAATTGCTCTGAAAGGTCAGAGCTAAAATACATTGTTAACTGAAGCAGCCTCCATCTGTTTGTTTTTTGTTTACTTTTATTATTGGAATCTCCTGCCTAAAGGCTATGGGCAGATCTTTAGTCTTTATAAAAGTGATAGCCAGGCCAGACCTCGGTGCAGTCCTTCCACTAGAGATGGGGAGCTGCCTGGCCGCCAATATTCCCAAATTCATACTTTGCTAACTCTTTCATTTGTGTGTGGCCTTCTCCAAAACCCGAACCCTGGACTGGGGACCCTGAATCACACGGACGTGAAAGGGGTTCCCACATTTTGGCGCCTGACTGCAAGATGTCTGGAGGAGATGATCTTTTTCACCTAGAGTGAAGGAGGAAAGATACACCAAGAAAAGGTGTGGAAAAAATCACCAAGAGAATGGTGAGGAGGTTCACTGCGCACAAAGCCCAGGGACTAACTGCAGAGTCTCGCTCTGTAAGTAGGGTGGAAACAACTTTTTCAGCCGGGCTAATGGGGAAGAATTAGATTATAAAATAACGTGGTTTCTTGTTCAAATTAAAATCTTAGTTTGTATTTGGAATATAAAAACTGTAAAGAGAAGTGAAACTCCACTGCTGAAACCGCCTCCATTGTGGAGAAATTGAAAGGTAACAGGAGAGGGCAGGGCTATCTTATCTCCTACAATGAGATTTCTTAAGGTATTGTTTAAAAATTATAAAAGAACTCGCAGGGAAATGCAGATCTTGGCCAAATTGGGTGTTGCTTATTGCTTTGGAAAGCGAAAAAGAAAAAAAATTACGATCTGTCTTTATCTTTTAAGCATGAAAAGAAATTTGGCCAGATCTGTTGCTGATGCTTCCCCCAAAGTAAGCAAGATGTAGGGGAAGGGAGACATGTGGAGATCCAATATGGATGCCCATTTTCCCAGTGTGCTAAATTAAAATTTCCTTTCTTGCCATGAAAAAGCCTTAAAAATTTAGAAATGTGTCTGGAAATGTTTGTGTTCCTGGAGAGAGAACTTAGCTATAAGGCAGAATGTGTGCATGGTGTGATTTCAGACATTTAGATTGTCTTCAGGTGGAATCTCTCTGCAAAAACTACAGAAAATGAAAAACCCAAAACTGGTTTTTCCTAAGAAAAAATGGCGAAAAAAAAACTTCTGGAAAGAAATTCAAGCTAATTCCAGCAACAGGATTTATTATTTTATCCATAATAAAGAGTAATTTTTAAAATGCTAATGAACCTTGTTAAAAAATTAACTTTTAAGGCCTTTAAGAAAAGAAGTAAATTCTGTTATATAATTTATCCAAAGTAAATGCCTTAAAATAATTGGAATTGAATCTCAAAGAAATTGTTGAATATAGCTTAATAATGTATTAATTATAAAGATCTAAATAGCCCAGGTAACTGACTATGACCTTTGTTAATGGAGCAAGAAGGGGAGTTGCCCTACCCCAGCATACAGGTAGGCCAGTTTTCTGCCAGCAGCTATTTTTGAAGACTTTGTTAATTTGCATTTGAATGGCTACAGTTTTGCTTCTTGACTTCTCCAGCAGAAAAATCTTGGTGGTTTGGAAGAGTCAAGAAGCTGGGGCCAAAAAACCTGTTTCAGTATCCTAAAAGTTTTTCCTGTGGTGACAAACTCTAAAAGAACCTCTGAAAAAACTTCCCACCAGCAACCATTCTTAAGGACAACTTTTGCATTTGTATACATACAGGTTTGCTGCTCAATTCCCCTAGGCAAAGGAAAATCATGGCTGCTTTAAAAGGTCAAGGGCTGGGCTAGGCCTGTTTACCAAGTGATAAAAACTTGTTTAATAATCTGAGTTTGTTTCCTCATGAGAAAAACCTAGAGGATAGAATTGAAGCTATTAATTGATTATATCTTGTATTATTCTTAGAAAAGCAAAGTGTTATTAATCTAGGAACTGCTAAATATTTGACTTGCCAACGTTAAAAGTTCAAAGTGCAAATTAAATTGGGAGAAATTATATAAATATGGTATTTAATGCCTAAAGTATAACTTGTTTTTGAGAAAATGTGTTTTCTCTGATTAGAAATTCAAAATATTTTATTGGTCTAATTAAAAAAAGAGGATTAATTCTACGATCCAGTTTAAATTTAATTAATATTCTTTAAGATAATTTAAGTATATAATCTTTAAATCATATATATAAATAAATGTATTTGATCTTTTCTAGTATATTTCAAAACTCTGTGAGAATAGCTTTTGGACATTTCATGGGCCCTGAAATGTTTTCAAAAGCTGTTGACTTAAATAATTCCTAATAAAGCCTATTGATACTTGAAATCCCATGGTAAAGAAGATAGTACAGACGCCTGAGAACATCTTTCTGGCCATAATAGCACTAATCAGCTATACGGTAATATTACCTGGGGTAAATGGGAAAGTATTTTGGATTTATGTTCCTTCATGGGTAAGAACCCTTATGTGGGCTGATCATCAATATAGCAAACACCTTGGTTCATTCAGGAGCAACGGGAGTGGGGCAAGAAAGTATATTTACACAGGTGTCACCACCCAGATTCCCTTTTGTATGACACAATCAAACCACTGTTCCTGTGTTTGTAAAATTAAAGAGAAGTTTCTAGGTTGCATGGACAACAAAGGAGGGGAGGCAAAAGCAAAAATACATCTACTATCATTACTTGCTCCTGGGAAAGGTGCAAAAAAAGGTAATTAGACCTTGTCTATATAAAAAGAAATTGACAACCAGTTTGAAATTGAATTGCCATGGCTTAGAACGAAGAATATTCTTACATGATATTATTCTACAATGTCATTATAATTTTTGATATTTTACAACAGCATATTGTACAATTATTTCAAACAAACTTACAAACTAATTCTTTGAATGATTGGCAGCAATTTAAAAGGGACACGAAAGGATTTAATCCCTTCCACTGTGTGGAAGGCCCCTTGGGTAGACACTTGAGCATTCTATGTTGGCCCTTTTGCCAATAAGGGACCCTCTTCTCATAATCCAATCACCCACAACTGTTGCCTGAGTTTTCTGTACATGCTGAGGTTGAAGCTTCATGGTGGCTGGTACCATGAATCTGTCTCTCGCCCAATAGTGTGAACTGGGTCTCCCTGGAGAAAAATCTGGGTTTCCCAAGATATGTGATCAGTGCCAGGACCCCGCCAGCAGCCGAGGTGAGATCCCAAGGCAGGTACTGGGCGTGGAGGCCACAGGGGCATAGACTACCAAGGAGACAGAAATGAACCTCATATTACCTGCTTGGCCCCAGAGGATGGGTGTTTAGCCAGAGCCAGGTAAGATTTCTCAGGGGAGGAACAACCAAAGACAGGCACAGTCACAGAGGGGCCATCAGGAGAGAACTTGGGGGCCAACAGTCGTGGGGCATAGAACATCACCCCCCCAATATTACAGGGGCTTGAAAACTCGCCCCTTCTGAGGGAGGTCTCCTGCTCCATGGCTGCTTCGCTTCCCACACCCAGCTCAGATCAGGACCCAGGTAACAGACAAAGCCTTGGCCCAGCCCAGATTGAGACCGAGGCAACAAACAGAAACTTGGCTAACCGCAGCTACCCTATATCTAGCACCAGTGATGCTCAGGGCCTACTCAAGAATGCAAAACAATCCTTTCCACTAATATTTACAGGGTAAACTAAGATTGTTGTTAGAGCATTAAATTTGACAGAAAATAGTTTTCAGATTCATTTAACTGGGCTAAATGAAATAAGTGAATATTCAAGAAAATTTAATTGTACTGGATAAAAAGCTGTTCCTAAACTAAAATTTCTATTGGTAGTTCATCTCATGGTAAAATTGCTTAATATTCAATAAACCTATTTTTGTGTAAAAAATTTTAAAAATTTAAAAGTTATCAAGACTACATTATAAAAATTTTCAAAACCTCAATTAATTCAAAAGAGGGGAGATAGAAGCAATATTATGTAAGAAAAAAATTACCCTGTAAGTAAATTAAATTTTTTTACTTTAGAAACTTAATTTTTATTTGTAATCCTAACAGCAAGACACCCATGAAAAACACACATGGTGTCAAAATAAGCCAAAGGAAAAAGAGTTTGGGCAAAATAAATAGGATCCCAAATCAAAAGATTCCTTTATTTATTTTTGGTCGAGAATATGTTTGTATATTTTCAGAAAACATTTCTTTTCCTGGAGTTTTGATGTTAGTGTACAGGAGACGGTGAATTTTTGCACATTAATTTTGTATCCTATAATTTGACTGCACTTGCTTATTATTAACTAGAGGCCCAATGCATGAAATTGGTGTGGGAGAGGTGGGAATGTCCCTCAGCCCAGCCTGCACCCTCTGTAATCTGGGACCCCTCGAGGGATGTCTGACTGCCCATTTAGGCCTGATCTCTGTAGGACATCCTTCTCACAATCTAGAACTTCTGGCTCCAAACCTCTCACCTGCCTGTCTCCCTGATTGCCCCTAACCTCTTCTGCCAGTCAGCCTGATCACCCCCTAACCACTACCCTGCCAGCCTAATTGATGTCTAACTGCTCCCCTGCCAGTCTGTTTGCGCTCCTCTGCCGGCCTGGTCACCCCTAACTGCCCTCTCCTGCAGGCTTGATTACCCCCAATTGCCCTCCCTTGCAGGGCTTGTCCCTCCCAACTGCCCTCCCCTGGTGGCCCGATCACCCACAACTGCCCTCCCTTGAAGGCGTGGAACCTCCCAAAGACCCTCCCCTGCTGGCCATCTTGTGTCCACATGCGGGCAGGATCTTTGACCACATGGGGGCAGCCCTCTTGTGTGTTGGAGTGATGGTCAATCTGGGTATTACTCTTTTGTTAGATAGGACAGAGGCCTGGTGCATGGGTGGGGGCCAGCTGGTTTGCCCTGAAGAGTGTCCCAGATTAGGGTGGGGGTTTCTTTGGGGCATGGGGCAGCCTGGGAATGGGGGCTGTGGTGGTTTGCAGGCTGGCCTCGTCCCCCAGGACCCAAACGAAGGCCCTGGAATCTGGGATTAATTTATGTTCTACAATTGAAACTTTGTAGCCTGAAGCAGAGCCAAGTCTTCTGCTTGCTCTGTGGTGACAGCCATTTCTGTTGGGATATTTACCTTCTATAATTGAAACTTTGTAGCTTAGAGTGGAGTCCTAGGCTAGTTCTGCAGAAGGTTGGCTTCCTCCATTACCTGGGCAATCCTAGCTTCTACTCTCTCCAGCTCTGTGGGCTGCCACCATTTCTGTTGGGATATATGTACCTTTTATAATTAAAATCTTGTAGCCTAGAGTGGAGGCTTAGGCTGGCAAGGGCAGGCAGAAAGCTTGGCTTCCTCTGTTTCTAGGAAAACCCAAGCCTACCTCCTGCTCTCAGTGGTGGCAGCCATCTTGGTTTCGGTTTATTTGCAAAATTTCCTCTTGACTGGCTGATGGCATGGCTGGTGGATGTGGCTTGATTGAAGGTATGGTCAATTTGCATATTACTCTTTTATTACATACGATAGCTTTTTGGTGGAGTCTTTAGGGTTTTCTATATACAGAATTATGTTGTCTTTAAAAAGTGACAGTTTTTTTCCTCTCATCTGTGTGCTTAGATTGAAGCTGATCACAGCTATCTGAATAAATAGATACAGAATGGGCAGCTGCAAATTAGCCAACCTGAAATAGACAAATAATAAGCACCTTTAAGCATTTAGCATTGAGGGAGAAAGAGTGTCTGTGTAAACTACCTATTCTTTGAACAAGCAGTTATAGTGGGCCTGAGGGAAAGGTTCACTCTGCAATAGCAGTAAAAGCCAGATAAACTGAGTGTGTCACAATTCAGACTGTGAGCACTCATCTAGAATTTGATGTCCGGTTCATAAGGTAATTTTGGAAATTTTAGTTTTTAGTTCTTTAGTCCTGGACCGGATGACTTCACAGGTGAATTTTATCAAACATTCAATGAGGAATTAACATATATCCTCCTTGAAAAAGTTCAAAAAATTTAAGAGGGAAGACTTCCAAGCTCTTTTTATAAGACGGGAATTATCCTAATTCCAAAACCAGAAAAATATACTATAAAAAAGAAAAATTATAGACCAATATCCCTGATAAACATAGATGCTAAAATCCTCCACAAAATATTACCAAATCAGATCCTAAAATACATTAAAAGATCATACATCATGACCAAGTGGGATTATTTCAGGGGTGAAAGATTTTTCCAGTATTTGCAGATCAATTGATGTGATATATTTATAAACAAATAGAAAAATAAAAATCACATAAATGGAGAAAAAGAATTTGATCAAACCCAGCACCCATTTATGATGAAAACTTTTAGCAAAGTGGGAATACAAGAATCATACCTCAACATAGTAGAAACTATATATGAAAAACCTAGAGCCAACATCGTATTCAATTTGCAAAATCTAAGAGTTTCCCTTAAGAACAGGAACAGGATAGGGATGTCTGCTTTCACAACTCTTATTCAACACTAGAGGCCTAGTGCATGAAATTCATGCATGGGGTGGCAGGGGGGTAGTTCTTGAGCCCACCATGCACCACCCTCTCCAATCTGGGATCCCTCGGGGGATGTCTGACTGCTGGTTTATCTGCAGTTGGACATCCCTCTCACAATCCTCGATTGTTTACCTACCTGCCTGCCTGATAGTCCCATAAACACTCTGCCTGCCTGCCTGATTGCCCCTAACTGCCTCTGCCTCAGCCCCCACCACTATGTCTTTGTCCAGAAGGATGTCTGGAAGATGTCCAATCTATCCAGTCTAATTAGCCTATTACCTTTTTATTAGTATAGATAGTACTGGCAGTCCTAGCCACAGCAATCAGATGAGAAGAAATAAAAGGCATACAAATTGGAAATAAAAAAGTAAAATTATCATTATTAAAAGATGACATGGGAGTGTACATAGGAAACCCTAAAGACTCCACCAAAAGCTACAAATGAATTCAGCAAAGTATTGGGTTACAGTGGCATTTTATACACCAAAGTATTGGGATACAGTTCATTTTATATACCAATGAACTATCAGAGAGAGAAACTAACAAAACAACCCAATTTATTATTACAACAAAAATAAATAAGGTACCTAGGAATAAATTTAACCAAGGGTATAAAAGACCTGATTTGGAAAACTACAGGACATTGAGAAAATAAATAGAGGACAATACAAAGAAGTGGAAGCTTATTTCATGTTTATGAATTAGAAGAATTAAAATCATTAAAATGTTCATATTACCCAAAGCAATCTATATATTCAATGTAATCCCCATTAAAATATCAGTGACATATATCACAGATTTATAAGAAACATTTTAAAAAATGATATGGAACCAAGAAAGACCCCAAAATAACCTCATAAATCTTGAGAAAGGAGAACAAAACTGGAGGGATCATATTACCTGATAGCAAACTACACTACAAGGTCATTCTAATCAAAACAGCCTAGGACTGGCATAAGAACAGGCATATAGATCAATAGAACAAAACAACCCATGCCTTTATGGTCAATTAATGTTTGCTAAAGAAGATAAGAGAAAAAAATCTCTTCAATAAAAGGTGTTGAAAAAATTAGACAGGTACATGCAAAAAAATGAAACTAGATCACCCAATAACACCATTCATAAGAATAAATTCAAAATGGAAAAAGACTTAAATGCAAGTCTCAAAACTATAAAAACACTAAAAGAAAACATAAGCAATAAAATCTCAGACATCCCCCAAGCAGTATTTTTGCTGAATCAATGCCTAAGCCAAGGGAAAAATGGAAAAAATAAGCAAATTGGACAATGTCAAACTAAAAATCTGCCCGGCAATGGAAACCATCAACAAAATGAAAAGAGAACCCACTGTATGAGAAAACATTTGACAATGATACATCTGATAAGGTGTTAATTTCTAAAATATATAAAATACACTATCTTCATTTTTTTTGGATTCTTTTTGCTTCTTGCTTTTCAGGCCAAGTGATTTTTGCTTCTTTGTTTTTCAAATCTTTGACTTGATTCTTGCAGTCCTCTAGTCTGCTTTTGGGTCTCTGTATAATAATTTTTTTATTTTGGTCACTGAATGCTTAATTTCTAGTTGGTCCTTTTTCATATCTTCCATAGTCTCACTCATATCCTTGAGGGACTCACTCATGTCCTCAAGGGTCTTGTTCATATCCTCAAGAGTCTCGCTCATATCCTCAAGGATCTTGTTAAATTTATTAGCCTTTTCTAGGATCCTCTTGAAAAACCTTATAACTGTGGTTTCGAACTCTATGTCCAGTCGTTTTTTTTTCCTATTTGAAGAAATAGTGACTGAAAACTTCCCTCACCTGGTGAAAGAAATAGACTTACAAGACCAGGAAGCACACTGAATTCCAAACAAAAGGAATCCAAAGAGGACTGAACCAAGACACATCATAATTAAAGTGCCAAGAGCAAAAGATAGAGAATATTAAAAGCAGCAAGAGAAAGAGTTAGTTACCTACAAGGGAGCACCTATACGATTGTCAGCTGATTTCTCAACAGAAACTATGTAGGCCAGACTGGAATGGCAAGAAATATTCAAAGTGATGAATAACAAGAACTTACAACCAAGATTACTCTATCCAGCAAAGCTATCATTGAGATTTAAAGGTCAGATAAAGTGCTTTACAGATAATAAAAAGCTAAAGGAGTTCATCAATACCAAACCAATATTATATGAAATGCTGAAAGGTATTCTTTAAGAAGAGGAAGAAGAAGAAAAAGGTAAAGATAAAAATTATGAATAACAAATACACATCTATCAACAAGTGAATCTAAAAATCAAGTGAATTAAAAATCTGAACAGAATAAACTGGTGAATATGATAGAATCAGGAGCATAGAAAAAAAGTGGACTGACAATTCTCGGGGGAAAGGGGTATAAGGGAGTGCTGGAAGAGACTGGACAAAAAGTGTACACCTATGGATGAGGACAGTGCCGGGGGGCGGGTGGAGTTAAGGGCAGAGTATAGGATGGATACCAGGGGGAGGGGAGCTATGGTGGGGAAAAAAAGAGCAACATTGTAATAATCTGAACAGTAAAGATTTATTAAATTAAGTAAGTAAGTAAATAAATAAATAAATAAATAAATAAATAAATAAAAAATACATTTACAACTCAACACCGGGAAGACAAACAATTCAATTTAAAAAATGGGAAAAGCACTTGAATAGACACTTTCCCATTGAGGATGTACATATGGATAATAGACATATGAAAACATGTTCAACATCACTAATCATAAGAGAGATGCAAATTAATATCAGAATGAGGTATTTATCTCCTCACACCTGATAGAATGGCTACCATCATAATTCAGCAAACTATTGAGGGTATGGAGAACAGGGAACCTTAGTAGTACACTGCTGGTGGGAATGCAGACTCTTGCAGCCACTGTGGAAGACAGTATTCAATTTCCTCAAAAAATTAAAAATGGGACTGCCGTTTGTTCCAGCAATCCAGTTCTGGGCATATAGCCTAACAATCCTGAAACACCAATCAGAACAAATATGTGCACACCTATCTTCATAGCAGCATTACTCAAACTAGCCAAGATTTTAAAACAGCCCAAGTATCTTTCAGTAGATAAATGGATAAAAAAGCTGTGGTACATTTAAATACAATGGACTACTGCCCAGCTGTAAACAAAAGGAGGAAGTCTTACCCTTTGTGAAAGAATGGATGGACCTGGATATTTATGCTAAGATAAATGAGCCAGTAAGAGAATTACAAATACCATAAGATCTCAATAAGTGAAATCTAATGAACAAAATAAACTGACAAACAAAATGGAGCCAGAAGCATGGGTACGGAACACACTGAAAGATGTCAGAGGGGATGAATATGGGGACAAATGGATGAAAGAAGGTGAAGAGCCTAGCTAGTGTGGCTCACTGGTTGAGTTTCAGCCTATGAACCAGGAGGTCACGGTTTAACTCCTGGTCAGCCCAGGTTCCAGGCTCGATCTTAAGTGGGAGCTGTGCAGGAGGCAGTTGATTCATTATTCTCTTTCATCATTGATGTTTCTATGTTTCTCCCTCTCCCTTCCTCTCTGAAATCAATAAAAATATTTTTTAAAAACATGTATGTTATTAGCCAAGGGACATATGTGCATAGCCATGTAACAGTGTTGTGAGGCCAAGGGAGGGGAGTGGGGCTGGGTGGTGGTGCAGAAAATGGAGGGGAGGAGAAATGAGTGACATCTGTAATAGTGTCAACAATAAAAAAGGAAAAAAATCAAAATAAACAAAATTAATAAATAAGATAAAAAGATAGCTTTCCATTGGCTGGTTATAATGGAACTTGACTCTGAGCCAATACAATGTGGAAGTACTCAAGAAATGGACTCTTCATAAGTAAACAGACTTCATCTTTGTTCTATGTTCTTGAATATGTTTTATAAACCTTTCTAACCAGTGTAATTTTATTTGACTTGATGCATTTTATACACTCCAACTCCACATAGAGAGACTGTAGCTCTGCTTGAGTCTCTAGTACTTACTAACATTACTTGATAATAATTTCTTAGATTTCCATAATAGCATTTGCCATGGGTTTCCATCACTATTATCCTCCCATCTGTTGCAAAACCCATTTATTAATCTTTGATGCCTTAATGATACTTGCTTTCACAAACTGTGATCTGATGATTCCATCCCTCCTTGCACACCAGGCTTTCTTTCACCAGCCTATGTATCCTTTTTCGATCCCAGGATCTAGATGTCATCCCCTTGGTGTCTGCAGTTTGTTGTAGCAAGACTTGGTTTCTCTGTGAGTCTCATCTATACAATGAATAATTTTGATCACACCTTACTTTGATCAATAATGTAAAGTGAATATCTACTCAATGAGTTACCGACTTTGTGGTAGTATCATTTTGAGCTTTAATTCTGATTCATCTTATGATTTTTTGAGAATTTAATAAAACATGTTAACAAAGATAGTTTGACTAATTGCATGTGCTAAATTCATTTACCCATAGGAGCTGGAAAAATTGTTCAGAAAAGTAAATCTTGATTTTTCTGCCACTCCTATGTGTATGTACACACAGACACACAGTCACTGCTTAGAGCTAAGGGAAATGCTTTGCAAATATTTTTCATATACCCTGAAGTTGATAAGAAATAAACTGGTAACTTGGAGCTCACCAGTGAGCAAGGATGGTCAGGACTCTTGGACAAATTTGAAATGAGCAATAGAATGTTAGATGACTATTTCAGGCTTGATGTTAAGTTAATTATCAGCTGCCTGATATATTTCATATTTTCCATCTAACTACTTGTAGGAGATATAAAATGAATGACTGAGACACTCACACGGGGTTAAACAGACTCACTTCTGATCAACTCACTGCAGTAGTCAGCTGCTCCTCTGGCTGATAATAGTGAAACTAGTGAGTTAAGAGAGAACAAATTTTAAATAATAGAGTAATATATGAGAAGGATAAAATTTTGTAGTGTAATATTTTCAATTATTTTTTAAATTTCATTTTTCAGTTACAGTTTGTATTCACTATCATTCTGTACTAGAGGCCCGGTGCACAAAATTCATGCATGGGGAATGTGGGGGCTGTCCCTCAGCCCAGCCTGCACCATCTCCAATCTGGGACCCCTCAAGGGATGTCTGACTGCCCGTTTAGGCCCAATCACGGTAGAATCTGGCCTAAACCCACAGTTGGACATCCTTTTCACAATCCTGGACTACTGGCTCCAAACTGCTCACCTGCCTGTCTCCCTGATTGCCCCTAATCTCTTCTGCCTGCCAGCCTGATCAACCCCTAACTACAACCCTGCCAGCCTAATTGATGTCTAACTGCTCCCCTACCAGCCTGTTTGCCCCCAACTTCCCTCCTCTGCCAGCCTGGTCACCCCTAACTGCTCTCCCCTGCAGGCTTGATTGCCCCTAACTGCCCTCCCTTGTAGGCCTGGTCCCTCCCAACTGTCCTCCCCTGCTGGCCTGATCACCCACAACTGCCCTCCCTTGCAGGCCTGGAACCTCCCAATGGCCCTCCCCTGCTGGCCATCTTGTGGTGACCATCTTGTATCCACATGGGGGCAGGATCTTTGACCACATCGGGGCAGCCCTCTTGTGTGTTGGAATGATGGTCAATCTGCATATTACTCTTTTATTAGAAAGGATAGAGGCCTGGTACATGGGTAGAGACTAGCTGATTTGTCCTGAAGGGTGTCCTGGATAAGGGTGGGGGTTTCCTTGGGGCATGTGGCAGCCTGGGTGAAGGGCCTGTGGTGGTTTTCAGGCCAGCCATGCCCCCCAGTGACCCAAGTGCAGGCCCTGGGATCTGAGATTAATTTATATTCTACAATTGAAACTTTGTAGCCTAGAGCAGAGCCAAGCCTTTTGCTCTCTCTGTGATGACAGCCATTTCTGTTTTAAACTTTTTAGCATATCGTGGAGGCCTAGGCACTAGGGCTACAGAAGCCTGGCTTCCTCCATCACCCCAACAACTCTAGCCTCTGCTCTCTCCAGCTCTGTAGCCATTTCTGTTGAGATTATGTATCTTCTATAATTAAAACTTTGTAGCATTGAGTGGAGGCCCAGGCCAGCAAGGGCAGGCAGAAAGCTTGGCTTCCTCCTTGCTGGGGAAATCCAAGCCTCCCTCCTCTCAGTGGCAGTAGCCATCTTGGTTAGAGTTTATTTGCATAATTTGCTCCCGATTGGCTGATGGGCATACCTGTGGGCATGGCTTGATTGGAGGTACAGTCAATTTGCATATTACTCTTTTATTAGATAGGATTAGTTTCAGGTATACGGCATAGTGATGAGATAATCATAATACTTTACAAATTGTACTCCCAACATTTCCAGTCCCCACCTGACACTATACATAGTTATTGCAATATTGTTCCCTCTATTATCTATGCTGTACTTTACATCCTGTGAATATTTGGAACTACCAACTTGTACTTCTTAATCCAAGCAGGAGAATTTTTGAAAGAGCTTAGGTTCAAACATTTTCACTGCTGTTTACCAGTTGTGTGACCTTGTGTAAATCACTTAATCTTGGTAAGTCACATTTTATCATTTATGGTGATTTATATAAGCACTTACCTCAAATGACTGTTGTAAGAGTAAAGTGGCATAATATATAAAGGTATTTTTCCTAGTATCTGATATATAGCATGTATGAATAAATGAACTGTCATCACCACTATTTTTAAGCACAATCATGCATTTCATTTATCTTCCACTCACCTTATTGTACTTTCCTTACAAACAAATCATCACAATTAATTTTCTGCATAGTGCATTTATTTCTTCATTTATTCTTGCTCCTCCATTCATTCAATGTTTATAAGCTCCATATGTTTGCTTAGGTATAAAAGTTGACCCTCTGTAAATGTAAACTTCTAACCTCTTTCCTCCTTCATGTTCCTGTTGCCTCACCATATGGCACACCCATTCAATACCCAGCAGGTCATTACTTACTGGGTAAGGGTTTTGCATGCTAACCTACCTCTCGGATAATTATAATAAAATATTCATGCCGAAGCTACTGAAAAATTAAACTATGCATGATCTTCTTTAGAATTATGCAGCAATAACTCTGACGGTAAGCTGTTATTGTCTCAACAATGTGTTAGAGTAAGCTGCTGCAGCTCAGAAGTGGCCACAGAGCGGGCACTCATGCTTCTTGGTGCTCCCCTTTCATTGCTTGGCAAGCAAGGCCCTTGGCACCCATTTTGGCTGGTGGAAAAGTGTGGCAAGAACGTGCCTAAAGGATGTTTTTCCCTGAAAGTCATAAGCACAGGGTCTGAACAAGCTCAGTGTTAAGGCTAGTTAATCACCTGATCTTCCCATCCCTTTGTATGCTCTTTGATTTTTATAGATGAGAAAACCGAATCCCAGAAACATAGTAACTTGCCCCAAATCTTGTATTAAACAGTATGTTGAGCACATTTCTCAAGGTCGCCCATTTCCCTTTTTATTCTGTAGTTTCTTGGTGTTGTCTGTAGGCATTTTACCTTCACCAGCTTGCTTTCACACCCCTAAGCACCAGTGGCCCCAAACATAAAAAAGGCCTGGAATTATGGAATGGAACACCTTGTACAGCAAATGATTATCTAACCACTATGCTATATACCAGAAACAAATACGAAATAATATTGGCTCTAAACTGTAATTAAAAAATAAAATTAAAAAAAATTTTAGCACCCGTACAAGTTTGGAAAACAGTAGTTACTGTGAGGTTCTTGACACCACTTTTTATTTATTTTTTGTTTGTTTGTTTTCATTATGTTTTATTATATATTTTCAACTGCATTTATCTCCTCTATGCCTTCTTCCACCTGCAGCCACACTATCACCACACTGCTGTCCATGCCCATGAGGTTCCTCTTCTTTGCTCAATCCCTCCAGCCCCTCAACAACTCCCCAGAGCTGGCACTACTTTTTAAATGGTCATTTCCTTGTAAAAATGAATGCACATGGAAATGAGCAATACATAATAAATATAGAGAAGCAAAATATATTAAAAGGATCTTATAAGTAGTTAAAAATAATAGCTATAGTATTGTAAAATTTTCCTTTAGTTTTCAGGCAGGTAATCAAAATAAGGAATGTTATTTTGTCTTTTCTGATAATAAAGGGTATCTTACAAGCATGTATGAAGAGATTTGACTCAGGAACAGATGTCAGACTTTTTCAGTAGTTGTAATATCTCTCTTTTGTTAATACAACAATCACCATTCATGTAAAGCTACCCATTTCCTACTAAGCCCTTTGTTATACTTTATGTAAATTTTTACACATTAAAAATATGTAGCAATATGTGAATTTTTTAAAGTGTCTTTCATGCTAAGATCAGTTATCTACTGCTCTAAATGGTAACTTACAATGGAGGAGAAACCCAAATGTCAAAATCCTGAGCTTGCTCAGTGAGGATCTTGACTAGTTCAAGGCCTGGGAGTAAACGGGAGTTGTGGGCATGGCTTGTGGGAGTGGCAAAGGTATGATCAAATTTGAATATTACTTTTTTTATTAGTTAGGACATACTTTTTCAATAGCACACTCCTCCAGGATTTGTCAGACAAGTTATTTGAGGAAGTTCACTCCCAGGCATTAATCTATATATTAAAAGAGAGCGAGTTCTCTTGGTAGAAAAATAAGGCTTCTCAAGGGAAATTATAAATTACTAGAGACCTGTTGCAGGAAGATTCCTAGAAGAATAGGGCTTCCTGAGGCCTGAGCACAGCTCCCTTGCCTTTTCCTCTGCCTTGCTCTCTCACCTCTCCACTGCCTCTCTCCATCCCATCTCCTCTGCCTCTCTCCCTTCTCTGCTGCCTCACTCCCTTCTCCCCCGCCTCACCTGCTTCCCTCCCTTCTCCACCGCCTCACCTGCTTCCCTCCCTTCTCCACCGCCTGCCTGCTTCCCTCACTTCTCCCCAGCCCCACTTGCTTGCTTTCCGCACCTTTGGTCCCTTCTGCAGTGCTTGGCTTCCTTCTACAATATTTTCTGAGCCAGGATATGCAAATTAACCACCATATTGGTTGGGTCAATTTGCATACTTGCTCTGATTGGCTGATTGGCGTGGCTGGTGGGTGTGGATGGTGGGTGTATTGGAGGTGCAGTCAATTTGCATATTACTATTTTATTAAGATAGGATAACACACACACATATATATAAATATACATACACACACATTATTTATCTACTTTATATTTCTAGAGAATTAAATGTTTCTAATCACGAAAAATGATTAAGAGAAAAATGTATCTGGCTAATAATTCCTGATGCAGACTTTTTCTACTTCATATATAACGGTAAAGACAGAACAATATATGTTTATTCAGGTATTGCTAGACACTGAGAGGTTTTTTCACTAACTGGCAGACAATGAATTATACTATGAAACTCCATCTGCGGGCTGTGGAAAGAAAACTAGCCTGGTCTGTAAGAACATAAAATGTTTCATTCTTTTTCCACCATTTCCCCCGTGCTCAGAAATTTAAGATCTACTAAATGGCCTGGCCAGTGTCACTCAGTGGTTGTGTGTCAACCTATGAACTAGGAAGTCTTGGTTTGATTCATGGTCAGGGCATGTGCCTGGGTTGAAGGCTTGATTCCCAGTGTGGGGCATGCAGAAAGCACTCCATCAATAATTCTCTCTCATCATTGATGTTCCTATCTCTCTCTCCCTCTCCCTTCCTCTCTGAAATCAATAAAATTATATATATATATATATATATATTAAAAATACACACTGGACAGAAACTCTGGGGGCTGTATTTCTACTGCAAGGCTATTCCTCTATGAGGTGGAGGGAAAGCTGTTCTCCCCAAGCATCCATGAGGACCTTTTTATACACATCTATGTGGAGACCACAAAATCGAAAGAGCAGTGAGAGTTGGTAGTGGGATACCAAATGTCGGGAAATAGAGTCTATATTATTAAAATGTGGAAGGTAGTATAGACATAATAAATTTCAAATGAGGAAAACTATTAAGTTTAGCTTTTTATGTGCTTAAAATGAAACCAGAAAGTCAGGGACTAAACACAAGAGGTAGAAAAAAATATATCTTCTCAGTCCAACAGAGCTGCATCTGATGCAAGTTAAAATCTGCTTAGTTTAAGAAGGAAGTTCAGTAATGGTCTAACTGACCTTCTGGTATATGTAAATGGGATTTTGCTACCAACCCATTGAATCTATCTGTACATGCTAGGTGAAGGGAAAGTCACCTATCAGGTACACAGAGAAAATATTTCGTTTTATTTTTTATCTTTCAACAATGTTGAACCCAAAAAAAAAATCCAAATCATCTGACATATATAAAATGTATCCATTACCAGGTACATATTCTGCCAAGATTTCTGGGTAAAGAACTAACCCTTCCAAGGACACTCCCAATATCACCAACTTCGATGCTTATTGCCATTGAAGAACAGCAGGGAAATGCCTCTGCTCTTGTGATCAGGTATTGAAGAGGGTTTCTTTCAGTAGAATTTTTGGGATCTTAACAATGTAAGTGAATTTTTCCTTTTATACTATACAGGGTATCCCTAAAATGTATACACACTTTCAAAGTTGATAGCTCAATCTTTAAAATGAAATGTATTTAATAAGCACTGCCTTTACAATTATTCAACTTGTGTATACATTTTGGGGACACCCTATAGTGTCTGCTCTAAAGTAAATAAATAGTAAATAAGCTTGTGGAGAAGGTAGTTTATTATGTGTTGAGTTGTATCCTCCTCCAAAAAATTATGTTGGAATCTTAACTCTTAATATTTCAGGACATGACCTTATTTGAAAATAGGATCATTGCATTTGTAATTCATTAAGATGAGTTCATACTGGAGTGTGTTGTGTCCTTAATCCAATGACTGGTATCCTTTAGGAAGAGGAAAGCAACATAGAAGAATGATGGTTTGTAACACACAAGGACAATGCCATGTGAAGTTGAAAGCAGAAATTAGAATGATGTGTCTATAAGCCAAGGACCACCTAGGATTGCCAACCATAACCATATCTCATAAAGAAGCACCCTCTTTGACACCTTGACTTCAGACTCTAGCCTCTAGAACTCTGAGAGAATAAATTTGTTATTTTAAGCTACCAGTTTGTGGCACTTTATTACAGCAACTATAGGAAACTAATATAACCAATTTTCTTGAAGAAATAGTCTTTTCTTCAAGTCTATTTCTCTCCAGACACTCTTAATCATGGAGAAGATTCAAGTTCTCCCCATAAGAATATAGAAAATCAAGCATTTTCCCCCAAGTTTCAGTATTCATGACAAGAGCTATGCTGCACAGAGCATACAAACATCTTCTGTGTGGATATTCTTAATGTTATGTAGCAGTTTAACAGAGGCATACTCCTAATGCAGTGAAATAACTTATTATGTGCATTACTAGATATTGTATGCATATCCTATCTAATAAAAGGGTAATATGCAAATTGACCACACTCCAACAAATATGGCCACTCTAATGTGATCAAAGATGGCCGCCACAGATGGCCAGCAGGGGAGGGCAGTTGGGGGTGACCAGGCCTGCTAGGGAGGACAGTTAAGGGTGACCAGGCTGGCAGGGGAGGGCAGTTAGGGGCAATCAGGCTGGCAGAGGAGCAGTTAGGCGTCAGGCTGGCAGGGGAATGATTAGGGGGTGATCATTCTGGCAGGCAGAAGTTAGTGTCAATCAGGCAGGCAGGCAGGTGAGCAGTTGGGAGCCAGCAGTCTTGGATTGTGAGAAGAATATCCAACTGCCTGTTCAGTCAGGCATCTCTCAGGGGTTCCAGATTGGAGATGATACAGGCTGGGCCCATGCACAAATTTCGTGCACCAGGCCTCTAGTAATATATAAAGATCATATTTTATTTATATGTTTTCTGTCATACTTAGAAGATAATTACAAACACTAAGTATCCCAGAAATGAGAGAATTGTTCATCACTTTGTCTGAAAGGACTTAATTAATTTTCTTCCTTACTTCTACATTAAATTTTAAGTGAGTATTCAGTTTGCTTAAGAGTTCCAAATATTCTTGTTTCTTTTACCCAACTGATATCTAAAGCTAAAATGATTTTTAAAACTATAAATTTTCCTTCCCCAAATTGGAATTGGAAAGAGCATGCTGACTCTACAAACTTTAAGATTTCATGGCAACTGCAAAGAGGGAGAAATGTCAGCCTCAGGGCTGCCAGTCATGGTTCAGGTAATGGGAGAAACTTCTTTCACAAGACATTTAATCTAACAAGTTTTATCTCTATCCATCTCTGTTTGTTTGTTTGTTTCAGCCCTGTATCTTGTTATGCCTCATTACTTTATTCTACATAAGCCAATGGTTTAAAAAATCATAACATTTTAAAATCTATTCTATTTTTTAAACCTATAGTTTGTTTTTGCTGCTGGTTGTTTTCTTCCTATAAGCAAGGGTGCAATGTAATTATTTTATAGGTTTCTTAGCACATGTATTTTAATATCTCTAGAAATTGTTTGACACTGAGAACCCATTTTGTTTTCCTCCTCAGTGCAAAACTAGGTCATATTTTAGACACTTTCCATAGGTGAAGTCATGTCACTCAATTGTGAACAATGGACTCTTAGTAGCAATGATAGAGGACCTTCTTGGCAAGTCCATAAAATATCTCATGCAGTCATCCTTGTTCTCTTTTCAGCTCTCATCACTCAGCCAATTCAAGCAGCTGACACAGCCACTAGGGAAGGCCCACTGTTGGATGAAAATGTTCTCATCCATGTGAATGACACATGGAGCAAAGCTCCTGTCCCACTTTCTGACTTTCATCAGAGTGTGGCATGAATAAAAAAAAAGTCTTTATGATTTTAGGTCACTGAGAACTTCTTGTCATTGTTGTTATTATAGTGGATATAAATACACTTCAAAATTGGGTATTATCAGGCAACTTTTCAAATAACTTAATCTCCACTTATGCCAACCAAGGCCACTCTGGCATTCTCACCAAACATTTGCCATTTTCAAATCTGTGATAGGGCATATTGTTTTTCCATTTTCTTTGTTACCAGGGAGATTGAGGTTGAGCTGATTTTTTTTATTGGTGTGTTTTTTTACCACTGGAATTTCTTTCTGTGTCTATGTAAATTTACCTATTATTTTATTTATTCAACTTTCCTTGGATTTGTCTTCTTTGCTATTAAGTCCTAAAAATACTTTATACATTCTGAACAGTAACTTTTTACCTATAACATTTGTTCTGAAAACTATTTTAAAATATATTTTTATTAATTTCAGAGAGAAAGGGAGAGATAAAAACATCAATGAAAAGAAAGAATCATTGATTGGCTGCCTCCTGCAAGCCCCACACTGGGGTTTGAGCCCGCAACTCAAGCATGTGCCAGTGCTCTATCCACTGAGCCAAACCAGTTAGGGATGAAAACTTTTAAAAATCTAATGACTTGTCTATTTTATGGGAATGATATATACTATGTCATAATATAATTAATATACTGATGATAGAATATTCTACAATATATATGAGTATATGGCTTACAAAAAATAATAAAGCCCATAAATAACAGAAAGATTTGCAGACAAGAACATTAGAAATGTTATCATAAGTATGTTTAAGTTGTACAAATTTTAATGTGTGCTAATTCTATATCTTGACATGTTTGTTAAAAGAAAACATAAATATAATTTTAAAATAAAGAACATTTTAAAAGACATAAAAGATCATCCAGAGATTTACCAAATGTAATTTCTGAAAAAATTTAAATAGATGAATAAGAGATTACATAACACCAAAGGCAAAGGAAATTGTCCTTGAAAACACAGCAACCTAAATTAATTCAAATGAAGACAGAAAAGGGGAAAAAGGATTGAAAAATAATTCATCAGGACCTCAGGAATCCACAGAACATAGCAAGCAGCCTAATGTAAATAATGGGAACTCTAGTAAAAGAGGAATATAGTTTAAAGAAAAAATGTTTGGAGAAAATATCGCTGAAAATTTTCCATATTTGATAGAAACTCTAAAGCAACAAGTCCAAGAAGCTCAGCAAATACTATAGTTATACACATGTGTATGTACACACACAGAGCACACATCAAGGTACATCATACTCACATTTCTGAACATTAAATATCGAGAGGAAATCTGAAAAGAGAGCAAAGGCATAAATGTATAGAGAAGCAATGATAGAACTTAGTCAGGTTTTGCATCAAAATTATGAAAGCCAGAATTTAATGGGATGCTGTTTAAAGTGTTGAAAGGGAAAAAAATTATATGCACTAAAAATACCTTTCAAGCCGAGACCGGTTTCGCTCAGTGGATAGAGCGTCGGACTGCGGACTGCGGGGTCCCGGGTTCGATTCCGGCAAGGGCATGTACCTTGGCTGCGGGCACATCCCCAGTAGGGGGCGTGCAAGAGGCAGCTGATCGATGTCTCTCTCTCATCGATGTTTCTGACTTTCTATCCCTCTCCCTTCCTCTCTGTAAAAAATCAATAAAATATAAAAAAAAATACCTTTCAAAAACAAAGTGATGCAAATACCTTTATTGATGAAAGGAAGTGAAAGAATTCAACATCAATATATCTACACTACACAAAATGTTAAAAGAATATTCATCAGGAAAGGGGAAAATTATATTAGGAGGAAATAGATGTATCTCTCCCAAAGTAAAGAACCAGAATGGTAAATAGTGGGTAAATACATAGGATATGTTCAAATTTCCTTAGAAGGTACTTTATTAATTTAGAAACTACAGAAAATGTATTAACATATTGTGTAGATTAAAACATGAAGGAAAAATGAATGATAATAGCAGCACAAGGAACAGAAGGGTAGCAAATGAAAGTATACTATTGTGAGGTTCTCACATTATTTGTGAATTTATAATGTTATTTAAAGACAAACTGTGCTAAATTACATGCATATTCTAACATTACACAATTGTTGAGATACCACCTAATAAATCAACAGTGGTAATAAGATGGAAGCCTAAGGAGAATAAAAAGACATCAGAAAGAATAACCAAAAAAAGAAAAAAAGGAAGAAAGGAAGAAAAGAAGAAAGGAAGAAAGGAAGAAAGAAGAAAGGAAGAAAGAAGAAAGAAAGAAAGAAAGAAAGGAAGGAAGGAAGAAAGAAAGAAAGACATAATACAGTAAGATAAAAGATTTAAACTCAAATATGTTGATTTTATGTTTATTATGAATGGTATAAATTATCCAATTAAATGGCAGATATTGCCAGACTGAAGAAGAAAAATCAACCATATGCTATATATTTGAAATTGGCTATAAATATAAAGGCTTGGATAGGCTAAAAGTAAATGGATGAAAAAATAAATAACATGCAAATACTAATTATATGAATGTCGGAACTACTGTGTTAATGTGAGACATAGCAGCCTGCAGAACAACACTTATCATCAGAGATAAAGAGTGTTATTTCATAATGACAAAAGAATCTAGAGGTCATACAAATTACCAAATGCCCATTTTATTTTATCTTTTAAATATATTTTTATTGATTTCAGAAGAGAAGGGAGAGGGAGATATAAAGACATCAATGATGACAGAGAATATTTGATCAGCTGCCTCTTGCACATCCTCCGCTGTGGATCCAGCCTGGGCATGAGCCCTGGCCGAGAATGGAATCGTGACCTCCTGGTTCATTGGTTGACTGAGCCAAACCAGCCAGGCCCAAATACCCATTTTCCCACATACATGAAAAAAGTATAATAGAAATGAAAGAAGAAATAGACAAATCTACAGTTATAATTAATAGAAGTAGTCAGAAAATCAATAGATGTATAGAAGACTCCAGAATATCTTATTGATATTTACAAGGCCAACCCAACAAGAGTGAAATACAGGTTGCTTTCAATTGTATGTGGAACATTCACCACGTCAGACCACATGCTAACCTATAAAATGAGTCAACTAATTTTAAAGAAATTGAGATAATGTGGTATTGGCATAAGGAAAATAGTTTGTTACAAAAGAAATAGTCCCAGAATAAACTAACTGTGAGTCCCTTATCCATATACCATAGTCATACACTCTTTCTTCAATTGACATACAGTAATATTCAGAGAAAAGAACTAAAATCCTAACTTCCTTACTTATGGTTCCAGTAAGAAGAGGTTACCTTCTAGGGAACTGTGGTATTTTCTCAATAATTATTTGATGCCATTTTGGTCTCAGCCCTTCTGCTAACAGATATAACAATCCTATATAATAAAAAGGTAACATGCAAATCTACCGAATGATGGAACGACCAGTTACTATGATGCTCACTGACCACCAGGGGGCAGATGCTCAACACAGGAGCTGCTCCCTGGTGGTCAGTGTGCTCCAAGGTGAGCCCTACTCAGCCACAAGCCAGGCTGACGGCTGGTGAGTGCTAAAGATATCTGACTGACATTTTTCCTAGGGCTCCCAGGCTGCAAAAGAGCTCAGGCCTGGCTGAGGGATACTCCCCTGCTAGTCCTATCTAATAATAGAGTAATATGCAAATTTGACCACACCTTCACCACACCCACATGCCATGCCACAGCCAAGGCCACGGGCCAGTCAGGAGCAGATTATGCAAATAAATGCAACCAAGATGGCTGCCACCACTGAGAGCAGGAGGAAGGCTTGGGTTTCCCTGGCAACAGAGGAAGCCAAGCTTTCTGCCTCCCCAGGCCTCAACTCAATGTTACAAAGTTTCAATTATAAAAGATACAGAAATGGTGGCAGCCACTGAGCTGGAGAGAACAGAGGCTTGGGTTTCCCTGGCAATGGAGGAAGCCAAGCTTTCAGCCTGCCGTTGCTGGCCTAGGCCTCCACTCTAGGCTACAATGTTTCAAACAGAAGGCGTGGCTCTGCTCCAGGCTACAAAGTTTCAATTGTAGACATAGATTAATCCCAGATCCCAGGGCCTCCGCTTGGGACGCTGGGGGGCATGGCCAGCCTGCAAACCTCCACAGGCCCCTCGCCCAGGCTGCCCCTCACTCCAAGGGAACCCCCACCCTGATCTGGGACACTCTTCAGGGCAAACCAGCTGGCCCCCAACCATGCACCAGGCCCTCTATCCTATCTAATAAAAGAGTAATTTGCAGATTGACCATCACTCCATCACACAAGAGGGCTGCCTCCATGTGGTCAAAGATCCTGCCCCCATGTGGACACAAGATGGCCAGCACAGGAGGGCTGTTGGGAGGTTCCAGGCCCTGCAAGGGAGGGTAGTTGTGGGCGATCAGGCCAGCAGGGGAGGGCAGTTGGGAGGAACCAGGCCTGCAAGGGAGGGTATAGCAGAAAGGTGCTGATGTTATCGACAGAAAATGTCTGAAGAGCGACGTGCATCTGATCTTGAAAGAAGGCTACGCCTGCAACAAAATGTATCTGAAGAGCAGCTATTGGAAAAACTGTTGTATCAATAGTTTTTCTTTGGATATAGTACCACCTCTCTATTGCCACATTCTGAGATAGAAGAGAATGACAGGCCTTTCAGCAGTGTGGCCAAAGGCTGATTTGACAGATTCTAGGGGGGGTGGAGGGGGACTTCCTCCTACTTGTTGTCAGTTTCCACAGCTGGGATGCTGAAGCTGAGACTCGGGGGCCTTCCCTCTAGTGGTTGCCTTCTGTTTTTGCTGGCATACAGCTGAAGCTACACATAAAACATCAGCAATGTAGGGGCCTCAGTTAGACGCAGATGTGGTGAATTCTCACTGCCGCCGCTGCCTCGTTCTCTGAGCCGGGAGCGGGGGGGGGGTGGGGGGAGGAGCTCAGACGCAGCTGCAGTGAGTTCTTACTGCCACTGCCTCCGCCGCCACCACCACCACCACGGCATTTTCCACGCCCGGGGCCTCAGTTAGCCGCAGCTGTGGTTCGCCGGCGCTGCCACGGCTGGGTCTCTGCGCCCAGGGCCGGGTGCTTGATGCCTTCATCACTTAGTCTCGGCTCCTGGGGCCTGGAGCCCACGCCTCTCGTCCCCGCCCCTTGCTCCTACTGGCTGGTTGCATAGCCAACCAGGAGCCAAGGTACGGTCACATTTGCATGTTACTCTTTTATTACATAGGATATGGGACAAGATTGTTTTAGATTCTTATTTTGCTGCCTCTATTTTGAAAAACATCTAAAATATTTCTATAAAAAATTGAGATGATAAAAAAATTAGTTATTCCTTTCTCTGAACCCAAAAATCTATTAGACTACATAGCTTTTACAACACCAGATGCTAATATTCCAGTAAATAAAAATTTTAAACATTTCTGGAATTAGTTTTATGAATCATAAAATTGGGGGCCAAGTGTTTCTTTACCATCCATGGCCAGCCAGTCTCCCTGACTTGGTAAAGTAGAATTCCATCCAGTCACATGACTTCAAGAAATGACTTTGTGGCAGGAGCTGGCAGATTTCTAATTAGCCCACTTGTCATAAATGTGTTCTGTGGATAATTAATCAGTTTATGTGATAGGGACGACTTACCAAGAAAGAAGATGTGACTTTCAGGAATGTGATTTTTTTACAGAGAGGAAGGTAGAGGGATAGAAAGTCAGGAACATCGATGAGAGAGAAACATCGATCAGCTGCCTCCTGCACACCTCCCACTAGGGATGTCCCCACAACCAAGGCACATGCCCTTGACCGGAATCGAACCTGGGACCTTTTGGTCCGCAGGCCGATGCTCTATCCACTGAGCCAAACCTGTTTCGGCAGGAATGTGAATTCTTTATGATACTGTCTACTGCATTAAAAAATGCAAACAAGCATTGCTTATGACACAACGAAATCTGTGGCTCCTATATCTGACTTGCAGTGAAATCTCTGATTCTCAAATTTCCTGTCTTTCCTTGCATACCCTTTATTTATTATTCTTTCTATTAGCAAACTCTCCACTGCATCCAAGAGCTGAACTGTGCCAGGCACTGTTTCTCAAGGCTGGCTCTCTGCTAATTTGTCTCTCCTGTCTAAATTCAATGGACCTTATAAAATGCTGTCTGCATAATTTTGAACTTAATCGATTTCCTTGAAACCAGAGCTCGCATTAGGAAGGTGGCTCCCCAGATGCTGAGGCACATGCTTTCTCCTTCTGGATTCCTGGGAGGCATGAACTTTGGCAGCTCAGCCAGGCAATTGGAGTTTCAGTGGCAATATATCACTAATTTTCTTTAGATCATGGCAGTGTGCAAATGCTCAAGCATTTGTCTGCCATTGCAAATAAAGAAATTTCCTTACACTCATGCATATGCTGGCCTGTCACTCACCAATGATGCCTTTTCTGTAAGAGAAGAGAGAACATTCTGTGTCTCAGATGGACCTCTGCTTAGCACAGGACCACACGTGATCATTACAAGTTTCTTTCATGAGCTACAGCCTGATGCTACAGCTCAGGATTTCCATATTCATTCCATTTGATAGATCCTATCTAATAAAAGAATAATATGCAAATTGACCATACATTCACTACACCCACAAGCCACACCCACCAGCCAATCGGGAGTGAATATGCAAATAAACCCCAACCAAGATGGCTATGGCCACTGAGAGCAGGAGGGAGGCTCAGGCTTCCCTGGCAATGGAGAAAGCTAAGCTTTCCACCTGTTCTTGCTGGCCTAGGCCTCCACTCAATGCTACAAAGTTTCAATTGTAGAAGACACATAATCCCAACAGAAATGACAGCAGCCATGAAGCTGGAGAGAGCAGAGACTAAGGTTACCCCCGGCAATGGAGGAAGCCAAGTTTCTGCAGTCCTGGCTGGCCTAGGCTTCTACTCCAGGCTACAAAGTTTCAATTATAGAAGGTAAATAAATTCCAACAGAGATGGCTGCCACCACGGAGGAAGCAAAAGGCTTGGTTCTGCTCCAGGGTACAAAGTTTCAATTGTAGAAGATATATAAATTTCAGATACCAGGGCCTCAACTTAGATTGCCAGGGGGTGTGGCTAACCTGCAAACCACCAAAGGCCCCTCGCCCGGGCCTCCCCACACCCAAGGGAACCCCCACCCTGATCCAGACACCCTTCAGGGCAAACCAGCTGGCCCCCACTCATTCACCAGGCCTCTAGCCTATCTAATAAAAGAGTAATATGCTGATTTACCATCACTCCAACACACAAGATGGCTACGCCCATGTGTTCAAAGATCTGTCCCCATGTAAAAACAAGATGGCCACCACAAAATGGCTAGCAAGGGAGGGTAGTTGGGGGTGATCAAACCTGCAGGGGAGGGCAGTTGCAGGGGACTCAGGCCTGCAGGGGAGAGCAGTTGAGGGAAACCAGGCCTGCAGGGAAGGGCACTTAGGGGTAAACAGGCCTGCAGGCGTGGGCTGTTGAGGGGACCAGGCCTGCAAGGGAGGGCAGTTGGGAACGATCAAGCCAGCAGGGGAGGGAAGGTAGGGGTGACCAGGCCATCAGAGGAGAGAAGTTGGTGGCAAACAGGCTGGCAGGGGAGCAGTTAGGCATCAATCGGGATGGCAGGAGAGTGTTTAGGGGGTGATCAGTCTGGCAGGCAGAAGCAGTTACGGCAATCAGGAAGGCAGGCAGGTGAGCAGTTGGGACCCAGCAGTTCTGGATTGTGAGATTGATGTCCAACTGTCTGGTTAGGCCTCATCCTGGTGGGTTGGGGCCTAAACAGGGCAGTGGTACATGCCTCAAGCGGTCCCAGATTGAAGAGGGTGTAGGCTGGGCTGAGGAACACCAGGCCCCTAGTGTTTTAACATTAGCTACTTAGTGTTTCTCAACAAATAACTGAAAGAAGGAAAAATGTTTTTTTTTCTTTTGAGTATATACTATACATTAAGTATAGTACATAAGCAATATACCCATGTTAATACAATGACCATAAAAATAGGGATAAATTTTCAAAGATGGAAAAATCCAAGTTCAATGAAGCTAATAACTGATCCATGACTACATCACTTCTCACTTTGAATATAGTTTCATTGAGTTTTTACCATTTTAAGGCTCTATCATCCTTTTTAACATTTGCTGGGGACTTTAGAATCCCATTAACTGTTTCCATTTTTAACTTAATTCCTGCCATCATTTTGGGACATTTAAGATTTATGTGATTTACCCTCCAACCCAATTCTTACAACCCCTTCACCTCTCCAACTCACTAAATATGTGCTGAATGAATAAATGAATAAAACTTTCCTTCAGTTCTAGACTTTCTAGATATCTCCAACATGAACAAGACTGGCTAAAATAAAAAGATGGATGACACCAAGTCTTGATGACTGTGTGAGGCAACTCAGCTCCCATATAATGATGAGTCACTGCATCTGCATCCTATATAATAAAAGGTTAATATGCAAATTGACCAAACGGCAAAAGTACTGATCACTATGATGCACACTGACCACCAGGGGGCAGGCACTCAACTGCTGGTGGTCAGTGCACTCCCATAGGGGAACACCGCTCAGCCAGAAGCCCTGAGCCAGGCACAAGGCTGGCAAGCACTGTGGTGATGGCAAGAGCCTCTCCCACCTCCATGGTAGCACTAAGGATGTCCAACTTATGGCTTAAGCCCACTCCCCACTCCTGGACTGTGAGAGGGTGCAGGCCAGGCTGAGGGACCAACCCTCGGGAGTGCACAAATTTCATGCACCAGGCCTCTAGTGTATTCATAAAACATCAAAAAGCATGTATTGTCTATACTAGAACATGTGCATACTTTATGACCCAACAATATCATTCATTGCTATATGTTTTACAAAACTACATACATTTATAGCAAAAGACATATATGAAAATATTCATACCAACCTCATTTATGAGCCCCAATGTAAAAACTACCAAAATAACTATCAACAGTAGAATATATAAACATGTATGAGATATTTATACAAATAGAAACTCTGAGCAGAAGCTCTCTATAACAATCCATAAGGAATAAAGTCAATAATATTAAAATAACTGTATATGGAGCAAGGTTGTAACTAGAATTATCGGGGGATCATTCCATAAGTTATAGAATTGTCGAATCACTATGCTATACATCTGAAATAAATATAAAATTAAAAAAACAACACTGCATAACAAAATGATTAAAATTGTTAAACATAATTTTGAACCAAAGAAGTCAGAAACAAAAGAGCACATACTATATGAACATCCTATATAATAAAAGCCTAATATGCTAAGTGTACGGTAGGCTGGTCAGCCAGTCAACCAATCAAAGAGTAATATGCTAATGATATGCTAAGGCTGCTCAACCATTCACTATGACATGCACTGACCACCAGGGGGCAGACAGTCAACCATTTGCTATGATGCACACTGACCACCAAAGAGCAGATGCTCAATATAAGAGCTTCCCCATAGTGATCAGGGCACTCCCACAGGAGGAGTGCCACTCAGCCAGAAGCCAGGCTCATGGCTGGCAAGCACAGCGGCATGGCAGTAACCTCTCCCACCTCCGGGGCAGTGCTAAGGATGTCCAACTGCTGGCTTAGGCTGTGGGGAGTGGGCTAAGCAGTCAGTAGTACATCCCTGGAGGGATCCCTGACTACTAGAGGGTGCAGGCTGGGCTGAGGGACCCCCACCCTCCCAAAGTGCATGAATTTTGTGCACCAGGCCTATAGTTATAATAATAAAAGCATAATGTGCAAATTGACTAAATGACTGAATAGCAGAACGACCATATGGAGGACCATGTCATGATACTGTTGTGGTGTGGAAGCTAGTGAAAGATCACTGGAGCCCAGACCAAATTAAAATTTAGGGAGCCTTTCTTAGCTGGCCTGGGGACTGCTTTGCTATCCTCCATGCAAGGAGACCAGAGAGCAGTCCTGACCCTTTGTGCAAGACCACTGTTAAGCACATTAACTGCATCCTGTTTTTGCAGAACAAGCAACCCAAGACAAAACAGTTTTTTCCCAAGCTACATCAGAGTCATGCCATTGATGACCATGCCACCCACAGTGTCATCCTGTTCTTCAGAAAACTGACAGTGTTCTATCTTGCAAGGCCTACATGCTGGGAAGGGGCCATGAGACCATATCTCAAGGCCTGACCTGGTGTCAGCACTGACTACTCTATCTGGGGCATAGTTCATGGCCTCAGTAGTGCTCAAAAATTCCCACTCTAGAACATTCCTCACTGGTTTTATGTACATGAGTCAAATATTTGACTCCTTTGGGTCATTGGTGGTGAGGGAGTTATATTGACCCATGAGGCTGAATAAAGTCAGCAGATACTACAGGCAGGCCTGATTGCAGCTAGATGGCTTGGCTTTCTGGCCCTATGAGGCACATTAAGATTCAATCATAAGTTTCCAGCAAAGGTAGTCAGTTACCATTCTTATTATGTTTATGCAAACAATCAGGCCAAATTAAATACAATAGATAAATTAGTCTTAATTTGGCTCCTTTGATACAAAAACAAAAAATAATTAATGGAGATAAGTGAATTGAACAAGATAATATAATGAAAATTAGTATCTACATACTTATTGTGTCAGGCACTGCCATATTTATTACCTGTATTATTATATTTATTATATCATTTACTGCTCATAATAGCCTTCCAGAAAGATACTACTATAATCTTTTTTACAGATATGGTAATTAATACAGGCAAGATTCAGTAACTGCACTAATGTTACACAGTTTGAGATTGGTCAAGCTAAATTTTGAATACAGACAATCTATTTACAGACTGTTAGCTCTTAAGCACTTTGAAATAGTCTCTTAATTAATAAGTCAGACTGAAAAGGCATAAATAGGTTTGTGCCTAGACACATTATTTTAAATGTGTATAATACATTTACATATATAATTAATACATTTCAAAACATGCAACCTGAATTATTTTGCCTCAGTAATAAGTACAAACTGCAAGAAATCTAACTATATAAATAGAATAACAATATGCTTTTATAAACACATTTGGGGCAAAAATAAAATTATAATAAATATTATAGGCATTTTATTATGAGAAATGAGTAAAACTTTGGGATTCAAAGGTGTACACAGAAAAACTGAATAAACTTACATATAATATTGTATAAGAAAGGAAATAAAATAGAAAGAGAAACAAAGGAAGATAAAAACAAAAGGAAGGAAGAAAAGAAGAAAAAGAGAGAGAGAAAAATAAAAGGAGAATACAAATGAATAGTATGTATATATATCAGTATAGGAAAAGAAAAAAATATAAAGAAGATTGAAGGAAGGCATATTTAATAATTTGGAAAATAGAGTATAGTATCAAGTAAATAGGATGAGTATGTAAGTCTATGAATGCATGATCTTGATTGTGTTTCTGTAAGTAAATAATATATAGAAAAATTTTAAGTAGGACAGAAACAGTAAATTCAATGTGGTAATAGTGTTGGTGAAATTATCAATAATTATCATTTTTATGATTTAAGATCCATTTTAAATGTTCTATAGTAAATAGTCTGTCTCATTCCATTTGTATATAGAATAATTACTACTTCACAACATTGCTATCAGCATTAAGACACACAATGATGAGTGATAAGTATAACAAGAGTTAGAATCCAAAAAGACAATAAAAAAGAAAACCAATAAACATTTAAATTATATATATATATATATATATATATATATATATATATATATACACCTAGCAGTATAGATCACTCCGAAAAACATTGCTAGACAAAAGAGACGGACATTGATTTATTGTAAAATGTTTATCTAAAATCTCACTAAAATTATTTACAATGTTAAGAATCAAAATGTGATTTGCTGAAGAAATGACGAATGGTAGGAAAAGAGGATCCACAAGAAGACACAAGAAAAGTTTCTGATTGATGGAAATGGTTTACAAGTTTTGGCAGAACACATAAGAAGTCTATTTTCCCAATCCTTTCCTAAAGCCTGGTTTGGCTTTATCTGCTTTGGCTAATAGCATGAAGTAGAAATGCCACAGGTTTTTTAGTAAGTCAATCCCAACTACTGTATACCACACTCATGTGGTACTATGATAGAAAAAAGCTAAGAAAAGATGAAAAACCTCTTCCCTCTTTGCTCTCCCCAAGTAGATTATATTGATATGATGATCCATTTCTGAAGACTATTAATCCATGACTTACTATAATCAATGAATTTGTTAAAAAGTGAGAGAAGCCCATTCTAATTTCTGTTGAATTTATCTGAAGGGGATACTGTGTTACCACAAGCTCACAGCTTCAGGTTAAGCCTTGTTTTCACCCTGTAAGTAGTGGAGTCCTTGCCAAGCAGTAGGAGAGGGGTTTATAGTAAATAAGTGATTCTGGGGTAGGTGGAAACCAAGGTTAATTAGTCAAAAAGATTAGAGATGAGACTGTTTTAAATTTGGAGGTAGATGTCAATAGCACGTTCATCCTTAGTGATATCCTCAAACAATATGCAATAGAAACTGGCCTACTTTGTCCAAAATATTGATATTCAGGCTTAAGAGTTATAATAATGGACATAGGATGTTTTCCTAGTCAATAAATTGGATCTAGGACATATCCTCTTACTTACTCTGAGTATGAACAACCTTTTACATTAGTGCTTACAGAGAAAACTATGCCAAGGGGCTCATTGAAGGTCTCTTCACCTCAAAGAACAATACATTGTCCTATTGGGCTTCCATACCTGGATGGGATCAACTCTGAAGCAGAAGATTTTCATTATATTTTTCTCAGCTGCTTGTTCTAATCATGGATGAGAAAAATCAAGCCTTTCAGCCTTATCACATCATCTCACACTGGGATCATCTCATTCATCAAAGTTATAGATTATAGATATGAAGATATCAAAGGAAATATTTAGGGCCCTGGGAAGAGCCATCAGCACATTGTCTAGTAGATCTGCCAATAGGTGACTGATGTGTTGAGTGTCCAGCCCTGGCATCCATTCTTGTTTTTGCTTGAGTTCTTGCAGATGTCATGTACTTCTCCAAAAATGATGTGATAGAAACACTTCCAATTTGGGATCAAACAGGCTTGGGATTAATTCTAGATCTGACATCACCTTGTGACTTTGCTCAAGTGTCAACCTCTTGGTACTTCCATTTCCTCACTTTTACAATGTGGGAAATACTTCATAGAATTGCTTTAAATGTCAATGAATTAATTTAATTAAAGTAAGTAATGTGAATGTATAAGTAAAATTACTAACCTATATATGTGCTTACTCAGTAAGGCCATTGCTGTTCCACCTAGAAAGCAAAGATCATGCTTCTTTTATGAATGTTGCCATTGATTAATAGAACGGAAGGCACTCAGTAAATGTTAGCAAAATTGCTTTTCCTATTTCCAACATGGATACAGTCATTTGAACTTGGGTAGTGTATCTTCCTGAATCTCATCTTATATAATAAAGAGCTAATATGCAAATGGTTGTCATGCTCTCACACCCTCGCACTGGGGCCAGAGGACCTGAGGCTGGGTCTGGGGACCTGAGGCCATACCACCCACAGCACTGGGGCTGGGGGACCTGAGGCCACACCCCAAACTCTGACAGAAAGGATATTTTCATATATATTTTACTAATTTTCTTTCATCTCTGACACTTATAGTATAGAGAAAGGGCAAATAGTAATATTAAAATATTTCCTCTAATTAATTCCCTTGTAATGTGCACAAATTTTGGTGCACCAGGCCACTAGTAAATTATAAAATCAGTTGTTTGGAGTTTCACCTTAGACTCTAATTGGTCAAACCATTGGACCTAATCATGCTATCTGTGGCCAGGATATTTGTTGTTACTGAATATTAAAGTTGCCAATTTATGAAAACACAATCTATGTTTTGGGTATAAATCAGAAATCATCCCATAGTTTCCAGAGCAGATAAGAAATAGCAGAAAAAATGATAGTTTTTAAAAAAGGGAAGAAGAATTTCCTATTCACAGTCTTCTGTATGCTTTGAAAAATAGACCAGATTTCACCCTGTCATATAGTTTCACAGAATGATGGTCTCATTTATCAGAGTTAGAGATTTTCAAGATGAAGATTTCTAAAAGAATTTGTAGACTTCTCAGTAGAAGCCAAGTATATATTAATCAGTCCTGTGTATATTATGATAGAATACCTCTGTCCATCTTTAGGAACAGAAAGAGAATGAATAGTAACCAGGCTAGCATTCTGCCAATACCTGGACCCTCTGACACCTGAAATCATTTCATTCCTCCCACCTAACCTCACCATCCAACTCCTTACCCCAGAGCAGTCTGCAATATGTCTGCTGCTTTCTAATAATCATGGACCTTTGACCTTTCTCATTAATCTTTTACTATTATAATATTTTCACAGACAAGGAAGGGTGATTTTAAAATACCAAAAATCAGGCTAGATTTAAGATTCATTGACCATCTTTATCCCATAGCTTTTGGGGTCAGACTGAATAAAGCAATTAACTTACCTGACCTAGAGCAATTCCCTTTTCTGAGCCTCCGTTTTCTCAAATGTAAAGAAGGGAAGAAGACTAGATGATGTCTTTAGTTTGGACCAATTCTAGGCCTTTTATGATTCATTCTCATTTCCTTTCACAGCTCCATTTCTCTACAAGATAAACAGCCATGGGCAGGTAGCTGAGGGCAGGCACAGAAAGGCAATTCCAAGATCATTTCCTCTTGGCATCCCCCTGTTTCTTGATAGTCAGTTACTATCAGGAAATCCCACCTCCCATTTTCAGAACCCAAATACTCTGTCCTTCTGTCCTTCACCACCTCCCTTCAGTAATTTCGATAATATCTCCACTTTGAAACTCTGGGTTCTGTCACACGTTTTTTGAGTTAAGTTGGCCCCAGCTCTTCTTACACCCCACCTATCCTCCTTGCTCCAGTACAAACTGTGTTTAAAATCTATTTGGAAAGCTCTAGTCTACTGTTTAGGAACAGCTGTTTGGAGTCAAGGTCGTTTCTGTTCCAGAGCAGTGATTTAGCTCGGACTCGTTCTTCTCCCCACAATTATGGGCTCACTGCAGCCTTCCTCTGGGAACTGTGTCTGGCAAGGGGAAAGGATGTGGGCAGAACTAGGAGAGGATATGAAACAAGCCCACAGCCCCTGGATGACAGTTCTCCCCAAGAGAGCCTTCCCCAGCTGGAGGCAGCCAAGCCTAGCCTTGCTTCTGACAGATGCTCCTGCTTCCAGCCATGTGTCTCCTGACATGTTTGAAAAGGCCTGTGAAGTAGCTCTGTGGCTTCATTTCTCTGAGGATCTCCAGGGAAGCCAGCTTTTTAGTGACTGCATGATTGATGCCCCTCCCCGCTTCTGAAAGGCTTTCCCAGGCTCTATATCACCTAAATAATACATCAGTACCTCCTTATCCATGAGGGGAATTTTCCAAGACCACTAGTGGATGCCTGCAACCTAAAATGAAGTTTAAATTATAAATTAGGCACAGAAAGAGATTAACAGCGATAAGTAACATATTAAAATAATTATGAGTACACTATAAAAAAAGTTATGTAAAGGTACCCATCCCCAAACCAGTCTGATAACTGAGACAGTTGCTAAGTAATTGATGGGCCAGAAACATGTACAGTATGAATACCCTGGACAAAGGGATGATCCATGTCCCAGGCAGGATAGAGTAAGATTATGTGAGATTTCATCATGCTCACGCAGAACGGCATGCAATTTAAAACTTATGAATTATTTATTTTTGGAATTTTACATTTAATTATTTTAGACCGCAGTTGCTTGAGGATAACTGAGACCATGGACAGTGAAACCACAGAAAAGAGGGCAGTACATAATATGTAAACTTCTTAGCATAACCTGCAAAGTCAGTGTTCTCATCTGTAAATGGGATAACAGTATCTCACTCACAGAGTTGTTCTGAAAATTAAATAAGCTATTAATATGTCTAGGTTATTGCATGGTAAGCAGTGGTACTCAAGAATTACCAGTTTTCTTTCATTTCCTACTTTCTTATCTGGTCTTTATTGACTTTATAGGCTTATTTTCTATTATTCTCATTCCCAGTTATCCAGACTGAGGAATAATGTTTGAATTTTTTAAACTATTCAAATTCTGTGTTTTTTCATAGACAATCTCTTAAAACTGCCCTTTTCTTTTTGGGAAAAAAACCTTGTAATTCCATCACTTTCATGAAATCCTCTTTCATACTCCCTCTCTCAAATACTCTTCCCACCCTTCTTCTAACCTAATCCAGGCCACCAATGGCCCTGATAGGGTTCTATTATTGTAGTTACAATTACCAAAAACTGTATGGTTCACTTATAAACATTATTCTTACTATTCAAAGTAATCCTACTGCTTTAGATGAGGAAAATAAAGTTGATAAAGGATTATGTTGGCATAATATTCAAATAGTTTCTTATTTGTCTCCTTCTCTAGACTATCCTATATGATAAAAGGCCGATATTCAAATCGACCAAATGGCAGAACAACCCATTGCGCACTGACCACCAGGGGGCAGACATGCAATGCAGGAGCCGCCCCGTTGTGGTCAGTGGACTCCCACAAGGGACACATCACTTAGCCAGAAGTTCTGAGCCAAGCTCAAGGCTGGCAAGTGCAGTGGCAGTGGCAGGAGCCTCTCCCACCTCTGCAGCAGTGCTAAGGATGTCCTACTGCTGGAATGAGCCTAAGCCATCAGTCAGACATCCCCTGAGAGCTCCCAGACTGCAAGAGGGTGCAGGTCAGACTAAGTGACCTCCCCCCACCCCTCCCTGCCGAGTGTTTGAATTTTATACACTGGGCCTCTAGTACTTAAATAATTGTGTAAGAGAGCTGGCTACTCACCAAAGATATGATACAAAGTCTCCTCTTTGGCCCTGATTCTTTCCTTACCCACATACAGGTGGCTCTTTCCTTTAAAGACATGGTTCTATAAGCCAGTTGTGTTTCTGTATATACCTCCAAAGAATTACAGAAGAATTGGATATCATTCAAGCAAAATATTTTTCCTTTTACAGGTGTGAAAACAGCTTCAGAGTTGATGTGCAAACAGTATTAGGAACATTCAAACATTTCCTGAGGTTAACAGTGAGGTGAGGCAGGAGCTGGAATTCTATGGACATGCACTTTGTTTCCAAGCAGGTGTACTTAGCCCAGCATGTTCAGCAGCCTTGGGGAAGCAATCGATTCATTTTCAAATCTGTATCAAAATTGAGCACAACACAGGCAGAACTTCCTCTGTGAGGCTGTCTGGTGAGACCTGATCTAATCAAGTTGGCCAGTTATAGGTCCAATCTTTGGTAAATGTGGCATCTTGCCTAAATTAGAGATGAGTAGAAGCTGTAATTCTGTTCTCCCCACAAGCTCAGCTAGGTAGCATATCATTTCAGACCAAACACTGCCACCCAAAGGGACATTTATTAATTAAGCAGGCATATCACAACATTATTACCAATTCTTGTAAGCTTGTTGGGAGTCCTGATTGTTGAGCACAGAGCCTGACATTAAGCCACTGTATGAAAGTCTTGCATGGCAGGCTTGCCCCAAGGCAAATGAAACCAATAATTAGATAACATGATTAACTATTATTTTTGGAAGGCTTAGTGGCAGAATCTTCTGTTAATTGGGGGAACACAAGATCAAACATAATTCTAGTTCTGAGGCACAAGTGCAAGCGGTTGAGGTACCTAGTTCATCAAATTCTTACTGACCAATTATGCGAGAATACATGTAAGTTCACACATTATTCTAGCAGCTAGAATCTAGCCAAACATCCAAGCACATATATTAAATACCATAAAAAATTTCACTAATAAAAATTGTTTCTGCCCTGGCTGTGTGGCTCAGTTGTTGAAAGATGGTTCTACACACCAAACGGTTGCATATTTCATTCATAGTCAGGGCACATGTCTTGGTTGCAGGTTCATTCCCTGGTCGGAGAACATATAAGAGGCAACCAATATATGTTTATCTCTATCATCGATGCCTCTCTCTCTCTCTCTCTCTCTCTCTCTCTCTCTCTCTCTCTCTCTCTCCTCCTCCTCCTCCTCCCCCTCCTCCTCCCCCTCCTCCTCCTCCTCCTTCTCCTCCTCCTCCCTCTCTCTACAAAATCAATAAACATATTCTTAGGTGATGATTTAAAAAATTATTTCTGGTGCATATGTAATTGGCAATCACTGTTGAGCATATCCTAGTACTGATATTTGAAATGCATACCTCTAGAGTGTGAACCTTACTGGGTAGAAGTAACTTATTACACCCAGGCCTGAATTCCTCACCAGAAATATTTGAGTATTAATGGATCCTCTTAGGGTGCCACTTAAATAATTAAGGCATATAGAAACACTAACACTGCCTCCTCTGCAATCCTGCCACTACCTCATACCTCTCAGTGCATGTTGTTTAGGTAATGTCTGCCACTGCCACTCAGAACTTTCATTTCCATCTTCTTTACACCCCCCTGGCACCATGACTGGCATAAAGTGAACATACAATAAGGGTATCTGATCTCTGACTAAGTGACTAGAATAGTGAATAATACAATGAATAAAATTAGAATAAGCAGCTTTAGAAATGGCTGCCTTTGTTCATCAGATCAGGCTACTATAACAGAATACCACAGACTGGGGGACTTAAGCAACAGACATGGATTCCTACAGTTCTGGAGGCTAAAAGTCCAAGATGGAGGTGTCAGCAGGTTCAGATCCTGGTGAGAACCCCCTTCCTGGTTGGCAGATGACTGCCTTTTCATGGTCTTCACATGAAAAAGAGAAAAAGAGACTGCTTTCTCTCTTCCTCTTGAAAGGACATAGATCCCATCATGGGCCTCACTCTCATGACCTCATTCAAACCTGATTAACTTCCCAAGGCCCCACCTCCAAAGACCATCACATTGGGGCCTTACAATCTGGATTTGGGGAG
Source organism: Antrozous pallidus (assembly GCA_027563665.1). Taxonomy (NCBI): domain Eukaryota; kingdom Metazoa; phylum Chordata; class Mammalia; order Chiroptera; family Vespertilionidae; genus Antrozous; species Antrozous pallidus. The sequence goes on along the minus strand of CM050510.1, from coordinate 70,600,768 downwards.
GACACAAATATTCATACCAGACACCAGTGTACTCTGCTGCCTCACTGGGACCATTCTGACCAAAACAAACAAACAAAAATGGCAGGAAGGTACCCGTCTATCTTAGAAACAGATCATGATGCAGAACTAAATAGGAAAAACTGGAGTTCTGTCCTCAGTTAGATTCCGCTTGTATCTGACATTCCCTTCCATTGGAGGGGTCCATATGTCCCTTGGAAAGGCAGGGCTTTGAGGTGGGCTAATCTCACTGGGGATGGTAGAGCCTCTGTGGGCAGCTGTGACAGACTGGGGGTGTACAAGGACAGAAAGAATGCCAGGTGAGTCTATAATAGGTCCAGCTTTGTCCACTCTTGCAAGCTCCCAAAGGCTTGATTCTGTTATCACCCAGTACAGAGGCTGGCCTTCAGGGTCTACTTCATGTCCTGATATCAAGGGTTATTTTTTTCTAAGTTGCATCTTAATAGGTGCACTATTGATTCACAAAACCTTGGTGCTGCTTAACAGGACAAATGAATCATTTGCTTTTCAAATTTCAGGGAGCTTTGATCAGGCAGCCTGGATAACCAGAGAGCTTCTGGCTCAGTGACCTAGAGGAATGCAAACAAGCAGCCCCTGGCTCTGGAAATCATCTCCATCTGACTGGTCAGCGCCATCATCCTCTGACAACACCCAGGTCACCAGGGACTTAGCATGCCCTAGCCAGCACATGGTGCCCGTCTTATTAACTCAGTCATGAACTCCAGCAAACTGTTTCCAAGATAATGTGGGCCCCCATAAACAGTTATCCATCGCCTCAGCCCCTGAGAGCCCTGGGAGGGATGATGCACACACATTTCCTTTGCCCAATGGGCTCCAAAGCAATTTTGCCAATGTTTTTAATATCTGTGAAACCCTCTCTAAATAACACCTAGGCCACAGGAGCAGATTGAAGCCAGGGAGCTCAGTTCCACATGGCAGTTTCTCCACAAGTCATTTTTGCAGTTGGAAAAGAAGACAGACTCCTGAACAAAAGATGCATAATCATCTTAACTTAGACTTTTAAATGACTGTTTTATAGAAGGTCATTTTACTTTTACTTTTAAAGGATAAAGTAAATTCCACTTCTCTATTGGGAAGCCTCTTTATTTTCATGCGGGTCAGTGATAAGTTAAAAGAAAATAGTAAGAAAAATAATAAAAGTAGGTTTTCGCTCCCAAAGCACACATGCAATTTGGTCTCTAGTCAGGCAGGGAAGGACCTTGCTCCCTAACCTTGATCCCTGTCTCTCCAATCCTTCCAACCATGAAGATCAAGATTTGGAGGAGATTCTGTAGCTAACAGTGCCTGGGAAATATCTGGTCTGGAAAATGAGAAATATATTAGAGATATATCATCGAGATTAAATGAGAGGGTTTATTCAACCTTCAAAGGGCATATTTGTGATTGATTCCTAAAAGTATCAGTAAAGTACCCATAAGGAGAGGAGAAATTGAAATGCAGAGGGAAAAACTAATATTTATTTATTAAATACCTACTTATGGAAATAAACATAGAACACTCAAGTGAGAGGCAAAAGCTGTTTACTCAGAGCTCCATAAAATGGGAGTCAGCCACCATCACTTACGCCTGATATAGGCTCCGAGGCCGGCAGAGAAGAGGACAATCTCTATGGGACAGTGGGAGAAGGGGCAGGCTTCAGCTGGGGGTGGCTGGAAGCCCAAGATGTTAATTAGAAGCAGATGTAGCCTATAGTTATCGGTGAGGTGCCCTGTCCCCACTTGTTAGCGGTGGAAGTGGAGTTTTTGGGGTGTCATGAGGAAAACAATTCGCTGAGGCCCCCAGAGGAGTTATCGTGGAAAGCTTTGCTGATAATGTAAAATTAAGAAGGTTCCCTTCCAAGATCCCATCTCTCTCCATCTCTCCATGGAAAACGCCCAATCTTGCCCTCAGCAGGGACAGCATTAAAGCCACTGTCCAGAATTTCTGCTCCATGTTGAAGGCCAGGCCACTCCAGTCCAGTCCAGTGTCTGGTTAGTTTAGTTTGTGTTCCCAGTTACTGTCCATTACATGTGGGGTCCTCATGGCCATGAGCCATGCAGCCGCAAAAAGTGCATGGGTGAGTGTGGGTCCCAGAGTAAGAGAGCACAAGGAATCAGGAATGAAACAAGAAAGGGAGAATTCTTTGCATGGGGATTATGGCTGGAAATTAACCCTTTAGGACAGTGGTCGGCAAACTCATTAGTCAACAGAACCAAATATCAACAGCACAACAATTGAAATTTCTTTTGAGAGCCAAATTTTTTAAACTTAAACTTCTAATGCCACTTCTTCAAAATAGACTCGCCCAGGCCATAGTATTTTGTGGAAGAGCCACACTTAAGGGACCAAAGAGCCGCATGTGGCTTTTGAGCCGCAGTTTGCCAACCACTGCTTTAGGATTTTGCACACTTGTGTTGGCTCCACCGCTCCAGCCAATTATCTTTTTCCCAAGTTAGCTTTCCTATGTCCTTCTGACTTCATTGCACATGTGCTCACCACCCCCTTTTCTTACTTCTTATTATTAATATCAAGAAACTAACTAATTATAATGACAACACTATGATTCGTAAGAAAAGCAAGTTTGGCTTTTTTTGGTTGGTCCTGAGTGGGAAGCAGAGGCAAAAAATAGGAGAGCTGGCAATCATTACCCGACCTGACTGAGCTGATGGCTGCAGAGGCCATGGTCTGGCTCCCAGGACTGGTTGCTGAAGAGGTGTCGGTCAGAGTTCCATGGTCTTTGATTTTGTCCATTTGTGATGGCATGGCGTGGCATGTCCACTGTCATATACATTTTCTCATATGAGTGCCAGGTACCATAATTTCATTTGATCTTGATGACAATCTTAAAGAAAAAGACAATGTTTTACTGTCTCACAAAAGAAGTAAATGAAGCAAGTTCTCAGGGTTACAGAACTGACTAGTAAGTGGCAGTACTAAGTCCTGGATGCTGGGAAGCCTGACTGGGACCACACTCTTTCTGTAATTTCATGCAGCCTCATGGTTTGAGGTGGAGATGTCACCCTTGGAGGCCAGTGTTAGGAGCACATGCAGGGATCAGGGAAATTTAAGATATAGCCAGTTTCTCTATTTCTATAATATTTGCTCCACCTTGGCTTCAGTGTGGCATTTACTTGATCCATTAATAACTGCAGATTTCTCCAAAGTTCACACTAAGGTTTCAGATTCCAAATTATAACCAACTAGGAACTTAGTGCACCAAATTGCACAGCTCCACCCACCTACCCATCCTGCCTTGACACTCGAACCTCTCTACACAAAGCCCCAGCACACCTGGCCCAGTCCCCAACCCCTCTGGCCTTCTCCAGCCACTTCAAACCCCGCCCTCAGTCCCTCAAGTCACCTCAGGCTGGTCCCCCCTTCTCCCGGTGCCTCCCCAGTTCTGCCCTGTCTCTGGAGCTACATGATGGCTCTGCCTCATCATAGCACCAGAGGAGAGCATGGAAGCCTCCCGCCTGCTGTTCTGTGCTCCTTCCCCTGGCAGGTGGGTGGCAGGGCACTCTGAGTGTGAGCAGTGAGTGATGAAGGACTCGTGAGGGGGCACTATGGGCTCTCACACCCACCCTCCCTGACACAGGATGGTCCTGCTTCTTCTGGGCACCTCCCTACTTCCACCCTGTCTCTGGAGCAATGTCCCCGCCATGCACCCAGGCAGACTCCTGCAATGGGTTGTTACAGCGTCCTGACCATTAGAATATTAGCTATTTATTATTATGATATTTTGCCAAATAGTGGATGCCTCTTATTAAGGTCATTATCTCAAACAACATGTGCCATAAAAATGTTTTTCTTTTTTAATTGAACTTTTATAAACTGAATCATGCTTTAAGTTGCACCAGGAAAAAACAATATTGAAAAATGGTGTACCTAGCTCCAGATTGAGAGAATTTAAAGTGAAGCCCATGGCTGTTCTACTAATATTTGAATGTCTAGGGGCTAAAGGATACACTTGAAAAATATACAACATGCATGAATTTTTCCCTTGGGTAAAGTATGGACACTCATAAGATTTTGACAAAGTTTGTTGACCTCCAAAAACAAAAGTCCTAGCATTTGTAATTTCAAAACAAACTAACAAAACAAGCACTGCACAATCTATGGTACTGTGTAACCAGGGTTGTGACCTGCTGTGCTAAAGAGAAGAATTTCATGTTAAATGTGGTTGACTTTGCCATGTCTCTGCCACCTTTGCTTTTATTCTGAATGCTGCAAGAGCATCACTTTCAAGATGCCCACAGGAGACCACCAGCCATACTAGTACACTGTTGTCATAAAAAATCATTTTCTTTTTGCCTCCTGTTCATATTCCTTCTGATCCTAGACACCTGGGAAGGTCTGCAGCTTTGCAGTTTACTTTAAACCTCAGAACACATGATGGTTACGGTGCCCTGGAATTACAGCTGAGATAATAACCAGCTAGAGGGACCTGGACAAGTCACTTCCTCTTTTTGAATGTTGGTTTTACTTAATATTCATATAGATATTGGCTGCATAAAGGGTTTTGACAATGGTCCAGCCACTTGTCTTGATAGCTGCAAAAGGGGACTCTTAACCTTTCATCAATTAGAAGTATATCATATTTACTGATCTTATGTATTTAAGTTTTAGGTAAGATTTCATTTGTAAATGGGTAATAGTGAAATTTTGAAAACTATTAAACAAAATGAGCTTTAGGGAGTCTTTTAACTCTAAGAAATATTACATTTTATAAGAACCTTTTTTTTTTTAGTGTCACCCATTGAAAGACCATATGAGAGACCTTTCCACAAAAAAATATGCATGACAGGCCTATTCCTCCTCCCTCTTCCTAACTGTTTGCACAGCTAACCTCTTTCCATAATAAAGAAGGGAAGGTAAAGGATTAGATTTTGATACCAGGTCCTTCTGATATAACAACTGTCAGATAATGATGATTTTCATGGACAGAACCACTCTCAAAATTAAGAAAAGGCAAATTATGTCTTTTATTAATTTATTTCTTCTTTTCAAGTACTCCCAATCTCCAAAAACTCTTGCCCTCCCAATGTGAAGATTGTCAGTGGACAAGATAACTTCCGGGGAGGGGTTAGAGAATCACAGACCCCACTTCTCCAAACCCTATCACTTTCACATTGTTTTCAAGCTGCCTGGGCATCTACCCTATGGATACAATGTGTCCTTAGGATTACTTTTATGATTTTGTCTTGATATTTTGACATTAGATTTGGGAGTTTCTGGGTATAAATATTATTTTAAATATTCATTTATTTTTTATTTAATCCTCACTCAATGGTGTTTCTTAGTTGATTTTTAGAGAGAGAGGAAATGAGGGAGTAAGAAAGAAACATCAATCAATTGCCTCTTGTATGCTCCCTAATTGGGGATCAAATCCAGAACCTACATATGTGCCTTGACCAGAACTTGGACCTGCAACCTTTTGGGGTACAGACTTAGCCAGGGCTTGACTACAGATTTTTTAATGCATCTCAGTTTTCTTTATAAGGTAATGCTCTTCTATATGACCATTAAACAAAGGTGTTCTCTGGGCATCTGCCCTCAATGTCCCTGGGTCCTTCTCCCCTAAAAACACCACACAAACATATTTATCGAGATACTAGAGGCCAAGGAATGAATTTGTGCACAGGTGGAGTCCGGCTGGTCTGCCCCAAACAGGGTGGGGGAGGCCAATCAGGGGAAGGCCGGGGGGAGGGGGAGTAATGGGCCATTGGCCTTGCCCCCTTGTGGAACTCCAGGTTGAACTCCCAGTCAAGGGGACAGTTTGCATATTAGCCTTTTATTATATAGGATAATTCAAATGCCATGCAATTCATCAATTTAAAGTATATAACTCAAAGGCTTTTAGTATAGTCACAAATAGATACATCCATCACCACATCACATTAAATTTTAGAACATTTTCTTTACCTGAAAAAGAAATCCTTTATCTTTTAACTATAACCCTCATCCTCCAGTCTTGCTCTTAACCCCAAACCTAAGCAACAGCTAATCTACTTAATACTCTGTATATTTCTCTCTTCTGAATATATTAATAGGTTAATATAATACATGGTCTTCTACAACTTTCTCCTTTCACATAACATAATGTTTTCAAATTTATTTTTGTTGTAGCATGTAACACTACTAGATTCCCCTTTTTTATGGCTAATTAATATCTTATTGTATGCATGTACTACATTTTGTATATCAGTCAGTTGATGGGCATTTGGGTTATTTCCAGTTTGGGGCTATTATGAACAAAGTTGTATAAAAATTTGAATACATGTTTTTGTGTGAATGCATGTTTTTATTTATCTTTGGTATATACCTAGGAGTATAACTTCTGGGTCATATGGTTATTCTACTTAATAATAAATTTATAGTTTAATCACCAGATATTTCCAAAGCAGCTGCACCATTTTACATTTCCAAGAGCAATGTAGGAGAGTTCCTATTTCTCCACATTCTTATGAACACATCTGTGATCTCACCTGTCCATTCTAGCTACCCAAGTGATTTTGAATTGGTATCTTGTTGTGATTTTGATATGCATTTCCCCAGTGACTGATAATAATAAGCATATTTTATGTGCTTATCAATTATTTGTATATCTTTCTTAGAGAAATATCTTCCTATTCAGATGTTTGACATTGTTTTAATTGGGATATTTGTCTTTCTATTAGTGAATTGTAAACGTTCATTATCTAGTCTAGATACAAATTCATTATTAGCTTACAATTGAAAATAATTTCTCCCATGCTGTAGGCTTGATTTTTCATACTCTTGATAATATCATTTGAAGCACAAAAATTTTAATATTGAGGTCAATCCAAGTTATCTATTTTTGTTTCCCTTGTTTTTGGTGCCATATCTAAAAATTATTTCACCAAATTCAAGAAAATGAACAATTATCTCTATGTTTTCTCCTAAGGGATCTATAATTTTAGCTCTCACATTAAGTTCTTGGTCTCTTTTGGGTTAATTTGTCTAGAATATTATATGAAGTAAGGTCCCACTTCATTCTTTTACATGTGGTTTTCCAGTTGTCCTAGCACTGTTTTTTGAAAAGACAATGAATAGTTTTTCCCATTAGTATTGTCGGCACCCTTGTTGAATATCAGATGGCCATAGTTTTATGAATTTATTTCTGAACTCGCCTCTGATCTATATGTATATCTTCATTGCAATCCCACACTGCCTTGATTATAGTTACTTTGCAGAAAGTTTTGAAATCAGGATGTGCCAATTCTCCCACTTTGTTCTTTTATAGATTACTTTGGCTATTCTGGGCCCCTTACAATTTCATAAGAATTTTAGAATCAGTTTTTAAATTTCTACAAAGAAGTAAGCTGAAATGCTGACAGATATTGGGTTGAATCCATAAATTTATTAGCAACATTAATTATTTAAATCCGTGAACATGGATGTTTTCCATTTATTTAAATATTTAATTTTTTCAGCAATTTTTACAGTGTTCAGAGTATAAGTTTTGCACAACCTTTTTTGTTGAATTTAATCCCAAGTACCTTATTCATTTTGATACTAATATAGTGTAATTGCTTTCTTAATTGTACTTTCAGACTACACATTACAAGTGTATGGAAATACAAATGATAATTGTTTTTTGGGATATTAATTTTATATTCTGAAACCTTGCTAAATGCACTTTCAAAAAATTCCAGACAATTTCCAGTAGCTTCCTGAGGATTTTCTCTGAATTACATCATGTGATAGCGGTTCCTCAATTTCTCCTTTACTGTCTCATTTTTCATTTGGTGAATGTTTTCTAATATAGTGTATTAATTTAATCAAAGGTGTTTCCACTGTAGTTTTTAGTTCTTTTTTAGTGGGTACTCTAGGAATTACCATATTCTCCTACCAAACTCAGCTTCAGATTGTACTAGCTCACTTCAAGTAATATAAAGAAGTGCTATTTCCATATACTCTATTCCTTTTTCCACCTCTTATGGTATTATTTTTATACACATTACAACTTTAATATTACTAGTTAGGTTGGGCTGCTATAACAAAATACTACAGATTAGGTGGCTGAAACAACAGGAATGTATTAACTCATAGTTCTGGAGGCTGGAAGTCCAAGGGTAGGTGTCAATGGTTTTATTCTCCTGAGGCCTCTCTCTTTGGCTGGCACGTGGCCACATTTTTAGTGTGTCCTCACCTGGAGTTCATTCTGTGCACACTCTTCCCTTGTGTCTCATGTTGTGTCCAAATTTCTTTTTTTCATAAGGACATCAATCAGATTAATCTAGAACCCACTCTAACAGCCTTATTATAACTTAATTACCTCTCTAAAGGTTCTATCCCCAATTCACTTCATAATAGCCATATAACTCATGTCTCACTCTGTACTATCCATGTCTCACTTTATACTGGTCCTTCCTCCACCAGTCTACACTCCAAATTATAGAGAGATCTTTTAAGAAAAGAATGAAAATCTGCTACAACAATGGGTATGCAAAGAATCTTTCTATGAATTCTACTTACCTCAGGATTAAAATATGACCCTCATTAAGACCTAAAGGGTGACAGTGCAGCATAATGCTCAAAAAAGACAACTCTGGAGGTTGACTGTTTGGATAAAATCCTGGCCTCCCTGCTTACTATCCCTCAATTTGATAAATTAGTTATTTTTCTTAGACTCAATTTCTTCACATGTAAAATAATTATTATTCTCATTAAAGGTTCTAATAGTTGTGAAAATTCTTTGATAAGGCTTAATTGAGATAATCCATTTAAAGTGCTTAGCAGAGTGTAAAAGTTTAAAATGGTCATTTAGCATAGCTCATGGACAGACAACAGTGTGGTGAAGGCCAGAGGTAGGCAAACAGGGGAGATGGGGAACATCTGTAATAGTGTTAATAATAATAATAATCCTATCTAGTAAAAGAGTAATTTTCAGATTGACCATCGCTCCAACAAACAAGAGGGCTGCCCCCATGTGGTCAAAGATCCTGCCTCCATGTGGACACAAGATGGCCACCACAAGATGGCCAGCAGGGGAGGCCCATTGGGAGGTTCCAGGCCTGCAAGGGAGGGCAGTTGTTGGCAATCAGGCCAGCAGGGGAGGGATCAGGCCTGCAAGGGAGGGCAGTTGGGGACAATCAAACCTGCAGGGGAGGACAGTCAGGGGTGACCAGGCCAGCAAAGGATGGAAGTTGAGGGCAAACAGGCTGTCAGGGTAGTGGTTAGGGGTTGATTAGGCTGCCAGGCATAAGCAGTTAGGGGCAATCAGGGAGGCAGGCAGGCGAGCAGTTTGGAGCCAGCAGTCCTGGATTGTGAGAAGGATGTCCGACTGCCTGTTTAGGCCTGTTCCTGTTAGGATAGGGCCTAAATGAGCAGTTGAATATTTCTCTAGGGGTCCCAGATTGGAGAGGGTGCAGGCTGGGCTGAGGGACACCTCTGGCCCCCGTGCATGAATTTTGTGCACTGGGCCTCTAGTAATAATAATAAAGAAACACTGTCATTTGCAACAACATGGATGGACCTTAAGAATATCGTGCTAAGTGAAATAAGTCAGTCAGAAAGTTAAGAACCATATGATTTCACTCATTGGTGAGATATAAAATGGAAAGCAACAAAAACAAAAACTCATAGACACAGTCAACAGTATGGTGGATACCAGAGGGAAAGGGTTTCTGAGGTAGTAAAGGGTAAAAGAGGATCATATATATGGTGACAGGAGATGATTTGACTTTCAGTGTGAGCACACAATGCAATATATAGATTATGTATCATAGAAATGTACACTTGAAACTTATATAATCTTATTAACCATTGCCATCCTAGTAAACTTAATGAAAAAGTTGTACAATGTTGAAATGTACAACAAATGCATTTAAGATTCAGCCAAGTTATAATGTGTATCAACAGTTTATTTTTTATCTATTTCATTATTAGTTGTGTGGAAGGCAGTTAGAGCAAGGACAGGAGCAGAGCAAGGACAATGGGCCAGATATCAGGTACCGAGGTCACCAGGATGGAAAGCACTTGGTGCCTAGCAATGGGAAAAACTGGGGAAACAGGGACCTTACCTCCAGGGTAACCTTTCCTTTCCCAGGTCATGCACTTTAGACTCCCTGACCTTTCTTTCCTAACAATGACATCTAGACTTCAGTTGTATTTCAGGTCCAGGCCCCGAGAAGCAGCAAAACCAGACAAGGGACACCCAAGGCTGACCTCAGGACCAATTGCATTGGATAATGACCCTCAGCCCTGGAGCTGATCAATGAATAAGTGGAGACCCTGACCCTGAAAGGACACACCTGGAAAGGTTCAGAATATTCTACTGAGATTCTCAACTGAAACCTCACCTAAAATTCTCATCTAAAAGAGAGAAATAAAAAATCTTCAATACAAAGACCCAGTTCCTTTGGAACATTCCTTTCCCCTTCTTCTACCCCCAGTCACATATCTCTTAAACTCTAAGGGACCCCACAAGACTTGCCACCAGTGGAGCGATGGGCAGCAGCAGCCCATCCCAGGATAGTCCCTGAACTTGTCTCCAAAGCCCCTTTCCTCTGACCTCTCAGGGAGCCAAAGCAGCTCAGTCTGGGCTCTCTTGTTGCATATTCTGTGCTGAGCCCTCGTGTCTCCATGTCCTGAGTGTACTTTTCTTGTGGCCAATAAATTCTTGCTGGTTTTGCCACCATTTGTGTCTTGACTGATTTTTTTTCCACCAAGAAGACAAGAACAGAGGTCTCATTATCTCTAAGATAATAGTTGCACCACAGTTTATCTGTTACCCACCGAAGGTCATTTGAGTTGTTTCAACTGTTTAGTGATTATGTGTGATGTTACTAAAGACATAAAAAAAACACACATTTGTACACAGGTTTTTATATAGACATAAGTTTTCACTTCTCTAGTATAATTATCTAGAAGTAGGATGACTGGATCATATGGTAGGTGTGTGTTCAACTCAAGAAGGAATAGTTAACTTTTTCTGAGGATTACCCCCTGAACCTGACTCTGAGGCACTCTTTCCTCTGACTTCCCAGTGAGCCAAAGCAGCCCTGAAGATGCATCCAACAGACCTTCAGATCAGTGCATCCAACAACTACCTAGGCTTTTGAAAGATAACTCTTAAGTCATTTTTTTAAAAATATCCCTTGAGATACCCTAATACAAAAATCTCATCCTTCCCTACCTTCTAGGAAGGATGCTGCTGTAAACACCCCAAGTTTTCTAATAATCAAAAGATCTGTAAGTCACATTAAAAGATGAGAAAGCCTAGAAAAGCTGCTTCTAATGGGAACGTGGACAGGCTCTTAAAACTCATATAAAATAAATCAGTTAATAAATAATTCCTACTTCACTGGATGGTTTCAAGGAACAAGGTTCTGAGGCATACAAGAAGGAGCATAATGCCTCACACATAGCAGAGCTCAGCAAATGAAAACTTCCTTTTCCCTTTCTCTATGACAACAGAGGCTGCCATCACTGATAAAAGGACTGTAAGGAATGCAAACAAGCCAGATGGGAACATGGGCACTGCCCTGACTTGTAGTCTCACAGTCAATCCCCAATTTTAACAATCCTTGCTGAGAAGCCTTGCTTATAACTTTGGAGCTATAGCTGAGTCCAACAGCAAGGAGTCTCCCCTCTTTGGTTGCCAAGGCATTGCTCAGGCCACTCGGTGTGCCAAGCCTCAGTCTGATTTATATCCTAGACCTTTCTAGATAAGTATTTTTTTTTTAGTTGACTTTAGGAAGAGAAGGAAGGGGAGAGAGAGAAACTTCAATTTGCTGTTCCACTTGAAAATTTACATATTCATTGGTTGCTCCTTATATGTGCCCTGACTGGGGACCAAATCCACAACTTTGGCATATTGGGATGATGCTCTAACCAGATGAGCTAATCTGGCCAGGGCCTCTAGGTAAGGTTTTCAAACTAAAGGTTAAACACCATCTCAACAAGGGCTCCGTTCTATTCAAGGTAGGGCCTCTTCAGATGGGAATTCAGCCAGGTTCTCTGCAGACATTTTCTGGATGGAGGGACTACCTATACTTTACTGTGAACATTCTAAGTCAATGCTTCTCAAAAGCTAAGTGCACATCTAGGGACATTACTAACAAGCAGATTCTGATTCAAACTAAATCTGCATTTTTAACAAGCCCCATGACTGATACTTTGAGTAACTAATCTCTAAGCCACTGGTCTGAACCATTTATGAACATCAGAATGATGACTTGTTAAACACAGGCTTATGAAACTCCGGCCTCCCCCTGGGACTATATGACAGTAAGTAGGTTTAGGATACAGCCTAAAATTTTGAATTTCTATTAAGTTCCCAGGTGATGCTGATACTGTACTTTAAGAACCACTGCTCTAAGACATGTACAAAATGTGATGCAGAATCTTATATTCATCTGATTCACCTGATCTGATAGGCCTAACAATACCTATTGGGTATTGTTCTAGCTTCCTGTGACCACTGTGCTCTCAATCTCACACATCTTTTATATAACCTCTGTCTTCTACCTTGGTACCTCCATTTCCTGACTACTGCTGCCTCTGACTCAGATCATCATCTCTCTTGCAACAATTCAACAAAGTAGGAGGGTCTACAGAGAGCACAGATACTGGATGCGGGTGGCTGTGTTTACAGACTAGCCACCATCTTGATCCTCTGTCCCAACTACCCATGACAATGCAATGCAATTCAGCAGCAGTGCCTCTTATAAAAACATCATCCTGTTATCCTGAAACAAAAGATGGAAAGGACTCCTAGAAGGGGGAATAGAAAGATAATTCCATTACACCACCATCAGGAGCCTTGTCCTGTGTCCCATCCTAACCACAATGGCCCCCATCTTTGCATTATTTCTTCATTTGTTGGTGATATTGAGGGAGAAGATGAAGTGGGGACATTGCATGTCCATTTATTGAAATGAAGCAAATGCTGTTCTCTCCCTTTAACCTATCCCATCCTCAGACCCAGAAGAGCCCCTCCTGAGCCCGTCTACAGCTCAGCTTCAAAATGGCCAGAAACATGTCACTGTTGTACCAGATAACTGCTGGCAACTACTGAAAGGAGTGACAGACATTACTCCTCCAGGAGCCACTCTATTCTGTCAGATCTATCTGTCTGCACCTGACCTTTCAACAGAAAGCACGCAGGTTTGTTAACAAGCCTCTGGGAGTAAGAGCAATGAATGCACTCCTGCTGCTCTGGCTTCCGTGCTGGGGGCTCCACTCTGGATATCTTGGATGCCTCGGGACACCATACTGGCTTCCATTTCAGGCACACTGGGGTCAGGCTTTTGTCACACTTCATGTGAAAATTCAACTGGAGTGAGTCCTCCATAAAAGAAGCATTTCAAAGTGGAAGATTGGTTCTCTGCTATCTTTTAATGATACTAATTTGTCTGTTTCCTGGTGAGCCAAGCTGAGTTGGTAATTACAGAAAAGTGATAAAGATCAACTCTTTTCCCAACAAACCTTCTCAGCTAGCTGATTAAATCTTTCCTGGGAGCACAGGCTTACAGCACCAGCATACTGATTTTGAGGGGATTATCCTATCTAATAAAAGAGTAATATGCAAATTTGACACTCACAAGCCACACCCACAACCACGCCCACAAGCCAATCAGGAACAGATTATGCAAATACACCCCAACCAAGGTGGCTGCCTCCACTGAGAGCAAGAGGAAGGCTTAGATTTCCCCAGCAACAGAGGAAGCCAAGCTTTCTGCCTGCCCATGATGGTCTAGGCTTCCACTCAATGTTACAAAGATTCAGTTATAAAAGATACAGAAATGGCAGTAGCCACTAAGCTGGCTTGGGTTTCCCTGGCAACGAAGGAAGCCAAGCTTTCAACCTGCCATTGTCAGCCTAGGCCTCCACTCTAGACTACAAAGTTTCAAACAGAAATGGCTGCTGCCATGGAGTGAGCAGAAGGCTTGGCTCCGCTCCAGGCTACAAAGATCCAATTGTAGACATAGATTAATCCCAGATACCAAGGCCTCCACTTGGGTTGCTGTGGGGTGTGGGCGATCTGAAAACCTCCACAGGGCCCTCTCCCAGGCCACCCCTCACCCCAAGAGAACCCCCACCCTGATCTGGGACACTCTTCAGGGCAAATAAGCTGGCCCTCACCCATGTACCAGGCCTCTATCCTCTCTAATAAAAGAGAAATATGCAGATTGACCATCACTCCAACACACAAGAGGGTTGCCCCCATGTGGTCAAAGATACTGTCCCTATGTGGACACAAGGTGGCCACCACAAGATGTCCAGCAGGGGAGGGCCGTTGGGAAGTTCCAGGCCCTGCAAGAGAGGGCAGTTATGGGTGATCAGGCCAGCAGGGGAGGGCAGTTGGGAGGGACCAGGCCTGCAAGGGAGGGCAGTTGGGGGCAATCAAGCCTGCAGGGGAGGGCAGTTAGGGTTGACCAGGACTGCAGAGGAAGAAAGTTGGGGGCAAACAGGCTGGCAGGGGAGCAGTTAGACATCAATTAGGCTGGCAGGGTAGTGGTTAGCAGGTAATCAGGGTTGCAGGCAGAAGCAGTTAGGGGCAATCAGGGAGGCAGGCAGGTGAGCAGTTTGGAGCCAGCAGTACTGGATTGTGAGAAGGATGTTCAATTGCCTATTTAGGCCTGTAGGATCGGGCCTAAACAGGCAGTCGGACATCCCTTGAGGGGGTCCCAGATTGGAGAAGGTGCAGGCTGGGCTAAGGGACATCCCCTGCCCCCCGTGCACCAATTTCGTGCACCAGCCTCTAGTATATTAATAAAACATGTTAGTAATTTCTATTAATTATTTTGTAGTCAAATGGCAATTGCCTATATTTCATCTAATATGTGCCAGGCAGTATTCTAAGTGCTTATATATAATAACAAATTTAATTGTCACAACAGCTAAATAAATTTGCCATCACATTGCTTCCCTTCCAGAGTGTTGAAGTAATCTGCCAGGGTCCACTGAGCTCTAGAGGCATGTTTCAAGCTCAGGCTCTCTGAACTACCTACCATCGTTGCATTTTACATTTCCCAAACCACTTGCCTATGATCAACCTGCTTTGGAAGGCAGGGGGCATTTTCACATTTTGCAGGTTAAAAAGATGAGCTTGTGAAAGGCTATATGATGTCCTGGAGTTTTGTGTAGGTCACCCTTCCTCTAAGAACCATTTTAAGGCAATTCTGACTTTTTGAAGCATGCCTCCTCTCCTTCCCAGGACAGGACAAAAGTCATGAGACACCCGAGTGACCAAGGCATTGCGCTTGCTGCAGGGGCTGGCAATAGGCCCATGCATGGTTAGACCTGGGGAAACTCAGCAGAGGAACATGATATTTATCCAAAAGCTTGGAATTTTTTATCATCCAGTGAGACTTTTCTCTGCACCCTGACATATCTGGCCCCTAGGCCCTTGATCCCCAGCCTCTCACTCATTATCTGATTACATGGAAAGTCTCAAAGTCCCTATCTCACCATTACATTCCCCTAGAACCCTGGTTGGCAAGCACATTAGTCATCAGAGCGGCAAACCACGGCTCACGAGCCAGCCGCAGTTTGCCAACCACTGCGGAGAAGTCAGCCAAAGGCAATGGGCTGGGGCAGGTGAATGTGGCTTCCCTGCTTTCCCCACTTCCTGCCCTCACTTCCAAACAGCTCATTGATGACATTAAACATCAGTCACCTTTCTGGAGGACTGAAAAAACCATGGCAGCCCTCAGTGTCTGGTCTCTGAGCCAGTCTGAGTGGGCACTTTTGCCAGGATCAGGCCAGTGGCACAAAGAGCCCACCCCCAATAGTACTTGATACTATAACCTACAAGATAATTTACTGAATTTTTTAGTTTTTTTAAATATGTTTATTGATTTCAGGGGGAGGAAAGGAGAGGAATAAAGAGATAGAAACATTGATGCAAGAAAAACATGGATCTGTTGCCTCCTACACGCCCCCTACTGGGGATCAAGCCTACAATCCAGGCAGGTGCCTGGATGGAGAATCTAACCATGACTTCCTGGTTCATCAGGCCGATGTCCAGGCCTGATTTTTTTTTTTAACCTAAGTTAATTATTTTCTCCTCTCCGGAATATAGGCTCCAAGAAAGCAGGGATTTAGCCATTTTTGTAATTGATGCAACTATCTAGAAGAGTTTTTAGCACATCCCACAGACAAAATAAATATGGCAAACTGATAAATGAATGAGCAAATAAACTACTTTCCAATTATTACCTGAATCTGCCACAAGCATCTCATATTTTAAACATTAAACTGATTATACTTTGCTGAAAGTACTCATGTCCATTATTCCAAGCCAGATAGCTAGCGTAGGCCAGTGGTGTGCAGTCACCCACTTGAGCTTCTTCTAACTTTATTTCTTCTCTAGTCCCACTGTCAGCTCCTCCGGAATAAGAACTTATTGCCTGGTCTCTGCTTGGGCCACTGCTTGGGGCCATAATCCTCTTTGCCTGTGTTCTGGCATCCATTCAATGCCTCCTCCCCAGTCAGCCATGGAGATGTTTCTGCAACTGTCATATAACCCTGTCACATTTTTGCTTAAATATTTTCATGATACCCTACACTTTCAGGATCATGTACAAGTTCCCCCTCTGGGCATAAAACTTTGTCTCCATGGTCTGGCCTATCCTCTGGGCAGCTGCACTTCTCAGCTTTAGTTTCTCTCTCCTGCCACATGTGACCACCAGCCTGGTGCGCCACTGGCTTATGAGCTCTCTTCCTTCCCTAACTTTTTACTGCTTTTTCTCTACCCTTCCCCAGCAAGATGCTTCCTCGTCAGTAAGGCACAACCCAAGTTGTCAGTAGAGCCTCGTACAGGATTAGGGGTGGAGTCTTCACTGGAGAACTGTTTAATAAAGTAACACAGAAGGAGCCGTGGAAAGGCTTGTACTTGTGTCTGTCCCCATCTCAAGCTGGTTCCAATGAGCTGTGAAACATCTTAGTAAGATTGCACTTTGGCAAGTAGGTGTATGGAGATTCTGTGTAACTCCAGAGTCAGCTAGATCAGGATAAAAGTGTAACTTTTGCAAAATTATATGTTAGTGGTTTGGACGGGAGCCAGTTACGTTGTTATTTTTTTTTCCAAATAGGCTTTTTCCAGGTATTTTCTGACATTTAAAGCAGCATGATAACAACTTCTAAGTAACAGACTTACTTAGACTTAAGCTTTTGATTATTACAGAGTGGGTATAAGTTCTTTTCTTCACCCCTCTAGGTCAGAGCCTGAATGCCCACCTCATTCTCTCTGGTTAAGGTGAAACTGTAGGGGCATTGGCTTCAGTTTAATTAATGCTACAGGACAAAAAATATATTTAAACTTTTTACAAATACTAAAATTGTAACTTGTGATTTCTTAACCCACATCCATATGTAGCCTAGATCAGGATCAGAGTGTTGAGAGGGAAACAGAGTGGGGAGATACAAGAGTGACCACCTCTTCTGTCTCTTCTTGGGACCTCAGTTTCTCACAGGTTGAAAACAGACTGCTGAAGTCAGTGCCTGTAGCCATAAAGTGTGGGGACTTGCACAGCTTAGTCACTGGGTCCAGAACCCTTTGCACAGTTCAGTCTCACTAGCCACTCACAATGTCACTCCTTTCTCTAATTAAGTCAAGAACCAAATACATCTGAGAAATGACAAATTAGTAAGAATGAGGCTTTATGTGATTCTTATTGGGGAAAGAAAGATAAGAGCCCATTGAGGGCTCTTATTGCTATTGGCAGCAGTGGGTATACTGCTGGGTCTGGACCAGAGCTTGGGGCTGCCAGGCTAACAGTCAAAGCTGAGGATGGCTTGGTTGATGATATATACAGAGCTCTTTTCTGTTCTACACATGGAACTTTTCAAGTTCATTGTGTTGGCATCTGGCTGGCCTCCTCTGTTGCACACTCTCTAACACATGTACACACACACACACACACACACACACACACACACACACCCTGAGGTGTTGGGTCTCCAGCTTCCTTGAGGAAGAAAAAGAGCAGGTTAATTTTTTTGATGTATCCAAAAAGTATTGATCCTCTGCCCAGCAGAACCATATTCATTTATGGGTCCCAGATGAACTGCCATTTCTAGATGAAGTCTTTCCTACCTGTAGCTGAGGTCCTGATCTTGTACTAGAAGACAATGAATGGATTGGAGGCCCAGCACTTGCCTCCAATGAAGCCCTGGGCAGGTGACAAGAGAGGCCCAAAAGCAAAACTGCTGCATGCTGTGTACATCAGAAACACAGATACTGTAATCAAAGGTAGTGGCAAAAGTGCTCCCAAGCACAGCTACTTTCTCAGTGGTGGTGGCCTCTTTGAAGTCAAAGGATGGGTGGGTCCCTGGCATTCTGTTCTGAGATGAGACTAGAAATGCCTCCCTAAAACCTAAAACTGTGAGGATTAAGCAAAATATAAATAAATAGAAATTAACTAACTAAATATATATATACTAGAGACCTGATGTACCAAATTTGTGCAAGAGTAGGCCTTTGCAGCCAATGCAGCTGCCTTGATCCCTCCCTTGCAGCTGTGGTGGCTGCCTTGATCCTGCTGCTGCAGCCACATCCAAAAGGACATCTGATCTAATTAGCATATTATGCTTTTATAGACACACACACACACACACACACACACACACACACACACAAACAGTGTGGTGATAACAAGAGGGAGGAGATGGGCAAAGGGGGGATGAAAGGGATCGGAAAGAGACTTTGCTTTGGGCAATGGGTTCACAATGCAGTGTGAAGATGATGTTTAGTTGAGTTGTACACTTGAAACCTATATGGTTTTGTAAACCAATGTCACCCCAATAAATTTAATAAAAAACATACTATAAGATATTTTTCCTTCTGACTGAAGCATATGTGCTCTTGCCATAAGTTCTCCATTATTCTGAATGTTTGTAGGAATGGTAGTGTCTCCAGGCACATATACAATGTGGGTCCTTCCCATTGTACCTCTGTGCTCTGATGACCCCAGATGCTCTGATGAAGGGCCGAAACACAGGGGCCTCCAATCATAGATATGATGATGTGACTCTGCATTAC
The DNA here is from genome assembly GCA_027563665.1 of Antrozous pallidus. Taxonomy (NCBI): domain Eukaryota; kingdom Metazoa; phylum Chordata; class Mammalia; order Chiroptera; family Vespertilionidae; genus Antrozous; species Antrozous pallidus. The sequence continues at coordinate 70,581,735 of CM050510.1, read as the reverse complement.
AGCATGTAACCTGGATGGTTAGGCTCCAGGGGCTCTGACTTTAAGCAGGAGCAAGATAGGCTCCAAGCACAGGTATAATGCCAGACCCTCTGAGTGAAGCGAATATACAGTGGCCAGAGAGTACCCAGGTATTCTGACAAAAGGTAGAAAGAGAAGAACCTCCAAATACCAACAGGGGCAGGTCCCTCTGACTACAGAGGTGCTCAGAACAGAAAAGCCCCAGGTGACCTGACCACAGGGAGAATCATAAATATCTCCTGGCATATGTTGCTTCTCAGTGATGCTGTTTCCTCCAATAGCAGGTGGCTTTGGATGAGCATAGGGAGATGAGAAGGAGCCCCCAAGTGTCTGACCAGAGAGAGAAAGGAAAGTGTCTCCTGAGACAGATTTGCTTTCCATAGGCCTGGCCTTTTCAGTTGCACAAAGGCTCAGGTTAAGTCTCCCCAACCTTAGCAGTGGTGAAGGATGTCCCTCTCAGCTCTGAGTGCTCCAGAGGTGAAGCTAGGATTGGAGGCAGTGACACTGACCCCAAAGCTCCTGCTACCCACAGGGGCTACAGATCCCAAATGCAAACATGGTTCAAAGTTGGATGCAGATTGGCTGGGGATATCTGCTCCACACTTCGGTGGGCTGGAGCAAAGGGAAGGGAGCTCACCTCTGACCGGGGAAGACCTGGGGATGAAAGTCTGGAATGGGGATGGAGAAGTGGTGGCCACGTCGACTACAGCATACTACAAAGCAGATGGGCTGGTTGAGTCAGGTGGGCTAGAATTGACTGGGAAAGTAGAGCTGGCCTTGATGGTGAAGACAGTGTTATACTGGATAAGAGGTCTGTAGAGCAAGGGAGAAGAATCCATACAGGTGCCTCCATTCTGTAGGAGGAAGACCTGAAATGTTAAGATGTCAGAATTAGAAGATGCTACAGCTATGACTGAAGGATTAGAATGCAATGGACCTTCGTGCTCGTTTTTCAGTAGAACCCGCAAATATTTACTTGAACCTGAAGAAAGAGATTCCATAGGATGAGCAAAAGAAGGGGGAGTTAGGAAATGTGCATCTCATTGCACAATTAATATCTGGGGTAGGTATAGGAGCAGACAGGACTAGGAGTCTGACAGGCAGGTCAGCCAAGTCAGTGACTGGTCATGTGGTTGTGGGGTCTGCAAAGAAAGTGGCCAAGCAAGGTGTCTGCCATCTCAGGTGCAGGCAGGTAGGAAGATCAGGAAGGTTGAGTGGCACTGCAGTCTGCAGAGATCTCTAAGATTCCTTTGGCACTCAGCTTTCTTCTCCAAGCCTAGCTCTCCAACAATGACAATACGAGGAAGCTTGGGGGTAAAGAAGGGGAGAGGTTAGCTCACCTTTACCTCATAAAGTGGCAGACCGAGACTGTATCAGCAAAACTGAAATTTTCCATTTACAGGACCTTCCATTTACAACGAAAGATGTGAGTGAACAATTCCTGCTCGACAGTCTCTGCAAGCCCTCCTCCCCATGTCTTCCTCCTCAACATCAGTGAAACTGGAGAGCTGGGCCAACAGACTGACCTTCACCCAGCACTTCATATCCACCACTTGGGCAGCAGGAAGTGGGATGTGGCTCACCACACAGTCCTGCAATATGATCATTCTTGCAACATGAGGACTCCTGGCATGGCTGTAATAAGCTGGGGATGGCAGGGTCTTTAAGGAAGAAACTAATAGATATCTAGGGTTTCTTAGCTAAGCTGTCTTCTGGAAGCTTGGAACTGAGGGTTTCCTTCAGAAGCCCAAGACTGCATTCAAGGCAGTGGAGACCCCTTCAATCCCTAGGAGCCTACATTCAGATGATACATTCTCACTGTAACGGGGGAGACACTATTTTGATTGTCCTCTTTTGCTATGCCTTTTTGACACTTTCCTAGAGCCTCAACTCAGTTTCCTTTAGCAGAAGAAGTTTGGAGTGACTGGATAGCATGGCCCTCATAGAGATATTTGGCAACTCAAAAGTCAGTGACCTGGGCCAGACAGGGGAACACTGCCAGTGGGCTGAATGGGAGGGGTGCAGAAACTGAGGAAGTTGTCCAGGAAGTGCAGTTAGTGTATTATTCGACTTTTGGAGTGCACACAAAGCTTCCAGTTAATAAGCAAGCACTGATCTGTTAAAAGTTTATGACACATTTTTGAATGTCTAACTAGAAGGAATTCCAGAGTCAAGGACACAAAGAAATCATACCAATAGGCAAGGGCAAGGCCAGAAGCCCAGCCCCAGGGACATGTCAGTGCTTCAAACTACTTTTGGCCCTAGTAGATTTTTGTAACCACATGGGCCTTGTGTTACATGCAGAATATCCCTGATCACTGATGCCTCGATGGGCAGAGCTGCCACCGTGAATGGTATCTTTGGCAATGTGTATCTCTGCATCAGCCTTCTCTCTCCTTCAGGGGTCAAAAGAGGGCAGATAGCCCTGAGCCAAGGTGCTGAAGCAACTCAGAACCTGCCTAGGGACCCTTTGTAAGAAGGCCCAAGTGGAAGGGGGCGGGGGCAGGGTGACTGCAGTAGGGCAAGTGCTAAGGTGGGAGGAAGATCAAGTAGTATGGGTCAAGAGATCCCTCAGTCTCTTCCCTTCCTCTGTGACCTCAGGTGACATGGCCCTCCTTTTAAAATGATGGATATGGTTATATCTCAAATACATTTGTGGACACTCAAGGACATACATTTATTTTAGCATTTTAATTTTTTTAAAATTTACTCTTCAATTACAGTTGACACAATATTTATTAGTTTCAGGTGTCAGCATACTGATTAGACATTTATATAATTTACAAGTGATAACCCCATCAGTCTAGTACCAGTTTGTTGTCATACAGTTATCACAATATTATTGATAATCTTCTCTATGTGATACTTCATATCCCCATGAATATTTTTGTAACTGCCAATTTGTACTTCTCAATTCCTCCCCATTATCCTTGATACCTAACCAAGTTCTTAGTTATTTTTCATTATCACCCTGACACTGTCCCTTGGCCATACATCTCTACTGGTCTTTGATGGATTATCTCTCCATTGCAATAATTTATCCCCTATTTTTTTCAATTAAATCTGTCCTGCTGTTTTTAAATTTTTTTAGATTTAAAGGAAAACTTAAGGGGAAATGAAATACTAAAAAATTAAAAGGGGGCTAGACAACTGGCTTTACACATTTATTCTGAGAATTATGATGATGACTAAAATAAAAAGAAAACTTTATTTTATACTATAGGTAAAAATGGTTGTCAATTTATACCATAAATAAAAAATAAATTTCATTTTAAATATGTTTTTATTTATGAGAGAGAGAGAGAGAGAGAGAGAAAGAGAGGGGGGGGGAAGGAGAGGGAGAGAGAGACAAACTTGGATATGAAAGAGAAATATTGATTGGCTGCCTCCTGCACACCTCCTACTGGGGATTGAGCCTGCAACCCAGTCATTGCCCTGACCAGGATTCAAACCAGAGATCTTTTGCTGACAACACTCAATCAATTGAGCCACACCAGCCAGGGCAAATTTCAAATGAAATAAAAGTATGAAAAATTGAAACTTCAAAATTTCAAATTCATTATTAATTTATTTGAACAGAAATCATAATTTTCAGTATTAGGAAGTTTGAGAGGCTATAATATTGTAAAGAACAGGAAGCCCTGGGTTAAATACTAGTATTTATGCATGTAAATTAAAAATTTGGTAATTATTTATGCATGTTATAATATTGTAACTAATTAAATTTATTTTTTGCCTTAGATGGTTTCTTAAAAGAGCTAAATCACTTTCTTAATATCATAAAGTTTGTTTTTAAAATGCCAAGGACTATTGATTTCTGACTTTGCAATTGTAAATATTTAACATAAGAAGCTATGTGTTAAAATGTTTGTTAAAGAAAAATGTGTTTGTCTACATAGAATTGTAAATTATTTTCCATGGGAGCTTACTGATATATATATATACATTTTGTGATGCGTGCTGATTATATACTCACTTATCTTAATAAAAATATCTTAACCAATACAAAAAAATTGTAACTGCTTGTAAATTAGAAAAGTATAAAAATATTTCTCCTTTAAAAATGATTTTTGCAAGTAAATTCTAAAAGGTTCACTCAAAAATGCAATGTAAATACTTGGTTTTCCATGAAAACAAAAAATTCCACTTAAAATGCTTAGAATATGTAGGATACTATTTTTTCATCCTACAACAAAAGGAATATAGGAATATTACACACACACACACATACCATTAAAAAAATATTGATAAAACAAAAAATTCTGTATAACAAAAGCATCATCAAAAATAAATATATTTTTAAAAAGGCATTTACAACATATGTAACAGTCATTTTTAAGCACATATAACAAACACTTAAATTTCAATTTTAAAAGACAAGCATCTTTTTTTTACTTACTTAATTAATTTATTTAAATATATACTTATATATATTGTTTAAAGTATTACAAATAGTAATACCTATGTTTCCTTTTTTCCCCCGCATTGACCTCCCCCCGGCCTCCCCTATCCCCCAGTACATGCCCTCACCTGTTCCACCTCCCCCCGCCTGTGTCTTGTATCCATTGGTTATGCTTATATGCATGCATACAAGTCCTTCGGTTGAGCTCTTACAGCCCCTGCCCCACACCTTCCCCTGCCTTTTCACTGTAGTTTGACAGCCTGTTTAATGCTTCTTTGCCTCTGTATCTATTTTCCCCCATTTCTTTTCTTTAAAAAATCTTGCATCTGCATACTAGAGGTAAACATATAAGAACAAAAAATGTTTGAGTCTCAGTTTCAATGTCCAACAGTTCTGAGTCCCAGTTTCAATGTCAACTACTTCCTTATGTGTACGTGTCAGCAATGATATCTGGATGGTGGACAAATGGTAGCAATGCAGTCCCCACACTCTCTGGTTTGGTACTTGACAACCTGCAGCAATGCACAACTGCTGACTGCTAGCATGGCAAAGTGTCATCAGCGTCTTCCGTTTCTGGACTGTCTTTGTGGTTGGAACAGACCTGTCAGTTCCTCTCTGTTACAGGAATCCATATGGTCTTGGAGCATCAATTAAGAAAAACAACCATCATTTGAAAAAGCTGGTCATGTGACATGAAAAACAATTCACAAAGCTAAAAATCAAATAATCAAAAAACATCAAATAAAAATCTCACTCATGATGAGAAGAAAGCCAATTATTTTTAATTGCTTTTTTTTTTAACCATTTACAGAGTAAAAAAAAATCTAAAATGTTTAAACTTTACGTAGACTTTAAATAACAATGAAAAAGTCTTTCTACTAGTGGAATTATATGTTATGGAGAACATTATTTGGTCTAGTAAAGTAAAAAATGTTACTGTACTTCATCTACATTTGTGATGTATTTTTAAAAAAATACATGTAATCAATAACAGACCTATCAAGAATATTTGGTGTAGCATGGTAGATATTTAAAAAAAAAACTTGATCATAATTAAATGACCATCAATAAAATAAATAAAATGCTGAATGTTCATATGCTGAAATACCATATAACATTTTTCTAACTTCTTTTTTTTAAAAAAATCCTCACCCTAGGATATTTTTCCATTGATTTTTAGAGAGAGTGGATGAGAGAGGGAAAGTCAGAGAAATATAGATGTGAGAGAAAACATCAGTTGGTTACCTCCTGTATGAACATGACCAGGGCCTGGGCCGGGAAGAAACCTGCAAATGAGGTACATGCCCTTGTCTGGAATTGAACACAGGACCCTTCGGTCCTTAGGCTGATGCTCTACCCACTGAACAAAACTGACTAGGGCATCATAAAACACTTAAAATGAATAGACATGTCCTATATAATAAAGAGGTAATGTGCAAATTGACCATCAGTTCAACACACAAGATGGCTGCCCCCATGTGGACACAAGATGGTCACCACAAGATGGCCAGCAGGGGAGGAATGTTGTGGGTAATCAGGCCTGCACGGTAGGGCAGTTAGGGGTGACTGGGCCAACAGAGGAGGGCAGTTGTGGGTGACCAGAACTTTAGGGGAGGATAGTTGGGGGAACCCAGGCCTGCAGGGGAGAGTAGTTAGGGGTGATCAGGCTGGCAAGGGAAGGCAGTTAAAGTTGACCAGGCCATCAGGGGAGGGCAGTTAGGATTAATCTGGATGACAGGAGAGCAGTTAGGTGTTGATCAGGCTGTCAGGAGAGTGTTAGGGGATGATCAGATTGGCAGGCAGAAGCAGTTAGGGGCAATCAGGAAGGCAGACAGGTGAGTGATTGAGAGCCAGCAGTCCTGAATTGTGAGAGGGATGTCCGACTTCCCGTTTAGGCCCGATCTTGGGCAGTCAAACATCCCTTGAGGGATCCCAGATTAGAGAGGATGCAGGCTGGACTGAGGGACACACACACACACACACACACACACACGCATGAATTTTGTGTACCAGGCTTCTAGTCCTATATAATAAAAGCCTAATATGCTAAGTGTCCAGTTGTCATGTCATCCATTCAACCAATCAAAGCATAATATGCTAATGATATGCTAAGATTGCTCAACCCCTTTCTATGACATGCTCTGTCCACCAGGGGGCAGATATTTTGACAAGTAGGTTAGCTTGCTGCTGGGGTCTGGCTGATCAGGATTGAGCTAGATGAGTTGGATATGCTCTGGAGCCCTCCTACTATCCCTCCCTGGCTGGCCAACTTCCCATGTCCTTCCCCAGCCCCGATCATGCACCGGTGGGGTCCCTCAGCCTGGCCTGCACCCTCTTGCAATCCAGAACCCCTCGGGGGATGTCAGAGAGCTGGTTTCAACCTGATCCCACAGGCCAGGCCGAGGGGTCCTACTGGTACACAAATTTGTGCACCAGACCTCTAGTTTATATATAACAGAATGGAAAGAATTCAAAACCTAACGTTGATCAAGAAATGTAATTGCACAAAATATAATAATTTCTGTGGAATTTTAAAATGCATGTACAGAAAGAAAATTATATATTAATTTTTACCAAATATAGCACAAAAGTATACAGTACATGTGCTGCTTAATTTTATGTGTCAACATTACTAGACCATGGTACCCAGCCAAGTATATGGCCAGAAAGAGAGAGAGTCAAATGGTTTGGGAGAAATAACAGAACATTTCTTTTTAAAACATATCATATACATAATTTTCCATAAGTATACATGTTAATATCTTAAGCAAAAATGTCAAAATGTAAACATTAATTCCAGGAGTTAAGAACATGAGCATGATTCCCATTTACTTTTCTATGCCTTTAAGCACAAAATAAAGAAGTGCTTCAGGAGAGAGCTGTTTTATGGAATCATTGAAATGCTGCCACCTGTTTCCCATGGAGTTTGGAGTCACGTAGCCTTGGTGAATGGCGCCTCAATGAAATGTCTCACGTGCTCCCTGCAACCATACTTTAATTCCTTTCACTCAACAGCATTCATCCTCTCAAGGCAGGCACTGATAGCAGGGAAACCTGCCCCGGATTGAAAATAAGCAGGTTTGGATAACTAAAATTAAGATTGCAAATCAACAATGTAACTGTTTCTCCCTCAATCTCTATAATCTTCTAAGATAAACAGATTTTCTAGAATTAAAAAAAAATTAGCTTTTGATCCAGCCATGCTGAGTGAGATGTTGCTGTGCTGACTTTGTTCTGTGCCCACAGGGTCAGACCCAGTATTACAAACAAGCTTTCCCACACTCCCTGAGCACATGTGGAGGCCGTCCCACAGAGTTTATCTACCATGCTATTAAATAAGTGTTCAGGTCTGGCCCGTGTTGCTCAGTGGTTGAGCATCAACCCGTGAACCATGTGGTCATGGTTGGATTTCCAGTCAAGGCATATGCCAGAGTTTTGTGCTTGATCCCCAGTGTGGAGCGAATAGAAGACAGCGGATCAATGATTCTCTCTCATCATTGATGTATCTATCTCTCTCTCCCTCTCCCTTCCCCTCTCTGAAATCAATAAAAAAAATTGTTAAAGTGTTCAGTATAAAAGTAAGATACAAGAGCAAATAAGTTTGCAAATTATTGAGTTAAACAAAACTAAGTGTATTTTTCTCATGGCAGGATTGCATAGAACCTTTGTATACTTGATGAATTTCTTAAAGAAGACTATCACATGCCATATTTTACCTATGTCATCTTATTTCATGGGTAAAATAATGTCTCGTGAGATTAGTGTCTAGAGATGTTGGAACATGCCATATAAATACCATCAGTATCCATAAAAACTGAAACATTGTTAAATATAGTTGCCTCTCCAATTATGAAAGAAGTACTAAATTAGTAAAATATTTCCTCATTCTTGTGGGAGAAAGAAATCAGATGTGTCTGATGTGATGAGAGACAGCAGCTAGACACCATTCTCTGACAAGCTGTTGAGAACTTGAGGCCACCATTAAGTCACCTTGAGGTCCTTCTTCCCCTGGCTAAGTGATTCAAGGACTTCATAAGAGGAAAACGCACAAAAAGCAGAATATATGGAAAAATTTTGCCTCTCCGAAAAACAAGTGCAATAGGCAGTTTTATTTATTTATTTATTTTTAATCTTTATTGCTCAGTTTATTAATTACAATGTTCCCCCTTTTTATCCCCCTATAGCTCCCCTCCACCCTGTACCCATCCCACTCTCCACCTTCACCTCCCCCTCCCCACTGTCCTCTCCCATTGTTGCAAGATTTTTGTCTAGTCTCTTCTTTACTTACCACATCCCTTTTCTCCCCAAGAATTGTCAGTCCATTCCCTCTCTATGTCCATGATTCTGTTATATTTACCAGTTTATACTGTTCATAAGATTATTAAATCACTTGATTTTTGTATTCATTTGTTGATAAATGTGTATTTGTTGTTCATAATTTATACTTTTACCTTTTTCTTCTTTCTCTTCTTAAAGAATATCTTTCAGCATTTTGTATAATATTGGTTTGGTGGTGATGAACTCCTTTAGCTTTTTCTTATCTGCGAAACACTTTATTTGACCTTCAATTCTGAATGATAGCTTTGCTGGATAGAGTAATCTTGGTTGTAGATTCTTGCTATTCATCACTTTGAATATTTCTTGCCACTCCCGTCTGGCCTGCATTGTTTCTGTTGAGAAATCCGCTGACAATCGTATGGGTGCTCCCTTATAGGTAACGAACTGTTTTTCTCTTGCTGCTTTTAATATTATCTCTTTATCTTTTGCTCTTGGCATTTTAATTATGATGTGCCTTGGTGTGATCCTCTTAGGGTTCCTATATATTGGGGTTCGGTGAGCTTCTTGGACTCCTAAGTCAATTTCTTTCACCAAGTGTGGGAAATTTTCGATCACTATTTCTTCAAATAGGTTTTCATTGTCTTGCTCTCTCTCTTTTTCTGGCACCCCTATAATTTGGGTGTTGGTATGCTTGAGGTTGTCCCAGAGGCCCCTTACACTATCTTCAATTTTTTTTAATTCTTTTGGTTTCTTGCTTTTTCAGCTGAGTGGTTTTTACCTCTTTGTATTTCAAACCTTTAACTCGGTTCTTGGGGTGCTCCAGAGCACTTTTAGGTCTTTGTATAATATTTTTTATTTCAGTCAGTGTATGCTTAATTTCTAGCTGGTCCTTTTTCATATCCTTGAGAGTCTCCTTCATATCCTTGCAGGTCTCATTCATTTCCTTGTAGGTCTTGCTTATTTCCTTATAGGTCTCGACCTTTTCTGGGAGCCTCTTGAAAAGTCTTATAGCCGTGGTTTTGAACTCTATGTCTAGTCGCCTTTTTTCCTCCATTTCTTTCACACCTGATTTCTTTCCATGTCTCTGCATGGTGGCTGCTTTATGTGGTAGATGTCCTCTAAGGGACAGTGGCTCAGCCTCCCCAGTTACCTGAGGTGGGTACTCTTACTGCAATCCTTTATGGGTTGTACAGTATTTTTTAATTTAAGCTCAGCTTGTTGTTGTTAGCCCTAAGAGGGTTTGACCTCCAGACCAATTGGCTGTGAAGGGAGACTGTGTTCAGGTTGGATGGGCGGAGTCTCTGAGCTGAGCAGGCAGCCTCAGCATCACCTACGTCCTATGCGGCACTAGCGCACGGGTCTCTGTTGGGTGGTAATTGTTGCAGGCACCTCCAAGAGAAAGCCACTAGTCTCTACTCCTTGCCAGACAACTCTGCCTCTCCCTAAATGAGCCTGCACACCCAAAGTCTTGCCTAAGGTTATAAAACAAAGCAGTCTGGTGGTCACCGCGACCAGGGGGCAAGTTGCCAGGGAGCAAGTTACGTGTCTGTGTTCTTGCACACTTTACACGCGCAAACTGCTTTTCCAAGCAACCCAGTTTCTCCTCAGACTAGGAGACCTCTGCCGCGCCCGGCTTCCAGGCTGTGTACCCCAGACCTCGGACCTCGCCTGGTGCTGGGGAATCCATGCAGTGGGACGTCTTCACCCTCCCATTGGCAAAATTTAGCCGGGATTGCTGCTGCCAGCCCTACAGCCTGCGCGCGTGCACAGCCTCTACTCCTAACCTCTGTTTCCGCGCGTATCTTCAAGGCTGTGCTCTGCCGCTCTTCTGAGTCTCAGTGTCCCACCTTTACTTTTATTTGTGGAGTTTTCACTCAGCCAGCTCTCCGGTGATTCTGGGTGATGTTTGTTTTGTTGTTTTGTTGTAGTTTTTGAATTGTTGTGCAGGGCAGAACAATAGGTGTTTACCTATGCCGCCATCTTGGTTCTCCCCGCAACGGGCAGTTTTAAAAGCAAGCTCTTTCTTCCCCGATAACTCCAAGACAACATAGTTCTTCATATTTGTGGAGACATGAGTTGCCTCTTGCTCCACAACTAAATCAATCTCTCCCTCTCTCTCTCTCTCTCTCTCTCTCTCTCTCTCTCTCTCTCTCTCTCTCTCCCACACACACACACACACACACACACACACATCCACGCACATACACACATATGCATACCCATCCTTGCCACACTATAACACACAATAAAAATAACTTCCAAAGAGTTATCTGTTTTGCAAAAGTTGGCAACTCACCAATTATTGCCCTGAGCAGTGATTTTCATACTTAAACAGCATTCCAGAAAGTCCTTTCCCCACTCTCTTTAAAAAAAAGGCATCTTGTGGTCCATCAGCCTTGTATCCATTTGAAGCCAGTCAGCTTTTCTGCAGCCCAGTCCAGCTATAATGAGCTTTTCAATCTGAAGTTTATTTCAGTGCATATGAAGCAGTAGGGAGAATAAGGAGAAGAGGCATAATAAAATGTTCTTTTTAAAATGGGTTGCTCACCAAGCTTTGAATTGCAAAAAAATACTAAATAATAATAATAATAATAATAATAATAATAATAATAATTTTGTAACTTCTAAAAAGGTTTTTGTATTTAATTTTCTATTATCCAATGTATTCATAAGTGATTTTCATGATCAATATTTAATAAAATCAGAGGCAGATATGTTGTAGGGTGTTGGACCTGAATCCAATTTCTGATCCCAAAACATCTCATGTGGAACCTCAGAAGAGCCACAGATCCTCTAATTCAATTTCTTCTTTTCAAAGAGGAAAGTAATAAACAGCAGATGCCCATAAATTGGGTTCATGTAAAGTCCACTCCAGCTTTCTCCTCTGGGTCATCTCCGGCAATGTCCACACTGAAACTAGACCTTACACTAGTGCACCTGGTGGCAGGCGTGGCCATATGTCATGATTCAGGACAATGAGACAGAAGAGGATTTCTCTGGGGTTTGTAAGAAAGGCTATACTTTTCTGATTCAGCCTGAAGAGCAGCATGAGCTTCTGTGTGTTTAACAATCTCCCAGGTGATGGCAATGCTTCCATGGATTGCCCTTTGAGTAACAAGGGTCTGGGAGGTGAGCAATAAGGAACATGTCCTTCAATTTGGTAGGACAGTGGTAGTACATAGAGGGCTGTTTTGCTATATATATAAAATAAAGAGATTCATTTTATTTCTTTTGCTTCCAAAGAACAAGGGAAGAGAGAAGAAGGGAAATGAATTAAGTAGCTTGGTAGGAGACTAGAACTTCTTAATGAAAATAATCAGAAGTCGGGTGGAGGGGGTCAAGGGGATAAGGAGGGAGATGTGTAATACTTTCAACAATAAAGATAATATATTTTTAAAAAGAAAATAATTTAGGTACTTTTGAAAAACCAGAAATATATAATACTCACTTTTTAGTTGCATTTAAGATGTATCTAAAAATTACTAAAATCTTCTACACACCAAAAGTTCTTTGGTTAGTAGAGAATATTTGCTTACTTATTTTTTAACTTTTTACTGTAATAAATTTTTTACTGTAATAAATTGAATGAATTCACACAGTAACCTAATAGGGGAAACAGGTTTATGAACTGGAAACCATAAAACTGGAGCCCTTAAAATTTTTTTAAATCTTTGAATGGACATGAAGTTTTTACAATTTTGAGTCAGTGCTATTTATGTAGTAAGGGGCAGAAAGGCCCCAGCTCTCTCTTGGGTTACATATGAATCCAGTGCACATGTGAGAAGAGGTAAAATTATAAACAAATAAGCAAAAGCGACAAATGAATGTTTTCCAATTTGATGTGTAAGGAGCTTGGAAGTATTCACTCTTGTCCTCACAACATCAGAAAGAGCAAACAAATTTAAAATAAACAACTCTTCTTGTATTTGAAAGAAAATTGAGGTCCTGAGACAAACAACTCCTTCCCAAAACTAGAGAGACAGGCAGGTTATTGAATCACAACTTACTGGAGCAGATGCCCAGGAGAAGAAAAATGTGGGAACCAGTACCAGGAAAGGAAAAACTTCACTTGCAAATGATGAGTTGTTGGAGGCTCTATGTGGACAAGTCTGAAAGTTAAAACCATGGAGACCCCACTGAAATAGAAAGGATTGTTATAAAATACTAAGAAAAACTCTATTCCAACAAACTGGACAACCTGGAGGAAATGGACATATTCCTAGGAAAATATAACCTTCTAAATCTAAATCATGAAGAATCTAAACATCTCAATAGACCAATAATTATGGAAGAAATTGAAGCAGTCATCAGAAAGATTCCAGCAAACAAAAGCCCTGGGCCAGATGGCTTCACAGGGGAGTTTTACCAAACATTCAAGGAAGAACTAAAACCCATCTTCCTCAGACTATTCCAGAAAATTCAAGAGGAAGGAACACTTCCAAGCTCCTTCTATGAAGCCAGCATCACACTAATACTCAAACCAGATAAAAACAACATAATGAAAGAGAATTACAGGCCAATATCCCTCATGAACATAGATGACAAAATCCTCAACAAAATTCTAGCAAACTGGATCCAGAAGTACATCAGAAAAATCATACACCATGACCAAGTAGGATTTATCCCAGGAATGCAAGGATGGTCCAATATCCACAAATCAATAAACATGATTCATCACATAAACAAATTAAGAGATAAAATTCACATAGTCATATCAATTGATGCAGAAAAAGCATTTGACAAAATCCAACACCTTGTCTTAATAAAAACTTTCAACAAAGTGGTAATAGAAGGATCATACTTCAACATAAAAAATCTATATATGATAAACCCACAGCTAACATCACATTCAATGGGCAAAAACTAAAATCATTTTCCCTAAAAACAGGAACAAGACAGGGATGTCCACTCTCACCACTCCTGTTTGACATAATACTGGAAGTATTAGCCATTGCAATTAGACAAGAAGAAGAAATAAAAGGCATCCAAATTGGAAAAGAAGAAATAAAGCTGTCCTTATTTTCAGATGACATTATATTGTATGTAAAAAACCCAAAAGATTCCATCAAAAAACTAATAGACTTAATAAATGAATTCAGCAATGTAGGAGGATACAAAATTAATGCCAAGAAATCTATGGCATTTCTATACACCAATAGTAAACTTACAGAATGAGAGATTGAAAAAGCAATCTTGTTTACCATCACACCAAAAAAAATTAAGATCCCTATGAATAAACTTAACCAAGGGGGTAAAAGACCTATACATGGAAAACTACAGGACACTGAAAAAAGAAATAGAGGAAGACGTAAGCAGATGGAAGAAAATACCATGTTCATGGATTAGGAGAATCAGCATCATTAAAATGTTCATACTACAGAGAGCAAGCTATAGATTCAATGGACTCCCCATTAAAATACCAACAGTATATTTCACAGACCTAGAAAGAACTCTCCAAAAATTTATCTGGAATAAAAGAAGACCCTGAATAGCCACAACAACCCTGAGAAAGAAGAACAAAGTAGGTGTGATCTTAATACCAGATTTTAAGCTGTATTACAAAGCCACTATTCTCAAAACTGCCTTGTACTGGCACAAGAACAGACATACAGATCAATGGAATAGAATAGAGAACCCAGAAATCGACCCAAATCACTATTGTCAATTAATATTTGACAAAAGAGGCATGAACATAAAACGGAGTCAAGACAGTCTTTTTAATAAATTGTGCTTGGAAAATTGAACAGATACATGCAAAAAAAAAAAAAAAAAAAGAAAAGAAAAGAAACTGGACCATCAACTTACACCATACACAAAAATAAACACAAAATGGATTAAGGACTTAAACATATGACAGGAAACCATAAAAACACTAGAGGAATTCACAGGCAGAAAATCTCTGACATATGCCAAAGCAATTTCTTCACTGATACTGCTCCTAGGGCAATGGAAACTAAAAAAATAATAAATAAATGGGACTACATCAAAATAAAAAGCTTTTGCACCTCAAAGGAAACCATTAATAAAACAAGAAAGCCCACTGCCTGGGAAAACATATTTTCCAATGATATCAACGATAAGGATTTAAACTCCAACATTTGCAGGGAACTCATGCATCTTAACAAAAAGAAGATAAACCCTTGTGTAGATGTAGCACAGTTTTTAATCCACTTAAAAAAACAGCAACTGATCTAAATAGACACTTTTTGAAAAAAGACAGAAGGAAGTCCAGGAGACATATGAAAACCTGCTCAAAGTCACTAATCATCAAAGAGATACAAATCAAAACAACAATGTGGCACATCTCACACCTGTCAGAATGGCTATTATCAACAAATCAACAAATGACAAGTGCTAGTGAGGATATGGAGAAAAAGGAACCTTCGTGCACTGCTGGTGGGAATTCAGACTAGTGCAGCCACCATAAAGAACAGTATGGAGTTTCCTCAAAAGATTAAAAATGGAACTCCCATTTGACCCAGTGATCCCACTTCTAGGAATATATCCCAAGAAACTAGAAACAAGAATCAGAAAGGATATATGCATCCCTAAGTTCATAGCAGCACAACTCACCATAGCTAATATTTGGAAACAGCCTAAGTGCCCATCAGCAGATGAGTGGATTAAAAACTGTGGTACATCTACACAATGGAATACTACGCTGTGGTAAAAAAAAGAGTTCTTACCATTTGCAACAACATGGATGGAGATGGAGAGCATTATGCTATGTGAAATGAGCCAGACAGAGAAAGATAAATATCAAATGATCTCACTCATTTGTGGAATATAATGAACAACATAAACTGATGAACAAAATTATACAGAGAGAGAGAAACATCAATCAGAGCATCAAACTTCAGGGAAGGTAGGAGATGGTTGGGATAAGGGGAAGAGATCAACCAAAAAACTTATATGCATGCATATAAGCCTAATCAATGGAAAGACAACAGGATGATTGGGGCATGAATGGGAGGTGGGGGGTAATGGGGAATAAGGACATATATGTAATACCTTAATCAATAAAGGAAATAAATAAATAAATAAATACTCCATGGAGGCCTAGTCTTGCAGAGACCCACAGTCTGTGTTTTACCTTCATGAGCATCACCAGGTTCTCAGTGAAGATCAGGGAAAAATCCCCTCATATTTCCTTACAGCAGAGGAGCAGAATAGTTGCTATTAGGCAATTTGTCCAACAAGGCCTATCTTAAGAGAATTTATTTTTTTTACTTGAGCATAATTCACTGTTGTATTTTCAGAGCCTAAATAATCTGACGGAAGGGAATGCTCAACTCCTGCTCCCAATAGCCTTGCTGTCTTACCTAAGGATAACAAAGCAAAACAAACTGAGAAGCACTTGTGAAGGTCACAGACCACAGGCCCAGCCTCACTACAAGACTGATGCATAATCACAGCACTACAGTATGTTTATCTGCACCCTTAAATTACCATCACACCGATAGAATTTCTGTATAGTAACAGCAGAATCCCACTGAAAAAAAAAAAACAACAACTGTATAATCAGCCTTCATTTAAGAACGACTCTCTAGGGAAACTAACAGACAGTAAATGAGACAAAAACAAGGACATCAGTGGAAATTTTAACCTATGATACCTACAGCTACAATGAACAGTAAGCATAGCCTAAGCCCTTGCCAGATATATATAAAATTTCATACTAAAGGACTATTTACTGAATTCCTTGTACTCAATAAATTGTGTCAATACTTTAAAAAATAAATTACAAGGCATTTCAAAAGACAAAAAACACAGTTTAAAGAGAAAAAACATCAGAACAACACCCAGGTACAGCAGAGATGTTGGAGTTATCAGATTAGGAATTTAAAACAACTATGGTTAATAAGCTAAGGGCCCTAAAAGAAAAATAAAATAAAAGAGTAACATGTAAAAACAGATGGATAATATAAACAGAAAGATTAAAATCTCTAAGAGCAAATTTAAAAATGCTAAAAACTAAGAGCATTGTAACAGAAATAAGAATGTCTTTGACAGACTCATCAGTATAAATGAAAGAATGAATAAGCTTGAATAAATGTCAATAAAAGATTCAAAAATTAAAATACAGCCTGACCAATGTGATTCAATGGCTGAGCATTGACCAATGAACAAAGAGGTCACCAGTTCAATTCTCAGTCAGGGCACATGCCCAGGTTGTGAGCTCCATCTCTGGTGTCGGGCATGCAGGAGGCTGTTGATCAATGATGTTTATCTCTCATTGATGTTTCTATCTCTCTATCTCTCTCTCCCTTCCATTCTCTCTAAAAATCAATAAAAAATATTTTTTTAAAATTGAAATGCAAAATGAAATTTTAAAATGGATGAAAACAACAGAATATCCAAGAACCATGGGCAAATTTTAAAAAGGTATGACAAATGCATAATGGAAATACCATAAAAAGAATAGAAAAAGAAACAGAAGAAAATTTGAGGCAATAATAACAGTTTTTTAAAAATTAATGATAGAGATCATATCACAGATGCAGGAAGCTTAGAGAACAAAAAGTAGGATAAATACTAAAAAAGTGATACCCACATACATCATATTCAAACTTCAGAAAATCAAACACACATCCAAAAAAAGAAATACTGAAAGAGGATAGAGAAAAACATCATACCTATAGAGGAACAAGGATAAGAATTACACCAGACTCCTCTGCAGACATTATACAAGTAAATGAACACTAGAATAAAACAAATTGTTTTTTTAAGAACCAATATATATAATTCTTTATCCAGCAAATTATTCTTCAAAAGTGAGGAAAAAAATAAAGCCATTACCAAGCAAATAAAAATTGAAGGAATTTGTTACTAGTAGTCTTGCCTTGTAAGAAATGTTAAAGAAAATTATTCAGAAAGAATGGAATTGATAAAAGTCTGAAATTCATCCTATATAATAAAAGAGAAACATGCAAATTTGACCGTACCTTGGCTCCTGATTGGCTATACTACCAGCCAATCAGGAGCGGGGGTGGGGCCAACTGGTGCGAGCGCCAGGCCCAGGGGTGGAGGTGAAATGGCGGTAGCAGCGAACGCCCAGCCCCTGGGCGCTGTGAGGGGAAGCAGCGGCAGCAGCAGTAGTGGTGGTGGCGGCGGCAGGGAGCACCCGGCCCCTGGGGCTGGGTGGTCAGAAGCAGCCAGGGCTGAGCTGAGCCGGGTGATGGCTGGGCAGGCTGGGGGTGAGCCATCAGTTGGACATCCCCTGAGGGCTCCCAGTATGTGAGAGGGAGCAGGTTGGGTTGAGGGACCACCCACCCCCAGTACACGAATTTCATGCATCAGGCCCCTAGTATCTATATAATGAAAGAAAGATCTCTAGAATAAGAATGAATGAAGGTAAAGAAAAATCTTTTATTTTTCTTCTTCTTGATTGACCTAATGCATAACATTTTATTTAAAATAATAATTAGAGCAATGTACTAGATGACTATAGCTTAGATGGATGAAATGAATGATAGTTCCAAGATATGGGAGAAGGGAATTGAGAATAGTCTTTTAAAAGGTAATCGTACTATATATGAAGTGGTATAGTGTTACTTCAAGGTGGACTGGGATTAGTTTAAATGTATAACACAAATTCAAGGGTAACCACTATAAGTATATAAAAATATAAGAATATATATGATATTCTAAGAGAGAAGAAAAATTGCAATTGTATAAAATGCTTAAGTAAAACAAGAGGAGGCAGGAAAAAAAGAGGAAGACCAAAACAAAACAAAGTACAAGGACAATAAAAACATGGCAGATCTGTCAATTTATATCAATAATTTCTTTATAAATTCAAATGGCCAAAATACACCAATAAAAATTATCTTAGTATTATTTTAAAATTAATTATTCTATAGGTAATCCTGGGAGTCATATTTCTGTACTGGTCTCAGTACTCTAGAGATAAATCATATATATGGAATATATATACATATATATATATATATATATATATATATATATATATATGTATCCCATTGCATGAAGAGGTTCTTGCAATAGGCCTTCCTTCCTTTGGCTTCCATCACCAGTTTTCCTCTGCCACTGGAGACCCAGGCCTTTGCTCTGGCCAGATCTGCCATCTTGGTCTTTGCTGTAAACTCAGGCCAAAGTATACCTTCTTTGTCCTTGCTGCAGACACCAGAGTCTGCAGTCTTGTCTTCACTGAGGCACTCCACTCCTGAAGATCCCTTCACCCTCCACCCTCCCTCTCATAGCAGGCATCCGGCCCCACCTGGCCACTCCATGCCTGGAGCAGCTGGGCGGCCGCCATCTTTGGCCTTCTAATTTGCATACTCACTCTGATTGGCTGTGGGTGTAGCAGAGGTACAGTCAATTTCCATGTTTGTCTATTATTAGGTAATATATATATATTTATATATATAACTATATATCCTTACATATATTTATATATATAAATATATATTTATAAATATATATGTGTGTGTGTATATATATATTTTTATCTTAAGGTATTTGATCATGCTATTATGGGGGCTAAAAAGTCCCAAGAGCTACAGTCAGTAAGGTGGAGACTCAGGAGAGCAGATGCTATAGCTCTAATCTGAGTCCTAAGGCCTGGGAATGGTACCAGGTGCAGTCTGAAAGCCAGCACGCTCAAAACCCAAAAAGAGCCAATGTCTCAGCTAGAATCCAAAGGCAGGAAAAGACCAATGTCCCAACTCAAAACAGGCAGAAGAAGTTTCCTTTTCTTAACCAGTGAATCTATTCAGGCCTTCAACTGACTGAGACCCTCCAAAATTAGGAAAGAAAATCTACTTTACTAGGTTTTCTGACTCAAAGTTTATCTTTTAGGAGCACTCTCATAAATACACCCAGAATAGTGCTTGACCAAATGTCTGAGTATCCCATGGCCCAGTCAAATTGACAGAAAAACTAACCATTGCACACTCATTACTCCTAACACAAGCATTATATTACAACCCTTCAAGTGCTCACATAATAGAAAATCTAAGCAATTGATCTAATCTTCATGATCTGTCTGTTGGTGCTGAGCCCTAAGTTCACTGGGCAACCACCCATCTCTGTTCATAACATCATGTTCTTGTGGCACTGTCTTAGAGGGCAACCCTAACCCCATTATTATCTTTTGGACTACTGATCCAACATCCTGCTAAATACACTGTGATTATTGTTAACTTCTAGTCTCACAGGCAATTGCAGAAAAAAAGACTTCTCCAAATCCTAAGAGTAAATGAGAAGAATAACATAGATCCTCAATGGAGAACATTAAAAATAAAATCAGCCCTGGCCGATGTGCTAAGTGATTAGCGTGCTGGTTTGCCCAGGTCAGGGTGCATGCCGGAGGCAATCAATGTGTCTCCCTTACATTGCTCTTTCTCATTCTCTCTCTCTCTCTCTCTCACCCTACCTCCTGTCTACTCTCCCTAAAACTAGTGGAAAAAATGCCCTTGGGTGAAATAATGATTAAAATAAAATAAAACCAGGTCTTTGGTTGTTTAAGAATTAATTGCTTGCCTATCTTTTCCTATGGAGTCATTCTTCATGGCCAGAAAAAAAAAAAAAATGGAAAGCTTTACCTCTCTAAGAATCAGGCTCCCAGGAATCTCCCCACCATACTCATAGAAATGGCTCAATAATTGTTGGGTATCTGCCCAATTTTATTATTTGAGACTAACCAATCATTCACCTCTTAAAGACCTTGAGCTTTTGGCTCCATAGACTATAAATTCTGTTACACAATTCATTTGAAGAGGCTGTTGTCCAATAATGCTGATCTGTTTCTTTTTTCTACTCAGCAAATGGATTATTTGATTTTCTCCTTCTCCCAATTAGCATCAATGGTGGATTTCCTAACAGTGTGATTTGAGCTTGAAGGTTAAACTTGGCATGCCTCTCTGTTATTCAAATCAATGCTGCTCTGACATTGCTATTCCTCACCTTAACTTCCATCAATGATTTGATTTAAACCAGCTGTTTTTGCTAATTCAGTAATTAGTGATTTGGCAATACCCTAATCCTATTGAAAAATAGAAATACTCAGATTTACATATGTAATGAAATTTCAGATGAAAGGTCCTTCCAAAGAATGATATTTAATATGAAATTCAAATTTAGAAAAAATAAAAATGAAAGAAATCATCAAATGCTTTAGCACCTAAGATCCACACTGTTGTATTTCTCTATTCTGTGAACACCAACTATGTAGTAGGGATGTGCCAGAGGCCTTACATACATGATTATAATCTCCACTATAATGCTAAAAATAGACACCAGCTCCACTTTACAGATGAGGTGCTAAAACCCCACATACTCCATGTTTCTTCCAAGGTTGCATGACCAGAAATGTAAAGATATTCAAAATTAGTTCTGACTAATCCTAAATGTCATGTTCCTTAAATCCTTTGGCAATTTTCTCTGAAAGTGACACCCATCCCAATACAGAAAAGCAGGTTGTTTTGTCCTGATTATTCAAGTGAATGGTGAATGGCTGGGGTGGGAGGTTGTGCCCCAGGGCTCTGCAAACAGGAGCTGAGTATGTGAAATCTAGGTCTCCATTTAAAGATCCAAAATTGTCTGTGTAGTTGGTCACATGTTAGAAATTATTTAACAATGTTCAGCCTCCTGCTATTAATTGTCTGTGTACAGCAACTTATATTACAGGTCTGGAAATGTCATAGCTTTGATAATTAAAAGCTAAATAATGATCAAATGTGCAGTATTTTATATAGGAAATCACTTAAACATAAATAGATCAATTCATTGAAAGAAAAAGGATGCTTATTGCATGAACAACTCTCAGACAGTAAGGTTTACAAGTAGTATGCCGTTAATCTTCCCAGGAATATTGAGAGTCAGGCAGTTCAGGAAAGGCCACTGTGGCCTGAAAATGAATGCTCCTATATCAGAGCGCTTAGATTCTGCCCCAGGACAAACATAGCTAATTAATCAGCATGCCTTTTTGAGCTAAGCCTGGAAAGTTTTTAGAACCCCCCTCTCCACATTGAGTGTAACCGTCCAAAAAGAACACACAGCCCACTCAGTACTCACCAGCAGATTGATAGGGAGTGGCATAAACTTTTCTTTTTTTGATTTATCTTTATTGTTGAAAGTATTACAAACGTCCTCCTTTTTCCCTCCATTGACCCCTTCTTCCTCATTTCCACCTTTTCCGCAGGCCTTTTAAACCTACTACTAACCATACCCGTAAGATATTAATATAGTGGCAAAGCCTTTGGACATTAAAGCGAATGAGACAGATAGCCACACAAGGCTACTGCCTCTTTTTGGCAAGGTATTGTATTATGTGTGGTGTATCCCCCAGGCCAGCCTTTAATAGGTCATCCAGGCCCAAAGGAAAGGAAACATGACTACTTAGGCCAACTGCCTTCCCCGAAATAAACACCAAGCCCAAAGCTTTATCATCCTGGGACTGGGGGTAGGGGCTGAGACACTATTTATAGAATTCAAGTTTCATTTGACTAGGAAACACATTTTAAAATTGATTTTCTGTCAAAATGCACTTGGGTTTTGTAAATGAACCACAAAATAGTTTTCTAAAGTTAAATAACAATTCCCAGGAGAATTTTCCAAGCAGCTTCAAAGTTAAACACACAGATAAAAACTAAACTCAGTTTCTTTCCATGTCAGCCAGGTCTTTTTCTCATTTAAATTAGGTGAGTTGAACTATGCAGAAAGCTTTCATCATTCTGGGACAGTGTAGACACTCAAAACTTCCCCTTTTCATTCTGACCTCCTTTCTCTTTAAAAATCCCTTCTCTGGGATTTCTTTGCAGATAATTCACAAACTTTGAACCAGTTGAAACCCAATCTTTTATTTAAATTACAAGTCATGTCAAAAATATTTTTACATAAAATCCAAATTAAGAAGTGTTAACAAACAAACAAACAAAAAACATTGAAACCTGTAAAGAATTTTGTGAGTTTATTTGAGCCCAAACTGTCAACATATGCCAGGAAGCAGAACCTCAATGAATTGAGATATTACTCCAGAGAATGGAGGGTTACATCTATATTTATGCATTTGCAATCAAAGGAAAGGGAAGTAGGCGAGTTACATGAAATTCATTGTGATAGATTAAGGAGGTGGGATAAAGCAAGGCGAGGAAATTTCTGGGATAGGGTAAAAAGTTAAATGATGGACATGTATTGCTTTTTTCTTACAGAGATGGATACAGGATGCCTTAATTAACAGTTGACAATTAACTTGATAACAATAACAAGAGGGAAAGTCCAGGTGCCATTTGTTGTGCCCTCAGGGGTCCTGGGTAAAAAAGGAAGTTACAATTTACCAGACTTCTCCCAGATATGTTATCTTAGAAGCAGAAAGGCAAAAGAAAGGCAAATGGCTTACCAAAAAAGCTGATCTTTGCCAGGGAAAATACTGGTCTAGGACATGACTATCCACTATAACCTGTTTGTAGTTAAATATTTACTTTCAAACCATCTTTTGTGGTTATTTTACGTTTCTGAGTTTGCAAGACTGCCATGCAGGGCTCCTTTTGTCCACAGAAGGAAACAAATTACAAAAGGCAAGATAAATAGAAGCAAGTAAAGCATCCAAGAGTAGACTCATACCCTCAAAGTTATTGGGAAAGATATACTTCCACACAATAGTCTTACTATGTTTTCATAACATAGAGGATAAGAAACAAAAACTATGAAAATAAAAAATTAGATTTTAAAAGTAAGAAACACAACTTCTAAAAATAACATTTAAATATTGAAAAGAATAATATAAAATAGCGGATTAGACAAAACTGCAAATAGAATTATAAAATTGGAAAGAGTAATAAAATCATTTAGAAGACAATACAGAGCAATGGATAATGTTGACTGAAACATCATACTGAAATTTCTAACAATATTAAACAACTTTCAAATTATAAAATATTACATTATACACATACTAAAATTACATATCACTAAAATTACTTGTTCCCCCAAATAATACACTCATGATTGTCTAGAATACTTGGCCCCTTGCCTCTACTGTCCTTTGTGCCAAGGTCTGGGTGAAAGTAGTATGTGCACCGGACAATTACAGAGGTGGAGTGTGGGGCTGAAAGTCAGAGTGATGTCCTAGATTCCAGACCTAGAAGGCTGGAAATTTCAGGCATTGTCCTTACTACTCCTGTTATGCCCAGATTTCATGATCCCCAAAAACCACCAGGGAGCCCAAATCGGCTGCAATAGCATAGAACCTTTATTCAAACCCGGGTTTGGCCCTCAACCTTCATCTGGCACAGCAGCAAGGCGAGAGAAAGAGAGAGAGAGAGAGAGAGAGAGAGAGAGAGAGAGAGAGAGAGAGAGAGAGCCCAGCAAGAACAATAGGTTATAAAGGGTTGGTCATTTGGGTGGTCCCAGGGAAGTGACGTGGGTTACAGAGATAGCCTTATTAGGTCAGGGTTTTTCAGTGCGGGTCTCACAGTACAAGGACCAGGGAGTGACCAGTACTTTAGTTATGCCTTATTTGGACCTAAGTGTAAGGTTGTATGCCACCGTGAGAGAAACTGCAGGCAGGAGTCTGAATAAGTGAATGAATTAATCAGGCTTTATTGGGGGTCTCCGGGCGGGTTCACAGGCTCTGAGGGAATGGAGCTGGAGAAGCCGCGCCATGTAACTGGGGCCAGGGGAAAGG
Source organism: Antrozous pallidus (assembly GCA_027563665.1). Taxonomy (NCBI): domain Eukaryota; kingdom Metazoa; phylum Chordata; class Mammalia; order Chiroptera; family Vespertilionidae; genus Antrozous; species Antrozous pallidus. The sequence continues at coordinate 70,557,388 of CM050510.1, read as the reverse complement.
GAAAACAGGGGAGCCCAGCCGGACCTCCTCCCGGACTGCCTGGGAGGACAGTCTGGGAGAAAAGGGTCCCACGTGGCACACTGAGGCACATTTTAAAGGCAGGGGTTGGACCCAGGGCGGAACGGGAAGGGGTGGGACACAGGGCACTCTGGTATGTGATTGATTGGTGGCTCAATGTCTCTGTCAATTACATCATAACTCCGCCCACCAGCTGGGGGGGGGGTACCTATCACTAAGCTATGTCCTTGGGCTGTATTGGTCCGCTCAGGCAGTGGCTGGGTGAGTCAGGACATTTCCTGGCACCCCAGTGGCCACTCCCAGCAGGGAGAAAGGGGAGATAGGCTGACCAGCCCCTCATGATGGAGGATAGTCCTTTGTCCTTTCACTCCCTGAAAATCAAATAGTTCTGTACACTCCTAAAAATTGTCTTCTGCCACCTTCTTACAGTCACTAAAGGAGAATGGCAGTACTAAGTTACAGCATTTACAGGAGGACTAAACAACAGATGAGAACCCACAAGAGACCAGAAGGTTTCTCAGAAAATGATAAATTAAAAAGATGATGGCATATTTAGAGAATAGTGAAAAGACATTCAAAAAGTATAGAAGTTTATTGTATCCAAAAATATTTCTATCTTGCCATACATGTATTAAAATAGCAACTTTATAAAGAAAAGGTATAGCTGGTTCTATTACAAGGGTCCAGCAAGCTACCTATTTTATTATACTGCTGGACTATTTATCTAATCTGAAAAAGACAAAACTAATCTTAAATTAATTAATCAACATTCTCCAAATATACTGTGTACAGTGTCACAGCTCCACTTTCTATATTACTGTTTTTGCAGTTCACTCACACCAACTATGCCCAGCATCCCTTCTTCATAGCCAAGTTCTAAAACAATCTTCAGTGCTCAAGCTCTACCTCCAACTTAGTCTGTTTGAGTTATCTGGTCAGAATTAATTAAAATGTTTCTTACTTGCATAACAGATATATAAGTACTATATGTCATAGGGTTTCAAATAAGATAATAAATTGTCACTTCTATTTTATATGCTGGGAAACTGAGCTTTAAACTTCATAAATAGGAAGCACTAAAATTGTGATTCAACCTTTCCTCTGAAGCCTCACCTTGAGGCTATAATAATGCACAACATCAAATCGTATTTCTCTGCTGCTCACAATTGTATCTCCAGGATGTGAACAGCCAGGTTCTTAAGGTTGGCTTGGGATAAAGGCAGCTTTAACCACCTGACTTTATTTATTAGTAGTCCCATCACATAGAAACCCAAAACATGCAATCTAAGTAAAAATTGGGCCTGTGTCACATCTTATTTCAACTGTGGAATAGAAATAAGTTTTACCCAAAGGAGTCATAACAGACCCAGAGTGCTTTATGGTCCTGGACAGCCTAACTACTAGACTGTTTTATATTTATATTTTACCTGAGCTTCACCCTCGAGAGCAGCAACCACAGCTCAGTGTCATGCTCCCTCTTGTTCCAATTTTTGGTTCCTGAGAGTCCCTGGAGAGTTTAGATGATGTGCTTGTATGTGGTAGGGTTTGGTTGGGAGAATTCTGCTCTCAGTGATACCAGTACCCCTGGCCCAGCTTTTAAAAATCAAGAACAGGTCCAGTGGGTGTGGTTCAATGAGGGAGCATCAGCCATGAACCAAGAGATCACTGTTTTAATGCCTAGTCAGGGCAAGTGCCCAGGTTGGCTGTTTTTCATCAATGTTTGTATTTCTCTCTCCCTCTCACTTCCCCTCTTTCTAAAATCAATCTAAACAACATTTAAAATCAAGAACAGGTAAACAGCATGCTGGAGACAGTAGTGTAAAGTATGTACAGTTTAATGCAGCTTTATATATCTCCATATGATAAGCAAATGCTGCCATTTCCCAGAATTACTTTGTACAGATTGAGAATTCCTGGTGAATTCATTCTCTTTCTGTCTAGGTCCCATCTGCTCTGTACATTAAAAGGACAGAACGAATCATCTCTGGAATTTTTTCAATTTGACACCTTATCACCCAGTTACTTCCTTTTCCCCTGTCTCTATATACTTGCTTGATTTTGTCTTTTTCAGGGTTGTTCTCCTAGTACCTGAATGTAAGTCCTCAATGTAAGAACAGGGATGATACCTTTTTTTCTGCCATCCTTTCCCCATGACACCTATGATAAAACAATCTCTTGGCAGGCCCATAGGGAGCCTGTGTCAAATCAGCTTCCATGAAGGGCCTATTCCTGTTAACCTTCTCTCAATTGCATGCCCCACACTCAAATGTTCCCTGGAAGCCAGACGAGAGCTGGCTTTTTTGTCACATACAGCCCCATCCTGCCAGAGATCTGATCTCTCAGATAGTTCCCCACAACCACATTGACACCATCCTATATAATAAAAGGCTATTATGCAAATAGATTGAACAGCTGTTCCCTATAATGTGCACTGAGCATGTGCAGAACATGGAGGACTTTGGCAACAGGGGGCAGAGCGCAGAACATAGCAGGCATCACCTGTGGTGGGATGGTGGAGCAGGTGAGCAGAGATCCCAGATCAAGGCGGGGTGCCAGTCGCTGTCATCAGGGCAAGTCTCTGGTGGTTACTGAAAATTCTTTACTCTCACGTGCTGTGGTCCCACCTGGTACTTACACCTGCTGCCAGCACCAGAGCCTCTGCTCGCACCCACTGCCAGCACCCAGCACCTGTTCTGTCAGCGCAGCTGCCAGCCCCAATAACCCCTGAGGGCTTTTCCACCTCCCCCTGCTCCTGAGGGGCAATCGGGGCAGCAGCTGCTGCCACAACCATGCTGGTGCTGGCCCCAATAGCTCCACACCATTAGAGGGTGTGGGCAAGGCCAGTGTGTGGGAGTAGTGGCAGTGGGAGCAGGGATGCTGACAGACAAGGAGCCAGGGTTTGTTATGGGAAGGCTAGGTGGGGGTGTGGAGGTTAGGCCAAGACCCTCCCCTGTGTCCACCACAGCTTCACAGCCCACAGTTTCTTTCAAGGTGCACAAATTTGTGCACTTGGGCCCCTAGTCTACAATAAATCAACAAAACAACACAAAACCAATAACCATCTGCCACTACTCCCTCTCTTACAGAACCCACTTCAACAAGGTAGGATTCCCACTTCTTTCTAATGTATTTTTTACTTCGTATAATGTAGAGTATACATGATTCATTTTTACTATCTAAGATGTTTCTCTCATCTATATAGTACAAACCTGTAAACTTTTATTTGTTTTTACTAGTATTTTTTAAAAAGTATTTTAAAAATGAAAAAGAAATAAAACCTAGCATCTACAAACCCTGTTATAGCTTTTAATTCACTTAAGTTCACTTACTAACAATGCTGCATGTAAATATTATGAATCTCAGTTTTCTAGATGTTAGAAGTGGGGTTCAGAAAAGATAATTAGATTCTTCAAGATCAGACAGCTCTTTAATGTCAGGGTCAGGTATCCCATGAGTTTCTATGATCAAAACATCACTGCAGGCCTAGCCAGTTTGGCGCAGGGGATAGACCGTCAGCATGTAGACTAAAAGGTTCTGGGTTTGATTTTCATCAAGTGCACATCTCAGGGTTGCGGGCTTGATCCTCTAGTGTGGGTCGTGCAGGAAGCAGGCAATCAATGATTATTTCTCATCATTGATGTTTCTATCTCGCTCCCTCTCTCTTCTTCTTTGAAATCAATAAAAACTTATGTTCTGTTGTTTTGAGATAAGGCAGCTAAATAGGATGGAGCTGTTGTCCTTAGCAAAGAGGAGCCATGTGCACAAAAATCTCAGGACCCCTATTTCCAGTTGGAATATTAAAAATTAAAACCTCTCCTTATTGTGCTTTTTGTATCAGAAAAATCAATATTACTTCTATTTTGAAAAAAAAAACAACACTTTAATTCTCACAATTACCAATTGTTAATATGCCTCATTAATTAATAAACTCATTTTTACTCTATACAAGTTATTTCCCACTTCTACAAACAAATGGAATGAATCAAGTGTAAATTGTCACAAAACTGTCATTTCTGTGACTGCTGTTTTATGGTTTAATGCCCAAAACTGTGTATTTTAATTACTCCACTTTTCTTAAACGATGTGTTTAATTTTCAGTACTGTAGTCATCTGTCCAGTAGTCATCATATCCGTTATCATGTCATCTTTGCAGACAGCTCTTTGGGATTCAAGGTTGCTTAGGTCCTTGGCATTTTATTTTGTCCTATTTTCTTAAAAAAATAAATCTTTATTGCTTAAAAAATAAATAAATAAATAAAATAAAAACTTATGTAAAAACCAAACAAACAAAAAATCACACCACCCTCTAGAATATGAGCAGGTTATAGAGTGTTGCTCAGGGGAAGACTGAAGGGCATGTTGCCAACATTTCCCCCCAAGGATCCCTAGCACCGGCTCTGTAATTTCTCTGGGTAATTGAAATTAGGCATCTCAATTTGCAGGCTTCTGTGGGAAGCACAGAAATGCCTGGGGCTGTGTCTGTACTTGTTTCATGGTCTTAGGTGTGTCCACGGCTCATAACACACTATGTAAATGATGTCTGAAATAGAAACTTATCATTTCTGCACTCTGGGGCTTCATGGTGAGAGCTCAAGTCCTGCTGGGTACCAGGTATTGTGCTCAGGATCCAATTTAGACACAGTCAAAGCCCTTGTCTCTCTACTGCCTTTCCACTGCCTGATCCCAAAAAATTACACAAAGTAATATTTGAGCCGAAGGAGTTTCATATTTGCTTGTTTGGAAATAATAAAAGAGCCAGACAGATTATTTTTTTAAACCCTATTGGCCTCCTGTTTCAGCCTATTCAGTTGCTATAGCAGAAAACCATAGACTTAGTGGTTTATTCACAACAACAATTCATTTCTCACAGTCTTAGAAGCTGAGACATCCAAGATCAAGGCACCAGCAGATTTGGTGTTTAATGAGAGCTCCTTTCCTGCTTCATAGATATCCACCTTCTTGCAGTGTCCTAGCCTGGTGAGAGGAGCAAGGCAGCTCTCCAGGGTCTCTTTTATAAGAGCACTAGGGGCCCGGTGCACAAAATTCGTGCACTGGGGGTGGGTGATCCCTCAGCCCAACCTGTCCCCTCACACATACTGGAAACCCTCAGGGGATGTACTACTGATCGCTCACCCCAGGCCTGCTCTCCCTAGCAGAGGCTTTAGGCCTTGGGCACCCAGCCATCGCCCTGCTCATCTCAGCCTCGGCTGCCTGCAACTGCCCAGCCCCAGCAGCCGTGCAGTTGCTGCTGAGCACCTCAGCTCCAGTACAGGCCTCAGTCCTAGCTGCCTGTGACCACCCAGCCCCAGGGGCCACGCGCTTGCCACCAGCTGCTTTGGTTCAGCCCCTGGGGGCCGTGCACTTGCCAACTGTCACCTCATCCCTGCCCCCGGAGCCACCTCGGCTCCGCCCCCCTGGCCCTGGCCTTAGCCCCAGCTGGCTCTGCCCCTGCTCCTGATTGGCCAGTGGGCATGGCCAGTGGGCATGGATTGTGGGTATATGAAGGCACAGTCAATTTGCATATTGCTCTTTTATTAGATAGGATTAACTGTATCCTAAGCTCTCTATCTTCATAACCTACTTCCTCCCAGAGGTCCTACCTCTAATACTCTCACATTGGGATAAGATTTTAAAATATTAATTTGGGGGACACAAACATTCAAATCTACCTTATTTGAAACAAGAAAAAACAAAATTTAACAAAAAATCTATTATGGAAACCCAAGGTTCTATTGTCTTGTTGTTGAGAAACACAATTTAGTGAAATTAGAAACTAACTATAAAGTCATGGAATAACAGCTTCATTTTCTGGAATTTGTCTTATCACCTTCCCACACTGATTCTTCAATCTGTTTAGCATAAGGATGCTTCTTATACGCTATTTCTCACCTCTCACTTCTTAATTGTTTCAATTTAGTCCAAGGATATTTTATGCATCTCTGAGATGTATAAGCTTTGCATCTGTGGCTCAGCATTCAGGTACCTAATTTAATTGTTACCATAAATCCTGTGAAGCAGGTATTATTTCCAATGAGAAAGCAGGGGCCCAAAGAGGCCATATCCTTGTCTAGGGTTATGGAAACAGTAAACTGAGCAACTTAGCTCAAAAGCACTGACCCGGAGTGCCTCCACAGTACATCAGCCTTCAATGGTTATCAAATGCCACCCGCTCCAGCTTTCCCACACTAGAAATCTTCAGAAAATTTATAAGCAGGAATCTGTTATGCTTCTTGTTTGCCTTCATCATATTTACTGATGAAATATTTTAGGAGCCTCAGTTTTAAATATCAAAAGAACATTATATCTTAATCTATAGGGTTACCAGTTAATTCTTTTTGATGCAGATGTAAATCAGACATCACAGAATGCTCAGAATCACTTATCCACACTTTATTGATTTAATAAAACCAAGAGCTAACACTTACAAAGCACTGTCTATGAAATAATGTCAAGTGCGTGGTAAACACTTTTGCACGTTTTGCCCCAGTCAAGTCTCCCAACAATGCTATCATTGGCTGTATTTGACAGATGAGAAAAGTTGAGTATTATAAAGTTTAAGTCAAGAGTAGAGCAAGACATCAACTTCAAAGCCTTCGTCTAACCTTAAACTGCCTGTAAAAAGAGGGAATCAGAATTCATAGTAATACAATTGTAAAAATGTGGTTATCTTATATAATAAAGAGCTAATATGCTAATTAGACCAGAAGGCAGAACAACCTTTGGGAATGACCAGTGGGCGGGTCTGCAAGGGCTGAACCCCTTGAACACTGGGCCTGCATTGGGCCTCTAATTAATTAATAACTGGGGAGGGGGGCGGGAAGAGAAGCTGCAATTTAGATGCATGACCAATAAGATGTGGGTGACGTAGGACCTTACCTGTCAGTCATACCTTACAATAGGGCATTGGCCAGAAAGGTGTGGCCACTGCAAGGTGAGGAAGATTTGACATTTAAGTTCCTGAACAAAGAGTTCTCTCTCTTGCTCTCTGTGCTCCTGGCTCTCCTTTTGGGGGTTGGGGTGTGTACTCCCCTGGATCCACACAGGTGGCTCACAGCCATGGGACCCACACAATGGACTAAGGGACTGGGACTAACCTGATGCTGAATTGAACTCAACTCCACCGTGGAATGGAAATTTTGGACGATGGCTTTGCTTCTGGCATTGCTGAACTTCTGGCTACCATTTACCAGGGCTGGTTTATAGAAAATGGGACTTTGGAAACCAAGGGATATCATTTCACATGAATAAACCTTTCTACCACCTCTAATTCTCCCATGCAAGTCTTAGAAAACTCTTTTTCTAAAGATATTGGAAGAGCCCCACTCCCACTAACAATGGAGAATTTCCACCTGTGCAATTTACCAAAAATAGTAGAACATGCACACATTTTATTTCTGAGTGGGAGAAGCATGCATGCCTCCATATGCCCATGGCAAAGGGTGCTTTGCTTCAGACATCTTAAGTTCCTCAGTGTATCTTTTTTTTAATACTTTTTATTTATTTTAATTTAATAAATCTTTATTGTTCATATTATTACAATTGTTCCTCTTCTCTCCCTCCCCCCATAGCTCCCCTCCACCCGGTTCTCACCCCACCTAGTCTCTTCATGCACCCTCCCACATCCCTTTTCCCCAGAGAATTGTTAGTCCACTCCTTTTCTATGCCCCTGATTCTATTATATTCACCAGTTTATTCTTCAGTGTATCTTTATGATGAAACTGCGAATTGCTAAACCCAGTTTATGAAGGAGCTCCTTTCTGGTTCCTGGCATTTCCACAGGCCTCCTGGGCTCATTATCATTTACAATGACCTCTTAGCAGTGCTAATTTCAGGGCTAAGTAACAATAGTAAGAATTACAATAAAATGATTGATTATGATGATGGTGATGATGATACTAATGATGATGTTATCACTATAGCTTTTATTCCAAGGGGTCTTGTTTATCAGAGAGAGTGAGCTGAGGGGAGAGCAAATTGGAAATCTGCAATGAAAATCTTAGCTGGTAAATTACCATATGTGAATCTGCTTTAATTTTTGCATTTTCTGTAAGACAATTTGAATTCTAAATGGCACTTCAATCCAGAAAGTGTGGAATGTGAAATCTGCACTGTTAAAGTCATAGAACTGAGCGCTGATAAATAGCCTCAAGTCATTTGAGAGGTAATGCACCATTAAGACCATTTCTGTTACTGTCCACTGTAGGGCCACATTCAATAGACAGGTTTCCTTTTAGAAAGGCTGAGATCCTTTCTACTCTAAATGGCAGGCCTACACTGTGAGCTGCCAATGCCACCCAGCAGTAGAGGGTGACCATTATTAAAAACAGTTTTGATGGAGCTCCTCATTCCATCTCATTGAACTGTCATGTCCTATAAATCAGTTAGATGAAGATTTCGAGCTTTTCTGACACATGAAGGGGGAGAAAGGGGTATGTTTACGGGTTCCTCTCCTCTCCATGACCTTTCTCAGGCTCCATTTCCATAAGGAATACATTTTTATCTTTCCTCTGGGACATTTTATGAGCAGAATAGTCCTGCCTCAGAAGAAAAAAGATGATCTTTACAAAAGAAGATTGAGTCTGTACATTCCAAGCTTAAAGAGGCTCAGGTCAATGAATCCTAGCCAGGGATTCAGGCATCATGCAATGTTCAGATCTCAACCATACAAATAAAAAAATATTTTAAGAGCTTCAATTTGACTTCTCTATTTGCAACACAAAGTCAGACACTAACAGGAATTGGCTTCCATTAAAATTTACTTGATAGATACCATTTAGTTTGTTACCCCAAAATATTTTTGAGCACCAGAGACCGAGACCATGGAGAACAGAAATTAGCTATTCAGTTTGGTGAAGAAGGAGGATTAGAGAAGGAATGTGAAAGGAGAAGCCAAGATACTAAATATAAACTTTACTCCCCTTCAGCCTCACTGATCCTTACTGCCTCCATCATGGAGCTTTCGGTAACAGCTCTCATTCTTCTCTTCCATTGTGACTCTCTAGATTTGAGTCTTATTGACTAATGGAATTTTCAGAGATGGTGCACATTTTTAATATCTTCAGAATCCAATACTGTAGTCACTAGCCATGTGTGGCTATAGAGCACTTGAAACTTAGCTAGTGTTCCTTAGGACTGCTGGCCAACACAACTGAGGAACCCCTGTCAATATGTGGTAACATTTTAGACAGTGTTAGAGTTAGACATTTCCATTCCTGCTCTTCCTCATTCTGGTTGCCAACCTCAGGTAAATTATAGAACATGGCTATGCCAAAATCCTTATCTTTAAAGTAACAATAGTTTAAAAAATTGGAAGGATAAAACAGAAGTAAGTAAATGACCTAGCTCAGTGCAGAGCTCAAGGAAGTTTCCAGTGAGTCTCTGTGTTCGTTCCGCTAAAACTCTTCCCCTCATTGCACACTGCTGGGAGTTTCGTAAAAGGCCATGATAAAATAACAAGATGGATTCTTTAATCAAAACTCTAAGGACTCCTGTGTGTAAATGACTATGACTCTTTCAAAATATGTTGTTTAAAGAATACTGCTGCAGTGACTTTAGATTAACTCTTTTTCAAAACTGTTCCCAGAGTCATTTTCCAAGCCATCCAGGGAAACCATGGCTAGTGATTGCTTGTGTCACTAATCTCTGAGTCATTTTTATATTTTATTGTTTTCTAATACATTATCTATGAAAACAGAGAAGAGATTCGAAAATAAAAATTCTCCACAAACCCGCCAGCAGGAATTAAGAAGCATTAACACATTTATTAAACATATTATAGCCTTTTTAATATTCTTTTAAAAATACTAGTAAAACACATGGTCAAATTTCACATACAGTCTGGTATCCTAAAATTTTCACAACATTCTCATATATGCATGTTATGACAGTTAATGATTAAAATGTGATTTTTTTTAATGGTTGCAAAATATTTCATCATATGCATATATCAAGCTATATGATCTACTATGTGGTTATTTGTTTTTAAGATAGACGAAATAATTACTAATTTATAAGTCTTGATTTTGAATGCTTTTTGCTGTCTCCACAATATAACCCTACTTTAAAGATAGGGAAGGATAGCCGAACCGGTTTGGCTCAGTGGACAGAGCATCAGCCTGCGGACTGAAAGGTCCCAGGTTCGATTCCGGTCAAGGGCATGTACCTTGGCTGCGGGCACATCCCCAGTTGGAGGTGTGCAAGAGGCAGCTGATCGATGTTTCTCTCCCATCGATGTTTCTGACTTTCTATCCCTCTCCCTTCCTCTCTGTGAAAAATCAATAAAATATATATTTAAAAAAAAAGATAGGGAAGGATAAAAGAGAGTAGCAGTTATCAAGTAGCTGCAATGCTTATTACATACATTATCTCATTTAGTCCTAGAAATCCGGAGATACGCAGTATCATGCTCCAAATTTTTAGCTGTTAGGTATAAAATTTCAAATATGTATAAATTGCTCTAAGTCATATTTAGGAAGTACTTGAATCAAAATTTGAACTCAGGAGCATCTGAACCCCAGGCCCTACTTTACATTAGTAGGTGACAGCAAATGAATGATTTCAATTGAAGCATGATTCAATTCTAAGAGATGCATGTCATTTCTTATAACTTGTTCAGCTTTCAGAATATTAATATGGGCTGCTTTGGCAGAAGAGAGACAAAGGGTTAAAAACAATCAAGCTCTTGCTAACTGCAAAATGTAAAACCAAATCTTTATTTTTCTTTTTGACCGTGACACCTTTCAACCCTCTGAAACACATCTGACCCCAGTCAGTCCCACACAGCAGTTCTCACTCGCCAGCAACCAGGCCTCTTCTGCAATTGCCCACAGTAACCTTGGGAGCAATGTTAATTCACGGGAACCTCTAGATTGCGGGAAATTATTTCCCTAAGTGCCTGTCGATCCTGTTTTCCCTTTCGGGGGTTCCCAAGCAAAGACTGTAGCTGATAACTACTGCGGGCAGTGTGACAGTCCTCTGGCCAGCTATGGCCAGGATTCCAGACTCAGCCTGGCCACGACACAGATGGGATCAGGACTAGACTGGACTAAAGGTACGAAAGCCCTTTTAAACCTGCCCAAGAAACCATCACAAACAGCAGCTTCTCTGATTTCTGGGATTTCAGGAAGGAGGAGAGCGGGCCAGTTATTCTGTACCTTTTAACAAAGGAAATTGATCCTTGCTGGTTTCCAGCTCCATGACCAATGCACTCCTTCAATGGAGGGCCATTTAAAATCCTAGGTGTATGTGGGGGGTGGGAGGCAGGTGGGTGGAAGGGGAGGCGATCCAAACCACTTAACATACAGCTTTGGAGACATAAACTTTTCTTATAGGATGAAGTAACAGGAGAAGCTCTTGTCCCACAAGCACAGACAACATTAAGTGTTGCAGGGGAGTTCCCAGAAGCTGTAGTGTTTCTTTTTTGTTCCATTTGGCTCCAACTAAAAGGAGCTGGTGTGTGTCTAGACTAGGAGAACAGAGTTTTAGGACATTACTCACATGAAGGCCTGAAGCTGGAACCTTGTCCTAGCAAAGTCACAGCTAACAGTCTGGACCACCATTTTTACTTCACTGAGACACAGCATAGCAGGTAGGAACATCCTCTGTGGAACCTGAGTCTGCTTGGGTTTGAATCCTGGCTCTATAAGTGCCCATTGTGTGACCCTGAGCCGGTCACTTAGCCTTGTTCTGTCTCAGATTCTTCATCTAGGCAGTGGGGTTAATCATAGTCCCTACATCTTAAAGATATTAGAAGATTAAGTGAGATGCTATTTGTAAGATGTTTCTAACAATATCTGGAACATCATAAGCCCCATATAAGAATGCACCCAAGGATATGTTTACCAATGAAAGAGAGAGAGAGAGAGAGAGAGAGAGAGAGAGAGAGAGAGAGAGAACATTGATGTGAGAGCAAAACATTGATTGGTTGCCTCCAGTAGGAGCCCTGACCAGGGATCAAATCCACAACCTTTTTGCCGTACAGCATGATGCTCCAACCAACTGAGCCACCCAGCTGGGGTTACATAAATATTTTTTTAAAACAATCTTTCTCTGGTCCTTTTTTCTCACATGGCCAATAAGCAGTTAGCAGTTTGGGGGAATATGGGCCCAGAAGTTTCATTAGACTGAACATCCTCAATCTCTCCTACATCTCTACTTGTATGCTCATTTGTGCTGGCCACCATTCTTTAATCCAGAAAGCACATAAAATGAGCTGTCTCTCCTTTTGTTCAAGGTGAACCTCTCCTCTTTCCCTAGTTTCACATCCTTTTTGGGAGCCCTACTGTATTCCTCTATTAGTGACCTTTCTGTTCATTACACTTTCCATGTATAAGCAAATTCAAATTCTATAGGCAGAGCAAGAGCCTTCTGTCTTCAGGCCTTCTGACTATGCCTTCTCTAATCACCATCACAGCCATCATTTAGATTGGAAGATTTTCTGTAATTTCTTTACAATACAGATTTTGAACTCCTGTCCTCAGATGAGAAGACCCTTCTCTCCCTCAACCTATCTTGTTATGGGAAAATTGTAAAAAATAATAAGAAACAAAAATAAGTAAGTTGCCTATTGCAGTCACTCAGAAGTTTGAAAAATATCAATCCTTGGCAATGCAAAAGACATACTTCATGAAAGAATATTAGAGTTCTTGACTTAGGTAGCCAAATACCTGGAAATTGAGGACTTTACTCCCTTTCTAAAATTGTTTTTAACAAGAAAATATAAAAAAAATACTTTTCTTATTAACTTTAATTTATCCTGAAAATTTCATTAATCATACTTTTCCTTCCTAAACCTTCTTGTTGATTGCAATTTTACCCAGGTCCATAAAACCCAACCAATATCTAGTTATATTATAGAAATAAAGAGCCAGAAAATCACCACAGAGAATGTGAATTATTTTCTATGTCTCTTGTCAAAATTTGAAGATATTTTCATCAGAGAACTGTCAATTTTATAGACTGCTGAAGATTAATTCTTGAGGCATCCATTATTCAACTGGAGAAGAGATGAACAGAAGTGACAGATGGATTGACCAATGTCATTACACAGGTAGGGTTATCAACAAGTCAAAATATCCTAAAGTCCTAGGTGGTTTCTTATCCTACAACAGAAGTAAAAGGAAATGGGGGATCAGAACATTACTTGTCTAATGTAATACAATCATTCTTTTTAAAACTTATAATAAACATTAGAGGCCCAGTGCATGAAATTCACCTAGCCAGTGATCAGGGCATCTTCTTTGGCTGCCAGCAGCTGGCTCTGCCCCCTGTCACCACCCACCCAGGTTCTCAGTTTGCCATTGAGCATTCAAAGCCTGTCAGCGAGCCAAGGGGGAGGGACTGAGAGGTCCCTGGTCCCACCCATTCATGGCCCTGCCCCCCAACGTAGGCCCTCTGTGTGTGGAGAAACCAGCAGGGTAGGGGCCTTGTCCTGGCAACACCCACATCCCCCACCACCCATCCCCCGTGTCCCTGTTTACCATCGGCCAATCAGAACCTGTGAACTGGGGCTAGGGACCGAGAAGTGGTCAGCGTACCTCATAGTGACTGGTCGAGCAGTCTTTCTGGTCATTCTGCCATTATTGTCACTGGGCTTTTATTATATAGGCTAGGATAATATTTCATGGATAGAATTCTCAGAGCTCATCTTAGCTCTTATGGAAGTCAAAGGTGAAACATACCTATAGAAATACTCATAATTTTAGGTTATCTTAAAAATTATTATAATTTGTCTTTGCTGCATCTACTGGGAGGATGAAGATCATTCTCAGAAGACTGTGGACATCCCAGAAAGTGTCAGCATCACTCTGAAAGGATGTACAGTTATTGTGAGGTCCCCAGAAGCTCCTGTGAGAGACTTCAATCACATCAATGCAGAACTCGGTCTCTTTGGAAAGAAAAAAAATAGGCTCTAGGTTGACAAATGGTGGGGAAATAGAAAGGAACTGGCTACTTCTCGCACCATCTGCAGTCACGTACAGACATGATCAAAGTGTTATACTGGGCTTCCCTTACAAGATGGGTGTGTACGCTCACTTCCCATCAACATTGTTATTCAGGAGAATGGTTCTCATGTTGAAATCAGAAATTTCTAGGGTGAGAAATATATCCACAGGGTTTGGATGCGGTCAGGTGGTACTTGTTCAGTATCTCAAGCCCCCAAAAGATGATTCTTGAAGAAAATGACATTGAACTTGTATTCAATTCAGCTGCTTTGATTCAACAAGCTACAACAATTGAAACAAGGATATTAGATAAATGTGGGATGGTGTCTATGTTTCTGAAATAGGAACAGTTCAGCATGAACTATTGAACAAGTTCTAGGTTGTTTAGTTACAGAAACAGCCTGATGCCAGATGATTCCTCCAATTTATTTGTGATATTTAAAGATGCAATAAAAAACATGTATTAAAAAATACTACCCTAAACCTTCATCAAGTTTGCCAAGAACAATCTAATTATCTTTCCTATTGTGCTCCTGAGCTCCCCTTTTCACCATCACTGTTTGGATCTTGCTGAAGTCAGCAATACAGGCCTGTTTTAAGTGATTTATACCAGAGATCACCATTACCAATCTCTCAGACGCACTTCTCATTCCTAGCTCCTCTTGTACCTGATAACAACATGCATAGAAACAGAGCCCCTTCCCCCAAAATTACCACTCATTTTTCAAGGCATTTAACTATGTATCTCAGCAGCATGACCGTGGGATTCTCGGTGCTTCAGGCTGCTGCATCATATACCATGCAAGAATAAAGACGGGGAAAGAGTAATGACTTAGGCCAGAGGGCTGCTGTAAAATCTATAGGGTGGATATTAGCACTCACTTTGAATTACCTTTCCATCTGCAGGATGAGTAGAGCCTGTTTAATGCCATGTGCATCAGTTTCCTCACGCACCTTTAAAGAAAAGCCTCCTACGCTTGGCTCCTGTAGGTCCTGAGGTTAGTGCCCCACACAGGTCACACTGCTTTTCCATTCACTGTATTTCCGTATGAAGGATATGGGCTGATCTATGAGTTGGGAAGTTCTGATTCATGAATGAAAAAAAATATGTGATTATATAACTCAAGTAAGGCTGCTGAAATTAAAAATTCTCCCCTGATTGGGCTGACATTAGACTTTCAAATTGGAGAGCAGGATTAACCAAGTAGTGCAGGAATTGGCTCTTAGAAAAAATGTCAAGTGCAGTTCTTCTGTGACTGAGCTGAATAAACACCGTGTCAGCTAAGAGGCAGAAGAAGCAATGCATCTCCCAGGCAAGGGAGTGCAGATGAAATGAAGAATTGTAGTCTGCAGTGGGTCCATGAATTTCTGAGCTCATGGCAAATTGTTGCAGTTACACTACATACCAGAACACAAAACCAAAACATGGGGTTTAGATTCTCTTGGTAAGTGCCTTTTATCTAGTGTATTTTGGTGAATGTAAGCATATTTTCATATGAAAAGTTTGTTTCTTATTTTGTACAATCCCCCCCCCCCTCTCTCTTTCCTGTGCTTTCTTTATGTCTTTCCCCTTTCACTGGCACCTGCACCATGAATCATGACACGGCCTTTCTGCAGGCCTCCAAACAGTTAAGTGATTTACCTGCACAGTGACTTTAGAGGCTTTTATCCTTAAGCTCTGAAACTTACTTCTTCTTTCCCACCTTCAGATAAAAGCACACCTCTTGTTTTACTAATATAACTGAAATTTGGGGAAATACAGTGATTATCTGGACCAGTGATTACCATTCCCAGTCTTACAGACCCGTTCTGGTCCAAGCCCCACTCGTTTAACCCAAATACAGAAATAAAACTGCAGATGCTGCATTGTTACTCAAGGTTAAGCTGCTTCTTTTCCTTCCTCCTCTCTTCTCAATTGTAAGATAAAGAATTAGGGAAGGAAGTGTATAAAGAACATTTTTTCTGTGCCCTTCCCATTAAGAAATACATAATATTTGCTAATGTAACCTATAGTCAGTTGGACTTGGTTTGAGTACTTGCTCTAACATCTTCTACCTGTGCCTTAACCTCTCTGACCTCCAGTGTTCTCATCTTCAAAGTGAGAATAATAATGATCCTACTCACAAAGTAGTTCATTCATTCTGTATGTATTTTTTGCACTAAGCCTAGGTCAGGCTTTCTTCTAAGCCCCTTACCTGGTTTCATGCAATTTATGTCCTAACAATATTTAAGAGAGGTACTATTATAATTTTTATTTGCAGATGAATAAAGGGTAGAAAAGCACCATGTTATTAAAAGCTGGGCTCGCGACCAATGCTGCAGTTCAGGATGCTAGGGTGAATTAGTCTTGGAGCCTGGCTCAGGCTCTGACTCTCAGCAGATACTCCTATATCTCTAAATTCTGCATCTACATCTTTGGATGGTACTACTCTCCTGCAGGTTGCATAATGCTGACACTAATGCACATTGAATCCTCCCTAGTGGAATAAATATCTTACAAGCTAAAAAGTCATTTCAGAAATGGCTACCCTCTTATGAGAGGACTAGGAGGAGACAAGTGACCAGGCAGTGACCCAGTTCTTATCTCCCTTCCAATCAACTTTGGGTAGAGAGAAAGGAACTCACACACTGCTCTACTGGTTGGTTTTATTATCTCAGATGAATAGGGGAAATAACCAAGACTCTAATTAGTAAATTGATTTGCTCAAAGTAATCATCAAAATAAGTGGTAGCTACATTTCTAATTTTGTTCTAACTCCAAAGAACAAACTCTTTTCACAGTACTGCCTTACACTGTTGTGGTAGTCTTAAGGATGTTCACTGATTCCTTTTAGCTCTTCATCTTACAATACATAATAAGCCTGCCTCTGTATTTGGGTTGCGCTATTTTTCATTTGTGTACTTTTAATTATATTTTCCTCAGGCTGTTATTATCGTTTAGATCTCTGGACACAGAGGAATTGACAGTAAGGAGGAGGCATGCTAATACATGAGTGTCATATAATTTGTGACAAATTATTTACTTTATATAAACCATACACATGCAAATGAGTAAGAATTTATTGTGAATTGATAAGGGAAGGGCAAAGTAGCATAATGAAACAAGAAGATCACCAAATCTCTAGTCCATCTCTAGACTGAGTAATGTCATTAAGAAATCTTGCAACTTTGGATAAATTAGATCATTTCAATGAGTCTCCATTGTATCAGTGGTAAAATGAAACTATTATTTCACGTTTTTATGCTAGAAATTGATAAGTGGAACTTCAGTTCTCAAAGTTAATTCATTCTGGGAGGTTGTTCAAGAAGTGATTTGCTGAAAAATCAAATCATTTTCTCCTTAGAGATAATTTAAATTGAATTAAACCATTTTAGACCTCAAAAGACCCCATGTTTTCATATTTCCTATATATAGTGCATGTCGAATGTATTTTTTAATCTATAAATAAACCCATTTTTAAAAAGAACATGAAAATTTAACCAAAATGAAAGGAAATGTAGAGTAAGAAAATGAGAACTTGCATACACACTGGAACTTACCTGTAATGTTGAGAGCTACTGATGACTGAATATGGAGAGGAGGGTGGAGGAAGAAGGTGGAGGTTTTCCCACACAACAATGTCAGCCTGCCCTGCACTAGCCTCGGTCCTGACTGACTTCTCCTCCTGTGTGTAGGTCCTCTTGGCATTCTCTCCCAGAAGAGGCCCATCTCATCACAACTGAACACTTGTTGGGAAGCAAGTCCTATAGCTTCTACATGTTCTTGAAATTCTGTCATGAAATTTTCACACCTAATTTGTTATAACTGGTTACTCTCCCCATATCTCACTACACTTCTTTTCTTCAATTTGTCAAAGCACCCCTACTAGCCTTAAACAAATCACTTTCAGCATTCATTCCGAGGGTGTCTTTCAGGAGGTCAGCATGAAGCATCTTCACTTTTTCACATGTCACTGCCTCCAAAATGCTGCCACACCCTACTGCTTTCGTTTATCCAAATAAGTAACAATTTTTCTACCTCTTGAATTACCTGTGATCATTGTTTTGTGAGCACTTTCACACCCTTGGCAACATCAGCACTCTTGATGGCCTCTTTATGTTTTAAAATTGTGCTAATCATTGATTTCACCATGCCATACTCTATAACCAGATCAGACATGTGAACACCTCTATTATACTTTGTGATTATTTCTTTTTAAAATTCTATCATTCTTCTCATAACTTTCCTTTTTACTTTATTGCTATCACTAACCTTATTAGGATGCATGGTAACTTACTATTTAATGATAATAAGCAGCAACAAAAGTGAAAAAAAAGAACACGAAAATATTCACAGCACAGTTTCCTGAGATGTTAACAATAGGAGGTTGAGCAGGAAAGCGACTCATACTCTTGCTTTCTCTCCTTTGTTGCCTGAGAGACTGAAAGGGCAGAGGGAGATTGCAAGGACAGCTGCCATTCTGGATTGTATAACTCGGCTGCCACCATGTGGACCTTGTGATATGTAAACTTACCTGGGGGCTGCCATATTGAAATCACAAAGACCAACCCTTCCCTTTGAGTTAGCCAATTGTGAAAGACTATGTGCTTGAGTTCCAATCAATAGCAAAGGACAGGATAGGTCATATGCATTAGGGATTATTTGCATCACTAACCCCAGTCTTCACCCAACCAATTGGAATCGGCCAACTCAATGGTTCGCGTCTGGCCCCACCTCCCTATAAAATCGCCATCTTGTCGGATATTCGACTCTCTCTTGTTTCTTGCCATGGCAATAGTGGGCCGGGAGAGCCAAGCCCAGGCATGAATAAAGGTTCTTTTGCTCTTGCATCGGTATTGGCTTCCTGGTGGTCTCTAGGAATCTTGAAATCTGGGCATAATATTTGGGGGCTCATCTGGGATCCCTAAGACCCACAAGGGACCCCGACCCAGACAGCCTGATTGACCATGGTAGGTGTTTGTCTGTCTGTTTTCTGTTCCGTGCAAGCTCGTCTCTGGTCTGGTTGTGCCTGAAGCAGTCTAGGTGGACGCACTGAATGAAGGACCATGGTCCGGAGGACTCAGAAGACGTTCCGATCTTCTGTCTGGAGGGATGTGAAATCCCCTCACCCTGGAGGGACATGGAATCCCCTCAAATCTGAGATGAGGTGGGTCGCTCCCATGAGGCCATTGTCTGGAGAGATGTGGAATCCTCTCACAAATCTGAGCTAGCTTTCAGTTTTGCTTCCATGGAGTTGGAAGACAGGTTTTGTTTTGTTTTGTTTTGTTTTTGTTTTGTTTTTTGTTCTTTTGTGGGCCCTTGTTTGTCTGTGTTTTTCTGTTTTATTCTGTGGACTTACTGGATGGACATTATGGGACAGACTCAGACTACTCCTTTAAGTATTATGATTGATTATTTTAAAGAGATTAGGGAAAGACCCAACGACCTCAGTGCAGAGGTCCAGAAGGGCCAGTAGACCTATTCTTGCTTTGCAAGAGGAGTTAAGCCCACCCTGCTCAGAAAGAGCAGCAGCATTTGAGGGTCCTGTTCGCTGCCGAGGAAAAGGGGGAGGATCCTTCCCAGAGACTGGTTCCAGGCGTGGATGGAAATCCTACACCTTTTTTTCCTCTAGCTAGGCCTGAATGGGATTTCAACATGGCAGAAGGTAAGGGGAGACTCTGGGTCTACTGCCAGGCTCTAATGGGGGGTCTTCAGATGGCTGCTAGAAAGCCGACTAATTTGGCTAAAGGAAATCTAGGAAATTTAATTGTACTGGATAGAGGCCAGACCATCTCTGAATTCTCCTTCAAAGCAAGAAGGATGTGGGGGAAGGGAGCCACCTGGCAATCCAATATGGATACCACTCCCCAGAGGGCATCTGGGTCTCATCTTTGCCATGTTTTTTTTTAAAAGAATTCATCCAAAGTAAATGCCTTAAAATAATTGGAATTGGATTTGAAACTCAGAAATTGTTGAAATATAGATAAATGATGTATTAATTATATAGATCAAGTAGTCTAGGAAAAGACACTGGCTACACCCTTTGTTAATGGTAGACGTCCTTCCCCCCCAGAACAGGTAATCCAGTTTCCCACCAGCAGCCATCTTAAAGGAAGAATGGCATAATTTAAATTTGAATATCTACAGGCTTGCTAGTCAATTTCCCTGGGCAGAGAAAAACACATGGTTAGTTTAAAGTCAATTGATTAAGTCCTTGTGGAATCTATTTTGTCATCCAGAAATGTGGGTTATGGCAGCTTAAAATTTTGGGAGTTTGCTTCCTCATGAGAAAAACCTAGAGGACAGAATTGAAACTATTAATTGATAATATCTTGTATTTTTCTTAGAAATGTGAAGTATTATTAATCTAAGCACAGCTAAATGCTTGCATATTTCCAGATAATTTTTCCAAACCCACATGGATCCCTGCTAGAAATATTAAACTACAACAGGGATCCAAAAGGGAAACTAGCCAGAAGAGCAGCAGGAGATGAGCTGGACAACAAACGGCCCAGAGACCACCCAGGACATGGTAAAGAAGGTGGTACAGATGCCTGAGGACATAATTCTGGCCATAGAGGCAGTAATAAAGTGTACAGTAATATTACCTGGGGCAAAATGGGAAAATATTTTGGACTTATGTTCCTGACCCTTCATGGGTAAGAACCCTTATGTGGGTTGATCACCTATTTACCAAACACCTTGGTTCATCCAGGAGCAACAGGGGTGGGGCAAGAAAGTATAATTACATAGGTATCGCCACCCAGCTTCTCTTTTGTATTGACACAAATTCAAACCACTACTCCTTTGTATGCAAAATTAAAGAAAGGCTTCTGGCTTGCATGGACACCAAAGGAGGGGAGGCAAGAGCTAAAATATGTCTACTATCACTACTTGTTCCTAGGAGAGGTGCAGAAACATGGAATTAGACCTTGTCTATACAAAAAGAAATTGACAGCCAGTTTGGAAATTGAATTGCCATGGCTTAAAGCAAAGACAATTATTTCTCACATACTTCTAAACTAAATCTTTGAATTATTGGCAGCAATTTAAAAGGGACATGAAAGGATTTAATCCCTTCCACTGTGTGGAGGGCTCCTTAGATAGGCACATGAGCATTCCACATTGGCCCCTCTTGCCCTTTTTGCTAAGAGAGACCCACTTCTCACAATCCAATTGCCCCATAGCTGTTGCCTGAATTATCTGTACATGCTGAGGTTGAAGCCTCATGGTGGCTAGTACCATGGATCTGTCTATTGCCCAATGGTGTGAGGCAGGCCCTCCCTGGAGAAGAAAGCTGGGTTCCCCAAGATATATGATCAATGCCAGAGCACCACCAGCAGGCGAGGGAATCCCAAGGCAGGCACTGGGCATGGAGGCCATGGGAGCATAGCCTACCAAGGAGATGGAAATTGAACCTCACATCATCCTGCTTGGCCCCGGAGGATGGCTAGTTAGTCAAAGACGGGTAAGATTACTCATGGGAAGAACAACCTAAGACAGGAGCAGTTGCAGAGGGGCCATCAGGAGAGAACTTGGGGGCCAACAGAGGTGGGACATAGAACATCACCCCTAGCATTGCAGGGGCTTGAACACTAGCCCCTTCTGAGGGAGGTCTCCTGCCCCATGGCTACTTTGCTTCCCACACCCAGCTGTCCAGCCCAGATTGGGATCCAGGTAACAGACAAAGACTTGGCCCAGCCCAAATCGGGTCCGAGGCAACAAACAGAAACTTGGCTAACAGCAGCTACCTTATATCTAGCACCAGGGATGCTCAAGGCCTACTCAAGAATGCAAACAATCCTTTCCATTAATATTTACAGGGTAAACTAAGATTATTGTTAGAATATTAAATTTGACAGTAAAATAGCAGTCAAGTTTTTCAGATTAATTTAATTTGGCTAAGGTAGGAAATGTATAGCAGGAGAAGGACACCTTTTCTGGATAGGTAGAGGCATACCCAATCAAGCATGAAACAGCTCAGGTGGTGCCCAAGAAACTGATAGAAGACATCCTACCCAGGTATGGATTTCCTGCTATGATAGGGTCAGACAATGGACCAGCTTTTATTTCACAGGTAACACAGGCAGTAGCCAAGGCTATTGGGGCATATTGGAAATTACATTGTGCTTACAGGCCCCAAAGTTCAGGGCAGGTAGAAAGAATGAATAGAACTCTAAAAGAGACCCTTACCAAATTAACCATGGAGACTGGCAGGGACTGGGTGGCTCTCCTTCCGTATGCCCTTTACTGGGTAAGGAATTCTCCCTACACCCTAGGCTTTACCCCCTATGAGATCATGTTTGGCAGGCCACCCTCTATCATTCCCAGCCTCAAAGCCGAGTTTCTTACTGAATTTGAAAACCTATACATATCTTTTCTCTTAAGAGGATCTCCAGAGGGCACACGAGGACATTTGGCCGCAACTCCATCCCATCTATGAGGCTGGCCTAACCCCGACGCCTCATCAATACAGACCGGGACACTGGGTTTTTGTCAAGAGGCACCTCCAGGAGACCCTTGAGCTACGTTGGAAGGGCCTCTACGTCGTGGTGCTGACTACATCTACCGCTCTCAAGGTAGACGGCAACCTGGGTCCAGCACACCCATGTCTGCCCAGCTGATCCTTCTGCCGTCCGGAAGGACTTCATTACACAATGGAGCCTTTATTACAATCAGCACAACCTGCTCAAGCTCAAGTTATGGCGCATTCGACCCGCCTGATGTCGGTAACTCTGTTAACTCTGTTCACTGTCACCCACACTGCTGGGAGTCCACCCTTTTTCTCGGCAATAGTCATGGCCTGCCTCTGTATTTATGCAGCAAGGAGGCCTATATGCAGCCCTAGGGGAAGAATGTTGTTTTAATGTTGACCATTCAGGAGTAGAAACGAGAGGCAAGGTAGAAATGCAATCTGTCTCATGATTGAACCATAAGTTCCAAGGCAAGGGGGAAATGAAAGGGCAGAGCGGAACTGCAAGGACAGCTGCCATTCTGGATTGTGTAACTCGGCGGCCACCATGTGGGCCGCATGATATGTAAACTTACCTGGGGGCTGCCATCTTGAAATCACAAAGACCAACCCCTCCCTTTGAGTTAGCAATCGAAAAAGACTGTGTGCTTGAGTTCCAATCAATAGCAAAGGACAGGACAGGTCACATGCATTAGGGATTATTTGCATCACTTGCCCCAGCCCTCACCCAACCAAATGGAATCAGCCAACTCAGTGGTTCATGTCTGGCCCCACCTCCCTATAAAATTGCCATGTTGTCGGATATCCAGCTCTCTCTTGCTTCCTGCCATGGCGATGGTGGAGCTGGGAGAGCCAAACCCGGGCTTGAATAAAGGTTCTTTTGCTCTTGCATCGGTATTGGCTCCCTGGTTGTCTTTGGGGATCTTGAAATCTGGGCATAACAAGACTTGTGCCTGATCATTTGGGAATCAACACGAAAGGTTTGTCAGATGGAGAATCAAAGTTGTGTTCTAAATCCGAGAAATTTTTTCCATAAACAACTTGGTTGAGAACCATATTGTTGGAGATGGGAAATGTTATAAAACAGAAGTTAGATTGTATAGGAGATGGACAGTGGTGTCATTTTTACCTAAGAAACCAATATTTTAAAATTTTCCTGCCAAGACCAGTTTGGCTCAGTGGATAGAGTATCAGCCTGTGGACTCAAGAGTCCCAGGTTCGATTCCAGTCAAAGGCATGTACCTTGGTTGCAGGACCATCCTTAATAGGGGGTGTGCAGGAGGCGG
Source organism: Antrozous pallidus (assembly GCA_027563665.1). Taxonomy (NCBI): domain Eukaryota; kingdom Metazoa; phylum Chordata; class Mammalia; order Chiroptera; family Vespertilionidae; genus Antrozous; species Antrozous pallidus. The sequence goes on along the minus strand of CM050510.1, from coordinate 70,533,688 downwards.
TTGATCGATGTTTCTCTCTCATCAATGTTTCTAGCTTTCTATCCCTCTCCCTTTCCCTCTGTAAAAAAATCAGTAAAATACATATTAAAAATGTTCCTGGGCAGTAATTTATTTACCATTCAAACTTTTTGATCTGTTCCATTCTCCTGAATCCACAAGCAAATTTCAAAATGTGAACAGACACCTTCTGAACTATATATAAGACCAGTAATTAAGAGTATGGCATTGCAGCCTTTTACTGGCATGGTGATACACTGGTAATGTATCCATCAATATTTGTGTTTACTTTTAAGAATTCAATTTATATTTTCCAGAGTCTCATTCTACTCAATTGGCCACTTATCTGCTCAGTTCTGAATCAGCATTAGGGTAGTGTCAAAATTGACTAAATGGAAGCAACTCAAAGGGTCAAGACCTTGAATTTCCTAACTGGACTTTGTTCAAAGCAACCAAATATCCACGTCAACAGGTTTGAAATCAGTGATTCTGATGTGGGCAATGGAATGAAGCCGTTAGCATTCTCAACCATTCCAAACTCAGCAGGACTCAGTAAATTCGAAGCAGAGGAAAGAAATATCACAAAGTTAGGCACCACATTGTTCCAGCATATAAACTACTTCTTGCTTGTGGATAGAGAAGTTTTTAAACATAATTCAGCATTTTTCTCACTCTTTTAGAATATTAACACACCTGGGAGAACTAAATTTCTTATTAACTTGTTTCTCACTAGTTAGGGAAAAAATCCAAGAGGGTGGGAATTTTGGGTATCTTATGTCTTTAGAGGCCACTAGAGTGCCTGGCATTAGTTGTAAATTAAAAAAAAAAACTTTAAATATTTGAAAAAAAATTTAAATAGCTGAAGTCATATTAACATACATTTTCCCATTCATTCAATTGTAGATATTATATGCTTATTGTGTAGCAGGCACAGTGAGGAAACAATGATAAGTAACTTAGACATGGAGCTTAACTCTGGTGGATGAAATAAATACTAAATTATCATTTACACAATTAGATATTTAATTACAATTGCTGGTATTTTACTGAAAAGAAGAAATACAGTTTACCAAGAAGACATATTACTTGATCCATGCTGTGTTAGGGAAGGACTGCCTGCAAAATGGCAGGAGGCAAAATAGAAAGAATGACAAGTAATTAATATAAGTCAGGGAGAATAAAGCATCTTCAAGAGGAAAGAATATGTTCTGGGCCCCTGAGAGGCAAAAGCTGAAGTTGCATTCAAGGTTCTGAGAGAAGCCAGTGTGGCTGTGGTGGAAAGAGGGAGCAGAGTCCTGAATGATGCATTTGAAGAGGCGGCAGAACCTCGTCTTCCAGAACCTGCAAGTTATGAGATTACTATTTTTCCACTGACCCCAGAAAGGAAGGGAGAGAGAGAGAGAAAGAGAGAGAGAGAGAGAGAGAGAGAGAGAGAGAGAGAGAGAGAGAGAGAGATCAGTGATGAAAGAGAATCACTGATTGACTGCCCACATGCCTCCCACTGGGGATCAAGCCTGCAACCCAGACATGTGCCCTTGATCAGAATCAAACCTGGGGCCCTTCAGTCTGCGGGCCGACGCTCTATCTGCTGAGCCAAACAGGCTAGGGCAAGATTACCATTTTTCATTATCCCAAGGAAAAGAGAAAATTCTTAAAAAATATAAAACAGACTTTTTAAAGAGCATTCTGGCTGCATTAATGACCATTGATTGCAGTAATATAATAGGGGGGTCAGAGAGGCCAGTCAAAATGGTGTGACTATTTAAATCCTGGAAGAGGCATTGGAGCTAGAAAAAGAAGTTCAGGTGATTTGAAACTTAGGGAGAGAATTAACTAGTAATTCTGGTGGGATATGGTAATTGAAATGTGATGATTGAGAGAGAAAATGTTAAAGATAAATCACAAATGTCTGGCTTGCACCATTCAGGCAGATTCAAGCCAATTCAGTCCCAAAGTACTCATTAGGCTCAGTGGGCATAGTGTCTAGGGCCCACAGAAGTAATTTAATTCTTTTCAAATCATAAAAGCAAAATGAACCTTTAGTTCAAAGAAAGTGTTTAAATATATAATATTAATAAATCCATTTTTATGCCAATGCAGTAAGAATAATAGTTAATATTTTTATGGAAGCAAAAATACCTAGGGCTCATGACAGTTATCATGTGGTCCTGATTCAATTGTCACTGAAACAAAAAAACTGGAGGGAGACGAGGTGAGAGCCAAGAGGGCTGTGACAGCACCAGGCAGGTCTGCTCTCTCATTGGGTTAAAGGAGATGCAAAATATCCACGAGCAAATGACAAAAAGTCCTTTAGCTACACAACTTAAAAATTACAATGGTGCTCTTGATGTCTAGAAAGAATGAAGCAAGGTTAGATTTGGGGTCCTTGAGTATGGGTATCAGTTCCAGCCCCACCTCTGTAGTGGACTTTTGTTATTCTGACTAGAGCCCCAGTGCATGAAATTCGTGCATGGAGGTGGGATTCCTTCAACTCAGCCTGCATCTCCTCCAGCTGGGGACCCCTTGCAGGATGTCCAACTGCCATTTTATGCCTGATCCCAGGGATCAAGCCTAAACCAGCGGTCAGACAACCCTCTCACAATCTAGGACCACTGGCTCCTAACTGTTCACCTGCCTGCCTTCCTGATTGCCCCTAACTGCCTCTGCTTGCCAGCCTGATCACCTCTAACTGTCCTCTTCTATAGACCTGATTTTGCCCCCAACTGTTCTCCTCTGCTGGCCAATTTGGTTTTGATTGATCGAGTCCTTTGCCAGCATCAAAAACTTCACATCCTAGGCAGTCATTGGCTCCACACAGCACCCAGATTTGGTTCTCATTGTTCAGTTCCTATGCCAATAAATGTCAAAAGCTCCACCTCCTAGGCAGTCATTGGCTCCCCACGGCACCAAGATTTTGTTCTCATTGGTAGGTTCTTATGCCAGTCAGTATCTCCAGGCCTATCTCTGGGCCTGATCAAAGAGGCAGGGCTTAACAGCAGTCCCCACAGTGCCCAGAGAGAAAGAAAATCCTGGCTTCTGGCAAAGATCAGAAAAAAAGAGGGAGAGAAAGAGAAAGGTAAGTACCCTGATCAACAGCTTCCACTGAGGCTGCCGATCAGTCCCTGACTCATTTTCTTGGTCTCAGCCATCTGGGCAGCCAGTGCTGGGTCACTAGGTTGCAGCTGGACAACTGACTTCCGGATTGTCTGTTTGGTCACAGGCTCGGCCCCTTCCCAAGCCTAAAGCCTACACCAACTGGGAGTGACCTAGGTGCTGAGGAGGTTCCCAGGACCCAGATATGTATGCAAATTAACCACTATCTTTGTTGTGTTAATTGCATACTCACTCTGATTGGCTCTGGGCATAGTGGAGATACAATCAGTTTACATGTTTCTCTATTATTAGGTAAGATCGTATAAAGTAATACCACCTTTCTTCTAAAAAATGTTTCAAAGCATGTGATTGTGTTGGTAGTGGTCCTGCTGTTGTAGGGAGAAGTTACATGACCTGAAATGAGCCAGTCAGAGTTCCCTGTAGGATGTGGTATCTAAAGGTGATTGGGGAAACCCCTGTGCCCTTCAAAGTCATTGGAATGTACCCTCAGAGTTGAAATGGGAAGGATAAGCTACCACATGGAGAAATCTGCTTGAGAAAAGGAAGCCAGCCTACAGAAAGGGACAGGTCAGTGTAGAGAAAGTCCTGTGCTCTAGCTCCCTTTCCAGGTAGTTAATCAGTAACTGATGATTCTGTTTAGATTAATTCCAGTTATAATCATTTTCAAAAGCCAGAGTGCTGGCCGATAAACTACATAATACCCAGTGATATTGGGTAAAGTATATCATCTCCCCAAGCTTCAGTTTTCTACTCTGTAGGATAGATATGGTAAAACTTATATCAAAGTGCTGGGATGATAATTATAAGAGAAAATTAGATAGGAGTGCTTTAAAGTTCAGCGGAAAATGCACATATTGCCATTTTTACATAAAGGAAGCTGGAGAGGTGGGGAGGCTTCTAGACTTGTCAAGATGGGAGTTGTTGGCCCAGAAAGGACTCAGTTACTGTGAAGCCATCAGATGTGGCTTAAGGGGGCCAGGAAGAAGTCTTATTATTTTTCTGTAGTGTTCTCTATTTCATATTAATCTTTACTTATTTGCAAATATTTTCCAAAATCAGATCACTCCAAAAGAAATTCATATAGGGCTAGACTGACTCTGCCATCCACCTCATTTCAATGTTCACAGAAAAAGCCTCCTTCTCTCTGCCCTCAAAGTGCCTTGTCCCAACTCTACTGATCTTTACTTATGACAGCATGAATTGTTTGTAGATTTCAAAGTCTGCAAGGGCTAACTCAGTCTCATTTACTTGTGCTGCAGCACTGAGCATACAATTGCTGTGTGGTCTACAAACTGCAGCTCACAAGCCACATGTGGCTCTTTGGCCCCTTGACTGTGGCTCTTCCACAAAATACCACAGCCTGGGTGAGTCTATTTTGAAGAAGTGGCATTAGAAGGAGTTTGTTTAAAAAATCTGGTTCTCAAAAAAAATTTCAATCATTGTACTGTTGATATTTGGTTCAGTTGACTGATGAGTTTGCTGACAACTGCAATAGGTACTAAATAAATACTAATTCAATAAATTGATGAATTCAGGTATATTATGTTTCTAACTCATTAGTATCTCTGAGGCTAATAATCTGTGATATTTTATCTGAAATAATATTCCACCACCTGGATGGAGGTTTGAAAATGTGCTTTGTGAGCAAGTGGTGCCTTGCTCATGGATGGCCTGGAGCTCCTTTGTGATAAAGCAGCACATGTCTAAATAGGGATCATCTCTAGCTCAACTGCTAGCAGAATGAGGGTGCTCTGAAGTGTACCCCAAAATCACCTATTGATATAAGACAATTGGCTGCTCAAGACACCACTTCAAGCCCCTAGAGCTTACTTCACAGGTCTATCCTTAAGGCAACTGTATCTTACTTCTGTAAAACTGGTAACTTAGTGAAAAAGAGCCTTTCATGGCAACAACCCATTTGTAAATTATTAGGCATAAAAAAGCATTGTAAAGGCTCATAATTTTTCACATTACAATAAACATAGCATCAATTCAAAACTCAAGGCCAAAAAGTTTGGCCAAGTTTATATCAAGCCTAGTGACCCGGTGCACAAAATTCATGCACGGAGGGGGGTTCCCTCAGCCCAGCCTGCACCCTCTTCAATCAGGGACCCTTTCGGGAATGTCTGACTGTTGGCAGTCAGAGATGTCTGACTGTTGGCAGTTGGACATCCCTCTCACAATCTAGGAACACTGGCTCCTAACTGCTCACTGGCCTACCTGACTGATCCCCCCTAACCCTGCTGCCTGCCTACATGATTGCCCCAACCACCTCTGCCTGCCTGATCATCCCTAACCACCTCTGCCTGCCTGCCTGATCACCCTTTAGTGCTCCCTTGCTGGCCTGATTGCTCCTAACTGCTTCTGCCTTGCCCCACACCTGGGACCCAGGCTTCCCTCCCTCTGGCCAGCTATAGGCACCCAGGACCTGGGCCAGTTTTACTCAGGCTGGGCACAGCCACAGGCAGCCTCAGGCACCCAGGACCACAGGGCATGCGGCTTGTCCCTCTCCTGGGCCACAGGCGCAGGTGCAGCTGCTAGTGCCCAGGGCTGCAAGGCAGGCGGCTTGTCCCTCTCCTGGGCCAGAGAAGCAGGCACAGCTGCTGGCACCCAGGACTGTGGAGTGGATGGCTTGTTCCTCTCCCAGTCTGTAGCCTGTCTGGTCCCCATTTCTCTCTCCCCAGTGTTGAGTGTCTGAGCCATTATGGCATGATGGCATGAAGGTGTGATGACTATTTCCATATTAGCTCTTCATTATATAGGATTTTAACTTATCACAGTCTATCTTCAAGTGGATATTTACCACTTCACATCTTGTATAGAAACTTCATTGTTACAAAATTTCATTTTTCCCAGGCAATCTTTGTGCTATTGTTGTCATGTATTTTACTTACATAGATGTTATAAAACTGACATCACATTATTATTTGTTTAAATAGTTAACTATCTTTAAATATATTTCAATAATAAGAAACTTCTATTATATTTTTTCCTATTCATATATTGTCTTTGATGTTTTCCATTTCTTGGTATAGATCATTATTTGTATCTGGCAAAATTTTATTTCTGCTTGTAGGACTTCTTTTAACATTTCTTACACTACAAATTCATTGGTGATTTAAAAAATTCAATCTTTTATACATAAAAATATTTTTAACAATTTCTAAAATAGTTTAAAATAGTTAAGATATATTTTGACTATATTAAACTATTTAAAAAATATTTTCACTCAGTCTAGAATTATAAATTGAGAGGATTTTCACCCTTGTGAGTACTTTAATGATGTTGCCTTGCTATCTTCTCCCTTACACTGTTTCTGATGAGAAATCTTTTGTAACCTTTATGTTTATTCCATGTATAGTGTGTCTTTTTTCTTATGACTACAACCCTGGCCCCGGCCACCTCAGGGCCCCGCGATGGATTGGGCCCAGACATCACTGGGTATCCCCGCTCACAGCTTGTCCGGCCTAACACCAAGGCCCCTTGTGCCAGCGCTGTTTGCGACGCTTGTGCCCCAGTGGCCCCCTCCTCGCGCCGCTACCACCACTCCGCAGGACTCTGGCCTGGGGAGCGATCTCTGCGCTGGTGGTCCCGGCTGGCCTGAGGGACCTGTTCCATCCCTCCACAGGGTCCCATGGAGTGGTAGCCACAGTGTGAGGGGAGGGCCTGCAGCCACTCGCACCTCAGTGGCCATGCCCCTCGCACCACCGCCTCTTGCCTTGCACAGGCCGCGCCCCGCCCCCGCTCCTGATTGGCTGGTGGGCGTGACTGGTGGGTGTGGCTGGTGAGTGTAGCGAAGGTACAGTCAAATTTGCATATTACTCTTTTATTAGATAGGATAGAATTTATAATAAGGGTTACAGAGCCCTGACAACTAGAAATTTTAGCCAAATCAAGAACAAACTATAAAAGGTACACAGCTTCCAAATGTGACAAAATAACACCATAAACATGGTATCTAGTTTGCCAGAAATTTTAATTTTAATCTATCAGTAAACATGTATAGAGAGCTTACTATGTGAATAGGAATGCTTGGAAATTGGATGATGAGTGGGCCTCTATAAAGTTGAGAAGAAATATTTATATATTAGAGGCCTGGTGCACTAAATTCATGCACAGGGGGTTGAGGGGTGTCCCTCAGCCCAGACTACACCTTCTCCAATCTGGTACCCCTCATGAAATGTCTCACTGCCCATTTAGGCCATATCTTGGTAGGATCGGGCCTAAACAGGCAGTCAGACATCCCTCTCACAATCCAGGACTGCTGGCTCCTAACTGCTCACCCACTTGCCTTCCTGATTGCCCCTAACTGCTTCTTCCTGCCATACTGATTACCCCCTAACCACAGTACTACCAGCCTGATTGATGCCTAACTGCTCCTCTGCCAGCCTGTTTGACCCCAACTGTCTTCCCTTGCAGGCCTGGTCCTTCCCAACTGCCCTCCCCTGCTGGCCATCTTATGGTGGCCATCTTGTGTCCACATGGAAGCAGGATCTTTGACCACATGGGGGCAGCCATCTTGAGTGTTGGAGTGATGGTTAATCTGCATATTACTCTTTTATTAGATAGGATAGAGGCCTGGAGCAAGGGTGGGAGCCTGCTGGTTTGCCCTAAAGGGTGTCCCAGATCAGGGTGGGGGTTCCCTTGGGGCATGTGGCAGCCTGTAAGAAGGGCCTGTGGTGGATTGCAGGTCAGCCACACCTCCTGGAAACCCAAGAAGAAGCCCTGGTATCTGGGATTAATTATCTTCCACAATTGAAACTTTGTAGCCTGGAGTGAAGCCAAGCCTCCTGCTCACTCCATGGATACAGCCATTTCTGTTGGTATTTATTTATCTTCCATAATTGAAACTTTGTAGCCATAAGTGGAGGCCAAGGCAGGCCAGGGCTGTGGAAAGCTTGGCTTCCTCCATTGCCAGGGGCAACCCTAGCCTCCTGCTCTCTCCAGCTCCATGGCTGCTGCCAATTTTGTTGGGATTTATTTATTTTCTATAATTGAAATTTTGTAGCATTGAGTGGAGGCCTGGACCAGCCCAGGTATGTGAAAAGTTTGGCTTCCTTCATTGCCGGGGAAACCCAAGCCTCACTCCTGCTCTCTCTGTGGCCACAGCCATCTTGTTTAGGGTTAATTTGCATGCTTGCTTCTGATGGGCTGGTGGGCGTGGCTTGTGGGTGTAGTGGAGGTAAGCTCAATTTGCTTATTACTCTTTTATTAGATAGGCTACAAATTCAGACACACAAACGCACAGAGGACCCACACATACACAAACACATACACCATATGCAGTTAGTAGTGCAAAGCCAGTCAGTCTAAAGCAGTGTAACTGATGATATGATTTCTTCAAGACTATACTATCTGTTGCCCCCAAATTTTTATGTTGAATTGTTAATCCCCACTACCTCCAAATGTGATCTTATTCATATACAAGGTTATTGCAGGTATGCTTTGTTAAGAGTACTGGAATGGGTGGTCCCATGATGCAATATGACTGGTATCCTAATTAAAAAGGGGAGGTTCGAACACAGACAGCTAGAGATCCATGTGAAGATTGGCATTAATCCTGCCTCAATCCAGGGAACTTTAAAAGCTAGAGAAAGATCTGTAATACATCCTTCCTTGGAGCCTTCAGAGAGAGCAGGGTCAGCAAGAACCTTGATCTCAGACTTCTGGCCTCCAGAATTGGAAGACAATACATTTCTTTTTAAGACACCCAGTTTATGCTACTTTGTCACAGCAGCCCCAGAAATGAATACACATTAGCTTTCTTATCTAAATATTAAATATTATAAAACCTACATAGTAGTGTTGCAGTAATTAAATGAGATAGATAGTTTTTACATTAAAAGCTTTCTGAACTGCAAACTTCAGTGTAGAGTACATATGAAGAGGCACAAAAATGTAGCTTTCCCACAGAGATGTTTGGCATTGCCCAGATCATATTAGGTTTCCAAACAAGTATGAGGTTAAAGTTTTAGGTTTTAAGAGCAAAGAATGAAGTCTAGACCTGTGCTGCCAATATAGTAGCCACTTGCCACATGTGAGCAATGAGATGAGAATATTTCCAAGTGAAATGTTAAGTATAAAATGCACACTAGGTTTCAAAGATTTACCATGAAAAAAAATCTCATTAATCCTATCTAATAAAAGAGTAATATGCAAATTAGCCATCACTCTGCTACACTCACTAGGCATGCCCACCAGCCAATCAGGAGCAAGTATGCAAATTAACACAACCCAGATGGCTGTGAACAGGAAACTTGGGTTGCCCCTGGTGATGGTGGAAGGCTGGCTTTCCACACACCCTGGCCAGCCCAGGCCTCCACTCTAGGCTACAAAGTTTCAATTATAGTAGATAAATAAATCCCAGATACCAGGGCCTCCACTTGGGTTGCCAGGAGGCATGACCAGCTTGAAAACCACCACAGGTCCCTTGCCCAGGCTTCCCCATGCCCCAAGGGAACCCCCATCCTGATCCATGACATCCTTCAGGACAAACCAGCTGGCTCCCACCCATGCAACAGGCCTCTATCCTATCTAATAAAAGAATAATATGCAAATTGACCATCACTCCAACACACAAGATGGCTGCCCCCATGTGGACACAAGATGGTCAGCAGGAGTGTGATTAGGAGGGACCAGGCTTGCAAGGGAGGGCAATTGGGGGTAATCAAGCCTGAAGGGAAGGGCAGTTAGAGGTGACCAGGGCAGTAGAGGAAGGAAGTTGGGGGAGACCGGGCCTGCAGAGAAGGGCAGTTGAGGGGGAGCCAGGCCTGCAGGGGAGTGCAGTTAGGGGCAAACAAGCTGGCAGAGGAACAGTTAGGCATCAATCAGGCTGGCAGAGGAGTGGTTAGGGGTGATCAGGCTGGCAGGCAGAAGCGGTTAAGGGCAAGCAGGAAAGCAGGCAAGCAGTTGGGAGCCAGCAGTCCTGAGTTGTTAGATGGATGTCCAATTGCCCATTTAGGCCCCATCCTACCAGTTCTGAGTTGTTAGACAGATGTCCAACTTCCCCCAAGGGTCCCCAGATTGGAGAGGGTGCAGGCTGGGCTGAGGGACACACACCCCCATGCATAAATTTTGTGCACTGAGCCTGCAGTATATTTATACTGACCACACATTGAAATTATGTTTTAGATCTATTGGCTTAAATAAAATGCATTCTTAAAATTAATTCTAAATTAATTTCACCTGCTTTTTGTTTGTTTTGCTTTTCAGTGTGGTTCTAGAAAACTTATAATCCTCGGTTAACACACATTCTACATATTTTGAACAAATAAGTGTGGAGCTAATATGTGTCTGTATTCCTGAAATCATATGCTATTTCACATCCTGGTTGTATGTTAATGACAGCAGAAGGTCTGTTTAGAACACAATGTAGCTGAGAGCATGTTAAGTCTGCCTGCCAGTGGCCCCATCAGCTGCGGCTACTTCATAAAGGAAGGTTTTAAAAGTTCAGACCTTTGATACCCTTCCTCTGCTTGTCTCCCATCCTCGTGTAATCTTCTCTGAAGGGAATTATGCTCCTCTGGCTGGTGAGGGGACTCTAGGATTTTGATTCACTGCCAGTGGGAAACTGATGGCCTTTGCCGTGATAAGGTTGTATATTTGAGAAGTGGCTTCTCCAAAGCCAAACAGAGGAGTCTAGGCATTCTGACTTTGGAGGCATACAGATTAAAGTTCTAGCTTGTCACTTACTTCCCCTTGACTTTCACAAATACGTAAAGTTAAGAATTAGCCAGGTGACAGAGATACAGATAATTGTGAAATGGGTTTAGCCATTAGGGACTCAGACTGAACTGGGAAAACTAATATTTATCTCCAGGACTACAATGAAAATTGAATAACATCCCATAGGAGAAGTGCCTTGTTCTACAAGGACATATAGACAGACACCTATTACCAGGGTTGTCGCCAAAAATGGCTCCCCATATATAAAATTGTCGGTGTGATCTGACACATGGAGTTCACAGCACTCTTTCTTCTTCACAATTGGGTGAGCCTTCCAATGCCCCCAATGTCTGCCAAAATATTCCCTTTAGTTGTGTGAAAATTAAAGTTCAGAGCAACATGTGACATACACACACGCCAATCGCACAGATTATTAGTAGTTTCATGGCTTAATTTGAATTTTTCTGGCTTTAGAATTTAGTTGTGCCATATTCTTGTGTTGACAGTATCAATAATCACCGAACAGCTTTATGTTCTGTCTTCGGCACAAAGAATGCAAACACCTGGTCTACAGCAACCAAGTACTTACAGTATACATATTGCCTTTCCAGGAAAACAATGAGTTTCTCTCATGCAGGTGCTATATGTTATCCTCCAACACCCCAGAAACTAACACTGCTCCCTGTGTGCAGTAGAAACTTGGTAAAATAAAATTTAAATTATTACTTTGATCATAATAATTCAGTATCAATAACACAATTTTTAGCGGGTAGCATGGCATGGAAACCACCTTTTTTCTTCAACAATCCCAGGGTCCTAAATTTCTAGGTGAAGCCATCGGTGACTGTAGCTGCCATCTTTCAGTAAATGAAAAGAAGAAAAACTCAGAAGAAGATCTGATGCTCTGCTTAACGTCTGCATAATTTCCCAGATCTTCAAGGCCAAGGCCTATTGGGCTGGGGGAATCTTGGTGGAAATTACTCTTCTGGTACTTCCATTCAGCCTCCAGAGATGGCATGGTTCAGCAGAGCTGCATGTTTCCTCACTCCAATGACTCATTTGCTTCTTTCTTGAGCCTTTATCATTGTATTTCACCTTAGAATCGACAACCCTGTACACTCCTCCTCACACCTGCCCCCCATCACCAGCTTCTCTGTTGCTCTTTGCTCCTTTTTGATGTAGTGAAAATCACCAAAGAAAACCTCCAGGAAGTGGGTGTGCTGGCCTGTGATATATGATGAGGCAGCACAAAGAATAGATACCAGAATCTTCAGAAAGGTTGTTAAGAAACCAGATTAACTGCAAAAGCCAGATCTGCTGCGGAAAATAAAGATACAGGCCAGCTCCAGTTTTATTTTACTTTTTTATAAAATATATTTTATTGATTTTTTACAGAAAGGAAGGGAGAGGGATAGAAAATCAGAAACATCGATCAGCTGCCTCTTGCACACCCCCTACTGGGGATGTGCCTGCACCCAAGGTACCTGCTCTTGACTGGAATTGAACACAGGACCTTCCAGTCTGCAGGCTGACACTCTATCCACTGAGACAAACCGGTTACGGCAGGCCAGCTCCAGTTTTAAAGGTTTCATCCATGTAAGGCAGGATGTAGCCAACTGAGGGAGGCAGCCTTCAGTGATAGGCTGCCATGGACAGTGTTCAACCCAGGACCATAATGGAGTCCTCATTCTGAGAATGTATGGCAAATGCAGGACCTACCAAACCTTGAAGAGAAAAGGATCAAGAAGATACCCTTGATATCCCTCTGGAGCCTTCTTATAAGTGTCTCCTTGCATAGAGCTCCCAAGTTAAATGCCTTTCTCACCTTAACAGGAAAAACAGCTAAGAGAAATAAGCCAGTCAGAGGAAGATAAGTTTCACATGATCTCACTCATATGTGGAATCTAATGAACAAAATAAACTGAGGAACAGAATAAACTCAGAGACATAGAAGCATGGAACAGACTAACAAATCTCAGAAGGAAGGTGGGGATAGGAGAATGGGGAGAGTTTATATGCATATATGCATAGTCTATGCACACAGACAATAGTGTGGTGAAGGGGTGAGTGAGAGGTGGAGGAAATCAATAGGAAAAAGAAAGGGGGGCATATGTAATACTTTCAATGATAAAGATAATTTTTTTAAAAACGGCATATAGGACACAGATGAAAACTTAACTAAATGTAGAAAAACACACACAATATTAACATTTTAAATGTTTCCTTTAAGTCTCTCTCTCTCTCCCTTTCCATATATACATTTTTGGGACACCCTGTGCATATACTTAAAGCACATCTCTCTGTATATATACATATACATATATAGATAAACATATGTATATATTTATTTGTTTAAAATTGGTATCATGCTATAAGTAGTTTAGTACTCTGATTTTTCACATATATTATATGAATTAATCCATGTAAGAAAATATTCTTTAAAGTATCACTTTTAATAGAAGACCAATATTTCATTAAGTATAGGCTCCATGATTTATTTAACACTCTTTATAGTCATTATTTTGTGATAATGAAAATACGTGATATGTATAAGAATGCCTGACATTAATATCTTTGGTCATAAATCTTTGTCTCAGTTGCTAAAATGTCCTTAGGCTTATTATTGAGCATAAATATTTTTAAAGACATGTACTATATATATTGTCAAACTACTTTCAACCAATAGTTTGGTCTCGACCAGTCTGTAACCCCACCAAGAAAGTGGAAAATGCACATTGTAGCCAAACTTCTTCAGAAAATTTGAGGTTTTCTATTGTTTTCAATTGTTTGCTAATCCTATATGTAAAATAATATCTGATTTTTGTTTAATATGCTTTCTTTTAGTATAAGTAACAAATGATTTGATTTTCTTTGAGAAATGATTATTCATATTATTTACCTATTTTGTTATTATATTAGGAGCTGTCACCTACTACTTGTAATGTATATGTTAATCCCATATGCAACAAAGATATCAACGTTTCTTTGGTTTTGGGGAAATATTCTGTCTGGCTTTTTGTTTAAGTTTTTTTTACAAAGTAGTGCTGTTTAAATCATTTTAAAATATATTTTTATTGATTTCAGAGAGGAAGAGAAAGGGAGAGAGAGACAGAAACAACAATGATGAGAGAGCATCATTAATTGGATGCCTTCTGCAACCCCCACACTGGGGATTGAACCTGCAACCTGGGCATCTCACCCAAGTGGAAATCAAATGTAACCTCTGGTTCATAGGTGAATGCAAAAATCACTGAGCCACATAGGTCAGGCACTGTTGAAATCTTTAGTATAATCAAAGCAATCATCTATTCTTTTGACAATTACCTCCACTGTTTTGTGTAGCTAGAAAGTGTATTCCCTCTAAAGTTCAAAATCCTTTCCTCAATTTATGAAAAATAGTTTTCTTTTTATATTAGTAAAATTAATACATTTGTAAATCACTTTATTGAACACTCATCCATGTCAAAAGCCATTTCTGACATCAAAAGATTTATAGATTATAATATCGGGTCTAAATGGGCTGTTGAACATCTCTCTCACAATCCAGGAATGCTGGCTCCCAATTGTTCACCTGCCTGCCTTCCTGATTGCCCCTAACTGCTTCTGCCTGCCAGCCTGATCACCCCCTAACGACTCCTCTGCCAGCCTGATTGATGTCTAACTGCTCCCCTGACAGCCTTTTTGCCCCCAACTTCCCTGATCTGCTGCTGGCCTGGTCACCCCTAACTGCCCTCCCCTGCAGGCTTGATTGCCCCCAACTGCCCTCCCTTGCAAGCCTGGCCCCTCCCAACCTTCCCTGAAGGCCTAGTCCCCCCCAACTGCTCTCCCCTGCAGGCTTGGGTCACCCCCAACTGCCCTCCCCTACAGATTCAATTGCCCCCAACTACCCTCCCTTACAGACCTGGTCCCTCCCAACTGCCTTCCTCTGATGGCCATCTTGTGGTGGCCATCTTGTGTCCACATAGGGGCAGGATCTTTGACCACATGGGGGCTGCTGTCTTGTGTGTTGGAGCGATGGTTAACCTGCATATTACTCTTTTATTAGATAGGATAGAGGCCTGGTGCATGGGTGGGGGCCAGGTGGTTTGCCCCAAAGGGTGTCCCAGAGCAGAGTGGGAGTAGAGGTGGCCTGGGTAAGGGGCCTGTGGTGGTTTGCAGGTTGGCCACGTCCCCCCGTGACCCAAGAGGAGGCCTATCGCCAGGGGCAATCCTAGTCTCCAGCTCTCTTCAGCTCCTTGGCTGCCACCATTTCTGTTGGGATTTATTTATCCTCTATAATTGAAACTTTGTAGCACTGAGTAGAACCCTAGGCTGGCAAGGCCAGGCAGAAATCTTGGCTTACTTACTCTATTGTTGAGGAAACCCAAGCCTCTCCTAGCCCTCAGTGGCCACAGCCATCTTGGTTGGGTTTATTTGCATATTCACTCATGATTGGCTGGTGGGTGTGGCTTGTGGGTGTAGCAATTTGCATATTACTCTTTTATTAGATAGGACTAGTGGCCCAGTGCACAAAATTTGTGCACGAGGAGCAAGGGCTGTCCCTCAGTCCAGCCTGCACCCTCTCCAATCTGAGACCCCTCAAGGGATGTCCGACCGCCCGTTTAGGCCCGATCCCATTGGGCCCATTAGGCCTAAACGGGCAGTCAGACATCCTTCTCACAATCCAGGACTGCTGGCTTCAAACTGCTCACCTGCCTGCCTCCCTGATGCCCCTAACTGCTTCTGCTTGCCAGCCTGATCACCCCCTAACCATGACCCTGCCAGCCTAATTGATGTCTGTCAGCCTGTTTGCCCCCAACTTCCCTCCTCTGCCAACTTGGTCATCCCTAACAGACCTCCCCTGTAGGCTTGATTGCCCCCAACTGCTCTCCCTTGCAGCCCTGGTCCCTCCCAACTGCCCTCCTCTGCTGGCTTGATCACCCCCAACTGCCCACCCTTGCAGGCCTGGAATCTCCCAATGGCCCTCCCCTGCTGGCCAACTTGTGGTGGCCATCTTGTGTCCACATGGGGGCAGGATCTTTGACCACTTGGGGACAGCCTTCCTGTGTGTTGGAGTGAAGGTCAATCTGCAAATTACTCTTTTATTAGATAGGATAGAGACCTGGTACATGGGTGGAGGTCAGCTGGTTTGCTCTGAAGAGTATCCCAAATCAGGGTGGGGGTTCCCTTGGGGAATGGGGTAGCCTGGGAGAGGGGCCTTTGGTGGTTTGCAAGCTGGCTACGCCCCCAGCAACCCAAGTGGAGGCCCTGGGATCTGGGATTAATTTATGTTCTACAATTGAAACTTTGTAGCCTGGAGCGGAGCCAATCCTTCTGCTGGCTCCGTGGCTACAGCCATCTCTGTTGGGACATTTACCTTTAATAATTGAAACTTTGTAGCCTGGAGTGGACGCCTAGACTTGCCAGGGCTGCAGAAGCTTGGCTTCCTCCATCACCCGGGAAACTCTAGCCTCTGCTCTTTCCAGCTCCATGGCTGCTGCCATTTCTGTTTGGATTATGTGTCTTTTATAATTGAAACTTTGTAGCATTGAGTGGAGGCTTAGGCCGGCAGTGGGAGGCAGAAAGCTTGGCTTCCGTTGCCGCTCTCAGTAGTGTCAGCCATCTTGGTTGGGGTTTATTTGCATAATTTGCTCCTGATTGGCTGGTGAGCATGGCTTGATCAGAGGTATGGTCAATTTGCATATTGCTTTTTCATTAGATAGGATTACAAATGAAGAATGTTAATATATAAGAGATTTGGTAACTCACTCAGCTTCTTCTTATGGTGAAACTCTATGTTGCCTTAAAAATTTGTTTCCTGGAGAATATGTTGGAAATGAGGAAACAGTTTATCACAGTATTAATGTAAAAAGACAATTAAAATAATCTTTATAGTTTAATCCCCATTTTATAAACATAACTGCATTTATAGTTTCAACTAAATAAGCAGCTATAAAAATAAAACTTAAAATAAGTAGATTCCAAAATTTTAGAATTGGTTATTACTAGGTTGTGAGGTTATTATTGATTATTATTTCATACTCTTTTATATTTTCCAAATTTTCTACAAAAGGCATTTATATCTTTTAAAATATAATTGAAATGAAAGTATTGGCTTTTCTATAAATGTATTAAGAAGAATAAACTTTTTCCTAGGTAGTTCTATTTTTCAGTGCTTTCTGTTCTTATTTCTTTCAGGGATAACAGAAAATAGATGAAAAATAGTTCCCTTGATATGGCTGGTGTGTCTAAGTTGGTTGAAGTGCCATCCCCTGTACCTAAAGATAGCCAATTCAATTCCTGGTTAGGGCACATACCCAGGTTGCGAGTTCAGTCCCTGGTTGGAGGCAACCAATGTTTTTCTCTTTCTATCTCTCCCTCGCCCTTCCTTTTTCTAAAAAAAAAAGAAAGGAAGAAAGAAAGAAAGAAAGAAAGAAAGAAAGAAAGAAAGAAAGAAAGAAGAAAGAAAGA
Source organism: Antrozous pallidus (assembly GCA_027563665.1). Lineage (NCBI taxonomy): Eukaryota > Metazoa > Chordata > Mammalia > Chiroptera > Vespertilionidae > Antrozous > Antrozous pallidus. Next base: position 70,516,462 of record CM050510.1, on the reverse strand, counting down.
AAAGAAAAATAGTTCTCTTAAAGCGTTCTTCAAGGTCTGGGGTTATCTGCTACCTCCTTCCAAACTAGCCCCCCATTTAAATAATGTTACTTAATTACCTACCTAAATGTAGGTTACATTTTTTCAACTAATTTTGCTATGATATATGATGTTCTCTTGCTTCATAATGCACTTTCCCCTTCTGCCACTTTCCCACCAGTTTCTGACTGTTGACAATATTTTATCTCCTCAAGATGTCTGTCTTGACCTCCCAGCCCACCTCCCCCACACCTGCTCTTTCCTGCTTCCAGCACCTTACAATGTCATGGTCTATATTCCTTCTAAATCATGACCTTATGTATTCTTTGAAAAACATGAGTCCCACACATTTGCAAGACCCAACTCAATGAAAATGTAATCTCTTCACTAGGCTGGTATTTTATGGGATTTTCAATAAACTAAAAGAAAAAATAAATTCTTTTCAATATTAAAAATATAGTAATTTTATTTCCTAAAATATTAGAGTTGCCATGTGATAAATCAGTTCCAATCCTAAGTATATGCCCAAGACAAATGAAAACATTGTCCACATAAAAACTTGTATATGAATGTTAACAGCAGCACTGTTTATAACAGATAAAACATATAAGAAACCTAAATATCCATCAACTGAGTAATATCCATCAACAGATATGGCACAGTCCCACCATGGAATAAGCACGTATGGCATAGTCCCACAATGGAATATTATTTGGCAATAAAGAATAATGAAGAGCTGATACATGTAATAACATAGATGAACCTCAGAAATTTTATGCTAAGTGAAAGAAGCCAATGACAAAAGATCATGTTAAAAAATACCATTTATATGGCACGTCCAGGATAAACAAATCTATAGAGATTGCTTAGAGCTGTTGGAGACAGTTTTTTTTTTTCGTGTGTGTGTGTGTGTGTGTGTTTGGAAGATGCAGTGATTGCTATCGAGTATAATATTTCTTTTTGAGATTATGAAATGTTCTAAAATCATGGTGACAAAATTATTGAAAAGACATGTTAATTGTATACTTCTGAAAATACACTAAAAACTACTAATTGAACACTGTAAATGGGTGAACTTTATAATATATAAATTATTCCTTAAAAATCAGTAAATATATAAGATTATACTTATTATATGATACTAGTGGCCCAGTGCATGAAATTCATGCACATTAAAAGGGAATTAATTAGAGGAAATATTTTATTATTGCTATTCTCCCTTTCTCTATAATAGAAGTGTCAGAGATGAAAGAAAATTAATAAAATGTATATGAAAATATTCATTCCTGTCAGAGTCTGGGGCATGCTGTGGGACCCAGAGTCAAGTCTCTGCCCACCCGTGTTCACCTTGAAATTGCACAAGACCCAGACCTACCCCCATGAAGCCCCACAGGGCAGTGGGCACAGCCTCAGGTCCCCCATCAAGTCCTATTGGCAGGGAGCATGGCCTCAGATCTCCCAGCACAGCCTTAGGTCCCCTGGACAGGCGCCAGGTCAGGGGGTGCAGCCTCAGGTCCCCTGGCCCAGTCTCACATTCCTCGGCCCTGGCACCAGGGCAGGGGGTGCAGCCTTAGGACCTCCAGCTTGCCCTCAGGTCCCCCAGTGCTGAGGTGGGGGATGTGGCCTCAGGTGTCCCGTCAAGCCCCTCCAGGTGGGGGGGGTGCAGCCTCAGGTCCCCTGGCCCAGTGCAGGAGCAAAGGGCGCAGCCTTAGGTCCCCTAGCCTAGCCTCAGGTCCCCTATCCCAACACCAGGGGATCTGGTGCCACGGTGATGCCACCAACACCACTGCTTGCACCCTGGTAACACCTCTGACGCGGCTGCTGACACCAGCACCCCGGCACCACTGCCGACACTGACGCCCGTGCCCCAGTGATGCCACCACCCATGCCTAGGCCCCACCCCCTCGCACCTTGGCCCCGACCTCTGCCCCACATGCACCTCAGCCCCGCCCCCTCAGCCCCTGCCCCTGCCTCATGCTGCTCAGCCCCTTCCCCTGCTCCTGATTGGCTGGTAGCGTAGCGAAGGAATGGTCAAATTTGCATGTTTTCTCTTTTACTTTATAGGCTATGATCCTGCCCTAACTAGTCTGGCTCAGTGGATAGAGTGTTGGCTTGTAGACTGAAAGGTCCCAGGTTCAATTCCAGTCAAGGCCATGTACCTTGATTGCAGGCACATCCCCAATAGGAGGTGTACAGTAGGCATCTGATCAATGTTTCTCTCTCATTAATGTTTCTAACTCTCCCTCTTCTCTTCTTCTCTGTAAAAAATAAATATTATTATTTTTAAAAACAATAATATATGATCCTTTCAAATAAAAAAGTAATATGCAAATTGACCATCACTCCAACACACAAGATGGCAGCTTCCATGTGGTCAAAGATCCTGACCCCATATGGACACAAGATGGCCACCACAAGATGGCCTGCAGGGGAGGGTAGTTGTGGGAGATCAGGCCAGTAGGGGAGGGTAGTTGGGAGAGACCAGACTTGCAAGGGAGGGCAGTTGGGGGCAATCAGGCCTGCAGGGGAGGGCATTTAGGGGGGACTAGGCCTGCAGGGGAGGGCACTTGGGGGTGACCAGGCCTGAAGGGGAGGGCACTTGGGGGGAACCAGGCTGGCAAGGGAGAGCAGTTAGAGATGACTGGGCCATCAGGGGAGGGAAGTTAGGGGCAACCATGCTGGCAAGGGAGGGCAGTTAGGGTTTACCAGTCCAGCAGAGGAGGGCAGTTGGAGGTGACCAGGTTGGCAGAGGAGAGCAGTTAGAGGTGACCAGACCAGCAGAGGAGGGCAGTTAGGGGCAATCAGGCCATCAGGGGAGCAGTTTGGCATTGATCAGGCTGACAGGGGAGTAGTTAGGGGGTGATCAGGCTGGCAGGCAGAAGCAGTTAGAGGCAATCAGGCTGGCAGGCAGGTGAGTGTTTGCAAGCCACCAGTCCTGGATTGTGAGAGGGATGTCTGATTTCCTGTTTAGGTCTGATCCCACCAGGGTCTCAGATTTGAGAGGGTGCAGGCTGGGCTGAGGGACACAAACCGCCCCCCCCTCCGCCCCCCAATGCATGAATTTCATGCACCGGGCCTCTAATAGAGACATAAAAATACTCACCTTACAACTCATCCTCAAACTATAACCCGTATAGTTTGGGTTATATCTACTATCCAGCACTGAGGAAAAAATTTGAAAACATATGATTTAGGGACATTTATTGTGATTGTTATTTCATAATATGTGTAAAGTGCTTTTACATTTTGAAGCATCAAACTGGCTGCATCAAATCATCCCAAGGTCAAAACAACTTCATTAATTTAGTTGCATCAAAATGTGCTGCTTTTACATCTTCTAGCTCCTTGGGGCTCAGTGGTCATCAGTTTGATCCTCTGACCTTCCAAAGACTCATGTTAATGACCCCATTGTGGTGTAGTATTATTGGATTTTATGTATAGTTCTCCTGAAAGGCTAGCCTAGCTAAACTATTAGCCCATACACCATAATGGATTTATCATAGAATTCTGTATTTTAAAATTATTTGGAAAATGGTAGAGTTAATGTTTATATTTATTGAATGGAATAAAGGGGGAGGTAAAAAGGTAAGAGATAACTTCACTGCTATCTTTAAAAGAGTGTATTTCTTACAACCATCCCCAGCAAGGTGTAAGCAATCTATTTGATACGCTGCAAAAAAATTATCCTATCTAATAAAAGATTAATATGCAAATTGACCATAGCTCTGATCAAGCCACACTCACAAGCCATGCCCACAAGCCAATCAGGAGCAAATAAACCCCAACCAAGGAGGCAGGCTGGGCCCCTCTGCCGCCCGAAGCCTGGCCATGGCAGCCCTGGGGCAGCAGAGTTCCGGATCGCAGCCCCAGATCCAGCAGCGGATCCAGCCCCCTGCCCCCAGAAGCCCAGCCATGGCAGCCCACTGGGGCAGCAGGGGACTGGATCACAGCACCAGACCAGCAGGGTATCTGGCCCCCCAATGCTCCAAGCCCGGCCATGGCAAACCTGAGGCTGGGGGCATGGGAGTGGGGTGGATTGAAGACAAAAACCTGCAGGCCTGGCTCCCAGCAGCCCCAAGGCCTAAGGCGGAGGCACTAGGGTTGCTGAGGGGCATGGGTTGGGGCAACAGAGACACAAACCCGCAAGAAACCTGTGGAAAGGGAGATAAACTCTCATAACTTTATCCCCATTTCCACAAGATGAGAAAACTGTCCCTGGATTACTTAGTGCTGTGGCCAACACCTTTCTACAAACACAGGGTTATGTTATGATCACTCCCAGGAAGGTCTTGTCAGAATACCATCTCCAGGGAATGATTCTACTGTGGCAAATCATCTAAGAGAGGAAACAAGCTTTTGTTGGGTTTATTCTGAAGGTCAGAGAACATGCCACCCTAACATATGCTGTGTTGCTATATTGATGATTTTGAGCTGTAGATGCTTGAAAAACAGTAAAAGCATGCAGAGGATTTCACTGAAGTCTCCTGATCTCCCTAAAATCAGACCCCCTAAAGGAGCTTAAATGTCATTCTCCTTGATGGGAGAAGTGTCATCAGGCAGAGAAGACTGACTCCTGCTACAGGACAGGGGAATAGAAGTTGACATCACAAACTTTGTTACAAACTATTTCCCTCACTCCCATTCATCTTTCCTAAATATCATTTACTCTTCCCTAAGAGACCTACATCTCCCGTCTCCTTTCCCTAGGAAGAAGGTATTTAAATATGCATTCTAAGCCACCTTGGGGAGTTACTCATTTTTCCCTGGGATCTCCCACATATATACAAGATACACATGTTAATGAACTTTTGTTTTTTTCTTGGCAATCTGTCTTTCATTATAAGGGCCTCCACTAAGAACTCAGAAAGGTAGAGGAAAACTATTTTTCCTCCTCCATAATTCTATCTTGGGAAATCAAGTCCCCAGCTGAACAATGAGGTTGGCTCAAATACCAAGCAGTTCCAGCTGACGGAAGGGAAGCTTCTAGGGAGAAATTCAATAATATTGGCATCAAAGTGGGATGGAGGGCACACACATGGTTGATGGTGGGAGTTTAAAGTGGTTCAACATTTTTGGAAGATGATTTGGTAAATTCTATAGAAATGTTCAAGTTACATCCAAGAGTCTTTTTCTAGGAATCACATCTGCTAAGATAAAGCACAAGTGCATAAGCCTTGCTCAGAACCCAGGATGCTACTGCGGGATCCCCTTCCACAATAGGAAAACCTGGGAACAACCTGCATTTTTAGGACAAGGTGCTATCTATACTAATAAAAGGGTAATATGCTAATTAGACTGAACATCTTCTGGACGACCTGCTGAATGTCTTTCCGGACATCCTTCCTGACAAAGCCATGTTGGCGGGGCCAAGGCAGAGGAGGTTAGAGGCAATCAGGTAGGCAGAAGAGAGCAGTTAGGGGGACCAGGCCAGCAGGGGAGAGCAGTTAGGGCAAAAAGGCTGTCAGGGGAGAGCAGTTAGGAGGATCTGGCTGGCAGGCAGTGGAGTGGTTAGGAGCCAGAGGTCCCAGATTGGAGAGAGTATAGGCCAAGCTGAGGCGACCCCCTTCCCCTGCATGAATTTCATGCACTGGACCTCTAGTCTGTTAAATAAAGCAAGAGAAACTATGATAGATATCAAACTGTTATCTTGCTATACAGTATGGAAAAAAAACAGTGGAATGAAAGAGAATTTTAAGTCATGTCAGAAGAAGAAAGCTAAATATTCTAGATATTTTAATTTTACTTGAATTAAATCAAGGGCTAGGCAAGCTGATTTTGAAGATCCCGCTTCCTAAGTTTTATAAATCTGAGATTTATGAGCAACCCTTGGTGCAGTGCCCTACCCAGACTCAGCCCCGCACCTCCACACCCTACATTTCCATAGCTGCCAGGGAGATGAAAGAAATAGTCAGGAGACAATGGACCCACTGAGATGCACATATTTCCTTGCTCTGCATTGAAATGCTCAAACTGGCAGACTCACTGTCACTCCCTGAATGTATGAAGGGAGCATAGTGAGTGCCAAGATAAATCTGTGGAAAGCTGGTCTTATTGCCTGTCTTATATACAGGCAGATCCTGTAAATTTTTGCCCTGTTCTTTGCAACTCTTATCCCTGATTTGTAATCTCCAACCACACTGTCAATGACATACAAAGGATCTGCAGGCCCTTTTCCTGCAGCTGAACAGAATCCTGACCTTCCATTATCCCCGGAGTGTGACTCAGCAGTACTAACCCAGAGCACTAAGACCTCTTCAATGAGGAGGATATGCTTGTCCTCTTAGTAAAGAGTTCATTGAAAATGTGGCAGATGCTGAGTGGGGCAAGCCTTTGTCAGGATGCGTTTGATGTCAAAGTAGATAGACAAAGGTTTAGAAGAACACAAGTCCTAAATAGAGAGCCCTCCTCACATTTAGGAAAACACCCCAAAATATCAATTTTCTAGGGGAATTTGTGGTGTATCCCCTCTGAGCCAGCACTCCAATGGAAGCTGGGGTACCAGAAACAAACAAAACAGAGTCCTTGGCACCATAAAGCTTACATTGGCCTCCTTCGCTTTATTCATTGAATAAATGAAGAAATGAATGAATGATTGAACATAATCTTTGACCTCACAAGAGATTGGGAATGTCATTGCTGTCTAAATTGTACCTGCTGCTTTAAGGCAAATTATACAACTCTTATAGCACATCCCAAACAATTAGTAAAAACTAGCAAAATGGTAAAACAGGTTTTTGAGATTCTTTCTCTGTAGCTTTACTCACATGCAATACTTGGTCCCCAAATTCTGATTTTATTTGCCAACTTCAAGCCTTTTCTATGAAACAGTAAGGTTTTGCTAAATCTCTAAACATCATTTTTATTGGACTTCAGTGTTTATACTTAATTTTCAGATTTATTTTCTTCTCCCACATTTGTGAACTATAATAATTGTGTTTGGATCATGTCTAACCCAGGGAAGCATATAAATGCACCTACTCCTTACTCAAGCATCCAACTTCCCTCTGCCAAACACTAAAGGGGGTAGTCAGACCCCTGTCCAATGAATGTTTGATTCCATGGAACCTAGAAGAAAACAAAACAGTGGGAAATTAAGAACTAACTTTCTCCACGTTCCCCAGACAAGGCACACTTTGATTCTAGCTATTTAATTATAAAGATTAGACAATAAAACTGAGGTACTTCAGTAGAGTGTGGAGTGAAGACAGAGACATGATCCATGCCTGAGAAGTCACTGCCCTGGCAGTATTGACTGGGAGGGAGGACTCCTGTTATCAGCCTGAACGAGAGCCCAAAATCTAGGGTCAATGGAAGGCTGAGACTTACCCACGCTCCATTACAAAATGAGGGCAAGAACAGTAAAAGAAAATCAGAAACTAAAAATCAAATGCTTGAAAAGCAAGGTGTGACTAACAAACACAATATAAACATAGGTACAATAAAACAATAATGGACCAAATAGTGAAAAGGATAAAAAAGGTAAAAAGGGGAGAGATTCAATATTTATAAATGATTATTAGCCCTATGGTAGGTGTTGAGCATTTACATGAGCAACATTTAATATATTATCCACAATAACTTTTGCAAAATTTATTTTATTAAAACCACTTTACATGAGAAATGTGCATTTTATTTGACTGGACTAAAATGCTATTTTTCTTCCTGATCTGATGGAATACTGAATAATGTGATCCATTGGAAAAGCATAAGGAAAAGGGAACATAATTATTATTGCATGGTCATAATTTTATATCTTGCAACAGTAGCACAATTAGACAAAAATTGAAATATTGCAAGCTAAATATTAAATGGCTTTCTGAGTTTCATCACCATGCATTGGCCAACAACCTATCCTAAAACTAATTTGCCAGCATGAAGGTACTAGCAAATGAAATGAGATGTTTTGTCTTTCCAGAACAAAATTATTAGCAGCTCTCTGCCCATTTAGCAGCAAAGGTTTTTAATGAAGTTAACATGGTGATCCTACCTGAAATATTTTATTTTTATCATAAGACCTTTGAATTGGAAGAAACTTTGGAACTCTCTCAGCCTCAGGAAGGCAAATACATGTAAGCTCCATGCCAGCTTCAGAGAGGGAGGCTGGCTCCAGGAACTCTGTTGCAAAGCCTTATAAAGGTATTTCCCAGCTCCAGAGACTAGGGGCTCCTTAGAATATGGGGGATACAAGCAAGAAGTATAAGATATTGGCAACTTTTAACTGGCCTGATATTCTAAAACAAGAGTAAATTTCTCATTTTAATAAAGTGGTATATATATTACCTACTTCTATCTTCTCAAGCTCTGAACAGTTTTGGTGTTACTGTTATTGTAATGCCTTCCTATAGGCAAATAAGTTTTATAGTAAACTTGAGAACAATAAAGCTCAGGAAAGCTTAACATTTTGTCCGAAATCTTTACTAATAGTGAACAAGTGCTTGTCACCAATTGGAGTGTGGCTTCAGTCATGCTGCTTCTTAGAAATGACTCATAGCTCACTTAGATTTACAATCTGAGCTGTGAGTATGGGTGGAAATGTGTGCACTGTGTGTGTGGGGGGAAGGGTACATACATGTGTGAGTATGTTTTCCCTTAAGTGACTCATTTATGAATACCACTTACACATCACACACTGGATGCACCTATCTCTAGGTGGAACATTATACCACCATGTTTGGTAGACTCTTATTCAACCCAAATCTCTGAAGTTTCCTTCACTACATCTCCATGATAACCATAGAAAAGATAAGTGCATGCTTACAAGCATTTAAAACTTTTGTTGTCCTAGCTTTAGAACTGTTAAATATGTTCTTTGAGCCTGCAGACTTGATACATATTTTTTTCTTGGTGTTGCCTTTTTTCTTTCATGCTAATTAGACCGGATGTCTTTCCAGGACAGACCCAGGGCTGCGGCCATGGGATCAAGACAGCCACCATGGCTGCAATGGAGAATCAAGGCAGCCACCTCAGCTGCAAGGGAGGTATTGAGGCAGCCTTGGCTGCAAAGCCTTACTCTTGCATAAGTTTTGTGCATCGGGCCTCTCATATATACATATATACACACACATACATACTAGTATATATGTGAACTCTGTATACACCACTGTATGTCAGACAGTTTTAGGTATTTGGGATAGATCAGTGAACAAAACACATAATCCTTGCTGTTGTGGCCTAGAGAGGGGATTAGAGAATAAACAATAAAAATATTAAATCATGTGCTATGTTAGGAATTGAAAAGCATTATGGAAAGGAGGGAAACATAGGGGATTTGAAAAGATGTAAGTGGGATGCAAGTTTCATTTTTAATTAGGATGGTCCAGGTAAGCCTCTCTGAGAAGATACAATTTGAGCAAACACTAGAAGGAATTAAGAGACTAACCACTTAGCTATCTGAAGAGGAGAGTTCCAGGAAGAGGAAACAGCCAGTGCTAAGGCATGCACGTGCCTGATAAAGGACACAGTAAGGAAGTATATTCATGTGGCTGGAGCACAGTCAAAGGGGAAAAGAATAGAAGACAAGGTCAGAGGAGTAGAAGGGGTATAAATGATCCAGGGTTGTTGTAGAACTTGGTCATGTACACTGAGCAAGTAAAGGAAATATTGGGAGAGTTTGAGTGAAGTGGTGACTTTTGTTGGCTTTATTTTTACAACTCCAGCTGTTGTGTTGCAAAGAGATCATTTGAGTTATGGTGGTAAGGTTTTGGAAGCATTAAGCCAATTTGACACTATTGTAGTAATTCAGCCCACATATTATGTTGATTTGGGTCAGTATGATAGCAGAGAAGGTGGTAATATGGGATAAAATGCTAAATACATTCTGAATATAAATCCAAAAAGATTTTCTGACACTTTGGATATGAATAGACAGAAAGAGAGCAGCCAATGAAAATTTCCAGACTTTGGCCTGAGCACCGTGAAAGAAGTAGTTGCCAGTAATTGAGGTGAAGAGATCTGCAGGCTAAGCACATTTGGGGAAGATGGGCAGAATGGAAAAAATTTGCTTAGTCAGGTTGAGCTTGAGGTATTATTAGATCTTCAATGGAAAATTCAGGTGGACACTTGGATACATATCTGGACTTTAACAGAAAATCTAAATGAAGTAAAGTCTAAAGGTATAGATAAAAAAATTATCAGAATAAAGGTGTTATATAGGCTCTGTGAGTAAATAAAATAAACAAAACAAATATCAATTAAAGAGAAGAAAGTCATTCCCTAGACCACTCCCACATCTACAATTTGGATAAAAGAGGGAAAATGTAAAGAAAGGAGACAGAAGAACAACAAAGTGGTGTGCTGGTCACAGAGCCAAGGAAGAATACTGAATGTAAAAGATTTTGTGCTTTAAACTCCAGAGAAGTTCTAGAAGTTGAGGAGGAAGACATTGGATTTGGCAGCATGGGGTTTGTTGATTAGTTAAAGACAACAGATTAGTGAAGATGTATGAATACAAACCAGACAGCCAGACAGGAGAGGGCGGGGAGAGAGGAAGAGAGAGAGAGAGAGAGAGAGAGAGAGAGAGAGAGAGAGAGAGAGAGAGAGAGAGAGAGAGAGAGAGAGAGAGGAGAAAGTGTCACCTTGGATGGACTTTTTTTTTTACGTAAAATAGGCTAAAGGTGAGGATTGTAAACTGTGAAGTCACTGTAACTTGTGAAACTTGGGCAAATAATTTAACCTTGCTAAGCCTAAATTTTCTCATCTAGAATATACAGCTATTAACAATATAGCAACAATATAGCTGTTAATCAATGTTCTACTTCATTGATGTTCTGTGAAAATTAAATGAAGCACTATATTAAGTATTAGAAAAATACTTATTATATAGTAGGCTTTCAATAAATGTTAGCTATTATTATTATTTCTATTATACTCATTATCACTAATAGTTTTTGAGACATTTTACTGTGAAGGGAGGCACAGAAATGAGAGTAGTGGGAAATAAGGTTATATAGTTTTACATGTTATTCTAGTTCTTGCTACAAATACACATACAAAATAGTGTGCAAACACCACATTTCTCAAATGTTACTTGATAGATAAATAAAACTTCCCATGGTGCCCCTATTCAGTAAACTTAAAATTGGTTTCCTTTTTAAGACTTGTATATACAGCAATGCCATGTCCCTGGGAACATCATTAAGCAGGATTAACCTGTATAACCATTTATATCAAAGAACATAGTTCTTTGGAGAGGGCTTTTTAGAAGCACAAAGCTTAGAACTCTATCCATAAGCTATGAAACTGTTAGATTATTCAAATTGTCATTAAACCATCACTAAAGTACTATATATGCTATGGTTGCCTAGAAACCATTTCCCTTGTTCCCACCTTTGAGTTCCTCATGTTTCTGGTCCAAAATTTTGTATGAGAGTCAAATAGTTATTTTTATAAAATGAGAGAATATAAAATGTCAGCAAGTAAATTAACCAAAAAATACCACCGCAGAGTTGATCCTCAGAGCAAAGCAATATAGAAGACTGGATCACAATTCAGGGACTAAGTCACTTTCTTGTCAAGACAAACAAAGAAGCAAACAATCCTCAAGAAATATAAGCACATCCAAGGATTATATAAAAGCTAAAGTCAAAAAATTAATTTATTTTCTCTTTCAAAGTCAGATTTAACCACACATTATTGTCTATATTAGCTCCCAACATTTTACACCCTCTTTTAGGTCACTCATTAGAGCTCTGATGTGAATAACACTAGTCATTTACTCTGTGATTCTAAAAGTTATTAGGAGAAAAAGTTGTTCAGGTTTTGATATTGCAAGTAGGAAGAAGGTGATTCAGATTATATTCATTAAGAAAGGGATTCAAGACATTGACCAAAGATGAGACACAGGAGAACTTCATGAGTTTGAAATTGTCATTAGATCTCTAAGTGGAGATGTCAAGAAAGTATTGTATATCTGAATTTGTGATTTAGAAAAAGAGTCTTGGCTAGTGATGAAAAGTGAGGATTAAAAGCATGCAAGTAATAGCATACTCCCTGACACATTGAATCCAAGTGAAAGGAAGCCAACTGACAAGAGCTTGAGCCTAAGACTCTAAGCCTAAAGTTAGAGTCTGAAGAACTCTAATAGTCAGAACTCATATAAGGGATATTGGATTGGTTAAAGTATCCTAGGAAAGTCTAGAGTAATACAAGAAAGACCACAAGAGTGATTGGTTATTCAAGTCAAAGGAAACAAGTTTCAAGAAATGAATTACATTCATTTTTTGGAATTCCATGGATGATTAAGTAAAATGAGAACAATAAAATATATCTATTGGAATTGAGGCATGGTCTTTGATGGCCATAAAGTACATTGATGAATAAGTACAGGAATAAATTAATGAAAGTGTAGGATAAATTAAAAAAATATATGTCTTTCTCTTTTAGTAAATCTGAGAATGAATAGAAGGAGAAAGATACTCTTTTCAGATAGATTTTTGTTGGTATAAAAAAAAACTACTGATTTTTGTATGTGAATTTGCTTTCCTGAAACTTTACTGAAAGGAAATGAAGAAACAGTTCCATTTATAATGGCATCAAAAAGAATAAGATGCTCAGGAATAAATTTAGTCCAAGAGGTGAAAGATTTGTACGCTGAAACCAATAAGACAGTGATGACATAATTCTAGAAGACACATAAATGTGACAATATCCCATGTTAATGAATTGGAAGAATTAATATATTAAAATGTTCATACTACCCAATATAATTGATAGAAGCAATGCAATCCTTATCAAAATTACATTGGCACTTTTTACAGAAATAGAAAATCTTAAAATTCATATGGATAGATGAAAGACCTTGAATAACTAAAGCAATCATGGGGGATAAAAGCAAAATTGATGGTAACACACTTTCTGATTTCAAATGATATTACAAAGTTATAGTAATAAAGAAAAAAAAACAGAAAAAGAACTCATGAACATGGATAACAGTGTGGAGATTGCAGGGGGAGGGGGAGAGAGACAGTGAAAGAGGGTATCGGGAGGTAAATGGTAATAGAAAAAAAGAAAAGAAAACAAATGAACAAATAAAAAGTCATAATAATCAAAACAGCATGGTGCTGGCATGAAAACAGACACCTTGACCAATGGAATAGAAGGAAGAGCCTGGAAATAAACCAAGCACATACAGTCAACTAATTTATAACAAGTGTGGACTTGAAGAATACACAATGGACAAAGGATATTCTCTTAATACATATTGTTGGAGAAACTAGATATCTACATGCAAAAATATTAAATTGGGCCCTTACCTTATACCACGAATATAAACCAACTCAAAATAATTTAAATGCAAGACCTGAAAGCATAAAATGTCAAGAAGAAAACATAGGCTAAAAGCTCTTTGGTAATGGTATTGGCACTAATTTTTTGATATGTCACAAAAACCATAAGAAACTAAAACAAAAATAAATGTGGTACTACATCAAATTGAAAAGCTTATACTCAGCAAAGAAAACCATCAACATAATAAAAGGCAATCTATGGAATGGGAGAAAATGTTTGCAAACGATAGATCTGATAAGTAGTTGATATCCAAAAAATATATATATAAGGAATTTGTACAACTCAATAGCAAAACAAACAAAACCCTGATTAAAAGGAGCAAAGAATCCAAGTAAACACTTTTTCCAAAAAAGACATACAAATTGCCAACATGCATATGAAATAGTGTTCAACATCACTAATCAGGGAAACAAATGAAAACTGCAAAGGAAGAAAAAAATAACACAATGACATACCACCTCACCTCTGTTACTGATAAAATGGCTATAATAAAAAAGTCAAAAGTGTGAAGATAAAGTTGGGGGAAGGGGACCTTGTATGCTATTGGTAGGAATGTAAATTGGTATAGCCATTATGAAAAACACTTTGGTTTCTGAAAAATGTAAAATAAAACTACCATGTGATCTACCAACTCCACTTCTGGGTATTCATCCAAAAAATAAATAAAATCTGTACCTGAAAAGATATGTGTCCCCATTTACTGCAGCATTGCTCACAGTAGCCAAGACATGGAAATAGCCTAGATGTCTGTCCACTAATGAGTTCATAAAAAGTGATTCCTATATACATCCACACTAAAATAAAGGATATTCTGTCATTTGGACAATGTGGATAAACCTGGATGACATTTTGCTAAGTAAAATAAACCAGACAACATAGGAAATAAATACTACATACTCTCACTTACATGTGGAATCAGTTAAATTTATAGAAGCAGAGCCTAGAATAGTAGTTACTAGGGGTAAGGAGGCTGGGGAAATATGGGAATATTGGTCAAAGAGTGTAAAGTTGCAGTTGTATAGGATGGAAAAGTTCTAAAGATCTAATGTACATCATGTGGCTATCCTATCTAATAAAAGAGTAATATGCAAATTGACTGTACCTCTGATCAAGCCATGCCCATCAGCCAATCAGTAGCAAATTATGCAAATAAACCCCAACCAAGATGGCTGCCACCATTGAGAGCAGGAGGGAGGCTTAGATGTCCCCGGCAATGGAGGAAGCCAAGCTTTCCACCTGCCCTTGCCAGCCTAGGCCTCCACTCAATGCTACAAAGTTTCAGTTATAGAAGATACATAATCCCAATAGAAATGGTGGCAGCCACGGAGCTGGAGAGAGAAGAGACTAGGATTGCTGGAGTGATAGAGGAAGCCAAACTTCTGCAGCGCTAGCCTAGGCCTCCACTCTAGGCTACAAAGTTTCAAACAAAAATGGCTGTCGCCACTGAGCAAGCAGAAGGCTTGGCTCTGCTCCAGACTACAAAGTTTCAATTGTAGAAAGATAAATAGATCCCAGGGCCTCCACTTCGGTCACTGGAGGGCATGGCCGGCCTGCAAATCACCATAGGCACCTTGCCCAGGCTGCCTCACACCCCAAGGGAACCCCCACCCTGATCCAGAACACCCTTCAGGGCAAACCTGCTGGTCCCCACCCATGCACCAGGCTCTATCCTATCTAATATAAGAGTAATTTGCAGATTGACCATCACTCCAACACACAAGAGGGCTGCCCCCACCACAGGATGGCCACCACAAGATGGCCAGTAGGGGAGGCCCATTGGGAGGTTCCAGGCCTGCAAGGGAAGGCAGTTGTGGGCCATCAGGCCATCAGGGGAGGGCTTTTGGGAGGGACCAGACTGGCAGAGGAGGGAAGTTGGGGGCAAACAGGCTGGCAGGGGAGCAGTTAGACATCAATCAGGCTGGCAGGCTAGTGGCTACGGGGTGATCAGGCTGGCAGGCAAAAGCGGTTAGGGGCAATCAGGGAGGCAGGCAGGTGAGCAGTTTGGAGCCAGCAGTCCTGGATTTTGAGAAGGATGTCTGACTGCCCGTTTAGGCCCAATTCTACTGAGATTGGGCCTAAACGGGCAGTCAGACATCTCTTGAGGGGTCCCAGATTGGAGGGGGTGTAGGTTGCGCTGAGGGACAACCCTCAACCCATGCACGAATTTCATGCACCAGGCCTCTAGTCTATATATATAAAGAGCTAATATGGTAATTGGTCCTAACGTTGTTCCAGTCACGACCAGTCAAAGGTGCACATGCACTGGAGCTGGTGAGTGGGGACAGGGGCAGGGACTTGCACCACTGGGATAAGAGGTTGGAAGGAGATATCAGGACATGCTGAGATGCCCTCCCCTTCCCAGCCCCACTGCCCCTGTGGAAGAGCATGCAAGCCCTCCATGCTGCCTGGCCCAGATGGGGTCATCAGGACGGGGGTGGGGCCTCAGCTGAGAGCTCTCAGCACTCCTACTCTGGGGTCTGAAGGCGCAGAGAGGAAGGGAGAGCACATAGGCAGTTAGGGGGTTTGGGTCAGGAGGAGAGAGCAGGTAGGCTATTAGGGGCATCAGGCAGGCAAGAGAGCAGTTGGGGGCATCAGGCAGACAGGCAGTTGAATGCTTAGGAGCCAGTGGTTCTGGATTGCAAGAGGGATCCCAGATTGGAAAGGGTGCAGGCCAGGCTGAGGGAACCCCCATCCCTGTGCACTGGGCCACTAGTAATTAATAATATTGTATCACATACTGGAAATTTTCTAAGAGAGTAGATGTCAGGAAACACCAAAAGAAAAAAAAAGGTAACTATGTAAGGAGATAGATATGTTAATTAAATTAGCTGTAGTAATCGTTTCACTATGTATATGTATATCAAAATATCAAGTTGTATAATTTGTCAATTATCCTATCTAACAAAAGAGTAATATGCTGCCGAACTGATTTGGCTCAGTGGATAGAGTGTTGGCCTGTGGACTGAAAGGTCCCAGGTTTGATTCTGATCAAGGGCATGTACCTTGGCTGTGGGCACATCCCCAGTTGGAAGTGTGCAAGAGGCAACTGATCAATGTTTCTCTCCCATCGATGTTTCTGACTTTCTATCCCTCTCCCTTCCTCTCTGTAAAAAATCAATAAAATATATTTTTTTAAAAAGAGTAATATGCTAATTGACCAGACCTTCACTATATCCACAGCCAATAAGGAGTGATATGCCCATAGCCAATCAAAGATGGTGGTATATTTGCATATGTGGGGGGGCAGTGCCCAATGCCTCCAAAGGGATCCAAGAGGACATGAGCTGGTTGTGGTTGGCAGCGACCTAAGCCTCTGGCAGGGTCCAAGCTACCCATCACCCCGGGAAGAGGCCAGGCCGAGCAGACACCCGCCATGGCAATCATGGTGTTGGGCGAACAGGACAGGCTGAGCTTAGACCCACGAGATCACAATCACAGGGCTAACTGGACAGGCAGAGCCTCAGATTAGTGATGGCAATCACAGGGGAACTGGAAAGGCAGAGCCCAGACCCACCATTGCTATCTCGATCATGGGGAAAGTGGGCAGGCAGAGCCCAGATTGCCATAGTGATCATGGAGCCAACTGGACAAGCAGAGCCCAGACCCGCAATCACTGGGGAACAGGAGAGGCAGCCCCACAATTCCAGGCAAAGAAGCTGCTTTGCTGACCAACCTGCACCTGGGACCTCTTTGGGTGCATGGTATGGAGTCCAGGGCCTCCAACTTGCAGCCATGAAAAGTCTCCCTCTCCCTAGAATTAGGAGCACCAGCCCAGGTCTATCCAGTGGCCTGGTCCTGACTGCGGGGGTGAGTTCCTGCAGGCTGGGGTTTGATCCCCACACATTAGCAGTAGGAGACCAGTCCCTTTGTTATTCCTGTGTGTCTGGATTTTAATTGGACAAATGCCCTGTGGTCCCCATGGTCAGCTTAGCAAAATCTTTTAGGAGGAGAATTTTGTCTGGGTTTCCTCAAATTCCCTCAACCCCTACTCACCCCTCTGTAAAGGCACAGAACAAGGCATTCCCAGTTATTACACTGTTAGCATCAATTGCATATTACCCTTTAATTATATAGGATTAGTCAGATACTTTAGTAGACAACTATCAATTAGTTTTCCAAAGTAGTTGTACAATTTAATCTCCCACTGTCAGTGTGGACAAATTCTCATCACTTCACATATTTTACAAAGATTTTTTCAATTGGCTGTCTTTTCATAAATTTTAGTAATTCTCTTGTGTATATACTGTTAATAAAATAGTTGAGCTACTTTTCATACATGTATGTTACTTGGTTATTCTCTTTGTGAAGTACCTGATAGGTTTTTGTCTGTTTTGGGAATTTCTATTTTTTTTATTGATTTATAAAAGTTCATAATATTATGAATATATTAGTTGATTTTTGACATGGAAAACAAACTTTGCATTCCTGGAAAATTGCAAAGTTGGCCACACTGAACATATTTGGCCTTAATCTATGCAATTGTTTCAATATCTCACTATATAATCATTTGGTTTCATTTTTGGGATTTCAGTTATTTCTGCATGAGAGAGACTGGCATGTTATTTTTCTAATTTATAATATCTTTTTCATGTTTTTATATCAAGGTTATTCAGATCTCACAGAATAAGTAGTTTGTGCACTTTAGATACTATATTTTTCTTACATATTTGAAAAAAGTTACTAATAAAACTATCTGGAACTGAAAAATTTATTTGTAGAAATATTTTAAATTAGAGTTTCTCTTTTATAACTTTATAACTTTATATATTTTATATAAATTATTAAAGTATCTTTTCCTTTTGTCACCTTTTAAAAATTGTATTTCCTAGGAACTTGTTTCTGTATTTGGAATTAATTTTTAATTTTTTAAATAATGCTCTTGTGATTATTTTTAATGTTTGAAGATTCTATATCGATGTTCCTCTTTATACCTGATACTGATGATTTGCTTTCTCTCATTATTTTTTTTATCAATTTTGGCAGAGGTTTGTCAATGTAATGTTTTTTTTTTCCTTAAAGAAAAACCTATTGATTTTGTTCATTCTCTCTACTGTTGGTTGTTTTCTACATCATTAACTTCTGTTCTTCTCTGTTTTACTTTGCTCTTTGTACAATATTTGAATTTAATGTGCTATTCTTTGGCCTCTTGAGATCAATATATAGAACACTGATTTTATTTTATTTTTTTTTTTTTTTTTTTTTTGCATTCCAATCCTACATTTATTCAATACAATTCTTTTGCTCTACACAACATAATATAAACACATTATCTAAAATGCTACAAAGTTACAAAAAAAATTCAAAACAGAAAATTCATAGTACTGACTGTACAATACAGCCAAAAAAGCAATGTACACGTTGTCAAGGTAACCCCAAAAACCACCACAAAGGGGGAGAAGGTCTGTGATGACCTTGCAGAGCTCTCAAATTGCTCACCAATTTCAGAGAAAAAGGAGATGTGCCATATGGATGGATGTATATGTAAAAAAGAACCATTTACAGCAACGAACATGGGACGGTTCTCTAGAGGTCAGAACTCAAGCAGGGGAGCACAGCCAGGTTAATAGGAACAGCAGCTGCACAAAAGCATGCCCTTTCCTGAAGGATCCTCAGGCTACTAGACAGGCCCAAGGTCATCTAGGGAATGGAAAGGTGTGCTCCCAGGTGGGGCGGCACTGCCACCTGGAACCCTGCTGTGTTCCTGTTGGCTCTGCCACTAAACTGACTCTCAGAGACTAGCAGTGTGAGAACTTTCTAGCTATGAAACTGGAGAGCATCTTCATAGGCACAACCCCAAATCAACAACACTTCTGCAGCCAAACTTAGCCTTAGGGGGGAACCTCTCAATGCCTCTTTGCAAGCTTGCCCCTGAGTGAGGATTTGTTTCCTACCGACTACCCTTCAGCTAGAAAGTGGCAGAACTGCGTTGAATGGGGTATAAGTTTGGGGGCAGAGGTTCGGTGGCTTGCTTATCGGGAGGAGTTTGAGCTGGAGCGGCTCCTGTGGCGGTGGCGGTCAAGGGAGCGGGATGGCCCACGCACCAGGGACCTGCGGCGCGGGGAGCGTGACCTTCTCCTCATTCGTGGGGGTGACCGACGCCACATGGGAGGTGGTGGTAGCCTTCTCCTGGGAGGGCTGAAGCGCCTAGGGCCTGGCCTAGGCCAGTGGCCCAGCACAGCAGTGGCAGCGATTTCCTGGCCATCAATTTGTCCTCCATCCATGTGCTTCAGCGCCCTCTCAGCTTCATCTGGATTCCCAAACTCCACATATGCATATCCCTTAGATAGATGGGGGTGCATCCTCTCTACAGGCATGCCAATCCTGTTAATTTTCCCGTAGGTGGAGAATATCTCCATGATGTGATCCGTGCTCACATTCCTGGTGAGCCCACCAATGTATACTTTGGTGGGTTTAGGAGACAGGCTCCGCCTTTTCCTTTCCTTTTCATCTCTTTTGGGTGGCTTGGATTTGGAGCGGGACCACCGCCTGTTGTGGTGCCTGCACCGAGAAGGACTCCGCGAGCAGGAGGAGCTGCTGGACCCGGCGCTTCGGGATGTGCTGGAGCTTCCCGAGCGGCTTGACGCCCATGAAGAGCTAGAGCCGCTGCTTGAGCCAGGGCTGGTTCTGGAGCCAGAGCTGGAGGCAGAGCTGGACCGAGACCTGGTGCTGCTGCCGCCACTGGAAGCGCTGAGCCTCTTCCGAGTCTCATCCCTGCCACGATCCTCCTCACGTGACTCCTTGGTGGCCCCTTTGTCTTCAGAGCGATTCTTGGACTTCTCGTCAGCACGGTCTTTGCCTTTGGTAGGAGAAGGAGCCCTCGTGCTGGACTTTTTATTGTTTTCTTTCACTCCTAGCAAGCTCTTCTTTTTCACTCCTGATGAACCCATTCTCCCCTTCTGAAGTGTTCAAAGCAGCAATGGCGGCCTCACTTATCTCAACTCTCACTTCTAACTTGAGTCAGTGAAACGATGACTAATCTTTTGCGATTTATGCCAAAGTGCAGCATCTTCCCACCACCGCAGGATAGTAAGAAGTTAGGAAAATTTCCTAGCAAGTGGAATGAGGAAACAGACAGATAGCTGATTCAAACAGGCTTTACCCAGCATCCTGACTCGCCTGCCTCCTTCTTGTGACCGCTCTTCTTAAGAATTAAGCCCTTAGGACAATGAGGTTCTGATCAGCAGCAAATAATCTTAAGAACAAAACCTTAGGTCTGTTGACTCCAGAGACAGAGTTTTGGTCAAACTAGAGGTAACATGTAGACCTCAGTTGTGTTTCAACTCCAAGCCCAGAAACGTAGTAAAACCAGACAAAGTGTCACCATGGCTGTCTGGCATCAGGACCAGATGCAGTGACCAATGACCCCCTACCCTAGCACCCATCGATCAGAGAGACCACAACCCTGACCCTAAACTCTCATTTTGGTGAGTCAGTATATTTAAAGACACCTGAAAAGTTGATGAATATTCTATCTAGATTCTCCCTTGAGATCTCCCCTAAAATTCTTCCTTTAGAAAACAGTTAAAGACTCTTAAGACAAAGGATCCAGTTCATGCTCTGTCTCTCTAGAGCACATCCAACCTTCTTGTTTCCAGTATGTATTTTTATTTTCTTTCTCCTAACCTCTAAGGGCCCCCACTTGCAACCAGGGGACCAGAGGGCAGCTCATCCCAGGCTAAACTCCTGAACCTGTCTCTAAGAAAACATCTTTTGCCTCTGCAATTTGTTTCCCGAGTCCATGCAGCCCAGCTCACTCACTTATTATATGTTGGGATCCTTTTCACGTCCCGCGTGGTTGAGGGTTCCAGTTCAGGGTTCCAGTTCAGGGTTTAAGTTCTGGAGAAGGCTGCAGGCAAACGAACAAAGACTCAGAAAAACATTAATTTGGAAAAATGGGGGCCAGGTGGCAGCCCATCTCTAGTGGGAGGACTACCTAGAACACTGATTTTAAAACTTTCTCTTTTGTAATGTATAATTTAAGGTTAAATGTGATTTTTATTATGATTAAATTAATATTAGTGAAAGCCATATATCTTATGTATACATTTTGATGAATATTGACAGATATATGTACCCATGTAACCATCATCACAATCAAAATATAGAACATTTTATTTTTATTTCTAACACCCCAGAAAGTTTCCTCATATTTTCCTGTATTTCTCCAATCCCAAGAGACAACTATAAATTTTGCTTGGTTCAAACTTTACATAAATATAATATTTATATCTACCATCTTTCTTTTCACTCATTGCATTTTATTTATCTTTTCAAAGTTTGTTTATTCTTATTGAGATAAAATTTTCTGACAGTGAAATACACCGATCTTAAGTGCATAATCCAATGAATTTTTTGACAAATGCTAAACCTTAATTCGCAATCTAAGATAGGGCACAAGCAATCACTTCAGAAATTCCCCAGATGTAACTCTAGGCAACCAGTTTTCTGATTTATATTATTTAGATTAGTTTTGCCCTGTCTTAAAGTTCACATAAGCAGAATTGTGTAGTAGGCACCCTGTTGTGTATAGCTTCTTTCTTCTAATTGGTGTTTTAGAGATTCATGCATGTTATAGTGTGCTCCAATAATTCAAACTTTTCTAGCAATGAGAAGTATTCTAATGTATCAATTTGTGTGAACAAATCACTTTTTTATTGTTGTTATTGATCCTCCCCCAAGGATATTGATTTTTTTTTAGAGAGAGAATGGAAGGCAGAGGGACAGACAGAGACAGAGAGACATTATGTGAGAGAGACATGTCAATAGGTTACTTCCCAGATCAAGCCTGCAACAGAGGCACATGTCCTTGACCAGAATCAAACCCATGACCCTCAGACCAAGAGCCGAATCTCTATCCACTGAGCCAAACAGGCTATGGACATATATTTCAATTTCTCTTGAATAAATCACTAGAATCATTGGATCATAAGTTAGATGTTCATTGATCTTTGAAAGAAAATCCCAGTTTTCTAAAATGATTGAACCATTTACTGACCTACCAACAATGTATCAGAGTTCAATTTGCTCCACATTTTATTCAATATTGGATTGTTGGCTTTCAAAATTACACCCATTCTAGTGAGTATGAAGTATTGTCTTAACGTGGTTTTAATTGCAGTTTTCTGATTACTATTAATATTGATCACTTCTTTATGTGATTTTGGGCATTTATACACCTAGTGTGGAAGTTTGTGTTCAAGTCTACTGCAGTTATTTACATGTTTTTGCCTTTTTGGTTTATAGAGATTTATTATATACTTTTGATAAAAGTCCCTCTCCAAGATGATTTTCTGCCTCCATTGATCAGATAATATGCTATTTTCCTTCATTAGGTTAGTAAGGATGTAGAGAATAGAGTTATTTTACAGCTGGGTCAGGATAGTATGTTCATATGCAAGGACACCTGGAAATTTGGCTTTGACTCTTGACAAAGTTGAAGCTCACTGATATAAGTAGTGACTTTTTTGTGTGATATTTAATATCTGAAATTCCCTTGGCAATACCTTGAGCTGGTGTATTAATGATGCATTCTTGCATTATCAGTTAGAGTCTCATTTGGCCAGAGGAGCAAAACCTCTGCTGGAAAGTCTAGAAAACTCGCCTGAAGGCAAGTTTCACTGCACAAATTTTAGTGGTCTTATCCAAAGGTGGTACACATCTTTGTGCCAATAAGAAAGATCTTAGGGAGCTGGGCCTAGAAGATTCTTGGACCCTGAGGCTTGCCTCAACACTCACTCTTTCACCTGCTGTTGTGCATTTCTTGCATGACTTAGGTGTGGTTTGTGAAGTCTGTGGGTCCTTTTAATTATCTACTACTGTTGTAATCTTAGCAATGGGAGATACACTGCCTAAATTGCAACTGCTAAACTGAACTTGTAACCCTTTAAGCCTACCTGATATATTGTGTTTTTGTTTTTGTTTTTAAAATTTGGCCATTTCATCCAAATTGTTAATATCTTAGCATACACAATTGTTTGTACTATTTTCTCATTATCCTTTTACAAGCAGTAGCATCAGGAATTGATAGCTTCTTTTAATTTCTGTTATTGATTGTGTGTGTGTGTGTGTGTGTGTGTGTGTGTGTGTGTGTGTGTATGTTGTACTAGTATTAATTTTTTCCAAAGACCAACTTCAACTTTCCTAATTTTCTCTGTTGTTACATGTTTCCATTTCATTATTGGGCTCTCATCACTATTATTTTCTCCATTTTATGTAATTTATGGTAAATTTGATTTTTTTTTCAAGATTCTTAAGTGGAAACTTCGTTCTAGATTCAGTGGAAAATTAATTTTAAACTTTTCTTATTTTCTAATATTAGTATTTCAACTCATAAGTTCTCTTCTAGCACTACTTTACCTGCATTCCTTAAATTTTACTCCGTGTAATTTCTTTTTTTAAAAACATATTTTATTGATTTCAGAGAGGAAGGGAGTGGTAGAGAGGGACAGAAACATCAATGATGAAAGAGAATCATTGACTGGCTGCCTCCTGCAATCCTCTCCACTGCCGATCCAGCCAGCAAACCCTGCATGTGCTCTGATCAGGAATCAAGCTGTGACTTTCTGGTTCATAAGGCGATGCTCAATCACTAAGCTACATCAGCCAGGCTATATTTTCATTTTAGGAAGTTTAAAAAAATTTTTTTTACATTTTTCTTGTGATCTCTTTTTTGATTCATGAATATTTAAAAGAAAATAGTTATCTACAAAACATATGTTGCTTCCAAAATTCCTTATTGATATTTTTTAAATTTCATTCCATTGTGATAAGAGAAGAAACTAAGATTTTAAACTAAAAATTATTGAGATCTATTCAATCATTATTATATTTCTATTTTTTTTTTGGAATTTCCATGTGCACTGTAAAAGATGTCTATTCTGCAATTATTTTGGCAATGCTTTATGAATATCAAATAGGTCAATGTTGTTCACAGCGTTGCTATTAAAAGATGAGTGAACATCACCAAGAATGATTCTAGGCTATTCTGTTTCTCTCTTCTGTTGCACTAGTTTTGTTTCATGCATTTTGAAGCTTGACTCTTTAAGTCTGGAAGTACTGTTTCTTTTAAGTCTATTTCATTTAATATCAATCGAGCCACTCCAACTTCAGTTTTCCTGGTGCGTAATTTTCCCTCACTGAATTTCAACATTTATGGTTTTTAGAATTAAACTGAGTCTCTGTTGAAAATATATAGTTGGAAGACCTATCCTTTAAACCAAACTGACAAATTCTCCTTTATTTCCCTATTTAGTCTATTTACATTTTATATATATACTAAAGGCCCAATGCATAAAATTTGCCTTTGTAGCCCCAGCTGACAGGGGCTCTTGCAGTCCCACACTAACCCCCACCCTCACCTGCCTTGGCCTGGCATTGCCTGTATCCACCACCACACACCCCACCCCCAGTTTCCTGGTTCCGCAAAGCTCCCCCCCCCCCCCCCCCCCCCCCCCCCCCCCCCCCCCGTCAATCAGCCTGCAGAGGGTGGCCTGGGCCTCCCTCTTTGGTGCAATCGCAGAGACACTCCCCCATTGTTTGCCCCTCCCCACCCCCAGCTGGTGGCCTGGACCTCCCTCTGTGGGGCAATCATAAGACAATGGCAGTCACCACCACCAATTGCATTGGACCTGCCTTGTCTGGCCTAATGCCAGTGCGTGTCATAGTGTGGTCATCCAGAAGATAGTCCAGATGATTATTCTTCTATTTGGTCATTCAGTTGATTTGCATATTGCTGTTTTATTAATATTTTTTTCTGGGTTCATAGTTTTGCTACTTGTTTGGTTTAATATTTTTGTATGTAGAGTCTTTGATGCTTAAGTGAAACCATTTGGCCATGCTACTATGAGTGACCATAATACTCATTGAATTCATGGAACCCAGTTCAACAGTAGTATTTTCCACTATCATTCTCAGCCAAAAGAATGACCATTATAAACCACTTTAAGAATGGCAGTGCTACACTCACCAATAAACTTTTTAAAAATGTATTTATTTTTATTTTATTCCTTTTTGTTAATCCTCACCTGAGGATATTTTTCCATTGATTTTTAGAGAGACTGAAGGAGGAGGAGAGACACAGAGAGAGAAATATTGATGTGAGAGAGACATATCGATTGGTGGCCTCCCACACACACCCTCACCAGGGCCAAGGATCGAGCCTGCCACCAACTTACATGCTCTTGACCAGAATCGAACCTGAGACCCTTCAGTCTGAGGGCTAACTCTCTATCCACTGAGCAAAACCAGCTAGGGCACCAAGGGACTTTTAAGACTTGATAAATGGAATGTCCTCTGCCTCCTCCTGTGGGACATAATTATGGAGTGGAGAGCTGGTCTTTCATAGCATAGTCACTCCAGCATATCAAATTCCCATAGCCCTTGTATATTTTCTATATAACATCAGGAAAATTTTGGCATCTTGGCTTCAGTTTCTACAGGCCACATTTCAAGCTATGAATTTTCTTTCAGTACTGCTTTAGCTGCATTCCCCAAATTTTATCTGTTGTAGGTTTATATTTCAGTCATTGAATCAAGCATGCTATTAGAGCCTGTGGATAAAAAAGGGGCCTCATACTAAACCTGACAAGCTCAAGGGAAGCCTGCATGGCTGGCCTTACAAACTCAGAGGCCTAAAGTAACCAAATAGGATGGTCTAAAATTAAAACTTCCTACTAAATTTGCTTCATGGCAGGTAGCCATGTCCTAGGCTAGTATCTTCCCTAACACAGGTCAATCTTTTCCTAACTGAGCCTGCCTATTGTCTTTTTTGCATCTAAGTAACATACCTTTGCAATGTCAGGGTCATTTCCTTTGTTCTGAAGCCCTCACTGCACTAGAGCAGAGATCACAAACCCTTCATTGTTATTTTATCATGTTAATTGTTAACTACTAGCTATCCTATACCCACAAACATAAAAGAAGCATGTGTCTATTCATTTTACTTTTTTATCCAATCCCAAAGATTTCCCTACTTCAATTTCTCTCCCATCTCTAATCTATCACCACTGGATTTCATGTAGCTCCTTATGCCTCCTCTTTTTATTGTAATGTATGAAATAAGGTGCAAAACTGGCATTCTCCAGTTCATTTAGATTTTCTCAATTCATTTAGATTTTGCTTCTTGGCAATTTGTTATCGGTTTTGCTCAAATAAACTTACAAAAATTCTCTACAGGTTTAAACGTTTCTTACATTGACATTTACTTGGTGCGATGCAAAAAAATTCAGGAGAAGCTCACTTAGAACCACCTTGCACACCTGGACCAGTGTTTGGTACCATCAGTGGCCCATTATGCTTCACCAGCTTCTCATTTGGCATCAGGTAAGCTTGAGAGTTTTTTAAAATATATTTTTATTGATTTCAGAGAGTAAGAGAGAAGGTGAGAGAGATAGAAACATTAATGATGAGAATATCATTGATCAGCTCCCTCTTGCATGCCCCCTCCTGGAGATCGAGCTTGCAATCCAGGCATGTGCCCTGACCAGGAAATCAAACCATAACCTCCTGGTTCATAAGTCCATGCTCAACCATGGAGCCACACAGGCCAGATGGCAGGAAAATAATGATTTTAAAGAAACTCCACAAGAGAAAAATAATCTTGCGAGTTTGTTGCAGGTCATTCCAGTGCAATTTTAAGCTCTTTCTAATATATATTGACAAGATCAAGTTAGCCACACCTATGAAAGTAACTATTGATAATAATATTTTTCATCTACCTAATATTCACCAATATCCTTTAAGACCTGATCCACTGCTGGAATTAAGCCCATTATACAAGATTACTTAAAAAGTAATTCCATGTACAAGCCCAGATAATTCTCCTATCCTTCCAGGAAATAAACAAAATGAAAAAGGATGGATAGTAGTACAGATATCAGAGCTATAAATAAACGAATTATTTCCAGACATCCTGAGGTTCCAAATTCACATACCTTATTATTGGTCATCCCTGTGCACTGCCAATGTTTTTCAATAGTAGATTTATGTACTGCCTTTTTCAGAATTTCAGTAAAAACAAAAACCAAACAAAAAAACAGTCAGTATCTCTTTGCCTTCACTTGGGAAGATCATGAGTTTACTTGGACAGTAATGTCCCAGGGATATACAGAGAGTCTCACTTATTTCTCTCAGAGATTAAAAGCTGATTTAAATAATGTTAAATTTTCTAGAGATTCCACTCTAATCCAATATGTGGATGATTTACTTTAATGCTCTAGGTCCTAAAGTAGGACATTACTAGACTTCCAAAAGCACACAATTTCTTATTACAATAGCTGGCTATGAAAGGGCATAGGATCTCAAAGGATAAGCTTCAATGTTGTTTAGCTCAAGTAAAATATCTTGACCATCTCATATCTAAAGATATGATTAACTCCATACAACTCAAAAGAATCCTATCTTTTCCCCATCCAAAAATAGGAAACAATTTAGAGAATTCCTGGGTTTGACTGGATTTTGCCACAACTGAGATTCAGATTTTCCGTTAATGGCCCAGACTCTATAAGTCCTATTAAAGTCAAGTTTATCTCATCTAATTCATGGAATCCAGAAGAAAGCAAGCTGTAAAATCTCTAAAGAATGACCTGAAGTTCTCACTCTTGGACACCTTAATTATAAACTTTCTAATTTTTATACATAAAATTAAAATACTTTGAAAGTTATAACTCAAAAACATGCAGATTAGCATAGACCTATAGAATATTCTAGTTAGCAATTAGAGTGGCTAAATGGCTCCCTCACTGCGTAGCAACCATCTCTGTTATAGACATTATGCAGACAAACAGAAAAGATAGCTATGGGCTCTTCTTTGTTTATGTTCCTCATTCTGTTCAATCTCCACTGAATTCTCATCTCACCGAACATTTGTGTCAGATGACTGTCTCTTGCTATCTGCACCTCACATTCCTTTAACTTAATGTAACTGTCTTAACCCAGCAACTTTGTACTTACTTTGCAAGATGAAGACACCCATGATTGCATTTTTCTTACTGACCACCTTTTGGTTCCTAGGAATGATTTATAGCAAACTCTTGAAAATGCTGACTTAATTTGGTATACAGATGAATCTTTGAAAGATGAATAGGGATGCTACAAAACTGGATATGTGATAACTTCTATGGTAGTGATAATTGAAGGTTCTTATTCACCTGAATAAGATCTGCCCAATAAACTAAATTAATAATTTTGGCTTGTCCATGGCCAAAAAATAAAATAGCCAACATTTGCACTCAGAGTAGGTATACCTTTAGTGTAGCTCACAAATCTACAATGGTGTCAAAGCAGCAAGGCTTCTTAATTTTCTCAGGGAAGTGCATAAAAAGAGAAAATAGAATGAAGAATTATTAGATGTCATACAGAAATGGAAACAATTGAAAATTATCCAAATTCTGGAACACTCCAAAGCTGCTACCATGAAAGCAAAAGGAAATACTTAGCAGATGCTGCAACTAGCTAGGCAATATTAAATAGCCCAATTATATAGACCTGAGAATGCTCCTAGCTTCTTATTCTATCTAATAAAAGAATAATATGCAAATTGACTGTGCCTACAATCAAACCATGCCCACAGCTATGCCCATCAGCCAATCAGGAACAAATTATGCAAATAAACGCCAACCAAGATGGCTGCAGCCATTGAGAGCAGGAGGGAGGCTTGGGTTTCCCTTGCAAGGGAGGAAACTAAGCTTTCCGCCTGCCATTGCTGGCCTAGACCTCCAATCAATGCTACAAAGTTTTAATTATAGAAGATACATAATCCCAACAGAAATGGCGGCAGCCACGGAACTGGAGAGAGCAGAGGCTAGGATTGCCCAAGTGATGGAGGAAGCCAAGCTCTTGTAGCCCTAGCACCTAGGCCTCTACTCTAGGCTACAAAGTTTCAATTGTTAGAACATAAATTAATCCCAGATCCCAGGGCCTCCACTTAGGTCACTGGGGGGCGTAGCTGGTCTGCAAACCACCACAGGTCCCTCACCCAGGCTGCCCCATGCCCCAAGGGAACCCTTACCCTGACCCAGGACACCCTTCAGGGCAAAGCAGCTGGCCCCCACCCATGCACCAGGCCTCTATCCTATCTAATAAAAGAGTAATTTGCAGATTGACTATCACTCCCACACACAAGAGGTCTGCCCTCATGTGGTCAAAAATCCTGCCCCCATGTGGACACAAGATGGCCACCACAATATGGCCAGCAGGGGAGGGCCATTGGGAGGTTCCAGGCCTACAAGGGAGGGCAGTTGTGGGTGATCAGGCCAGCAAGGGAGGGCAAGTGGGAGGGAGGAGTCCCACAAGGGAGGGCAGTCGGGGACAATCAAGCCTGCAGGGAAGGCAGTTAGAAATGACCAGCCTGGCAGAGGAAGGAAGTTGGGGGCAAACAGGCTGGCAGGGGAGCAGTTAGACATCAATTAGGCTGGCAGGGTAGTGGTTAGGGGGTGATTAGGCTGGCAGGCAGAAGCGGTTAGGGGCAATCAGGGAGGCAGGCAGGTGAGCAGTTTGGAGCCAGCAGTCCTGGATTGTGAGAAGGATGTCCGACTGGCCATTTAGGCCCGATCCTACCTAAACGGGCAGTTGGACATCCCTCAAGGGGACTCAGATTGGAGAGTGTGCAGGCTGGGCTGAGGAACACCCCTTGCCCCCATGCACGAATTTTGTGCATCAGGCCTCTAGTGAAACCAATAAAAGATTCTTTTACAGTTCCAATGGACAGCTACAGAAGAAGAAAAGAAGATATGGCAACAAAAAGGAGAAACTTTGCCCCAAAAAACAGATTTGGTCCCAACCAGAAACCAATCTGACCTATTGGGAGTCAACTACCTATACATGAGCTAACACTTTGGGATGCTAGAAATATGATTTTGTAAAGTAATCAGTATTAATGGAAACCTTCTCCTATTGGAGCCTATAATGTATATAGCAAATGTCTACCTATCCAAAAAAATTCCTGAATAACCATTGCACAGGTCCCAGAGACATTTCCCACTTACTCTGGATCTGTTTGAGATATGACAATTAGATTTTATCCAAATGACACCATCTCAAAAATACAAATATGTGTTAGTTATGATTTGTATGTTTATTATTACATTAAAGCATTCCGTTGCAGGAGAACAACAGCTTTAATGGTAGGTAAATTATTATTGGGAAAAATTAATTTCTAATTGAGGAATTCCCTATGAGTTATAGTGACTGAGGGACTCATTATACTGGATAGATATTGCAATTCATTTATAACATTTGGCTCATTCTATAGTATTTTCATTGTACCTATCAACCCAGTTCTCTGGATTGGTGAAACATACAAGTGGCACAATTAAAACTCAACTAGGTCAATTTTCAGAAGCTTTTACTCTCCCTTGGCCAAAAGTTCTCTTATGGTGCTCCTCAACCTGACATCTACTTCTTTTAGTAAACACATAGCTTTTCTCCTCATTAAATAGTCATTGGTCAACTAATGCATCTGGGACATAGGGATCAACCTTACTAAAAGGACACAGTCTGAATTATTATCAAGAACTTAATTAACTAGCTTATAAAGACTGATAAATTAGTGACATTCATATCATATGTGTGCTCGTGGAAGACAAAGACTTCAAAGGCCACAACTTAAAACTAAGAGACTTTGTCTGTTGAAAATACATCAACTGCAGACTCTCCAACATTGTTGGAAGGGACATTATCAAGTGCTTAATCACGTATGGACATCTGCCTCTATTCCAACATTTGCCTCTAACTACAGTGAAGAATAATGACTTTGCAAGGATGAGAAGTGACCAACATCAGGGATAAACAGCTCTTCCAAGACATTAACAAGTCTTGTATACCTTCATCAGTTTGAATGTCTTTACCTGTGTGCTAATATTAGTCATAATAATAATTATACTTGTTCTTTGGGCTTTCCTCAAGCCTTGTGTATATAGCCAAACTGTTAATAATTGCTAAAGGTGTATAAAATGACTTTTGTATGATCAATAATACTCTTTTTTTGCCTTTTCTCTTGAAATTCAGAAGGAATGCTATTACAAAAAGAAAAAAAAAGGATGTGTGTATGTTTAAGAGAAGCTAAAAATAAGTAAGTAGTTTTTCCTAATAAGTTGGTTGTTTCTGAATGATTAAAAATAGAAAAACTGAGAACAAGGATCGTTATAGAAGGTTAGTGTAAAATAAATATTAAGAAAATAATTTTATGTTTAAACTAGAGGTCTGGTGCACAAAATTTATGCACTGGGATGGGGGCTGTCCCTCAGCCCAGCCTGCACCCTCTTCAATCTGAGACCCCTCAAGGGATGTCTGACTAGGCAGTCAGATATCCTTCTCACAATCCAGAACTGCTGGGACCAAACTGCTCACCTGCCTCCCTGACTGCCCCTAACCTCTTCTGCCTGCCTTCCTGATCACCCCTCAACCACTACTCTGACAGCCTAATTGATGTCGAACTACTCCCTTGTGAGCCTGTTTGTCCCCAATTTCCCTCCACTGCTGGCCTGGTCATCCCTAACTGCCCTCCCCTGATTGCCCCCAACTGCCTTCCCCTGTAGGCCTACTCCCTCCCACCTGCCCTCGTCTGCTGGCCTGATCATCCACAACAGCCCTCTCTTGCAGGCCTGGAACCTCCCAATGACCCTCCCCTGCTGGCCATCTTGTGGTGCCCATCTTGTGTCCACATGGGGGCAGGATCTTTGACCACATGGGGGCAGCCATCTTGTGTGTGGGAGTGATGGCCAATCTGCATATTACTCTTTTATTAGATAGGATAGAGGCCTGGTGCATAGGTGGGGGGGCAGTTGGTTTGCCCTGAAAGGTATCCTGGATCGGGGTGGGGGTTCCCATGGAGTGTGGGGTGGCCTGGGCAAGGGGCCTATGGTGGTTTGCAGGCCAGCCACGCCCCCCAGTAATCCAAGTAGAGGCCCTGGGATCTGGGATTAATTTATGTTCCACAATTGAAATTTTGTAGCCTGGAGCAGAGCCAAACCTTCTGCTCACTCTGTGACAACAGCCATTTCTGTTTGGTTTTATTTAAATTCTATAATTGAAACTTGGTAGCCTAGAGTGGAGGTCTAGGCACTAGGGCTGCAGAAGCTTGACTTCCTACATTGCCCAGGCAACCTTAGCCTCTGCTCTCGTCAGCTCCATGGATGCCACTATTTCTGATGGGATTATGTATCTTCTATAATTGAAACTTTGTAACATTGAGTGAAGGCCTAGGCCAGCAAGGGCAGGCAGAAAGCTTGGCTCCCTCCATTGCTGGGGAAATCCAAGCTTCCCTCCTGCTCTCAGTGGCTGCAGCCATCTTGGCTGGGGTTTATTTGCATAATTTTTTCCTGACTGGCTGATGGGCATGGCTGTGGGCATGGCTTGATTGTAGGCACAGTCAATTTACATATTACTCTTTTATTAGATAAAATGCTAGAACCCAATTATGTGCTTATATTCTAACAGAACCAGGATAATAAATATATTGATTGGAAATGGAAGCTGAAGTGGCTATTAAAACCTGGCCTTCTAGTTGAAAATATGGTGGCTGGTAGGATGGAGGTAAAGGAGAGGAAGTGAGTGAGTGAGGGTATGAAAGGAGAGTGTGTGGACATGTGCGGTGTGTGTATGAGTAAGTGAGGGAAAGTTAACTTTCTCAGGAGAAACAGGGGCTGTCAACCACCACTATGGGCACTCCCCAGATGGCAACAATACTGCACGAAGCCCATGCCATCTTGAAGGGGAGAATAGCCTCTTTTTTTAGGAACTCATCAACATCACCAAGCACACAGGCCCTGGAACTGCCAGGTGATGCAGTAGTCACTCCAGCCAAAATCCTGCTACCCCAGCTGCAGTCCCGCTGACCCTGAGACCTCCACCTCCAAATATGTACTGCTTGGCAACAGTAAGTGCAACCTCCCCCTCCCCAGCAGCAGAACTCCAGAATTGCACATATCCGCCCGACGGGTAGCCAGGGCACTCCACTTCTTAGGCAGCACTTGGGAGCCACTGAGAGCCCCCAAAGATATGATTCTGCACAGACAATGGCACACAGCCCTGCAGTAGAAATTCTGAACTTCCTCTTCCTGGATAACTGCCCACATTCACCCCAGTGCCCCAACCATGGTGCTAGAACCCCTCAGAGTGCATCAGAACTCTGTGTCCCACAAGCGCACCTCCATAGATGCAAAGTGCAACAAGCAGGCACCTGAGCCCATCTACCCACAGGGTGCTAGAGGGAGCCACTGAGAACTCTCCTTGGGTGCGATCTTGAAAAAGTGGGGATGCACTCCTCCCACCCCCAGTAATAAAAGTTTTGAATTCATTCATCCTGAATATTGGCCCACAGGTACCTCAATTGCTTGGCTACACTGCCAGTGCCCTTCAGAGTCTTTCATTGTGCCTCGCTGGCAAAGTTACCACAGGTGCTCTTGTGAGCTGCCACTGAGAATAAGCGCCTATCCACCACAGGTACAATAACAAAAGCTGGGTCTGCCCATGCCACGACTGAAAAACTCTGGGCAGCACAGTCATGCCTTTCCAGAGATCAGGCCTCCTGAGCCCCATCAACCCAACAAATGGTTCCTGGGTGCCACTGTGAGTCCCTGCTGGACACGTGTGATTTCAATTAACGGTGTCAGACAGAAAAAATTGGGACACTCCCTTCCATGATGGCTGACTTCTGGACACTGCAGTTGTGCCTCTCAAGCTCACAGGCCTACATCAAGAGAACTCAAATAGCTCAAGTAGGGCACTATACTAGATTAATGAGCCAAGGAGAACTGAGAGATTTTGCCAGTAGCACCATCCCTAAAAGAACCTGGATAGCAAAGCAATTGGATCTACAATTAAAACATTATAGGAAAACATGGGAAGACAAAAAAGCAATCCCCAAATGAAAGAAAAAGAGGAAGCTGCAGAAAGGGAGTTAAATGAATTTGAGGTTAGCATCTTATCAGAGATAGAATTCAGAGTAATGGTTATAGGGTGTTTAAAGGGCTGGATGACAAATAAACACAACTCAATGAGAACTCTAAGGAGCTGAATGAAAATGTCACCAACATGAAAAGAAACCAAGAGGAGATGAAGAATGACATAGCTGCAATAAAGAACACAATGGAAGACTTGAACAGTAGACTAGAAGAGGCCAAGGACTGCATCAATGAATTAAAAGACAAGGTAGTAAAAAAGCACACAAGCACAGCAGCAAATGGAAAAAAGGCTTAAAAAACAAGAAGAGAGTCTAAGGGAGATTTGGGACAACATGAAATAAAACAACTTTCACTTAAAAGGTATACCAGAAGGAGAGGAAGAGAAGCAAGGCATAGAAAACCTGTTTGAAGAAATAATGACAGAAAATTTCCCTGATATTGGCAAGAAAAAAACTATACAAATCCAAGAAGTACATAGAGTCTCAAACAAGTTGAACCCGAAAAGACTGACACCAAGAGACATCATAATTAAATTGACAAACACCAACGACAAAGTAAGAATCCTAAAGGCTGCCAGAGACAGAGACAGAAAGTTACTTACAGGGGATCTCCTGTTAGAATATCAACTGATTTCTCAACAGAAACACACCAGGCTAGAAGGAAATGGAACGAAATATACAAAGTGTTGCAAAGCAAGGGACTAAGGCCAAGAATATTATACCTGGCAAGGCTATCATTCAGAATTAAAGATGGAATAAAGATCTTCACAGACAAAAAAGGGCTAAGAGGGTTTATCACTATCAAGCCAGCAATTCAAGAAATGCTAAGCGGACTGCTGGATAAGGAAGGAAGAGAAAGGCAAGAAGAAACACAAACACTAAGGAAAAATATGACAACAAACATGCACTTGTCAATAATAACATTAAACGTAAATGGATTAAATGCACCAATCAAAAGACATAGAGTAGCTGAATGGATAAGAAAACATGACCCATATATTTTCTGTCTACAAGAGACCCACCTCAGAGCAAAAGATTCACACAGACTGAGAGAGAAGAGATGGAAAAACATTTTTCAGGCAAATGGAAATGAGAGGCATAACTGCAATACTTATATCTGATAAAATAGACCTCAAAGTAAAGACCATAATAAGAGATAAGAAAGGCCACTACATAATACTAAAGGGAGCAATTCAACAAGAAGATAGAACTCTGGTAAACATATATGCACCCAATGCAGGAGCACCTAAATACATAAAAAATCTCCTGGAAAATATCAAGAGAGAGATCGACAACAATACAATCATAGTAGGGGACTTTAATATACTACTGACATCACTGGATAAATCCTCTAGACAAAAGAATCAGCATAGAAACAGCAATTCTAAAAGACACACTATATCAGATGGACCTAATTGACATCTTTAGAGCATTTCACCCCAAAGCCATGGAAAATACATTCTTCTCAAGTGCACATGGGTCATTTTCAAAAATAGACCACATATTGGGTCACAAGCAAAATCTCCCCAAATTCAAAAAAATTGAAATCATATCAAGCATTTTCTCAGACCACAATGGCATAATATTAGAAATAAACTACAATAAAAACAATCCAAAACACTTAAACACTTGGAAACTGAATAGCATGCTACTAAACAATAATTGTGTTATCAATGAGATCAAAGAAGAAATTAAAAACATCCTGGAGACTAATGACAATAAATACACAACATTGCAAATCTATGGGACACAATGCAAGCAGTCCTGAGAGGGAAGTTTATAGCTCTACCTTAGAAAAACAAGAAAAATGGTAATAGATCATCTAACCCAACAACTCAAAGAATTAAAAAGAGAGCAACAAGAAAAGCCTATAGTGAACAAAAGGAAGGAAATAATAAAAATCAGAGCAGAAATGAATGACATAGAGACCACAAACAATACAAAAGATCAACAAAAACAAGAGCTGGTTCTTTAAAAGGATATACAAGATTGATGAACTTCTATCCAGGCTCACAAAGAAGCAAAGAGAGAGGACCCAAATAAACAAAATCAGAAATGAAAGAGGTGAAATAACAACAGACCTCAAAGACATAAAAAGGATTGTCAAAAAAAATACTATGAACAACTCTATTCTAACAAACTAAACAACCTGGAGAAAATGGACACATTCTTAGAAAAATACATCCTATCAAAACTTACTCAGGAAGATGCTAAAAATCTCAATAGGCTGATAACTATGGAAGAAATTGAAGTAGTCATAAAAAAGCTTCCAGCATTCAAAAGCTCAGGACCAGACAAATTCACAGGGAAGTCTTACCAAACATTCAAGGAAGAACTAAAAACTATCCACCTCAAACTATTCCAGAAAATTCAAGAGGGAGGAACACTTCCAAGCTCCTTCCATGAAGGAGCATCACTCTAATACCAAAACCAGATAAAGACAACATAATGAAAGAGAATTGCAGGCAAATATCCTTCGTGAACATAGATGACAAAATCCACAACAAAATTCAAGCAAATCAAATCCAGCAATACATCAGAAAGATCGTACACCATGACCAAGTAGGATTTATCCCGGGGATGCAAGAATGGTACAATATTCACAAATCAATAAATGTGATACATCACATAAACAAACAGAGATAAAATTCATATAGTCATATTAATTGATGCAGAAAGAGCATTTGACAAAATCCAACACCCCTTCTTGATAAAAACTCTCAACAAGGTGAGAATAGAAGGATCTTACCTCAACATAATAAGAGCCTTATATGATTAACCAACAGCAAACATCATACTCAATGGGCAAAAACTACAACCATTTCCCCTAAGAATAGGAACAAGACAGGGATGCCCACTCTCACCACTCCTGTCCAACATAGTACTGGAATTATTAGCTATTACAATCAGACAAGAAGAAAAAATAAAAGGCATCCAAATTGGAAAAGAAGAAATAAAACTGTCCTTATTTGCAGATGACATGATACTGTACATAGAAAACCCTAAAGACTCCATCAAAAAATTATTAGACTTAATAAATGAATTCGGCAATGTAGCAGGACACAGAATTAATACCAAGAAATCTATGGAATTTCTATACACAAATAATGAACTTACAGCAAGAGAGACTAAAAAAGCAATCCCATTTTCCATTGCACCAAAAAAATTAAGATACCTAGGAATAAACTTAACTAAGAAGGTAAAAGATCTATATGTGGAAAATTACACAATGCTGAAAAAAGAGATAGGAAGACATAAATAGATGGAATAACATACCATGTTCCTGGATTGGTAGAATCAACATCATAAAAATGTCCATACTACCCAAAGCAATCTATAAATTCAATGCATGTCCTATTAAAATACCAATGGCATATTTCATAGACCTAGAACAAACTTTCCAAAAATTCATCTGGAATAAAAAAAAGACCCTGAAAAGCTCTAGCAATCCTGAGAAATAAGAACAAAGTAGGTGGGATCTCAATACCAGATATCAAGCTGTATTACAAAGCCACTGTTCTTAAAACAGTCTAGTACTGGCACAAGAACAGACGTATAAATGAATGGAATAGAATAGAGAACCAGAAATTGATCCAAACCACTATGCTCAATTAATATTCGACAAAGGAGGCATGAACATACAATGGAGTCAAGACAGTCTCTTCAACAAATGGTTTTGGGAAAATTGGACAGATGTGTGCAAAAAAATGAAACTAGATCACCAACTTACATCATACACAAAATTAAACTCAAAATAGATTAAGAACTTAAACATAAGGCAGGAAACCAAAAATTACTGGAGGAATCCATAGGCAGCAAAATCTCAGACATATGTTGAAGGAACTTCTTCACTGATACTGCTCCTAGGGCAATGGAAACTAAAGAGAAAATAAACAAATGAGACTACATCAAAATAAAAAGCTTTTGCACACCAAAGGAAACCATCAATAAAACAACAAGAAAGCGCACTGCATGGGAGAACATATTTGCCAATGATATCAAAAATAAGCATTTAATCTTCAACATTTACAGGGAACTCATGGAGCTTAACAAAAAAAGGATAAACTCAATCAAAAAATGGCAACTGATCTAAATAGGCACTTTTCAAAAGAAGACAGAAGACAGGCCAAGAGACATATGAAAACCTGCTCAAAGTCAGTAATCATCATAGAGATGCGAATCAAAACAACAATGCAGTATCATCTCGCACCTCTCAGAATAGCTATCATCAACAAATCAACAAACGACAAATGGGGGTGAGGATGCAGAGAAAAAGGAACCCTCGTGCACTGCTGGTGGGAGTGCAGACTGGTGCAGCCACTGTGGAGAACAGTATGGAGTTTCCTCAAAAAGCTAAAAATGGAATTGCCATTTGACCCGGTGATCCCACTTTAGAAATATATCCCAAGAAACTAGAAACATGAATCAGAAAGGATATATGCACCCCTAAGTTCATAGCAGCACAAGTCACCATAGCTAAGATTTGGAAACAGCCTAAGTGCTCATCAGCAGGTGAGTGGATTAAAAACTGTGGTACATCTACACAATGGAATACTATCCTGCAGTAAAAAAGAAGGAGCTCCTACCATTTGCAACAACATGGATGGAGATGCATTATGCTAAGTGAAATAAGCCAGGCAGAGAAAGATAAATATCACATGATCTCACTCATTTGTGGAATATAATGAACGGCATAGACTGATGAACAAGAACAGATCCAGAGACTGAGAAACGTCGATCACAACATCAACCTCAGGGAAGGTCGAGGTCAGTGGAAATAAGGGGAAGGATCAACAGAAGGACTTGTGTGCATGCTTATGAGCCTAATCAATGGACAGACAACAGGAAGGTGGGGCATGAGTGGAAGTGAAATTAATGGAGGAATAAGGACACATATTTGAAAAAAATAAAATAAAATTATAAGAAAAAATAAAAATAAGATATTAAATGTAATTCATACTAGTGGTCACCATAACCTGAAGAGAAATTGTTCGATGTGACAAATATTTTTAAATGAAACTCTTAGTAGTCTGAAAATTATTTTGGAGGGAAATAAAGAGAGGTTTTCTTCAAATGTCATAAGGATTGTAATTGAAAGTCAATATATTTGACCTCTTGAACTAAGTAAGTAATTTCTGTTTTTGCCTCCCTGACAATGTTTATACAAAGTTACAAAAAGAAATTGACAGCCAGTTTGAAACTGAATTGGCATGGCCTAGAGCAAAGAATATTCTTACATGATATTGTTCCACAATGTCATTATAATTTTTGACATTTTACAACAGCTTATTGTACAATTATCCC
Organism: Antrozous pallidus; assembly: GCA_027563665.1. Lineage (NCBI taxonomy): Eukaryota > Metazoa > Chordata > Mammalia > Chiroptera > Vespertilionidae > Antrozous > Antrozous pallidus. The sequence continues at coordinate 70,476,957 of CM050510.1, read as the reverse complement.
AAACAAACTTACAAACTAATTCTTTAAATGTTTGGCAGCAATTTAAAAAAGGACATGGAAGAATTAATCCCTTTCAGAAGGAATTAAAGCACTGGGAAGGCACTTGAACTTTATATATTGGCCCCTCTTGCCCTTTTTGCCAAGATGGACCTTTTTCTCAAAATCCAATTGCCCACAGCTGTTGCCTGAGCTTTCTGTTCATGCTGAGGTTGAAGCCTCGTGGTGACTGGTATGATGGATCTGTCTCTCTCCCAATGGTGTGAACTGGGCCCTCCCTGGAGAAGAAACCTGAGTCCCCCGAGATATGTGATTAGTGCCAGGGCCCCACCAGCAGGCAAGGAGATTCCATGGCAGGTGCTGGGCGTGGAGGCCACAGGGGCATAGGCTACCAAGGAGGCATAACTGAACCTCATGTGACTCTGCTTGGCCCCGGAGGATGGCTGTTTAGCCAGAGACAGGTAAGATTCCTCAAGGAAGGAACAACCTAAGATAGGCACAGTCACAGAGGGGCCATCATGAGAGAATGTGGGGGTCCACAGAGGTGGGGCACAGAACCTCACCCCCCTTAACCTTGCCCGGACCTGAATCCTCACTCCTTCTGAGGGAGGTCTCCTACCCCGTGGCTGCTTCGCTTCCCATGCCCAGCACAGATCGGGACCCAGGTAACAGACAAAGACTTGGCCGATAGCAGATGCTCTATATCTAAAGCCAGCCCAGCACCAGGAATGCTCAGGGCCTACTTAAGAATGAAAATCATCCTTTCCACTAATATTTACAGGGTAAAATAAGATTTTTGTTAGAGTATTAAATTTGACAGTAAAATAGCAATCAAGTTTTCAGATTAATTTAAATTGGCTAATTAAAATAAGTGACTATTCATGAATATTTAACTATACTGAACAAAAAGCTATTCCTAAAGTATTGGTAATTCATCTAATGGTAAAATTGCTTAACATGCAATGAACCTAAAGCAGTCATATTTTTGTGCAAAAAATTAAAATTTAAAGTTATCAAGACTCCATTATAAAATTTACAAAAGCCTCCATTAATCAAAAAAGGGGGGATAGTAGGGTAATGTCATGTAAGGAAAAATATCCTGTAAGTAAATTACATCTAGAAATTTTTTACTTTAGAAAATTAATTTCCATTTGTAATGCTAACAGCAAGATACCCATGAAAAACACACATGGTGTGAAAATAAGCCAAAGGAAAATCATTTGGGCAAAAATGAAAAGGATCCCAAGTAAAATTTATAGAAAAGATTCCTTTATTAATTTTTGGTCGAGAATATGTTTGTATATTTTCAGAAAACAACTCCAAGACCATGTGGATTCTTGCAACAGAGAGGAGTTGATAGGTCTGCTCCAACCACGAAGACAAGAGGAGAAACAGTCCAGAGATGGAAGACGCTGACAATGCCTTGCCATGCTAGCAGTCAGCAGCTGTGCATCACTACAGGTTGCCCAGGACCAAACCAGAGAGGGTCAGACCTACATTGCCACGATGTGTCCACCATCCAGATATCATTGCTGACATGTACACATAAGGAGTTTGACATTGAAACTGGGACTCAGAACTATTGGACATTGAAATTGGGACTCAAACATTTCTTGTTCTCATATGTTTATTTCTAGTCTGCAGAGGCAAGATTTTTTAAAGAAAAGAAACAGGGGAAATAAAAATAGATACATAGGCGAAGAAGCATGGAACAGACTGTCAACCTACAGCAGTAAGGCAGGGGAGGTTGGGGCAGGGGGGTGCTGCAAGAGATCAATGGAAGGACTTTTATGCATGCATAAAAGCATAACCAATGGATACAAGACGCTGTGCAGGGGAGCGGTGAGGACATGTGCTGGGGGGTAGGGAAAGCCAGGGGGAGGTCAATGGTGGTAAAAAGGAGACATATGTACAACTATTTGTAATACTTTAAACATTAAAAAAAAAACATGGCCCTCTATAACTGTTGCTAAAGCACAAGAAATTTCATTATGGAACTTTTACTGTTCACTTGGACAGTAAAAATGTAATTTACAGCATTGTGTTTCCACAGTTCTGTCCCCACATAAGCTCTAATATTACATTTTCCAATTGCACAACTAATAAGAATCAGATTAATAATGAACAACCCTTAAATGCTTCCAATAGGAAGTAGATGGACCATAGTAAATACTAACCCATATTATAGTCAGACTGTGAAAACTGAAGAGGTGTATGGTATGTCCTCAAACTACAAGTAAATGTTATGCTCAATGCAAAATATAGAGAAATGAGATAGGAAGTAAAACTTGGATCTTGTTAACTTGTAAGTTAGAAATTATCCAGAGTGTTTTCTTTAATGAAGGCTCGTAGGACCTGGCTGCCTTCCATATACCTGCTTTTTACTTTTAAGAAAATGTGGCCTTGATTTCCATCCAAGGTTGTAGTCTTGTCCCATCTCCAATGGTCCAAGACAAACACTGACACTAAGACTTTTAAGGAAAGAGCCTTTCTAGCACCATGTGATCACATTATTTAGCCAAAAGTCTGGTCAATAATACATCTTCTAGTCTGCTTTTGAACCAAAAGGAGGAAGTACTAAATGTCAATGTAAAAGAAGTTTAAACTGCAGAGAATTTTTATGTTAATGTGAGAAAAACTGACAATTGCTGGGAAACAAAATTTCAACAGATTGAGAAAATGCTCTGGGGAAATAGCACCTTATTTCATACATTACAATCAAAGGAGTAGGCATAATGGGGTTACTGAAATCCATTAATGATAGATTAGAGAGGCAAGAGAAAGCAAAGGGGTTAGATTCAAAGGAAGCTCTGGCCGGTGTGGCTCCAATGGTTGGAGTGTTGTCCTGTATACATAAAAGTGGACATTACAATTCCCAGTCAGGACACATACCCAAGTTTCAGGTTGGAACCCCAGTTGGGCAGGAAGGGCTGGGTGTGAAAGGCAATGGATCTCTCTCTCTCTCTCTCTCTCAAAAAAAAAAAAAAAAAAGTAAGGCAGAATAGACACCTATTTCTTTTGTATTTGTGGGTATAGGCTAGCTAGTAGTTAACAATGGACACTAACATATTAACAATTAGAGGCCTGATGCAGGAAATGTGTGCAATGGCCTTGGCCCAGCCCCTGCCTCAGCCAGGGGCCTCTGCTGCTTCTGCCCTACCCCCTGCAGAAGGACCTCTGGTCTAATTAGCAAATTACACTTTTATTATTATACATAACAATGTGGGATTTTGTAGTTTTTGCTTTGATGCAGCTAGGGGTCTGGAAAAAGAAAGGAAATGACCCTGACATTCCAAAGTTATGTTACCTAGATGCAAAAAGACAATAGACAGGCTCAGTTAAAGATTGACGTTTATCAGAAAAGATACTGACCTTAGAACAAGACTACCCACCATGATTCACTTTTAGAAAGTTTTAATTTCAGACCATCCTATGTGGTTATTTTAGGTATCTAAGTTTGTAAGGCCCACAATGCAGGCCTCTCCTGAGCTTGTCAGGTTTAGTATGAGGCCCCCCCCCCTTTTTTTTTTTTTTTTTTTTTTTTTTTGCCTACAAGCCAGTCCCAGATGTTTGTGTTGATATAATCAATCAAGAATCCTCTCATGTAGGGTACTCATATCAATAAATTCAGCCCAACATAATTACATTTATTCTACCCCTATTCAACATCCTTAGAATCATCTTCCCAACACATTCCTTAGATTTCTATAAATATGTATGGGCAAAATTTTGCAAAGAAAAATTGGGAGAGCAGGATATATTGTATATATTTTGGGGTCATGTTTGACCTATTGTGGATTAAGCCCCATTATGTCTAAGGGAAACACTTCTAGGAGAAGTTAGAGATAGTATCAATAGTCTTCTTCTAAACAACAACAACAAAAAACCTCAGAAGGGGCTTTTTCATTTAGGTTCTTCTGAAATAGTGAAGGGAGAGCTAATTCTTTTGGCAAGGAGGCTTAGCAAATTTGGGAGATCAGTCTTTATCTTGATAATGATCTACCAGATGTCACCTTCCCAATTTACAAGGTCCCACTATTTTATATTCAAAGATCTCAATTAAAAGAAGAGTACTTTCAAAGTTTTGATTCACTTACATTGTAATTCAGTCACCCACAGGCTTAGTCTTGGCATTGATGGTTCAGAAAAGTCAATTCGGGACAACAGAGATAGAGTATCTTTTTTGGTTCATTATCCAAAATTTGAGTTGAGAATTTAAAGTCTTGAGCTCAAAATTATTTTCTCTACATTTTCAGTGATTTAGAAGAAATCAAATAAACCCATGGTCCCAATACTCAATTCCAAAGCTTTATTGACACTTTTTTGATAGTGACCACATGTGACAATTTAAATAACATTTGCTAAAACATGTGCTAGGTCACCAATGTATATATTACTGGTGTCAGAGTCACTAATGCCTCTAAATATAGTAAAAAGCTAATCCTGTGCCCTATCTGTAATATTCTGTTACTTTTGAACCATTTTGATACTAATAACTAACTAACCAGAGTTTAATCAGAAGGGCAGGGTTGCAGGCGATTCAGAGTTAGCAGGACTGCCACTCCCATTATAAATCCAGAGTGCCAGAGCCAATAAAGACAGAGTGGATTCAAAGAAGGGACCTCTGGTACCTGAAAGAGTTTAGCACAATGATGGGCAACCTTTTGAGCTTGGTGTGTCAAAATTCGCCAAAAAACTGAGCATAACTTGGGTGGGGTGTCACTTTGAGAAGAAAAATCATAATTTTGCAATATTTATAATTCAAATAACATATATGGTATAATTTTAATATATAACTGTATTTAATAAACCAAAAACTAATTATTTAACTCACCTGCTTAGTGACTTCTTTGTTCATCTATCAGTTGGTTTCTTTTGATGGTCTTGATGTTATTTAACTTGTGTGGGGTGCCATGAACTAAGATAAGTGAGGGTGAGGGGGAATTCTTTAACTAACCTGCCTATTAGTGACTTTTTGTTGCTGAATTTCATTGGCTAAACCTTCAATTGAAGGTTAGTATTTTGTACACTTCAAGCCCAAGCAAGCACTACTAACTTCATCTGTCGATCTGTTTCTTTTGTTGGTATTGATATTATCTAAAACTAAGGTCTCACAAAAGTACATAGAGGGGAAAATTTGTGAGTAAAGCCATTGCTATATTTTTCAGGGTGTGAGAAATGTCTGGTAATCAGTTTCAGGCACTCCAAATTTCCTGTTCATAGTGTCACTCCTCTTGATTCTCCAGGAGGCACCTTTCCAGATTCTCAAACTTTGACCTCAAGTCCACAAACACCTGAGCCCAGATGCTGTCTTGAAATTCTGCAAGTTGAATCTCCAAATCATCAATTTGCATCTATTGGAAACCATTTGATTCCAAACTACTATAGACTACTACATCAGGATACTTAATTATTTTTATGGTCTGTTATAGGCTTCTAAATTTATTAAATATATCACTGAAATGGTCAAGTAACAAGTCTAAAACATGCTGGTACTTATATGCAAGGGTTCCATTTCATTTTGTACAGCTGCACTGGCCTTCTCAAAATACTTTGTTACTTGAGGAAAATACTTATAAGTTTTAGTTTCTACATCTCACTTGAAAATTTTAAGTTTACTTTCAAAAGCTTTGATGTATCCAAACATAACGTCAATAATATTGCCAAAACCTTGTAACTTTTAAGTTCAGTTCATTAATATGAACAAAGAGATCTGTAAAAAGTATCAGGGTGTTGACCCACTTATCATCATTGAGCTGAGAAAAGTTACCCAGATCCTTATCCTCAAGAAATACTTTACTTTCTTCAAAGCACTCCACAAAGCGCTCAAGAACTTTGCCTCAGCTCAGCCATCTTACATTATTGTACATCAGCAGTCCACTGTAGGTGGAATCAACCTCCAGTAAAAGTGCAGAACAGTCTCGCTTGTGAAGGAGGCAAGCTGCTATTAAATTAACTATTTTTGTAACAACTGACATTAAGTCATTTAAGTCAGTGAATCCTGCCTTGGCACATAAAACGTCCTGAGGGATAGTATAATGAAAAGGCACAATCAGATGTCCAATAGCTTCCATAAACAATTTGACAAATCCGACTTTTCCCCCAACCATGTTTGGTGCCCCATCTGATGTCACTGACAGAACTTTAAAGCTATCAATGCTTAGGTAACAGAATGTTTGTAAAACAACCTTACATATTTCACTTCGTGATGTATTTGTTGGCACTGATACTAACTTTATCAACTCTTCTCTCATTGTGAGACCATCAGAATATTGACCAATAATGGCCAACTGAGCATGTGATGTGACATCAGTAGTTTCATCAGCAGAGGTAGAAAAATATTTACAATTACTTATGTCTCTCTTTAATTGATGTTGTATCTTTGTGTTCAGTCTCATTTATGATAATTCTACTAAGTGGTAACTCAGACATTCTCTTAATAATTGCATCTTTATTCTGCATTTCATGAAATAGAACTGGTGTATATCTTAGGAGAGTTTCTTTAATAAATTCTCTCTCACTGAGTGCTTTTCCATGCTGAGCTATGGAGTGAGCAATGCTCAAACTTGCAGATGTTAAATTTGTAGAGCCTTTTATAAATTTAAGGATGGAATTAAATTGGCTGTTACAAAGGTGTAGCTGCCTGGAAATGTATTCCTTCTTTTCATCCTCACTTTTATTCAAGAGCTGGGAATGATTAGTTTCAAAATGTCTACTTATATTCCATGTTCTGTTTACTACTATTTCAGTACATAGAATGCAAACTGATCTGCCATTTTTTTTTTCTGTAATGCCATACATCTCAGTCCATGTCTCTTGAAAGGGTCGGCTACTGCTACTATCACTTCCTTTGCTTAACCTTGGTTTTATATTTTTTGGGTTCTCAATCAGGCGGGCAGTGGCAGAAGATAGAATTATAGATAACGTGTTAGCCCTGCAGGCAATTAGGGGTTAACTAGCCTAACTGACCACAAGATGGCACATGTAACTGTATTTTAGGAAAGGGCAGGGATAAGAAGCAGAAATAAAGGTTAATAAGGATGCACAACAGTAATAGTGATGAAATGAAGTCTGTACTATGCTGCAAAATGGCATTCCTTATATAAATTAAGATGGCTGCTGCTATTTCTAATGGCAGTAAATGGCACCCATAGAACAGGCCCTTGCCTGTCCCAGCCTCCCCCTCATTTATCTCAGTAATGATGGTCAATTAGAAATCCACAACACCCCAGAACAGTAGATTGGATGATGGTGCTTGTGGTAATGTGGTTGCTAGTGATGGAGATCACAGGGCCCCAAGAAATGTGTCCCCCATGGCATTCTTTTTTTTAATCTTTATTGTTCAGTTTATTAATTACATTGTTTCCCCTTTTTATCCCCCTATAGCTCCCCTCCACCTTGTACCTATCCCACCCTCCAACCTCACCTCCCCCTCCTCAATGTCCTCTGCCATTGTTGCAAAATTTTTGTCCAGTCTCTTGCTGCACTTCCCACAACCCTTTTCTCCCCAAGAATTGTCAGTCCATTCCCTCTCTATGTCCATGTCTCTGTTATATTCACCAGTTTATCCTGTTCATCGGCCTATCAATTCACTTGATTTTTATGTTCATTTGTTAATAGATGTGTATTTGTTGTTCATAATTTATATTTTTACCTTTTTCTCCTTCCTCTTCTTAAAGAATATCCTTCAGCATTTCATATAATGTTGGTTTGGTGGTGATGAACTACTTTAGCTTTTTCTTATCTGCGAAGCACTTCATCTGACCTTCAATTCTGAATGATAGCTTTGCTGGATAGAGTAATCTTGGTTGTAGATTCTTGCTGTTCATCACTTTGAATATTTCTTGCCACTCCCGTCTGGCCTGCATTGTTTCTGTTGAGAAATCCGCTGACAATCGTATGGGTGCTCCCTTATAGGTAACCAACTGTTTCTCTCTTGCTGCTTTTATTATTCTCTCTTTGTCTTTTGCTCTTGGCATTTTAATTATGATGTGCCTTGCTGTGGTCCTCTTAGGGTTCCTATATATTGGGGTTCGGTGCACTTCTTGGACTCCTAAGTCAATTTCTTTCACCAGGTGTGGGAAGTTTTCAGTTACTATTACTTCAAATAGGTTTTCATTGTCTTGGTCTCTCTCTTTTTCTGGCACCCCTCTAATTTGGATGTTGGTATGCTTGAGGTTGTCCCAGAGGCCCCTTACACTATCTTCAATTTTTTGGATTCTTATGGTTTCTTGCTTTTTCAGCTGAGTGGATTTTACCTCTTTGTATTTCAAATCTTTAACTTGGTTCTTGGGGTGCTCCAGAGCACTTTTAGGTCTTTGTATAATATTTTTATATCAGTCAGTGTATGCTTAATTTCTGGTTGATCCTTTTTCATATCCTTGAGAGTCTCCTTTATATCCTTGAGGGTCTCCTTCATTTCCTTGTAGGACTCATTCATTTCCACGTTGGTCTTGATCATTTCCTTGCAGGTCTCATTCATATCCTTGAGGGTCTTGTTCATTTCCTTGTAGGACTCATTCATTTCCCTGTTGGTCTTGATCATTTCCTTTGTGGTCTTGCTTATTTCCTTATAGGCCTCGACCTTTTGTTGGAGCCTCTTGAAAAACCCTATAACCGTGGTTTTGAATTCCATGTCCAGTCGTTTTTTTTCCTCCATTTCTTTCACATATGATTTCTTTCCATGTCGCTGCATGGTGGCTGCTTCCCTGAGTTGGTCAATTAGCTTTGTGTGGTAGACTTCCTACTAGGGACAGTGGCTCAGCCTCCCCGGTTACCTGAGGTGGATATGGGTCACACAGTCTTGCTGAAGTTAAGCTCAGGTTAATCGTTGTTAGCACTTGGAAGGGTTGACCTCCAGGCCAATTGTCTGTGAAGTTCAGCTGTGCTCAGGTTGGATGGGCGGAGTCTCCGGGCCAAACAGACAGCGTTAGCTCCGCCCTATGCGGCCCCAGGGACTCTGTGCCGGGGGCAATGACCGCCAGCACCTCTGAGAGAGAGCCACTGCCGAGCTCCACCGGCTGCCGGAGAATTCAGACTCTCCCAAAATGAGTCTACATGCGCAATGTCTCACCTAGGGTTGTAAAACAAAGCAGACTGACGGTTTTCCGAATGAGAGAGCGAGTCGCAGAGTGCTCTCTGCGCCGTCACGCAGCCGAGCTGTTAGCGTGGAAGCTGCCTTCTCCACAAGCTGGGAGACCCGGCAGCACCCGAGCTTTGGCGTGCCCTCCCACTGTTCAGTTTTCACCCAGTATGATAGTGGGTTCTCTGGACATCGCCCAGAGCTGGAGAATCAGTCCAGTGGGACTTCTTTGTCTCCCCGTTCGAGAAAACTGGCTGGTTTTCAGCCGCCCGCCCTCTCCGCGGGGCATGCTCCAAGCCTCTCCCTGCGGGAATCTTTCAACGCTGTCCACCGCCGCTCCTCCAAGTCACAGTGTCTTATCTTCACTTTTATTTGTGGAATTTTCACTCAGCCAGCTTTCTGGTGATTCTGGAAGGTGTTTGTTCTTTCGTTAAGTTGTAGTTTCAAAATTGCTGAGTATGACGGCAAGATAGGTGTTTCACCTATGCCGCCATCTTGGTTCCTCTCGACCCCCATGGCATTCTGCTGCTCCCTGTTCCACGGGCTGGAAGTGAGATCAAAGATCCTCTAATGGCCTAACTGGAAGTCCCAGAACTAGACACTCTGTGGCGGGAGTTCTGTGTTTTTTTTTGGCCTATACACCTCTGGCACAGAGTGTCTACACAACACTACAGAAAATGTTTCATCCTCGGCTACTGCACCTGGCCATGGAGTAGCCAAGGATGAAATGTCTTTCTCAGCATGCAGCCCCATAGTTCTCTGTAAGCAACTGTATTTGGCCGCATGTCATAAAAAATGGCTATGCGTGTCAGTGCTGACACGTGTGTCATAGGTTTGCCCTCACGGCTTTAGCATATGCAGGGCCTCACATATGCTAAGATCTGAGGACCCACTCTCTGCATTCTGACCCCATACTCTGAGGCTCCCCACCCCATGCAGCTCTCAGGGCTCCAGTGCAGTGTAGGCCAGGGTGGGGGCACAGGCAAACATTGCAGTGCTGTCTCTGACAGCACACAACTGCACCAGCCTGGAGGCATTGCTGCCTCTACCTAGATTTCTGAAGGTGGGATTACCTGGCAGAGCCTTGGTCTCAGAACCCCAGTCAATGTTTACTGTTTTGTTTTTGTCTTATTGGTGAATGTTTACTTCAGTGATTTTTAGTATTTCTGTGTTCAATTGCATACATTTTAAGATACTAATTTTACTCTAAAGATAATTTTAGTTTCATTCTTTATGTTTTGAAATGTTTTACTTTCAATGTTAATCCATTTTAAGTATTTCATAATTTTCATTTTGATTTTTAATAAGTTGGAAGTGTTGTTTTATAGTTTTTAAATGCATGATAATTTTTGCTATTAATTTTACTTGTTATCACTTTTATGTAATTGATTTTGAGAATGTTCCATTTGTACTCTATAAGGTACACTCACTGATTTTTGAGTGCTGGGTTTGGAGAAGTGACCTAGAAGATTCTAGGTTTGCCACTGCAAGAACCTTACAGGTTTAACAACCTGGGGGACAATTTTTATGTTAATTTTCCTCCTAGCAGCATGCATTTTGACCCTCCCCTCCCAGTACACACACATGCAACGTGTGTAGTTGACTTTTCCAACCATGGCCCTATGCAGGCTGTTTATTTCCCCACTGAGTTCCCAAGCTATGGTTTCATTTTTAAGAAGTTTTGTGTGGCCCTAACTGATTTAGCTCAGTGGATAGAGTGCCAGCCTTTGGACTGAAGGGCCCCAGGATCGATTCTGGTCAAGGGCATGTACCTTGGTTGTGGGCACATCCCCAGTGGGGGATGTGCAGGAGGTATCTGATCCATGATTCTCTCTCATTTATGTTTCTAACTCTCTACCTCTCTCCCTTCCTCTCTGTAAAATAAAATCAATAAAATATATTTTAAAAAAAATTATTGTGTGTTTATTTGAGCCAGACTGTTGACAATTTCCAGGAAGCACAATCTCAACATATTGGAACAATGTTCCAGAGAATAGCAGTTCTTCACCTTGTTTTATACATTACCATCAAAGGGTGAGGCATAAGTGGGTTACATTAAATCTATTGGTGATACATTAGAAAGGTAGGAGAAAGCAAAATGGGGAAACCCTCCAACTGGATAAAAAGTAAGATGATAGACACATGTTTCCTTTACGTAGGTGGATACAGGATAGTTAACAATCAACAATTAACAAGATAACAATAATAATGAGGGAATTTGTGGTCTGTGCCTTGGCACCATTTGTTGCACTACTCTGACATTTCACAGGTATGTTATCTTAGATGCAAAAAGACAATAGGCTCAGTAAAGATTGAAAATTAGCTTTTTCAGGGAAGATACTGGCCTAAGACATGACTATCTACTATAAACTGCTTTTTAATGAAAAGATTTTAATTTCAGACCATCCATTGTAGTTACTTTAGGTCTTTGAGTTTGCAAGGCCACCACACAGGCCTTCTCTGAGTTAGTCAGGTTAGCATGTGGTTCCTTTTTATTCACATAAAACAATCCAAAGGATGCACTGATAACCAACCTTTTGGTTAAATAATGGAGTCCCATGGTGCTAGGAAGGCTCATTCCTAGGAAGTCTCAGTGCCAGTGAGAGGAGTTAGAAACAGGTTTAGGCAGACAGGATAAGGTTCCTAAAGAATATGCTATATAGATGAAATAATACATAATATTTAAATGTGGAAACAAGAACTAAATGTAGGCACATAAATGAGCCTGTGCAGTGTAGAGCTGCGTTTTGATTGGTAACTATTTTACCACTGATCATAAGAGTCTCATCATCCTGTGGAAACGTCTCTAGCCAGTTGGTCCACCACAGAAAAGGGGGTTTGTTCGGCTGTAAGCATCCACATTTCCCTTCCTCCCTTTTCCTCCTCCTCTTGTTCATTTCTCTTCCCTGTAAAGTAAGAGGCATTCATGATCCTTTATTTTCTTCCTTCTTCCTCTGGACTTCTAAAATTGCCCTGTTCTCCTGTTTTATTTCAGCGCCTCTCCTAATGTAATTCTTTGTGATTTTTTCTCCTTCTCTGTTCTCTAGATCAATAGTCTTTGTTCCCCCCAGACTTGATCATTCTATCAGCTTTCATTTTCAAGTCTCTTAAAATCCTGGAGGAGAAAGCCATCTGAACCTCTTCCTTTAGAATGTTTCGTTTTCCTCCGCAGCCAAGCAGTTTCCTTCACTATGGAGACAATTTTCTCTTTCCCGATGCCTTTTCTGCCAAAGTTTCTCCATCTGCCATCTGCGGAGGCTCCGACTACTCTGGGCTAGGTGTTAGGATATTAAGAAAATATAAAGATTCTATTAAGTGGCCAGCCTGGTGGGTGTCTCATGGGAGCAGTACCAGGAGTCTCTGAGGCTCCTGTCAACAGAATCTTGAGGCATTTATTGTAAGAAAAGCTCTGTCTTCCTCTGAATGTCTTTGTGCTTGTCTTCATCGATAGGATGGTGTGCCAGTCCCAAGATGCCTTGGCAACGAATAGGTGGGAGACTCATTCTCTTCGACAGGATGACAAAAGCAAGACTCATAAGGTGAGAGAAACAGTGCACAGCAAATGCCACATGTGACCAAGTCTGGGAGGCAGGCACTGTTTCTGGATACTACAGGATGGGCAGAATGCAACTTCCTCAACATCATTTAGTTCTGTAATATCTCAACCTTCTATGAAATTAAATCATATCTTCTCATGATCTCCCCTCTTAGTCAGAGAAAGGAAAACTTTAACATAAGAAAGGAAAACCTCAGGGTCATTTATTGTGTTTCTGTTGTTGTCAGCCCCAGTTTTTGTTGAAACTATCGCCTAGGAGGTGGGCATGGTATATCATTTTATGGATGAGAAGCATGAGCTTCCAATGTTTAGTAATTTGTCTTTAATACCAGAGCCATAATTATAATGCAGAGTAAGGTTTCGCTATATTTGCTTCCTCTACCACTTCTTCCTGGAACAGAACACCAGGGGTGTGACCACATTTGAAGCCCTTTGTCTGAGGAGCTCCCTTTGTGTAGAGACCCAGGTTTGAGAGCTCCCAAGACAAGCTTCAACACAGATAAAGTTTTCCAGGGCCTGGGGAAGACTTGTCTTTTACTTTGGGATCAGTTTTTGTGTCTCAGGACAGCTGCTAACTCACCTCTGTCTGCCACATGACTTGCCAAGAAGTATCACTTCCTACCCAATTGTGAGACTTGACCACAGGGTATTCTTGGAAGAGGGAAAGTGAGCAGAGATGTGGGCATGCCACTTTGGAGTGTTAGAGAGCTATATTTCTGATAGTCCTGGTTCTTTCCCTCTTCCAAAGTATGGAACTCAGGGCAGCTGTCAATATGTGTCATGAGCAAAGAATTTATGTTAACTCTTGTGAGCCCCTGAGGTTTGGGCTTGTTTTTGTCACTGCAGCAAATCTAAATACAATATTTATACCAGGATACCCACATTGACCTTCTTTCTATTCTCCAAATATACTGACCCAGTTAATGTTCATGCCGCTTGAGAAACTTGCCCCTTTCATCCACATGTGGATTTTTATTTTAATTATTCATATTTTGTGCAATTATTCCTTTCTCATAATCCCCTCTTAAATTCACTGACTACCAAGATCCCAAGATTCATCTCCTCCTTCTCTCTAGTCTCATATCACTTTCCAGTGACATTTGGTGCTCCCTGACATTGTATTAGGGATGTGTTTCCTACTGTCTTCTTGTCTGTCTTCTGCTCCAAATGACGCTCCACATCCCTTCACTCAACCGCGGCTCACACAGCCACTCCTTCCTTGCTGTTCCCAACATGTAGTTGATTAGGAACACAGCATGTACCAAAGGCCATAAATTATGGCTTACTTGGTCAAATTAGTTCCCCTCTGAAGGTGGGTACATGGCAGACTTCCAGCTACTTCTCAGAGGCCACCTGAGAGTCATATGGCTTTCAAATTATAAATCAGCACAGGCACACAAAAGCATTCTGACAGCAGGACAATTATTGTCCTGGAAATAAGAAATGCAAATTTCTCTTCCCTCATTGCAAAGGCAACCAGCAGACTTGTTCTGTGATGTTGATCAATGACTTTAATCTATGCCTGCCCACAGTTTATAAAATTCGTGTGCCACCTGTCACCCTTCTCTTTGACTCAGGACTGAGGCAGAATTTGATTTCCCTAGCTGTCATGAGTCTTTGGGGCCACCTTGAAAAGGTGGCTATTAAAATGGTAAGTTTTGGAGAGCAATTTTAATAGTAGCTGTTTCACGTATAAATTGATTCCTAGGTGATTTCAACACAGGGGTTGTGTGGCCTTAACAAATTATGTGACCTCTCTGAACCAATTTCTTATATGACAAATGCAGACAAAAATACCTACAGCAGAGGCTGGCCTTGGGGGTAAACTGGAAGAATTCACCATCTTGTATTTCCTAGACTGTACTTAGTATTAGTGGGCCAGAGAACTAAGTAATGATTAGGTAAAAAGAGATGAAAAAGTGAATACATACTAATGGATCAAATGAGGTAGAAGAAACATAAGAATGAATGCTTCACCAAAAAATTACTTGACTTTATTATACACATAGCAATTGGCAAGCAGATCTGACTAAATAAAAAATGGATTATAATCACTAGAGGGAAAGGAGACCAGTCTGAACTAGATATCTGCTGTGTTTCAGTCACATAAGTTAGCTCTGTTAGCCTCCATTTTTCCTCAATCTCAAAATAGTCTCTGGAAACTTATCCTTGGAGGGATGGTTTTAGTAGCAACATTGGTAGCTATGGTATAGGAAGATATATTCCAATCTTTAAATTATATGCAATTTAGCTAAGATTACAATTTTGATGCAGGGTTCTGGGTATTATAAAAGACATGGTTGAAGAAATCCATTAGGGATCTTACTTATATGACATGGAAGGCTAATTGGAAGGCTAGAGGCCATAAAATGCACTAATGTGCCAAGAGAAGAAAAGGACACAGATCAACCTCTCTCAGTGGGAATAAAGCTCCAATTGCTGGTTCAATACTTCATTTTCTCTGATAGCTCCTTACTTATTAAGGATTGTGTGTTATGATGTCAAAAGGACTCTAAACTGTGCTGTTCCAAGAATGTCCCTTCTCTATCCATGGACATCATGAAGTTAATATAATTTTTGAGAATCTGATGATCTATCCTATCTAATAAAAGATTAATATGCAAATTTGACCACACCTTTGCCACATCCAAAAGTCACGCCCACAGCCACACCCACCAGCCAATCAGGAACAAATTATGCAAATAAACCCCAACCAAGATGGCTGCCACCACTGTGAGCAGGAGGAAGGCTTGGGTTTCTCCAGCAACAGAAGAAGCCAAGCTTTCTGCCTGCCTAGGCCTCCACTCAATGCTACAAAGTTTCAATTATAAAAGATACAGAAATGGCGGCAGCCACTGAGCTGGAGAGAACAGAGGCTTGGGTTTCCCTGGCAATGGAGGAAGCCAAGCTTCCCACCTGGCCTAGGCCTCCACTCTGGGCTACAAAGTTTTAAAAAGAAATGGCTCCCACCCTGGAGTGAGCAGAAGGCTTGGCTCTGCTACAGGCTACAAAGTTTCAATTATAGACATAGATTAATCCCAGATACCAGGGCCTCCACAGGGATCACTGGAGGGTATGGCCAGCCTTCAAACCTCCACAGGTCCCTGGCCCAGGCTGCCCCTCACCCCAGGGGAACCCCCACCCTGATCTGGGACACTCTTCAGGGCAAACCAGTTGGCCCCCTCCCATGCACCAGGCCTCTATCCTATGTAATAAAAGAGTAATTTGCAGATTGACCATCACTCCAACACACAAGAGGGCTGCCTCCATGTGATCAAAGATCCTGCCCCCATGTGGACACAAGATGGCCACCACAACATGGCAGGGGAAGGCCATTGGAGGTTCCAGGCCTGCAAGGGAGGGCAGTTGTGGGCTATCAGGCCAACAGGGGAGAGCAGTTGGGAGGGACCAGGCCTACAAGGGAGAGCAGTTGGGGGTGACCAGCCCAGCAGAGGAGGGAAGTTGGTGGCAAATAGGCTGACAGGGGAGCAGTTAGACATCAATCAGGCTGGCAGGGTAGTGGTTAGTGGGTGATCAGGCTGGCAGGCAGAAGCAGTTAGGGGCAATCAGGGAGGCAGGCAGGTGAGCAGTTTGGAGCCAGCAGTTCTGGATTGTGAGAAGGATGTCCAATTGCCCGTTTAGGCCCGATCCATGATCGGGTGCAGGCTGGGCTAAGGGACATCCCCCCACACACACACTCCCCCTTCCGTGCATGAATTTCATGCACCAGGCCTCTAGTCTTCCTGATATTAGCCCAGACACCATAGCAGGTATAACACCAAGAGAGATACTTGCAGTACTTAAACTTTAGTTGCATCTGGTTGCAGGGAAGCTCAAGTAGTTATTTGAGGCCTCACACAGAACCAGAAATATTCTGCCTGTACTGGATGACTGATGGGCCAGTTGATCTATCACAAAGAAAAATGAGTAAGCAGAGAGGTCTGATCAAAGCTTTGCAGTCTGTATGAAAGAGCCTTGTAAATAGAAAGGTTGTCTATGAACACTTCATAGTCAACTGGCTGGCTATCATCATAGGCATGAACTGTGTATGTATATATGGGAAGGGAGTAGGCATAATAATGAGGGACTTTCCTTGAATGTTTGGGATTAATAAGAAAATAGTGTGACCATTAAGGACTGACAGTTTGTATGCCCCCAAATTCATGTTGAAGTGTTAGCCCCTTATGCCATGGTATTTGGAGACAGGACCATTAGGAAGTAGTTAGGATTAGATGAAGTAATGAGGATGGTATCTTCAGAATGAGATTAGGCCTTGGTCCTTTTTCTCCCCAGGCACTCACAAACAAGAGGTCTTGTGAGCACACAGCACAATTCATACTTATCCATATCTGATATTGACCTTAAGGCAATAGAAATTCCAAAGGAGCAAATATGTTACTGAAAACACAAAAAGTAATGCTGGAATAAAAAAAACTGTATGTAGAGAAGATGAAATGAATGTGTAAACACTGCATTAGGTTCAATGGTGTCCACCAGGGCTCAGTTTCTGTAACTTTTATTCTGACTAAAACTGTTGAAAATGAATATGTAGTCCTAATCTGGTTCCTTTCTGCTTTAAAGTTTTGGCTTCAGTTCTTGCCCTCAGAAGAGGCTTTTTGAGATTATATAAATGATGGAAGGCAAATTCGCCACTTGTAATTATCAGTCTCAACTTTATAGGTGAAAAGAGAGGTTTAGAGATATCGAGAGAGTAGCTCCTGGTCCCTCAGCTCATGAAAATTGGCTGAGATTTGAACCCAAACACTATCCCTAGCATGACTTCCTTTTCATTCTTCATGTTCCTGTATAGGAGCTTGTTAGAAATTTAAACAGCATTGCCTTGTGAAGTTGGTAACCCCATAAAACTAAACAGCAAGGCAGTTGATGTTTGCTGGAGGTTGAGCCAGATTTGTCAGAGTGTCGAACTGCTGCCTTAGCATCACCACTGACGCATAATTTGTTCACTTGTCCCAGGTCTTAAAAGCAATGAGTATCTTCCATATGTCAAAAAATCTCTAATGTCCTAGAAGGCACAATCATGTGATTCCACCAAATTTACATTAATACCTAAGCCAGGCATTGCTTAGGCAAGGTCTAGCTTTGCTCAGGAAGAGCTGGGGGGCGGGCAGGGGCTGCCCACAGAGTTCCCCTGATGTCCATCTCCAGGCAGTGCCTCCCTGGTAAGCACAGTCCACATCTAAGCAAGCAGAGCTAGTGCAGAAATTCCATGAGATAGTGAAAGGTGTCCGTGAGTATATGTGTATTTATGCCATAAAAGCATTTTTGGTTTACTTGCTTGTTGATACCAAAGGGACACAGTCAGTATCTAGCAACTTAAAGCAGGTAAATGGAATTTATTCCTTTTACAATTATATAAAGCTAAGTCATGAATCATGAAGGTACCTTGTAAATCAAGCCAGCTAGGGGACTGATGTCTCAGGGTTATCAGTGAAATTTGGTTGTGATTACACAGCTAATGTGGGTGGGAACTTTGATCTCCACCTTGACTATTGGCCTTGGGCTCTGCACTCTTGTGTCCGGGGAAGGTCACACACTGAGTCCTTGCTCTCTCTATTCTTCTCCTTTCCCTTTGCTTCCCTTCCCTTTTCATTATGTAATTCTCCAATGTATTGTTAAATATTTTTTTATTATTTGTCTATTTTATGTACTCTCCCCCTTTTATCCTCTTTCATAAAGATTAGGAATATTCTCCATGTAGTGTGTTCATTATGAAAAAGATTCTATTCATGTACTTATTTGTTCTTGTTCTCAGTGCTCATGAAATAGAAACTCAGAGAGGGTGTCTTATGCAATTTTACACTGCTCTATAGATGCATGCTCAGCTTCCTTCACTGTCAATTTTGTGGGTTTATTTCTTGCAAACATACTCCATTTTTTCCATTATTGTTAATACTTGTGGGCCATGATTTTCATTATATGATTGCTTATCTAACACCAATTTTCTCTCTTTGATATCTACATAAACTCATAAAGAGTGTTAGTTATTGCTCCTCTGAACTTCCTAAAATTTTAAAAGAAGGGCTCATACAAATTTCATCAATGGAAACTTATGGCAACTAATTTTAGCATTTATCAAAAGTTATTTGTTGTGATGTCTCATAAAGCATGTTTTTCTGTTAGAAAAACATAAAAGTATATTTTCCTGAACTACTGACACATTAATGAACAGATATAATATCATTAGCACATCTTTCTCAATTTATGTACACTCTGAACATCTCATTTACTTAGTTCCTTCATGTGTTTATTTTGAGGACTACCAATTGCTACCTTGATTAGCCTACATTACCCCACATTTCTTTAAGAAAAAGGATCAGATGAAAGGTATTTTCTAGTATTACAGGGTAGATAAATCTACCTAGTAATTCACTTGTACTGTATGCTTTCCTGACCTCATCTGCTTTACCGTTTCCTCTAAGGGCTCTGGGAATACCTGGCAGGCTAGCAGGTAAGTTAACAAATTTCCTATTTGCTTGAGGGTGTAATGGCTCTTGTGGGTTGTCAAAGACCGAATGTGTTTAGGTTTACAGCTGACAACAATGGTGAACACTGATGTCTTATAATCTGGTGTTGTTGCTGTTGGCCTCCCATACTCTCTTCTAAAGGAATCTGCCTGTCTTTCAGCCTTTCTTTCAGGCCCCTGGTCAACACCTTTCTGACAAGCTAACATGAAGAAGTAAATATGGTCAGCTACAGTTTTCTTCCAGGAATTTGAAATAGCAAATGCTGAAATAAGTCTCTCACAGTTAGGGAGATCTGTAACAGAAAGATGAAAAAGCAAGACACACCTTGACCTGGTTCTATATGAACAAGAATGCTTATTATTTAGTGTAATCACATATAAAACTTTTCAGTAATAGATAAACCCAAAAATACAAGAACATCTCATGTACTATAGCCAAAAATAAATATTGCTTTGAGCCCTTTTCCAGTATATTTCTAATTCCCTAATGAGAACTTTATATCAAACTTTTGCAATATTGATATCTACAGACACATATTACACCCTGTAGATGTAATAATTATGCAAAATAACTAGTGTTTTTCTATTAGCAACTTTTTTTTTCTATTAGCAACTTTCTTTTCTCTAAAACCTCAATATTATTCAAAGAGCTTGGGTTTCCTGAAGGGTGGACTTTCTCTGCAGCTAACATGAAAAGTAAGCTTTTTTATTATACATTCAACATTTTCTTCAATTCCATATTTTATGTGCAAAGATTATGAGTAAAATCCCATGAAATAAACAAAGCTTTTAAATTCCAAGTCAATATCAGTTTTACTACACATATTCACTTAAAATCACACCCTCTTTTTATAAAAAATACGGTGACCTGTTCCTTACAACCAAAGATTATATATAACTGAAACATATTCCAAAAAGCTGAGAAAATCTGACCATCTTTAACACTGAGAAGAGTTCATAGGACACTTTGTTCATTGGAGGTCCCCAGTGAACTGAGGATCTTCGCCTGGGAATCAAAAGGGAGGGAATTATGAAGGATCATGTGTGCAGATCTCTATAAAATTATTGCAAAGTTGCTCTTCCAATCAAATTCCTTATGAGTTTCAAGAAGAGTATAGCACTGTCTCCCAAACCCTAGCTCATGGAGCAGTATCCTTTAGTGAAGATTTGCATAAAAATTAAGGAAAAAAAGTATTATGTGGTGACTTTTTATGAAATAAATTTTGTAAAAATTAAAGAAATGCTTATTTAAAATTTGGCTTTTTTTCTATATTCTATAGATCAAATATTCTTCCTTGTATAAAAAATTGTAATATTAAATAGTGCTTTTCCCCCCTCAATATCTTGATTTGGCCTAGTAAAATATTGACAACATATATCAATTCAAAAGTACGTTTTAAATTTTACTAAAAGGTAAAGTTCAAAATTTCAGACCACTGATGCATAACACATTGAATCAAGTGACAAACTGATTTTTGAAAGTTTTGGGATCAATTTCCAAATAAAGGAACTTAACACCAGCCTGAGGAACACATGTCCCCCACACCAGCACAGGGAGTAGTGACACAGAATGAAGACCTGCTAGGAAAATACCAATGTGCTTGAGTCATGAGACCATAACAGAAACCACCAGTAAGCCATCCATACAATTATCAGAGGCTTTATAATGAGGAGATTGTGAGGGGTTTAGGGTGGGAATTCTAGTAATTTTTATGACAAGCTAGGCATTAAAGATTACTCTTTGTTACTATCACTGCAATGTCATTCCCAGAGGATATCTCCATGTGAGTGAAGTCCAGAGAAGGCAGATTATATAAAGAAGTAAGAACTGGGTAAAAACTGGGTTTAAAGTAATAAAATACATAGGAAGTCATAGAGCATCCTCTTTTTCTACACCTGTGTTTGGTTGGACTTTTTCATCTAAACTTATGGTTCCTATTCCTAGCTGCATTTTAAAAACATTTGGGAAATTTAAGTAACTTCCCAAAAGAGCACTGTAATAACTTAAGAGGCCTTAACCTCATTCATTGTGTGCCCTTATAAAATCCTCTCCATTCTAGTTCCTTACTTGTAAAAAAAAAAAAAAAAAGTCATTGGAATCAATGATCTTATAGCTTAGCTATTCTATGATTCTATTCTCTTACACACTTTCATTGTTTATTTCCCTAAAGGAAATTCCATGTCTTGATTCTATGACAAAAAAAAAAAAGAATTACTAGTAATTTTAATATATTTATATTTATTTAAAATTTCAGTTAACTAATAAGACAACTCACGTACTTGGTTTTTTGTCTTAAATGGGAAAACAGTAGACAATAAACATACCTTAATTCTTCTGTCATTGGGGAGACACAATCATAGCTCACTGAAGGTCAAACAAGTTCCATGGTGACATTACTAAAGAACTTGCCTCCAGAACTTTCCAGAAAGCTGGTTAGAAATGTATCTCACTACAGGCAGTCTTCTACAAACCTCTTGATGAGCTCTGGAGCATGAGCTCAGATGTGGCTGCCTGCCCTCTCTGCTGGGAAAGTCCTGTGTGCTACAGGAGCTAGACACACCTGGAGCAACCACTGAAACCAGGAAGCAAAACTCCTTTCCTTCCTTCACAGTCACTCTCCAGCACCCTCTGTTGTTAAAATTTAACATTGTGCTTACTAGCAAAGCCAAAATATATAAAGGTCCCAGATTCACTGTCTGAGAGCAGGGTAAGTGGGTTACTTGGAAGCCAAGATGCAATAAATCAATAGCTGGCATAAGCTTCTTGAGTGTTCACATGTTATTCTGCCAGATGCTCCCACTGATGTATCCACCAATTGTTTTCTGTATGCTGCTCCCAAGGTTTGCACTGTGTGAGACCAACCCAAGCAAATAGATTTTGCTTAGATTCCTGAAATTCACCTATTTTTCCCAATTGTTCCTATCTTCCTCCTGGGCCTGAACTATGGGGCTCTGACCCTTGAAAAATTCCCCAGAGTTTTCTTTCTTAATATTAATTGATTCCACAGACTTAAGTATGAGGAAATGCACTAAGGGGTGTTTACTTTGGTAAAAGCTGTTATATTCACCTCATACCCAGTGTGGAAAAGTAGCAGAAGAAGACATAGTTGGGTACAAAGGGAAGAACATGATCTAGGAAAGGTGGGCATAGCATTGCAGTGTTTAGGCCACAGTCCTGTGAGGACAGTGGTATTTGCAATCATCCTATCAAAACTTCTGTGGGTTCTGCTGGTGTAAGGAAGAGTCGGGGCTCTAAAACGCAGAGACATCACAGAGGATCCCACAGAATCAATTAAGGCAAACATGGAATTAGATATTTCTTCTATCAATGCTTATGCATTTAATTTTTAAGTAAACTTATTCTAAATATTAGATGATAAGATAAAAATGGCAGGAGCTAATACAGAGAAGGGCAAGGGGAAAAGCATTGAGAAATTAGTATTCCTGCTGGGACTGACCAGCAGACCCTGAGCAACAGATGAATGATTACTCTAACACACGTTTCTATGAAAGAGAGGGCTAAGGGGCTGCCTGGCAAGAGGCACTACACTGCTCTGTTCATCTGCCTCCTTAGGCCTTTATTGTAACAACAGTTTGAACTAAAATTAATCTCTAGATCAGTGGTTCTCAATCTTTTTAATGCCACGACTCTTTAATGCAGCTCCTCATGTTGTGGTGACCCCCAACCATAAAATTATTTTTGTTGCTACTTCATAACTGTAATTTTGCTACTGTTATGAATCATAATATAAATATCTGTGTTTTCCAATGGTCTTAGGTGACCCTGCTAGCGGTTCTCAACCTGTGGGTCACAACCCACAGGTTGAGAACTGCTGCTGTAGAGCCTAAGACCATCAGAAAACACAGATACTTACATTTTGATTCATTAACAGTACCAAAATTATAGTTATGAGGTAGCAACAAAAATAATTTTATGGTTGGGGGTCATTACAACATGAGGAACTGTATTAAAAGGTTGTGGCATTAAAAAGGTTGAGAACCACTGCCAGGGTAAGTATCCTTGAGAAAGCACATGCTTCTACAAGGTAAGGTCTAACAACTAAACATAGAGATTCTAGCAAAACACCCAGGGGCTTGAACTTGTTTGGAAAAGTCAAGGCAAGCACTGCCACATTTACCTAGAGGCCCCCGACCTTTCAGAGACTCCTCCTTACAGACTTTCCAACCAAGTACCCTGCGTCCCAACAACTTTCAAAGTTAGAAACAATTGAAGATACTAAGCAGAATTGAGAATGCTAAGAAGTTATCAAATACTAAACGTAATTGAGTGGTAGACCATATTCCCTCATTGCTTCTCATGATAGATTTCTCATTTTTCCTGTTTGTTGTTCAGCAGCATTTCTGTAAGCAGAGTGGCTAGAGTATGGACAAAGATCATTGGTGCCACAGTTCTTGGTCCATACTGATAGAGAGGTAGTGTGCAGCATTTAATGTCTGATTTTAGAGCACAGAGCAGCACAGCCACAGTAACCAGAAGCAGTGTGTGCAGAGTGTATTTTTTCTCCCTTTACTGGAGCTCCATATTGTTGCCTACATGATGCAATCATCTCCCATCTGGAGACCCCATGGCTCCAGGAACTGGAAGTACCTTTCATCTGGGTTTTGTTCTGTGCAGGAATGGGTGTCTTTGAAGTGGTTAGTAAAAATATTCCACTGTTCCTTACAGGGTCCCACAACTGAAGGAAGTTTTGAATGTGCCAAGTCCAGAGGCAGCCTTCATCTTCACATGTCCTGAACTAAATCACATTACAATAGCAAGAGTGTGGCCAATATGAATAACCATATCAGGACCAAATCATTAAAAATACCTGCCCAACCATTCCTGCTGTCTATTTAAACTGAGACCAATCACATCAGTTTTGCTGGATATTTCACAGTGTGCTGTATTTTCTTTTAGTAGAAATTCAACATTTTGTTCTTTAAAATATAAATTTTCTCTGTAGTTAAAAAAATAAAGATTATAGAAACTTGAGGAAATACAGAATAACACAAAGAGGAATATAAAAATGCTGTATATCCTTACCCATAACAGTTTAATTCTAGAGGTCTCTGGATACTGAATTCCACTATTTTGATCAGAAAGGGGAAGAGGAGAAAACGGGGGTCTCTAAACATGTCCCTTTCTTGTCTCTTGTAGTCTTTCTCACTTCGCAGTAGTGCTATGGACCCTTGTCAAATTTAGGCCAGAAGGCGACACAATCAGTTTAACTTTGGCATCTTGGCTTTCAACTCATGTCTTAACCTCTTCAGTCTCTGTTTCCTTTCCTTTTATAAAACAGATAGACTTGTTTTTTTATTGCATTTTTGGATGGAGATGTACTTAGATGTTCATTGCACAAACAAGTATGAGCCTTAAATTCCCTGGAGCATGTGAAACAGGAATTTTGGGAGGTGAAAAAGACAGATTTTAGGAAATTTTAGAAATTAAGAGGACCCTGGAGAGCAGCATAAGGTATATTTCCATAGAATAGAGAAGCTGAAAAGCTGCAACATAGAATGAGGGAGCTGGGAACAGTAGGTCTATATTTATAAATAAAGAAAAGGAAGCCCTTGATCTGGAAGGTATCTGTCCTGGCGCCCACCACATTTGGTTGTGCTCCAGGGGCTCCAGGAAATGGGAAGAAAAAAGCCCAAAGGGAATAGGAAAACAGTAAGGAAGAACGGGGAGGGAGAGAACCTCAAATGTTCCATGTGAGGTTTGACATTTGAGCCCAGGAATTGCTATATTAACCAGACCAAGGGAATAGTGACCAATCAGAGGGGATATCAAGGCACCAGCATCTGCAGCCTTTATAAGCCATAGATAAAAGGAACTCAGTGGGACTCTTCACCCTCCCCACATGGGAGTCTGTATAGTACATGTTTTTAAATAAATTTCTACCTTTTCTATACCACTTTCTGTCTGTGGATTCATTCTTGGATTCCGGCAGACAAAGAATTCAGTTCCAGTCCAAAAATTCTGCATCACATGAGACCAGTATGGCCATGACATGAGTTTTCTGGACTAGATTCCTAAGACAGATGCAGACAGGGACAAAGAGTTCACTTCTCCCAAGTGGGGAGAAGTTCCACTCCAGGGTGGGAAAAATGGCAGCTCATGGAATGAAATGTCACTAGGGAAATGTTCCTGAACTTGAGACCAAACTTCTGTGGTAAAAAACAGAATATGAAGGAACTGGTACAAAGTCCATTTTTGCAAGTAACAGACTGCTACACTTAGGCAAGTTGCCTCAAGATTTGTTACTTCTATTTGTGAATAAATAATAGAAGTTTATAATCATACCTTTGTTAACGAAAAAAACATTGAAACCTGTAAAGAATTTTAGTGAGTTTATTTGAGCCACCCTGTGGACATATGCCAGGAAGCAGAACCTCAATGAATTGAGATAATGCTCCACAGAATGGCGGGTTACATTTGTATTTATACATCACAATCAAAGGAGGGACATAAGTGGGTTACATGAAATTTATTGATGATGGATTAAGGAAGTGGGATAAGCAAAAGCAGTGGGAAACACCTGGGATTGGATAAAAAGTAAAATGATGGACACATACTTAGGTGAATGCAGGAACAATTAACATGATAATGAAGGAATTTGTGGTATCTGTCCTGGTGCCCACCACATTTGGTTGTGCTCCAGGGGCTCCAGAAAAAGGGAAGTTACAAGTTACCCAGACATCTCACAGATATGTTATCTTAAAGGCAAAAAGGCAAATGGCTCAGTAAAGATCTAAATTGATCTTTGTCAGGAAAAATACAGGCCTAGGACCTGACTACCCACTATAACCTGATTGTAGTTCTATTTAATTTTCAAACCATCTTTTGTAGTTATTTTAGGTCTCTGAGTTTGCAAGACTGTCACACAGGCCTCCCCTGAGCTTGCCAGGTTAGCATGTGGCTCCTTTTGTCTACATCTTTCTCATTGGATTATTTTCAGAACTGCATTAGGCAATCCCCTTGCATAGTATTTGGTACATAGGAGATGCTTAATAAAATATTTTTCCCTCCTCTCTGTCTCCTTACTACTGAGTTATAATCTACTAGGGGCCTGGTGCACGAAATTCCTGCACTGGGTGTGGGTGATCCCTAAGCCCAACCTGCCCCCTCAATGGGGCTGATGGCTGGCTCTGCCCTGGTCACCTTGGCCCCGCCCCCCCAGCCCTGGCCTTAGCCCCAGCCACTGGTGACTGCCCAGAAACCACCTGGCCCCCTAGGCCCCGTGCTTGCCAGATGCCTTGGCCCCACTCCCCCAGCCCAGGCCTTATCCCTGGTGGCGACCACCCAGCCCCAGGGGCACCCCACACTCGCCATGGCCCTGCCCCCCACACCTCAGCCACCCTGCCCCTTGCCTCGCCGCCCCCACCTTACGCACCTTGGCCCCGCCCTCTGTCTCTCATGTTCACCGGCTGCCACAGCCCCGCCTCCTGCTCCTGATTGGCTGGTGGGCATGGCTGGTGGGTGTGACCTGTGGGTGTAGCAAAGGTACGGTCAATTTTGCATATTACTCTTTTATTAGATAGGATTGAGGTCTGGAGTTGAGGGGTGATATGTTTGAAGTAATTTTTCCTTAGGTTTATTTTAGTATAATGTGTGCCTATTTCCTATTTCTTACCTGAGAGTTACTAACCCCAGGTTAGCAATATTAAAGGTGTTACCATGGCTACTACTATCCTGTGACATAAAGCAGCAGGAGGCAGAGTCTATGCTTTCATGCAGATGTCCTCAAAACCACAGACAGTGAAGGGAGAGCTTTGTGAGGACATTTGGGTTTGAAATTCCACGCCTTTAATGAGCAGTGTTAAAATCAGTCCTGTGATGTGCAGTGTCAGACCTGCCTACATGATGTGCAGTCACTATGTGTCAGACCTGCCTACATGATGTGCAGTCACTATGTGTCACCAATTCAGTTTACTAGAGGCAGCAACACCCAGGCATATTGCTTTTCTCCCACCCCATCCCATTCATTGCATTGTGTTGATTCTTCCTTTTTAGTCCAGATACTTTTGGTATTCTAACCTAGGACTACAGAAGGCCAACAGTTTAAACAGAACTGATTTATCAATACAGTCAAAAACTTCAATCTGAAAGGCAAAATACCAAAACCGTTATCTCAGTTCACCTTTCCAGCTATCGTATGGAGTAGCTGGCATGACCTTTTACAGAGGTACGTATTTTGCCTGGAGTCACAGAGTTAGTAAGTTTCTGAGCCACTATATGAGTCTGGGACTATCTAATTGCAAAGCTAGCCTATTTGCCTTACAATGACAAAGACATTCTATAAAAATATATATTGCATTAAAACCTGCCTGTTACAACTGGTCAATATTGTGTCAGAGATTTTTGTTGTTGTTGTTGTTTTGGTTTTTGTTTGTTTCTTTGTTTGTTTGTTGAATCAGCACAGTATTCATCACTGTAACCTGTTTCAGCATGGCTGGTTTTGAAAAATATATACGTAAGGAAGCAAAAAATGTTGCTTGTTACATATCATGTCTAATGCAAAGTGCTATATTCTTTAAACCTAGAAATTTATTTATTTTTTTAGAAGGTTTGGTCACACAACAAAGAAATGCAGGTGTTATCTGTTAGGTCAAGGCAGGGGGGAAGCCCAGAGCTGATACATGCATATGCAAGGTAGATGGTGACAGAGATAACTGGCACCTTCCTAGACCCGAGATGGAAATTCTACACTTCTCATGCCCTCTGCCCTCTCCTCACTAAACAGATGTATAAAAGAAGTACCTGATAGATCCTCCCTCCCCCCAAACTGGTGGGCAGAGTATGACCTTACCGGCATCTCCTGCTGGGACATCCCTGAGATACTGAACCACCAGTCAGCGCTTGCTGAGTGCCCTGGGCCCACCCCTTACCATTCCACCCTGGGCCCAACCTCTTCCTGTTCCTCCCCTCAAAAGGCTTCTTTACCAATGCACATGTTGCTGCTCTCTCCAGCCCAGCTGCAGTTATTCTTCTCCGCCCCCTCCTCTAATCCTGGTCTTTCTCTACCTCCCCTTTAATGAATCTTGCTCATTAGTGTGAAATAAACCTCCTCCTTGACATGTCTTGGTCTCTGACTCCCATTTCCTGCGCCTTGAACCTTACAATATCCTTTTTCATTTTGAGCCTCACCTTTGTCATTGACCCGTGGAGTGTGATGAAAAAATGGCCTTAGAACAAGAATAATCAGGGTATGAGTCCAGGACACTATCAACAACATAACCTAAGTCTTCATCTCTAAATCAGGTGACCAAGGCTCTCTCTGAGCAAGGGTTGAATCTCTCCTGGGATATGAGGTCTATGCAAGCCAGACCCACTGTACATTACATGCTCTATGTAATATCAAGCTATTATATATAAAAAATAACCACGTTTTGAAGATCCAGCACATAAATTTTATTTTTACTGTATTTTGTCACTATTTCTGTCCAATTTCCAGTTTCAACCACAAATCGCTGGTACTACTGATACCAAATTTCTGGACTGGAACCCAGATTCTTTGTCTGCTGAAATCCAAGAATGAATCTACGGACAGAAAGTGGTATAGCATAGGTGGAGATTTAATGAAGAACAAGTACAGACTAACACATGGAGAGAGCAAAAGAGTCCCACAGAATAGACTCCCAAGTAGGGAGGGGGAAAGGGTCCTATTGAGTTCCTTTTCCCTATGGCTTATAAAGGCTGCTGATCCTGGTGTCTTGATATCCCCTCTGATTGGTCACTATTCCCTTGGACTGGTTACTATAGTAACTCCTGGGCTCCAAAGTTTAGTTTCACATGGGACATGTGAGGTTCTCTCCCCTCCTTGTTCATTGTTTTTCTATTCCCTTTGGGCTTTCTTCTTCTCCTTCTGAATGAAGGGCTTCCTTCCCTTTATTTTGTAAATATAGACCTTTTGCTATTCCCAGCTCCCTCATTCTATGGAAATATACCTGTTGCAGCTTGATAGCTCCCCCATTCTATGGAAATATGCCTTCTCCTGCTCTGCAGCTTCTTCCAAGGTCCCCTTAATTTTTGAAACTTCTAATATTTTCTAAACCCATCCTATTTCACCCCTAAAATTCTGGTTTCACTATATAAAGACTTCATAAAATAATGTATTTGAAATTCCTATCTGGAATTATTATGCCCAGATTTCAAGATCCCCAAAGACCACCAGGGAGCCAAGTCTGATACAAAAGCAAAGAGCCTTTATTCAAGCTCGAGCTCGGTCTCTCTGCCTCCACCAATGCAGTGGCAGGATGCAAAGAGCCCTGAGTTCCAAAAGCACAGTAATTTTATAGGGTTTGGGGTTGGGTGGTGGGGTGATGCTCAGACCACTGAGTTGGCCGATTCCGATTGGTTGGGTGAGGGCTAGGATCCAGTGACACAAAGACAAGATGCAGCTAGGGTCTGGTTACACAAAGACAGGATGCGGTCAGCATACTTTTGGCCTTAGGTTAGTTCCCCTTGCATTCCCATTGGCTGATTTAAGAGTGAGCTGCGTAACTGAGACATTCTGTCGTTTTTCTTGGAAAAGGGGCCATGTCAGGGACATAGGTACACAAGATGGAAGACACAGCACAAAATGGAGTCAGTCCTGCTCTGCCCTTTCAGAATGTAGTAGACACTCAACAAAATGTGTTCTCTTTTCTTTTCCTTTCGAAAGGAGTGGTTAATCCACTTTTCTCTTGTTTTGTACAGGCTATTCTTTTGTAAAAAAACCATGTTTCCATTTATTTGGTATTATATTCATGATTCTAAAAATGCAGTTATACAAACAGTAATATATATTTTCTATATATAACTTTAGAGAATCCAAATTGATAACTCAGTCTCTCTAGAGCTATTACTAAATCAGGGGATTTTTTTTATTGTTGTTACATGAATTACAATGTAAATTAACCCACATCCTGAGTATATTTAAAGCTGTGCACTTGCTTTGTGAACATTGCAGAGTCATAACTTCTCTGGCTTCAGTTCTTTCTTCTGTTATATAAAGTAGATGCTGAAGAAATCTCTAAGGTAGCTTCCTGACTATATTAGAATGTATTTATTCTAATATATTTCTGGAATATCTTTTTTAAATTTATCTTTATTGTAGAAAGTATTACAGATATCCCCTTTTTTCCCCATTGACCCTCTGCACCCCATACCTGCCCTGCCCTAGGCCTTCACCACAGTAATGTCTGTGTTCATGGATTATGCATATATGCCTACATGTTCTTCGATACAGGCTATTCTTAACTTCTTAGAAAACCTAATTTCCACAGAGTATAGCTCCTCCTGATCAGGAAGATGGCACTTACTTTAGGGGGTTTAATTATTTGGTGACAGTCCAAACATCGACAACATCTGAAAGGAACAAATACAGAGAACAACAAATCAGGGGGTTGGGCTTTAAAACTTTGCAACCTGTCTGGAGAGAGGGAGGCAGGAGGGAGGTGTGAATGTTGGCTCAGGGGTGCTGTACTTAAGTGGAGACTCCAGAGCCCTGAAGTCATGTGAGTGGAAATGTTTCTCTAACCTCAGGCCAGGCGGATCCTTGATGATGAAAAAGAACTCTTCATGTGACTTAAAATCCTATACTTCCAGTCTTCACTCATGAAGATAGAACCAAATCCCCACCACAGAGAGGCCTATTAGCAATCATACTGATCTCTAGAGTTTGCCATCAAAGAGAGCTAGTCAGAAACTGGCTGATTAAAAGTAGTAGTTCCTAGTGAATTGTATTTCAATATTGGACTGTGAGATTTAAGAACTCTGTATAATATGTGCAGGCAGAAAATCTTTGCCTCTGTGCTTTAAGCTGCATGGATATGGCTCAGCATAAAAAGTTAATTAGGCAAACCCATGAGCTGTTTGAGAAATAAGCTCTTAGGATTTAATAGGTTGAGTGTTAGACTAAGTGGCTATAGTGATGATCTAGTTGGACCCTGATGGTCATCAGATGAAAGGGAGATCCACCTTCCCATTCAGAAACTTCCACAGAATCTTCTAAAAAAAATATCTCCATAATGGAGACTTTGTGTCACTAGAGCCATGATGGCAAACCTATGTCATGCGTGTCAGCACTGACACGCATAGCCATTTATGATGACACATGGCCACATGCGGTTGCATTCAGAGAAGTATGGGGTCACATACCAGGAAGGACATTTCATCCTCGGCTACTGCACTGCCACGTGCAGTAGCCAAAGATAAAACATTTGCTATAGTGTAGACACTCTGTAGGCCGAAACAACAGAATTCTGACACAGAGTGTCTAGTTCTGGGACTTCCGGTTAGGCCGTTACGGGATATTTATCTCACTTCCGGCCTACAGAGCAGGGAGCAGCTGAATGCCATGGGAGATGCATCTCTGGGGGCCCTGTAATCGCCATTACCAGGATCCACATAACCATAGCACCATCATCCAACCTACCGTTCCAGGGTGTTGTGGATTTCTAATTGACCATCATCACTGAGATAAGTGAGGGAGAGGCTGGGACAGGCAAGGGCCTGTGCTATGGGTGCCATTTCCTGCCATTAAAAATAGCAGCAACTATCTTAATTTACATAAGGAATGCTATTTTGCAAAAAAGTACAGACTCCATTTCACCACTATTATTGTTGTGCATCCTTATTAACCTGTATTTCTGCTTATTAACAACTGCCCTTTCCTAAAAGACAGTTACATGTGCCATCTTGTGATCAGTTAGGCTAGTTAACCCCTAATTTCCTGCAGGGCTAATAGGTTATCTATAATTCTATCTTTGGCCACTGCCCCTCCTCCCCGATGGAGAACCCAAAAAATATAAAACCAAGGTTAAGTAAAGGAAGTGGTAGTAGCAGTAGCTCACCCTTTCCCGAGACATGAACCGAGATGTATGGCATTATAGAAAAAAATGGCAGATCATTTTGTATTCTATGTACTGACACAGTAATAAACAGAACATGGAATATAAATAGACATTTTGAAACTAATCATTCCCAGCTCTTAAAAAAAAAAGTGAGGATGAAAAGAAGGAATACATTTCCAGGCAGCTACACCTTTATAACAGCCAATTTAATTCCATCCTTAAATTTATAAAGGCTCTACAAATTTAACATCTGCAAGTTTGAGCATTGCTCACTCCATAGCTCAGCATGGAAAAGCACTCAGTGAGAGAGAATTTATTAAAGAAACTCTCCTAAGATATACACCAGTTCTATTTCATGAAATGCAGAATAAAGATGCAATTATTAAGAAAATATCTGAGTTACCACTCAGTAGAAGTATCATGAAAGACCAAATAATGAGACTGAACACAAAGGTACAACATCAATTAAAGAGAGATGTAAATAATTGTAAATATTTTTTGATCTCTCTTGATGAAACTACTTATGTCACATGCTCACTCGGCCATTATTGGTCGATATTCTGATGGTCTCACAATGAGAGAAGAGTTGATAAAGTTAGTATCAGTACCAATAACTATATCAGGAAGCGAAATATGTAAAGTTGTTATACAAACTTTCCATGACCTAAGCATTGATATCTTTAAAGTTGTGCCGGTGACCACAGATGGGACACCAAACATGGGGGCTGCAGGGAGTTGGATTTGTCAAATTGTTTATGGAAGCTATTGGACATCCGATTATGCCTTTTCATTGTATTATCCATCAGGAGGTTTTATGTGCCAAGGCAGGATTCACCGACTTAAATGACTTAATGTCAGTTGTTACAAAAATAGTTAATTTAATAGCTGCTTGCCCCCTTCACAAGCGAGACTGTTCTGCACTTTTACTGGAGGTTGATTCCACCTACAGTGGACTGCTGATGTACAATAATGTAAGATGGCTGAGCCGAAGCAAAGTTTTTTGCAGTGCTTTTTGGAGTGCTTTAGAGAAAATAAGGTATTTCTTGAGGATAAGGATCTGGGAAACTTTTGTGGGTCAACACCCTGATATTTTTTACAGATCTCTCTGTTCATATTAATGAACTGAACTTAAAGTTACAAGGTTTTGGCAATAGTATTGATGTTGTTTGGATACATAAAAGCTTTTAAAAGTAAACTTAAAAATTTCAAGGAAGATGTGAAAACTAAAACTCAGGTATTTTCCTCAAGTAACAAAGTATTTTGAGAAGGCCAGTGCAGCTGTACAAAATGAAATGGAACCCTTGCATATAAAGTACCAGCATGTTTTAGACTCACTACTTATCTAGTTCAGTGATAGATTTAATCAATTTAGAAGCCTAGAACAGACCATAAAAATAATTAAGTATCCTGAACAGTAATTTAGAATGAAATGGTTTCCAATTGATGCAAATTGATGATTTGGAGATGCAACTTGCAGAATTTCAAGACAGCATCTGGGCTTAGGTGTTTGTGGACTTGAGGTCAAAGCTTGAGAATCTGGAAAGGTGCTGCTTGGAGAATCAAGAGGAGTGACACTATGAACAGGAAATTTGGAGTGCTTGGAACTGATTACTAGACACTTTTAGCACCCTGAAAAATGTAGCAATGGCTTTACTCACAAATTTTTCTGCTACATACTTTTGTGAGTCCTTATTCTCGGTGTTAAATCATATAAAAACCAACAAAAGAAACAGATTGACAGATGAAGTTAGTAGTGCTTGCTTGGGCTTGAAGTGTACAAAATACCAACCTTTAATTGAAGGTTTAGCCAATGAAATTCAGCAACTAAAAAGTCACTAATAGGCAGGTTTGTTAAAGAATTACCCCTCTCCCTCACTTATCTAGGTTCACAGCACCTCACAGAAGTTAAATAATATCAAGACCAACAAAACAAATCAACTGACAGATGAACAAAGAGGTCACTAAGCAGGTAAGTTAAATAATTAGTTTTTGGTTATTAAATACAGTTATATATTACAATTACAATTATACATTTTTGTTATTTAAACTATAAATATCGCAAAATTATGGTGTGTTTTTTTTCTTGAAGTGACACACCACCTGAGTTATGCTCTGTTTTTTTGCAAATTTTGACACACCAAGCTCAAAAAGGTTGCCCATCCCTGCACTAGAGAGATCTAGGCAAAATCTTCCCGTAGGACTATGCTGCAAATACTGGGCATCTTATCTTGGCTGGTTTGTTTTTCTCCATAGTAAGAAGTTTCAAGAAAATAAATTTTGAGTAATAGAGGAAGGGAGCCAACATTTACTCAGCCCACACTTAGGCAGTGCTCTGTGTGCTTATCTCACAACAGCCATCCAAGATATCATCAACCCTGTCCTATGGCTTCAGAGCTCAAGATCATGTTGCTAAACTGACTTTCCCAAGGTGATTTAAGTTAGTAAAAGGAAAGATTGTATTTATAAGGACAGGAAAAAGGCCTTTCTTTTTATTTGCTGCAATTTTCATTAGCTATGAGAAACACCCAATTAAGTCCCAAGATTATTAGCAACTCTGATTCAAACAGCTCCTTGGGACAAGATAAACTATTCTTAAGGCTATACATTCTTACATCCCCCTCCTCCCTGCTGTTTTCAAAACTCAGGGGTAATTAACACAATGGAACCTCTACTTAGTAGAGTGGTCCCTTCACCCTCCCCTTCAAATAAGCCTCTTTTAAACTCTTCACAACTTTTGCTCTATGCATGATTTACAGGCTTTGGAAAAATACTGATAAGACACCCCTCTAGGACATATGCTAACTGTCTCCTGGAAAGCAAACAAACTATAACTTTTTAAGACAGCCCCTGGTATCTACTCAACTTTAGCTCCAATCCTCCTCCCTTCCTTGTCACCTAGCAACAACAGCCATTACTCTTTAAAAGTGGAAGCCATTTTTTGTTCCCTGTCCTGTATTGATTTTCAATGTACAGGCCTTCTCCTCTCTTGGAAAATAAAAATAAACTTCCTCTCTGCATTTCTTCTTTTAGTTGTGAATTTGTTCAAAGTCAATGTCACCAGCCAAGCCCTAATAGCATTCAAATCCAGAACTTTCTGAATTAAAAACTCACACTATTTTCCATTCTAGCAAAGTGTACCTCTCAAAAGGGTAGAAATTTAGTTGTTCTTCTTTGTTCCTCTTTCTTTCCTCTTCTGTCTCTCTTAGTTTCCTCTACCTCATTTTATGCACATCCTTTCCTCACTCTTGGCTATGTTTGGGTGCCACAGAAGTCATTGTGTTGACACTAGTTCATGCTTTTCATTGCCCATCATCTTTAAGGCAGCCAATTCCTACCTGGGGGACAAAGATTTCATTGGAAAGTTAGAAGACAATGTTGTGCCTGATTGTCAACTTACAAAAATCATTAATTTTATTTTGTTCTTTCTATTTTCTATATATTTTTGAATTATTTATCTCTTAAGACATCAGTTGGTTGAATGGCATGCCATTCATTGCTCTGAAAACATATAGGGTAGTTATTGCAGATGATATAACATTGTCAAAGGAAGATGAACTGTTTTCCCACAATTTAATTCTATAGACAATTTATATTACATTAATACCTGCTTCTAGTCATCATTCATATGTGGCTGCTAATAAGCATTGTGGCTGCCTTTCATTTCCAATAGTGTTCAGGAAATATTTTATTGCCATGACATGAAATACAAGGTCAATACTAGTCAACAGGTCACATTCACCATTTGCTCGCTACCATAAAGAACTCTGATTGAGATTTTAAACAAATAGGCTGTGAGAAAGGAGTGTGCATTGCTTTTAAGGACAATTTCAGTTTCATTGAGGAGTCTGAACAGCTGCGATCCCCGTTAACTACATCGTTTATTTTGGAGGCTGGCAGTTTTTTAAACAGTTGTTGAAGCACAAATGTAGGTCAATACTTGGAAATTATGCTGTGGAATTTGTTCTGTACTTCAGAATTGGGTTTTGCCTTGAGGTCAGTCAAAACATAATGCCACCATGTCACTCTTTACACCTGCCTCCTGGCTATTCTTACCCAGTTCCATTAAGCAGCCTCATCTGACCTCACACATGCACTGAATACATATAAAACAAGAATTGCAAATCATCCTGCCTCTACAGTGCCCACCTTGTCCTAACACTCAAGCCTGGAGTTCCTGGCCAACACATTTTACTCCTATCTGTTGTGGGGAAACTTCCATGACAGTTTCAAATGACCACAGAGGTGGTTAAGTTGGTAGTAAGCAAGCAAGGATTTATTGAAATGGCCAGGACAGTGGTGAGGGCATCACATGTATGGAGACCAAACACCCACAACCACGCTGTCCTGGGTGTCAATCCTTTTAAAATGGTCTGAACCATAAATTTTCATTGTTTTAAATTCTTAGAACTGCTTTCAAGATCGTATCCAGGGTAGGAAGGTTCCAGTGGACTATGATTGACCCTGTTGGTTGCTTCTTATCTCGAACCAGTAGTTTGCTAGACGTGGGAATGTAGTCCTATCTTGTGAAAGCAGATAGTACAGCTCAACTCCTGGCATCACTGGATTACTCCTTTATGGTCTACAAAGAGATTTATGTGGGCCTCAAGGTCTCAAGCTGGAAGCTGAATTAACTACCCTTTTGTTTTTAAGCAGAATAGCAGGATTAAGTTTCAGCAGCTTTACCCAAGATGATTGCTACCATATTTCACTGTCTTCTCTAATATCTGACTCTGGACAGACTGGGGCTTGGGTTCCCGGCACCATTCAGTGTGGA
Source organism: Antrozous pallidus (assembly GCA_027563665.1). NCBI lineage: Eukaryota > Metazoa > Chordata > Mammalia > Chiroptera > Vespertilionidae > Antrozous > Antrozous pallidus. Next base: position 70,440,227 of record CM050510.1, on the reverse strand, counting down.
GATTTTTGAATTTAAATAGTGTTCTTGTTCATTATCATGGATTAACAGATGAGAATTCAGGAATTCAGAGTGTAAGTTAGAGTAGTAGGGGAATGTTTCAGCTATGTAATAAGGAGTAACAAGCCACTTCAAAACTTACTGGTTTATGATCACCACAATTTATTTGCTCACTAATCTGCAGTTTGGGAGACCTGGAAGGGAAGGAATAGTTAATTTCTGACACTCTTGGCACTATCTACTTGAAGATATTAATGTGGTCTACACAGGACACCATCTGGAGCTCAGAGGAAGGTGGGGATGGGCAGAGAATGGAACTGGGGAGATAAATGTATAACGATGCTCATCAAAGTCATTAATATAGAATAGGATAAGTAAAGGAGCAAGGAACCTCTCCACTAGATAACGGGTAAGTAAGTGTGAGAACGTCTTGTGAAGGCATCTAGCAAAACTTATGATGGGTAATGACTTGTTACGGGCTATTTGGACAGCCAGCAATAGAGGGGAAAGCCTTTGCTGAAGTCCACTGGGAGATGGTGTTTCTCTATGACATGAATTTGAGAGAGTTTGTACTTGGTTCTTGAGAGGGTTTTCTTCTTTCTACAGTCTATTGACTCTTTACTCTTATTTAAGAGAACAATACATCTAAAAACAACTATATGCTATGGAATACCATGCAATCATTTGATTTTGTGTTTTAAGGGAGGAACCAAGATGGCGGCATAGGTAAGCACCTATTGTGCTGCCCTGCGCAACAATTCCAAAACTACAACATAACAACAAAACAAATATCCAGAATCGCCGGAAAGCTGGCTGAGTGAAAATTCCACAAATAAAAGAAAAGGTAGGACACTGAGACTCAGAGGAGCGGCGGAGTGCAGCCTTGAAGATACGCCTGGAGAGAAGTTCGGAGCCGTGTGCGTGCGTGGGCTGTAGGGTGGGCAGCAGCAATCCCGGCTGGATTTATCCAACGGGGAGGGCAGAAGCTCCCCACTGCACTGATCCCCCAGTTCCAGGCGAGATCTGAGGTCCGGGGTATGCACACTAAAAGCCGGGTGTGGCAGAGGTCTGCGAGTTTGAGGAGAGTGCACTGAACTTGAATAAACAGTTTGCGAGTAAACTTGGGGACAGAACTTCATGACCACGCAGAGAGGACTGGGGAGTTGCTCTCTCGTTCGGGAGATCACCGAACTGCTTTGTTTTACAACCCTGGGCGAGACTTTGGGTGTACAGACTCATTTGGGGAGAGGCAGAGTTGTCTGGCAGCGGGTGGGGCTCAGCGGCGGCTTTCTCTCGGAAGTGCACAGCCGTTACCATCTGGCACAGAGACCCACGTGCCACATAGGGTGGAGCTGGTGCTGCATGCTCAGCCTGGAGACTCAGCCCATCCAACCTGAACACAGCTCAACTTCACACCCAATTGGCCTGGAGGTCAAACCCTCCTAGTGCTAACAACAATACTGTACAACCCATAAAGGATTGCAGTAAGAGTATACACCTCAGGTAACTGGGGAGGCTGAGCCACTGTCCCTTAGATGACATCTACCACACAAAGCTAATCAACCAACTCAGGAAAGCAGCCACAATGCAGAGAAATGGAAAGAAATCAGGTGTGAAAGAAATGGAGGGAAAAAAAACGGCTAGACATAGAGTTCAAAAGCAGTGATTTTGTGTTTTAAATATTGTTTTTCTAATAGAGACAGTTTAGAATTGTCTAGCTCTAGTCAATTTTGTTGACAGAAGCTTTACAATGTATGAAAAACACTTTTGAACTACATATACTTTTCATAAAGCACATACTTACGTACACATGTATATACACATATATATTTATAGCTTACATACTTATTATAGACATTAATTTGTATATACTAAACTTTTTATCCAAAATTTGCTCTCCTCAAATTGTGTATGTACATCCACGTACACGCACACACACACACACACACACACACACACACACACACACCTTCTGGGGTCATACAATCTTAGTCTCAGAGTGAGGTCTTCACTACCTGCTTTTCCTGGAGTAGTACTGCAGTAATGTGCCTTGGCTTGGGGAACTGTGGGGAGATATTTACTCCAGAATGTGCACCCTGGCATCTCTTGATAGACATTTTGTATAATGTGACCACACCCCCAATCTTGCCCTTGTCCACAGTTGATTGGACCATATGACCCAAGTTATAGCAACCAGAAGCCTATCTTTAAGCATTAAAATTTAGGGCTGACTGAGAAGTTATGTCTCTTTGTTTGGATAATACCGATAATATAAAATTCAGGAAGTGTGGGTCACTTTTTAAAAATTATGTGATTGTCAGAGGAGAAATCTGGTCTGCAGGGAAGGAGGGAAATAAGAAAGACAGAGACAGAGACTGTCAGGTAGGTCTCACTTCAAGTACTGCATTCTTGCCCTTGAGATTTAAAAGACATTCCTCTCTCCTCATAAGAAATGTCTCCCCCCCCCCCATGCTGATTGATAAAGTGTAAGATAATTTTAATTTGCTGTAAACAAATCCTAATATATAGGGTATTACCACACTGAAAAAGCCAACAGGGAGACATTCTTTCTTGGCATGATCCTTGAGTATTATGCTCACTCAAAGTATCTGCCCCCGAGTAAGGGGGAAAGTTAATATATTTGAACTCTTGAACTAAGGTAAGTAATTTGTGTTTTTACATCCCTGACAAAGATTATATAAAGTTATAAAAAAAAACTTGGCAGCTAGTTTGAGATTGAATTGACATGGCCTAGAGCTTGTCATCTCCTATGGATACCAGTCCTTAGGCTACGCCCTCCTTAACCTTCCATGACACCATAATACACTTACATGATATTATTCTACAATGTCATTATAATATTTGATATTTGACAACATATTATACAATTATCCCAAATAAACTTACAAACTAATTCTTTGAATGTTGGGCAGCAATTTAAAAAAGGATAGGAAAGGAATTAATCCCTTTCAGAAGAAATTAAGGCACTGGGAAGGCATCCGAGCATTCTATATTGGCCCCTCTTTCCCTTTTTGCCAAGAGGGACCCTCTTCTTACTGTCCAAATGCACATAGCTGATGCCTGAGCTTTCAGTTCAAGCTGTGGCTGAAGCCTCTGGGCAGCTGGCACCATGGATCTGTCTCTCGACCAATGGTGTGAGCTGGGCCCTCTCTGTTGAAGAAACCTGAGTCCCCCGAGATATGTGATCAGTACCGGGACCCTGCCAGCAGGTTAGGGGACCCAAAGGCAGGTGCTGGATGTGGAGGCCACGGGAGCATAGACTACAAAGGAGACAGAACTGAACCTCACATCACCCTGTTTGACCCCAGAGGATGACTGGTTAGCCAGAGACGGGTAAGATTCCTCAGGGAAGGAACAAACTAAGACGGGCACAGTTGCAGAGGGGCCAACAGAAGAGAACTAAAAGATCAACAGAGGTGGGGCACAGACCCTCACCCACAAACCTTGCAGGGGCTTGAATTCTCACCCCTCCTGAGGGAGGTCTCCTACCCCCATGGATGCTTTGCCTCCCACGCACAACTCAAACCGGGACCCAGGTGGCAGACAGAGACTCGGCCAGCAATAGCTGCTCTATATCTAAATGCAGTCTATTACCAGGAATGCTCAGGACCTACTCAAAAATGCAAATATTCCTTTCCACTAGTATTTACAGGGTAAACTAAGATTTCTGCTTGAGTATTAAAATTGACAGTAGAATAGTAATCAAGTTTTCAGATTAATTTAAATTGGCTAAGTGAAATAAGTGAATACTCAAGAAAATTTAAGTGTACTGGACAAAAAGCTTTTCCTAAAACATTAACTAAAAAATCTATTAGTAGTTCATCTCACTGTAAAATTCCTTAACATCCAAAGAACCTAAAGCAGTCATATTTGTGTGCAAAAATTAAAATTTAAAATTACCAAGACTGCAAGATAAAATTCCCAAAAGCCCCCATTAATCAAAAAAGGGGAGGGGACAGTGGGATAATATCATGTAAGGAAAAAAATATCGAGTAAGTAAAATACATCTAGAAAATTCTTACTCCAGTAAAGTAAATTCCATTTGTAAAACCAACTGCAGGACACCCATGAAAAAACACACATGGTGTCAAAATAAGCCAAAGGAAAATCATTTAGGCAAAAATAAAAAGAATCCCAAGTCTATTTTGCAGAGAGGATCCCTTTGTTAACTTTTGGTTGAGAATGTGTTTGTGTGTTTTCAGAGAACAACTCCAAGACCATGTGGGTTCCTGCGACTGTGAGGAACTGACGGGTCTGTTCCAGTCACGAGGATGGTCCAGAGATTGGGGACAATGACAACACCTTGCCATGCTAGTAGTTGGCAGCTGTGCATGTCTGCAGGCAGCCCAGGACCAAACCAGAGAGGATGGATCTTGCATTGCCACGATGTGTCCACCATCTGGATACCATTGCTGACATGTACACATAAAGAATTATTTGACACTGAAACTGGGACTCAGAACAGTTGGACATTGAAACTGAGACTGAAACATTTTTTGTTCTTATACATTTATTTCTAGTATGCAGAGGCAAGATATTTTTGAAGAAAAGAAACAGGGGAGAGTGATTGATGTAGAGGCAGGGAGGCATTAAACGGGCTGTCAAGCTACAGGGGGAAGGCTTGGGTCGATGGGAGGTGGATGCTGGGGGAGATCAACCAAAGGACTTGTATGCATGCATATGAGCATAACCAATGAATGAAAGACACTAGGGTGGGGAGGGGGGTGGTTGGGAACATGTGCTGGGGGGTAGGGAAGATTGGGGGGAGGATAATGGGGAGGGGAAAAGGAAAACATGTACTACTATTAAATATAAGTTATACTGCAAAAAAATCAATAAAAATATATTAAATTGAAAAAAAAATGTATCTGCCCCTTAAACCTAGAGCTTAGCTGCAAGTGCATTTTCTTTTCTTCCCTCTCAAATAGTGCTTTCATCTTACATAAAAAGTAAGACTTGCTTTCCCTCTCTTTTGCAGTTTCCCTTTGGAACCAAATGAGGTAAAGTTAATTCTTTAATCTTGTTTTATAACTTTCCTTCAAGATAATAAAATTTGGATTTTCTTTGTTTATTAACTTGTATCTTCTTGTAATTTGTTCATGTTTTCATCTGGCAGCATCTCATACTGCAGATGAGGGAAAGGACAGTGCCAGGTTAGTTTCTAGAACTGTGTATGCAATCTGCCAGGAGTTCTCATTGCCTAACCTGACCCTTCCCTTGTCAGTGGGCCTCCAGGATAGTGCAGAGTAGGTGCACATGGGACAAGTGGGCTGTCTTCCAGAGCTGTGCTTCACCACCAAGACCAGTCTTTCAGGCAGCAGTTACAGACTCGCCAGGGAGCAGATGTGGCTACACTGGCATTGACCTCAGCAGCATAGTGTGTCATGGAGTAAGTGCCTTCAGGCTTTTGTCTGGGGAAATTCAAATAGATACAGACATGAATACTCCTCAGACCATACTTTTCTGGGAACATCTAGTTGGCTAGAAGGATAAAAATGGATCCTGGACCACCTGGGATCTGTTAGACCTGAATTTTTGTGGTTTAATTTAAGTAGGAAAAGAGATGGTGTCATGAGGAAAATAACATCCTATATTATAAAGAGCTAATATGCTAATTAGACTGAACAGCAGGATGACCTTCAAGATGATCTTTCAGATGACCTTCCTGAAAACGGTCTGGACAAAGCAAGGGCTGCGAGGACTGAGTCAGATGTAGCTACAAGGTCCAAGCCCCTTGCATGAATTTTGTGCATCAGGGCACTAGTGAATAATAATAGTAGATTAGCATTTATTGGCCATTTAGTATGTGCCTGCCATGGTGCTAATAGCCTATTCTACATTATGAGGAAAAGTGTTGTTATTTCCTCATATTATTGATGAGCAAGCTGCAGGTTACAGAAGTCACACAACCTCAAGTTTCAGAGCTGGGACTGGACAAAGTGGTCTGGCTTCAGCACTCAGTCTTTGAGAGCTCGGTGTGAACCACTCTATCCTTCAGAGGCCTCTGCTAAATTCCACAAGGTTCCAGGGAACAAATGGCTGTCACAGTGGGCAGGGCCGAGTATAATCTGAGCAGCAGAGAGGAGGCCTGGCATTAGGCCTAGAGAATCATGCTGGAAGCTAAGAAGCACAGGAATAGCAGGTAGCCAGACTTGGTCAGTGTCAGGAGGGACATGGAGAAAAACTTAGTTAATGACCAGTTAATAACATGGAGAACAAGTGTGTCCCAGTTCTCCTGACTGCATGCAGGAGCCAAAAATGGGTATCAGGAAGGGCGCTCAGGCACCCAGGCTCTCAGAGGACAGAGGAAGCGAGCATCCTCATAAAGCCTCAGGCTATTCCACTTTGGAGGGAGCTCTTGCCTGGAAGTCAGAGCCCATGGCAGAGTCCTGACTGTGCCACTCTGCCCATCTTCGGATCACAAGGCTTTCTGAACCCTTTGCTGTGGGAAGGGGAATCTTTGTTTCTACTGGATGAGTTGTAGAGCTGGTGTTTGAGCTGAGAAATTGAAATCTTGAGACTCTTTCTACCATCATTCCCAGCATGAGCCCATCACAGATGAGTTAACATCTGGAAACAGCTGTGTAACTGTGACATGCCATGTACATGTATGAGACTGCTCTGGAGGAATGTGCAATCTGGGGAGTGGTCACTTTTGGGAACTCTCCCATGTTCTCTGCACCCTAAAGGCTATTGCAGCACAGGATGAATATACTGAAGGCCTTGCTCCTGTCACCTATCATTTGGACTCTTGGAGCAGACAGTTCTGTTTTCCCCTGATCTCTTCTCTCCTCTCTCATCTCAGTCCTCCTAAGCCCTTCCCCATCAGCTAGTTTGTCAAGAATCCCTAGAAGTTTTGAAATTTATCAAAGTATTTGGGAGGCTAAATTCATACTGTTTACAACTTTCCTGGATCTCTGCACATTTCTGATAGTTTCTGATATTTCTCAATATTTTTCTATGACATTTTACCCCCTAAGGCAATAGCTGGTTTTATTTTCCATGAATAAGGCTGGGAGAGACACTGATTTCCCGGAAGTTAGGACTCCCCTGATTCAACAAACAACCATCCCATAACCAGAAGAGTTGCATGTGAAAAGAAAATCAGAGAAATTACTAGTTTAACATTTCTGGGGCAATGTTGAAAATATAAGTAATACAGCATCATCTCTCATATGCTGAAAGGCAGAGAAGGAGGGGGTGGGGAGGACTCTGTCTCCTGAGATGAAAACTTTGAAGGCCAAGAATTACCTGAACTTTCTGTGTCCCTTCCTTCTCTGTTCCAGCCCCACTTGCATACACAGAGCCTCAGCTAACACATGAGCCTTTTCCCAGTACTCCAACTTCCCTCATGGTCAAGAGAACCTTCCAACACCAAGACCCACTTCATGCTTAGAGTCTGCCCACTCCAATCCCACTTCTGTTTGTCAAGACCTTTAGCAAGATATGGATTCTCTGAATTAGTTCTTGTTATAGGTATGCTTGTCCCTCACACAGGGGTATGAGCCCTCTTCCCTGCAGAGCAACTCTAAGGTATAGTTATCATTATTGGGCCCACTTTACAAATCAATACACATAGGTATAGGTTAAATGATGTCTCGAGAGTTACACAGCTCCCAAAGGGGAGGGTTGGGACTTGAATCCAGACAAATGGCCCCGCTAAGCCCCAGTTCTCTTTCGGCTTCAGCAGTCTCATGTTTCTAATGCACATCTTATATTTCATGGAAACAAACAGTCTGTCATAACGGACTTCAAACTGGCACTCGCATGTTGTGAGCTAACCAGCTTTTATTTATTAAGATCTCTGGGTAAACCTGGTTAGGCTCACTATTTATTATTGTTTTTTTTTTCCCCTTCGAAATGGAACTGGCTGGTAACCTGAAAAATGGATGGGAAATTGTATCATTGCGCCCTATGAATCCTCCCTCCCCTCCAAAATCAGGCTGAAATGTAACTGTGCACTGTCAGCTGTTCTAGACATTTATCCTGGTACTGTAGTGTAGGCCATTGAGCCTAGAGGGATTCTCAATTCTCTGCAGTTTCATAAGCTGTAGAGGCCCCGCTGAGCACAGAAGGCTAAGAAGTAAGTGAATGTGTATTGTTAGTAGAACACTTTGTGCTTAGAGAGTCCCTGTAGAGAAAAGCAAAAGGAGGAGAATGTTAAACTTAATTCAGACCAACCAGGATTTTGTGACCCCTCCTGTTTCACTTTACAATCTCTGGCAGTGCCCCTTCTCTTCTAGAGCAGCTACCAGCTGTGCCCAACCCTCACCGCCCACGCTCCCTGGAAATGTCTGGTTCTCCAAAACTTCCTGGGGAGTGCCTGGGCCCTTGTATGTCACATCATCCAGGTCCCCCCAAGACCACTGCTTGACTGCCTCCTCGGGTCCACACAGCTGCCTGTGCCCTGATGGCCTCTTGCTCCACATCGTTACCTGCAGTGCCTTCAGACTTGCCCTTTACCTGTTTTTTTCCTTACACCATGTGGCTGGACTTTCTAGCATCAATTTATGTCAGGTCACTACAGGCAGGATCCTAGCCCTTTGCTTCCCATCCTTCAGCTCCCAACATATCAAGCTAGTCCCCCTGAATTTCTCTCCCCATAGTTGATGTTTGTGAACATGGATCGCCAACCTTGGTAGGAAGCGTTGGCAACTCTGCATCAACCCACCTACCAGGACCGTGACAGTGACATTGTGGTCATTCCTAGAGACAAGGGTTCTCACCTTTGCTGTCCTTTCAAGTCAATCAACCCAAGTGTGTGTGTGTGTGTGTGTGTGTGTGTGTGTGTGTGTGTGTGTGTGTGTGTAGGTAGGTAGGTAGGAAAGAAAAGAGAGGGTAAACTCTTGACCAACTTTTCATTAACATCACTGATCCAACAAGTAATTGGAAGCCAGGGCTCCTGTGTGAGGCTGTGAATGGCACTGGCATCAGTTTTCACCCTTCATCATTCCAGAGAAGCTCCCAGGAAAGATCATAAAGGAAGCTGGGGAAGGACAGGGAAAAGGGGTAGGCTGGAGTTGTAACTAAGGGCATGGAGGGTATGTTCAGAAAGTGTTTGTGTCAACTGCTGGTGACACAGGGGTGACACGAGATTAGAAAATCCCCAGTGCCCAGGTAGTTGTAAGGTCCCCCGGGGGTAAAAAATGTTCTTTAGAGTTTGGCAGTACTTCATTGCATATGCAGATTGATGTATGAAAAGCACTCTTTCCCGCCCCCCACCCTTCACATTTCGATTCTGTTTGTGCAAGTGTTTGAGCTCCATAAAGAGCAGTGGATGTGGTGACTGTGGTCCGCATTCATAGTTCCTGACTTTAGAGATGCTCTCCAGACCTAACAGACTTTCCTCGGTGCAGTATGAATGTCATTATTATAAAGCCATGGACATGTCCAAGAAAAGCAAGCTGAAGCATCAAATCAGCTACAACTTTACAAATATAGAAAATTAGATTTTGCCTCTATTTAAATATATACAAAGCCTATTTGTTGTTCTGTTTTTAATAAAACTCAATGAGAAAAAATCAAATGGCTGACCATGGACAATTGTAAACTTACACTTATTCACAGTGGCTCTCTGCCATGCACATAGACATCTCCCTGACCTTCTGCTTTCTCCCTCACCCCCATACTCATAGGCACACATGGCAGTTCCTTCTCTTCCTCAGCACCACCTACCCTTCTTTCCACTCCTCCCATGTTCTCTGTGCCTTCCTTCCACAGGGACCTGGCACTTATTTTCCATCTGCTGGAAATGACCTTTGTCTCGGGCTTCACTGACTTCTCGCCTCTCTCACTTCTTGAGGACACACCTACCTGCTAAATCTGGTTTGTGATTCTAACCAGAGACACAGTCACGGTGATGGCAGAATTTCAGAACTAGTGCTCACATGTGCATACCAGAGCTACATAGTTTTCTTGTGCTGACGATTTTAATGCAGATGAATGAAGGTTGGGTTTAGAATGGGATTAATGTTGTCTTGGTCCATTTACATTCAGAACATTATCTTTTTTATATAAATAATTCTTAATTCCTTATTAGATCTGTTTCTTCTCTTTCAAATGTATCTTCCCTCTCCTTGTAAGGTGTTTGGGGTAAGGTAAGGTTTACACATCCCCAGACACAAGGTAGACCAAAGAGGTAACTTGTTCCCTGCTGCCCTCAAGGTCATCACTGGCCCTTCTCCTGCCTGACCACCTGTGCTAGTGTAAACTCAGATGAATCTAGGATAACCCAGGAGGATGACTTTTATGCAACACCCACTGCTGATGACCACTGACATCATTATTGTCTTCAGCCACAATACCCCCTATACATGTGGCCTCTTTGTTCCGCCCCAGGCCTCTCCTGGTCCACTGGACATTGGTGCTACAGCAGTGGGCACTAGAGCCAATTTGGGGATGAAGCTACATTTGAGGAGTTAGGCAGGAAGTCTGCATTCTGACTTGGAAAAAAACAAAACAAAATCACCAAACCTGGTCCTTGGGCATTTCAGTTGGTAACAGCATATTCTAATGCCAGTAATAGGTGTAGGTTCACAAGCATATCTTTAGACGATCCAGATTATTAGTCTAGCACTAACCATGGTCTCCAGATTGGCTGACAATAGCAGCCTGTTGGTATATTTCTGGATCCTTATTTATCTAGTGACTGTGGCCTAATTCACCAGTATCCAGAGGAAATTTGTGAGTGCTGACTTAAACAGCACTGTGAAAGCAATGAGGACTGACCATTTAAGGTGTGGAAGTTATTATAGAAATATGGATCTGAGAAAGAAATTCTCACCACGGCACAGTCATTTAAATCTAAGTAACATTTACTATACATTACTTCAGAAAACACTAAACCTGGATTCAATGTCAAGGCCATGTCACTTTCATGAAATAAAAATAATCTGGACTTAGGTAAAGATAGGCTTTATTCCAAAGGGTTATCACAAGAAGGAAAGGGACTATTGCAATAGGAGGAGAGGGACTACCAAAACAAGGATAAGGCTCTACCATGAGACCTACATGTGTCTCCAAGCTTAGCCAGATAAATAGGACATTTCTTATACAGGGAGGAGGAAAGAACAGAGAAAACAGTGTGTAGGGAAAGAAGTGCATGGTTGCCAGTGACAGAGTCATGATCTGGTAGATGATTAGATCAGAGGTCAGTTGGCCTGTCCTTTGGAGAGGCCAATGAAAAGGAGTTTTATTCTGGCTCAGGTTGAGGGTATGTCAAAATTCAGGGAAAGGAGAGAAGCTTACGTAAGGTTTGTACAAGTCCCAGTAGCAGGTATTTTTGTCCAGATAGGTACCAACAGCTCAGTTAATCATTTATAGGATAAGAATGGGAATTTGGAGGGTCCTGTCTGGCCTCATCATAGGTAAACAAGGGGGCCACCTATGGGTCTTTTTTGAATAGAAAGGTATTCCTCGCAGGACACTATTTCCTGGAACACATAAGAATGGGGAGATTTCTTAACCTGCGCAGTTTTCCAGGCATGCAGGGTTCATATAAAACTCAACATTATCTATTACTTTGTATGTGAGTTTGAGCGTTAGTTTTCTCATAGGAAAATTGGAGTAAACGTGGTCCCTATGTCGGGATGAGGACCCAAAATGGAAATTTATAATGTAAAAGAAGTTAGCATGGTACCAGGCACATTTTCAAAGTTAAATAATAGTCATCATTATTATTGTTATTACTGTATGCTTGCTTTTGCTTTTATTAAAGCAATTTTTATTTTCTACTCTAAAATTATATGTAAGTGATCAGAGTCTATAACAAAGCATTTAGCAAAAAATTAGTATGGAATTAAGCTAAATATGACCCCAGAAGCATTTGAGCAAAGAGTACAGACTAGCTAGATCTTGCTAAACTGACTTGCAAGCATGTTTTAATGTAACTTATTTCCAAGAACCCATGCAAAGTGCTGTTTGCAGTCTAAATGAGCCCAGGCTTCTGGGGTGTGGAGGTTGGGGAGGTCGACTAAGGATTTTTCCTCTGAGTCCTCATGCTTACCCTCCTGCTGATGTGGCCATGGAGCTCTTTCTGTGAACATTCAGACTCTTTCCCATTTTTCTCTTATGCTGGGGATGGAGATTCTAACATCTTCTCACTGGTTTAGAAAGGATTTCTTAAAGAGTTTATTCAGGAGCCTTAAATATTTCATGGGCTCATCTGCCTGTGTAATTACATTCACACTCAGGAAAAAGCTTTCTGGCAAGGTGCACACATTGCAAATAGTTACATAAATATTTATAGCTGGGCTTCTCTGAATCTCAGGACAAGTACCAGGCTTCGCTTGGGAAGAGAGGCCCAAAGTGAAAAAGCTGTGGAAATGGGTGTGTAAGCAGATTTCCACGTATAAACAGGGTGGCTAATATTTATTTATAGAGCTAATCAAACAATAAAGAAATGTTTGCCCTTTGCCTTGATTGTCAGCAAGGAAACTTACAATATAATCTTGTAGAACTTTAGACTAAAAGGCACAAATGAAAATCTTGATTTTACTACTTACTAACTAGGGAAAACCTTGCAAGTCATTTAACTTCTCTTTGTCTTACTTTTCTCATTCAAAAATAGTATGACAATTCCTCAAAAAAATTAAACATAAAATTACTATATGAACCAACAATTCTACTTCTGAGTATATATACACAAAAGAGTCGACAGCAGGAACTCAAACAAATACTTGTACATTGTGTTTATGGTAGTATTATTCACAATAGATAAAATGTGAGCACAACAAAGATGTTCATCAACAAATGAGTGAACAAATAAAACAGAAAACGCAATGTAATTCAGCCTTAAATAAGAAAGGATAATTGCTACCAAGAGGATGAACCTTAAAGACATGCTAAGTGAAATGAGCCACACACAAATGTTCTAATATTGTGTGATTCCACCTAATGAGATAACTAGAGTAGTCAAATTTTTAGAGACAGAGATCGACGATGACTGCCAGAGACTGACAGGGAGAGAAACATCACTTTGGAAAGATAAAAAAGTTCTGGATGTAGAGTGGTGATGGTTGAACATCAATGTGAATGTTTTTAATTTGACCAATGCACATTTAAAAATAGTTAAAATGGTAAATTTTATACTATGTATGTTTTACCACAATAACACAATGAGATCACTCTTTATAATTTCCTTAAAAGCCATTTCAAGTGCCAAGTGAATCACATATATTAATATAAGAAATTGTTTGTGCAGTAGATGACACTCAGAAGTGACCCACAAGATGCTAATGCCTTTTCATCCTTGTCTGGGTTTACAGGGTGAGCACTTTGGGCTTCATGCAGTGCTGTGCCATAGTTGAAAACCCTTTCGTAGTGAACAGTGATGGTTCTAGTGTGGCTTCATGGTCTGAATAATAAGGCTTTTCATATATATATAGTAAGGCAAATAGAAATTAAAAAAACTGGTTTAATTCCATGTAAATATACATGTTTTAGTTAAACTTTTTATTTTCATATAATTGAAGATTTATATACAGTTAAGAGAAATAGTGCTGAGAGATCTCATGTACCTTTTACCCAATTTCCATCAATAGTATTATCTTACAAAACTTTAGTGCAAGATATGAGAATACGATATAGGCAAGATCCTGGACATTTCCATCATGACAAAGATCCCTTCTATAAACCTCTTATAGTCACATTCACTTGCATCTCCTCTCTGCTCCACTCCCCACAAACACACATGCACATACATACACATAGGCATACATGTAACTATCACTAAACCTTTGGCAATCACTAACCTGTTCTCTATTTCTATAGTTTTGTCATTTCAAGAATGGTTAATAATTTAGTAGCTAACCTTAGGGGATTGGCTGTTTTCATGCAGCACAGTTCTCTCAAGGTTCATCCAGGTTGGCCATTATATTATTTAAATAAAGTTATAATTGATTATTACAAAACCTATGTTCATTAAGGTCCTAATAGAGAATATATTCTTTCAAATGGTCATGATCATGGTCATACAAAAGGGACTTTGATGAAGGGACTAGTGTTAGAGGCATGAGCTTCACTAAAGGGGCCAACAAAGTATGTTAACACTCTTGGGACAAGTAACATTGGGGCCACCCTTAAAATTGAAGCAGAGGGGAAGAATCCTGTCACCCGAGCCCAGTGGAAGGGATAGCACTGGAGGGGGAGGAATGCCTGGGGGGAGCAGGGGTCAGGAAGAGACATAGATATTGCAAATTGCAGATGGAAAGACTTGCCCAACATATGTACCTAGCAGGAAGCCAGGGTATCAGGAAACTCAAATAAAGCAGTCTCTAGAACCCAGCATCCTTAGATATAAAACAAAAGCACAGATGGATTGAGGGCCAAAAAGCAAATAACCAATAGAGCAAAGAGTAATTAGATGTGTTCATTTAACAAATATTTATTGAATGTTCATTTTCTTAAGGATCTGTTCCAAGCATTGGGGAATCACAGCAAACAAGAATTGTAGTCTTTATCTTTAATTTCAAGTCCTGAAGTGATGTTCTTGAGTACGGAAGATTTGATGGGATCCAGTGCCTAAGGAAAAGGGTGGGCAGTACATACATGGTACCAGCTGGGAAGGCAGAATAAATAGGTCCAGATATGGCATTATTTTTCAATGACGGACAATGTTTACTAAAACCTTACTTTGTGAAATGCAAATTAGTTAAGATTTCAGAAAATGGACAAAAAGGCAACCCAAAGAAACCTTGAGGCGAGGGGAGGGGAATAATACATGGAAACGCAGGAAGAAAAAAAAAACACAGAACTGGAAGTTAGTAAAATTGTAAAATATATTCAAAACATAGTTGCTTAGAAAGTTTAATAAAATAGGGAATACACTACTAAGTTTAACAAGCATACGATAAATAAAAATTTTAAAAAGTTATAACTGATAAGATCATTAAATTATAATAGATTCTGTCAGTTTCTGGTAAAATTAGAAATATTGATGAAAGGCATCATGGTCTATAAAATAAGGCAAACAAGTCCTATAATAACAGCAAAATTAGCACAGAAATAGGTAGAAAACCTGAACAGAACAACAGAGAAAGTAAAAAAAATTGCTAGAGATTACCCAAAGCAATGAAAGTCATCAATGTAAGAGGAATTTTCTATGTTATTCTTTGAAGATTGCACACCATATAACCTATTCCTGGCATGGAGCAGGAGAAAAGTTACTGATAACTCTACAAAGTAATGAACACTTCAGAGCCTAAAACTGATAAAGTTTCCACAAAACCAGAAAGTAATTGACCTCAGATATAAATGTGAAAATGTTAACAAAGTACTGTAAGTTAAGGAGGGCAATAATAAATCAAATTGGGAATTCAAGCATGTTGTGATATTAAAAAATTCATGACTGTCACACAATATATATCAGTAATTTAAAGAAAATAAATTATACCAATTTTATATATAAAAGAAATTTGGTTAGTCCCAAATTCATATCAATAAATAATTTTTTCTTTAAAGCATAGTAGTCTTCTTTTCCAAGTTATTTTATTCTTTCAAAATGGAAATGTCTTTTTATTTTCTAAAAATAATAAACTATTTAAACATTGTTTGTAAAACTGTGCTGACACAAATATGCAACTGGAATGGAACCACAGCCACCTGGTCTTCTGTTTAATGACTGAGTTTCTACAGGTGGAGATACCTCTTCAGCTCCTTGTGCCAAGTGTTTAAGTACCAGGGACAGATTACCTAGTTAGAGACAGAAGCACATACAACAGACTGTGGAACTAAGAGAAGCCCAGAAGGATAAGCAGGTGCTGAAAGTACAAAGGTGGCTCTTTTCCTGATGATACTATTCTACCACTGCAAGAAACTAAAAGAACAAGATCAATTGCTTTCTTGGTCTGTTGAGGATCTTGCTAGAAGAATAAATAGTAGCAATTGTCAAAGACCAACTCCAAGCTACCCAAGCTGCTAGCAAACGCTTTTTTAAAGAATATATCCTGGGCGGAGGAACCAAGATGGCAGCATAGGTAAACACCTATCTTGCTGCCCCACACAGCAATTTCAAAACTACAACTTAACAACAGAACAAACACCATCAAGAATCACCGGAAAGCTGGCTGAATGAAAATTCCACAAATAAAAGTAAAGATAGGACACTGTGACTGAGAAGAGCGGCAGAGGGCAGCATTGAAGATATGCATGGAGTCAGAGGTTTGGAGCCCTGCGCGGGCATAAGAGAGTGGAGAGGGTAGGCTGCTGCAAAGACAAAGGTGTCCCACTGCACTGATTCCCCAGTTCTGGGTGAGGTCTGGGGAACCCACACTCATACAGGGTGAAACTGGACAGTGGGGAGGCACGCTGAAACCCGGGCACTGCAGAGGTCTGCGAGCTTGTTGAGAGGGCAAGCTTGTGGAGAGTGCACGTGAACTTGGGAACAGCAGAGTTGCGCGGGCGTGCAGAGGGGACTCCTGACTTGCTCTCTCATTTGTAAAACTGCCAGACTGAATTGTTTTACAACCCTGGGTGAGACTTTGGGGGTGCAGACTCATTTGGGGAGAGGCTGAATTGTCCTGCACTGGGTGGAGCTCGGCGGCAGCTTTCTCTCAGAGGTGCTTGCAGCCATTGCCACCTGGTACAGAGACCCAGGTGCCACATAGGGCAGAGCTGATGCTGCCTGCTCAGCCAGGAGATTCTGCCCATCCAACCTGAGCACAGCTGACCTTCACAGCCAATTGGCCTGGAGGTCAAACCCTCCTAGTGCTAATAACAATAATCTAGGCTTAACTTCAACAAGACTGTGCAACCCATAAAGGGCTGCAGCAAGAGTATCCACCTCAGGTAACTGAGGAGGCTGAGCCACTGTCCCTTAGAGGACATCTACCACACAAAGTTAATCGACCAACTCAGGAAAGCAGCCACCATGCAGAGACATGGAAAGAAATCGGATGTGAAAGAAATGGAGGGAAAAAAACGACTGGACATAGAGTTGAAAACTACGGTTATGAGGTTTTTAAGAGGCTCCTAGAAAAAGCTGAGACCTACAAGGAAATCAACAAGACCTACAAGGAAATGAACGAGACCTACAAGGATATGAAAAAGGACCAACTAGAAATTAAGCATACACTGACTGAAATAAAAAATATTATACAAAGACCTAAGAGCAGTCAAGAGGACCACAAGAACAAGTCAAAGATTTGAAATACAAAGAGGAAAAATCCACTCAGCTGGAAAAGCAAGAAGCAAAAAGAATCCAAAAAATTGAAGATAGTGTAAGAGGCCTCTGGGACAACCTCAAGCATACCAACATCAGAATTATAGAGGTGCCAGAAAAAGAGAGAAAGCAAAATAATGAAAACCTATTTGAAGAAATAGTGACCGAAACTTCCCCCATCTGGTGAAAGAAATTGACTTAAAAGTCCAAGAAGCACACAGAACCCCAAACTAAAGGAATCCAAAGAGGACCACACCAAGACACATCATAATTAAAATGCCAAGAGCAAAAGACAAAGAGAGAATATTAACAACAGCAAGAGAAAAACACTTAGTTACCTATAAGGGAGCACCCATATGATTGTCAGCGGATTTCTCAACAGAAACTATGCAGGCCAGATGGGAGTGGCAAGAAATATTCAAAGTGATGAACAGCAAGAATCTACAACCAAGATTACTCTATCCAGCAAAGCTATCATTCAGAAATGAAGGTCAGATAAAGTGCTTCGCAGATAAGAAAATCTAAAGGAATTCATCACCGCCAAACCAATATTATATGAAATGCTGAAAGATATTCATTAAGAAGAGGAAGAAGAAAAAGGTAAAGATAAAAGTTAGGAACAACAAATACACATCTATCAACAAAAGATTATAAAAATCAAGTGAATTAAAAATATGATGAACAGGATAACCTGGTGAATATAACAGAATCATGGGCATAGAGAGCGAATGGACTGACAATTCTTGGGGAGAAAAGAGGTGTGGGAGGTGCAGCAAGAGACTGAACTAAAATCATGCACCTATGGGAGAGGACAGTGGCGGGGAGGTGAGGGCGGAGAGTGGGATGGGTACCAGGTGGAGGGGAGCTGTCGGGGGAAGAAAAGAGGGAACAATGTAATTAATAAACTGAACAATAAAGATTAAATAATAATAAAAAAGAATATATCCCCATCACTCCATTAAAAGTATAAATTAAACTAATTTGATTTAAAAATGTGTGTGTGTGTGTGTGTGTGTGTGTGTGTGTGTGTGTGTGTGTACATTTGGGGCAGGATCAACTGTTTACATATGCTTAGGCATTTACCAAGGCTATTCCTGGATCATTGTATTAAAACAAGGTTATAGAGGAAGCTCTGACAGACTTCTCAGTTCTGTATGCATCTTCTGGAGCTCAGATCTATGAATAAACCAGTAGACACTAGGAAACTGGTAATGCAAAGATTCTGACATGATTATCAAGTTTGTGTCAATCTATCCCTTCTTGGACTTCCTGTATTTCCTCATCTGTCAATTTGAGAATGTGATTATGATCTCGCCTAGACATTTTTAAATGTTTGTTGTAATAAAATTATTACTAATCTCTCATTAGAAACTATTAAGCAGTTTCCTCTTTTTAATTTTCCTGTATTAAAAATTATTTTATTTTCCTTCTTTTTTCTTTAGATTTTTCAAATACATACCCAGCAATCCTACATTAATAATGGTCTAAACTAAACAAACAATTAAAATAAATCTGAAAACAAAAAAAAAATGTTTCAGTTAGTAAGCTCTTGGGATGTAGGAAATTTTTAAGTCATAGGAAACATTGCCACTGAGACCAATAAATAAATTCAGGTTGTATTGATGCAAAGAAATCTAGAGCATTTCACAGCCAATTAACAAAAAACTAATATCCAACAAGAAGCTGTCTGGTTGTCTGGTAATACCTGTTGTCAAGACCAGATCCAGCAGATTGTCAATTATGACCCCATCACCTGATAATGTTCAAGAGGAAATTGTAAGAATAATATTAATTTCAAATGCAAAGGACAGTTGAACGACAATATATATTTTGTCCATAGAGGCACAATTATATGCTATTCATAAACCTTATCTCTAAGAAAGACATCAAAATTGTTCTTATTGTTAAGGACACCATTTGAAAACTCTTTCAAGTTGCTGAGAAAATAGCTAAAATTGAGAAAACAGTGTGCTGTGATTCAAGAGAGTGAAAGACTAGACAAAATGGAAGATCTTCAATCCATGTAAATAAAGCTATCCTGAGAACCTTGAGAGCCTAATTGAAAACTTTTTTTTTTACTATATAGAGAGAAGACAATGAGAACTACTCATCTACAAACTTTCAGATTTTTGTAACCAAGGCAAAGCTCTTTTTTAATATGAACTTATTCAACTAACATTTAATTAATTTGAAAAAAGGGAAAAAATAGAAAGAAAAAAAAGAAAGGTAGTTTATAAGGAAAAAATCAACAATACAGAAATAGGAAAATAGAAAATAAAAGTATGTCACAATTTATCTTTTCTGCATTTCAAGAGAGCAACTTTTAGTAATCATATATGTGTGTTTAAATTATATGTATTTATAGGCTTGTACATTATAGCTAACATATTTCCCATATATAATTCAGTACTTTTTTAATTATCTACATTAAAGTAGGTTCATATCATAGATGATGTTCTCTATGGTTATTTTTTATTTAAAAATATATCATGGACTGTTGATGGTGGAAAAATAAAATAGATCTACTTTTTCCTATTCCTCTCACTAAATCTCACTAAATACAACTAAAAACACTATATATGCTACATAAAACAACACAAAAAGACTAAGAGATAGAAGAAAGAATACAGACTGGCTAAGAATTTCAGGACCCAATAACAACAAGGTGTTTTTTTCTGGTTTGTTTCCATTTTTTGTTTTTTATTATGTTTTTTTTTCTAATAGGTCTGGACTTGGAGCTAGAGGCCCTAACAAAAGCCTAATCCAGGATAAGATGGTTTCATTGGAGATTTCTACTAAAGCTTTAAAGAAGAGTTAATGCCAATTTTACTTCATTTTTCTGGAAAATTGAAAAAAGAGGACACTTTTCAATTTATTTATAAAGTTGGCATTATTTTTATATCAAAACTAGACAAGGATAATAAGAAAAGGAAAAAGGCATATAATTTATGAATATCAATGCAAGAATACAAAATGTTAGCATAGAATTCAGCAATATACAGAAAAACTAAGTGGGATTTATTCCAGGGTGGAAAGCTGTTTCAATATTCAAAAATGTGAACACACTAATAGGCTAAAGAACAAAAATCACATGATAATATCAATCAATACAGAAAAAAAAGCATCTGAAAAAATATAATACCCATTCATGATAAAATATCTCAGAACTATAGAATATAAGGTCACAAAGAGCATCTTCTAGAAACCTGAAGCTAATATTATACTAATGGTGAGAGACTGAATGTCTCTCCTTAAGATTGGAAAAAAGGCAAGAATACCTGCTCTCATCACTCTTATTGAACTTGTTCTTGAAGTTTTAGCCAGTGCAACAGAACAAGAAAAGAAAATGAAACTCAGGAAGAAATAAAAACGTTTCTATTAGCAGATGACATAATTATCTCTATAGAAAATCCCAAGGAATCTAAAAACAACCCAAATCCCTAAAAATAAATTCACTAAGGTCACAAGATACAAAATAAGCAAACAAATCAATTGTATTTCTATATAATAAATTAACATGTGGCCATTGAAATTAAAATTATGAAACCATTTATAATCTTTAAAAATATTACATACTTAAGCGTAAATCTAGCAAAACATACTGGGACATGTGTGCTACAATCTACAAAACACTGATGAAAAAATTACCAAATTCTAAATAAAGATAGACACATAATGTGTTCATGGATTGGAAGACTCTGCATAGTAACAGTATCAGATATGAAGCAATACATTAAGAAATTTCTAGCAGGGTTTTTTTTCTAGATATACACAAAATCAAGCCTTATATATAAAGTTACAGGCTCTAGAATAGCTAAAATGGTTTTGAAAAGAATAAAAATGTTAGGGGAGTTAGTCTACCCAATTTTAAGACATTTTATAACTACAGTATGAGGTATTGACAAAGACACAGACACATAGATCAATAGAAAAGAATATAGAACCCCAAAATGCACCCATACACACATGCTTGTTTGTGAAAGAAGTACAAAAGCAACTCCATGAAGGAACGGTAGAAATTTTAACAAATAGTGCTGGACCAAATGGATAGGCACAGGCAAAAAATAACTCTCAATTTAAACCTCACACATCATATATACATATTACACTAATAAAAGAGAAAGATGCAAATTGACCACCACTCCACTCTACTACCAGCCAATAGAAGTAAGCAAATTAATCAATAAAGATGGTGATGCCCATAGCGCCCAGGGGGCCAGCATCAGCAGCCCTAAGCCCCAGATCAGGGACACAAAACCCAAGAGAGGCTGGTACCCACAGCCACAAGCCCAGCCATGGCAGTGCTCAGGTTGCAGGGGCCAGATTAGGGGCACAAACCTGCAGGGAGGACCTCACCCTGCAGCCCTAAGCCCCACCATGGTGGCCCTAGGGCTGTGGGGGGAAGGGGGCAGATCAGGGACAAAAACCTGCATGGAGGCTGGCACCCCACAGCTCCAAGGCCTGCAGCTGAGGAACTGGGGCTGCTGGGGGGAATGGTCAGCAGAGACACAAACCTGCAAGAAACCTGTGGAAAGGGATATAAACTATCATAACTTTGTCTCCCTTTCCACAAGATGAGAAAACTGTCCCTGCTTTATTTAGTGATGTGGCCCACACCTTTCTACAAGCACAAGGTATGTTATGACCACTCCCTGGAAGGTCTGGTCAGAATACCATCTCCAGGGAATAACACACCTGTGGCAACTCATGTAAGAGAAGAAACAAGCTTTTATTGGGTTTATTCTAAAACTCAGAGAACATGCCACCCCAACATATGCTGTGTTGTTATATTGATGATCTTGAGCTGCAGATGCTTGAAAAACAGCAAAAGCATGCAGAGGCTTTCACTGAAGTCTCCTGATCTGCCCAAAATTGGACCCCCCTAAAGGAGCTTAAATGCCATAAGTCCCCTTGATGGGAGAAGTGTCATCAGGCAGAGAAGACTGACTCCTGTCACAGGACAGTGGAGTAGAAGTTGACATCACCCAAACTTTCTCACAAAATATTTCCCCCACCCCTATTCATCTTTCCTAAAAATCAGTTACTCTCCTTTAAGAGGTTTACATGTCCCATCCCTTTTCCCTAGGAAGAGGGTATTTAAATCTGCATTTTAAGCCACCTTGGGGAGTTACTCATTTTTCCCTGGGATCTCCCATATATTCACAATGTACACATGTTAATGAACTTTTGTTTTTCTCTTGGTGATCTGTCTTTCATTACAAGGGCCTCCACTAAGAACTCAGAAAGGTTGAGGAAAACTATTTTTCTTCCTCCATAATTCTATCACGGGAAATCAAGTCCCCAGCTGAACAATGAGGTTGGCGCAAGTACCAAGCAGTCCTGGCTGACCGGAGCGAAGCTTCTAAAGAGAAATCAATGATATTGGCATCAAAGTGGGATGGAGGGCACATGCATGGTTGCTGGTGGGAGTTTCAAGTGGTTCAACATTTCTGGAGGATGATTTGGCAAATTTGATTGAAATGTTCAAGGTACATTTAAGAGTCTTCTACTAGGAATTGCATCTGCTGACATAAAGCACAATTGCATAAACCCTGGTCAGAATCCAGGATGCTACTGCGAGCTCTGCTTCCACCATAGGAAAACCTGGGAGCAATCTATATTTTTAGGACAAGGTTGCATCTATACTAATAAAAGGCTAATATGCTGATTAGACTGAACATCTGCCAGATAATCTTCCAGATGTCCTTCCAAAGGTCCATCATGACAAAGCCATGTTGGTGGGGCCAAGGCAGAGGTTAGAGAGAATCAGACAGGCAGGGGAGAGCAGTTAGGGGTATCAACCCAGCAGGGGAGAGCAGTTAGGTGGATCAGGCTGGCAGGCAGGTGAGCAGTTAGGAGTCAGAGGTCCTGAGGGGTCCCAGATTGGAGAGAGAGCAGGCTGAGCTGAGGATACTTCCTTCCCGTGTACAAATGCACTGGGCCTCTAATTATCTAATTATATATATACAAATATATATATATAAATATATATAATTGTATATATACATATATATATAATTATATATATATATATAATTTTTTTTCAAAATGAATCATGGACTTTTATTTATAGAAACAGAAATTAGAATGGTAGTTGCCAGGAGCTAGAGTAATCAGGGCAGTTAGGGATTGCTTTTTTTTAATTTCACCTTCTTTTATTTTTTTTCACAATTTCTTTATTGATTAAGGTATTACATATGTGTCCTTATCCCTCTATTAACCTCCCAACCCTTCCCCCACTCATGCCCTCACCCCTCTATTGTTCATGTCCATTGGTTAGGTTTATATTCATGCATCCAAGTACTTTGGTTGATCTTTCCTCCTTCCCCCCTCCCTCCTGTACCTTTCCCTAGCATTCTAGTCCATGCTTCTCTGCCTCTGGGTCTGTCCCTGTTCATCAGTTTATGTTGTTCATTATTTTCCACAAATGAGTGAGATCATATGGTATTTGTCTTTCTTTAACTGGCTTATTTCACTTAGCATAATGCTTTCCAGTTCCATCCATGCTGTTGCAAATAGTAAGAACTCCTTTTTACTGCAGTGTAGTATTCCATTGTGTAGATATATCACAGTTTTTTAATCCACTCATCTGCTGATGGGCACTTAGGCTGTTTCCAAATCTTAGCTATGGTGAATTGTGCTGCAATGAACATACGGGTGAATAAATCCTTTCTGATTTGTGCTTCTAGTTTTTTGGGATATATTCCTAAAAGTGGGATCACTGAGTCAAATGGGAGTTCCATTTTTAGTTTTTTGAGGAAACTCCACAGGGGCTGTACCAGTCTGCATTCCCACCAGCAGTGCAAAAGAGTTCCTTTTTCTCTGCATCCTCGCCAACACTTGTCGTTCGTTGATTTGTTGATGATTGCCATTCTGACAGGAGTGAGATGATACCTCATTGTTGTTTTGATTTGCATCTCTCAGATAATTAGTGACTTTGAACATGTTTTCAAATGTCTCTTAGCCTTCCTTCTTTCCTCCTTCGAAAAGTGTCTATTTAGGACTGTTGCTCATTTTTTAATTGGATTGTTTATCTTCCTTTTGTTAAGTTGTATCAGTTCCCTGTAAATGTTGGAAATTAAACCATTGTCTGTGGTGACATTGGCAAATACGTTCTCCCATGTAGTAGGATTTGTTGTTGTTTTGTTGATGGTTTCTTTTGGTGGGCAAAAGGTTTTTATTTTGATGTAGTCCCATTTGTTTATTTTCTCTTTGTTTTCCATTGCACTAAGAGCATATCATTGAAGAAGTTCCTGCGGCATATGTCTGAGATTTTTCTGCCTGTGGATTCCTCTAGTATTTTTATGGTTTCCCTTTTTATGTTTAAGTCTTTGATCCATTTTGAGTTTATTTCTGTGTATGGTGTAAGTTGATAGTCTAGTTTCTTTCTTTTCTTTTCTTTTCTTTTTTTTTTTTTTTGCAATATATCTGTCCAATTTTCCCAACACAATTTGTTGAAGACATTATCATGACTCCATTTTATGTTCATGCCTCCTTTGTCAAATATTAATTGGGCATAGTGGTAAGGGTCTAATTCTGGGTTTTCTATTCTATTCCATTGATCTATATTTCTGTTCTTGTGCCAGTACCAGGCTGTTTTAAGAACAGTGGCTTTGTAATACAGCTTGAAATCTGGTATTGAGATCCCATCTACTTTGTACTTCTTTCTCAGGATTGCTGCAGCTATTCAGGGTCTTTTTTTGTTCCAGATGAATTTTTGGAAAATTCGTTGTAGGTCAGTGAAATATGCCATTGGTATTTTAATGGGGATTGCATTGAATCTTTAGATTGCTTTGAATAGTATGAACATTTTGATGATCTTAATTCTACCAATCCATGAACACAGTATGTTCTTCCATCTATTTATGTCTTCCTCTAACTCTTTTTTCAGTGTCCTGTAGTTTTTTTGCACACAGGTCTTTTACCCCCTTAGTTAAGTTTATTCCTAGGTATCTTAATTTTTTGTGTGATGGTAAATGGGATTGCTTTTTTAGTTTCTCTTTCTATAACTTCACTATTAGTGTAAAGGAATGCCATAGATTTCTTGGTATTAATTTTGTATCCTGCTACATTGCCGAATTAATTTATTAAGTCTAATAATTTTTTGATGGAGTCTTTAGGGTTTTCTGTGTACAATATCATGTCATCTGCAAGTAAGGATAGTTTTACTTCTTCTTTTCCAATTTGAATGCCTTTTATTTCTTCTTCCTGTCTGATTGAAAAGGCTAGTACTTCCAGTACTATGTTGAACAGGAGTGGTGAGAGTGGGCATCCCTGTCTTTTTCCTGTTCTTAGGGGAAATGGTTTCAGTTTTTGTCCATTGAGTATAATGTTGGCTGAGGGTTTTTCATTTATAGCTTTTATTATGTTGAGGTATGATCCTTCTATTCCCACCTTGTTGAGCGTTTTGATCAAGAAGGGGTGTTGGATTTTGTCAAATGCTTTTTCTGCACCAATTGATATGACTATGTGATTTTTATCTCTCAGTTTGTTTATGTGATGTATTACATTTATTGATTTGCATATATTGAACCATCCTTGCATCCCTGGGATAAATCCTACTTGATCATGGTGTATAATCTTTCTGATGTAATGCTGGATCCGATTTGGTAGATTTTGTTGAGGATTTGGCATCTATATTCATGAGGGATATTGGCCTATAATTCTCTTTCATTGTGTTGTCTTTATCTGATTTTGTTATTAGGTAGCTTTATAGAATGAGCCAGGGAGTGTTCCTTCCTTTTAAATTTTTTGGAATAATCTGAGGAGGATAATTTTTAGTTCTTCCTTGAATGTTTGGTAAAACTCCCCAGTGAAGCTGTCTGGCCCCAGGCTTTTGTTTGTTGGGAGTTTTTTATGACTGCTTCAATTTCTTCCACAGTTATTGGCTTATTGAGATTTTTAGAATCATCCCCATTGAGTTTTGGAATTTTGTATTTTTCTAGGAAAATGTCCATTTCTTCTAGGTTGTCTAGTTTGTTTGAGTAGAGCTGTTCATAGTATTTTTTAACAATCCTTTGTATTTCTGTGGGGTCCGTTGGTTTTTTGCCTCTCCCATTTCGGATTTTGTTTTTTGATTCCTCTCTCTTTGCTTCTTGGTGAGCCTGGCTAGAGGTTCATCAATCTTGTTTATCCTTTCAAAGAACCAGCTCTTGATTTCATTGATCTTTTGTATCGTTTTTTGTTTTGTTTTTTTTTGTATCTATGTCATTTATTTCTGCTCTTATCTTTATTATCTACTTCCTTCTGCTCACTCTGGGCTTTTCTTGTTGCTCTCTTTCTAATTCTTTGAGTTGTAGAGTTATTTATTCACTACCGTTTTTTTTTCCTGATTTTTGAGGTAGGCTTGTAGAGCTATAAATTTCCCTCTTAAGACTATTTTCATTGTGTCCCATAGATTTTGGGTTGTTGTGTTTTTGTTGTCATTAGTTTCCAGGATGCTTCTAATTTCTTCTTTGATCTCATTAATAACCCAATCATTGTTTAATAGCATGCTATTCAGTTTCCAAGAGTTTGAGATTTTTGGAGTGTTTCTATTGTAATTTATTTCTAATTTAATGGCATTGTGGTCTGAGAAGTTGCTTGGTATGATTTCAATCTTCTTGAAATTTTGGAGACTTTCTTGTGACCTAATGTGTGGTCTATTTTTGAATATGTCCCATGTGCACTTAAGAAGAATGTACATTCTGTGGCTTTGGGGTAAAATGTTCTGAAGATGTCAGTTAAGTCCATCTGTTCTAGTGAATCATTTAGTATTGCTGTGTCTTTGCTGATTTTTTGTTGAGAGAATTTATCCAGTGATGTCAGTGGTGTATTAAAGTCCCCTATGATGATTGTATTGTTGTCAATCTCTCCCTTGATATCTTCTAAGAGTTTCATAATGTATTTGGGTGCTCCTGCATTTGGTGCATATATGTTTATCAGGGTTATATCCTCTTGTTGTATCGATCCTTTAGTATTATAAAGTGGCCTTCCTTATCTCTTGTTATGGCATTTACTTTAAGGTCTATTTTATCAGATATAAATATTGCTACCCAAGTTTTCTTTTCATTTCCATTTGCCTGAAAGATATTTTCCCGTCCCTTCACTTTCAATCTGTGTGAGTCTCTTGTTCTGAGGTGGGTCTCTTGTAGACAGAATATATATTGGTTGTGGTTTTTCATCCATTCAGCTACACGGTGTCTTTTGATTGGGGCATTTAATCCATTTATGTTTAAAGTTATTACTGAAAGGTATTTGATTGTAGTCATATCTATTTGTTTCTTCTTACCTGTTTATTTCTTCTTTTTACAGTATTCCCTTTAGCATTTCTTGCATTGCTGGTTTGGTGGTGATAACTCCCTTAGCCTCTTTTTGTCTGTGAAGCTCCTGATTTCTCCTTCAATTTTGATTGATAGTCTTGCTGGATAGAGTATTCTTGGATTCAGTCTTAGCTTTGCAACACTTTATATACCTCCTTCCAATCCATTCTAGCATGATGTGTTTCTGTTGAGAAATAATTTGATTATCTGATGGGGGTTCCTTTGTAGGTAACTCTCTGTCTCTCTCTTGCTACCTTTAAGATTCTCTCTTTGTCATTGATATTTGCCATTGAAGCTATGACGTGTCTTGGTGTGGGTCTTTTGGGGTTGATCCTGCTTGGGACTCTCTGTACTTGTGTAACTTTTTTCTTCCCCACATCTGGGAAGTTTTTGATCATTATTTCTTCAAATAGATTTTCTAATCCTTGGTGCTCTTCTTGTCCTTCTGGCAGCCCTATTATACGTATATTACTTCATTTCATGTTGTCCGAAAGCTCCCTTAGGTTTTCCTCCTGTTTTTTAATTTTTTTCTCCAAATGCTGTTCAGTTTGAGCTTGTTTCTGCACCTGATCTTCTAACTCACTAATTCAGTCCTCTGCTTCTTCTAGTCTACTGTTGAAACTTTCCATGCTGTTTTTTATTGTAGCTTTATCATTTTTCATTTCTTCCTGATTCTTACATAGGTTGTTGATTTTCTCATCCATCCGATGTATAAATTCCATGACCATTACTCTGAATTCTTTTTTGGTCATGGTGCAAGCTTCAGATTCACTAATTTCCTTTCTTTGTGACTCCTCATTTTCTTTCTTCTGGGTTTGTGTCATCTCCCTATTCTGACTATCACCAGAAGGTTCAAACTTTGAGTTTTGTGGACCTGGGCTGTGTGCCATGGGAACTTCGCATCACCTGAGTATCACTGAAGTGCTCCAACAGTAGGGCATGTGGATGCTGTGCGTTGGTGGGAATCAGGATTTCTTAAGGTCAGTGTTCCCAGCATTCTGTGTGGTCTCATGTGCACACCTAGAATCAGGGACCCTGCCTGCACCATGCTCTTGGTTGAAAATGTGGGACTGGGTTGCACAATAGCTCTGTGGTGTGGCTGCACTGTGGAAGACTGACTTCCATGAGTTTTTGCCCTGTAACCAGGTCAGGTGGCACTGATGCCCTGTGGGTTTGATCACCTGGTTGTGATTGCATTGCAGGAGGCCACCTCCAGTCAAATTCTCTTAGAAGTACTGAGGCCCCTGATGGAGCTCTCAGGCTCCATGGCCCTATTCCCTGTCTGGGAGTTTCAGCCACAGGCATGCGCACAGCGCAGAGTGTGTTCCCAAGTCCAAGAGCCCCTGGAATAGCTGGGAAAGCGAGTTTTCAAGTTCCAACTTCCAATTACTATCTGGGTGCTTCGGCCACAGGTGTGCGCACACACATGGAGTCTTCTCCCAAGCCCAAGTTTCCCTGGGATAGCTGGGAAAGCAAGTTTTAAAGTTCTGAGCTCCAATTACTGTCTGAGCGCTTGTCACAGGTGTGCACACATGTTCACACACAGGGAGCATTCTCCCAAACCCAGGTTCCCCTGGAATAGCTGGGAGAGCAAGTTTTAAAGTTCTGAGCTCCAATTAATGTCTGAGCGCTTCAGCCACCAGTGTGCGCACAGGCGCAGAGCATTCTCCCAAGTCCAAGTTCCCCTGGGGTACCTGCGAAAGCGAGATTTTAAACTCCAAGCCTGCAGTTCCCTGTAGGTGCTAGGGAAGTTATGGCTGAAGCGAGGGACGGGTGTCTATTGGTTACTATGGAGCTATCCATGATCCTGCAGGGAGGACAATAGGCTCCTTGACTCACAGAAATCTGCTGACAGGAAGTCTGGACTCCTGTTGTCTGTTGGTCTGAAGCTGTGGCTGTAATTCTCTGTCTCTAGTAGCTGCAGGTCCCTGGCTTGCATCTGAGACGTGATTGATTGAGGGCAGGGTCCCAGTCCAGGCAGTCCCACTTCTCAAGATGGTGTGGTGTCCGCTGCCACGCCGGCTAGCCTCCCGGGAGTGTCTGCCTTGTTTGTGGGGCTCCACCGTCCAGGAATGCCCGGTTTGGCATCCCCTTGGAGGACCTGCAGAGTCTGACTGTCCCTAGTTCATACACATGCATACACACCACACATGCTACACTCTCCTCTATGGGTTCCTCACTCTCTCACACTCTCTCCCTCCCTACCTTCCTGCCCGTCACCATTGTCCTCTCTCTAGGGATTGCTTTTTAATGAGTGCCGTTTCAATTGGGGGAGATGAAAAAGTTCTGGAGATGGACTATAATGATAGTTGCACAACAATTTGAATGTACTTAATGCCACTGAACTGTATACTTAAAAATGGTTAAAATGGTAAATATATCACCATAGTTTCCTTTGTATAAAGAGAGAGAAAGAGCTCTGTTTTTAGATTTGTAGGAAGTTCACCACTTCTAACATTTCAGACTCTAAAACTGAATTTATAGCAAGTGGGAGAAATCTCCCATCTTGGGGTAAATTTTGTGGTGTGTGCTTTCTATGGCTTTCAAAAGCCTTTGGAATTCTTAGGTATACTATAGGTGTTCCCTGAGCCTGTACCTTCAGAGACCCACAATGCAATGCAATGATTTCCAACATATATTTCTAAAACCTCACAATGTCCTGGCTTTTTAATTTCTCCAACCTTGGTTAACTTTCACTGCCTAATTGGCAGTACAACCCCCCCCCCTTCCGATACATATTTTCACACCATAGCAAACAAAAAACATAATGATAAGCAAGAAATTCACTTAATTAACATTTATTATACCCATTGCTCCATTTATTGATTTTTACTTATTGTAGTAATATTTTTAAACATGCACAATATGCTCCTAAAATGATATAAATCTCATTCTCCAGCTTGCCTTATATTCTAGAAGACAGACAAGCAATATTAACAAACAAATAAACAGAACTGGCTACTATATAATCAGTGGAGCCCACTGGCAATCACAGTTGTTGAACCCTTGTTCAAAAGTTATTAAGAGAGATCAACCAAACTGCTTGTATGCATGCATTTAAGCCTAACCAATGGCAAAGACACCAGGGGGTGTGCGGGCATGAATGGGGGAATAAGGACACATACGTAATACCTTAATCAATAAAGAAAAAAATAATGAAAAGTTATTAAAATTTTTATGATAATGATAGCACAGCATGAAATCAAGCTTTGGGCCATGAAACTGGCCTTCAGCAAACTTATACGTAATGTTGGAGTATGTGTAGAAAGTGTAAAAAGGAAAAAGAGAAAATGTAAAACTACACAAAGTAAGAGGTTTGCAATTTTCAGGGAAGGTGAAGAGCAAAGACCTTTCTGAGCAAATGACCTGTAACTAGTGACTTAAAGGAATGGAGGGATAGAGCCACAGGACCATCCATTTTTGGCAGAGGACACAACATCCCCAAATATGAGCATATATATGCCCAGCCTTCTGAGGAGATAACGACTGGAACAGACAATATAATGGACCAGAGATTTAGAGGGGTGGAAAAAAGAGGTATGGTAAATATCATTTAAGGTCTCTTAGGTCATATTCAATACCTCAGCTTTTACTGTTGGTGACATCATTTAAAATCCTATGCATCCATGGTAGGTTTTCATCTTTGCTTATCACAATAAAAACTAATATGCTTACCATCATAATTTACTAATTTATCTTCTCCCTTGACCTTAAAAGAAGAGGAACTGGAGAACAGATGTATATTGAGCTTCTTTTAGGAGCCTGAAATCAAGCAATAAAATTAATTCATCAAAGTCTCTCAAATACCATGATTTGGACTATACCAGTGGTCAGCAAACTCATTAGTCAACAGAGCCAAATATCAACAGTACAACTATTGAAATTTCTTTTGAGAGCCAAATTTTTAAACTTAAACTTCTAATGCCACTTCTTTAAAATAGACTTGTCCAGGCCATGGTATTTTGTGGAGGAACCATACTTAAGGGGCTAAAGAGCCACATGTGGCTCGCAAGCTGCAGTTTGCCAAGACAGGACTATACCATATCTACCATTTGGGTGAATCAACAACATATCGTCTGTCTTTCAGGACCACAATCTGATTCACTCCTTCCTCACCCTCAGCCAGTAGATTCATTTAGGCCCCAGCATGCTTAATGATAAATACACTAGTTACACTGGTTCTATAGTCATATTATTTAAATAATATCTTTTCTGAACATTTCCTGGGAAATATTTTTAATAAATATTTTTAGCATAATAAAGAGAACTATTTGTAGAATTTTCCCAACAGATAAAAATGTGCAACTTCTCATCACGTTAAATAGTCATAGTAACCATTTTTATATATGCATTCAGAAATATTTATTAAATAAATGTTTCTACCAATTGCAAGCCATTGTACTAAGAGTGAGACCTGGATGGGCAGCAATGAAAGAACAAGGAAAGATCACTAAGAGTAAATATGTATCATTAAAGACCAAGGCTAAAATCATCCACATCTTTGTATTCTCAATTACTTTGTACAAAAGTTGGACAGTGAAGAAGGCTAATAGGAAAAAATGATTCATATAAAATATGATGTTGGAGGAGAGCTGTACAGATATCCTAGACAACCAGATTGAAGATATTTTACTTCAAATATATCATGAGAAGGCAGGGTTCTTTGGAAAAGACAATAATGCTGAGAAAAATAGGCTCCAGGACAAGAGGAAGATCAAATATGAGATGGATTGACTTAATAAAAAGAGCCAAAAGAGCTGTATGGGGAAATGTCATTAAGTCATTAATGTCATTAAAGTCATTAAGACCCGAGAAGGGCTATTGAGGATAGGACATTGTGTACATCATTCATTCACGGGGACTCCAGAAGCTGGATCCGACACAATGGCACGTAACACACATAAGCTCAGTTTTATGAAGGAGACAATGATGGAAAGACATTATCCTTTCACCAAAAGACCTTTCATGATGATACAGGAGAGAGAACCGGTACCAGATTGCTAGAAGGAGGGGGGTAAAGACGAATTAGAGATGGATCAAAGGCTAGGAAAATCCAAGGAAGCAGGAGATCACCTCCAACTGCAGAGGAAGGTAAGATTTCATGAAGATGTTGCCAGTCATGGTAGAATAGGTATATTTTCTACTCCTCATTCAACCAGTGACAAAAAGAAGAAATGGGAAATAAAGAGTACATACAGTAAGAGGTAATGAAAGGATAGAAAAATGGGGACAAATGATAAGGAATGAAAAGAAAAGAAGAATGCAGAAACCTTGGAGAAAATAGTACTTGAGAATATATATGCATACAGAGAAAAGCAAAAGGGGAAGATAGAAGAAGAAATAGAAAAAGAAAGGAGCAAAAAGCCTCAGGAAATGGAACTAGAAAGCAAGGTGTGTTGGGGAAAACAATGAAAGTAAAGAAATGCCTGGTAAGATTATCAAACTCCATACATGCATCCAAAGTTGTTAGGCTATGGGTGCCTGTCCCAGAGTGCTAAATACATTCAACATAGCAGCCAACACTCACTTTTCTTAGAAAACTCCCAGGGTCAAATATCAAAACCCCAACCCAAGAAGCGCCATGGGTTTTGTTCCAGGGTCTGGCTTGTTTGCATGAAGCCACAGGGTTTCTGCACAAAGCCTTTTGCAGACAAAACTAGGAATCAGAGAACTCTTTCAAGTGCCCAGTAGGTCTAGAACTAAAAGTGAAACTTTCCCAACTACTTTTTCATATACCCATAGTGTTAAATTTATAACTGGCAGCTGTGCACTCTCTTGCATGATTTATTTCAATTGCACATCTTAAATAAAACTTTCATTTTAGATATAGAAATAGATTTCCTTCCCAAACAACTTGTTCTAGAAATAAGTGTTGAGTCAGATATGTGACAATGATTTTTCCAAAAGAAACATGCACCATATACAGCATCTTCGATTTGTA
Organism: Antrozous pallidus; assembly: GCA_027563665.1. NCBI lineage: Eukaryota > Metazoa > Chordata > Mammalia > Chiroptera > Vespertilionidae > Antrozous > Antrozous pallidus. The sequence continues at coordinate 70,406,809 of CM050510.1, read as the reverse complement.
GTTGACTAGTGTTCCTCTATAAGGGGAAAGCTTCTTCCTCACATTTTGGGAACAAAAGGAAGTGTCTCATAAAAATAGAATAAAATGATAAATGCAAATCACCCACAGGGCAATTTGAAATCTCAGAGACAGGAAAATGTAATATAAGGTTGCAGTAGGTACTCAAATAGGTAGTTTCATTGACCACTTTTCACAGACACAGAAGTAAGAGCACATTTTAAAGACATTAATCTTGAAAGAGCAATTTTTACCTCAGAATTTGCCTTACTTCATATGTCTTAGGACAATCTTTGCTTTTGCTATTTTAGAGTAAATGAAAGCCACTCTTAATGAACATTTCCCCATACAGCTCACATCATAGTAAGCACTTGTTGTAGGTTATCTCATTTTATTTTTACAACCTCAAAAGGAATGCATGCTAACCCCCACTAAACAGACCAGGAAGCAGAGAAGTGGAGAACTTACACATGGCCCCTAAGTCAGAATTTGGACTAGGTACTGCACCCAATCCTGTGCAACCTCTAGTTGAAGCTTTCTCATCAGAAGATAAGGTCAGCATATTAGAGTCCCCATTGGTGGGCTGGGCAGGAGGAAGCTGGCTCCTGAGGGATCAGAATAGACAGGATTTATTTCATGAAGCTGAGAAAAGTAAAGAATAAAAGGTCAAAGGCCTTGAAAAGCAGTCAGAGATAAAGTTGTGTAGACCATAAAGGAAAGAGATGTACTATGACCAAAAGCCAAGTTTCAAAACTATGTATGAACTTGATATAAATAGCACCTGGTTAGGAATAAATGGGGTTGATTTAGGACCATGGTCAGCAAACTGCGGCTCATGAGCCACATGTGGCTCTTTGGCCCCTTGAGTGTGGCTCTTCCACAAAATACCATGGCCTGGGCAAGTCTATTTTGAAGAAGTGGCATTAGAAGTTTAAGTTTAAAAAATTTGGCTCTCAAAAGAAATTTCAATTGTTGTACTGTTGATATTTGGCTCTGTTGACTAATGAGTTTGCCGACCACTGATCTAGGAGAACTGATTTAATGTGTATAAGTTGTCAATGGCTTTGTGACAAGTGTGTAAATCAGGCTAGATTAAAGAATATTGTGATCTGTCAGATGGAAATTAACAATGAGATGGTGTATTGTCTGCAAGCAGCTAATAGGCAAAACATTCTATAAACTGCTGCTATTACCATCATTAAATATGAGAAGCATATATAGAATCAGAAGTATGTTATATATATAAGAGGTGATATTGGAAATTAGTATTGAATCTATCTCATGTACCAAAGACTCTATGTATAGTACCTATTGTCTTCTATTTCCTTCAAGATTTTCAAACTATACCTGTTACTGTCATATAATTTCAAATGTACTTTTAAAACTACTGCAGCCTGGTGTTAAAAGTAAAAATAAAAACATTTTAAAATAAAATAATCTTGACATTCATAAATTATTATTAATATTGGGTATTATATTTACTTCTCATATTTATACATACATAGAAAGGAAGGGAGAGAGAAAAGAGAAAGGGGTGAGAAGACAGAATAAAGAAAAAAAAGTTAAGGTAGGAAGAAGGAAGGGGAAAAAAATAAAAACATAAATTTATTAAAAATTATTTAGCTGTATTTATGCTAAATAAGTTGAAATTCAATTAAATTTAAGTGAAAAGGAAGGAGGAAGGATAGAGAAAGAATGCTATGCAAATTAAAACATATAAATTTTTTATATCTGGAATTTTTTACTTAATATTTGGATCATAGTTAACTGCAGGTAACTTAAGCCTCAAAAAGTGATACCATGGTTAATGGGAAACTACTGTATTGCTTAATTCTCTGCTATAATGTTTCAGAAAACTGGGATTTCTTTCAATGATTCTTCAAATTCTTACAAAATTCTTGATACACATATTATTTTTATATTGCCATGTTTATGTTAAACTATCTTCTTTTAAAAAAAAGTACTTTTCACAATTGTTATATCTTACATATCTAACTAAATATGTTAAACTAGAGGCCCAATACACAAAATTCGTGCAAGAGTGGGCCTTCCTTCCCCAGGCTTCCCCGAACAGCTTCCTTCCAGCCACCCAGGACATGGACTTCCTTCCGGCCATTTGTAGGCACCTGAGACCCAGGCTTCCTTCAAAACCCCAGTTTCATCCAGAAGGACGTTTGGTCTAATTAGCATATTATACTTTTATTATTATAGATTCCTACCACCATACTTTCCACATGGTTTCTATATTCCTGATTTCTGACCTGGTCTTTTTCCAGATTAGATGGGATTTGTCATTCATTAGAGTTTGTTTGCTTGATAGTTTATTAATTTTGGTAGTAGGAGCTCAGATGCTTCAGTCCTAAACTTCTGGAATACAGGCAGTCCTTGGGTTACGTTGGACTCTATGTACATTGTTTTGTGGTTATGTAGCCATTCCAATTTATTTATTTTCAAAAAGTTCCATCATTTTGACATTCTATCTAATAAAAGAGTAATATGCAAATTGACTATCACTCCAAGACACAAGATGGCTGCCTCCATGTGGACACAAGATGGCCTCCACAGATGGCCTGCAGGGGAGGGCAGTTGTGGTCAATTAGGGGTAACAAGGCCAGGAAAGGAGGATAGATGTGGGCAGTTAGGGGTGACCAGGCCAGCTGAGGAAGGCAGTTGGGGAAGACCAGGCCAACAAGGGAGGGCAGTTGGGAGGACCAGGCCTGCAGGGGAGGACAATTGTGGGGAGACCAGGTATACAGTGGAGGACAGTTGGGGGGGGCACAGGCCAGCAGGGGAGGGCAGTTGTGGGAAACCAGGCCTGCAGGTGAGGGCAATTTTTGGGGGACCAGGCCTGCAAGGAGGGCAGTTAGGGGTGACCAGGCCAAGGGGAGGGCAGTTAGGGATGACCAGGCCTACAAAGAAGGAAAGTTAGGGGTGACCAGGCCTGCAGGGGAGGGCAGTTAGGGGCAATCAGGCTGTCCAGGGAGCAGTTAGATGTCAATAAGGCTGGCAAGGGAATGGTTAGGGGGTGATCAAGCTGGCAAGCAGAAGTGGTTAGGGGCAAACATGAAGGCAGGCAGGAGAGCAGTTGGGAACCAGCAGTCCTGGATTGGGAGAGGGATGTCCAATTGCCTGGTTGGACATCCCTCAAGGGATCCCAGATTAGAGAGGATGTAGGCTATGCTGAGGGATATGCCCCTCCATGCATGAATTTCATGCACCAGGTCTCTAGTATATATATATATATATATATATATATATATATATATATATATATATATGATTTCTGTTTTATTATTTATTTACCACAAGTAAAGATCAGGAATTGTTATCTTTCTTTTAAATATTTTTTACTATTTCACTTTATTACTGCTGTGTACACACTCCATGTGAGTGACCCAGGTGCTTATATAGGTGGGTTCCAGCTTACAATAAAAATTGCATTATGTTGTGCCATAGGAATGGATTTCCGACATAACCTGAGGACCTACTGTATCTATCTGTAAATGTCTCTTTGTTACCTTTACACTTAAAATGAGAACGAGACTAAAGACCTGAATATTAGGTAACATTATTTCCCACAGAATTTCTTCAAAATTTCTTTTCTGTCTACCGAAATGAGTGTTAATGTGGAAAGTCTGACACACAAACTCTTCATAATTTGCTTAATCTGTCTTTTTAAATATATTTTATTGATTTTTACAGAGAGGAAGGGAGAGGGATGGAAAGTCAGAAACATGAGAGAGAAACATTGATCAGCTGCCTCCTGCGCACCTCCTACTGGGGATGTGCCCACAACCAAGGCACATGCCCTTGACCAGAATCAAACCCGGGACCTTTTAGTTCACAGGCTGATGCTCTTATCCACTGAGCCAAACCAGTTTTGGATGCTTAATCTGTCTTAATGACTACCCACAAACCTTTCTACTTACTTTTTAAAAAAATCTTCACCTAAGGACATACTTAGACAGAGGAAAGGAGAGAGGAAGGGAGGGAAGGAGGGAGGGAGGGAGGGAGGGAGGGAGGGAGAGAGAGAGAGAGAGAGAGAGAGAGAGAGAGAGAGAAACATCAATCAGCTGCCCTCCATAAGCTTTCAGACCAGGGATCAAACCTGGAAACTCAGACATATTCCCTGCCTGGGAATCGAACCAGAAACCCTTTGGTGCATGGGATGATGCTCAACCAACTTGCCATTTTTTTATTAGACTCTACTTATTTTTTAAATTCAATAGTCTCAGATATAAAATATAAACTGATAATAATTTTCCTGCAGAAAAGTCTTCTGGGCATTGATGTGGCCTTTTGCTCTGTAGATAACAATGTTCTTTATTTTAGAAAGAGTTTTCTTTGAGTTTCTGTAATACATATAGTACATATTATATTTGGCCTTTTTCAAGATATTCATTCAATTACATAAATATTATATCTCTTATCAATGTGTATGATCATTTCTATAACACATGCTTTTTGGGTTTCATTCTAATTCGTGTTGCTTCTACTATAGCTTTCATCTTTCTAATTGATCTTGGTTCTCTCCTAATTTTCACCTCCTCCTCTTTTGAGCTCCTTTGTAAAAGAGAACATGTTGTTTGCAACAATGCTGCCCAAAATCATGTGCCTGAACTCTGTATGAGCTAAATTTAGCAAATGAGCTGAATTTTTTTCTCATATATTTTTCAGCTTCTAAGCCTTGAATATACATTCTTTTTATTTATCATCTTATCTATTTATACTTCTGTCTATCCAACTATCTATATGTGCAAAAAGCATGGAAGAAATGCTAACGTCTAAAATTCAGATATACAAAAACACAACTTTATTTTGTATAGAGGACCTCATAGTAGCTTAAATCTCTTAGTCAGCCTATCACAGTGGTTGGCAAACTCATTAATCAACAGAGCCAAATATCAACAGTACAATGATTGAAATTTCTTTTGAGAGCCACATTTTTTAAACTTAAACTTCTTCTAACGCCACTTCTTCAAAATAGACTCGCCCAGGCTGTGGTATTTTGTGGAAGAGCCACACTCAAGGGGCCAAAGAGCCACATGTGGCTTGCGAGCCACAGTTTGCCGACCACTGGCCTAGAAAAATCAACTTATGTTCACATGCTTTCTTGAAAACAATTGACTGATTTTTTGTTAATGTCATTGTAGATTTAACTCTTACAAATTCACTATTTGATTAAAAATATCACAAAACATTATTAAAGAATGTAAATAATTGACAGATTCTCTCCTTGACCAAATTTAGATTCCTCTGAGCTCTCTTCATATCTAGGCCTCAACTTTGCTCTATAAAGACTGAAGTCTCTTAGGGCAAACAATTTTGTTCACCCACCAGCACTGAGAAACTCCAACAAATTCCAGTATGATTTCTAACAGCTCAATGCCACATTCCTGGGATGAAGCAGCTCCCCTTAAGTCCCTACCTGGGAAAGCTCAAAGCTACCAAAAAGAATGTACTGATTGCTTAATTAGCACCAGAAGACAGCTCCTGTCTCCAGGTCTGGGGTAGAGGGTAGGAGCCTAACTTCAATGTGTGTCAGTTAACAAACTGAATGGGCCAACCCCATTGATCAACTTACCTACCCATTTTCTGTATCTTCCTACTTCTCTGCCTCTAATCATTCCTCCCTTATTCTCTTTACTATGCCTAGTCACCTCTTCACAGATTGAAGTTGAGCTCAATTTACATTGGAATCTCTCCCCTATTGCAGTAGTTACTGAGCAAAATCTATCTTACTGACTTTAACAAGTGTCTCACTTTATTTCTCGTTGGCAGAATGCATCAAAATATACTACGTATATAAATTAGAAGACACAGTATTATAATAAAGTCAATTTTGTACAGGTTAGCCCATATATTCAATACTATCCCAATCAAAGTCTGAAGTGTATGCATGTGTAACTAACTCTGTTCTAATTAATATAGAAATCTAAAAGTTCAAGAAAGACTATAAAAGGAATTGCCTTACAAAATATAAAAGTTTATTATTAAGCTATTTTGAATATGATATAATATTTATATAGAAATGTATTGCGAGGCCAATGAAACAGAAGGAAATTGAAAATCAAACATACACTTGTAAGTAAACTTGATATATAATCAAGATGGCATTAGAAATCAATGTAAAAACAATAATCTATTTAATATATTGGTCTGGGACAATTTATTATCTATATGGGAAAAAATGAATTAGATTTTAAATTAACCTAAATCATAAAAATAGATCACTATCATAAATATAAATATATATGTCATAAATATAAATATTTATGTTATACATATAAATATGTATGTCATAAATATAAATATCTGTGTTATAAATATAAATATGTATGTCATAAATATAAATATAAGGGTTAAAAACAAAGTACCTATATACTTTTTTGTTTGCTATTCATATGTAGATATATAATTAAAACATACAGAAATGCATGTCTTTAAAAATCATGTTGGCAAATTTGACAAGATATTTCAATTTTTAAATGGCTATTTGTTTTATTGTTCTCTTAACTCTCTGCATGTTGAAATTATTCTAATTGGAAAAAAAGAGAACATTCATCAAGCTCTTACTCTGTATCAATTATGATGCTAAAAACCCTCATTTGCAATTTTACATATTCTACAGCAAACTCTATAAAGTAGTCATTATTTAGGTCCATTTTATTTACAGAGAAATTAAATTTCAAAAAGGTAAAATTTCCGAAAGTTAAAATCTCCAGAAATGTCTACTTCTAAATGCTGCCATTTCACTGAGCCATGAATTTTTCAAAATGTTCTCTGATGAGCCCAAAGCTCTTTCTCAAGTTTAGTTTGTCTCCACAAGTCCCTTGAGCATAAACGTAGTATGAAAATACTATTTTCCCAGTTTTCCAGGTGTCTTACAGCATGGAGGTTTTCAGTACAATCATAAACGTTGTTTGCTAATATGATAAAAATTCTGCCATAATTTGCTGGATTATGTGGATGGTATTCAACAAGAAAATGGGAATGATTTCTGAAGTTATCTTCTGAAGTTACCTGCCATGTTCTCCTTCAATGTAGTTAACAGAAAAGAATGTCTCTGGGCACATTTGGCTGTGATGTTCGCTGTTTCCACATCTCTGCTTTTGCTTGTCTGACGTAGAAAGAGGGTTCAGATTAGGACAAGAGGTATTAGAGTAACTGTTCTCTTACGGCTACCCAGCTGACATCAGCCAGTAGGGATGAATACAGAAAACAGGAAAATCTGTTACATTTTAAAGCAGTTTCTCTGATAGACACTTTGAGGTAGAATTGCAGTTGTGTCATAGGGAATACAAATATTTAATACTAGAGGACCGCTGCATGAAATTTGTGCCCTGAAGGGGGTTCCTCAGCCCAGCCTATGCCCTCTTGCAGTTTGGGAGCCCTCAGGAGCTGTCCAACTGATGACTTAGGCCTGCTCCCTATAGAAGTGGGCCTAAGCTAATAGTCAGATATTCTTAGTTCTGCCACAGAGGCAGGAGAGGCTCCCATCACCACGGCTGCACTCACAAGCCATGAACCCAGCTTCTAGCTGAGTGGTCCTCCCGCTGTGGAAGTGCACTGATCACCAGGGGGCAGCTCCTGTGTTGAGTGTCTGCCCCCTGGTGGTCAGTGTGCATCATAGCAACAAGTTGTTCCATCATTTGGTCTATTTGCATATTAGCCTTTTCATTATATAAGATATATTTAGATTCCCCCCCCCCCCCAGCTGCTTTGGCTTGGTGGATAGAGCTTTGACCTTTGGACTGAAGGGTCTAGGGTTTGATTTCAGTCAAGGGCACATGCCTGGGTTGTAGGCTCAATCTTCTAGTGTGGGGATATAGAAAAGGCAGCTGATCAATGATTCTCATCATTGATGTTTCTATCTCTATTTCTTCCTCTCCCTTCCTCTCTGAAATCAATGAAAAAAATGATAGATAGATAGATAGATAGATAGATAGATATTTTTAAAATACTCTACAATTTGACCCCACATAACAGTTTATAAATTTTCCTATTGTGCCATATCTACCTAACACAGGACATTATTAGGCTTTTTAATATGTATGAATCTGTTAATCTAATTGGTATAGAATGCTATTATTGTTTTAATTTATAAATCTTGATTCCTGAGGAATTAGTGAGCCATCTTTTTTTCAGTTTTTTATTTGAAAATTTTAATTTCTTCTGTGAATCACCTGTTCATGCCTCTTACTTTAAATTTTGTTTACCTAATTGTTTATATAGATTTATAGGAGTTATTTATGTACTATATATATATTTTACACTATTTTCTCTAAGCTAATAAAATATTTGACATTCTGTTTATCTAGAAGTTCTGCCACACTTTCTTGTTGAAATAAGCTGGAAATTATAGGTTTGGAAGATATGATTGATAGATACATTCATTCCAAGTGTACCAGTGGCTTAATTGAAAATGAAAAATCTCACCTCTCTACTCTGTTTTCTGACACATTTAAATGCGAGGACCCTCTGAAATATCTGTATTTTATAAAACTGCAATAATCAAGACATTGTGATATTGGCAAATGAATAGACATACATATTAATGGAAAAGATTAAAGAGCCCAGAAATAGACTGACAAAAATATACTGGTAGTCAACTTATCTTTGGTAAAGGAACAAAGGCAATTCAATAAAGAAAGCATAATCTTTACAACTAGTGCTACAAAAAAAAAATAGACATCCATATGCAAAAAAGGAATTTTACTCCTTTAACAAAAATTAACTAAAAATTGGGTCTTAGATCTAAATATAAAATTTTGAGAAAAAAACAACAACAAGAGAAAAATCTATGTGAATTTGGTTTTAGCAATGAGTTTTCATATGTAACAACAAAAGCAAAATTCATAAGATAACAAAATGGTAATTTTAACTTCATTAAAAAGAAAAAACTTGGAACTAAGATGGCGGCAAAGGCAAAACACCTATCTTGCCGTCATAATCAGCAATTTTAATACTACAACTTAACGAAAGAACAAACACCTTCCAGAATCACCAGAACGCTCGCCGAGTGAAAATTCCACAAATAAAAGTGAAGATAAGACACTGTGACCCGGAGGAGCGGCGGCGGACAGCGTTGAAAGATTCGCCCGGAGAGAGGTTTGGAGCGCACGCCGCGGAGAGGGCGGGCGGCTGAAAACCGGCCAGTTTTCTCGAACGGGGAGACAAAGGCGTCCTACTGGGCTGATTCTCCAGCTCTGGGCGAAGTCCAGAGAACCCACTATCACACGGGGTGAAAACTGGACAGTGGGAGGGCACGCCGAAGCTCGGGTGCTGCCGGGTCTCCCGGCTTGTGGAAAGGCAGCTCGCGCCCAAACAGCTCGGCTGCGTGAAGGCGCAGAGAGCGCACCGCGACTTGCCTCTCATTCGGAAAACCGTCAGACTGCTTTGTTTTACGATCCTGGGTGAGACATTGTGCATGCAGACTCATTTTGGGAAAGTCTGAATTCCCCGGCAACCGGCAGCCGGTGGAGCTCCGTAGCGGCTCTCTCTCAGAGGTGCTGGCGGCCATTGCCCCCGGCACAGAGTCCCTGGGGCCGCATAGGGCGGAGCTAACGCTGTCTGCTTGGCCCGGAGACTCCGCCCACCCAACCTGAGCACAGCTGAGCTTCACAGACAATTGGCCTGGAGGTCAACCCTCCAAGTGCTAACAACGATTAACTGGGCTTAACTTCAGCAAGACTGTGCAGCCCATATTCACCTCAGGTAACCGGGGAGGCTGAGCCACTGTCCCTTGTAGCACATCTACCACACAAAGCTAATTGACCAACTCAGGGAAGCAGCCACCATGCAGCAACATGGAAAGAAATCAGATGTGAAAGAAATGGAGGAAAAAAGACGACTGGACATGGAATTCAGAACCACGGTTATAGGGTTTTTTAAGAGGTTCCAACAAAAGATCGAGGCCTATAAGGAAATAAGCAAGACCACAAAGGAAATGAGTGAGTCCTACAAGAAAATGAACAACACCCTCCAGGATATAAACGAGACCTGCAAGGAAATTATCAAGACCAACGTGGAAATGATCAAGACCAACGTGGAAATGAATGAGTCCTACAAGGAAATGAAAGAAACCCTCAAGGATATAAAGCAGACTCTCTAGGATATGAAAAAGGACCAACCAGAAATTAAGCATACACTGACTGAAACAAAAAATATTATACAAAGACCTGAAAGTGCCCTGGAGCACCCCAAGAACCAAGTTAAAGATTTGAAATACAAAGAGGGAAAATCCACTCAGCTGAAAAAGCAAGAAATCAAAAGAATCCAAAAAATTGAAGATAGTGTAAGGGGCCTCTGGGACAACCTCAAGCATACCAACATCCGAATTATAGGGGTGCCAGAAAAAGCGAGAGGCCAAGACAATGAAAACCTATTTGAAGAAATAGTGACTGAAAACTTCCCACACCTGGTGAAAGAAATTGACTTAGGAATCCAAGAAGTGCACCGAACCCCAATATATAGGAACCCTAAGAGGACCACACCGAGGCACATCATAATTAAAATGCCAAGAGCAAAAGACAAAGAGAGAATATTAAAAGCAGCAAGAGAGAAACAGTTGGTTACCTATAAGGGAGCACCCATACGACTGTCAGCGGATTTCTCAATAGAAACGATGCAGGCCAGACGGGAGTGGCAAGAAATATTCAAAGTGATGAACAGCAAGAATCTACAACCAAGATTACTCTATCCAGCAAAGCTATCATTCAGAATCGAAGGTCAGATGAAGTGCTTCGCAGATAAGAAAAAGCTAAAGGAGTTCATCACCACCAAACCAACATTATATGAAATGCTGAAAGATATTCTTTAAGAAGAGGAAGAAGAAAAAGGTAAAAGTGCAAACTAGCAACAACAAATACACATCTATCAACAAATGAACATAAAAATCAAGTGAATTGATAGGCTGTTGAACAGGATAGACTGGTGAATATAACAGAGACATGGACATAGAGAGGGAATGGACTGACAATTTTTGGGGAGAAAAGGGTTGTGGGAAGTGCAGCAAGAGACTGGACAAAAATCTAGCAACAATGGGAGAGGACAGTGGGGAGGGGGAGGTGAGGGTGGAGGGTGGGATAGGTACAGGGTGGAGGGAAGCTATAGGGGGATAAAAAGGGGAAACAATGTAATTAATTAACTGAACAATAAAGATTTAAAAAAAAAAGAAAGAAAAAAAAAAGAAAAAACTTTAGCACTTCTGCTTGGTGAAAAAGGCAAAGAAACAAAAGACAAGCCACAGACTGGCAGAAATTACTCTATAAAATACATAGCTGAAAAGGAATTTTTATCTAAATTTACAAGAAACTTTTAAAATTCAACAATAAGAAAGTAAAAAACTCAAGAAATGGCTAAAGGATCTCAACCTTACCAAAGAATATATACAGATGGAAAATAAGCAAATGAAAAAATTATCAACATCAATATCATTAGGTAATTACAAATTAAAACAATGAATTGCTACTACATGATTATTAGGATGGCTAAAATTAAATATATATATATATATATATATATATATATATATATATATATATATACACACACACACCAAAAGCTTGAAGATCTGGAACAACAGAAATTTTCATTCATTGCTGGAATATAAAATAGTACAGTCACCTTGGAAGACACTTTGGCTGTTTCTTATAAATCTAAACATACTATTAACATATAATTCAGCAATTATACTCATAAATATTTTTATCCAATTGATATAAAGACATATGTCCTCCCAAAAATCTGCACATGAATGTTTATAATAGCTTTATTCATTTAGTGTAAAAAAACTGGAAGCAACCAAGATGTCCTTCAGCAAATTAATAGATAAATAAATAGGTACATCCATACAATAGAACGTTACTCAGAAATTTTCAATAAATGAGCTATAAAGACTTAAATTCATGTTGCTAAGGGAAATAAATCAATCTGAAAGGATACATGTAGTAGACTTCCTATGAAATGACATTCTGGACGAAGCACAACCAGGGAGATGTTGGGGGGGGGGGGGGTTTCTCTCCTCTCCACGACTCAGTAACCAAAGTCCAGTTACTGAGTAGAGGAGCTGGGGATTGAGAAAAAATAGAAAATAATAGAGGACACAGAAGTAGAAATAAAGCTGGGGCTGGGTGTAATCTCTGCTCTCTGATGGAAAGATGGAATTTCAACCCAAAGGCAGTGTGTTTATTTATATTAAAATAGAAAGGGGTTTCACATGAAAAGACTTAAAATCAAAGGAGCTTAAGTGGGCCCAAGCCCCACTCATTCCCTCTTTTCTGGGGCTCAGCTGAATCTACATTTCAAGGGCCCTCCCCCGCAACACCTGATGTAAGTTAAAAGTCAGTACTGAGTAACACATCCAGCCCTTTTGGTGGATGCATTTCTAAGATGTGGCTTTGCCTGGTGCCTCAGATTCAGCTGACACTGATTTAAAAAAAAAATGCTCAGGTGCCTTCCCTCTCTACAGGGAGAGAGTAAATGCTCAGGTGCTCTCTCTCTACAGGGAGAGAGTAAAATGATTGGTTGTTATAAATTAACTAGAGGCCCAATGCATGAAATTCATGCAAGAATAGGCCTTCCTTTCCTTGGCTGCTGGCACTGTCTTCCCTCTGGCACCTGGGACCTGGGCTTCCCTGGCAGCACCAGCTATGTCCAGAAGGTCATCTGGAAGAACATCTGGTCTAATTAACATATTACAGTTTTATTATTATAGATAATGCTTTCTATTTTCTGCATTTTAAAATTATTTTCTGCATTTTATAATGCTTTGATAACTAGGGTCCTGTGGACCCAGGGAAGAACTGGCTCTCCCAAAATTAGCTAATTCCTTTATAGCAAACAACTTTTTTGAAAAAACACACACCTTTGATTTTAAACGAAGCAATTCTGAGCCCATACCCTCAATCACCAACTTTATTTCACACACTTAGCAGGTACTGTCTGTGATAAAGATGGCACTTGATTTCTGTCTTCATGAGAAAAATATCAAGTTCAATATTGGGACATCTAAAAAACATTGCCCAAAACTGTCAAGATAATAAAACAAGAAAAGTCTGAGAAACTATATTCAAGAAGACCTGAAGGGGACATGACAACTAAATGTATGAGATCCTCGAAGGGATCCTGAAACAGAAACAGAGCACTAGATAAAAACTAAGAAATCTGAATAAACCATGAACTTACCTTAATAATAATGTATCAGTATTGGTTTATTAATTATAATAAGTATGTCATTCTGATATAAGATTTTTGTTGTTAATCCTTACCCAAGGAACTTTTTCCATTGATTTTTAGAGTGGAAGATAGGGTTGGGGAACAGAGAGAAAGAAAGAGAAACTTTGAAGTGAGAGAGACATATCAATTGGTTGCCTCCTGCATGTGCCTCAACCAGGACCAGGATCAAACCTGCAACCCAGCTACATGCCCTTGACCTGAAATCAAACCCATGACCCTTCAGTTGTAAGATTTTTAAAAGTGGAAACTAGTTGCACAATATATGGGAATTTTCTGTAATATTTTCTCAATTTTTCTATAAATCTAAAACTCTCCTAAAAAATAAAATGCAACGAATATCCACAGCAAGATAAAATGTTAGTCCACCCAAAATATTTCAGTATCAGATGAGTTTGTTATAATGTCTGAAACAAGTTTCCGTAAATATATCCCAAACTTAATTGAAGAAATTGAATTCTACTAAATATTCCCACAATTGAAGGTATTTTTGAAAAGAAGTATGCATAGGGTAAAGCTTTAAAAATAGAAGACTTAGAATTCTATATATTTTTAAAGAGATATACAAAAATTAGCAAAAATAATTTCTTAAAATACTTGATTTTTCAAATTATTAAAAAATATTCTTTCCCTCAGAATTCTTCCCCTATGATTCACAGGCACACAAAAGTTTAGAGTAAAATAAAACGAGCATTCTGGTTACCAAAGAACTTTTTTCATGGAGCAGACACAAGGAAAAGGAGAGAGGAAGTGGATGTTTCCAAATTGAATTAATTTACTTACAAACATGATCTTTAAAATATCTGTGAACTTGTGTAAAGGCAAAAGAATGAGCTCAAACAATTGACTGCTAACCACAGCCTTTGTGTTATTACCCCGTATGTGCAGGTGGGACAAGTAGGCAACTAAAAGGCTTCAGTGCTCACCTGGCAGTACACCTGCTAAAACTGGAATAAGACAGAAATCAGCATGGCCTTTGTGCAGGATGACATCATTCTTGAAACATCTCTTTGAGGGAAGGGGAAGTGACTGTTTAATGAGTCCCTGAGATTTAGGAGAATAGCATGACAGGCAGGGAACCTTGCATCCCACACACAGCAAATGAAGGCAACCCAGATGTGTATTTCACAACCCCCAACCTAGCAGCAAAAAGCCCTCCAGGTGGAATCATTCCTCCCTGTGATTGGCAGGGACTCCTCAGACAGCAAGTGAGCCCAACACCATCAACAAAAGGGAGGGGATCAATTGGGATGACCATGGGAAAGAAGTAGCTGCAAACAGCTGGAGGAAATGCACAGTATCCTTTGGGAAGACTCTTTGTCAACACAATCTAAAATAAGCTCCTTATCTGTCCAGAAACACCTGTGCAGTATGGGGGAAGAGGACTGGGAGGGAACCAGCAGGATTCCCTCTACACCCATCCTCCAACAAGAGACACTCAACAGCAAAGCCTGACAGAACCTTTCATACCTCAGACAGCACAAACAGGACCAGTGGGCATAAGAAAAACCGAGCAAACCAAAATTGCATTCCAAAGACTCAGTAAATTAAACTGCCATTGGAACCACAGTCCACACGCCGGAACCTGCATGCAAAAACTAAACAAGGTGATTATGTGCAAAAATAAAAAATTTAAACAAGACCTTAAATCTCCTACCACAACAGACGAAGTGTCTAAGGCACAGTTGAATATCACTCATCACACAAAATATCACAATTTTATTAAGAAATCAATGAATGGATGCCAATACCAAGATGAATCAGGTGATGGATTGTTAGACAAATATTTTAAAGCAGACATCATAAAAAATGCTTCAACAATCAATTATGAATTCTAGTGCAACAAAAATATCAATATCTTAGCAAGGAACTAGAAATTATTTTAAATAGAATTTATAGAATTGAAAAATACAATAACAGAATTAAATTCAGCCCCAGGATTTTGTGTATTTTTTTTTTCAGTTTTAAATAAGATGCTGCATGTCAAAATACACTACATGGTCCTCATTACAAAATAGCCCAGTGAATCTTAAAATAGTTCCTTTTAAGTAAATACTACAATTTTAACACCAGGAAATGCTATAGTTTTATAGCTAATCACAGATTGGATCAAAAGAGCCATTTCAACTTCGACCCAAGCAAGATGATTTTCCTAAACTGTGCTTGGCTGATTAATTAATCAGCAAATAATGATTAAGCAAGTTAATTAATTTTATTCATCTTTAAATTCACAATTTGATATTATCATAACTTCTATTTGAGGAACCAACTACCTCATTCTATACAAATAGGAGCAGGGACTCCAGTCTTACACACCCAAGGTGATTAACACTTGGAAGCCTTCATGGTTCCTTCAGAGCCAGGTTTTTCCTGCCTCTTCCCCCTCACCCACCCTCTCTGACAATTCTAAGCAAAGACCCCCGGCCATCCAGTGAGGCTTGAAAGGCCATGATCTCAGGGCCTGTACAGCAGCCCTGGCAGTCACGTTCTTCCCACTGCAGGTGCTGATGCCTTCCCACTGTGGCATGTGACCAGGAAAGGATTCTCAAACATATCACAAAAATCCCCATCACCTTTCCAGTATTGGGAAAGTTTGTCCTCACCCAGTCAGGCCAAACCAGCAATTTCTTAATTTCCAGCAATTTTGTAGAACCTAAAATTCAAATTTTAGGTAGGTTATTTTATCTTTTTTTATTTAACACTATAAAAATCCAGAATAAAATAAGGAATCAGACTCTGTCATCTGATAGCACTCATTGGTGAAACAGCTACTTACATTATAATCTGTATTCATTTGAATTCAAGGACCAAGGGAGGGCAAAATTTCAGGGAGATTGAGTAGTTATGGCCACAGACCAGTATGAGAGGCATAAAAAAATTAAGGATTGTGGCATGAAATGATTTTTATTATCAGCATTAGATATGTTTATAAAAGATAAAAGTAACTCATGGCACATACTGAAAATGTGGGGTTGTGAACGCAATCCAAATGTAATGCAGCTAAGGGTTGAAATAGTTAAAATTAAAGTAATATTTTGAAAGAGGGGGTTGAAAACTATAATGTCACTTAACCCCATAATTTCACCAGGTATTTTGTATGGAAATGACTATTTTTATTGGGAATTAAATCCTAGGAATCAGAATGAAGAGGTGGTACAATAACAATCAACCCAGAGACTTGAACACCTAATGATAGCAGAGAAAAATGGGTGGTCTTTTCCATTGCTACTGGGACTAGGGTTCTTGGAGTGCCACTAAAATAAGCATTTCTGAGGTCCCCAAGAGAGGCTGAGATATGGCAGAAAGTTTTATTTGCCTGCAATTACATCCCTGGATTTCCAAAATCTCATTCCAGTCATAGGAGTATAGCTGGGATTTCAGTAAGACTAAAAGCAAAGCCAGTGTCCAGAGTTTCTGTTCCATGTTGCAGCCAGGTCCAGTTCAGCATCAGACTAGTTACAGTCCCTTAGTCCATTAGTCCATTGTGTGTGAGGGCCCACATGGCTGTGGGCCACATAGGGGAATGCCCAGAAGCAGGAGCGAGAGAGCCCCACAAGCAATACACCAAGAGAAAACAAGAGAGCCAACTCTGTGTTTAAGAGATTAAATTTGCTAAATTTTGTGCACTTGCAGTGGCCACACCCATTCTGGTCAATGACCTGTTTCCGGTGTGACTTATGGCAGGTACCTTCCCAAGGTCATACCAACCTTACTGAGCATGTGTCTATATCTATTTTCCTCCCTGTCCAGTTCCTACCCCAGCAATCTGCAGGGTATACTAGTAGACCAGTGACTCCCTGGGAAGAGTAAAGCTTTAGCTTTCTAGTGGAGCTGTCCAAATAACATGCTTATAATCTTGGGCCTTTCCTTTGTGCTTTTCCTGTTATTAATAACTAGAGGCCTGGTGCATGGAATTTGTGCATGGGGGGTTCAGGGGATGTCCCTCAGCCCAGCCTGCACCCTCTCCAATCTGGGACCCCTCAAGGGATGTCTGACTGCCCATTTAGGCCCGATCCTTCTCAAAATCCAGGATTGCTAGTTGCAAAATGCTCACCTCCCTGCCTCCCTGATTGGCCCTAACTGCTTCTGCCTGCCAGCCTGATCACCCCATAACTACTACTCTGCCAGCCTAATTGATGTCTAACTGCTCCCCTGCCAACCTGTTTGCCCCCAACTTTCCTCCTCTGCCAGGATGTTTGCCCCCAACTTCCCTCCTCTGCTGGCCTAGTCACCCCTAACTGCCCTCCCCTGAAGGCTTGATCACCCCCAACTGCCCTCCCTTGCAGGCCTGGTCCCTCCCAACTGCCCTCCCCTGCTGGCCTGATAATTCACAACTGCCCTCCCTTGCAGGCCTGGAACCTCCCAACGGCCCCCCACTGCTGGCCAGCTTGTGGTGGCCATCTTGTATCTACATGGTGGCAGGATCTTTCACTACATGGGGACAGCCCTGTGCATTGTAGAGATGGCCAATCTGCTTATTACTCTTTTATTAGATAGGATAGAGGCCTGGTGCATGGGTGGGGGCCAGCTGCTTTGCCTAAAGAGTGTCCCGGATCAGGGTTGGGGTTCCCCTGGGACATGGGGTGCCCTGGGCAAGGGGCCTATAGTGGTTTTCAGGCTGGCCATGCCCCCCAGTGACCCAATGGAGGCCCTGGGATCTGGGATTGATTTATGTTCTACAATTGAAACGCTGTAGCCTGGAATGGAGCCAAGCCTTCTGCTCACTCTGTGGTGATAGCCATTTCTCTTTGAGTTTATTTAAATTCTATAATTGAAAATTTGTAGCCTAGAGTGGAGACCTAGGCACTAGGACTGCAGAAGCTTGGCTTCTTCCATCGCCCAGGCAACCCTAGCCTCTGCTTTCTCCAGCTCCGTGGCTGCTGACATTTCTGTTGGGATATATCTTCTATAATTGAAACTGTGTAGCATTGAGTGGAGGGCTAGGCCAGCAACAGCAGTCGGAAAGCTTGGCTTCTTCCATTGCCTGGGAAACCCAAGCCTCCCTCCTGCTCTCAGTGGCCGCAGCCATCTTGGTTGGGGTTTATTTGCATAATTTGCTCCTGATTAGTTGATGGGTGTGGCTCTGGGCGTGGCTTGGTCAGAGGTACAGTCAATTTGCATATTACTTTTTTATTAGATAGGATAAGGTTAATTACAACAGCATCATTAACATTAACTAAACTCTCTTTGTCATCCTGCCAAGTGAAGTTATTTATTTCTGAAATTCTCAAACGGCCTATAAATATCCTCACTCCTAGAGTTTTCATTGTATTTGGTTGCATTCCCTGTGTCTTCTCATTCCTCACTAAGATCTTACCTGTAAACCTAGACATAGAGTTCAGAGTCAGCATTTCCCAGGAGCCAATAGCAATGTCAGACCTAAGAGAGAAAACATACTAATATTTCGCAGGAGAACTGAAAAGCTTTGCCTATCTGTATCTGCTCAATTAGGGATATAAGTGTAGGAAGGGTTCTGAAGTTGTCAATATACGGAGAAACATCATAACTTTAAATCACACTTAATGTGTTTTTAACACATTTTGAAGTATTTCTGAATCCAATGTTTTAGCACAAGCAGCAGGCAGTCACTCTGATTAGTTGCTTGGTTGATGAACTGAAACGTGGGTTCAACAAAGGCCCACATTAACTGAAGTTAAGATGCCAGCAATTTCTTAATGCATGATGAAAGAGGGACTCCAGAGACTTTCAGAGATGTAAATATTGGAGTGGATTTAATATGTGCAATGTCCCCTGTCCAAACCTAACTCTTCTCTCAAGGTCATGGGTGCTAGTAGGAACTACTGTGGCTGAAATTGTTTCCTTAATTTCAGAGGGAACAACAAAATTATGCATGGCTAAGGCCAGGCAGTGATTACCACAGCCAGGGGACTTTAGGGACCAAAACCACAGCATTAAGGGTCAGAATGATCTGCTGTGACATTATCTTTGTGGGGGATAATAAGTAAATGGGCATGCCCCTAAGTTCCTCATGTAATGAAAGAAAAAACAAAATAAGTAAATTAAGTTCTTAAACATAGGGCAACCAAGAAAGTCCTATTTCCTCATATATACTACCCCAATACAAGCCAATTTAAAGATACCAAGGTTTATTGAATAAAGCGTAGGCTGAATAACTCTGAAAAAGGATCTCTAACCACATCAGCACAAAAGCAATGAATCTCCTGAGGGGGGCTGTGGCCATTTCCCAGGATAATTGTGCAGTGGGGGAAAGGAAGTATCTGATTCTTCAGATTTCATTAAACCCTGGTTCATGGCATAACACTCATTCTTTGTCTCCTTGATAACCCTACATCCCACCATTAATAGGACCTGGTTCTATTATTCTCCATTGTTTTATTTTAACATTCTCTACATATCCCTTACAGAACCAATAAGAACCTGTACCTATGTCAGATCCAGAGTACTTACTGGAAATAACTGTCCTCAACAGTTAGTAAAGTGCACATATTGGCTTCTTGACACCTAAACTAGGGTCCCATGGGAAGCATCTGACCATAATATAATGTAAAATCCAGAACTGCACCCCTAGGGAATTGCAGAAATGTGTTCCACCATTGAAAACTGGGGCAGGAGGTGATGATCCAGGTTGTTAAACCAAAGAGATGGGTTTTAAAGAATTACCATACAAACCATTATCAGATGATGACCATTACTGTACCAGGCTATTGGTCAGGCCTTATGATCCACCAGGTCCAATGGTGCTGCATTGCTGGTGAAAGGTGAAGACGCTTCATGGATCCCAGGTCAATCCCCACCGCGAGAAGAACGACAGAAATGCAGTGTTTGGGATAAAAAATATATCTGTTTGATTTTTGAATAATAGCTCTTGACTTTCTATTGGATTTTAGTGGAAACTCAATACCCATTGGAGCATCAAACTGGCGCTTTCCATCGTGGAGTGAGAATCATTTGAACCATCGGGCCACAAAGCCAGGCATTCCTAGCAGCACACCATCATTAATTAGACCTGGAATGCAAATCACTAGCCCCATAACTCACAGCGAGCTGTAGGAGCAAGTCTTGCATACTACCTGAGTGTCTAACCCTTTGTGCCCTTGATCCACACCCGGGGTCTCATGGGGAGCTTTCCATGATGAAAACACTGGGAAGCAGTAAAGCAGAACCAGGCTTTCAAGTGTCTCTACATGATGTATGAAAACTAGGCCATGCTGAAGTTCTGTGGCATTACAGCTTCACTAAAGGGCTCAAGAAGATGACGAGGAAATACCCAGTGGTTAGAACTTTGAAGGGTACATGTTGGTCACCCTGTCTGAAAAAAGTAGAGAAACTGGGAAGTGGTTAACGGTTTAGCAGAATGTCAGGGACCTTGAAAAAATGAAATTACCTGATTTGTGATAAGGACATATGAAAGACATGTGTGGATAGAGCTCTCAAAAGAGGCCCATAGAGTGAGAAAATCTGTGTCCCATGTAAATTTCATAAAAGAAAAAAAATCTTGAAAGGGATTTCATCATCCATTTGGGTATTCTTTACCAACTTTCTGTAAATCAATAATTCTCCTTCTCCTTCAGCCTCCATAGCACTGAGACTTGTTAACAAAGTGGGCAAGGTAACAATTAGGAAAGTTATGCATAAATTTTAAAAATGAACTATTATTCACTAGGCTAACCTGATTATTGGTCTTTTTCTACCATTCTTCTTTTGGCACTGTCATCCTTGAACTCATGGAATGCTTATTCTCCATCAATATTTTACAGGCAACAGTGCATCTTCAACAAAGTTTCATTTTTCAATGAAATAAGGGAAACATTTCTTAAGAGAAATGTTATTGTTATTACTTGTACTATTGTTATTACTTGTACCTTCCAACCCAGTGTCATGACTCATATGACACTCAATGGGATTTGATCATTTAACAGGTGAGGTCCAATGGGACAGTAGAGCACAACCAGGAGCATCAGAGATTCTCCAGGTGATAACATAGACTCTGCGTACGAGACAAACAGAGAGTGTGGGCACCTGAGCAACTGGCCTGGCAGCCAGGCACATTCTTTGGTTGATCAGAATGCCATTGGCTCAAGTTGGTGGGCCCAGAATTGTAGAAGAAATGGCAGCTGCATTGCCCACATCTGCAGGCTTAGGGGCTGCACACGGGAAGCCTTGAGAGGCTAGTTTGCCATTTTTCCTGAGGCCCTTAACTGCACCTCTGCACAGACAATAAATTCACCCTCAGGATAGGAAGGCCAGCACTCTGTGCTAAACTTTGTCAGTGAGGTTTTACCAAGTAGCAGCATAGATATGGATGCTGCATATCAGGGAGTTATTTGGATTCTGCAAAGAACTTAGAATGTCCTGTGTGGGAAGCATTTCAACTTTACAAAGCAAATAGAAATTAGATGAGAAGACAGTGGCATTGCATAGAACACTATTTTCAAATGAATCTACAGTTGAACAAATTATTGATGATAAAGACAATTTTAAAATGAATGTTTTTAAAATACAATGATGAAATATATAAACAGTATTTTGAATTATAGATACAGCACTTTTAGCTTCTTGTTCAACCTCCCTTAGCTACAGAAAATGTAACAGGAGACATTAAAATGCAATTGCACAAATTTACATTTAAAATAAAATTTAGGTTTCCACAAACAGCCCTTAGAAAAATTGCTACACAATAGTAACTTTGGATGTACTAAAACATATACTTTAAAAGAATTTATTAGAAAATCTTTTCCATGTTGCAGTCTATAAAATACTCTTAAGAGCTCCAGTAATAGTTACATCAGCATATCTTTCTCAAAATTAAAAATATATATATCAAAAGGCATTTGCCAAGTAAATCTTCCATTTGCCAAGAGTTGCAGGTGTTGCCCCAGCTGGTTAGTTCAGTTGGTTGGAGCATCATACCATGCACTGAAAGGTCCCTGATTTGATTCCCAGTCAGGGCAAATGCCTAGGATGTGGGTTTTATCCCTAACCCCAGTTGGGGCACGTGCAGGAGCCAACTAATCAATATTTCTCTCTCACATCAATATTTTTCTCTATGTCTCTTTCTCTCTTACTTTTCCTTCCTCTCTTTCTCTCTCTAAAAAAGTTAATCTTATCCTCTGGTGAGAATTTAGAAAAAATAGTTACAGATATTGTTTCAAATATATTGATTGGAAAATGAACTTACTTTTAGTATAAATTTTAATGACCTTATCAAATTATAAACAACCAATAGACCCAGGGTCAAGTACCAGTTAACTAGGGCAGCCCTGTGCCTCAAAGCCTGCAGTAATGATTCAAATTTGCCAAGCTTAAACCTTCCTGGGAAAATCCCAGTGAAGGCTGTTGCCCACAGTTTTCCCTGGCCCCTCTGGCTCCTGACTGACCCTGGTGCTACCCTGTGTGTGCCTGCATGGTGTGGCAGGCCCTCTCTTCCTGAGAACTCTATGAACATGTACTTTGTTTATATCAAGGAAAAAAACATATATTAAAAGATCTGTGCTCCAGGAGAAGATAGAGGATTGCTGGGCTGGCCTCCCCAGCCTGAGCAGCTCCAGTACTGCTGGGTTCTCTCCCTGAGCCAACTGCGCGAGGAGGCGCGCGGAGGCAGACCACGACATCTTGAAGGGGAAGGGCCTGAAAATATACAGCTACGGTACCAGTACCAGCTGGACCTCTGAGACTCCCGGAGCACCGGCGCCCAGTTGGCACGGAGGCGCGCAGAGCCCAGGGAGCTCTAAACTCCAGCACGGAAAGGTCAGATTTCCCTGGGGGTACTTTGGGTGCGAAACTGAGGGGGCTGGCAGTCTGGGAGATCTGCACCTTGGAACTCAAAACCTGGAGATCTGCACCTGAAATAAAATCTGTGGCTGTTGGAGCTGGTAAACGTGGGAGAGGGCCCTTGGAGCTGGTGGCAGAGTTAATCCCTGGAGCGCAATCAATTTGGACCTGACAGAGGAGGGAAACCCGGAAGATTTTGGGAGGGTCCTGGCTGCTAAAACAGCAATCACCATTAGAGAGGCAGTATTGTTTAGTTCAGGATAGAGAGGACCAATAGACCCAGACGTCAATCTAGAAACACTGCCACCCAGGGGCCAAATCGCAAATTGACTCTTGTGTGACAGGGAATTGATTATATTTTCTCTTCGACCTTGGGAATACAGTCTATTTCATCTACTCTGTAGTATCTTTTACTCTACCTCAACTTCACCTTTATACCACCACTCTCTTGCTAACCTTTCCCTATTTAGTGCTTTGTTTCCCTTACACTTTTCCCGCTTTAGATTTACCTAATTCTTTCCCTTTACCCCCTGTTAAAATTTCACCCCACTGATATATCTAATCTCCAACCACCTACTCCAAGTGCATATATACCTCTAGCTTCTCTGACTTCACTATCTTAAAGTGTTTTTATCCCTGTCCTGTTGTTGTTGTTTACTTGACTGTTGATTATATTGATTTTTTAAGCAGGTTTATGAGATTGATTTGCTTACTCCGTTATTTTGGTTTGTCTTGTAGGGGGTGTTATTTTTATTTTTGGTGTTGTTTCTTGTTTTGTTGTCCTCATCTGCATTGTTTTTGAGATAGATTTTTGCTTCTGTGTTCCCTCACCTCTCTTGATATTAGTAGCTGTACGTAATTTGTATCAATCTCCAAGTACTTGTTGCAGGTTTTGGTTTGGATTAGGGGCTGTCCTATAGGAGTTTTCACACCATATTTATAATTTACTCCTTTTTTTTTTTCTTCTCCCCCTTTTCCCATTATCATTTTGGCATTCCTATCTTTCTTTTTTGCGAGTGTGTGTGTGGAGGGGGTCTCTTTCTTTTTGTGTGAGGGTGGGTGTGTGAGTGTCTGTGTGTGTCTCGGGGAGGGTCTCTTTCTTTTTTCCCACCTATCACCGAATTTGCCTTTCTCTGGCGGTCACCTTTATTTGGAATTACAATTACTTTGACTACATTCTGGTTCAGTGCCTGGTGTGTTGCACCTGGTTGTGTTGTATTTTGTGCCTTTAAATCAACGCAGGAGAGTGAGAACTACATAACCAGATACACAGAGAAGAGAGAACATGGGAAGACAAAGAAACAGCCCACATATGAAAGAAAAGCAAGGCTCACCAGAAAAGGAGGTAAACGAAATGGAAGTTAACAACCTGTCAGAGAAAGAATTCAGAGAAATGGTCATAAGGTGGCTGAAAAGAATGGAAGACAAATTTGATAATATGAGTAAGAACCAAGAGGAAATGAGGAAGACCCAGGAAGAAATGATGAAGAGCCATGAAGAAATGAAGAGGAGCCAAGAAGAAATGAAAAGTGACATTGCTGAAGTAAAGAACTCAATAGAAAGTATTAAGAGTAGACTAGAAGAAGCAGAGGATCGCATCAGTGAGCTAGAAGACCAGGTAGGAAAAAATAACCAAGTAGAGAAGCTTCTAGAAAAAAAATTAAAAAGCAGGAGGAGAGCCTAAGGGAACTTTGGGACAACATGAAACAAAACAACATCCGTATAATTGGGCTTCCAGAAGGACAGGAAACTGAGCAAGGAATAGAAAACCTGTTGGAATAAATAATGACAGAAAACTTTCCTGAAATAGTAAAGGAAAAACCCACACAAATCCAAGAAGCTCACAGAGTCCCAATCAAAATAAACCCCAAAAGACCTACGCCAAGACGCATTATAATTAAATTGGCAAACACCAATGACAAAGTAAGAATCTTAAAAGCTGCCAGAGAGAGACAGAAAGTCACCTACAAAGGAACCGCCATCAGACTAACAAGTGCTCTCTCAACAGAAACGTATCAGGCCAGAAGGCAATGGAATGAAATTTACAAAGTCATGCAAAGGAAGGGTCTGAATCCTAGAATACTATACCCAGAAAGGCTCTCAATCAAAATTGAAGGTCAAATCAGGAGCTTCACAGATAAAAAAGGACTAAGGGAATTCGTCACCACCAAACCAGCAATGCAAGAAATGCTAAAGGATCTGCTGTAAAAAGAAATAGGAAGCGAAGAAGGAACACAGGGGTAAAGAACAAAAATGGCAACATATAAGCACCTATCAATAATAATTTTAAATGTTAACGGTTTAAATGCTCCAATCAAAAAACATAGGGTAATAGACTGGATAAGAAAACACAACCCATGTATCTGCTGTCTACAAGAAACCCACCTCCGAAAAAAAGACGCACACAGACTGAGGATGAAAGGTTGGAAAAAAGTTATTCAGGCGAATGGAAATGAAAAAAAAGCTGGGGTAGCCATACTTATATCTGACAAATTAGATCATAAAGTGAAGGACATAACAAGAGATAAAGAAGGCCACTTCATAATACTAAAGGGAGCAATCCAACAAGAAGAAATAACTCTGGTAAACATATGCGCACCCAATACAGGAGCACCCAAATATATACAAAAACTCCTAGAGGACATCAAGGGAGAGATAGACAACAATACAATCATAGTAGGAGACTTTAATACCCCACTATCACCATTGGACAGATCCTCTAAACAAAAAATCAGTAAAGAAACATCAATCCTCAATGACTCACTGGACCAGATGGAATTAATTGACATCTTCAGATCATTTCACCCCAAAGCCACAGAATATACATTCTTTTCAAGTGCCCATGGGTCATTCTCAAAGATAGACCATGTGTTGGGTCATAGGCAAAGTCTCTCCAAACTCAAGATGATAGAAATCATATTAAGTATATTCTCAGATCACAGTGGCATAAAGCTGGAAATCACCTACAATAGAAACAATCCAAAGAAATCGAACACATGGAGACTAAACAGCATGCTATTAAACTATGACTGGGTTACTAGAGAGATTAAGGAAGAGATAGAAAACATCATGGAAACAAATGACAATGATAGCACAACAATCCAAAATCTATGGGACACAGTGAAAGCAGTTCTGAGAGGGAAGTTCATAGCTCTACAATCCTACTGCAAAAAACTAGGAACATTGGCAATAAATTATCTAACCCAACAACTCAAAGAGTTAGAAAGAAAGCAACAAGAAAAGCCCAGTGTAAGCAGAAGGAAGGAAATAGTAAAGATCAGAGCAGAAATAAATGACATAGAGACCAAAGAAACAATACAGAAGATCAACAAAACCAAGAGCTGGTTCTTTGAAAGGATAAACAAGATTGATGAACCTCTAGCCAGTCTAACCAAGAAGCAAAGAGAGAGGACCCTAATAAATAAAATCAGAAATGAAAGAGGTGAAATAACAACAGACCCCATTGAAATACAAAGGATTGTTAAAAAATACTATGAACAACTCTATTCCAACAAACTGGATAACCTGGAGGAAATGGATATGTTTCTAGAAAAATATAACCTCCCAAAACTCAATCAAGAAGAATCTAAACAACTCAATAGACCAATAACTGTGGAAGAAATTGAAGCAGTCATCATAAAGCTTCCAGCAAACAAAAGCCAGGGCCAGACGGCTTCACAGGGGAGTTTTACCAAACATTCAAGGAAGAACTAAAACCTATACTCCTCAGACTATTCCAGAAAATTCCAGAGGATGGAACACTTCCAAACTCCTTCTCTGAAGCTAGCATCACCCTAATACCAAAACCAGATAAAGACGACACAATGAAAGAGAATTACAGACCAATATCCCTCATGAATATAGATGCCAAAATCCTCAATAAAATTCTAGCAAATCGGATCCAGCAGTACATCAGAAAGATCATACACCATGACAAGTAGGATTTATCCCAGGAATGCAAGGATGGTACAATATCCGCAAATCAATAAATGTGATACATCACATAAACAAATTGAGAGATAAAAATCACATAGTCATATCAATTGAAGCAGAAAATACATTTGACAAAATCCAACATCCTTTCTTAATAAAAACTCTCAATAAGGTAGGAATAGAAGGATCATACCTCAACATAATAAAAGCCATATATGATAAACCCACAGCATACATCATACTCAATGGGCAAAAACTACAACCATTTCCCCTAAGAACAGGAACAAGACAGGGTTGCCCACTTTCACCACTCCTGTTCAACATAGTACTGGAAGTATTAGCCATTGCAATTAGACAAGAAGAAGAAATAAAAGGCATCCAAATTGGAAAAGAAGAAGTTAAGCTATCCTTATTTGCAGATGACATGATATTGTACATAAAAAACCTGAAAGACTCCATAAAAAAGTTAGTAGACTTAATAAATGAGTTCAGCAACGTAGCAGACTACAAAATTAATGCCAAGAAATCTATGGCATTTCTATACACTAATAGTGAACTTACAGAAAGAGAGACTAAAAAAGCAATCCTGTTTACCATCACACCAAAAAAATAAGATACCTAGGAATAAACTTAACTAAGGAGGTAAAAGATCTATTCGTGGAAAACTACAGGACACTGAAAAAAGAGATAGAGGAAGATGTAAACAAGTGGAAGAACATTCCATGTTCATGGATTGGGAGAATCAACATAATTAAAATGTCCATACTACCCAAAGCAATCTATAAATTTAATGCACTCCCCATTAAAATACCAATGGCATATTTCACAGACCTAGAAAGAACTCTCCAAAAATTCATCTGGAACAAAAAAAGGCCCCGAATAGCCCACAGCAATCCTGAGAAAGAAGCACAAAGTCGGTATGATTTCCATACCAGATTTCAAGCTGTATTACAAAGCTACTGTTCTCAAAACAGCCTGGTACTGGCACAAGAACAGACATATAGATCAATGGAATAGAATAGAGAATCCGGATATCAACTCAATCCACTATGCTCAATTAATATTTGACAAAGGAGGCATGAACATAAAATGGAGTCAAGACAGTCTCTTCAATAAATGGTGTTGGGAAAATTGGACAGATACATGCAAAAAAATGAAACTAGAGCACCAACTTACACCATACACAAAAATAAACTCAAAATGGATACAGGACTTAAACGTAAGACAGGAAACCATAAAAATATTAGAGGAATCTACAGGAAGAAAAATCTCAGACATATGCCAAAAGAACTTCTTTGATGATACTGCTCCTAGGGCAATGGAAGCTAAAGAGAAAATAAACAAATGGGACTATATCAAAATCAAAAGCTTTTGCACAGCTAAAGAAACCATCAACAAAACAACACGAAAACCCACTGTATGGGAGAACTTTTTTACAAATGTTATTAGTGATAAAGGTTTAATCTCAAGCATCTACAGACAACTTACCCAACTCAATAAAAGAGGACAAATGATCCAATAAAAAAATGAGCAACAGACCTAAATAGAATCTTCACGAAAGAAGACAAAAGGAAGGCCCAGAGACATATGAAAACGTGCTCAAAGTTATTAATTATCCGAGAGATGCAAATCAAAATGACTATGCGGTACCATCTCACACCTGTCAGAATGGCTTACATCAACAAATCAACAAACGACAAGTGCTGGCGAGGATGCGGAGAAAAAGGAACTCTCGTGCACTTCTGGTGGGATTGTAGACTAGTGCAGCCACTGTGGAGAACAGTATGGAGTTTCCTAAAAAAACTAAAAATGGAGCTCCTATTCGACCCAGTGATCCCACTTCTAGGAATATACCCCAAGAAATTAGAAAGGCGAATTAAAAAGGATATATGTACCCCTATGTTCATAGCAGCACAATTTACCATAGCTAAGATTTGGAAACAGCCGAAGTGCCCATCAGCAGATGAGTGGATTAAAAACCTATGGTACATTTACACAATGGAATACTATGCTGCGGTAAAAAAGAAGGAGCTCCTACCATTTGTAACAACATGGATGGATTTGGAGAGCATTATGCTAAGTGAAATTAGCCAGGCAGAGAAAGACAAATATCACATGATCTCACTCATTTGAGGAATACAATCAATGACATAGACTGATGAACAAGAATGGATCCAGAGACTGAGAAAAGTCCATCAGAATGTCAAACCTCAGGGTAAGTGGCAGGTGGTGGGAGTAAGTGGAAAAGTCAATATATTTGAACTCTTGAACTGAGGTAAGTGATTTGTGTTTTTACATTCCTGACAAAGTTTATATAAAGTTATAAAAAAAATGGCAACTAGTTTGACATTGAATTGACATGGCCGAGAGCTTGTCATATCCTATGGAGACCAGTCCTTAGGCTAGACCCTGCTTAACCTCCCGTGACACCATAATACCCTTACATGATATTATTCTACAATGTCATTATAATATTTGATATTTGAAAACAGTATATTATACAATTATCCCAAATAAACTTACAAACTAATTCTTTGAATGGTGGGCAGCAACTTAAAAAAGAATAGGAAAGAAATTAATCCCTTTCAGAAGGAATTAAGGCACTGGGAAGGCATCCGAGCATTCTATATTGGCCCTTCTTGCCCTTTCTGCCAAGAGGGACCTTCTTCTTACTATCCAAATACACACAGCTGATGCCTGAGTTTTCAGTTCAAGCTGTGGCTGAAGCCTCTGGGTAGCTGGCACCATGGATCTGTATCTCAACCAATGGTGTGAGCTGGGCCCTCTCTGGAGAACAAACCTGGGTCCCCCGAGATATGTGATCAGTACCGGGACCCTGCCAGCAGGCGAGGGGACCCCAAGGCAGGTACTGGTCGTGGAGGCCACAGGGGCATAGACTACAAAGGAGACAGAACTGAACCTCACATCACCTTGTTTGGCCCCGGAGGATGGCTGGTTAGCCAGAGATGGGTAAGATTCTTCAGGGAAGGAACAACCTAAGACAGGCACAGTCGCAGAGGGGCCAATAGGAGAGAACTAAAAGGTCAACAGAGGTGGGGCACAGACCCTCATCTACAAACCTTGCAGGGGTTCCAATTCTCACCCCTCCTGAGGGAGGTCTCCTACCCCCACGGCTGCTTCGCCTCCCATGCACAACTCATACCGGGACCCAGGTAGCAGACAGAGACTCGGCCAGCAATAGCTGCTCTATATCTAAATGCAGTCTATTACCAGGAATGCTCAGGACCTATTCAAAATTGCAAATATTCCTTTCCACTAGTATTTACAGGGTAAACTAAGATTTCTGCTTGAGTATTAAAATTGACAGGAAAATAGTAATCAAGTTTTCAGATTAATTTAAATTGGCCAAGTGAAATAAGTGAATACTCAAGAAAATTATAGTGTACTGGACAAAAAGCTTTTCCTAAAACATTAACTTAAAAATCTATTAGTAGTTCATCTCACTGTAAAATTGCCTAACATCCAAAGAACCTAAAGCAGTCATATTTGAGTGCAAAAATTAAAATTTAAAATTACCAAGACTGCAATATAAAATTTCCAAAAGTCCCTATTAATCAAAAAAGGGGAGGGGACAGTGGGATAATATCATGTAAGGGAAAAAATATCGAGTAAGTAAAATATATCTAGAAAATTCTTACTCCAGTAAAGTAAATTCTATCTGTAAAACCAATTGCAGGACACCCATGAAAAAACACACATGATGTCAAAATAAGCCAAAGGAAAATCATTTAGGCAAAAATTAAAAAGAATCCCAAGTCTATTTTGTAGAGAGGATCCCTTTGTTAACTTTTGGTCGAGAATGTGTTTGTGTGTTTTCAGAGAACAACTCCAAGACCATGTGGGTTCCTGCGACTGTGAGGAACTGATGGATCTGTTCCAGTCACGAGGATGGTCCAGAGATGGGGGACACTGACGACACCTTGCCATGCTAGCAGTAGGCAGCTGTGCATGTCTGCAGGCAGCCCAGGACCAAACCAGAGAGGATGGATCTTGCATTGCCACGATGTGTCCACCATCTGGATACCATTGCTGACATGTACACATAAAGAATTATTTGACACTGAAACTGGGACTCAGAACAGTTGGACATTGAAACTGAGACTGAAACAATTTTTGTTCTTATACATTTATTTCTAGTATGCAGAGGCAAGATATTTTTGAAGAAAAGAAACAGGGGAGAGTGATTGATATAGAGGCAGGGTGGCCTTGAACAGGCTGTCAAGCTACAGGGGAAGGCTTGGGTGGATTGGAGGCGGATGCGGGTGGGAGATCAACTGAAGGACTTGTATGCATGCATATGAGCATAACCAATGAATGAAAGACACTGGGGTGGGGAGGGGGGAAGGTGGGGATATGTGCTGGGGGGTAGGGGAGGCTGGGGGGAGGATAAGGAGGAGGGGGAAAAGAAAACATGTACTACTATTAATTATAAGTTATACTGCAAAAAAATCGATAAAAATATATTTTAAAAATAAAAATAAAATAAATTAAAATTAAAAAAAACAAATTATAAACAACCCAGAAAGTATAGTATGATCAATTGAGATGTCACTTTAATTAGTAACATTTTTGTCTTATGTCAATTTATGGTAGCAAAATATCTTTGCAACTGATATTTATGTTGTTACTCATGTATCACTGTTACCTTTATAGTATTTCTAAAATGTTTTGAAAGAAAAAGCTTAATTTCTTTGTTGGTACTTTTAAACATCATTTTTTTCTGCTTTATAAACAAAGTTTGCATTGTTTCTTGCCCCCGGCAATTTTGTAGCCCGCTCTGATAGGCACAGCAATCTCCTTCTCTTTCCGACTAGAGTGCATATGTAATACCTAGAGGTACAGCAGTCACTCTAGAATCATATTAGGAATGAGGGTCAGAATTATATGCAGAGCCTCTGTTCTTGGTATTGCCTTTGAACCGATATGTTGGTCCTGAACTGCCACCTCTACATTTACACAAAAATAAGATCATTTGAGCTATTGTTTGTTCGCTTTTCCATAATCTCTAAATCAGCTTATATGTAGCCTCCTCAGAGGGAAATTCTCTGATCTATTCAAAAGTTCCCTTCCCACTATCATACTCATCTTGTTACCACTTATAATATGCATCACTGCCTTAACTGATCTTTTCTTTGTTTGCCTGATTATCTCCTCTAAATTATATTGTAAACCTCATAAGGGCAGAAATACTTTGTCTTATTTAGCACTACACACCCAGCGCCCTGACATAAAATGTCTACTGGAAAAATGTTTATTGAATGAATAGGTGAATAAATGAATCAATAAAAGACAACTCAGCAAAGAAAACTAGCTCAGACCACAAAATAGGAAAGAGAAAAATACCTCTCAATTATTTCTTCATCAGTGAGCACAAAAGACCATTTTTCTCCAGGTCCTTGCAAGTATAAATTATTGTGAATCATAAGTTCCCTTGTGTTAGCTGGTGAGAATATATCTCACTTAAGTCCAAAATGTGCAAAACTGAGTTTCCATGAAGGCAGAGGTCGTCCATTTTTTCTCCTCACCATGCTACCTCAATGTCCACCCCACCTGACACTGTAACAAGCCCCCCGCCCCCAGCCCCCGGGTCCAAATGCATCATGACCAGGAAGCTAAAATGATGCAGAAACAAAAACCTGGTTACTAGCTCTACTTTTCCCTCCCTGCTACAAATGAGCTCTCACCCACATCCATCTTCCCCTGTATGCATATATGCCCTCTTCATTCCTCCATCATAAATAGACCTTGTGATGTGTTTTTCAATCATCTCATTACTTCAATATGTGTCTTTGCTTTGAACACATGATACATTTTATCTCCACATCTCACCAGTATCTCCTTTCTACCTCCATTTAATAGAGGTCCCATTCCTCTTCTTAAAATTGTCATTTTCCACATGCACATTAGAAAGGGTTCTGTTCCAATCTTAGGCCAGGGCCACTTCTCCAAGTGAAATAATTACTGTTAATTTCAGGTGTGGCTACAAACCCCAGGGCTTTCCCATCTCCCGAGATCAGACACGTGCCAGTAGGCAACGTATTTTGAGCATATGAGGATAAACCTTGAAATTGTGTCAAGGTCACTGAACACCCTGATTTAGTAATTAGTGATAGCAACATACAAACACAATCTGAAGTCCTGAAAATACATTCTTTGAATGAAAAATAAACTTTCCAAAAAAACAAAAAACAAAAAACCAACCACACAACTTAAAAAACAGTGACAATAATGAGGATAATAATGATCATGATATTAACAAGTATCTCAAATCTCATATATTCAATATTTTATAGGAAAACAAGATTTCAGAACCAAAGGTGTTGGTTTTTCCTTCATTTATTTGAAGAATAAACTTTTATGAGATGTAAGAAAGTACATGATAGTGCAGATGTATTTAGTGGGGTGATTCATAGTGTCTTATAATACCCAAGCTCCTTCCTATCCATTTTCTTCTTAGAATGTCCCTGGAAAAGGAATAGATCATTTTCAACCCAATCGTAAGGTGAGAAAGTTGAGATAAAATAAGTTTAAATGACTTGCCCAAGGTTCTTGAAGTTCATATCCCTGCCTCCCACAATTATGATGAAACGCCTTGCTCAATGTAAAAACTCCCTGGGGTATAATAAATTTGAATTTGATTATCACCATGTTCTCTGTGACTTTTGTTTAATTTGAGTCTTTCTCGTAGAACAGCCTCCCACCCTAGCGTGTAGCAGAATGTATGGGGACACAGAAAATAGACAGTAATAATAAAAAAAATGGATTGCCATGGATCTAATTTCATGAGCACTAAGAATTCTAGAGATAACCCCTGCTGTCCCTATGCACTAATATACAGTAATCATATTTGATGGATTAAGTCCAAAAGTTTGTGAACTGAAAGAGGAAACTCATAACTCTGGGACAAAACAAAATCAATAGAGTTCTAGTCAAACATTTCAACCACCCACAGGAGCAATAACAAATGGTTAGTTTTATTCAAGAAAACTTAAATGCTGAAACGGCAATGTAAATATCTTAAAACATTAAATTCCTGGTTTTGAAAAGGCAGGAAACTAGTAACTGAATAAGACCTAGTTCAGAGAAGCTTACAAGGCTCTGAAACCATTGGAAATCCAGACCCAGAAGTGTTGCTTGAAAAACACAAACATGCCAGGATTATTGATATTAAGTGGGCAAATCACTCATTCGTCAATTCATTGAATAAATATTGTCTGACAACTAATTTTGATTAATAAATTGAGACAGTTCTTAGACAAATAGTTGAATTTGCTCAAGGTAATTACAAAATAAATATTTTCTACTTTTTGTTTTTTCCTTCCTTAAAATGTTATTTTTGTTATTTTTAAACTAATGGATTCACTTGTTGAAACGCAATAAGCAGAGACAATCTTATAATGATGACATGGCTAAGAATATGGCAAAGTACTAGATAATCCAGTGTAAATTATTGAATTAGGATTGACAAAACTTCTATTGCCTTAAATTGAGGTGCTAGCACCACCACTGTCTTACACAGAGCATGGGTAGCTGTGTAGAGAATAGAGATGAGCATGTGTCAGTGTGGGACTGCATGTCAGCCCAGTCTGAAAGACTCCAAAGTGAAAACAGCTGTCTGTTCAAATTAATCTTCCTTACTAGGATTTTGAATTGATAAAGTTTGGATGAATTCCTTGGAACTGTGGTAAATGTCTTCACCACTCTCATTAAAAAAGCTGTCAGTTAGAAAATTAGAAGGAAAGATTCAGTGATTAATCCTACAAATAATTAGTATTTTCATTTTCTAGAGCAAAATAATAAATCTAAGAAATGTTCACATCTTTTCCAGGCTAAAGCATTTGATCAGGCTTGATAAATTAATTCAATCTACTTTCTAATTCTTTAATGAAAAAAAGCAGATTTTTTTTCTGTCAAATCTAATTCATTCAGTTTTTACTCATTCATTCAGCCAACATATATGAGCATCTACCAAGTGTCAGGCCCTGGACTTGTTACCATGGAGGTGGGGAAAATTATCTTCCCTGTAAAATGGCCATGTTTTGTGGGTAAAGACAGGTGCATAAGCAGAAAATTTCCTAACATTGTGATAAGCCCAGTTGTAGAAATCTGCACAAGGCATCATTAAAGCCTTAAGGAAGGGTTCTAGGAGAGAACAGGCCAAAAATACTACCCAAATGCAGAGATATGTGGTGTGCAGACTGAACTTCCATCCATCTATTAGCTCAGCTAGAAACCTGGAAGTTATACTTCTTTTTTTTTTTTTCATCAATTCAGTACTAGCAATGCCATTGTCAAGATAGGTCTTCAACCTATTGAATCTTCTTTACATCATGGCATCATTACTGCAAGCAACTATTATTTCTAGACTTTGTTCAAATCATTCTCCATGAGTCTACTAGACAACATTTTTATATGGTTTATGCTTCTCATTGCGGGGTTCTACATAATAAACCTGACCCCTATCCATATCTCCTCCTTCATAACAAGGCATTCTTCCACTTGTCCATTATGCACCATCTACTCTAACTTCTTTATGGTCATGTGAGGAATCAAGTTATTTCATGTCTTAGAGATTTGAATTCTATCCTTTCACTCTTCAGCTGGTTAACTCTATGCATCTTTTAATTCCAAGCTTTAGTATTATTTTCTCAGAGAGGCCTTGACATCCAAGTCCAAATTAGGTCCTTTTTTATAACTTCTCATTACACTTGACTTCTCTTCATAGAACAAGAATGACTCAGAATCCCTAAAAAGATGTGCTCAAATTTTATTAGAATTCATTGTTTTCATGAAATAAAATTAATTTTGTTTCCATCTACTCTCTCAGACAAATGAGAAATTCAACTTTAGTAATCCTTAGGAATTCCCAAAGGGGGTTATAACAAGTACTAGAGGCCCAGTGTACAAATTCATGCACCAGAAGGGTCCCTTGGCCTGGCCTGTGGGATTAGGCCCAAACTGGCTCTCTGACATCGCCCAAGGGGTCCTGGATTACGAGAAGGTGCAGGCCAGACGAGGGATCCCACCAGTGCATGATTGGGCCTGGGGAGGGACTTGGGAGCTTGGCCAGCTGGGGAGGGTTCATGGGAGGGCTCCAGAGTATGTATGGCCTATCTCACTCAGTCCTGATAGGCCAATCCCACCAACAAGCTAATCTACCATTTGGAATGTCTGCTCCCGGTGGTCAGTGCAAGTCATAGCAAGTGGCTGAGCAACCTTAGCATATCATTAGCATATTATGCTTTAATTGGTTGAATGGACAACCATACACTTAGCATATTAGTCTTTTATTATATAGGATGAGGATAATTACATAGTACCAGGGAGTATAGAAAGCTTTTCTGGCTTTTGGCCCCCTGTGCATACAGGTTAGTGTTGAGATACTTATGGCCCAAGTTCGTGTGGTCAATGTTTTCTAGTTCCAGAGATGACTGCTTCTGTGCCATGCTCCTACAGTTCCCTGGGAGCACCTGCCTAGGTATGCCATGCAACCATTTTTCTAAGGACTTTCCATTTTCCTGAAGTCCCAATGTTTTAGAACTACTGCCCCTCCAATCACTCTACTTTTCCTAATCAAGAATCTCATCTCCTTATTGCATTAACCCCAAAGCTGTACTATCTGAACTGCTGGAGGAAATCTTCTATTCAGCATTACTGACTTGCCCATAAGTTCATGAACACAAATCTTATATTGGTCTTAACACTGTCTAGCAATCCTAGCAAGTCTCGCTAGTGAGCTTGCTCTCTTGTTGTCTAAAGAAGCACCTTCATGCCTTCTGTCCTTTAATCACCCTTTATTCTCATTCACCTCCCCCCTCTCAACTAATGATTCTCTTCATACATCATTAGGGAAAGTAATCCAGGTACACACATCTCCTCAATTTCTCTGTACCAACTTTATAAACCTGCTTGAATCTATTGTTTTTTATCTTTTTCTTCAATTCTATTTCAAATCATGACATTCCATAGTTTCTATTAATACAAAATATCTACCTGTCCTCTAGATTCTTTTACTTCTTGCTCCCTTTAGGAATTTTATTCATCAGATATCATTACCAATCTCTCTCCTTACCTGTATTATTTTTATCAACATACAATATTGCTTATTATTTTCTATTTGAAATTTAAAAATAACTCTTCCATCCACCACCTAATTTCTGATTCCCTTCATAGCCCAATCTAAATGTGCTATTTTCTTTAGTTACCTACTTCCCATTGATATCTCATCCCATATCATCCTGGTTCCTGCATTTATTATTTAAACAAAAATGTTCTAGTGGAAATCCCCAGAAAACTCCATGTTGCCAAATCCTATTGACATTTAAAACCACATTTCCTCTCAATCTCTCAGAATCAGTTAACACTACAAACTTCCTACATTTTCACTTTATTAATAACAGTCTTAGTTTTTCTAAAATCAGTCCTGGCCATTACTTTTTAGCCAGATTTTCAGATTTATCCTCTATCAGTTATATAAATGTTCATGTTTTTCAGGTCTTGAGTAGACAATCACTTAAGAACCCATTTCTCAGAGGTGACTGAGACCCTGGAGCAAGATCTGTCTAAACAGAAAGGCATTGGTTGTTCTGAGGTTAGAACCTCAGCAGTCATAAAGCCAAGTACTCCACTAATACGAATGATATGACTTTTGGTTCATTCTGAGATGACAGGCTTAATATTGGAATTTATTAATTACCATTCTACCTTACTTAGCTCTGTGTTAAACATGTTTGGGATAGATTAATATTTCCATCTTGGCAGTAAGGCCCATTCATTAGCAGGAAAATCTCACCTTCAAAGGTCTCTTATTCTGTGTTCCTCCTTCTCTGAAATGCCCATAGTTGAAGTCATCTACGATTTAACAGCTAAAATAAATGATAAATTTAGTTTACTTGACTTTTAATATGTTGTCCTTACCAAACCCCCAAAACTACTAAGCAGAATCTTCTTGCAAAACCCCTAATTTCTGTTGCATGTGAAGCTGTGACCAAATGACCATAATCCTGGAAATGTTGGCCCATTCAACATCACCAACTATAACAGTGCTCTGCTGAATGCAGCAGAGAGACGCAGGGTCTCTGTGTGTTCAGCATGCTCCTGAGATTTCCACGGTCACACGGGCGGAAGTGAGAAGGCTAAAAAGGGCTAATTCCAATGTGACACTGATATTTGGGGGATAGCAATTGGAATCCATGCCAGCAAGCTCAATGTACATTATTGATAACCTATAATTAAGTCACTACCTCCTTCCCAGATACTGGTCTTGCAGAACCTATTGCAGAGGCCATAAAACTGTGAATAGTGCACTGCCCCAGAGGGAAGGTTATTAACGCTGGCACCAAGTCAGACCATCAGATATGGCCTGGAGAACCCCAACACCTGGAGGCCCGAGAAAAGACCAGAAGCATAATCCATATTTGTGAGATAAAGACCACAGGGAGATATAAAAAGAAGCCACCTGCATGTGTCTTCACTCAGATTTTGAAAGCTGTTCCCTGAGTCTGCCGGCATATTGAACAGTGTCTTTTCTTTAAAGCGCTGCTTGGTTTTTCTTTGGTCTTCTACAACAATAGCTCTGGGGAAGATGCTATTTTTAGAAGTCATGTTGTCAGTCAAGGTCTAGGATGCAGGGTTATCCCAATGATACAACAGCCCTCTACTAGCCTTCACTTGCCATGGCTGTCTAGTTAAAAATTTGCACATGACCCTGGGACTTTCAGTAGTCTGAAGACAAAATTACAAAAACCTGCAACACCTTTTCCACAGCCACAGTATCTCCAGGCTTGTTATAAGCTCACCCAGTCCCTTGAAGCAACTAAGAAACAATGGCTCTGAAATTTATATTACACTTTTCTGTCTCAAAATAAAAGATTATAACTGTGTAGGAGTAACTGAATTTTTAATGCTAGAACTGGCTATAAAGGAAGAATATATTTGCAGTTCTATATGATTTTTTTCTTTACATATTTTGATGCCTGAATTCTGGTTCAGGAAAGACCTGAAAAAAGAACTGTCATAGACATTTCTATAGCTTGCTAATCTCTGTGGATCTCTGTGCCATGTGTTTTCAAGGTGACTCAATGAGCAGTAGATAAACACTGAATTATTGTGGATTAGAACACAAAACACAGGTTCAAACACAATGAAAGAAGAAATCAACAACAAATGTAAATGTGTATGAGTTTGTTCAGAGCAGTCAAGAAAAACCTCAGAAATAAAGTGGACATCTTTAAGAATTAGTACGTGAAAAGGAAACTATCAATTGATATTTGGAACTGAGATATTAGAAAGGAAAAAGGAAAAACCAATAATTTAAATAACAGATTTTTTCTTTGTATTAAAAACCTGTTGGAAAAGACCTTCCAATCCAGAAAATATAAGTATTGGCCCTCTATACAATAGAGGAGGAAAAAGTCCAGTCTAGGCAGTGGGCTGGAATTGTAAGCTGAAACTGCTTAAAAGAAGAAAGGTCTTTTTTATTTTTATTTTATTTTTTTGTAGTATAATTTAGATTTAATAGTAGTACATATGTTTTCCTTCCCCCCATTGTCCTCCCCCCAGTCTCCCCTACCCCCCAGCACATGTACCCACCTGCCCCCCTGCCCCAGTGTCTTGCATCCATTGGTTATGCTCATATGCATGCATACAAGTCCTTCGGTTGATCTCCTACAGCCCCCATCCCCTACCCTCCCCAGCCTTCCCCCTGTAGCTTGACAGTCTGTTCAATGTCTCCCTGCTTCTATATTAATCCCTCTGCCCTGTTTCTTTTCTTCAAAAATATCTTACATCTGCATACTAGAAGTAAATGTATAAGAACAAAAAATGTTTGAGTCTCAGTTTCAATGTCTAACAGTTCTGAGTCCCAGTTTCAATGTCAAATAGTTTCCTATGTGTACATGTCAGCACTGGTATACAGACGGTGGAAACATGATGGCAATGTAGGTACCAACTCTCTGATTTGATCCTGGGCCGCCTACAGTGAAACACAGCTGCCGACTGCTAGAATGGCAAGCTGTCATCAGTGTCCCCCATCTCTGGACCGTCCTCGTGGCTGGAACAGATCCGTCAGTTCCTCACCATCACAGGAACCCAGATGGTCTTGGAGTTGTTCTCTGAAAACACACAAACACATTCTCAACCAAAATTTAATAAAGGGATCCTCTCTGCAAATTAGACTTGGGATTCTTTTTATTTTTGCCCAAATGATTTTTCTTTGGCTTATTTTGACATCATGTGTGTTTTTCATGGGTGTCCTGATGTTGGCATTACAAATGGAAGTTACTTTTCTGGAGTAAGAATTTTCTAGATGTATTTTACTTACAGGATATTTTTCCTTACATGATATTACTCCACTGCCCCCCCCCCTTTTTTGATTAATGGGGGCTTTTGGAAATTTTATAATGCAGTCTTGGTACTTTTAAATTTTAATTTTTGCACACAAACCTGACTGCTTTAGGTTCTTTGGATGTTAGGCAATTTTACAATGAGATGAACTACTAATAGAAATTTTAGCTAATATTTTAGGAATACCTTTTTGTCCAGTACACTTAAATTTTCTTGAGTATTCACATATTGCACTTGGCCAATTTAAATTAATCTGAAAACTTGATTACTATTTTACTGTCAACTTTAATACACAAGCAAATATCTTAGTTTACCCTGTAAATATTAGTGGAAAGGATTATCTGTATTCTTAAGTAGGCCCTGAGCATTCCTGGTACTAGACTAAATTTAGATATAGAGCAGCCAGCTGTTGCTGGCCGAGTCTCAGTCTGTAACCTGGGTCCTGATCTGAGCTGTGTGTGGGAGGCAAAGCAGCCATGGGGGCAGGAGACCACCCTCAGAAGAAGTGAGAGTTCAGGCCCCTGAAAGGTTAGTGGGTGAGGGTCTGTGTCGCACCTCTGTTGACCTTTTAGTTCTCTCCTGTTGGCCCCTCTGTGACTGTGCCTGTCTTAGGTTGTTCCTCCAGTGAGGAATCTTACCAATCTCTGATGATCCCTCTATTCCCACCTTGTTGAGAATAGCCATCCTCCGTGGCCAAACAGGGTGATGTGAGGTTAAGTTCTGTCTCCTTTGTAGTCTATGCCCCCATGACCTCCATATCCAGCACCTGCCTTGGGGTCCCCTCGCCTGCTGGCAGGTCCCGGTACTGATCACATATCTCGGGGGTCCCAGGTTTCTTCTCCAGGGAGGGCCCAGCTCACAACATTGGGCGAGTGACAGATCCATGGTGCCATCTGCCCAGAGGCTTCAGCCACAGCTTGAACTGAAAGCTCAGGCAACAGCTGTGTGTACTTGGATAGTAACAAGAAGGTCCCTCTTGGCAAAAAGGGAAAGAGGGGCCAATATAGAATGCTCGGATGCCTTCCCAGTGCCTTAATTTCTTCTGAAAGGGATTAATTCCTTTCCTATCCTTTTTTAAACTGCTGCCCAACATTCAAAAAATTAGTTTGTAAGTTTATTTGGGATAATTGTATAATATGCTGTTGTCAAATATCAAATATTATAATGACATTGTGCTTCTTTCTCAAGATTGCTGTTGCTATTCGGGGTCTTTTTTTATTCCAGATGAATTTTTGGAGAGTTCTTTCTAGGTCTGTGAAATATGCTATTGGTATTTTAATGGGGAGTGCATTAAATTTATAGATTTCATTGGGTAGTATGGACATTTTAATGATGTTGATTCTCCCAATCCATGAACATGGTATGTTCTTCCATATGTTTATACCTTCCTCTATCTCTTTTTTCAGAGTCCTCTAGTTTTCCGTGAGTAGGTCATTTACCTCTTTAGTTATGTTTATTCCTAGGTATCTTAATTTTTTGGTGTAATGGGATTGCTTTTTTAGTCTCTCTTTCTGTAAGATCACAATTAATGTATAGAAATGCCATAGATTTCTCGGTGTTAATTTTGTAGCCTGCTACGTTGCTGAACGCATTTAAGTATATCAGTTTTTTTATGAAGTCTTTCGAGTTTTATATATTTAATATCATGTCATCTGCAAATACGGATAGCTTTACTTCTTCTTTTTCAATTTGAATGTCTTTTATTTCTTCTTCTTGTCTAATTGCAACGGCTAATACTTCCAGTACTATGTCGAACAGGAGTGGTGAGAGTGGGCATCCCTGTCTTGTTCCTGTTCTTAGGGGAAATGGTTGTAGATTTTGCCCATTGAGTATGATGTTGGCTGTGGGTTTATCATATATGGCTTTTATTATGTTGAGGTATGATCCTTCTATTCCTATCTTGTTGAGAGTTTTTATCAAGAAGGGGTGTTGGATTTTGTCAAATGCTTTTTCTGCATCAATTGATATGACTATGTGATTTTTATCTCTCAATTTATGTATGTGAAGTATCACATTTATTGATTTGCAGATATTATACCATCCTTGTATTCGTGGGAAAAATCCTATTTGGTCATGGTGTATAATCTTTCTAATGTACTGCTGGATCCTATTTCCTAGAATTTTGTTGAGGATTTTGGCATCTATATTCATGAGGGATATTGGCCTGTAATTCTCTTTCATTGTGTCATCTTTATCTGCTTTTGGTATTAGGGTGATGCTGGCTTCGTAGAAGGAGTTTGGAAGTGTTCCATCCTCTTGAATTTTCTGGAATAGTCTGAGGAAGATAGGTTTTAGTTCTTCCTTGAATGTTTGGTAAAACTCCCCTGTGAAGCCATCTGGCCCTGGGCTTTTGTTTGCTGGAAGCTTTTTGATGACTGCTTCAATTTCTTCAATAGTTATTGGTCTATTGAGCTGTTTAGATTCTTCCTGATTGAGTTTTGGGAGGTTATATTTTTCTAGGAATATATCCATTTCCTCCAAGTTGTCCAGTTTGTTGGAATAGAGTTGTTTATAGTAGTTTATAACAATCCTTTGTATTTAATGGGGTCTCTTGTTATATCACCTCTTTAATTTCTGATTTTATTTATTAGCGTCCTTTTTCTTTGCTTCTTGGTGAGACTGGCTAGAGGTCCATCAATCTTATGTTGTTTATCCTATCAAAGAACCAGCTCTTGGTTTTGTTGACCTTCTGAATTATTTCTTTGGTCTCTATGTCATTTATCTCTGCTCTGATTTTTACTATTTCGTTCCTTCTGCTTACACGGGGCTTTTCTTGTTGCTCTCTTTCTAACTCTCTGAGTTGTTGGGTTAGATAAGTTATTGCCATTGTTTCTTGGTTTTTTTTTTGTTTGTATGTTTTGTTTTGTTTTGTTTTTTTGCAGTAGGATTGTAGAGCTATGAACTTCCCTCTCAAAACTGCTTTTGTTGTGTCCCATAGATTTTGGATTGTTGTGCTATCGTTGTCATTTGTTGCCACGATGTTTTCTATTTCATTCTTGATCTCTCTGGTAACCCAGTCATTGTTTAATAGCATGCTGTTTAGTCTCCATGTGTTTGATTTCTTTGGATTGTTTTTATTGTAGTTGATTTCCAGCTTTCTGCCACTGTGATCTGAGAATATGCTTGATATAATTTCTATCTTCTTGAATTTGGAAAGACTTTGCCCTATGACCCAACATATGGTCTATCTTTGAGAATGACCCATGGGGACTTGAAAAGAATGTATATTCTATGGCTTTGGGGTGAAATGATCTGAAGATGTCAATTAATTCCATCTGGACGAGTGAGTCATTAAGGATTGATGTTTCTTTACTGATTTTTTTGTTTAGAGGATTTGTCCAATGGTGATAGTGAGGTATTAAAGTCTCCTACTATGATTTATTGCTGTCTATCTGTCCCTTGATATCCTCCAGGAGTTTTTTTTTATGTATTTGGGTGCTCCTGTATTGGGTGCATATATGTTTACCAGAGTTATTTCTTCTTGTTGGATTGCTCCCTTTGGTATTATGAAGTGGCCTTCTTTATCTCTTATTATGTCCTTCACTTTGAGATCTAATTTGTTGGATATAAGTATTGCTACTCCAACTTTTTTTCCATTTCCGTTCACCTGAAGAACCTTTTTCCATCCTTTCACCTTCAGTCTGT
The DNA here is from genome assembly GCA_027563665.1 of Antrozous pallidus. Taxonomy (NCBI): domain Eukaryota; kingdom Metazoa; phylum Chordata; class Mammalia; order Chiroptera; family Vespertilionidae; genus Antrozous; species Antrozous pallidus. Next base: position 70,362,880 of record CM050510.1, on the reverse strand, counting down.
GTGCGTCTTTTTTTCAGAGGTGGGTTTCTTGTAGACAGCTGATACATGGGTCGTGTTTTCTTATCCAGTGCATTACTCTATGTCTTTTGATTGGAGCATTTAACCCATTTACATTTAAAGTTGTTATTGATAGGTACTTATTTGTTGCCATTTTTGTTCTTTATCCCTGTGTTCCTTCTTCACTTCCTATTTCTTTTCACAGCAGACCTTTAGTATTTCTTGCATTGCTGGTTTGGTGGAAATGAATTCCCTTAGTCCTTTTTTGTCTGTGAAGCTCATGATTTGTCCTTCAGTTTTGATTGATAGCCTTGCTGAATACAGTATTCTAGGATTCAGACCCTTCCTTTGCATGACTTTGAATATTGCATTCCATTCCCTTCTGGCCTGATAAGTTTCTGTTGAGAAATCCCTTGTTAGTCTGATGGGGGTTCCTTTGTAGGTGACTTTCTGTCTCTCTCTGGCTGCTTTTAATATTCTTACTTTGTCATTGGTGTTTGCCAATTTAATTATAAAGACCTTGGCATAGGTCTTTTGGGGTTCATTTTGCTTGGGACTCTGTGAGCTTCTGGGATTTGTGTGGGGTTTTTCTTTCTTATATCAAGGAAGTTTTCTGTCATTATTTCTTCCAACAGGTTTTCTATTCCTTGCTCATTTTCTTTTCCTTCTGGAAGCCCTATTATACAGATGTTGTTTTGTTTCATGTTGTCCCAAAGTTCCCTAAGGCTCTCTTTCTGTTTTTTAATTTTTTTTTCTAGAAGCTTCTCTACTTGGGTATTTTTTCATACCTTGTCTTCTAGCTCACGGATGTGGTCCTCTGCTTCTTCTAGTCTACTCTTGATACTTTCTATTGAGTTCTTTACTTCAGCAATGTCACTTTTCACTTCGTCTTGGCTCTTCTTTATTTCTTCTTGGCTCATTCTTCCTTGGTCTTCCTCATTTCCTCTTGGTTCATCTTCAATTCCTCTTGGTTCTTACTCATATTGTCCAATTTGTCTTCCATTCTTTTCAGCCACCTTATGACCATTTCTCTGAATTCTTTCTCTGACAGGTTGCTAGCTCCCATTTTGTTTACCTCCTTTTCTGGTGAGGCTTGTTTTTCTTTCATATGTGGGCTGTTTCCTTGTCTCCCCATGGTCTCTCTTCTCTGTATGTCTAGTTATGCAGTTCTCACTCTCCTGCGTTGATTTAAAGGCACAAAATACAACACAACCAGGTACAATGCACCAGGCACTTAACAGGAATGTATTCACAGTATTGGTAACTCCAAATAAAGGTGATCACCAGTGAAAGGCAAATTCGGTGATAGGGGAGAAAGAAGAAAGAGAGAGGCACTTTCAAGGGAACCAAGATGGTGGCATAGGTAAACACCTATCTTGCTGTCCCACACAGCAATTTCAAAACTACAACTTAACAATAGAACAAACATCATCCAGAATCACTGGAAAGCTGGCTGAGTGAAAATTCCACAAACAAACGTAAAGATGGAACACTGTGACTGAGAGGAGCAGTGGATAGCAGCGTTGAAGATACGTGCAGAGTCAGAGGTTTGGAGCCATGCATGTGTGCACGAGCAAGCGGAGAGGACGGGTGGCCCAAAATCTGGCTGGTTTTCTCAAATGGAGAGGGAGACAAAGGCGTCCCACTGCACTGATTCCCCAGTTCTGGGCAAAGTCTGGGGAACCCACAATCATACGGGATGAAACTCGACAGTAGGGAAGCACGTTGAAACTTGGGCACTGCAAAGGTCTGCAAGCTTGAGAGGGCGAGCTTGTGGAGAGGGTGAGCTTGCGGAGAGGGCATGTATACTTCGGAACAGCAGAGGTGCACGAGAATGCAGAGAGGACTCGTGATTTGCTCTCTCATTCAGGAAACCACTGGACTGCATTGTTTTAAAACCCTGGGTGAGACTTTGGGGGTGCAAACTCATTTGGGGAGAGGCTGAATTGTCAGTCAGTGGGTAGAGCTCGACAGCAGCTTTCTCTCAGAGGTGCGTGCAGCCATTACCACATGGCACAGAGACCCAAGTGCTGCATAGGGCAGAGCTGACAGAAACTAAGGCTACCTGCTCAGCCCAGAGACTCCGCCCATCCAACCAGAGCACAGTTGACCCTCACAGTCAATTGGCCTGGAGGTCAAACCCTCCTAGTGCTAACAACAATAATCCAGGCTTAACTTCAACAAGACTGTGCAACCTATAAAGGGCTGCAGCAAGAGTATCTACCTCAGGTAATTGGAGAAGCTGAGCCACTGTCCCTTAGAGGACATCTATCACACAAAGCTAATTGAACAACTCAGGAAAGCAGCCAAAATGCAGAGATATGGAAACAAATCAGATGTGAAAGAAATGGAGGGGAAAAATGACTGGAAATAGAGTTCAAAACCACGGTTATAAGGTTTTTCAAGAGGGTCCTAGAAAAGGCCGATGAACTTAATGAGACCTACAAGGAAATGAATGAGACCTACGAGGATATGAACAAGACCTTCAAGGATATGAAAAAGGACCAATTAGAAATTAAGCATACACTGACTGAAATAAATAATATTATACAAAGACCTAACAGCAGTCTAGAGGACCGCAAGAACCAAGTCAAAGATTTGAAATACAAAGAGGCAAAATCCATTCAGCTGGAAAAGCAAGAAGCCAAAAGAATTAAAAAAAAATTGAAGATAGTGTAAGGGGCCTCTGGGACAACCTCAAGCATACCAACATCCGAATTATAGAGGTGCCAGAAAGAGAGAGAGAGAGCAAGATAATGAAAATCTATTTGAAGAAATAGTGACCAAAAACTTCCCCCACCTGATGAAAGAAATTGACTTAAAAGTCCAAGAAGCACACAGAACCCCAAACTATAGGAATCCAAGGAGGACCACAACAAAACACATCATAATTAAAATGCCAAGCGCAAAAGACAAGGAGAGAATATTAACAGCAGCAAGAGAAAACAGTTAGTTACCTATAAGGGAGCACCCATACGATTGTCAGTGGATTTCTCAATAGAAACTATGCAGGCCAGACGGGAGTGGCAAGAAATATTCAAAATGATGAATAGCAAGAATCTACAACCAAGATTACTCTACTCAGCAAAGCTATCATTCAGAATTGAAGGTCAGATAAAGTGCTTCGCAGATAAGAAAAAGCTAAAGGACTTCATCACTGCCAAACCAATATTATATGAAATACTGAAAGATATTCTTTAAGAAGAGGAAGAAGAAAAAGGTTAAAAATAAAAATTATGAACAACAAATACACATCTATCAACAAATGAATATAAAAATCAACTGAATTAAAAATCTGATGAACAGGATAAACTGGTGAACATAACAGAATCGTGGGCATAGAGAGGGAATGGACTGACAATTCTTGGGGAGAAAAGGGGTATGGGAGGTGCAGTAGAGACTGGACAAAAATTATGTACCTATGGGAGCGCACATTTGGGGGGAGGTGAGGGTAGAGTGTGGGATGGATACCAAGTGTAGGGAAGCTATAGGGGGAAAAAAGAGGGAATAATGTAATTAATAAACTGAACAATAAAGATTAAAGTATTTTTTAAAAGTAGAAAGAGAAAACACACACACACACACACACACACACACACACACACGCGCGTGCGCACACAAAGAAAGAAAGACAGGAATGCCAAAATGATATTGAGAAAGGGGAAGAAGTAAAAAAAAAAATTTTTTAATTTTTTTAAGGGGAATAAACTGTAAATGTGGGGTGAAAACTCCTGTAGGACAGCCACTAATCCTAACAAAAGCCAGCAACAAGTACCTGGAGATTGATACAAACTACATACAACTACTAATAGCAAGGGAGGTGAGGGAACACAGAAGCAAAAATCTTTCAAAAAACAATGCAAATGAGAACAACAAAACAAAAAAACAACACCAAAAAACCCCCCACAAAACAAACCAAAAGAAAAAAATAAGCAAACCAATCTCACAAACCTGCATAAAAAAATCGATATTATCAACAGTGAAGCAAACAATAACAACAGGACAGAGAGAAAAACAATTTAGGATAGTGAAGTCAGAGAAGCTAGAGGTGTGTATGGACTTGGAGTAGGTGGTTGGAGATTTTATATATATATATATATATATATATAAATTTATATATATATATATATTAGATATAAAATTTTAACAGGTAGTGAAAAAAAAAAGAATAAGGTAAATCTAAAGTGGGAAAAGTGTAAGGGAAACAAGGCACTAAATAGGGAAAGGTAAGCAAGAGAGTGGTGGCATAAATGTAAAGTTGAGGTAGAGTAAACAGATACTAAAGGGTAGATTAAAATAGACTATAGAATAGTAATACCAAAGTAGAATAAAGAGAAAATAAAATTAATTCCTTAATTTATGTTACACAAGAATCAATTTGTGATTCAGCCCCTGGGTGGCAGTGTTTCTAGATTGACCTCCAGGTCTATTGGTCCTCTCTAGCCTGAACTAAAATCCCGCTATCCCTGTGGTATTCAATACTGATTTGTGGGCATGGGCTGCCCCAGACCTGCCTCTCTAAAGGTGACTGCTGACTTTTATCTCCAGGCTCCAGAAAAACAGCTCTCCCCTGCGATCTCCCAAGTTATTCCCCCCCAGGGGATGCCATGTTCCTGGTTTAGCACTCAGAAGCTCAGATTAGGAGAGGAAAAAATACAAGTGTGCGAACTCAGGTTCTGCACATATGTCTGCGCAAATCCCTTTTCCCCCTTGGGTTTAGCAGTTAGGACCCTCCTAAAATTTTTGGGCTTCCCTCCTCTGTCAGGTCCAAATGGGTTGCTTTCTAGGAATCCCCTCTGCCACCAGCTCTGAGGACCCTCCTCTACATTTACCAGCTCCAACAGCCACGGACTTTATTTCAGGTGCAGATCTCCCAGCTCTGCCAACTCCCTCCATCTTGTGCCCAAAGTAATCCCAGGGGAAATCTGACCTTTCCACACCAGCTCAGAGTTCCTTCGAATTTGCCCACATCAACTGGGCACCAGTGTACTGGGGGGTCTCAGCCGTCCAGTGGGTACTGCAGCTGTATATTTTCAGGCCCTTTCCTTTCAAGATGGCGTGGTCCACCTCTGAGCCTGTGGCTCTGTGAGAGAACCCAGCAGCACTGGGGCCGCTTGTTCAGGGGAGGCCAGTCCAGTAGTCCCCTACCTTCTCCCGGAGCGCAGCTGTCCCCCAACTCGCCAACAAACCCTCCCTGCATGACCCTCGGCTGTTCCCTCCATCTGCCCTGGGACAAGATTCAGAACGCATCCCTCTGTTCTGCCATGATTTTTTTTTTCTATCTGTAAGAAGAAAGGTCTTAACAGAGGAGAATAAAAAGAGGATCTAGAGGGAAGAAAGAAGCGTTGTTATAAATATAACTCATGGGGAGTTGGGGCTACAGTCAAGTAACAAAGCTGACTCAGGCCTTCTAGAACATGCCAGGTGAGGATAGACAAAAGTTGGGAAAAGGAACAAATGATAGAGCTCACACCAACTCTCACCAAAACCTGAAGGTCCAGTTTCTGGAACAGCAGCAATGCACACCAAGACAAGTAGTGGGAAGATACTTGTGTAGCTAGTTTGAGAAAGTACTTTTCTGTGAAGGTATGATTTATTCAGTTAGGCTTTAATTTATCTGGAAAAGATAAATTGTCTTTGCTTGGGGCAGGAGCTCAAATTATTTTTAAAGTGTCACAAAGAATTTTAGCCATGTTTCAGTACTGTCATCTGCCCATTGTTTAACTCTCTAATGAGTTTTTTTATTTTTTTTAATTGAATTTATTTGAGTGACATTGGTTAATAAAATTATACAGGTTTCAGGTATACAATTCTACAATACATCATCTGTATATTGTACTGTATGTTTATCACCCCAAATTACATCTCCTTCCATCACTTTTTATTCACCTTTTCCCTTCTTCTACTTCCTCCTCTGATTAGCTTATTTAAATGAAGAGAATGCATCTAATGCAAAATGAGAGATAAAGTCATGAATGACTTTTTGTTTTAAGGCTCTCAAGGGATTAGGTGATATTCACTAACTCTGGTGAAGATAATCTTCTTTACTAAGTCTACTAACTCAAATGTTAATCTCTTTTGGAGACACTCTCACAAACACACTCATGAAAAAAAGTGTTTTACCAACTATTTGGACACTCCTTAACCCAATCAAGTTAGACAAAATCAATCATCAGAATGAGAATAGGAGAGTGCTCAATTGAGCAGCACATATACTAAAATTGGAACAGTAGAGATTAGCATGGCCCCTGTGCAAGGATGACACGCAAATTTGACAATAGGAAAACAACTCACTTATATTCTCTGTGTACACAGATGCACAGTCCTTTTTGGGAAGGACTCACCTTTGATGATTCACTAAGGCATTGATTACACACCCATCAAAAGCAGGAAGTTGTAATAATGTCAATCTTATTACAACTTTTCACATTTCTAATATTTAAAAATTGAGGTGTTTTGCAATGAATTATATTATTTGTTTGCCAAAACAACCCTAGTAATAGTTTCACTGATCTGGAAACTGGGACTCAGAGAAGTTGAGTTATCTGCCTAGACCCAAAACAGTTCTTTTCCCCTCCTCCACCTGAGATAAATGAACCTGTTTATAATTTTGAAAGCTAGGGAATTATTCACTTTGTCTCATCTCCTTAGTTTTTCCTAGTTTCATTAGTAAGCATTCTGAAAATTTTTCCAGTTTGCAAAGCTTGTTATACTCCTCAGTATTCATGCAACATAATGATTTTCCTGCAAGACTGAATAATCTCTGTATTCAGTGTGTCCACCTATGCTGAGTCAGAGAGGAAAAGGCATCTTTCAGTGTGTCACCATTGCTATACTTCTCTTGGGTCCTGGCTATTTAAACCTTCACATCTATAAATTGGCTATTATATCACTGTCTCCAGGGATTCCTTTAGTTAAAAAATTACAACTTTAGCTTTAGCCAGTGTGGCTCAGCTGGTTGGGTGTTGTCCCATGAACATAAAGGTTTTAGATTCAATTCCCGGTCCAGGAACATGCCCACATTTCAGGCTGAATCCCCAATTCTTGGTAGGGGTATGCAGGAGGCAGCCAATCGATGTTTCTCTCTCCCTCCCATTTCCTTTCTCTCTAAAAGTCAATTTAAAAATCTTTATAAAAGATTATTACAACTTTAATCTTCATATCCAGCATCCAAATTGAGAAGGAAGTAATTTTCATCACCTAGTTGCTGCTACAAAATAAGCTAGTTCACTGGAAATTACACAGTTCATGTAATTTGTGTGTGGCATTTTGTTTGCCATGAAAGATATTTCTAGAAACCATACTTACCCAGAACCCTTAGCTAGAAACAGCTGTAGCATCCTACAAACTGGATTCTCTGTGCCTGATCTTCTAGGATCAGAATTTACTCTAAATTCCTTTCATCCATTTAGTCCCACCCCAATCTCCAACCACGCAAAGTTGGAACATTTAAATTTCTTTCCTTTGTTCCCTTTGTATACTTGGTTTTAACTTAAGCCAGGAGTTCTCTCTGGGGATCTGGGTTCCACACTTACTCTTGGTTTGAGCACATCTGAGCTATATCATATAGTGAAAAAAACAAGTGTTCTTGTTTCTCAGACACACCATTAGATAATAACATGGCATTAACCAAGCCAGTTAATTAAAGAAAAGCCTAGGTTATCCATGACTGAAGAAAACACTCATCTAGTTCTTCACAGCCTAAATGCAGTCATTTTCCTCTTTTCTTTTTCTTATTGGAATGTCTCTCAGAGAGTCTTACTGCAGACATAGTCAGGCAGATATGTTTGGAGCTGAGAAGGCTAAGAATGCATGAAATGTGAACTAATTCCATGAGCACATTTGCCTTCTATGGGTCTCTCAGATATCCATTTCAGAGAGCCTTCATAAGTCTTTATTCACATCTCTCAATAAGTTTTGCTGAAACAAAACCAGCTTTATCTGTTCCATGTATTATAAAAGACTCACATTCTTCTATCCTGATTTGACAGGGAATGTTTGGAGATTATACTACCTTAGATTATATTAGTAAGGTAACACATGAAAAACAAATCACAGAGACCCACAGGAGGTCATATTAGTTCAAATTTACTACAGTTATTGCTTTGCTTCTAACATTTTAAATATTCTACATAATTCTGTAGCATGTTAATGTGAATATCAGAAGGATATGTTGGGGAAGAAATGACTCTCCATCTGCAGAATCAAAGTCCAAGCCTTGGTTAGGCCAAAATATTTTTTGACACCTTCAAGTTTATCCATCAGAAGAGCAGAGGAAATTCTCTAGTACTGAAATCAATAAAGTCGTTGCTATTGAGAGTACCGGGAACCCATCCTCCAATAGTCTCTTAAGCCTTTAGCATTGCTTATTAGAGGCTGCTGCTCAGCTACAGGTTATTCCTTGTGAATGAGGGAGATCAGTAAAAAGAGAGAGTTAAAAGAAGAGAAATAGGAGTTGAACAAAGGAATATAGCATATCAGACAGGATAGGCTAGGTTATACTGTTAATTTTTTTAAAAAATTTCAGTGGTTTACAAACATTCATTTCTTGGTGTCATGACCTTCTTGGGCAGGATGGGAGCTCTGGCTGCATCATAACATCTTCACGCCAGGATGCAGGTCGAGGGAATAGCCACCATTTGGAGCAATGCAGTTCCTCATTAGTATGAGGGAAGGAGAATATTTTGATGCGTGGTCCAAATATTAATGCTTCCATTGGGAAGTGACAGGTGTCAGGCATGCTCACATTTTGTTGACCAAATAATAGTCATATGACCATCCCTAATAGGCAGGAAAGTATAATTCTACTTTGTATCCATATTTATCATAATCCTAAAGATCACTGTAGTTGGAGAAATGAGAGGCAAGAGCAATGAATAGCTCCGGGCCTAAACTGTGTGCACTGCGCCCAGGAGAGAAGCATGTGAGGTGGGGAAAGGCAGTGTCTATCTTAAGTAAGGTCCTAGAAATTTCAGTAGAAAATCTAACAGGTATGAGAAATAATTTTCCCAAATCCCACAGATAGGAAGTAGCAGAACTAGGCTTTTTGTTTTTCTGTGCCCATGTCTGCTATCTGTCTCATGTACCAAATTGTCCCACTAAGTAATTGAAAGGTTGATCTCTACCTCCAGGCACTTTCTGTGAAGCTGGGCAAAGCCTAATGCAAAGCACACAAGAAATTAATGAAACTACCAAGTTGGTGTAAATTAAAATTTAAGTTGGGTGACAATAGATTTAAGGAGTTCAGGGAACATGTGCTTGGTATGGCCAAGGATCAGCCTGGGAAGTCTTCCTGAATGAGGAAAGACTCACAATCACCCACAAGAGATACGTAGGATTTAAGGAAAGAAGAGGGTAGAGAATCTTTAAAATGAGCAGAAGAGCAAGAGAAAAGGCAGAATGAGAGTGCCTTGCACCAGTGAGAAAGCCTGAGGAGCTTAGACTGAGCATAATGGAGGCAACATGCCAGGACACCAGCTGGTGAGCTGAGACCAGATCACTCTGCAAGGGAGCCACTTTGTGCAGGAGGAGATAGGAAGTTTTGAAGGGCCCTTGAGCAGAGGCATTGAATGGGGATGCCGGTGTGAAAGAAGATTGTGTAATAGCAAAATGATTTGGAGGTGGGCAAATCCTTCCTTTCTTCAAGGAAACTCCCACTCCCAGAAGACCATTGTAATGACCCTGATAATGGCCAGATTTGATGCAAAAACTCATCAGATCAAATGTTTTCCATCTTGATTTTTTAAAAGCATTTTTAATTGATTTCAGAGAAAAGAAGGGTGAGGGAGAGATAGAAACATCAATGATGAGAATCATTGATCAGCTGCCTCCTGCACAACCCCAATTTGGAATCAAGTGTGCAACTCTGGTATGTGCCCTAGCTTGGAATCAAACCATGACCTCCTGGTTCATAGGTCGATGTTCAACGACTGAGCCAAACCAGCCAAGCTTCAGTCTTGATTTTAGTTCAACATGTATTGGCTGTTCATTCTTAGGGGAAAGTTTGTAGGCAACAATCCAGAAATGGACTCCCCTTGGTCTCTAGGGTAAGAAAAAGTAAGCTAGTGAGGGCGACTATTTGGCAGAGAGGTCAGGGGAGAGTAGCTGCTCACAAAACCATTGCATTGGGAGATGCAAGTCACAGCCTTTAGCGTGCTGAGTTCACCATCTAATAAGCCTGAGGGTGACTTCTCTGAGCTGACAAAACTGGAAAATGGTTGCTCTTTCATTATCTCTCTCTGAACATGAAAATAAACCTGGATCCAGATACAAAGCTCCAGCTCCCTGCCATTAACTCCATCAACCAGCACAGCTTCGCTAGAGCCAAGAATCTGCCATGCACCTTGGGAAAACGTAATTGCCTACTTATTGCTATTATTGTGATTAATAAGGGTGAATCTGCTCCTATCAATGCCTCATAAGAGCAGTGGCAGCCACCTTTTGGAATATAGGAACCAGGAACCCTATATCACCTCCTGGCCAAACATCAACACATAACCACCACACACACACACACACACACACACACACACACACACACACACACACACACACAAACACACACTGACATTCAAGGTCCTTGTGCACACACACCACTAAGACAAGGCCAGTCTTCCTCATTCCTCTCCTTTCCCAGGCCTCAGTGGTTGAACTGATTGTCCTATCACCAGGCTCCTGGATTTTTAGTCACTTGAAGTAGCTGCAGGCGACAGAGCAGTCAGGCTATATATGATGAGGTGCAGTGGAGAAGCTGGGCAGGGAGTCATTCAGTGCAATTTATACTCTCTTTCCTTCTGATTTTATGGTGCTTTTATTTTCATGGTCCCCAAAAAGTATTTTTGTCAAAATACACATCATAGCATTAGGCCTGCAGAGGAGGCACTTTACAACAGCCTCCCCTGTGGGGGCATAAATGAAGAGGCATGTGACATAACTATTTATCCATTGCCGACTGGTTCCCACTGTAAAGCAGAAAAGATCTTGCTGCTTCCATTAGGAAGCTTCCTGCGCCTGAGGACTATAATTAGCTAAATTCTCTTAAACTCCACCATAGAAGCAGCTGGGTATATTTCCAGGTGATGGTTCAACGCTTTACTCATAGGGCTCTTTGCCTTTCTAGATGTTAATTGCAATCTGGGAAAAACAGCTAGTATATATCGAAGTTGGAGACGCTGGCAGGGGGCAATTGGTAGCAGGAGGACATGCTGGGGGCAGAAGAAGATGGCCGTGAGGAACAGTTTCTGACATGTGGCCTCTCCAGGTAGGATGGACACTGGGGACACTCAGCTGGCTCTAAGCTGAGCCCAGGTGGTAGGGGCCAGGGCCACATTAAGACTTTGAGAAGATGAAAGGTTGTGCTCCATGCCCTCCCATGGGAAAGTCAAAAGAAAATTTATTTTCTGAAATGATATTAAATTTATATATAGGTTGAATTAAAATAGCCTTTTTAAAACATTATAATTAAAAAGTTATGGGTGGGTTTATTAAAACGGAACTGTTTTCCCTTTTCTGGTCGAAATGCTGCTCTTATTGCCCTAAGCAGAAGCTTGGTCAATCTCATTGAGTTAGCCCATGCCTAATTGCTTTGGTAATAAGTAACTGATTGGAGTCAGGAATGCCACCAAGAGCTTAAAGCCCATAGACTGAAATCTGGACAGAATGATGTGCTTTGCTCCAGGTAGGAAATTGTTGTTCTATGTATGAGACCTCAATCAAGTCAGGGTGCTCTGGAGTCCTAGAGACCCTTGCCTGAATGTCACCTCACCATACAGGCATCCCCTGACAATCCATCACAAGAAGAACTTCTCCATCCCAGTCACTTTCTATCTGTCTATCATAATTTATTTTCCTTTATAGCACTTATCTAAAACACTAGAGGCCCGGTGCATGAATTTGTGCAAGCAACTGTGGCCCACGAGACTGAGTTGGGCACAGGGGCAGGTCACGGCCCACCCTCTGCACCCTCACCTGGCCCCTCCCACAACAATCCTGATCCCCTGTCTGCCACCACCACTCACACATGCTGATGGCACTGGTCCTGCTCGCACCCACTGAGGGAAGGGGGAGGTGGAGAAGCCCTAAGGGGCAATCAGGAGCAGAGGGAGGTAGAGAAGCCCTAAGGGACAATCAGGGCCAGCAGCTGCCACTTGCACCCACTGATGCCCAAGCAACCAGAGCGGCACCAGGCGCCAGCAGCAGGTGCAAGCACCAGGCAGGACTGTGGCGCACAGGAGCAAAAATTTTCAGTAACCACCAATGGCTCACCCATTAGCAAAAATTTTTCAGTAACCACCATTAGGCTCACCCCAATGACAGTGACTGGTGCCCCATCTTACTCTGGTGACCCCATTCACCTGCTCCACCATCCCAAGACCCACCATGTTCCCTGCTTTGCCACCTGCTGCTGATGCCTGTCATCTTCTGTGTGCACCCCCTGATGGTCAGCCCACATCATAGTGACTGGTTGTTCAGTTGTTTACTTGTTCTGCCATTCAGTCTAGTTGCATATTAGGGTTTTATATATATTGATAAAATTATATTGCACACAAATTGTTTTAGTGTATGAGGGTCTTTCGTAGGCTGAATAAAGACCAACAAAAGATGCCCATTCCTTAATCCTTGGAACCTATGAATCACAGTATCTGCCATGGCAAAAGGGATTTTGCTGATGTGAGTAAATTAAAGATTTTGACATGGAAATATTATCCTGGATTATCCAGGTTAACATGATATAATTACAAGAAACCTTATAAGAGGGTGGCAAGAGATTAGTCAGTGGAAGATGATGCAGTGATAGAAGCAGAACAGAAAAGGCCACTGGGGGGTGAGACCATGAATCAATGAATGCAGGTGGCTCCTAGAAGCCAGAGGAAGCAGATAATGGATGACCTAGACTTTCCAAAAGAAACCAGTCCTATCAAGATCTATATTTTACCCTGTAAAACTCATTTTGGACTTTGCCACCCTAACTGGATATGTTTCCAGGGGATGAAGATAACAAAATCATATTATTTTAAGTTTGTGGTAAATGGTAAAATAGCAATAGGAATTTAATACAGGGTCTACACTGCATTTCCAGCTCCTAATGCCAGGCACCGAGTAGGAAATAAATGCATACTTGTTGAATGAAGAATGAATAAATGAATTCATTCTTCACTCCAATATGAAACAGATTTTTAGAGCAGGATCTAGGCTATATCCTGCTCTTGGCACTTTATACAAAGTAATCATCAAGAAAAAAATACACTAGTTTCAAGTAGTATTTCCAAGTGCATTCAGGAATCAATTTATGGAGCATCTGTTGTGTACCAGACACTTTAATAAGCATTAAAAATATAAGACCAGCCTGTCTGGCATGGCTCAGTGATTGAGTATTGACTATGAACCAAGAGGTCATGGTTCAATTCCCAGTCAGGGCACATGCCCAGGTTGCAGGTTGATTCCCAGTGTGGGGCATGCAGGAGGCAGCTGATCAATGACTCTCTCTCATCATTGATGTTTTTCTCTCTCCCTCTCCCTTCCTCTCTGAAATCAATGCAAATATTTTTAAAAAATAAAAAAATTCAATGCTAAAAAAATCTGACCTAGTCAATCATTTCCTCACAGCCTAGTCAGGGAGGGAGGGATAAAAGCCAGAACTCTGCACTATAAGACCTTGGAGCTGACCTTAACTGAGCATCTACAGTGTGATGTGCACTGTGCTGATAAACATTTTAAGCAAGTTCTTAAGAGCATAGGTTTTATAGTCAAGCTAATCTGAGTTCAAATTTCAATCCAGCACATCTTTATCTTTCTGAAACTCAGATGCCCACTATAAACCTGAGAAAACAATATCTACCTTATAGAGTTGATGAGAAAGTTAAATAAGCTAATAATGTTCATACCCAATGGTAAATGTTATAGGTTAACTTTGCTGGGCCATGGTGCTCATATATTTGGTGAAACATTTTTCTGAGCTCTTCTGTGAAGTGTTTTTGAATGAAAGTTACATCCAAACTAGTGAACTTTCAGAAAAGCACATTGTCCTCCATAATGTGGTTGAGCTTCAATGAAGTTCTGAATAAAACTAATTATTGACCTCTCTCAACAAGAAGGAATTCTGCCAGCTGATGGCCTTCAGATTTCAACTTGACACCTGTTCCTTCGTGTGTTTCCAGACTGCCAACCCACTTTGCAGATTTGGGATTTGCCAGTCTGCATAACTGCAGGTAAATCTCTTTGTGCGCACACGCGCGTGCGCGCGCGAGCGCGCACACACACACACACATACACACACACACACACACTATTGGTTTTTTTCCTTTGGAGAACCCCAACTAATACAAACACATAGTATAATGACTACCCATATTGTACACACTGAATGCATTGTATTCCATTCATTGGCTGCCCACAGCATTTTAACCTATAATATCTCCATTACACAGAAGAGGTGAAAAGATTAGTTGAGATTAAATATCTTGCCTAAGCCATGCAGATAATGAATGCTAGAGGCATGATTCAGTTGTCACCTAACCTTGGACTTGTCATCCACAGTGCTGCTCCCCCAGTGCTCCCCCCACTTAGCCAGACAACATGCTAAGAGAATTTCAGATTCTTTTAAAAGGCATAAACTAAAGATTTAAGTTTATTGAAATTCCAGTTTTTAATACCTTCCCAGGGACATACAAATGCTCAATCAATATGCAATGCTCTAATCCATTTGATTGCATTAGACCACCTGGGCTCTTTAAGAATGCTAAGATGAGCTTCAGGAAGATGCATATATTAAGCAGAGAATGCTCTGAGAAGCATTGCCTTTTTTTACTCTGGCATTTTAATTATCTGTATAAACTTTTGGCATTCCACTTTCATCACACAGCTACTTACTACATTCTATAAATTCCCTTTGATCAGGTTAGTTATATAGATTTACTGTGTGCTGGTCTACTCTGCTCCCACCCCAGTGAATATGCATAACCAAACATACATATCCTATTTTCAAAGAAACTACTGATAAATAATTTAGGAATATAGTATTTGTGAACTGTTGTTAACACTACTTATTCCAAACTAAGACTTGTGAGGATCTAAATATTCTTGGATGCAGATACTTCTGCCTCCTATGAAGATGGAATAAGTGGAATTATATTTACCCTTCCATCTGACACAACAAAAATATAGACATACTATATGAAATAATGGACATTGGGAAAGAAAGGATACCCATTTTGAAAAACAGGAAATAAACAGAGTCCCTAAAATTACCACAATGTGCTTTCTTGAAAGTTTCCAGGCCACAATACAGGGAGGGAAAACCCAGTTTCTCCCTGGTTTGAGAAAACTGAACTAGGAGTCCAGGGTCCCAAGGTAGTTAACTGTATAAAACAGAGTGTGGAGAGGAGAGAGTGAAACAGTGACAAAACTCTGAGGACCTCAGATGATCATCCCTGGGTATTCAACTAAATACTGATTAGTGCATTCATGTGAGTAAACTGCTGAAGAACAGAAAAAGAATGACCCTAAAGCTAGAGGTAAAGTGCTGGACTTTACAAATTGGTAAAGATTTTGTTGCCATCTCCCAGAACATTGGGGCATTTGGTAGAATACACAAAAGGATTGACATCAGCAGTGGGAATAATTAATCCCCAATCAACATTGTTATGGTCCTGCCTGACAAGTCCTAAAAGGACAACCTGAAAGGATCAAACCATTCCCAGGCAGTTTTCTTTCATATCTCAGAAAGAAAGCTCCAAAATTTCTAAATGAATACAAAAAAATATTCCAATGCCTGGTAAGATAAAATTTATAATATTGGTGTCAAATAAGAAGTTACCAGACATTTAAAGAAACAGAAAAAAATATAATTCTAAATAAACAATTAAATCAATTGAAGCTGACCAAGAAATGACATAGATATTACACTTAGTAGCAAGGACATTATAGTTATTATAAGTGTATTCCAAATGTTGAAAAATTAAGTATAGACATGGAAGACACAAACCACACAAAATATAATTCATAAGTTTGAAATGAAAGTACACTGAGTGGGATTGACAGCAAATTGGACGCAACAAAGGTAACTATCAGTCAACTTGGAAACCTAGAAACAGGCACTATCCAAAATAAAACATAGATATTTTTAGAAATAATAGAAGGAGCATAAGTAAGCTGTAGAATTACTTCATAAATCCAATAAAGATGTAATTAGAGTCCCTAAAGAAGGTAGGTCAGAATTTTTCAAGCAGTAATAGATAAAAGCTGTCTAAATGTTATGGAAACTATAAATACAAATTCAAGAAGCTGAATTTTAAAAAAACTGGAAAGGGAAAACAAGTTGGGAAATATCCCCTGCTTTACTCATAGATGATGTAGTTAGTCATCTATGTAGAAAACCTGATGGACTATACAAAAGCTGACAGCCAAAATGGAACTAATCAATGTTGCAGAACTAATCAATATGCAAAATTCAGTTTAATTTTGATGTTCTAGAAATAAACAACTAAAAACATCAAATTTAAATTACCATTCACAAATTCATAAAAAATATAAAATACTTCAGTTAAGTCTGACAAATGATGTGAAAGATATGTGCAACTAAAACTACAAACTTTGATATTGAAAAAATATATAAATTGAGGGAGCTAGGGCTCAAATCCAGCCCCACCTAACACCAAAGCCCATGGGAACTCTCTGATGCAATAAAATATAACTCATCACCTTTAAAAAAACTATAAACTTTGCTGACAGAAATTAAAGAACTGAAGAAATGGAGAGATATGTTTATGGTTCTAGAGACTCAATATTTCTAGGATATTAATTATCCCTAAATCAATTAATAAATTCAATTAAATAATTCTAATAAAACATATTTTAAAATGCAACTTGATAAACTGAATCTAAAATTTAGATGAAAATTCAAAGAATATAGAAAAAGTCATACCAATTTTGAAAATAAAGAATGAGTTGGAGAGATAATAGTATCTAATTTCAAGATGCACTATAAAGCTATAACAATGAACCTTAAAGTATTGATGTTATGATAGACAGATTTAATGAAACAGACAGTGAGGCCAGAAATAGACCAACACATTCATGGACAACGATTTTCAACAAAGGTGAAAAGGCAATTCAGTGGAGAAGGAATAGTGGGGTTTTTTTTTTTTTTCAACAAATGGTGCTGAAATAATTGGTTATCCATTCATTTTAAAAATAAATGAAACCATATATTAAAAGTAATACAAAATTATTCATAGATCTAAAAATACAAGCTAAGGGAGAACACCAAGATGGCGGCATAGTTGAACACCTATTGTTCTGCCCCGCGCAACGATTTAGGAACTACAACATAACAGCAGAACAGACAGCACCCAGAATCGCCAGAAAGCTGGCTGAATGAGAACTCCACTAACTGGAGTGGAGGTGGGACACTGAGACTCAGGTGCGGCGGGAGCGCAGCCCTTCAGACGGAAACAGGTTAGGAGCCTTCCTGGTCGCGCTCGCGTGAGCTGGGGCTGGAGCAACACCCCCGGTCCCACTGCCCGGATTCCCCAGCGCCAGGCGAGGTCCGTCCCACTGCCCAGATCCCCCAGCGCCAGGCGAGGTCCGCCGAGGTCCGGGGGACACACCCTGGAAGCAGGGCATAGCAGAGGCTCCTGAACTGCGAGTTTCCATGAAAGGGTCACGCAAACCCGCGACTTGCCCCCTGGAAACTTGTCTCCTGGATCCAGAAACCATTTATTTTACAATCCTGGGCTAGACTTTTGGTGTGCAGGCACATTTGGGGAAAGGCGGAGTGGTCTGGCAAGGGGAAGAGACTAGCGGCTTTCTCTTTGAGGTGTCTGCAGCCACCCCCATCCAACAGAGACCCGCGCGCGCGAGCACTGCATAGGACGCAGCTGACGCTGACGCTGCCTGCGCAGCTCAGAGATTCCACCCATCCAACCTGAACACAGTCTCCCTTCACAGCCAATTGGCCTGGAGGTCAAACCCCCCTAGGGCTAACAACAACAAGCTGGGTTTAAATTCAAAAATACTGAATACAACCCATAAAGGATTGCAGTAAGAGCACACACCTCAGGTAACTGGGGAGGCCGAGCCACTGTCCCTTTGAGGATACCCACCACATAAAGCAGCCACCATGCAGAGACACGGAAAGAAATCAGGTGTGAAAGAAATGGAGGAGAAAAGACGACAAGACATAGAGTTCAAAACCACAGTTATAAGGCTTTTCAAGAGGCTCCTACAAAAGGCCGATCAACTTAATGAGAATTACCAGGAAATAAACAAGACCAACCAGGAAATGAATGAGAATTACAAGGAAATGAATGAGAATTACAAGGAAATGAATGAGACCCTCAAGGAAATGAACAAGGCCTCTGAGGATACGAACCAGACCCTCACAGATAAAAAAAGGACCAACTAGAAATCAAGCTTACACAGACTGAAATAAAAAATATTACACAAAGTCCTAAAGGCAGTCCAGAGGGCCACAAGAACCAAGTCAAAGATTTGAAATACAAAGAAGCAAAATCCACTCAGCTGGAAAAGCAAGAAACAAAAAGAATTCAGAGAATTGAAGATAGCGTAAGGGGTCTCTGGGACAACCTCAAGCATGCCAACATCTGAATTATTGGGGTCCCAGAAAAAGAGACAGAGCAAGTTAATGAAAACCTACTTGAAGAAATAGTGACTGAAAACTTTCCCCACCTGGTGAAAGAAACTGACTTAAAAGCCCAAGAAGTACACAGAACCCCAAAATATAAGAATCTAAAGAGGACCACACCAAGACATATCATAATTAAAATGCCAAGAGCAAAAGATAAAGAGAGAATATTAAAAGCAGCAAGAGAAAAACAGTTGATTACCTACAGGGGAACACCCATACGACTGTCAGCGGATTTCTCAACAGAAACGATGCAGGCCAGACGCGAGTGGCAAGAAATATTCAAAATAATGAAGAGCAAGAATCTACAACCAAGATTACTCTATCCAGCAAAGCTATCATTCAGAATTGAGGATCAGATAAAGTGCTTCGCAGATAAGAAAAAGCTAAAGGAGTTCATCACCACCAAACCAGTATTATATGAAATGCTGAAAGATATTCTTTAAGAAGAGGAAGAAGAAAAAGGTAAAAATATAAATTATGAACAACAAATACACATCTATCAACAAATGAACATAAAAATCAAGTGAATTGATAGGCTGATGAACAAGATAAACTGGTGACTATAACAGAAACATGGACATAGAGAGGGAATGGACTGACAATTCTTGGGGAGAAAAGGGTTGTGGGAAGTACAGCGAGAGATTGGACAAAAATCTTGCAACAATGGGAGAGGACATTGAGGAGGGGAGGTGAGGGTGGAGGGTGGGATAGGTACAGGGTGGAGGGGAGAGATAGGGGGATAAAAAAGGGGAAACAATGTAATTAATAAACTTAACAATAAAAAAATAGAGGAAATAAAATTCTAAAGAAATTAAACAAAAATAAATAAATAAATAATAAAAATAAAGCTAAAACCATAAAATTTCCAGAAAGCAACATAAGAGAAAATATATATGACTTTAGTTTAGAATGTTTTAGATACAACACCAAAAGCATGATCCAAAAAAGAACTGTATAGAAAAGTGTTAACATAGCAGGACTGCTGTCCTTCAAAGGCCTGCTTGCAAGGTTGGCCATTGAAGGGTGTCTTTTAAACTTGGACTTCAGGAGGATTCCCACCACTCTCAACTGATAAAAGTAGCCCACTGAGGCCAAACTGTTCCTATACTCAGTAGGCTAAAGCTGAGTACATGCATTTCTTCTGAGAATCTGAAATTTTTGGTACACACCAAAAAGAAGATGTCTGCATTACCAGCTACCTATGCCCCACCCACTAAAAACCCTTAGACACTGAGTCTCTAAAGAGTTTCCCTGGTTTAAAAACAAAAAAAAAAAAAAACCAACTTTGTTCATGTTGCCACAACTGCATGCTGGGAGAATGAAATGCCTGCTGTGTGACTCCATAAGGGATCCTGGAAGCTTAGGCTTGGTTTTCTCAGTACTGTATTTTTTCATCCCCTCTCCTTTTGCTGACCTTGCTTTTTTCCTTAGCCATGACTATATTATATGTTGTGATTGTGAGTTCTCATAACAAATCACCAAATCTCAGAGTGGTTTAACGGGTGCCTAATAGAAGCATATATTGGGAAATTGGACTTATTCAGAATTGAAAGCTTCTTTCTTTTAAAAGATACTGTAAAAACTACATTGCTAGAAGAAGAAGAAGAAGAAGAAGAAGAAGAAGAAGAAGAAGAAGAAGAAGAAGAAGAAGAAGAAGAAGAAGAAGGAGAAGAAGAAGAAGAAGAAGAAGAAGAAGGAGAAGAAGAAGGAGAAGAAGAAGGAGAAGAAGAGGAAGAAGGAGGAGGAGGAGGAGGAGGAGGAGGGAGAGGAGAGAGGAGGAGGAGGAGGAGGAGGAGGAGGAGGAGGAGGAGAAGAAGAAGAAGAAGAAGAAGAAGAAGAAGAAGAAGAAGAAGAAGAAGAAGAAGAAGAAGAAGAAGAAGGAGAAGGAGAAGAAGGAGGAGGAGGAGGAGGGGGAGGAGGAGGAGAGGGAGGAGGAGGAGAGGGAGAGGGAGAGGGAGAGGGAGAGGAAGAGGAAGAAGAAGAAGAAGAAGAAGTAATTCACCCTTTGAGACATTATGGATGGACCTGGAGATTTTTGTGCTAGGTGAATAAGCCAGTCAGAGAAATATAAATGCCATATGATCTCACTAATATGTTGAATCCAATGACAAAATAAACTGATGAACAAAATAGAAACAGAGGCATGGATGAATGGAATAGAATGACATGTCAGAGGGGAAGTGAGTGGGAGGCACTGGATGAAAGAAGGTAAAGAGATTACCAAAGAGAATATATGTGTAGACAATAATGTGGTGAAGGCCAGAGGAGGGAGGAAGGACCTAGATGGAGGTGAGCAAAGGAGAGAGAGAAATGGGGAACATTTGTAACAGTGTCAATAATAAAAAATAAAATAAAAGATACCATTAAAGCAAGCCATAGACAGAAAAAAAATTGCAAAGCCTGTATCCGAAAAAAAGGACTTTTATATAGAACATATGAAAAAGTCTCAAAGCTGAATAATAAATTAATAAATCAAATTTTAAAATGAGTAAAAGATTTGAATCAATATTTTACCAAAAATATATGAATAATAAATAAACATATTAAAAATGCTAGACATCATTTAATGGTTAATATCATTAAGGAAGTGCAAGTTTTTACTATATGAGACATCACTGCACACATACCATCATAATAAGTGTTGAGCAGCCTGTGGAGGATCCAGAACTCTCATATACTGTTGCCAAAAATAGAAAGTCAGCCTGTAGACTACAGGGTCCTGGGTTCGATTCTGGTCAAGGGCATATGCCCAGGTTCAGGGCTCAATTCCCACTGTGGGGCATAAAGGAGGCAGCTAATCAATGATTCTCTCTTATCATTGATGTTTATCTTTCCCTCTCCCTTCCTCTCTGAAATCAATTTTTAAAAATTCTATATTATAAAAAGCCTGTAGCCACAATGCCGTAATACCATAATGGTCAATGACTGGATTCACCAGGAAGTGCATTGCTGGGTACTTCGATGGCCACAACGGGCAGCACCAGCGGGTGGGACTCCAGGGCCCTGTGACAGTGGTAGGTGGGACTCAGGTCCTGTGGCAGCGATCAGGACTCCAGGGTCCTGTGGCAGTGGCAGGAGGGAATCTTTTGGGTCCTGCAGTGGTGGTAGGAGGGAGTCTGGGATCCTGCAGCATGGGGGATCTGGGCCTTGTGCTATTTTGTACACTGGGCCTCTAATTAAAAAGTAAAAAAGAAGCAAGTGAAAACTTTTAGGGTATCTTAATTGTGGTCATTGTTTCACATATATACATATGTAGAAACGTATCTAGTGTGCACTTGAAATGTATACAATGTATTGAACGTCAATTATACCTTAGCAAAGCTATCTATATATATAAAAGCGAAGCTAACAGAATGACATAACAACAGGAACAGCCAGACACTATGATACACACTGTGGAGGCCAACCGGCCGGATTTGGGTCCCAATGGGCCCCTCCAATCTCCTTTAGTCCCACCTACCAGCTAGCCTGGCCCTGATTGGCCCCCATCCAATTGGGCCAGCCAGACCCCACCCATGCACGAATTCATGCACTGGGCTTCTTAGCCTATCTAATAAAAGAATAATGTGCAAATTGACTGCACCTCCACTACACCCACAAGCCATGCCCACAAGCCACGCCCATCAGCCAATCAGGAACAAATATGCAAATAAACCCCAACCAAGATGGCTGCAGCCACTGAGAGCAGGAGGGAGGCTTGGGTTTCCCTGGCAATGGAGGAACCCAAGCTTTCCACCTGCCCTTACTGGCATAGGCCTCCACTCAATGCTACAAAGTTTCAATTATAGAAGATATATTCCAACAGAAATGGCGGCAGCCATGGAGCTGGAGAGAGAAGAGGCTAGGGTTGTCCCTGGCGATGTAGGAAGCCAAGCTTCTGCAGTGCTGGTTGGCATAATCCTCCACTTAAGGCTACAAAGTTTCAATTATTGAAGGTAAATAAACTGGAACAGAAATGGCAGCCACCACAGAGTGAGCAGAAGACTTGGCTCCTCTCCAGGCTACAAAATTTCAATTGTAGAACGTAAATAAATCCCAGATACCAGGGCCTCCACTGGGTCACCAGGGGGTGTGGCAAGCCTACAAACCACCACAGGCCCTTCACCCATGCTATCTCACACCCCAAAGGAACCCCCACCCTGATCCAGGACACCCTTCAGGGCAAACCAGCTAGCCCCCACCATGCACCAGGCCTCTATCCTACCTAATAAAAGAGTAATTTGCAGATTGACCATCACTCCAACACACAAGAGGGCTGCCCCCTGTGGTTAAAGATCCTGCCCCCATGTGAACACAGATGGCCACTGCAAGATGGCCAGCAGTGGAGGGCAGTTGGGGGCAATCAAGCCTTCAGGGGAGGGCAGTTAGGGGTGACCAGGATGGCAGAGGAGAGAAGTTGGGGGCAAACAGGCTGGCAGGGGAGCAGTTAGACATCAATCAGGCTGGCAGGGGAGTTGTTAGGGGGTGATCAGGCTGGCAGGCAAAAGTGGTGCGGGACAATCAGGAAGGCAGGCAGGCAGGCAAGTAGTTGGGAGCCAGCAGTCCTGGATAGTGAGAGGGATGTCTGACTGTCCATTTAGGCTGATCCCACCAGCCTAAATGGGCAGTCAGATATCCCTCAAGGGGCCCCAGATTGGAGAGGGTGCAGGCTGGGCTGAGGGAGAAACCCCACCCCATGCATAAATTTTATGCACCAGGCCTCTAGTTTTTAATAAAGCATGAACATATACATAATATAATTACACTAAATATAAAACCATTGCAATTTTATTTAACTCAGTATTCATTGTCGATGTTATAGTTTCATAATAGGATACAGCTTTAACAGTTGTACCTTCTTCAGCCCAGCTAGAGTGGCTCAGTTGTTGAGCATTGACCTATGAACCAGTAGGTCATGGTTCAATTCCTGGTCAGTCCACATGCCTGAGTTGCAGGCTTGATCCCTAATAGGAGGCATGCAGGAGGCAGCTGATCACTAGTTCTCTCTCATTGTTAATGTTTCTATCTCCCTCTTCTTCATAGCTCTCTGAAATCAACAAAAATTTATAACAATAATAAAATCAATAAAAGTTGTACCTTCTTCATTCTACACAGCATGTCTCTGTGACTACAAACACATTGGAGATGTCAAGGTCTATATTTGAGCTGCTTCCTAAACATGAAATAAGTTTCCTGCCCAAATGCACTTCCTAGCCAGCCACACAACCCCACCTCCACATGCTCCACACATGTAGTAGACATGAGCTCTATTCATGCTCAGGTCTATGGCCCCCATTTCTTACCTGTACTTCAATGTCCTCTCAAGATCATACACAAAAGACTCCTATTTACTGAATTTCTGCTTCCTCAAAGCTCCATGAGAGACAGTGAAGGATTCTAGACTAACTTCTATAGAATCTGTCCTCTAGTTGGAAATATAAAGAGCAAAACATGGTAAATGCAATAATAATAATAAAAGTACAAATGATGTATATGTATAAATTGCCAAGTTCTGGCAGGTAATATTCAGTACAATTACTGATGCCCTTGGTGACACTCTGAGGAGATGAATGTCGACCTTGCCTGCTAAATGTTAGAAGTCACCAAGCAGGATAATAAAATGAAATGGCAGAGAGGGGTGACTATCAGGATGGCTTACACAGCAGTGAACTTAAAGAAAAAGGCAACACTGAGGAGAATATAATAGAAAAATAATGAGACTACCTTATCTTGCTTTGTTCAAGGAGATTCTTAAAGCTCCACTCTTGCTAATATTTTCTACAATAAAAGAAAACTTTTTTTCCCTTCAGTAAACACATCCAAAATTCTGAAATGAAAAATATGTCAAGCATGTGGCCGCACCATGCAGGATGGCCCATGGGATGGAAGAGCTGGCACACTGAGAGGCATGCAATGCTGGGTCCTGTAGCTTAATTTTTGCTACAGGCTGTCCTCCTCTACAAGGCACTTGGAAAGAAAATAAGCAGAAATGGCTCTAATAAGCCAGAAAAGGATTTTTAAATGAACTTCTAATTTAATGGAAAGCTAAATTTTTTCAGTGACTGCATCAAACTTTTTCAAAGTTTACTTTTATTTAACTTTGGGAAAATGTTACATTGTTTTCTCTTCTTTCTTTTTTCCAGTTTCTATCTTTTGACTAAAGTACATTGCTCTCCACCCAAGAAATGTCACTTAGATAAGAGACCTCAACACTTACCAACCCTTCTCAAAGGTACTCTTCCTCCTCATTCCTCAACAAAGGAGCCTGGATTGAATGAGACTCCCTTGCCTCTGAAACAAAGGCACTTTCCAGAGAGGAAATGTAATCAATAACCATAGACCCATTCATTTATTTTTATCAGTATTGTTGAAAGTATTACAGATGTCTTACTTTTTTTTCTCATTGACCCCCTCCACCTCGCCCCCAACACCCTACCCCCAGGCCTTTGCCACATGATTGTCTGTGTCCATTGGCTATGTATAAATGCATATAAGTTCTTTGGTTAATCTCTTCCCATGCTGCCCTCCCTCCCGCCATCCTTCCATCTGATATTCCTCAGTCTGTTGCATGCTTCTATGTCTCTGGATCTATATTGTTTTTCAATTTATTTTGTTCATTAGATTCCATATATGAATATGATCATGTGATACTTGTCTTTCTCTGACTGACTTATTTCATTTAGCATGATACTCTCCAGGTCCTCCATGCTGTCTCAAATGGTAAGAGCGTCTTCTTTTTCACTGATGCATAGAATTCCATGATGTAAATATACCACAGCTTTTTATCTACTGATGGACACTTGAACTGTTTCCAGATCTTAGCTATTATAAATAACACTGCTATGAACATAGGGTACATATGTTCTTTTGGATTACTATATTCCTAGAAGTGGGATCACTGAGTCAAATAACAGTTCCATATTTAATTTTTTGAGGAAACTCCACACTGTTTTTCATAATGGTTGTACAAGTCTACACTCCTATCAACAGTGTACTAGGGTTCCATTTTCTCTACATCCTCGCCAGCACTTGTTGTTTGTTGATTTATTGATGATAGCCATTCTGGCAGGAGTAAGGTGGTATCGCATTGTTGTTTGAATTTACATCTCTCTGAAAATTAGTGATGTTGATGGTTTTTTCATAGGTCACTTGGCCTTTTTTATGTCCTTTTTTGGAAAAGTGTCTATTTTTTATAGTCTTTCTTTTGTTGAGTTGTATGGGTACTTTAAATATTTTGAAAATTAGCACCTTACCAAATGTATCATTAGCAAATACTTTCTCCCATAAAAAAAAAACTAGACCATCAACTTACACCATACACAAAAATAAACTCAAAATGAATAAAATACTTAAATGTAAGATGTGAAACCATAAAAATTCTAGAATAAAATGTAGGTAGCAAGATATCAAACATCTCATGTAGCAGAATTTTCATGGATACAATGCCTATGACAAGAGAAACAAAGGGAAAAGCAAACAAATGGTACTACATCAAAATAAAAAGCTGCTGCACAACTAAAGAAAACAGCATCAAAATGCAAGGGAAACCCACTGTTGGGAGATCTATTTATT
The DNA here is from genome assembly GCA_027563665.1 of Antrozous pallidus. Lineage (NCBI taxonomy): Eukaryota > Metazoa > Chordata > Mammalia > Chiroptera > Vespertilionidae > Antrozous > Antrozous pallidus. The sequence continues at coordinate 70,336,686 of CM050510.1, read as the reverse complement.
TCTTTATTTTGTATTAATGAGAGAGAGAGAGAGAGAGAGAAGAGAGAGAGAGAGAGAGAGAGAGAGAGAGAGAGAGAGAGAGAGAGAGAGAGAGACTTCTTGTTTCATTTATTTATGCATTTATTGGTTGACTCTTGCAAATGCCCTGCCTGGAAATCAAACCCACAAACTTGGCACATAGGGAAGAAGCTCTAATCAATTGAGCAACCTGGCCAGGACTTCAAAATCAATTTACTGATTGCTTGTATGAGATAACTTGAGAAGGAAATTCTCATGTGCCTTTCAGGCTCTGCCTACTTCCCAACTTTTTCCCCATCCCCATTCTCATGTGGTTCCCACCTTCAAACCCAACCTACCCCTGTGCTCTAGACCCAACTAGGACATTATACAGAAAATAATTCAAATGAAACATTTATTGTCTGTAAGTATAATCTGGAAACAATCTAAATGCTTATTTAGAAAGAAAGAGTTCAATATGTTATGGTTTACTTACACTATGCACTACAAGGCAACTAGGGGTAGATCTATATGTACTGACTTGAAAAGTTGTCCATAACATATTGTTAAGTAATAAGGAAAAGCTTCTTAGCAAAAAAAAACATAGGCATATGGCAGTATCCATGTAAATTTATAAAAAAAAAACACTTCTAAAAATGAATTAAGCATATCTGGACGAGATGGAATAGGTTCAGGAGAATTATACTTTTAAAGCATTTTAAAGCATTTAGTGTTATGATTATTTCTACTTCTTTGTTGAATATTTTTTAAATCAATCAGTAAAATAATCAAATATGTTTTCATATTTTTTCTTTATCTTCTCTATCATTTAGTATTGGACTAACCTACTCAGTATACTGTGTGGACAGAAAGCATGTATGTCTTGATTACTGTTGTGTGCCTTATGCCAAGAACAGTATCTGGAATATTGAAAATATTTCATGAGTGTTTCTTGTATAGATGAGCTAATTAAATAGATCCATAACACTCTGATCTATTGTCCTTGATCTGTTGAATTCTGCCTTGTTTCCATGACCAAGTACCACCCAGTGCCCCATCACGATAATTCTGTCCTCATCTTGCTCTCTTGCTTTTAACACCTTTGATTCTTTTCTCAATCACCCAGTCCCCAAAGTATTGCTCTTGCTCTTGCTATCTTCCTATCAGGGGACAGAGTTATTCCTCTTAATCCTAACTGAGCTAACTAACTGCTACCTAGTAAAGACTCTTCTGTTTTCTACTATCTACTCACACTCAGATAGGGTCAGCCTTGAGATAATCTATTATTGTTTGTCTGGCTTGCTCACAAGCTCCTTAGATGACTTTAGAGTTGATTCTTTGACTATTCCTTTCCCTTTGGAAACCCTCCTCTGTTTGTGATATTGAACACTCTCCCAGGTTCTGAGTCTGGGTCTGTTTTTAGAGGACTCCTATGAGGCATCAGGTTCAAAATTCTGAACCCTTCCAGTCTACCCCAACTTTAGGTTATTTGTAGCTGGGCTGAGACATAACACATATAAGATGCTTTACAAACAGCCAGAAATATTCTGCTTCTCTAGTTTCCTTTTATATAATGCAAACACTCCCAGGAAAAGAAATACATTTTTCTGAAATTTTTTATTCACCTTTTAGGGGACCTCTCTCCTATCTGATGCTGCTCTGTGACTCTTCCTTTTCAAAAGGTCATTTTCCCTTTGAGTCTCTGCTCATAGGTATAAATCTGTGAGATTGTATCTTTGGTTCTGGTCACTTAGGAGACTCTACAGAACCAGTGAGTTTATCCAAATTCTTTGCAACTTGCATAGCCATGTCAATGAAAGTGCATTACTAAAAAGGCTATAAATTTAGTATAGATTCAGAATATGTTGTCCAAAATTAAAGAGACAAGTACAGATTCAAAAAAGTCCCTTGAATATGTCTGATTAGGTAGCTATTGGGGACCTACCCTGAACTATTTTGTCTATTAAATTTAATCTTTTATCCAGAGGCAGCAGTTATTTACAGAAATTTTATATAAAATAAAATCAAGTCATGGTAACAATAAACATTAGCTAGGTTAAAGTAAGTGAGAGGTCATGTTGCAAGTAAATGCAGGGCACAAGAACACCCACATCTTGCTTTCAGTCCAATATCTTTTTTGATCCTTGAGAGAAATTCCTGGTCAGAGAATAACATGAGCAATAGTTGATATTTGTTGGGCTTAGTCCTGAGTCATATGCTGCACTGTTTGACATTTGCTACATAAAATAGAGGACATGTTCTGCCTAAGTTAAAGAACCCTACAAAATCTAGAAAGTTTTGCTCCATCTACTTCTACAAGGGCTAAAGCTGAGTCATAGGTCTCATTACTACAATTAGGGGAAACCTTGGCCAACAAGAGGCAAAAGTTCTCTAGTTATGAGCTATCATATTGTAAGATATTCAGGGTCACATATTATTTAATCTTTAATAAATTATGAGACATAGAGCTCTAAAATAAGTTTCGATTTTACTTGCATTAAGGTTCTATTTCCACAAATGTAAACTCCAAGATATTTTAAAGAATAAAAATGCTGATATTGCAGGTGTTTTTATTTTTTCAATATAATTTATTGATTTTTTTTAGAGAGAGAAGAATAGAGAGAGAGAGAAACATTGATCAGCTGTCTCCTCCATGCACCTCACTGGGAATAAAGCCTGAAACCTAGGTACATGCCCTTGACTGGAATCGAACCCGGGACCCTTCAGTCCAAGGGCTGATGCTCTATCCACTGAGCCAAACTGGTTAGAACTGTAGTGTTTTGAAAAAAAATCATAGTTACACCTTTATTTTTATAGCTCCATAGTATTCCATTGAGTAATGTACTGCCCGCAACTCCCCCCCGAACCACTCATCTGCTAATAGGCATTTGAGCTGTTTCCAGATCTTAGCCATTGTAAATAATGCTGCACTGAACATAGAGGCGCATATATTCTTCCCGATTGCTATTTCAGGATTCAAAGAAATACATCTTACCCTTTGAAACAGCATGGATGGGCCTGGAGATTATTATGCCAAGTGAAATAAGCATGTCAGAGAAAGACAAATATGAGGTCATCTCACTTAAATGTGAAATCTAATGAACAAAATAGGACCATAGATTAGGAAGCATGGAACAGACTGACAGATCTGAGAGGGAAGGTGGGAAGAGATTAAGCAAAGAACCTATATGCATATATGCATAGCTCATGGATACAGACAATAAACAGGTGAAGGCCTGGATGGAGCAGGAGCTGGGTGAAGGGGATCAAAGAGGAAAATGGGGGACATCTGTCATACTCTGAACAATAAAATAAATTTTAAAAATTCATAGTTATACCAAAAAGAAAAATTGTTTTCTTGCTGAGAAAATTTTCAATAGGTACCATTACCCCAAGTATAACTCAATAAGGATCATTCAAAACCAAGGAATATTCCAGTACCTGCCAACAGCCCAGATAATCTGCAGCTGGCTTAATCAGTCATACTTACATTTAAGCCAATCCTACCAAATGTTTGCCAGAGGGATGGGAAATGCTCCCCATCCATAGGAAAACTCTGAAATAGTGCAGTTTTCTTGAGTCAGGAAACAAATGGCAGTGTGAATATTCTGGATAACTACCCACTGGCCAAACTACAGTCTTCATGCTTTATCCTGGGTTTCAGCCTAGATAACCAGATTTTTCCCTTTACTGTTCTTCAGACACACTGGACTTCCTCTAGTTTCTCTTTAAAGATCCCACGAACTTCCTTCTACACTGTGTCCTACTTGTTCTAAACAAAGACAGAACTTCCTGAGGAAACCCTCTCCTGGATCACCAGACCAGCTTATCTCCTGCTGCCATATGTTCTCAAAGGCATTTCTCTTCATTGCACAAGTATAACTTCCATTCAATATCTACCTGCCCCAGTAGACCGTGCACTCCATAAAAGCCAAGGGACATGCCTGTCTTGGTTATCTCTTCATCTAAGACTTCTAGCATAATGCCAAACACATGGTATTTGCTTAAAAGTTTTTTGAATGAATAAATGAATGCATTATTAACCAGGAAAGTATAGTCTAGTAGAATGTGCATTTGAGATAGGCAGGGTGTGAGAACTTGTTTTTAACTTTTGAAGACTTACATCACAGCTGGACAAAGGTCTATTTATTTGTAAGTAAAAAATAGAAAAAAAATACTTGTTTTAAATGATTCTCCATTCTGACCATCTTTCTGTAGTTTCTGCCTTAGTATGTAGCTAGGCTCTTTCAGGAAGTTTCAAATTCACAAATGTGTACTATCATATAAAGAGCAGTAGATAGCAAAGGGAAAAAACACACAGCTTTAATTATTTCTTGGCAATGTGACCTGGAGAAAGCCATCTGACTTCTATAAATTTATTTATTCACCTATAAAAAGATAATGACTCCTGAGGTAGGGTATATGAAATAATTTTCCAAATGACAAAAGACTAGGCACATGTAAGAAATTATTCTAATGTTGGAAACATAAAAGATTTCAAGACTGGAGAGCCCAAACAAATTTCCCTTGCAGCCGAGTGAGTCAAGGGCAAGGCCACAGACTGTGAACATGTTGCCTGGCAGAATTCCGGCAAACCTGTGCTCTGGACAGCATCACCATTCCTGCCAAAGAGACTGGATGCTGATTTCATTTAAATAGATTCCATCCTATTAGGTTGTCTCATGATAAAAATATTTGCCCATACTCTCCATGAATTTGCAATGAAGTTCAACACTGTATAAAAGCCACTGGAGCAGGAACACAAACTAAACATATCTGGGCTTCTAAGTGGGAATGGACTCACACTTGAAACCACTGCCTTCTGAGAGGCTCGGCTGTCGTGCTTTAATATTAATGGAGAATGGCCCCACTAGGAAAACCTAAGAAGGCAGTGTTGCTGTGCAGAGAAATGGCCCAGCCCTGACTTAATCAAGGACATTTTATCACTAGCAGGAACTCGGATAGCAGCACCCAGGCCATGCTGGGGTTGTAGGTAGAATGAAGAGCTTATGATTCAACATGTTGCCAGCTTATTTACCTTGAATATAGCACACATCAACCTCCCTGAGGTTTTCTGTGTCATGAACATGCATAAGAAGAGACACATGTAGACATAATTAGAAGGAGCTCCAATTTGTGGAGCGCACTGCTATGTACCCACCGCAGCAAGGACTGTGGGAGAAAAAACCAGAGGCTGTTGGTATAGTCTGGTGAGACTGGCTCAGAAAGAGGCTGCCTCCTGTTTGGGACAATGAGGGGATAAGGAATCTTCGTGGTGGACACAGTGGGAGCAAAGAATTTGGGGTTAGCCACCACGGGTCAAGGCAGATCTAAAGCCTGCCACAGGGCTGACTTTCCATTGATAACAACTCCTTCAGGAAGTCTGTAAAAAGAAGCTACCAGTGGAAATCCAGGAGCTGCTGACTGCGAACCATTCTTTCAGGTGTTGAATGGAATCTGAAGAAAAGACCTGTAAATTCCCTCCATCAAAGTATCCTGTCACCTGCCACCCCTGGCTCCAGGTTCTCACTATCTGTTAATTATTCCTGATGTTTCTCCCCACCTAACAGAATCATCCAGTAAATAAACCCCAACCCCACTTGAATCTTCTGGGGCCTCTGCCTTTGAGGAGATTAAAGTTAAGTTAGACACAAATGGTGTAGCTATTACCAAATACACACACAGAATGAATGCAAATGGTGCGAATTTGCACATGTGTGGGCCACTCCAGCCCCCCCAAGAAATTCACTCTGCCCTGCATCCATTTGGTTAGCAAAGAGCTATCAGGGGGAAAAAATATTTTGCTTTCAAAAGCAAGTCTTCTAATAATCAGAGGAATGAAAATGTCAGTTGTGAAAAATGAAAATTTTGTGTCATTCCTATGGGGTCCTTCGCATGTTTTGCATATGGTTTCAGAAGGAGAATCTTTATTGATATTCTGCAGAGATTCCAGCAAAATCTATCCAGGATGCTCAACTTTCTGTAAATCCTCCTAATGAATCCCTAGGCAAAAGAGAACAGAAGGTGAAGAGATTAGCCAAAGAATGTATATGCATGGCCCATGGACACAGACAACATGGTGGTGATGGCCAAGGGAGGGAGGGTGGGGGTTGGGAGAATGTAGGTGGGGGCAGGGGAGGATCTGTAATAGTGTCAGCAATAAAAAATTAAAAAAAAAAAAAACAGAGTTCTGTGATACTCCCAGAACAGGCTTCAGACAAAACATTGATTGTTTTCTGTGGAAATAGAAACAAATCTTAGAATCCACATGTGCCAAACACATCTTTTTCTTTTTCTGGATTGCCTAAAAATGATTCCTTTGCCTAGATAAGCAACTAGATTTTGAGATTTTTGCAAGAAGCTCCTTCTGCTTGACTGGTGCTTCAACCATGTGCGGCACATATGAAATGATCCAACTGAAGGGTGTTGGGTGTTCTGGGGAACTGAACAGAGAAGTTTGTTTTGCTATGCAGCTCTGAGGCCCTGTGAAAGGCTTGACTATCAGGCAACAAGAACAGGCTGTAAAGTTTGCAAGTCCTGGTGCATAAGGCTGTCTCCTAGAGTAGACACAGCTGATCCTCACAGCCAGTTGGCCTGAAGGTCAATTCCTTCCAGTGATACCAACAACAAACAAGACTTATCTGAAACAAGGCTGTGCACACAGTCCACAAAGGGGTGCATCAAGAGTGTACACCTCAGGTAACAGGTGAGGCCGAGCACACAAAGCTACCCAACCAACTCAGGGAAGCAGTGAAAATGGAGAGAGAGGAAAAACAGATTGCAAATGAAAGAAATGGAGGAGAACAGATGACTGGATTTAGAGTTCAAAACCACGGTTATAAGGTATTTCAAGAGGCTCCTAGAAAAGGCCTATAAGCTTAGTGAGAACCTCGAGGATATGAGCAAGACCCTCGAGGAGATGAGCCAGACCCTCGTGGATATGAAAAAGGACCAACTAGAAACTAAACATACACTGACTGAAATAAAAAAAATATCTTACAGAAACCCAACAGCAGACTAGAGAAATACAAAAATCAAGTCAAAGATTTGAAATGCCAAGAGGCCACCAACACTCAACCAGAAAAGAAAAAAGAATCCAAAATTTGAGGATAGTGTAAGAAGCCTCTGGGACAACTTCAAACATACCAACATCAAAATTATGGAGGTGCCAGAAGAAGAGAGAGCGCAAGATACTGAAAACATATTTGAAGAAATAATGACTGAAAACTTCCCCTACCTGGTGAAAGAAATAGACTTACAAGTCCAGGAAGCACACAGAACCCCAAGCAAAAGGAATCCAAAGAGGACCACACCGAGGCACATCATAATTAAAATGCCAAGAGCAAAAGACAAAGAGAGAATATTAAAAGCAGCAAGAGAAAAACACTTAATTACCTACAAGGGAGCACCAATACGCTTGTCAGCTGATTTCTCAACAGAAACAATGCAGGCCAGACAGGAGTGGCAAGAAATTTTCAAAGTGATGAATGGCAAGAACCTACAACCAAGATTACTCTACCCAGCAAAGCTATCATTCAGAACTGAAGGTCAGGTAAAGAGCTTCACAGATAAGAAGAAGCTAAAGGAGTTCACCAACACCAAACCAGTATTATATGAAATGCTGAAAGGTATTCTTTAAGAAGAAAAAAAAGAAGAAAAGGTGGCTGCTTCAAACTAGAGCATGGATGGAAATGGAGTACATGATGCTAAGTAAAATAAGCCAGTCTAAGAAAGATAAGTATCACATGAACTCACTCATTTATGGAATATAATGAACAACAAATAGATCCAGAGACAGAAAAGCATTGACTGTCAAACATCAGAGGGATAATAGGGGAGGGTGAGGGGAAGGGGAAGAGATCAACCAAAGGACATGTATGCATGCATATAAGCCTAATCAACAGACACCAGGGGGGTGAGGGCGCAAGTGGTGATGGGGGGAGGGGAGGATTGGAAGAGGTAATGGGTAATGAGGCACATATGTAATACCTTAATCAATAAAGAAATTTTAAAAAAGAACAGGCTGTGATGGGAAAAGTTTGCTAGCCTGAGCACTTTCTTTAAAAAATTTAACATGTTTTCATTGACTTTTAGAGTGGAGTAGGGAGAAGGATAAGAGACAGAAATATTGATGAGAGAGAAAGTTCATCCCTGAGCCCAAAACCCAGGCATCTGCCCTGACCAGGAATCAGAACTCTCCACCACTGAGCCACACCAGCCAGACAGCCTGAGCACTTTTAACTTTCTCAGTCCAGATTACTTACAAACACTAGTAAAAAGCATCTTGTTCTCTTTTTGTTTTGATAGTTTTATATATTTTTTTCCTGTATCTACATTCCATATGCTCCATGTTGGGTCTCTAATGTCCCTGCTTGAAGTTTTTCTCACTGGAGAGAAAAACAAATAAACAAGAAAAAAGTAAAAAAGGAAATGAAAAGGACTAACAAAGATGTAAAAATCTGCCACCCCCAACAGCAGAATATGCATTCTTCTCAAGCCCTCCCGCCCTCCCAGAACAATCTCCAGGACAGATCTAAAAACAAGTACTAATAAATTCAAAATGATTGAAATTATTTTGTCTGATCATAATGAAATAAAACTAGAAATCAGTAATAGAAGGGAAACTTGAAAATTTATAAATAAGTGGAAATGAACACTTTCTCAAAAATCAGTGGGTCAACACAGAAATGAAAACAGGAATTAAAAAAACATCTTGCCCTGGTTAATGTGGCTCAGTTGGTTAGAGTGTAATCCTGTGCACTGAAGGGTCACAGGTTCAATTCCCAGTCAGGGAATAATACCAGGTTTTGGGTTGGAGCCTTGGTCGGGGTAATCTGAGTGAAAAGTGTAATTAGTGCCGAAACCGGTTTGGCTCAGTGGATAGAGCGTCGGACTGCGGACTGAAAGGCCCCGGGGTTCGAATCCGGTCAAGGGCATGTACTTTGGCTGCGGACACGTCCCCAGTAGGGGGCGTGCAAGAGGCAGCTGGTCGGTGTTTCTCTCTCATCGATGTTTCTGACTTTCTATCCCTCTCCCTTCTGCTCTGTAAAAAAAAATCAATAAAATATAAAAAAAAGAAAAAAGAAAAGTGTAATTAGTGATGGATTTTATTTATAATCCTTTATCCTGATGACTTTTTTCAAACCTATGACTGACAAGGACAGCATTACCAGGCTTTAACTTAGACTAATGAAATCTGTAATTCCAAACTTCATCAGTAACACACTCTTCAGAGTTCTAATGTAAGTTGGTACTTAGAACAAAACATTCTTGTTGGGATTTAGTAAAATATTTATTCACTCAACAAATATTAGACCAACTGATATGCAACAGCTATAGATACAAAATTGAGATACGTCAACAAACAAAACAAAAAATCCCTGTCCTCACAGAGCCCTCATTAATGAAAAATAGACACAATAAATAAATGCATTGTCTAACATTTTAGAAAGTGAAGATTACCCTGAAGAAGTTTTAAAAGAGTGGCTATGATGGATAAGGAATGGCAGCTGTAGTAAACAACAATTTATAATTTTAAATAGTGTGGCCAAGGATACCCTCCTCAAGATGGTCATTGAATAAAACTTTTTAGAAGACAAAAAAGGAACCAATGTAGATAGCTGGTAAAATGTTTTCAGAAAATAAAAATATCCAGCAAAAAGATCTTAGAAAGGAAGCATGCCTAGAATGTTTGAGAAACCACACAGGCCAACATAGCCGGAACAAATGGATAGAGGTAGATATTAGAAGGAAAGGTAACAAGAGACTTGATCAACTAAGAATTTGTAGAGACATGAGCTTTTACGGGAGAGGTGGAAGACTTTGGAGGATTTTGAACAAAGGGGTCATGCAATTGCTTCCATTTTAAAAGCCCTGATCTCTTTTGTAGGTAGAAAATAGAGTGTAAAGTTAGGAGATACCTGCAGTCACTTTGGCAAGTGATGATGGGTGGCTCATCTAGTGATAGGGTAGAGGTAGTGAGACATATAGGAATATACTGTGAAGGTAGTTAATGATATTTCGTGATGTTTTAGATTTAGTTTGAGATAAAGAGACACATCAAAATGACTACAGTAAATTTACAGTGAGCTAGAAAAGGGATGGAATACTCTGAGATGGGAGAGGAAATGGATGAATAGATTTGTGAGAGGGAAAGGGAGAGTAGAATCAATAAATTACATAAAAGAAAACAGACTAAACTTATGGATTTTGGTTTTAGAGAACATTTTATGAATTTGATTTTAAAGACAAGGGAAGCAAAGGCAAAAATAAATTAATGGGAATATATCAAACTATAAATCGTCTGCACAGCAAAAGAAACTGACAACAAAACAAAACAAAAACAAAATAGGAGAAGATATTTACAAACAACAGCTCTGACAAGAGATTAATATCTAAAAAATATAAAGAACTCATACAACACCAAAAAATTAAAAAAATGGACAGAGGACCTGAAAAGAAATATAAATGAGCAAAAGATATGAAAAAAATTTTCTCTAGCTTTTAGGAAAATGCAAATCAAAACTACAATGAGATATCACCTCACACTAGTTAGACAAGTAATAGCAAATGGTGAAGAGGTAGAGAAAAAGGAACCCTCATCCATTGCTAGTGAGAATGTAAAGTGGCACAGCTACTATGAAAAACAGTATGGAAGGTCCTCAAAAAATTAATAATACAGTTATCATATGATCCAGAAACCCTGTATTCATTGCAGCCTTATTCATGGTGTCCAAGACATTGAAACAACCAAAGTGTCCTTCGTGAGATGATTGGATAAGAAAGATGTGGCACATATACACAATTAAATACTATTCAGCCATAAGAAAAGATGAAATACTGCAATTCATAACAACATGAATGCATCTTAAGAATATCATGCTAGACAATTGGCCTGGAGGTCAACCCTCCAAGTGCTAACAACGATTAACTGAGCTTAACTTCAGCAAGACTGTGCAGCCCATATCCACCTCAGGTAACCGGGGAGGCTGAGCCACTATCCCTAGTAGGAAGTCTACCACACAAAGCTAATTAACCAATTCAAGGAAGCAGCCACCATGCAGCAACATGGAAAGAAATCAGATGTGAAAGAAATGGAGGAAAAAAAACAACTGGACATGGAATTCAGAACCACGGTTATAGGGTTTTTTAAGAGGCTCCAACAAAAGATCGAGGCCTATAAGGAAATAAGCAAGACCACAAAGGAAATGAATGAGTCCTACAAGAAAATGAACAACACCCTCAAGGATATAAACGAGAGCTGCAAAGAAATGATCAAGACCAACATGGAAATGATCAAGACCAACGTGGAAGTGAATGAGTCCTACAAGGAAATGAAAGAAACCCTCAAGGATATAAAGCAGACTCTCAAGGATATGAAAAAGGACCAACCAGAAATTAAGCATACACTGACTGAAACAAAAAATATTATACAAAGACCTGAAAGTGCCCTGGAGCACCCCAAGAACCAAGTTAAAGATTTGAAATACAAAGAGGTAAAATCCACTCAGCTGAAAAAGCAAGAAACCAAAAGAATCCAAAAAATTGAAGATAGTGTAAGGGGCCTCTGGGACAACCTCAAGCATACCAACATCCGAATTATAGGGGTGCCAGAAAAAGCGAGAGGCCAAGACAATGAAAACCTATTTGAAGAAATAGTGACTGAAAACTTCCCACACCTGGTGAAAGAAATTGACTTAGGAGTCCAAGAAGTGCACTGAACCCCAATATATAGGAACCCTAAGAGGACCACACCAAGGCACATCATAATTAAAATGCCAAGAGCAAAAGACAAAGAGAGAATATTAAAAGCAGCAAGAGAGAAACAGTTGGTTACCTATAAGGGAGCACCCATACGACTGTCAGCGGATTTCTCAACAGAAACGATGCAGGCCAGATGGGAGTGGCAAGAAATATTCAAAGTGATGAACAGCAAGAATCTACAACCAAGATTACTCTATCCAGCAAAGATATCATTCAGAATTGAAGGTCAGATGAAGTGCTTCGCAGGTAAGAAAAAGCTAAAGGAGTTCATCACCACCAAACCAACATTATATGAAATGCTGAAAGATATTCTTTAAGAAGAGGAAGAAGAAAAAGGTAAAGATGAAAATTATGAACAACAAATACACATCTATCAACAAATGAACATAAAAATCAAGTGAATTGATAGGCTGTTGAACAGGATAGACTGGTGAATATAACAGAGACATGGACATAGAGAGGGAATGGACTGACAATTCTTGGGGAGAAAAGGGTTGTGGGAAGTGCAGCAAGAGACTGGACAAAAATATAGCAACAATGGGAGAGGACAGTGGGGAGGGGGAGGTGAGGGTGGAGGGGGGATAGGTACAGGATGGAGGGAAGCTATAGGGAGATAAAAAGGGGAAACAATGTACTTAATAAACTGAACAATAAAGATTTTTAAAAAAAAGAATATCATGCTAAGTGAAATAAATCACATAGAAAAAGTTAAGAACCATATGATTTCACTCAGATGTGGGATATAAAACTGAAAGCAATAAGTGGGGAAAAAACAAGAAAAACAAACAAACAAAAACTTATAGACATAGACAACCTTATGGTGGTTATCAAAGGGAAGGAGAGTGAGGGAGTAATAAAGAGTAAAGGGGATCAAATAAATGGTGATGGGAAAAGATTTGACTTTGGGTGGTAAATACACAATGCAATATACAGATGATGTATCAAAGAACTGTACACTTTAAATTCATATAATATTTTTAAATTTATCTTTATTTTTGAAAGTATTACAAATGTCTTCCCTCCCCCCCCACTGACCACCATACACCCTACTCCTAGCCCCTCCCCAGGCCTTCCCCAAACTCTTGTCTGTCCATAGGTTATACATATAAGTTCATCAGTTAATCTCCTCCCACTTTCTCTTCCCTCTGAAAAAACAGACAGATGTCTCAGATATTTAATGTCTCAGAAGTTATACCACATTAATAGCCTTGGTGGAAAAAAATAATTTTAAAGATATATTTTAAATAGCCAAATGGCCCTGAAATATTAACATTATATAAAACTTTTTATCTTTATTGTTGAAAGTATTATATATATAAATCTCCTTTTTCCCCCATTGACCCCTTCTAACTTGCCCTCACCCCCTGCCCCAGGCCTTCACCATACCATTGTCTATGTTCATAGGATATGCATATAAGTACACAAAATCTTTGGTTGATCTCTTCTCACCCACCCACTCAAGTGTTCCCTCTGAGATTCAATAGTCTGTTCCATGCTTTTATATCTCTGGATCTATTTTATTCATCAGTTTATTCTATTCATTAGATCCCATATATGAGCGAAATCATGTAATACTTATCTTTCTCTGCCTGGCTTATTTCACTTAGCACAATATACTCCAGGTCCTCTATGCTGTCTCAAAGGGTAATATATTCTTCCTTTTCACTGCTGCATAGTGTACCATGATGTAAATGTACCACAGCTTTTTTCCCCAAGGGATATAAAATTCCACAATATTAATTAATCAGGAAGTTCTTACCAAGAATTACTACCTCTGATACCATACTAAGCTTTGAACAGGTCTACCCAGTAACCTACAAAAAGGCAGGGGACCAGGGATGCCCTTCCCAATAGCATTTGGATGTCTGGATGAAGCTAAAAGATAAACTACTATCAGGCTCAGCCTATCTACTTACTTCTGTCAGATAGAGATCTGGGGAGCCAAACCACATGCAGGCACTGAGCCCAGATATTAAGAGTGGAATAGACCTCATACTCCCTTACCACTTTAGGCAAAAATCTAGCCAAAGGAGAGGGTCTAGGATACAATAAAGGAGTACCTGAAGAGTCAGGCAGACCCTAGGACTTTACACTAAATGATACTCAGCTCCAGAAAGGCAAAAATAGCAATATCAGAGACTGGGTCATTTTTTAGGGGTCATCTTGTAACCCCTGAGAATGGAGTGTCCTCCCAGACCCAAGCAGATCGGAACTAGACTTCCATAGCAAAGAAGAAGCCTAGTTATAGCAATATGGGACCCTGGTCAGGTTAGACTAGAGGCAGGGTGCTCTGAGTATCTCCTGCTTCACTTCAGTGCTAGTCACCCCCTTATCAGAGTTGGTAGTGTGGCTGGACTGAAATTGAGGATTGGATATGAGCCTACAGGAATACACAGTGGGACCAAGCCAGATCTTCAGTGGCTCTCCATGGCAGGAGATTTAGTTACAAACTCCCTAACCTGACACACAAGGACCTGGAAGATCAGCTCACACCTGTCATTTTTAAGTATTCTGTGCACATGTGTTTCTTCTCACTGAGCTAGACTCATTCCCAAGGAGCTTCTGCACCAATTAGAGTCGGTGACTCCCTCATCCATGTGCCAAACTCTGAGACACACACCACACTGTTCTACAATGACTCAATTACATCAGTGTTTCTGCTACTTGTCAGGGATCAGCTCCCTTCTATGAGACAGCCAGCTCATAGACAGAGATTTAAATGTGAACTAAAGGACAAATGGAGCCACAGGTGAGTTCTTCTAAGCTGTTGAGAACAAAGCATTGTGACTACAAAGGGGGGGCTGTTGTTTTATTAGCACACAGAACAAAAGGAACCTTGGGGACCAGAGCTTGAACTTTACCCTGCCTCCGCTTTGATCTAGGCCTATAAATCTTTCATAGAAATTCTCATTTCATCTTCCTCAAGGTAGGAGGGAGACAGGTGCAACTGGCTGTCATTGAGAAATGATTATAAAAAATGACAAGTTCTCAAGGCTTGAAGTGTTACATTTTGGTGTTATTTTTTAACTTCAGGATATAGCACCTATGAAAAATATTTTCTGATGTTATTGCTTCTATGCACAAATAAATATGTGGCAACTTGATATAGTGGAACAACCACTAAAGCTGTGAGTGAAGGCTTGGTTTCACAGATTTGGTTTCAAATTCTAGCTCTGCCAGTTGATGAGGAAGTGTGGTAATAGGTTATAAAACTGAGACCTTATTCTTTAGCCTGCAGAATTGTAGAATCATTGACAACTTGATGTAATATGCCTACTTATATGTAAGGTTCCTATTTTACCTCCCAAGGATGCTTATGCCTTCCTCCTGCTGCAAGGAGCATCCACTGCCTTCCCTTGTCAAGTCTGCTCCCAAGCCTCAGAAATCTCTGTATTGAAGCTAAGATTGTTTTTAGCTTCAAAATAAATATCACATAATGCTATACCTCTAAGAAAGTTCCTTGTATTTAGTGTTTCCTGTTCAGTTTATGATCGGGAGAGTTACCAACAAGGTGAATTCTAGGATCTGTTGGCTGTAGTCAAATAAAGAAGATGTTAATGTTCCTTCCACATCTAATGATGCTGTGAGATTCGTTGGTGCCCATGGATCCCTTTAGCCTTGGGATCCTATATAACATAAGCCTAATATGCAAATCAAGCAAATGGTGGAACAACTGGTCACTATCATGTGCAGTGCTTCTCCCTGCCTGAAAAGGGAGGTGACTGGCAGTGGCAACTGGGGGTGGAGCTAGCCAGAGGACACCAAGCCACCAGCCAAAGTGGGTGCCAGCAGGAGCCCCCCAATTGCCCTGCCTACCAGTTGCCTTATAAATGGCCCTGAACACCAGCCAAGCCTAGGGTCCTTACCCTATATATTAGGAACGGTAGTTTAGATTTAAAAATTAAAACCTGGCAAGGATATTCTAACACTGAAAAAATAGGATGATGTAGTGATGACATGCATGGACTCTGGCTTGCACGTTTTCTGGTCAGTCCTGATTCTGCCACTTATAACTGTGTGACATAGCAAATTACTTAACTTCTCTCTGCTTCAGTTTTTCCACCTATAAGATGGGTAAAATGGTACTACTATCTCAGAAGGATCATGTTATATACTACTTTTTATAATCAGGGCAAAAAAAATGTAGCTGCCCATACAACAGCAAGATCCCTTTCACCTCTATGAAAAGTATGGTCACTGGTGCATGCAGCATCCCAGATTGGAGAGGGATCTCCGACTGTGGGTTTAGGTCCAATATCCTCCACGGGGTTCCAGATTGCAAGAGGGCACAGGCCAGGCTGAAGGACACCCTTGTGCACAAATTTTGTGCACTGGGCCTCTAGTCTTTGAGATTGAAAAATGATAACTGGGTTCACTTCTGCAAAGGGCTTAAGCTGTGCAGGACCTAAACACTCCCACATCAGCATCCTCAGAAGTAGCTATCTTTGCTTATCAACCCTCACTGAGAGTTTGGGAGGTTCCCAGAAAGACTACCATAGGGTAGAAGCTGGAAAAGTATAACTACAAGGCATGTAGGGACTTCAGAGGGTTAAGAATGTGGAAAGTGGTGAATGAAGGAGACAGAGATGAAACAGCTTGTCCAGGGCCTGCAAATTCTCCCTGTGCTAGGGTGTGATGGAGCAGGTTTTACGACTAGCAGATCCTGTTCTTAGAGTTCAACCTAGTGACTGAAGCAGGGCTGCAAGGGGTTCCCAGCCCAGGGCGATGATCAGGTTTAAGAAGGTCAAGAAGCCACGTGCCTTTCACAGTTCTAATTCTAAACGCTTAACCCAAGCTGACCTCTTCATTCGTTCTGGCTTCACAGCCTGTGGTTGCTCTGCTGTTCCTTTCCATTCAGTGCTCAGGTAGGAATTACTGTCAGTAAGTAATGCTGAGGAGGCAGTACTATGGCTCCTTTTTGGACACAAGGCTGCCTCTCTCCTGGGAAGCCGATTTCAGCTGTCTTGGAGTGACATATTTCTCAGTTTAACCTAATAAAAACATTCATGACCCTCCCTCTTCCTGCTCTCCCTGTGCCTCACTTACTATCACCAGTTGGCCTCAAAATTCTGGGTGATCACTATGCTCAGACTGGGACCCCAGCTAAAGCAGCAAGTTTATTAATGGGTCCATCCCTGCTGGTAGTGACTAGAGGTATAGGCAGGGTTCTTATTTAGCAAGGAAGGGGAGACCAAAAAGAAGCCCCAAATTGGCAAAACTAGAGATTAAGGCAGTTGGGTTCTAAGAGTGCCCCAGGCTTCCCAAAGATATTCAAAATACCAAATATATAGTAACTTGATACATTTACCTTCAACTGGTAGAATTGGGAGTGTCCTTGTCCTCACAAGGGTTGATCTAGGCCAGGGAGATTCTGCAGGGGGAGGGGGCCTAATGACTAGGGGCTGCACCCCAGAGTTATACCACTCTGGCCCTCTCTTTCTCACCTCTTGGCCTTTGTGCAGACTCTTTCCACTGCCTTTCTCTCCACATGGGGAGTTCCTGGTAATACTTGCTCTTTTAGCTCTTCCCTGAGCTCTAGACTAGACAAGGCCACCCTATTAGTTATACCTGGAGTGATTTGCACTTTTCCTTGATAGTCCTTATCAGTTGATAAGTATCAATTTGTATTGTCACTTGACTAATGTGTGTTTCCTCTAGGTTGTAGGATCCATGAGGCACAGTACCAATTTTACTATTTCACTCCTGATACCAGGAGCCTGAGTATACAATAATCATTTCTTGAGTTCATACATTATTGAATTTGTGGAAGACTTTTCAGGTGGCAATGTGCTCAGCATCCCAGGTCATACCCAGTCTATATGAGGACCTGAAGTGGTTGGTGATCTCATTGTCTGCATTTTACAGATGAGGACACTGAGGCTCAGAAAGATAAACTAACCTGCCTCAGGTCTCAGATCTAGGATGGGTGGTGTCATGATTTAATCAAGGTCTGTCTGACACCAGTGCTTGAGCTCTTAGACAGTGCCCCACACTGTTTCTTTACAAGGACAAGCAGGGGCATATCCAAAGTCCTTGGGCTGACTAGAGTCTTATCTGTCCTCCTAACTGCAAAGCTTTGGTTTGTCACTTCCCCATATTCTATAGGCCTCAGTTTTCCACTTGTCATATGAGGCAGCTGGACTAGATGATCTCTAGTCATTTAGTGTCTACTAGGAGCCTCCTGAAAAGTTGCAACTTGCCTCTCAAACCCAGAGGGAAGCTGTGTGGCCTTTATATCCCTGAAGAAAAATGCTTGGGACACCAAGGACAGAATAGCAGCAAATGGAGGAGGAGCTCTCTTCAGATTATCCTGGTCACAGGCAAGTTGCTCCTTCAAAACCAAACCCTTGACCTGTGCTTGCCTCTCTCTACTCTCTGCCTTCACCATGTCTCAGGCTTGCAGCTCACACCTTAATGGTCTCCAAACACAGGAGTCCATTCCCTAGAGACTCAGTCCCACATTTTCAAATGTCTGTTGAACGTGCACATTGTGTTGTGCCATTATTTCAACCTCTCCAGGTGTCAAACTGTACTCTCCATCTTTCCTTCTAAATTGACTCCACTTCAAAGTCCACTTCATTTCTTTTAGGGGCCTGTAAATGTTCTTGTGTACAAGGCTAAAACCGTTTTCAGAGAAAGTTGTTATTACTGCCTTTCTTCGCATCATCCCCTGCATCCAGCTGGGTCTTCCAATTGCCCCTCTGTAGTATTTCTCAGAGTGATCCCTCTATTCCCACAGCCATTCTCAACTCCTGGGTCGGGGCCAAGTCATATTAAATTGCTGTGAGAGCCTTCCTGCCAGTCTTTCCTCTTTGTCCCCTCCAATTTCAACCTGCATGAGTCCCCTTTGACCTGTCCCAGCCCCTTGCTAGTCATTTGAAGTCCAAAAACAATCAATTGTAGTGCTCAGAGATAGTGAGAGAAGAATTAACCAGGGATTCTGGTCTTGGTTCAGGTCACAAGCTCAATAATGCCTTTCTTGGGCATGATGAAAACATAGCTGGGCAAGTTCCTAAAAGAGATTCCCACTGTGGTACCATGATACCTACAAATGTAACTGGTGGCTCCTTTTTTTACTTTTTTATCTGCCATTTGATAAATGAAGTTTACTTGTTAGGACTGTCCACTTCACTCCTCTGCAGTCCATACCTGGTGGCTTTTGCTGTGATGCTCTGGGCTCTGTCTACCCACACAATGTATATTTATGTCCCGTTCATACAATTTGCCTCCACTCTAGAGATTATACCCTCATTTTCCACTCATCCAAATCCAAAAATACTTCAAAGCCTAACAATCGCCCTGCCTTGCTTTATGTCTTGTCTAACTTTTCTAGGTCACCTCAAGCTCCTCACTCACAGATGATTCTTATAGGTCATTTATCTTGAGTTTCAGTCTCCTCAGTGGGTTTTTAATCACCTGCTAACTTATTAATCACTTCAAGAGGGTAATGATAGCAAGCTTCTTAAGCATGGCAACCCTTTCTCATCCTCCCTTGTGTCTTCCCCAGCCCCACACTTCCAAGTCTATGACATAGACTCACCAAAACATTGATTGGTTGGTAGTGATAATGGATCAGGTGTGTTGCTCTATCCGAAGCTGTGTGCACAGACCACAACTAAGATATCCTAGGGGAAAAAAATGGCAACAGGTTTGTTGTTAGCACAGAGCCAAAATCTCCACTTGTATCTGCATGACTACAATTCTGGCTCCTTATCTTGGAAACATCTTGCTGTTGTCTTGATCAGTGAATACCCTAAAGGCAACATCCACAACTTGAAGTGGCTGCATGTATCTTCAACCAGATAACCTTAGGATGTGCAGGCAAAGGACACCCCAAGGGAGATATCTATATATGTACCATCATCAGAAGCTCTACATGGAGAGTTACCTAAGATTCAAGTAGATCTTGCAACTGCCTGAAGCTTCTTTAAATTCTAAAGCCACATGAAAGCCTTTCCCTTTTAATAAAAAGAAAGATTCAAAAGTATTCAAACAGTGACATAAAAAGACTATTAACAATGTAGGTAACTAGCTTACAGACAGACAATAGTGCAGGGAAGGTCTGGGGAGGGGCTGGGAGCAGGGGTTTGAGTTGGGGGGTGGTAAGAGGGTCAATGGAGGGAGAAAAAAGGGACATCTGTAATACTTACACCAATAAAGATAATTTTTAAATGTATGTAACAATAGAAAGTGAAGTGTGTTAGTATTCAAATTCAATATCTAAACTTCCCTCAAGTCCCAGACCCTAACCCAAATTAAATATGTTTTCTTACTTAAACTGAAAGAGTTTCATTCACTCTGTTCTGGAGATAGGAATATTCTCCTTATCCTGAAAAAGAACCTCCTCCTTTTTCTTTATTTATTTATTCAATGTCCTTTAATATAACTCAGACCCCATCACTGCCTGTCAATTTCAGGCCCAAGACCCTGTCCAGGTCAACCTCTGCAAATAACTGTGGTTCATAAGCCACAGTTTGCTGTTTTGTTGACTAATGAGTTTGCCAACCACTGCTCTAGCTAGACAACATGCCCAAATGTCGCAGCCTGCAGTTCTGCTCCCTGGAGCCAGGGGCAATCCTGAGGGCCTGTGTGTTGAGTGGAGGAAGCCTGCCTGTATCACAGAGACATCGGCTAGAGCTGGCCTCCCACTGCAGTTCTGTGACACATGGTCATCCTCCACCCAGGAATCCAACAGGAGCCTGGAGGTACCATGCAGTCCTGTGGCTTTGAGATAAGTTTACACCTATATGTACAAACACAATGCAAGTTGCTTTCCATACACCACTATAAAACCCTGTCACCACCCCAGAAACAGCTGGTGGGATTCTTGTCCAAACAGAACGGAGGCACATGTAACTCAACGCTGCTCTCTGATTCTGTGACAGCAGATGTGAATGTGCAGGGTCAATCTAGGTAGACTCCTTGTTTATTGATTCATTAATCCATGATATCATTCATTGATTGACATTTCTATCCAAACACACATTAGCATTATAACATAGGATAGGGAGAAAGGAGCCAAGGCAAGCATCGATTAAGAGCCATGTCCATTTCATATACCATCACATTTAACCCTCAAACAATCAAGAAGTTGTTATATCCATTTCATAAATGAAGACTTGAGGCAGCAAATCAATTTGACCAAGTTCACATGGCTTGTAAGTAATTGTCCTGAAATTCAAACTCAGTGTGCTCTCTCTTCCCAGCCTACTTAGGGCCTATCCTTTCAGTAGCCAAAAGCCATGCTCACATTTTTATGAAGTGGGCCCTCAGTATGTATACAAAGTAATTTTTCATGGGTAAAGGCAATTTAATTGTAAGGAGCAGGGCCCCAACATTAGCAAGAGTCAAAAAGAGAAATGGAGGCTTAAATTTCATCTGAAGCAGAATTATATAGATCCGCTGAGTGTGTTTTCATAACTAAAATGTATCGCTGCCTTTTTGTGCTTCTTTGCAATAAGCAGGGGTTAAAGAAAATAGTGGAGACCATGCTGTGACTATCTAGTTTGTGAGAAATAACAAATGAGCTAAAACTGCCAGAAGATGGATTGGTGCTGAGGCAGAACAGCCCCTGATTCCAGAGACAGGACTTAAGCAGCTTCAGTACCTGAAATAGGTGTACTCCCCACAGGCATCTCTGATGAGGCAAGGGGAGAACAGCTACTCAGAGTGGAAGGAGCAATCAAAGGCAGAGAAAACCTGTGAAATTCTGGGTCACAAAGGGGACTGCACAATGGATATGCCAAGGAGACCTAGGAAGAGTAAGCTCAAGGAAGCAATGAAGAATAACAGTGAAGATGGCAAGACAGTGAATGCCCCTCTACAAGGGGCAGAGGTAACCAAGCCTGAAATTTAGGTATATGTGTATGTGAGTGTATGTGTGTGTTCATGGCTAATGTGAAAAGTTATAGTTCACAGGCTTGCCAGGAATCTCTCTGAACAGATATGTTGGCCACAGCTCCCTGAGTCTGGCCAGTACACTCCTCGCTTAATTCCCTCTGACTCAGGATGGCCAAATCCCCAGGATACATGGACCACACTGAGTATAGGAATGCATGAAATGCCTGATGGGATTCATCTTAATACTATGGCCAGGCTGCTTACTGTGCATCCTCCTTCATGCCTTTCCATTTCAGGTCTCTTAGGAATCACATTTAGTTCCAGCAAAGTGACCACACAGAGCTTTCAAGGCTGCATGGACCACTACCCTCTCCAAATTGCTGCCCATACACACACACACACACACACACACACACACATATGTCTGTGAATCAGATGTTGACTTTCCTTCAAACGCCACAGCTTAGGTAAGTGTCTGGGAGTTTTCCAAAGGCAGGGAACATTTTGTTTCTAACTGTGTCTCACTGCAACCTATCCTATCTAATAAAAGAGTAAAATGCAAATTGACCATACCCCCACTACACCCATCAGCCATGCCAACCAGCCATGCCCACCAGGCAATCAGGAGCAAATATGCAAATAAACCCAACCAAGATGACTGCTGGCCAAACAAAGAAGGAGGGAGGCTTGGGTTTCCCTGGCAATGGAGGAGGCCGAGCTTTCTGTCTGTCCTTGCCAGCTCAGGCCTCCACTCAATGCTACAAAGTTTCAATTATAGAAGATACATGAATCCCAACAGAAATGGTGGCAGCCACAAAGCTGGAGAGAGCAGAGGCTAGGGTTGCCCCCAGCGATGGAGGAAGCCAAGCTTTCCACCTGCCCTGGCTGACCTAGGCCTCCACCCCAGGCTACAAAGTTTCAATTATAGAAGGTAAATAAACCCTATGGGAAATGGCTGCAGCCATATAAGGAGCAGGAGACTTGGCTTCACTCCAGTCTACGAAGTTTCAATTGTAGAATAAAAATAAATCCCAGATACCAGGGCCTCCAGTTGGGTTGCCAGGAGGCTTGGCCAGCCTGAAAACCACCACAGGCTCATCGACCAGGCTGATCCATGTGCCAAGGGAGTGCCCGCCCTGATCCAGGACACCTTTCATGGCAAACCAGCTGGCCTCCACCCATGCATCAGGACTCTATCCTATCTAATAAAAGAATAACATGAAAACTGATCATCACTCCAACACACAAGAGGGCTGCCCCCATGTGGTCAAAGATCCTGCCTCCATGCAGACACAAGATGGCCACCACAAGATGGCCAGCAGGATAGGGCAGTTGGGAGGAACCAGGCCTGCAAGGGAGGACAGTTGAGGGTGGTCAAGCCTGCAGAGGAGGGCAGTTAGGGGTGACCAGGTCAGCAGAGAAGGGAAGCTGGGGGTGACCGGGCCTGCAGGGAAGGACAGTTGAGGGGGATCCAGGCCTGCAGAGTATGGCAGATAGGGGCAAACAGGCTGGCAAAGGAGCAGTTAAGCATCAAACATGCTGGCAAGGGAGTGGTTAGGGGGTGATCAGGCTGGCAGGCAGAAGTGGTTAAGGGCAATCAGGAAGGCAGGCAGGCAAGAAGTTGGGAGCCAGCAGTCCTGGATTGTGAGAGGGATGCCAGATTGGAGAAGGTACAGGCTGGGCTGAGGGATCCCTTCCAGCCCTCCGTGCACAAATTTTGTGCACCAGGCCTCTAGTCATTTTAATAAAAATAATAACACCTTTAGCAGAAGATATGAGTTATTTATATTACAGTGTAAATTAGTATCAGGACTTTCCCTCACATTAACTACAAAGAGCAAGTGAAATGCCCAATTAGGAGAACTAAGTTTTAAAAAATCTGAGACTTACTCCTGACTCTACCTCATCCACATTGTATATAACCTCAAGCTCTCTGAACATTAGTTGTTTCACATGTAAAATGAACTTTAAAAATTCCTTCATGTACACTAGTATAGCCACTATGGAAAACAGTATGACAGTTCCTCAGAAAATTAAGAATAGAATTATCATATGACCCAGCAATCCCTCTTCTGGGTATCTACCTTAAAAAACTGAAAACATTTATTCACAAAGATATATAGACCCATATGTTCATTGTGGCCCTATTCATGATGACCAAGACATGGAGGCAACAAAGTGTCCTTCAATAGAGGATTGGATAAAGGAGATGTGGTACATACATATTATGAAATACTACTCAGCCATAAGGGAAAATGAAATACGGCCATCTGTGACAATATAGATGGACCTTGAGAATGTTGTGCTAAGAAAATTAAGCCAGTCAGAAAAAGCTAAGAACCATGTGATTTCACTCAGATGTGGGATATAAACTGAAACTCATAGAAACAGACAACAGTATGGTGGTACCAGAGGGAAGGTGGAGGGGGTAGTAAAAGTATAAAGGGGGCCAAATATCCTATCTAATAAAAGAGTAATATGCAAATTTAACCGTACCTTTGCCACACCCACAAGCCACGCCCACCAGCCAATTAGGAGCAAATTATGCAAATAAACCCCAAACAAGTTAGCTGCCACCATTGAGAGCAGGAGGGAGGCCTGGGTTTCCCCAGCAACAGAGGAAGCCAAGGTTTCCGCCTCCCTTTGCCAAACGAGGCCTCAATGGTACAAAGTTTCAATTATAAAAGATGCATAAACCGAAGGCAGCCACCGAGCTGGAGAGAGAAAAGGCTAGGGTTGCCGGGGCAATGGAAGAAGCTAAACTTCTGCAGCCCTAGCGCTTAGCCCTCCACTCTAAGCTACAAAGTTTCAAACAGAAATGGCTGTCGCCATGGAGTGAGCAGAAGGCTTGGCTGCACTCTAGGCTACAAAGTTTCAATTGTAGAACATAAATTAATTTCAGATCCCAAGGCCTCAGTTTCAGTCCCTGGGGGCGTGAACTGCCTGCAAACCACCGTAAGCCCCTTGCTCAGGCTGCCCCACACCCTAAGGGAACTCCCACCCTGATCCAGGACACCCTTCAGGGCAAACCAGCCAGCCCCCACCCATGCACTAGGCCTCTATCCTATCTAATAAAAGAGCAATACACAGATTGATCATCAGCTCAACACACACAAGAGAGCTGCCCCCATGTGGTCAAAGATCCTGCGCCCATGTGGACACAAGATGACCACCACAAGATGGCCAGCAAGGGAGGACTGTTGGGAGGTTCCAGGCCTGCAAGGGAGGGCAGTTGTGGGCTATCAATCCTGCAGGGAAGGGCAGTTAGGGGTGACCAGGCCAGCAGAGGAGGGAAGTTGGGGACTAACAGGCTGACAGGGGAGCAGTTAGACATCAATTAGGCTGGCAGGGTAGTGGTTAGGGGGTGATCAGGCTGACAGGCAGAAGCGGTTAGGTGCAATCAGGGAGGCAGGCAAGCGAGCAGTTTGGAGCCAGCAGTCCTGCATTGTGAGAAGGATGTCCAACTGCCCGTTTCGGCCCGATCCCAATCGGACCTAAACAGGCAGTTGGACATCCCTCGAGGGTT
Source organism: Antrozous pallidus (assembly GCA_027563665.1). NCBI lineage: Eukaryota > Metazoa > Chordata > Mammalia > Chiroptera > Vespertilionidae > Antrozous > Antrozous pallidus. The sequence continues at coordinate 70,311,560 of CM050510.1, read as the reverse complement.
CCCAGATTGGAGAGAGTGCAAGCTGGGCTGAGGGACACCCCATCACCCCCATGCACAAATTTTGTGCACCAGGCCTCTAGTATGGTTATAAACAATGATTTGATTTTAGATGGTGGGCACACAATGCACTACACAGATCATGTATCATAGAAGTGTGCACTTGATTTGCATTGCCCTATTAACCAACTAGAGGCCCAATGCACTAGGTGGAGTCCCTAGTGGTTTCTGGCTGCCGGCTGGGTACTCTCTCCCTTCCCCCAAACACCTGCCCCCAGCCACTGCTGTTGGTCACTGTCTGCAGGAGCCGGATCACCCCACCTGGGAGCCCAGCAGCAGTGAGGCAATTGGATTGGCAGGGCGATCAGCCCTGCCTGTTGACCAGCAGCTCACATCCACCTTGGCCTGGCACCATCCACTCACCTGCTCCACCATCCCACCCTGGACCTGCTCTCATCGGGGCCCATTGGGGCCTGCGGCACCTCCACTGCCACCCCGCTTTGCTTCATCCAGAGCCATGGCTTAGCACCTGAGTGTTTAGCACCTTGAAGGAAGATGCCAATGGTCTGCACTGTCCCCTGATAATCAGCATACATCATAGCAAGCAGCCCAACTGCTGGCAGAACTCCTGGTGGAGGGGACAATTTGCATATTAGGCTTTTATTTTATGGGATATCACCCCAATACATTTAATTTAAAAAGATTCCTTCATAATTTTGGGAAAGATGGAGTGATATCATTGTAGCAAACACATTGACGTCAACTGTGTGCCATTCTATACAACTGCCTATAATAATTATAAATTTGTAGTTTTTTCTACCAGCTGGAGCTGATTCCAAGCCCAATACTGATTCCAAGCTTGGGGAAAGCTGGAAGCCAGCTCATCATCATCATCACCACCATCACCATCATCACCAAAACCACCACCACCATGATCACAATCATCATCATCATCATCATCACTATTATCACTGTCATCATCATCATAATCTTTTATTGAGCCTACTATATATCAGGCCTAAATTTCATAGCGCATCTTATTGAATTTTCAAAAACCTCCTGAGGAAAATGTTTATATTATCATTCTTGGCAGATGATGAAGTCTCAGAGTGGTAACATTCATTGCCAAAGATCTCACAGCCAGTGTGTAACCCCGTGGATTCAAGTCTCCAAGAGAAAGCACATGCTTTTACCTATAAGGCCTTCCAGTAAATGGCTCATGGGATTGATTCCTCACTGGGAACTCTGGCTGATTCTATGTAGGATAACTTAACTTACTTCTCAGCTAAACTGCTTGGCTTGCCAACAGCTGAGAATTATTTCATGAGTCTTATGAGTGCTGTAAACCTCAAAGCCACTAAACTGAAGAAAACAAATCACATTTCCTCCCAAGTGCTAGCACTCCAGGTATCCCCAGTGTCACTCCTGCTGAGAAAGATGTTGTTTCTAGACCCAGATGACACCCAAGGGGGAAACATCTACATTGAATTAGCTGATTGGATTCTTGCCTCATAACCTAAAGACAAGCACACATAGCTCTTCTTCTGTGTTGGGAGATATCAACTAAGAGGCCTACAGCTAAGCAGATTCCCTGTTTATTGATCTTCTGTGGTTTGCAAATGACCCCTCTGGTAACACAAGTATCCTTAAAAGAACCATAAAATCAAATAGCCACTAACCTGTAGCTAACAATGACAATCATTCAAACCTTTTTTTTTCCCAAGTGGGAAGTAGGGGCTCCCAGCCCTAAGTCATACTCTGAGTCTATAAACACTTTTCTGATGGGACTCAATGAGCACTGAAGTCATTGGAGATTTTGCTAATGGAATCCTCATTAACAGAAGAGAGAGTGAATGGTGCAAGATTATACCATATATTTGGGGCATCCAGCCAATAAAGGAGAAAAAAGAAAGTAGAAAAGGTTCAGGGACTTTCAGAGCTCATTGATTCATCCAGAAATACTTAATGGTCATAAACACTCAGGTGCTAAGCAATGGCTCTGGATGAAGCAAAGAAGGGGATTCTATCTCTATTTCTAAATGTATTACAAGTCTGAATCTTATTTCATGAAATAGGCAGATATGATAAAAGAGAATGACAATACAGTGTGATAAGGATATTCATAAAGAGATGTACAGCCCTGGCCAGTTTTGTTCAATGGATAGAGTGTCAGCTTGAGGACCAAAGGGTCTGGGTTCTATTCTGGTCAAGGGCTGTACCTTGGGTTGTAGGCTCCTCCCCAGACTGGGCCCTGGTCAGGACTTGTGTGGGAGGCAACCAATTGATGTGTATCTTTCACATGGATATTTTTCTCTGTCTCTCCCTCTCTCTCCCACTCTCCCTCAAAATCAATGTAAAAATATCCTCAGGTGATGGTTTAAAAAAGAGAGAGAGTTGCACAGATACATTTAGAGAAAAATTAACCTATGTGCCAATGAATAGGAATACTTCATAGAGAAAGTGTCACATGAATTGTATCTTTAAGAAAGTATAATTCCACTAGAGATTGCCTGAAGGTCTTGTGTGAAGTTGTCACTCTCTCATTCCTTGAACCCAGAGTGATTTATCACTGGCAGGGAAAACTAGAAAGCAACTTAATATGTCTCTACATAGCTGTTGAAGAGAGAAACATTAGTAAAAGTATGCATGGAGTAAGAAATGCCTAAGTCAGAAACTGAATGGCCAAGAACATCCCTAAAAACCAGCAGAATCCAGATTGGGATCTAGGACATTATCTTCTGACAAGACTTGGGGACTAGATGTGGGAGTGTATTCTAATGGGATTTTAAAGGTCTACTTTAACATCTATAAATTACATCAGCTTCATGGAGTTTTGTTGGGAAAGGAATGTTGCTACCTCTACTGTGATCTGAATATTGGGTGTAGCTGTGCTTATTATTTCTTGCACAGTTGCTCTTGCCACCAGCAAAAAGATGAATTTTTCAATAAGAGCCTTGCTATGCTTTTCTCTGTTCAAGCCAAGACAAAAAAAATAATCATATGTTAAAACAAAAGAGAAAACATTAAAAAAAACTGTCTTGGAGGAAGAAAATGGCAACAGAATAGATGGACGTGTCCAGAGCCATGTCCCAGAGTGGATAGAAGGAACAGCTGAAGGTCACACAGGAAGTGTTTGTTGGTGAGTTGGGGGACAGCTATACTCCAAGAGAAGAGAAGGTAGGGTACTGCTGGACGGGCCTTCCCTAACTGGGCAGCCCCAGTTCTGCTGGGTTCTCTCCCAGAGCCACCGGTTTGGATGTGGATTATACCATCTTGAAGAGGAAAGGCCTGAAAATCTACAACTGTAGCACCCACTGAACAGCTGAGAACCCTAGAACACCGGTTCCCAATTGTCGCAAACACGTGGATTCAGAGGAGCTCTACGCTCCAACACGGAAAGATCAGATTTCGTCTGGGATGAAGTGAGGTCTCTGCTCTCCACAGGAGAGAGAAACACGCGCACTGCAGGAGCTGGAGGACGGGGGAAGTCTATGCCTGGAAAAACTCCATGGCTGTTGGGGCTGGTGTGATCTGTGAATGTGGAAGGGGGTCCTCAGAGCTGATAACAGAGTGGGTCCCTATAAAGCAGCCCATTTTGATCTGACAAAATAGGAGAGCCTAAAAATTTGGGGAGTGTGTCAGCTGCTTAGGCCCAAGGGGGGGAAAAAGAGACTGCACAGACTTACACGCAGCACCAGAGTTCACACACTTGAATTTTTACTCTTCAAAGTCTTGCTTCTCATTACTAAGCCTAGTGCACAAGATCACCCAGTTGGGGACACCCTGGGAGACTGCAGGGGAGAGTTATGATCTGGAACCTGGGGATCAGAGCAGGACGTGGCCATCTGAGAACCAGCTTTGGGGCAGCCCAATCTCACAAACAGATATTGAGTGCCACAGGGAAAACAAGATCTAATGTCAGGCTAGAGAGAACCAATAGACCCGGAGGTCAATCCAGAAACACTGACACCCAGGGGATGAATATCAAATTGAGTCTTGTTTAATCCTATATAATAAAAGAGTAATATGCAAATTGGCCATACCTCCGCTACACTCACAAGCCACACCCACAAGCCATGCCCACCAGCCAATCAGGAGTGATATGCAAATTAACCCTCAACCAATATGGCTGTCGGCCACAGAGAGCAGGAGGGAGGCTTGGGTTTCCTGGGTGATAAAGGAAGTCAAGATTTCCCCCTGCCCTTGCTGGCCTAGGCCTCCTCCACTCAATGCTACAAAGTGTTAATGATAGAAGATACATAAATCCCAAGAGAAATGGCGGCAGCCATGGAGCTAGAGAGAGAAGAGGCTAGGGTTGCCCCTGGCAATGGAGGAAGCCAAGCTTTGCAGCCCTGGCCTGCCTTGGCCTCTGCTTAAGGCTACAGAGTTTCAATTATAGAAGATATCCCAAGAGAAATGGCTGCCACCAGGGAGCGAGCAGAGGCTTGTCTCTGCTCCAGGCTACAAAGTTTCAATAGTAGAACATAAATAAATTCCAGATACCAGGGCCTCTACTTGGGTCACTGGGGAGCATGGCAGGCCTGCAAACCACCACAGGCCCCTCGCCCAGGTCGCCCCATGCCCCAAGGGAACCGCCATCCTAATCGGGGACACCCTTCAGGGCAAACCAGCTGGCCCCCACCCATGAACAAGGCTTCTATCCTGTGTAATAAAAGAGTAATATGCAGATTGACTATCACTTCAACAACACAAGATGGATGACCCCATGTACTCAAAGATCCTACTCCCATGTGGTCAAAATTGACCACTAAAAGGTAACCAGCAGGGGAGGGCAGTTGGGAAGGACCAGGCCTGCAAGGGAAGGCAGTTAGGGGTGACCAGGCCAGCAGAGGAGGGAAGTTGGGGGTGTCCAGGCCTTTGGGGAAGGGCATTTGGGTGGGATGTAGGCCTACAGAAGAGAGCAGTTATGGGGGACCAGACCTGCAGGAGAGGGCATTTAGGGGTGACCAGGCCTGCAGGGGAGGGCCATTAGGGGCAAACAGGCTGGCAGGGGAGCAATTAGGCATCAGTCAGGCTGGCATGGGAATGATTAGGGGTGATGAGGCTGGCAGGCAGAAGAGGTTAGGAACAATCAGGAAGGCAGGCAGGCAAGCAGTCCTGGATTTTGAGAGGGATGTTTGACTGCCCGTTTAGGCTCGATCCTACCGGGATCAGGCCTAAACAGGCAGTCAGACATCCTTTGAGGGGTCCCAGATTAGAGAGAGTGCAGGCTGGGCAGAGAGACACCACCTGCCCTCCCCATACAAAAATTTTGTTCAATGGGCCTCTAGTCACTAATAAAGGAATACAAGAAATTAGGACACAATGCCTGTTTAAAACTCTGGACTGGCTTACAACATTGAGGAGCAGTCGAACGCAGGGAACTGCAATACTGTCCTAACTGGGAAACAGGCAGGACAAACAGAACAATAGAGAAAATGAATAACCTTCACTACTACACATTTTTTATATTTTTTTCATCTTTTTCTTAAGAAACTATTTTTTTTCTTTTTTCCTCACTTGATATTACCTTTTTAATTATTACATTTTTATTTTCAATCAGTATTATCACTATTAAAATTTTACCATTTTTTAAAGTGTCATTTTATTTTATCTTTATTTTTCTTTGGGATTAGTATTCTATATTCTATTTTCATCTTTATTTTAGCATGTTCTTACTCTATTTCAACTCTACCTTTATGCCATCGCTCCCTTCCTAACATTTCCCCATTTCGTGTCCTGTTTCTCTTATTCTTCCTGCTTTAGATTTTCCCTATTCTTTCTTTTTACCCATTGTTAATATTTCACCCTACTTAATATATCTAATTTCCAACCCCCTGATCCAAGTCCATATACACCTCTCTCTTCTCTGTCTTTACTATCCAAAAAATTGTTTTTCTCTCTCTCCTTTTGTTGTTGTTTGCTTGAATGTTGATTATATCTATTTTTATGCTTGTTTGTGAGATTGCTTTGCTTATTCATTTTTGCTTTCTTTTGTTGTTTTGTTTTTTTGGTTGCTTTGTTTTTGTCTGGTTTTTGCTTCTGTTATCCCTCACCTCACTTGATATTGGTAGTTGTCTTTATTTTGTATCCCTCTCTGGGTACTTGTTGCTGGCATTTGTTGGGATTATTGGCTGTCCTATTGGAGTTTTCTTCCCAGAGATATAGTTTGTTCCCCTTCACTTTCTTATTGTCTTTATTTTCTCTCTTACATTTTTTCCCTTTTCCTAATTTCATTTTGCACTCCTTTCTTTCTTTTTTTGTGTGTATATGTGTGTTTTTGTGTTTATTCTCTCTCTTCTTTTATCTCACCTATCCCCTAATTTGCCTTTCTTGGGTGGTCATTTTTATTTGTTGTTATTAATATCGTGAATACATTTCTGTTCAGTGCCTTGTGTTTTGTACCTGGTTGTGTTGTATTTTGTGTCTTTAAATCAACACAGGAGAGAGAGAATTACATAAGCAGACAACTGGAGAAGAGAGACCATGTGAAGACAAAGGAACAGCCTGCATATGAAAGAAAAGCAAGCATCACCAGGAAAGGAAGTAAACAAAATGGAGGCAACCAATTCAGAGAAATGTTCATAAGGTGGCTGAGAAGAATGGAAGACAAATCCAACAAAATGAGGAAGAACCAAGAGTAAATGAAGAAGAACCAAGAAGAAATGAAAAATGACGTCACTGTTGTAAAGAACTCAAAAGAAAGCATCAAGAGTAGTCTAGAAGAGGCAGAGGACAGCATTAGTGAGCTAGAAGACAAGATAGGAAAAAACAGCCAAATAGAGCAGCTTCTAGGGAAAAAAAAAAGCGGGAGGAGAGCCTAAGGGAACTTTGAGACAACACAAAACAAAACAACATCCATATAATAGGGGTTACAGAAGGTGAAGAAACTGATCAAGGAATAGAAAATCGGTTTGAAGAAATAATGACAGAAAACTTCCTTGATATAGGGAAGAAAAAAAAACACACAAATCCAAGAAGCTCACAGAGTTACAAGCAAAATGAATCCCAAAAGGTCTACGTAATGGCACATTATAATTAAACTAGAGGCCTGGTGCAAGAAATTCATGCATGAGGGGAGCAGGGAATGTCCCTTAGCCTAGCCTGCACCCTCTCCAATCTGGGACCTCTCGAGGTATGTCCGACTGCCCGTCTAGGCCTGATCCTGGTAGAATCAGGCCTAAATAGGCAATCGGACAATCATCTCACAATCCAGGACTGATGCCTCCAAACTGCTCACCTGCTTTCCACCCTGATTGCCCCTAACTGCTTCTACCTGCCAGCCTGATTACCTGCTAACCACTACCATGCCAGCCTAATTAATGTCTCACTGCTTCCCTGCAAGCCTATTTGCCCCCAACTTCCCTCCTCTGCCAGCCTGGTCACCCCTAACTGCCCTCCCCTGCAGGATTGATCACCCCCAACTGCCCTCCTTTGCAGGCCTGGTCCCTCCCCACTTTCCTCCCCTGCTGGTCATCTTGTGGTGGCCATCTTGTGTCCACATGGGGCCAGGATATTTATCACATGGAGGCAGCCCTCTTGTGTGTTGTAGTGATGATAAATCTGCAAATTACTCTTTTATTAGATAGGATAGAGGCCTGGTGCATGGGTAGGGGCCAGCTGGTTTGCCCTGAGGAGTGTCCCAGATCAGGGTGGGGGTTCCCTTGGGGTGAGGGACAGTCTAGGTGAGGGGCCTGTGGAGGTTTGCAGGCCAGCCACACCCCCCAGCGACCCAAGCGGAGGCCATGGGATCTGGGGTTAATCTTTGTCTACGATTGAAACTTTGTAGCCTGGAGTGGAGCCAAGCCTTCTGCTCGCTCGGGGGTGGCAGCCATTTATGTTTGAAACATTGTTCCCTAGAGTGGAGGCTTAGACCAACAAGGGCAGACTGAAACCTTGGCTACCTCCATTGCCAGAGAAACCCAAGCCTCTGTTCTCTCCAGCTAGTGGCTGCCACCATTACTGTATCTTTTATAATTGAAACTTTGTAACACTGAGTGGAGGCCTAGGGAGGCAGAAAGCTTGGCTTCCTCTGTTGCCAGGGAAACCCAAGCCTTCCTCCTGCTCTCAGTGATGGCAACCATCTTGGTTGGGTTTTATTTGCATAATTTGCTCCTGATAGGCTGGTGGGCGTGGCTATAGGCATGGCTTGTGGGTGTGGTGAAGGTACAGTCAAATTTGCATATTATCCTTTTTATTAGATAGGATTGGAAAACACCAATGAAAAAGTAAAAATCTTAAAAGTGGCCAGAGAGACACAGAAAGTTACCTACAAAGGAACCCCCATCAGACTAGCAACTAATTTCTCAACAGAAGCTCATAAGGCCAGAAGGGAGTCAAATGAAATATACAAATTCATGCAAAGGGAGGGGCTGAATCCTAGAATACTGTACCCAGAAAGGCTATCAATCAAAATTGAAGGTGAAATCAGGAGCTTCAAAGACAAAAAAGGACTAAAGTAATTTATTACCACCAAACGAGCAATGCAAGAAATACTAAAGGGTCTGCTATAAAAGAAAAACAAAAAGAAATGAAAGTGAAGAAGGAACACAGGGTTAAAGAACAAAAATGACAACAAATAAGTACCTATCAATAATAACTTTAAATGTATATGGATTAAATGCCCCAATCAAAAGACATAAGATAATGAACTGAATAAGAAAACACAACCCATATATCTGCTATCTACAAGACACCCACCTCATAAAAAAAGATGCATACTGACTGAGGGTGAAAGGATGGAAAAAGGTTTCTCAGGTGAATGGAAATGAAAGAAAAGCTGAGGTAGCAATACTTATATTAGACAAATTATATCTCAAAGTGAAGGACATAACAAGAGATAAGTAAGGTCACTTCATTGTACTAAAAGGAGCAATCCAACAAGAAGAAATAACTCTGGTAAACATTTATGCACCCAAACAGGAGCAACAAAATACATTAAAAAAAACTCCTGGGGGATATCAAGGGAGAGATAGACAGCAATACAATCATAGTAGGAGACTTTAATACCCCATTATCACCATTGGACAAATTCTCTAAACAAAAAATCAGCAAAGAAACATCCATCCTAAATGACTCACTAGAACAGATGGAATTAATTGACATCTTCAGAACATTTCACCCCAAAGCCACAGAATATACATTCTTCTCAAGTGCCAGTTTCAAAGATAGACCATAGGTTAGGTCATAGGCAAAGTCTCTTCAAACTCAAGAAGATAGAAATCATATCAAGCATCTTGTCAGATCACAGAGGCATAAAACTGGAAATCAACTACAATAAAAACAATCCAAAAAAATCAAACACATGGAGACTAAACAGCATGCTATTAAAACAATGACTGGATTACCAGAGAGATCAAGGGAGAAATAAAAAACTTCATGGCAACAAATGACAATTAAAACACAACAATCCAAAATCTATGGGAAACAGCAAAAGCAGTATTGATATGGAAGTTCATAGCTCTGCAAGCCTACTACAAAAAAAAAAAAAAAAGAAAGAAACAAGAAACATGGTAATAAATTACCTAACCCTACAACTCAAATAGTTAGAAAGAGAGCAACAATAAAAGCCCAGTGTAAACAGAAGGAAGAAAATAATAAAGATCAGAGTGGAGATAAACAACATAGAGACCAAAGAAACAATACAAAAGATCAACAAAACTAAGACCTGGTTCTTTGAAAGGATAAACAAGATTGATGAACCTCTAGCCAGACTCACCAAAAAGCAAGGAGGACCCAAATAAACAAAATCAGAAATGAAAGAGGTGAAGTAACAACAGACCCCACTGAAATAAAAAGGATTGTTAAAAAAAAAAAAAGCTATGAACAACTCTATTCCAACAAACTGCACATCCTGGAAAAAATGGACATATTCCTAGAAAAATATAACCTCCCAAAACTCAATCAGGAAGAAACTAAGCATCTCAATAGGCAATTAATTATGGAAGAAACTGAAGCAGTCATCAAACAGATTCCAGCGAACAAAAGTCCAGGGCCAGATGGCTTCACAGGTGAGTTTTTCCAAACATTTAAGGAAGAAGTAAAACCTATCCTCCTCAGACTATTCCATAAAATTCAAGAGGTAAGAACATTTCCAAGCTCCTTCTATGAAGGCAGCACCACCCTAATACCAAAACCAGATAAAGATGACACAATGAAAGAGAATTACAGGCCAATATCCCTCATGAACATAGATGCTAAAATCCTCAACAAAATTCTAGCAAACCAGATGCAGCAGTACATCAGAAAGATCATATACCATGACCAAGTAGGATTTATCCCAGGAATGCAAGGATGGTACAATATCCACAGGTCAATAAATGTGATATATCACATAAACAAGTTGAGAGATAAAAATCACATAGTCATATAAATTGATGCAGAAAATACATTTGACAAAATCCGACATTCTTTCTTGATAAAAACTCTCAATAAGGTAGGAATAGAAGAATCAGATCTCAACTTAATAAAAGCCATATATGATAAATCCTCAGCTAACATCATACTCAATGGGCAAAAACTAAAATAATTTCCCCTAAGAACAGGAACAAGATAGGGATCCCACTCTCACCACTCCTGTTCAACATAGTACTGGAAGTATTAGCTACTGTTTTTAGATAAGAAGAACAAATAAAAGGCATCTAAATTGGAAAAGAAGAAATAAAGCTGTCCTTGTTTTCAGATGACATGATATTGTACATAAAAAACCTGAAAGACTCCATAAAAAAAAAACTAATAGACTTAATAAATGAGTTCGGCAGTGTAGCAGTATACAAAATTAATGCCAAGAAATCTATGGCATTTCTATACATTAATTGTGATCTTACAGAAAGAGAGACTAAAAAAGCAATCCCATTTACCATCACACCAAAAAAATTAAGATACCTAGGAATAAACTTAACTAAGGAGGTAAAAGACCTACGCCCGGAAAACTACAGGACACTGAAAAAAAGAGATAGAGGAAGACGTAAACAGATGGAAGAACATACCATGTTCGGGGACTGGTAGAATCAATATCATTAAGATGTTCATACTATCCAAATCAACCTATAGATTCAATACACTCCCCATTAAAATGCCAATGGTATATCTCAAAGAACTAGAAAGAACTCTCCAAAAATTCATCTGGAATAAAAAAAATTTTAAAAAGATCCCAAATAGCCAAAGCAATCCTGAGAAAAAAGAACAAAGTAGGTGGGATGTCAATACCAGATTTCAAGTTGTATTACAAAGCCATTCTTCTCAAAACAGCCTGGTTCTGGCACAAGAACAGCCATATAGACCAATGGAATAGAATAGAGAATCCAGAAATCAATCCAAATTACTATGCTCAATTAATACAATGGAGTCAAGACAGTCTCTTCAATAAATGGTGTTGGGAATATTGGACAGATACATGCTAAAAAATGAAATTGAACCACCAACTTACACAATATACAAAAATAAACTCAAAATGGATAAAGGACTTAAACATAAGGCAGGAAACCATAAAAATACTAGAGGAATACACAGGCAGCAAAATCTCAGACATATGCCGAAAGAACTTCTCTGATTCTGCTCCCAGGGCAATGGAAGCTAAAGAGAAAATAAGCAAATGGGACTACATCAAAATAAAAACCTTTTTCACAGCAAAATAAACCTTCAACAAAACAACAAGAAAACTCACTGTATGGGAGAACATATTTGCAAATGTTATCAGTGATAAAGGTTTAATATCCAACATCTACAGGGAACTTATATAATTTAATAAAAGGAAAATAAATGATCCAATAAAAAAATGAGCAATGGACCTAAATAGAATCTTTTGAAAGAAGACAGAAGGAGGGCCAAGAGACATATGAAAACCTTTTCAAAGTCACTGATTATCCAAGAGATGCAAATCAAAATGACAATGCCATACTATCGCACATCTGCAGAATGGCCATCATCCACAAATCAACAAATGACAAGTGCTGGCGAGGATGCAGAGAAAAAGGAACCCTCATGCACCGCTGTTGGGAATGCAGACTGGTACAACCACTGTGGAGAACAATATGGAGTTTGAGTGGAGTTTCCTCAAAAAACTAAAAATGGAACTCCTATTTGACCAAGTAATCCCACTCCTAGGAATATATCCTAAGAAACTAGAAACACCAGTCAAAAAAGATATATGCATCCCTATGTTCATAGCAGCATAGTTCACAATAGCTAAGATTTGCAAACAGCCTAGGTGCTCATCAGCATATGACTGGATCAGAAAACTATGGTACATCTACATAATGGAACACTATGCTGCCATAAAAAAAGAAGGAATTCTTACCATTTGCAGCAACATGGATGGAACTGGATAGCATTATGCTAAGTGAAATAAGCCAGTCAATGAAAGAAAAATACCACATGATCTCACTCATTTATGGATAATAAAAAAAATTATAAACTGATGAAGAAAAAGATATAGAAGCAGTAAAGCATCAGACTGTCAAATTGCAGTGGGAAGGTTAGGGAGAGGTGGGGAAGATCAGAGATCAACCAAAGGACTTGTATGAATGCATATAAGCATAACCAATGGATGTAAGATACTGGGGGGTGAGGGCATATATGGGAGTGGGGTGAGGGTGGGACAAGGGGAAGATATGTACACATGTAATACCTTAATTTAAAAAATGGGAAAAAACTACCTTCATTTACAGATTTTTTTCATTAACATACAAATACCTTTAAAAACCCTTCTTGATAAGGATTAGAGCAGGCAATTCAAGAAGAGAGGAGTCCAGGGGAAAGTGGAGAGAGCTAATAATGCAACAAGTCCCAATGAAGGTGGGTGGAACTGCTCCAAAGTCAAAGGAAGGGGAATGCTGCCAGACTGAGTCACTCCATTATGTTGTGGGCATCTGTGAGGGTGGTTTGGGGATCTATGAGGACTCTCTGGACAGTAGTTTTCAACTTCTATGCTCCAATGGGAAAGCAAAAGCCTATGGGGAATAATGAGGTTGGCATTACTGGTAATTGTAGTGGCCATTGATGAGTTCCAAAGAAGTCTAGTTCAAAGGCACCAATGGAAACTAAGTTTGTCTACTGTATACTCTTCTAGATTATCTCATATAGCAGAGCCTCTTAAACCTTCTCTCCCCTGCCCTAAGCTCTAAGAGATTATGACTTACAAGCCTATTATAAGAGCACCTGTTATGGAGGATATATGGATATATGAAATCTCATACTTACTAACAAAATAACCTTCTTGATTAAATAACATATAATGAACAAATGCTTCTTCCCAAATCAGGCAGGATATATGCTTAAAACAAAGACTTGGTTAGTTATGTCTGTCAGAACTCACTGACAACCTTTTTTAGCGTGTTATAGGAACGAGTTTCAGGGAAGGAGGCTAACTCCAGCAACCAGATGTTCTGGCTCCAGAACACTTGCTGACTCTCAACCACTAAAACTGGACCTCTGCTTGACTGGTTTTAAGGTAGTCATTGGAATGAAATGTGTTGACTTCCATGTAGAAAAATTTCTCCTCCCCCTGATTTCTTTGTTCTGCTTTTCCCTCTCCTTCTTAATAAAAACCCCTACCTGCACTGAGATTTTAAGATGGGCTTTGGGAAAAGACTCCCCCATCTTCTCCGGTTGCCAGCATTTGAACAAACTACTTTCCTTCTCTCCTGCACCTGTTTCATAAGTTTGGCTTTGTTTGCAGCAGGGATCTGAATTTGGGTTTGGTAAAACACCCACTTCAGTAGAGAATCACCTGCTTGTGTACAAGTCAGCTTCTGCTGATGGGACAAGAGAACCTCAAGGGTGTTGACTTTAATCCATGTCCTCTGCACTTAACTTGCACATAATTTGAGCTGGTTTCACCATAGTTGATTATAGTGAGAGCTCATGCTGAGTTGTATAGCTGGAGCACTGAGCAATAATGTTAAGCAAGCTCATTATACAACCAGTGCCACTAAATACATCTCCATATCCATTGCCCCAGGCAATCTTCAGTATTACCAACTACATGCTAAATTATTCCGCTTCCAGTTCAAAAGGTGCCAATTGAACTCACTGGCTTCTTTTCTCAAACTTCTCCTGACTTTCCTCATGCCACTGGTGCCTTCAATTTTAGCCCCTTGAATGCACTGCTGACTCCTCATTTTCTCATGTCTCCGTATCCCTCCATGTAAAAATAAGGTCAGTAGATATTTTAATCAGGAAACATAAGAGGTCCATCCATTTGGCTCCTTTCCTGACACACTTAGAGTATTTAATGTAATTATACCCCCTTACTTCCAGAGAGGTTTTGCATACTGAGCTCCCCTGCCCTCTTGAGAAAAAAGAAACCAGTTTTTGGTTATTAATGACTGGGTTCTGTGTTTCATGGGCATTCAATATCTCCCACAAAAGAATTGGAGGATAATATAGTTGGGGAGAAAAGAAATAATAAAGTGGACAGAGCAGTTCTGAAGAAACAAAACTTGACAGAAATTTTCATGAAGTTAAAAAGATGTCAAAGAATGGGAGAAACAGTAGGAGTGGTGATAGGACAGTGCTGGGAACCTGAGGATTTCCTCTAAGGAAGCTGGCTACAAAGGGACAGGGAAATTGAATGTGGGATCTAACAAAGGGATATGGGATGGACCTTATGCAAGTTCCCTGAAGCTGTGGGAGCTGGGTCATCATTAGAAGACCCACCACTTACACCCAGTCTCCCTCTGGCAGAGTTCATCTCATCACTATTTAGCCCCTTGCCTGTTGCCTGCTAGGAGGGTGAAACAGTCTGCTATGTCATAAGGTTTTGCTCCAAATGCCCCTCTTCTGTCATTCACACCTGTCTGTAGTTACACACACACACACACACTATGTAGATTGGCTTATGGGAACATAGGATACAAGACATAAAGGATTGTGACTTACAAGATTAGGTGATAAAAGACTTCAGTTTCTGTTGTGTTCTTTCCATCTCTGTAATATCATCAGGAATCTCAGATAGTCAGTGGAGAGGTCTATGGGGCAAGAAACTGGGGTCTCAAGCCAACAGCCAGTGAGGAGCTGAGACCTCATGCCAACAGTCACCTGAGCAACCTTGAAAGCAGATCCACCCGTGCCAACTTTGAGATGACTACAGTTGGGCCTAGAGTTTGACTTCAGACTTATGAGAAACTCTGAGCCAAGACTCCTGGGTTAATCTATTCTCAGGTCCCTGACCCACAGAAACTATTTAATAATAAATATTTTTGTTGAAAGCTGTTTGGAATATTTTGTTATGCAACAATATAATGAACATCCCATGTACTTCATCCTATATGGACAATCCAGATTTTAATCCTAAAATATTCCAACAGCCAAGAAGCAAGGACATTTACTTTTAGACATAGGGCTGAGGGAGCAAAACAAAGTTCAGAATAAAGTTAACTAATGAGAAAAAAGACCTATATGTGGAAAACTGCACAACACTGGAAAAAGAGATAGAGGAAGACATAAACAGATGGAAGAACATACCATGTTCATGGATTGGTAGAATCAACATCATTAAAATGTCCATACTACCAAAGCAATCTATAAATTCAATGCACTTCCCATTAAAACACTAATGGCATATTTCACAGACTTACAACGAACTTTCCAAAAATTCATCTGGAATAAAAAAAGACCCCAAATAGCCATAGCAACCCTAAGAAAGAAGAAGAAAGTAGGTGGGATCTCAATACCAGGTATCAAGATGTATTACAAAGCCACTGTTCTTAAAACAGCCTGGTACTGGCACAAGAATAGACATATACACCAATGGAATAAAATAGAGAACCCAGAAATTGACCCAAACCACTATGCCTAATTAATATTCAATAAAGGAGGCATGAACATACAATGGAGTCAAGACAGTCTCTTCAACAAAAGGTGTTGAGAAAATAGGACAGATACATGCAAAAAAATGAAACTAGACCACCAACTTACACCATACACAAAAATAAACTCAAAATGGATAAAGGACTTAAACATAAGGTAGGAAACCATAAAAATACTAGAGGAATCCACAGGCAGCAAAATCTCAGACATATGTCAAGGGAACTTCTTCACTGATACTGCTCCTAAGGCAATGGAAACTAAAGAAAAAATAAACAAATGGGACTACATCAAAATAAAAAGCTTTTGCACAGCAAAGGAAACCATCAATAAAACAACAAGAAACTCCACTGCATGGGAGAACATATTTACCAATTATATCAACAATAAGGGTTTAATCTCCAGTGTATACAGAGAACTCATACAACTTAACAAAAAGAATATAAACAACCAAAAAATGGGCAACTGATCTAAATAGACACTTTTGGAAATAAGGCAGAAGGAAGGCCAAGAGACATATGAAAACCTGCTCAAAGTCACTAATCATCAGAGAGATGTAAATCAAAACAACAATGTGGTACCATCTCATACCTGCCAAAATGGCTAACATCAACAAATCAACAAACGACAAGTGTTGGCGAGGATGCAGAGAAAAAGGAACTCTTGCACTGCTGGTGGGAATGGAGACTGGTGAAGCCACTGTGGAGAACAGTATGTAGTTTCCTCAAAAAGCTAAAAATGGAACTCCCATTTGACCCAGTGATCCCACTTCTAGGAATATATCCCAAGAAACTAGACAGACGAATCAGAAAGGATATATGCATCCCTATGTTCATAGCGGCACAATTCACCATAGCTAAGATTTGGAAACAGCATAAGTGTCCATCAGTAGATGAGTGGATTAAAAAACTGTGGTACATCTACACAATGAAATACTACGCTGCAGTAAAAAAATAGAGCTCCTACCATATGCAACAACATAGATGGAGATGGAAAGCATTATGCTATGTGAAATAAGCCAGGCAGAGAAAAATAAATATCACATGATCTCACTAATTTGTGGAATATAAGGAACAGCATAGAACAGATCCAGAAACTGAGAAACATTGATCAGAATGCCAAACCTCAGGTAAGGTGGAAGTTGGTAGGAATAAGCAGAGGAACCAACAGAGAGACTTGTGTGCATGCATATGAGCCTAATCAATGAACACAGACAACAGAGGGGTGGGGCATGAGTGGGGGATGATGGTTAATGGGGGAATAAGGACACATATGTAAAAAAATCCTATCTAATAAAAGAGTAATATGGAAATTTGACCGTGCCTTTGCCACACCCACAAGCCATGTCCACAGCCACGCCCACCAGCTAATCAGAAGCAGATTATGCAACTAAACCCCAACCAAGATGACTACTGCCACTGAGAGCAGAAGGAAGGCTTGGGTTTCCCCGGCAACAGAGGAAGCCAAGGCCTGCCATTGCCTGCCTAAGCCTCCACTCAATGTTACAAAGTTTTAATTATAAAAGATACAGAAATGGAGGCAGCCACTGAGCTGGAGAGAACAGAGGCTTGGGTTTCCCTGGTAACGGAGGAAGTCAAGCTTTCAGCCTGCTGAGGCCTAGGCTACAAAGTTTCAAACAAAAATGGCTGGCGCCATGGAGCCAGCAGAAGGCTTGGCTCCACTCCAGGCTACAAAGTTTCAATTGTAGACGTAGATTAACCCCAGATCCCAGGGCCTCTGCTTAGGTCTCTGGGGGAAGGAGTGGGCTGTCCGTCCTGCAAACCTCCACAGGCCCCTCGCCCAGGCTGCCCCTCACCCCAAGGGAACCCTGATCTGGGACACTCCTCAGGGCAAACCAGCTGGCCCCCATCCATGCACCAGGCCTCTATCCTATCTAATAAAAGAGTAATTTGCAAATTGACCAGCACTCCAACACACAAGAGGCTGCTCCCATGTGGTGAAAGATCCTGCCCCCATGTGGACACAAGATGGCCACCAAAGATGGCCAGCAGGGGAGGGCCATTGGAAGGGAGGGCAGTTGTGGGCAATCAGGCCAGCAGGGGAGGGCAGTTGGGAGGGATCAGGCCTGCAAGGGAGAGCAGTTGGGGGCCATCAAGCCTGCAGGGGAGGGCAGTTAGTGGTGACCAGGCCAGCAGAGGAGGAAAATTGGGGGCAAACAGGCTGGCAAGGGAGCAGTTAGACATCAATTAGGCTGGCAGGGTAGTGGTTAGCTAGTGATCAGGCTGGCAGGCAGAAGTGGTTAGGGGCAATTAGGAAGGCAGGCAGGTGAACAGTGGGAGCTAGCAGTGCTCTCTGGGCCTATTTAGTCACCAGCTGACAAGTGCCCCCCATGGAGGATCTGATTAGCATTGCAAAATCTAACATTAAATGGCTCAGAATCCTTGTATAATTATGTTTTTACTTCCTAGCAGTTGAGAACTGCTAAAGGAAGCTTAGCGATACTCCTCACTCTTAAATTAGGAAACCTTCAGATAAAAGCATTCAGTAAATGTCATTTATGACCAGAAGAGTCTACTTGGGTAACAACAGACTTAGGGGTTAAAAGGGCTGAATTATAGCTCACAATTCCACTCAGATCAGTAACCTAAAGTTGCCTTTATTTGGGCCCCAAACTTGAAGAGAAGATATTAGGGAATTCAACATTATGCCAAGAGCCCTGATCTTTACTTGTCTCTGTCTTAGTTTTCTATAATAGTCAACAGCATGCACAAGTATACATTATTAGGAGGAGGGTAGAATAAATAACTGGAGAGATAAACTAGGTTAGTCCTCTTATGGAAAAGTCAGGCCCTAAAACACAGGGCTCTGATTTGGGGCATTTATTCTTCTGATCATAGTCAACTGACCAAATCTGACTAGATTTCCCAGCAGTGAGGCTGCAAGACTCCTACTCCCCACAGCTCATTTGCTACCAAAATAACTAGCTAGTAAATATTAATAATAGGAATGAAGTATGGTAGCAATCAACTCAGGTAGAAACTGCTGATTGGGTTCTGTACTTACTTGTTTGCTAAAACAATAAAAAGTTATTTTGATTTTCTGGAACTTATGTATGCTCTCCAATACTCCATTGATGATGGTTTGAATGTCCCATTGATTGTGATTTCACCAGTTGCTGAAGCACATTCATCTGGGAACCAAGAAAGCTCAATTATTCCAAATTGTCTCAGTAGTTACAGATAACTGAGTTTCAGTTGACTCAGTGGTCCTGGAATCAGGAGAGCACAATTATCCTAAATTGCCTCAAGTAGCTACTGATAGTGCATTCTTGTTGACTCAGTGATCCCAAGATCTGGACAGCACAATTATTCTAAATTGCCCAGGTGGTCCCAGATAATGTGTTTCTGTTGATTTAGTGATTCTTAGATACTAACGTGCTCAATTTTTGCTTCTATAAAAATGCTTTTTTGCGAAGCAGGTTCCTCGTTCCAGACCCAAAGATGTAATCAATACTTTTGTGATATTCTGCCACTATAAGCCAGATGTGTTGAGCTGTTCAGGGCTGTGAGGTTTGGAGATCATTAGCTACTTGTATGCTGCCGGCTTTTAATAAATGACTCCATAATCTGACTTTTTTGAGGCATCCTTTGTAAGATGGGGGTACATCACAATAGGAAGAGAGCAAAGGGCAGACCAGGCATTATAAGCATGGTCACCTGGGCAGCTTCACCAGGAAGATGCATGATTCATACTTCCCAGGGAACTACTGGTCCATTCCCTGCAAATCTCTGGGGAAAGGAATCCAACAAGGAGAAGATGGACATATGTCCAGTACAGTTGGGGTGACCTGGGGAGGGTGTTTGCCTGTCAGTCTAACCTGGGAACAAAGATCATTGGCTAGGAGGACAGAACCACTGCATGTGCATGAAATCCTGAAGGCTTAATTGGTTAACCACCCAGTTGAAATCTGCAGAGAATTCACCCTCTCTTGTTTGCTCTTGAGCTACTGTTTCTCCCTGGCTCCATGACACACACTCGTCCCTGGCTCCTCCATAGCCATGTGGCCCTAGAAGCCACACGACCCATGGGCATGTGACTTCACATGCAATGGGCTGCAGCTGGGGACCCAAGCTGAGCTAGCCAGATATAGGACTGGACTGTGCTTTGATATGGAGTGAAGGCTTTGATCCAGTGACTTTAATCTTAGCCCTGCTGAAGACAAAACTAGACTTTTTCCATGGCAGGAAAGAGGGAAATGGGACCTTGGAGGGGAACTCCTTAATCTTACATCATCAATAAAGCTGTCCACAATGCCCTGTCTGGTGTGGCTCAGTTGGTTGAGTCTAATCCCATGCACCCAGAGGTCACTGGTTTAATTCCCAGTCAGGGTACATGCCCAGTTTTTGCATTTGATCCCCAGTAGGTAGGGGGTATGCAGGAGGCAGCCTATCAATATTTCTCTCTCACCATTGTTTCTCTCTCTCTCTCTCTCTCTCTCTCTCTCTCTCTCTCTCTCTCTCTCTCTCTCTTTCTCTCTCTCTCTTCCCCTTTCTCACTCTAAAAAATAATAATAATTTAAAAAATCAATAAAAACATTTTTAAGCTTTCCACAATACCTCATTCTCCCATGGGGCCTTAGGAAATTCTTGATCCCATGACGCTCCAAGAGCTCTGATCCCACCAGCAAGAGGTGGGGACACAGAGGGCACCCCACTGATAACACCTTCTCTTCCTAACAAGTACACTCCCATTGCTCCACCAAGATGTAATCAGGGACCCTATAATCTTGACAGTCATTTGCAGAGGCATTGCAAAGTCACATAATCTTTATCACTCTCTAAGTAACTAGAATGGAGAGATTTATAGGCTGCTTATGCAAAGGGCAGTGAATTGAAAAGGAAATTCCCAAATCCCCCAATAGGGTGATAAAGTGCAGCTAAATTGGTAACTGGCCTTTTAAATGTCTTGCAGAATTTGCTTGTTTCAGAGGCATTGAGGGGGGAGGGGAGAAAAAGCCTGATTCTTTCCCCCTAGTTCTTTCTCTTAAAAAACTGCCTTGTTTCTTTAATGTTTTTTTTTTCTTTATCTATACAAGGGACAGAACTGCAACATTTAGCTCTCCCAGGAGCATGTTAATTAATCTGGTTTGAGGTATTTCCCTTCAGTCAGAGATGGTGAGCTGGGAGCCAGCTCCAAGCTTTTGAAATTGCAGCCCATGTCACTTACTTCTCCTGAAAGCCCCAAGTTCCCTGGTGGAATTAGAGGCTTACATGGGCCTGCTTCTTTCACCCAGGCAATTAATGCATCTGGAAAAAAAATCACAGCTTGCTTGCTAGGCTCCAGAGACAGCTGCCAACATTCCTTAATTGAGTTCAACCTGCTGGGCTAAGGTGTTTTCTACAGGAATCTGTTGGGTGGCAGCTGAAGGGGGGCTTGCCAAAATGTACTCTCTCTGAGAAGGAAATTCTGGCTGATGATTTGTGTAATCAGACCAAACCCCTAGCATGTGCTTGGCAACTTGTAGTTATCTCAGTTAGTAGTTACTTCTCAATATCTCCCTTTTGCATTTCCCCAAAACTGGCAGTTTGATTTGTTCAACCACAACTTGTTCTCAGGTGGGATCTGATTTCACATAGGACTGGTCAACACAATTTATAAATTCCAATCTTCCCTTAGCTACAGTGAAGTTTCCTCTGGGTCAACCATCCTCTAAATGTCCCAGGTCTAGTGATAAATCTTTCCACAGAACACAAACACACACACACACACACACACACACACACACACACACACACACACACAGACACACCTCCAAAAATAAGTTCTAGGCATATCACAATTTCTACCTAAAGTCCTTTAACTCTATTGTTCAAAGGACAGAGTTTTAAATCTTTAACCAAATCCTTTATATTGATGCATATAAATCTAAGTGATTCATTAAATCACTATGTGTTAGTATTCCATAGATTGTATAAACCACATATATTTGCCCATTTCCTTCCTGAAATCATTCTATTGTTCCTTTTAAGCTGCTACAAAGTGTTTAAATGAAGGTTTTTATATATTCACACCAAAGGTTCTCCAGGCTAGAAGTGAAGTTGCTGGTTATAAGGATATGTTGATTCTCAGCTTTACTGGGAAGTGGCACTGTTCTCTAAACTTGCTTATATCAATTTGCACTGCCACCAGCAATGTAAGAGTTTATTTTGTGTATACTTTCATCACACTTGTTGCTAGTCAATCATTTTTAACAATTCTCTAAGGAAAAATACCTCCTTTTTGTTTTAATATACATTTCCTTGATTACTAGAGAAACAGAATATTTTTAATTTTTTTCCTTTTCTTATTCTTTCCTTTTCTTGGAAGGGATCATTTGGACTTCTTCCTCTGTGAGTTGTCCATTTATATATTTTGTCCATTTGTATTTTCTATTTTTTTATTAATTCATAAACATATAAATATATTTTTAAATTGTGCACCTTCTTTCTTTTTTGTGTTAGCTTTTTGGTCACAAATACATGAATATCATCAATTTTATGTGGTTCAAATTAGTATTAGTATATTGCCTCAAACTTCCAGTATAATATTGAATAGAAATAATAGTAGAGAGTATACTTGATTTACTGCTGAATTTTAAAGTAATGCTTCTAGTATTTCACCAGAAAATGTGACAAATGGTGAATTTTTAGTTAGGAGGCATTTCATTCTATTTCTGTTCTGAAAGATTTTTGGTTAGTTTAATTAAAACCAGCTTACATTTTTGGGAAAACCTACATAGTATGCATGATAAGACTGTGATTTGATATCTTCTCTCTCTCTCTCTCTCTCTCTCTCTCTCTCTCTCTCTCTCCCTCCCTATCTCTCTTTTTCTCCCCCTCTCTACCTCTCACCTTTATATTCAGTTTGTTAATCGTTTATTTAGGATTTTTGCCTCTCTGATCACAATTAAGCTACAACTTCTTCCTTTCATGCTACCTTTAGCCTGATTTTAGAATCAAGGTAATGACTTCATAAAATTAATTGGTGAATTAACTTTCTTCCTGATAGTTGATGGATATGTAGGATTATTTACACAGAGCTAAAAGGGGGAGGGAGCATGCTTAGTTATAAACAGATCTTCACAATGTGAACTAAAGCAACTCCAAATGATGGCTATTTGAAGGAATAGGCCAAACAACAAAATACTGATACAAATGGAATAAGCATACATTAGGTGAACAAGAAATAACTACTCAATGAATTAAAAATACTCCATGGTCAAGAACTCCCAAATGAAACAAAACTGTTTATTCAGTTATGTTCAAACACTGACTGAAAGAAAAGCCATTCCCTGAATTGCTGGCCCCAAATGGACACTGTGTTAAGTCTTTGTAATTGGTGCTGTGATAAGAGGCTAATGATGAAGTGGTTGGATCTAAGCTGAAAACTGACACTCCAGTGTACCTGAGAAACAAGATGTGCTCAATCAGAAGTCCAATACCTAAGTAATCATGGCTGTGCAAAAGACATAAAGCCCAAGGTGAAATCTATAATAACAAAAGTGTAATATGCTAATTAGACTAAACATCCTTCCAGATGACCTTCTGGATGAAGCCCGGGCTGCGATGGAAGCCCGGGTCTCGGGTGCCAGAGGGAAGCCAGTGACGGCAGCCAAGGAAAGGAAGGCCTACTCTTGCATGAATTTCATGCATCGGGCCTCTAATAAACTCATAAATGACACAAACATTGGTTAAGTTTTATTTCACCCAAAATACAAGCTCAAGCTTACCTTCTGCCTTACAAAGTGAATCAGAAGCATATTTACTCATGAAGTAGATAAAACCTAAGGAAGAAAACTGTAGTATTCTAGTTGTAAATATACATTTTACAGGTGGTTTAAGAGCTGTGAACAAAAAATGGGGGAAAGGGGTGCCCAGACTATTTACCAATTAGAATTAGGAGATGACAAATCCAAACATACACTAAAGTGTTTTGTCTTTATCTCACTTCAGTCCAAAATAAAGGCAGGTGATGAAATTGTATGTGAGCTAAATTCATTTTGAAAGAAGAGTATTACTGGATGATCCTAGACAGATTAAGGGATCAGGGCCTGTTGATATTAAATAAACCTATTAATAACCAAGCCCTTTGAACGTTGCATCTAGGGATGGAAATCTTTATTATCTGACCATAGGCCATTTAATAATGTTTCAATCACTAAGATCTGAGCAAGTCCAGCAGGTACTGGAATCTCACACCTTCCCTTCTCTATGCAGATCTGAACTGAACCCCAAAACACATCAGCAATAGATTCCTCAAGAAAGTTTTGGACTAAGAAATTCTATTGCAACTTCTTCATTACTTCAGTAAGTTTTATAGACACAGATATAGAATTTTCTTTTTGCTAAGTTTTCTATTCCTATAAAACTTTTCTGGGGACCAGAGTTCATTCAAAATCTGTTTTAGTCACTGAAAGCAATGAGTATTTTGTGGTAGGGATGCAGTTTTTTTATTTCATGCTTTCCCCCAAAAGAGAAGGAATGGGCAAGGTCAGGAGAAGAAAAGTTAAGAACTTCCTGAATTAAGACACTAAAAATAGTGAAAAGAAGCAAAAAGACCTGATTTTAGCATTCTGCCATATACTAGTACTTGCCATAAAATGATAGGCAAGTTACTTAACCTATATAAGCCTCAAAGTCCTTTGCTATAAAATGAGGATATTAATGTGGTCTAGTTTACCTCACAATGTGGTATTTGGGAATGTTTGAAATAATACATGTGAACATACAAATAGAAGGTAATATTGCCTTAAAGGCAGCATGACCTGAAACTCCCACCCAAAATTCTTACTTTCTATTTTTGGGGAGCACTTGCTCTGTGTAAGGCACAATGTTGGGCACCAGAAATAAACCTGACTTCATCATCAGGCCTGCCTTAAAGAACTATCCAGCTTGATATGAGCCCTAATTACATGTATATACACAAAGTAGAGGCAGCAAAGTGACTTACGAGAGAGAGAGAAAGAGAGAGAGAGAGAGAAAATACTATAGGAGTTCCAAAGAATGGGAGGCCCCTCCTAACTCAGCATCTTCCAAAACAGTTTTACCACACTCTTGTCTTATTGGAAGTTAAGAGATGTGGTATGCTTTTTTAAAAAATAAGTGAAATGTTTACAAAACATTAGTTGCTAAAAATTGGTTTCTTTTTAGTAGAACCTCTCAGAACTTTTAGTATTCAAGTATGCATTATAGATATCCAAAGGGAAGATAACGCATTGCTTGTATTTTGAAATGATTTGTATATGAAACCCATTAGTGCCCTTATAAGAGTTATAAGAGAGAATGCTTCCCCTTTGAGAATACAAGAAGTCAGCTATCAGCAAACTATAAGAGAGACCTCACCAGAACCCAACTATGCTGGCTCCTTGATTTCAGATATTCAGTCTCTAGAACTGTAAGAAACAATGTCTGTTGTTTCTAAGACACCAGTCTATGGTACCTTATTTGGAGCCAAACTAAGACACAAGGTAAAGGAAGTATGGACTCAAATCATAAAGAGACTACAATTGTAAATAAAAATACTTTGGGATGGCTCATGACCTTATCAACTAATCCTTTCATTCATCTTTACAGAGGCCTGGGAAGAGTTAGAAAACTTTTCTCCTATGGGACCACTTTCCTGGAGGCTCACTCTCTCCATCGTAAAGCCAAATAAAATCCCATGAGAACAGCAAATAAGATTAAACACTTATAAATTATTTAAATGTCTTCTTTGACATTTTCATGCCTATATGAACAGTGTCTCATAAACTCTCATAGAAACCATCTCAACTCTCAATACTGAATGAAAAGTTCGCAAAGTCTGGGTGCACTGATGGAAAACAATCACCAACTGCATGAAAATCTTCCCATTTCAAAAAGAAGGACTCACATCTTTTCCAATCCCCATATCTCTTTTCCTCTTACTCCCACTGATAGCCTTGTTTGTCACATCAGGGTGAAAACGGATGCCATGAGAAGAGAAACTCCTCAAGGCTCATCTTCAACCCTACTGGGTCATTATTATCAGTTGAAGTACATTGTAATACTATATATATATGACTGCCAAGCATTTGATGGGCCAACCAGTAGCTATGTTGCACACTGACCACCAGGGGGCAGACACTCAATGCAGGAGCGGAAACCACAGTCATGGAAACATGGAACAGACTGATGAATTTAAGAGGAAAGAAAGGAGGGGGGAGGTAGGAGGGAAGAAAGAGATTATCCAAAGATCTTATATGCGTACTAGAGGCCCTCGGCCTGGCCTGTGCCCTCTTGCAATCCAGCACCCCTTAGGGGATGTCAGAGAGCTGGTTTTGGCCTGATGCCTGCAGGCCAGACCAAGGGACCCCTCCAGTGCATAAATCCATGCACCAGGCTCCAAGTTCTTCAAATAATTCCCTCCCACTAATCCATTTGCCCTGCAGACACCAACCTCCATTTTCTGCTTCTCTTTAAAGCAAAGATCCTCAAAAGAATTACCTATACTCACTGTTTCAAGATTTTATCCTCCATTTCCTTTTAAACTTACCTCTATCAAATCCCCACCTTCCCACCTCCCCAACCCCCCTCACCTTCAGGCTCTAATGAAACATCCCCTCTTAAGTGTAAAAATTGAAGGCCAATTCTCCATCCTCTCTTTACCCACCCTCTCAGCCACTTCTGACATGGTGGCTTGGTATTGAGAAAACACCCAGTTATTTCTCATGTTTCTCATTTACTTTCACACAGTACTACCACATTTACAATGCTTCTGACACCCGATGTAGTTTCCCCACACCAAACAATTCTGCAACACCCAAAGCAGTTGTGCGACATCGGCTGGGTGTCCTACAATTTAACACAATTCTGATACTGTCTACCTGGAGATACCATCAGATCCCATGGGTCAATTGCTGAGTCCCACCAGGCTGCCCCTCACAATAGATGTCAATTGCAAGTCCAGGTTGTTTACTTGTGCTTCTGACCCATTGGCTATAACTCTGAAGTTTTCACAACCTTTTCCTTGGGTTTGATTAATTTGTTAGAGTGGTTCACAGAAATCAGGGAAATAGTTATTTAAGTTTGCCAGTTTATTAAAGGATGTAATAAAGGATGCAGATGAACGGACAGATAAAGAGGTACATAAGAAGAGGTCTGGGATGGTCCTAAGCAGAGCTTCTGTTACTGTGGTAATATGGAGAAATGTTCAACAACCATCCTATTGAAATTTTTATGGAGGCCTCATCACATAGGCATGATTAAATATCCACTCCATTTCCAGCCCCTCTACCCTCTAGAGAATGGGGTGGGGACTAAAAATTCCAAGTTTCTAATTATAGTTTGAAACAGCCCTGTTCTAGGATTGGAGCCTTCTGGGAGTCTGCCAAGAGCCAACTCATTAGAACAAAAGATGCTCCTGGTGCCTTACCACTTAGGAATTCACAAGGGTTTTAGGAGCCTTATCAGGAACTGGGTCTAAAACCAAACATTAGAAAAAAATATGCTCCTAGTGCTTGCATCATGCAGGAAATGACAAGGGTTTTAAGAACTTTGTACCAGAACCCAGGAGCAGAGACCAAGCTATACTTTTTTTTTCTATTATCTCACAAGCCCCCAGGAGTATTCTCGGTTATCTTTCCTCCTATGTTATTAACCAGCCCTCAGTTTCTTCTGCTGATTTTTGCTCATCTTTATGACATATAAATATTGAGGTACTGGGGACCATTTCTGTAATCTCTTTGTTCTCAATATTCTCTATACATATTACTTCATCCAATTCCATTCCTTTAAATACCATATCTATATTCACTGATGTAGCTCTAATCTTTTTTCTAAAGTACAAGAAAGAAAAATTACTACTTGATATATCCTCTTAGATTTTTTAGAGTATAAAATTTAACATATCTAACACCAAATTCTGATTTCCCCCCATACTAAACTTATTCTTTCCCAACAGTCTTAGCAAATGGTGAAAGTCAAAGACCTTTAATGCATCATTTCTCTCAAATATCATATCTTCTGCAAGTAGTTTGGGATAAATCCTTTTGTATTTATCATTGCAAAATATCAGTAGTCTGATACACTTCTCAGATTCTCCACTGGCACCAAATTAATTCTCTCTATCCCAAGCCACCATCATCTCTCCCCTTGGTTTACTGTCAGGTCTCCTGCTGCAGTTGGTCTCTTTGACTTTTGCCTCACTCCCCTGCATAATCTGCTTTTACCAAAATAGCCAGGGTGACTCATATAATTCAAATTTTGTCACTCTTTGGTTCAAAGTTGTCCAAAGACTTGTCACATTATTAACAGTAAAATCTAGTCTTTACTGTGTTTCAAAAACATCCTCACTTCCTCTCTGAACTCACCAGCTACCACATTCCCTCTTGTTCACTCTTCTTCAGCCCCCATGGTCTCACTCTTTGCCAAACATACAGGATTGCTCCCAGCCTGGGTCTTAGCACTTGCTATTGCCTTGGTCTGGAATGCTCCTTCCTCTAGAAGGCCACATGTCTCACTTCCTCACTTTTGTTGGTTTCTCTCAACTATCATTATATCAGAGAGGACTTCCTTGACCACCCTATTTAAAATTGTGCATGCACCAACACACATCTTTTTATGCGCTGAGATAGGACCTGGACATCGCTGGAGAAAAACACATCATTACACAGACTTACTACATTTACCATGAATCTTAGGTCAAACTTTGGTATTACTAGATAATCTTTGGATACTCTGAGATTGCTCTTTTATTTCTTCTCTCTACACATCTCAAAGCTTCCTTGCTAGTCCTTGCTGTCAGCTAATCACTTTATTTTCTACTTAACTGTAAAAAGTGTTGTTACTTTCTAATATTGGCTTTGTAGCTACATTTAACATTACTTCAATGACTAGAGGCCCGGCGCACAAAATTTGTGCATGGGGGGGGGGATGTTCCTCACCCAGCCTGCACCCTCTCCAATCTGGGACCCCTCAAGGGATCTCTGACTGCCCATTTAGGCCCAATCCCAGTAGAATCGGGCCTAAACAGGCAGTCGAACATCCTTCTCACAATCCAAGACTGCTGGCTCCAAATTGCTCACCTGCCTGCCTTCCTTATTGGCCCTAACTGCTTCTGCCTGCCAGCCTGATCACCCTCTAACCACTACCCTGTCAGCATAATTTATGTCTAACTGTTCCCCTGCCTGTTTGCACCCAGCTTCCCTCCTCTGCCATCCTGGTCACCCCTAACTGCCCTCCCCTTGCAGGCTTGATTGCCCCCAACTCCCCTCCCTTGCAAGCCTGGTCCCTCCCAACTGCCCTGCCGGCCTGCTCACCCACAGCTGCTCTCCCTTGCAGGCCTGGAACCTCCCAATGGCCCTCCCCTGCTGGCCATCTTGTGGTGGCCATCTTGTGTCCACATGGGGGCAGCCCTCTTATATGTTGGAGTGATAGTCAATCTGCATATTACTCTTTTATTAGATAGGATGGAGGCCTGGTGCATGGGTGGGGACCAGCTGGTTTGCCCTGAAGAGTGTCCCAGATCAGGGTGGGGGTTCCCTTGGGGCATGGAGCAGCCTGGCCAAGGGGCCTGTGGTAGTTTGCAGGCTGGCCACACCTCCCAGTGACCCAAGCAGAGGCCCTGGAATTTGGGATTAATTTATGTTCTACAATTGAAACTTTGTAGCCTGGAGCCGAGCCAAGCCTTCTGCTCGCTCTGTGGTGACAGCCATTTCTGTTTGGTTTTATTTAAATTCTATAATTGAAACTGTGTAGCCTAGAGTGGAGGCCTAGGCACTAGAGCTACAGATGCTTGGGTTCCTCCATCGCCTGGGCAACCCTAGTCTCTGCTCTCTCCAGCTCTGTGGCTGCCACCATTTCTGTTGGGATATATCTTCTATAATTGAAACTTTGTAGCATTGAATGGAGGCCTAGGCTGGCAAGGGCAGGCAGAAAGCTTGGCTTCCTCTATTGCCGGGGAAATTTAAGCCTCCCTCCTGCTCTCAGTGGCCACAGCCATCTTGGTTGGGGATTATTTGCATAATTTGCTCCTGATTGGCTGATGGGCATGGCTGAGGGTGTTGCTTGATTGTAGGTACAGTCTATTTGCATATTACTCTTTTATTAGGTAGGATTGTTCTTGGGATTGTAGTATGTATCCTAAAATTATTCAGTTTTCTTATAGAAAAAATTTTACCCCAGCATAAAAATCTAAGAAATTTTAACAGTGTAGTTGCATATACTCCTTAAACTATGTAGTGTTGTTATCATGTATATTTCATATGCCTATATTATGTAACATGTATGCATTTTTTTGCTTTTAATAGTCATATGCCTTTTACAGAAATTAGGAAATACAGTATTTTATATGTACCCACATATTTACTGTTTCTGTGCTCTTTATTTCTTCCTAAAGATCCATGAAACTTTCATTAACATTTTTGTGGTATAGATTTTCTGGCAATAAATTATCTATGTTTTGTTTATCTGAAAATTTCTATTTTCTCTTGTAATTTGCTTTTTGCCTGGATGCAAAATTTTATATTGACTTTTCCAATACACAGTAAATATCTACTTTATTGTCTTTTAGCTTCTATGCTTTCTTATAAAAATCAGCTACCATTTATATTGTTGTTCCTTTGTATGTAACAAAGCATATTTTTTGTCTAATTTATTTCAAGGTTGTCTCTTCATCTTTAGTTGTATGCAATATTCCTATTATGTGTATAAGTTTAGTGTTTATTATATTATATTTTCCTGCTTAAAGTATTCTGAGCTTCTGAATCTGTAAATTTAGTATTTTACCAAACCTGGGAATTTTCCTGCCTTTCTTTATTCAAGTATGTTTTTGCCCCTTTCTCTTTCTCCTTGATCTCAAATGAGTCATGATGTTATGTAAGGGCCTATCTTTTAATCCTGAGGATATTATCCTTAACTCTAGAGCATGTTGTCCTTATTCCTGTGATATAATATTTCCAGGTTTTCAACTGAAAGCCTATGATACTTGTGGGTATCTCTATACTATGTCTGATCTGGAATTCAATGTCTCCTTCTCTGTTCTCTGATATCACCATTCAGCTCTTGCCACACAGTAGGCAATTTGTACTAGGTTTCATAAAGTCTTTCCCTGTACATGTGCAGCTCAGACATTGGCCAAATAGTCATGCTGTATCCACATGTAGATCTCTTAGGCACTCCCCGTTCAGTTCTGCACAACTCCCTCTTCTCAGCTAACCTACTCAGAAAATTACAACTACCTTATAATACTAGAGAATGTTGCTCCATTTAAGACCACCTTTTCTTCTTTATGTCAGGAAAGTGATTCCAAAATGCCCTAGCAATTATGAGTCTCACCTTGTTTCTCCTTCTCTCAGAGATCAGTATCTTGTACTACCTGTTGTCCAGTATTTCATATAGTTCATCTAGCTTTATAGTTATTTTCAGTGGAAAGAAAGGAGGAAAAGACAAACAAGAAACAGTAGAAAAATAGTCAGTATACTGCTACACAATCATTTTAAATATTGACATAATGCAGGCACTATGCTGGAGATTACAGCTTAATGAATCCAAGTAGATATGGACTAGAGGCTACAATATTGGGGAAAACAAAATATATACAAACATGCAATTGCGTACCACATATTGCTATGAATGAAAAGCCATATTTTTATGTGAGTCTATAATAGGGGATATGACCTAACCTTAGTGGTTAGCAAAGGTGTCCTTGAGTCTGGGTTTTCAAAAAGAGACCTGAAAGATAAAAAGAGTACCAGCTAAAAAGCTACCCTGTGGAAACATCCTGGACCTCAGAGAACATGGTGGACTTTAGCTGAAGGGCAAGGTGGCTGCAGTCTAGAGAGGCGGGAGATGGTAGGGCTCAGGGAGTTGGTTCACTGTTCCAAAGACAGAAAAGCATGGACAATTGATACCTCCTCTTAAATGACTTGATCAGAGGTGAAACACTTCATTTATACCTTTAGCTCATTGGGTAGAACTAACTGCATGACCCTGCCTAACTGCAAGGGTCTGAACATGCTTGTTTCTCCCAAGGGTTCAGGGGTTCAGGAAGAAAAGAAACAAGTATTAGTGAGCACTGGAAATCTCTTCCACAACCTAATCTTCTAGTCCTCAAGTCTTAGGTTAATTCTTCTTTCAGAGGGAGAGAGAGAGAGAGAGAGAGAGAGAGAGAGAGAGAGAGAGAGAGAGAGAGAGAGAGAATAACTTCCTTCCCAAGGGAGAAAGTTTAAAGCAATATTTAGTCCCTGAACTTAAATCAAGTCCCAGGACTCAAAGTGATGGCAATAGTCTCTCCCATCAGGTCTTGATCTAGACTAGAGCAACAAAGACTAATGAGGTGCCTTCTCCTTGCATCCATTATTCAGTAGAGGAATGAGGGCAGGATCACTATAATAAACACTTCCATTCAGAATGTAGAAAAATGGGAGGCACAGAATCATGAGTTCATTACAATTCTAAATTCCAATGGGATGGACATTGTGATGTTTTGGGAAGAATAGAACTTGAGATGGAAACTCTTTATTTGCACAAACTCTTTATTGTGCCCTTTATGTTTGGAAGAAGTTCTCTTGTCCTTCATTCTGTGAATCCTAGTTCTGCCCTCCAGATATTCTTAACTAAATCTGAAGTGGCAGTGGGAGCATATGTCCTCCTGGAGACCCGATCAGCTTTCTCAGATCACTTCTTGCTTATAGAGGTAAGGATATTATTTTTCAACTTGGGTGGTTTGGTAAAATATTATCCCAAGCAAAGATAATTCCCTTCCTTGGAATAATTTGGGTATTAACTATTAATAAATTATACTCCTTTATTAATAGAGAATTTCAAAACAATCTAAATGTCCAATATAGGGGATTTGTTAAATTAATTATTATACATCTAATTATGAAGATACAATGCCTTTTTTGTGGACAGAGAAAGAAGGAAGGAAAGGAAGAAAGGAAGGAAGGAAAGAAGGAAAAAAGGAAAGAAGGAAAGAAGGAAGGAAGGAAAGAAAGAAGGGGTGGAGAACTAAGATGGCGGCAAAGGTAAAACACCTATCTCGCCGTCATAATCAGCAATTTTAATGCTACAACTTAACGAAAGAAGAAACACCTTACAGAATCACCAGAAAGCTCGCTGAGTGAAAATTCCACAAATAAAAGTGAAGATAAGACACTGTGACTCGGAGGAGCGGCAGCGAACAGCATTGAAAGATGCGCACGGAGAGAGGTTTGGAGTGCGCGCCGCAGAGAGGGCGGGCGGCTGAAAACCGGCCAGTTTTCTCGAACAGGGAGACAAAGGCGTCCCACTGGACTGATTCTCCAGCTCTGGGCGAAGTCCAGAGAACCCACTATCACACGGGGTGAAAACTGGACAGTGGGAGGGCACGCCGAAGTGCTGCAGGGTCTCCGGGCTTGTGGAGAAGGCAGCTTGCGCGCGAACAGCTCGGCTGCATGACGGCGCAGAGAGCACACTGCGACTTGCCTCTCATTCGGAAAACCGTCAGACTGCTTTGTTTTACGACCCTGGGTGAGACATTGCGCATGCAGACTCATTTTGGGAAAGTCTGAATTCCCCGGCAACCGGTGGAGCTCGACAACAACTCTCTCTCAGAGGTGCTGGCGGCCATTGCCCCCGGCACAGAGTCCCTGGGGCTGCATAGGGCGGAGCTAACGCTGTCTGCTTGGTCCGGAGACTCCGCCCACCCAACCTGAGCACAGCTGAACTTCACAGACAATTGGCCTGGAGGTCAACCCTCCAAGTGCTAACAACTATTAACTGAGCTTAACTTCAGCAAGACTGTGCAGCCCATATCCACCTCAGGTAACCGGGGAGGCTGAGCCACTATCCCTAGTAGCTAATTGACCCACTCAGGGAAGCAACCACCATGCAGCAACATGGAAAGAAATCAGATGTGAAAGAAATGGAGGAAAAAAAACAATTGGACATGGAATTCAGAACCACGGTTATAGGGTTTTTTAAGAGGCTCCAACAAAAGATTGAGGCCTATAAGGAAATAAGCAAGACCACAAAGGAAATGAATGAGTCCTACAAGAAAATGAACAACACCCTCAAGGATATAAACGAGAGCTGCAAAGAAATGATCAAGACCAACGTGGAAATGATCAAGATCAACGTGGAAATGAATGAGTCCTACAAGGAAATGAAAGAAACCCTCAAGGATATAAAGCAGACTCTCAAGGATATGAAAAAGGACCAACCAGAAATTAAGCATACACTGACTGAAACAAAAAATATTATACAAAGACCTGAAAGTGCCCTGGAGCACCCCAAGAACCAAGTTAAAGATTGGAAATACAAAGAGGTAAAATCCACTCAGCTGAAAAAGCAAGAAACCAAAAGAATCCAAAAAATTGAAGATAGTGTAAGGGGCCTCTGGGACAACCTCAAGCATACCAACATCCGAATTATAGGGGTGCCAGAAAAAGCGAGAGGCCAAGACAATGAAAACCTATTTGAAGAAATAGTGACTGAAAACTTCCCACACCTGGTGAAAGAAATTGACTTAGGAGTCCAAGAAGTGCACCGAACCCCAATATATAGGAACCCTAAGAGGACCACACCGAGGCACATCATAATTAAAATGCCAAGAGCAAAAGACAAAGAGAGAATATTAAAAGCAGCAAGAGAGAAACAGTTGGTTACCTATAAGGGAGTACCCATACGACTGTCAGCTGATTTCTCAACAGAAACGATGCAGGCCAGACGGGAGTGGCAAGAAATATTCAAAGTGATGAACAGCAAGAATCTACAACCAAGATTACTCTATCCAGCAAAGATATCATTCAGAATTGAAGGTCAGATGAAGTGCTTCGCAGGTAAGAAAAAGCTAAAGGAGTTCATCACCACCAAACCAACATTATATGAAATGCTGAAAGATATTCTTTAAGAAGAGGAAGAAGAAAAAGGTAAAAGTGCAAACTAGCAACAACAAATACACATCTATCAACAAATGAACATAAAAATCAAGTGAATTGATAGGCTGTTGAACAGGATAGACTGGTGAATATAACAGAGACATGGACATAGAGAGGGAATGGACTGACAATTCTTGGGGAGAAAAGGGTTGTGGGAAGTGCAGCAAGAGACTGGACAAAAATCTAGCAACAATGGGAGAGGACAGTGGGGAGGGGGAGGTGAGGGCGGAGGGTGGGATAGGTACAGGGTGGAGGGGAGCTATAGGGGGATAAAAAGGGGAAACAATGTAGCTAATAAACTGAACAATAAAGATTTTTAAAAAAAAAGAAAGAAAGAAGGAAGGAAGGAAGGAAAGAAGGAAGGGAGGGAGGGAGGGAGGGAAGGAGGGAGGGAGGCGAAAGGAGAATAAAGTCTAGAGATCACTACACTGAGACTTTTTTAAAGACTTTTTAAAAGACTTTTTAAAATTAAAATCCACTTTTTAGTTTTGTGAAGTGGATTTAGGATTTGCTTGGTTGTTTTAATTTTGTTTTGTGTGTAGTGAGGACATTTCATTATTCTTTATGTTGACCCATATGATACAATGTTTCCAGGGTAAAAATCAGTTTGTTGGGTAAAATACAAAATATTTGAATGTAAAGATTTATAAAATCTCAAAATGCAAGAGATTTTCAAAATTTCTTCTGTTGCCTAGAATATGTTGACAGAGCCTATTCGACTGTAGTTGCGTACATGTAAGGAGTATGACGATGTACACAGAAACACAGACATTCTTGGGCCTTAAAGCAACCACATAGGATGCATAACCATTTTGAACTTAAAACGTCCTTGTTCTCTACATTTATGTCCTGTGTGCACAAAGAAGAGAGAAACACAGTAGGCAAGTGAGGGAGATAAAGCATGCTCATTTTAATGTGTTAGGCGTTTTCTCAGAAGATAAGATCCTGTAAAATGCCACAGCAGAAAGTAGGGGTTGGATGCAGAAGTAAGTTACATACAGCTCAAGCTTTATGCTTGACAACAGTGCTAATATTTGCCATTTTCTTATCTGAGATTCTGTTTTCTATCCCATAAAATGATGACAAGTAATAATTTCTACATGACAGGGTTTTGATGGGAACCAGGTGAGATGGTGCAGTTTTTTCCTCACTTGGCAAAATTCTCTTGAGATTTTTCTGAGTTGTTGTGTGTATCAATAGATTTTTGTTTTTGCTTTTCACCTTTTTACTATTAAGCAGTAATCTATGGTGTATCTGTACCACAGGTTAACTATTCAGCCATAGTATAACATCATGATTGTTTCCCACATTGGGCTATTAAAAATTAAGTTTCTATGAGAACTCATGTACAAATTTTTGTGTGAACATAAATTTTTATTTGTCTGGGTCAAATGTCCAAGAGTGCAATTGCTGGGTCATGTAGTAATTACAAATTGAGTTTTATAAAAAACGATGAGACTGTTTTCATTTTACACTCCCACCCACAATGAGTGATCAAGTTTCTCTGCATCTTCACTAACATTTTGTGTTGTCACTATTTTTCATTTTAAGCATTCTGATAAATAGGTGTTAATATCGCCTTGTGGTTTCATTTGCATTTCCTTGATGGCTAATGATACTGAATGTTTTTATATGTGCTTATCTACTCTGTTTTTTATTTCTTTCTGTTTCTTTCCTTGCCTTCCTGTGGGTTGCTTGGCCTTCTTTTTTTTTTTTAAAGATTTTATATTGACTTATTTATTGCTATATAGTTTTGTTGTGGTTGTTCTGTGTGTTACAATGTACATATATGACTTAATCTGCTGGTATCAATGTTATACCAGTTGGATTGAAGTGTGGAAACTTTGTTTTCATTTAGGTGACTTTACCTATCCCACTTTTAAATACAATATCTTGAATATCAGTGTTATAAATTATGTTTCAATCATTATCTATGATTTATAATACCCGTAAGAAGTCTGTTTTATTTACCTACTAGAGGCTCGTTTCACAAAATCCGTGCACTCAGGGGGCAGGAGGGCCTTCAGCCCAGATTGCAAGAGGATGCAGGCCAGGCTGAGGCACCCCACCAGTGCACAATTG
Organism: Antrozous pallidus; assembly: GCA_027563665.1. Lineage (NCBI taxonomy): Eukaryota > Metazoa > Chordata > Mammalia > Chiroptera > Vespertilionidae > Antrozous > Antrozous pallidus. Next base: position 70,274,797 of record CM050510.1, on the reverse strand, counting down.
GGGCTGTGGAGGGGCGCAGGAGGTTAGCCAACTGGGGAGGGACCACAAGAGGGTTCCAGGGCATGTCCAGCCCACCTCTCTCAGTCCCAATCAGCCAGACCCCAGCAGCAAGCTAATCTACCCAGTTAACTGTCTGCTCCCTGGTGGTCAGTTCATATCATAGTTAGTGGTTGAGCGGCCTTAGCATATCATTAGCATATTACACTTTGATTGGTTGAACAGATGACTGGACACTTAGCATACTAGGCTTTATTACATAGGATATATTTGTTTTTTTCTCATTGTTCTTTTTATCCTAGTGCACCAAGATTCCTTCTTTAATGATTTCATTCTGTTTGAAAGAAAATGATAGAAACTCTGTTAGCCTTTCTTTAAGGATGATTTTGCTGGTGACTTTTTTATTAGTTTTCTTTCAGCTTAGCATATCTTTATTTCTACTCCATTTCTTATTTTTGTTTTGTTTTTTACCTTGATTTAATGCAGGAAAGATTTTACAGTTCAAGTTCAGATGGGTTGGAGAGTACGTTTATTAAATCTGGGGTCATTGAGACAAAGGAAAGACTAAGGTAGAAGAAGCAACAGGAAAAGCCTAGTGGGGCTTTGGCTCCCTAGAAATATTATAGGATAAAAATGAGCCTAGGCAGGGCTGCTTTGGATCACAGGGAAGTCAGAGAAAATGGGGCCTTGAGGACAGGCTCAGGAGATGAGCCCAGTTCAATCTGCTGCTGCCCAGTGCTGTCCTGGTTGTAAGTCTCGTGGGGACCCTGAGAATTTAGGAGATGCATGCCTGAGAGGGAAGAAGGGCACGGGCATGCTCCCGGAGTGGAGAAGAGCGCTCCACTCCATTTCTAAAGAGTCTTTTTGTTGGATATAGAATTTCTGGTTAGCAGTTCTTTTATTTTGCTGCTTTAATAATGTTATGACATTTATTTCTGGCCTCCAGCATTTCAGATGAAAAATTCAAAGTTATCCAAATGAATGTTTTTCTGTAGGTAACATATCATTTCTCTCCAACAGCTTTAAATATTTTGTTTTTAACCTTTGACCCCCAACACTCATTTCTCCCAACCCTCACCCCCTCTGCCTCTGGTAACCACCAATCTGTTCCCTGTACCTATGAGCTTATCTTTGTGTGTGTGTGTGTTTTTTTTATTGTTATTATTTTTATTTGCTTGTTTTGTTCCACATGTAAGAGAGATCATATGATAATTGTCTTTCAATCTCTGATTCATTTAACTTGGCAAAATGCTCTCAAGGTCCACATACATTGTTACAAATAGGAAATTTTACTTTTTATAGTTGAACTAGAGGCCCAGTGTATGAAATTCATGCATTGGGGGGAGGTGGTCCAGCCTGCACCCTCTCCAATCTGGGACCCCTCAAGGAGTGTCCGACTTCCCGTTTAGGCCTGATTCCGCCTGGTCACTCCTAACTGCCATCCCCTGTAGGCCTGGACCCCAAAACTGCCCTTCCCTGCAGCCCAGTTGCCCCCAGCTTCCCTCCTCTGCCAGCCTGGTCACCCCTAACTGCCCTCCCCTGTATGCTTAATTGCCACAACTCTCCTTGCAGGCCTGGTCTCTCCCAACAGCCCTCCCCTGATCTCCCACAACTGCCCTCTCTTGGAGACCTGGTCTCTCCCCTGCCGGTCATTTTGTGGCAGCCATCTTATATCCACATGGGGGCAGTCATCTTGTGTGTTGAAATGATGGTCAATTTGCATATTACTCTTTTATTAGGTAGAATTATATTCTATGGTATGTATAGCAAATTTTATGTTTTATCATTGAATTATATGCCATGGAATATAATTTGCTACTTTCTTTTTTCTCTCATCAGTGGACACTTGGGTTGTTTCTATACCGTGACTAGTGTAAATAATGCTGTATTAGTGCATATACATCTTTTTTAGTTAGTGTTTCTTTTTTTTTTTTTCAGATAAGTACCCCGTGGTGGAATTGTTGGATCATATGACAGTTCTATTTTTAATTTTTTAAGAAACTTCCATACTGCTTTCCATACTAGCTTCACCAATTTCCAGTGCCTTCAACAGTGCGCTAGCGTTCCCTTCTTCCCACAACCTCACCAACACTTGTTATTTCTTATCTTTTTGTTAACAGCCATTGTAAAAGGTATGAGATGACCACATGGTAATTTTGACTTGCATCTTCCTGATGATTAATGACACTAAGCATCTTTTCATGTACCAGTTGGCCATCCATATGTTGTCTTTAGAAAAATGTCTATTCAGAGCTTCTGCCCATTTTTTAAACTGACTTGTTTTTTTTTTTACTATTGAGCTATATAAATTATTTGTGTATATTGGATATTAACCCCTTATCAGATACATTATTTTCAACTATTTTCTCACATTCAATATGTTGCTATTTTATTTTGTTGATGCTTTTTGCTGCACAAAACCTTTTTAGTTTGATGTAGTCCCACTTGTTTGTTTTATTTGTGTGTGCTTTTTTATTTGGTTGCTCTCACTTTAGGTGTCAGATTTTTTTTTTAATAATTGCCTTTTAAAAAATTCTTTACTGTTGAAAGTGTTACTTTTTTTCCCATTGACTTCTCCCTGCCCAATTCCACCCCCCAGCACATGTCCTCACTCCCCAACTGTCTGTGACCAATGATTATGCTCATATGCATACATGCAAGTCCTTTGGTTGATCTCTTACCATCCCTGCCCCACCCTTCCCTGCCTTCCCTCTGAGGTTTGGGCAGTCAGTTTGATTCTTCTATGTCTCTGGATCTCTTTTTGTTCATCAGTTTATGTTGTTCATTAAAGATTTTTTTAAATTGCCAAAACCTATGTCAAGGAGTTTATAGGCTATAAATTCTTCTAGGCGTTTTATAGTTTCAAGTCTTACATTTAAGTATTTAATCCATTCTGAGTACATTTTTGTATGGTATTAAATAGTGATCCAGCTTCATTATTTTGCATGTGGCTTTCCAATTTTTCCAATGACATTTAATGAAGAGACTGCCCTTCCCCCATCATATATTCTTGGCTCTTTTGTCATAAATCAATTGACTATATATGAATGTGTTTATTTCTGTGCTTTCTATATTAATTTGTGTATGTTTTTATGCCAATACCATATTGTTCTGATTACTCTGGCTTTGTAATAGAGTTTTAAGTCAGGGAGCATAATATCCTCAGCTTTGTTCTTCTTTTTCCAGATTTCTTTAGCAATATGGGTTCTTTTGTGGTTCCATATAAATTTCAGTATTGCTTGTTTTATTTATGTGAAAAATGCCATTGAAATTTTGATAAAAATTGCATTAAATCTATAGATTTATTAGAGTAATATAAACATTTTAACAGTATTAATTCTTCCAATCCATGAATATGAAATTTTCATTTATTTGTGTCCTTTACAATTTTTCCCCTTAATGTATTATTTTCATCTCACTTCCTTAGCTAAATTTATTCCTAGGTATTTTATTCCTTTGATACAATTATAAATAGAATTTTTTTTAATTTCTCTCTATGGTAATTTGTTATTAGTGTAGAAAAATGTAACAGCATTTGTGTATTGATTATGTATACTGTAATATCACTGAATTTGCTTATTCATTCTAAAAGTTTCTTGCTGGAGTCTTTAGGTTTTTCTATATAAAATATTATGCCATCTACAAATAGTGACAGTTTTACTTCTTTATTTCTAATTCATATTCCTTTTGTTTCTTTTTCTTGCCTAAATGCTCTGACTAGGACTTTTAATACTATGTTGAATTAAAATGGCAAGAGTGAGCATCATTGTCTTATTCCTGACTTTAAGGAAAATATATTTCAGCTTTACCACTACTTTAAAAATATTTTGTTTGTAAGTTTCAGAAATTTAACTCAGATGAGTTTTGGCATGGATTTCTTTGAGTTTATTCTATTTGGGTTTTGCTCCATTTCTTAAATTTGTAAATTTATGTATTTTACCTAAATTGGAGAAATTTTTAACTGTTACTTCTTCAAATACTCTCTCAGTCTCATTCCTTTCTCCTCTTCTTCTGAATAATACAAGTGTTGAATGTTTATTTATTTATTTATTTATTTATTTATTGTTTCTCAGTACTTCAGGCTCAACTCATTTTTTCAGTTTATTTTCACTAAGTAAAGTCTATTTCTCTGTCCTTAAGTTCACTAATTCTATCTTGTGTTATTTCTGCTTTATTATTGAGCACATCAGAACTTTGAAGATTTTCTTTTTAGTTATTGCATTTTTTCAATTCTATAATTTTATTTGGTTCTTTATAAAAACCTTTATTTTTCTAAGATTTTCTGTGCTTTGCATTTGTTTTAAGGGAATTTATAATTGATTGTTGAAGCCCTTAATCTTTGTCAGATAATCCCAACATCTGGTTTATCTCAGTATTGGCATCAATTGATCATATTTTTCTCATTTTAGTTGTAAGTTACCTGGTTCTTTGTATTATGGGCAATTTTTATGGTATTCTGAACATGTTGTTTATTATGTTAAGAGACTCTGGTCCTGCCTACAGTATTTATAGTCAATCATCCCATAATGGCATTTTAGTCATATAAAACGGTGGCCCATAAAATATAATCTAATAATGTAGTAGTAATTGTAAAGCATTTTAACATATTTTTATTTTAAGCCAAGTGTATTTAAAAAGTTAAAATGTTTTAAAATTTTTAAAGTTTATAAAGTAAAAAAAAAAGTTATAGTAAGCTAAAGTTAATTTATTATTGAAGAAAAAAATAATTTATAAATTTAGTGTAGCTTAAATAATTTATAAATCTAGTGTTTACAAAGTCTTCATTAGCGGACAGTAATGTCCTAGATCTCCACTTTCATTTACCACCCACTCACTGGCTCACCCAGAGAAACCTCCAATCCTATGAGCTCCATCCATGCATAGGTGTACCATTTTTTATCTTTTATCCTATATTTTTATTATACCTCTTCTGTTAGGTATGTTTAGATACAAAAATACTATTGTATTGTGATTGCCTACAATATTTAGTACATTAACATGCTACACAAGTTTGTAGCCTAATATGCTATACCAGTGGTCAGCAAATTCATTAGTCAACAGAGCCAAATATCAACGGTACAACGATTGAAATTTTTTTTGAGAGTCGAAAACCGACTTCTGTGCATGAGCCACGAAGTTTCAATCGCACTGTATGTGCGTGCCGCATATGGTATTTTGTGGAAGAGCCACACTCAAGAGGCCAAAGAGCCACATGTGGCTCACGAGACGCAGTTTGTCAACCACTGGGCTATATCATATAGCCTAGGTGTGTAATAGGCTATACCACCTAGGTTTGTGTAAGAACACACATGATATTCAGCAATGAGGAAATCACCAAATGATGCATTTCTTAGAACGTTTTCTCGTTGTTAATCAATACATGACACTATTTTAGTATTCAGACACCCTATTTCAGAATCAAACATGGATCCTGGCCTAATTTTATGGACTGTAAGTCTAATTAGATTTTAATTTTCAGAGTCTTTTGGGAGATATTTTAGTCCTCTTGATTTATCTGGGGTTACTAGGACTTTTATTGGTCCCTGTTGATGTTACCTGAGAAATTAGAACTTTCCCAATTTGGACAATCTGGTGCTCATAGGTTGGAGAATGAGGAGTATTTCCTGGGCCAGACACTTGTTACCCCCCCGCCCCCACCAGAGCATCGTCTGCTTAAAGTCACTGCCTTAAAAATTATTCTCTGGGCTGCAGGAAACAGAGGCTTCTTAGGCAAGCTGCTCATTTTAGCAGGACCCCCCTGCCAAAATCACCTGACCACCCCATGTACCTAGGTGAGGAAGACAAATTTCAGATCCAGCAGGGATAAAAACATTTCTTAGGTCAGGCCATTGGTTGTGGCAAGACTCTCCCAACTTATAGATGCTGCTTAGACCCCCAATGTCTCTAGGTAGGAGGTGGGAGTTCCAGGTCTAGTACTGATGGTAAGTAGTTTCAGGGCTAACAGTGAAGGATCCTTAGCAAGGATCCCCATTGATCTCTGTCAGTGCCACTGGCCTTGCAGGTGGAGACTCCCACTCAGGTCAGGAGAGAAACAAACCTACTTGAGACACCTTCTTTTGTTAGATTGGGGGTGGGAGGCACTGGCCTGGTCCCTTGCTGCCATTGGATGGGGAGTGCTAAAATACCAGCCACTATGTGTTCCTTCTGTCTCAGCCAACCTTCCTCTAGTCAGAGTTCTCTTTTGGTTGCCTCGTTTCCAGGGCTTATGGTTGTACTTAGCAGAGATGGGCAGGGAGAAATGGCTTCATGTCATCTGTCTGCCTCCAGTGTCATTTTTTAACTAAATTTTAAATTGCTAATGTGTAAGACAAAGACGACTTGCAGAAGTATTTTATTAGTTTCACACTATGTTTATATGTGTGTCTATATTTAGTTATTAATGAGTAAGAAACATTTAAAAATAAGAAGAGTCCACATAAAATTCTGAAGCTCTAGATTTTCTGAGAGAATCAAATCTGGCCACCTGTGCCTGAGTTGGGCAACAATCAATTGAAAGTGTATAGAAATATCGTCTTCAGACATGGCATCTGTGCCACTCCCTCTTTTTTTTAGGGGTAGCTTTTTCCCTTTAAATCAAATCTGGTCTTTGAATTAACCCTGACTCAGCCTGTTAGTGAATAATCACAAACCTTTATAATTGCATTTTATAAACACTTTTCCATAAATTCTTTTATTTAATTCTTGTCATAAAAGTTGACACTATTTAAGCTTAATTTTAAATAAAGGGTTCTATTTCTACCATTTATGCCTAAAGAGACTATGTTTCAGAATGAGAATGTGATGTACCAAGGTCCTAGCACTCTCAGGGTGCAGAGTTGGGCTTCCACCCTCATCTTCTGACCCCAACTCCAGTGCATTCTACTCACCCCTACAGAGAGGAAAACCATGGGGGCCTTTATACAGCATGGGTTTGAACTGTGCGGGTCCACTTATACATGGACTTTTGCAATAAATACTGTAAATGTGTTTTTCTTCATTATTTTCTTAATAACATTTATTTCCTCTACCTTACTTTTGTGAGAATACAGTATATAATACATGTCACATACAAAATATGTGATAATAAAATTTTTGTCATTGATAAGGCTTCTGTCCAACAGTAGGCTATTACTAATTAAGTTATGGAAGATCTGAACATTATATATGGATTTTTGACTATTTGAGGGTGTCAGCACCCCAGATACCTGCATTGTTCCAGAGTCAACTGTAGTGCCACAAAACATAAGGCCACATTGCTTTGACATGTGAATGTCCTTTTTGAAAAGAGGCTCATGAGTTTCCTCAGCTGTCATTCATTTGCACCTAGGTTGTACATTTACCTTGTTAGGCCAATTAGGCAGACAAGCAAAACAGAAATCTGAGTCACAGTGAGGTAAACTTGAGCATGACGTTGCCAATTAACTACCCCTATTGAGTTTCAGGCAGAATGCTTTGCTGGCACTGAGATTGGTGGGTGCTTACAAACAAACAGATGCTCCCGCATCCCTGCAGGTTTTAAATAGACTCTATGACATTAGACCAGTGAGCTTGCAAACAATAAAAAAAAAGTTACCATATATGATAAAAATCTAAATAAAAATGTAAATTTGCATGCAGAAGGATTATTGGAAAGCAGAAAGACACTTGAGGCTTAATGACTTATTCTGCAATCACTGTTTCCCATAAAAGTAAGATCTTTGGTAATTCTGGTCACAGAGGAGGCAGTGGAATCATTTTAGAGACACCATAAGTGATGCTTCCCTGTGAGTGATCTTCCTGGTGTCCCTGCTGCAAATTCCACCAAATGACACCTTCTTCCTAGAGGATAGATAAAGGGTAGCCCCATTCCTGCAACTACACAGCATGAACAAACTGTGAAAGTGAATGGATAGGCACAGGCAGATGAGAGGGGGCTGCCTGGGTAGAGAGCAGCCTGGTGGAGCGCAATGAGAGGAAAGAAAGCAGGCGAGTGTTAGAAGCAGCAGCAGCCAAACAAATACCAAATCCAGAGGGCTTGGCCTCAGACTCAGTGTACTCCTCCTATGTTTCCCTCCGTTGGAGCTGACAGGCTTGTAACCACTTCTACCAGCAAAGTACACAGAAGGCATGCCACTTCCAATGCTGGGCCAGAACTGCCACACCCAGATGTTTGTCCCAGAGTCCTGAGTTGCCTGCTGATGGAGCTCACGCAGGTTCTTGAGATGAGCATGAGCTGGGTCCACCCTTTCTGCCACTCCAGCCCAGCACCAGACATGTGAGCGAAAGAAATTTCCAGATAAGTTTAACTCCTAGCCATTAAATCACCCTAACCTCCAAGTGTTCCCCACAGAGCCCCCAGCCATCACAGCACATAGAAAACCTCAGCAGGTTATGCCCTCTCTAAATTCCTGAGCAACAAAATCAGTAGAAAATTAAAATAGTTGTTATTTTAAGTCACTAAGTTCTGAAGCTGTTACACAGCAGTAATCAGAACAGAGATGTAAACATAACAGGCAAAATGGAAAAGAAAGAGATATATTTTGTACAGAGCTGGTGCAGGGGATAGAATTAAGCATGACCAGAGGATGCAGCAGAAATGTAAAAGCAAAAGTCAATGGTAAGAAAACATTAGCTTCTAAGGACTATTAGTCTATGCTGCAAACCCAATCAATCCTGGGTGCCATCAACCCACGTGCAAGGCTATTGTTGCATGCAATCATGACAGAATGAGATTATTCTCCAGGAAAATGCCAACTAGCTTTTTATATTTTTCTTCTGTGAAAAAAAAAAAAGACAGCTTTCTGTTTTGCTAGATCCAGCCTTCCCAGCCCCTCTTCAGCCTGTAGCACCAGGCTCACAACACCCCACAACAAATGCTACTGAAAGAACAAAGCAGAACTGGCTATTCTCCATCTTGCAAAGCTGGTCAGCCTGACCCCTTCCTCCCCTGATGGGAGTGACCACAGGAGCACCAGAAATGTTCTAACTCCCTCAACCACTGCCCAAGTGGACCAATAAAGTTCCAGGGAGACAGCATAGGTCCTAATAAGGGATGGCTCAGATCTCTGAATATGAAACCCTAACCAAAGTGACCAATCTCTGTAACCCACGTCACTCTCCTAGGCCCACCCAAATGACCGGTCCTTATAACCTTTGTCTCCCCCAAGCTCTCTCTCTCTGGTCCCACCGCTGCGCTGATAAGGGGGGCTGTGAGAGCAGAGCCCGGGCTTGAATAAAGACTCTTTGCTTTTGCATTGGACGGCTCCCTGGTGGTCTCTGGGGATCTTGAAATCTGGGCATAACATTTGGGGGCTCACCCGAGATCCCCAATACCCATGAGGGACCCCGATCCGGAGAGTCTGATTGACCGCGGTGTCTGTGTGTGTACCTTGTCTTGTCTGTTCTGTTCTGTTCCTTGCAAGCTTGCTTCTGAAGTCTGTAGTGCCAGAAAAGGTCTAAGTGGATGCACTGGCAGACCTCAGGCAGGAGGAGCTAGAGGATGCTCTGATCCTCCATCTGGAGGGCGTAAAAACCCTCACGAGGGGAGTCAATTCCCCCTCAAACCTCTGGGATGAAGTGGGTCACTCCCACTGGTTGGCACACGACCATCATCCAGTTTTCAGTTTTGCTTCCGCGGGGTTGGAAGGCTGTTCCTAGGTGTTGTTGTCTGTTTGGTTTCTGTGTCTTTCTGTGTACTTCTGTGGACTCACTGGACGGATGTTATGGGGCAGACTCAGACCACGCCCCTTAAGCATTATGTTTGATCATTTTAAAGAGGTTAAGGGAACCGGAAAGAGAAGATAAGTAGTTCTTCCCTTCCTGTTTGGCCTTTGACTGCTCAACTGGATTACTGACCTTTGTTTCAAGGTTCCTTATAGGAATTCACCTCTTTTAAAATAACCTTGTATATGTAACCTGTCCCTCCCTGACTAAGCACTCTCTTTTTCCCAGGTCAGCGGACTCCGGGAGCAGTTTTAACCCTATTTTTTTTTTCTTTTCACAAACTGGTCTTGCCTGTGGTGGCAGCAGCGGCAGCGGCATTTGCAAGCTTTTCCCCACTCCTCCTCCTCCCGCCCTCATTATGGGAGGCAGAGCTAGCTCCAGAGAAACTCCCTTGGTTGTAGGATAGGGCATTTAGCTGTTTCTTGCACCCTTATCTGTTTTCTTTGTCCAACATGAATGCCATTTCTGTTTTGCTGAAACATGGGTCAAGACTCCTGTCTGGGATGTGGGAAAGGGAGCCCCCGCCCCCACCCCATGTTCCTGTTATCTGCTCAGATCCCAAGACTGTAAGAGTACTTGTTCACTGAAAGAAAACATTTGATTTATTTAAAGCTAAATGCTCTGGCGAATAGCAAACCACCCCGAGTGGCCACTGGGATTCCTTTTTCCCAGGGGTGCTTGCTCTTTGTCAGAGGAAAAACTAGCCCACCGAAATTTCTGTCTATATTTATTAATTTGATAAAGTTATGATAACTATAGTCTGAAAAGGTTTTAAGCAGGGATCAAATTCTAAAGTTAACTGTTTACATAAAGGAAGCCAAAGGTGCGGGGCAATTTGCAGCCAGCTTGTAACTAACTAGCCATTATCTTCTCCAGTCAAGGACACTAGAGCAAATGGTTAAAAACCTCCCTAAGAAGAGAATGCAGAAAGGGAGGGAAAAGGGGAAAAAAAAAAAAAAAAGGCAGTTTTATCCCCTAAGCAGGGAAGCCAGCAGTCTCAAAGCTTGGCAAGGTAAAGTTGCCAGGTGCTTCTCATGAATTCTGGGAAGGCCACAACAGGGGTCCCTAATGCATTCCAATTTTTTAATGATCTGTAAAATGGTATTAAAAATGCCTATCATGCTTTGCTATAGGGTTCAAAGTAAATATTTCCATAAAGCACTGTGAGAAGAATGAACTGGTTTATATAAATCCTAGTTATGTTACTGTTAGATAGGACAGGGACCTCAAGATCAGGGCAGTTATAAATGTTATTACTAAACATTATTCTGGCTAAATGTTAAAATGTAGCACAGTATTTTGCAGATCGGCTGTAAAAGGAATGAACTTAGAAGAGTGTGGGGGAACTTAATAAATGTAGCCAAACTTCAAAGAATAAATCAACATGCAATTGACCAAATAATACATCTAAGCAATGGCTCAGCCTCCCTTGGGGAGAGCAGCTTTGGAAATGAAGTCCTTGTCTTGCTGCAAGTAAATAAAACTACCTAGAGTAGTACTGTTATAGGATTCAGGGCAGAAGGAAAAAGAAAATATGTTATAGGCCACTTATTCTTTTTTGTATATAACAACTCTTAAACTATTAGTTTTAAAGTCAGTACTTTTTAATAGAAACACACTCAAGCAGAGGGCTCTTCGGAGAGGTCAGGAAGTCTGATTACAATGTAAGGGTCACCGGTTCCTCCCCCCATGCCACCTTTGTTGGCAAGAGACAAGTGCTTTTTCCAGTGGGAACAGAGGGGGAAGGACTGCAGCCTTCCTCAGTGTAAGCACCTCCATTCACCACCTGGGACTCGAGCCGTGCTTCCTGCCCCTGCTCACCCTCCACCGAACCCCCTCCAGGAGTTGTTTTGAGTAGCTGAATGTAGCAGCTGCAAGGAGAGAAATTCCCTTGTGACCCCCTGTGCCCCAGTGAGACCCAAGAACCCACTCCTTGGACACTTTTCACCCTGTTCTGTTAGGGCACATGAAGGCAACAGCTAGAGATTCCCCTTTTCAGGCTCATTAGAAACTGAGACCTTTATCTCTAGAAAAAATATGACAATTTGAAATTCAAGCAGCAGAGAGTTCCATCCTCCCTCTGCCTTTACAGTATTGAAACATATATAGAAGTACTTAATAGAAGATTCAAGGCATGGTTATGCATTTTTGATGGACATAGAAAGAAGATTTTAAGAGTAATTTTTAAATGTGAAGGTTTGTGCATGTAGGAACAGAGGAACGATGTCAGAACTGATTGTCTCAATTGGCCATTTAAATTTAATATGGTTAATGACTACAATACATTTCCTGAAGCAAGTTTTGTGGACATGTACCACGGGTAACTTTAAGATTAATCTTAGGGAAGAGTAGAGACACTCTAAAAGGATTAACTGTTCTGCCTGGAGTCATTAATTCAGATTATAGAGGAGAAATTAAAGCTAAACTAGAATGTAATCTTGTTATGTAGATTACTCCAGGACAAAGGTTTGCCCAGATCTCTGAATGGGTTTGTGGGGAGACTGGAGCCCAGAGAGTGCCAGGCTAGCTGTAATCAGCTATATAGTGATATTAGGTGAATTACCTGGGGCAAATAGGGAAGTATTTTGGACTTATATTCCTGACCCTTCATAGGTAAGTACCCTATGTGGGTTAATCACCTTATACCAAACACCTTGGTTCATCCAGGAGCAACAGGGGTGGGGCAAGAAAGTATAATTACATAGGTGTCACCACCTAGCTTCCCTTTTGTACTGACACAAATTCAAATCACTACTCCTTTGTGTGCAAAATTAAAGAAAGGCTTCTGGCTTACATAGACACCAAAGGAAGGTAGGCAAAAGTTAAAACACATCTACTATCACTACTTGCTCCTAGGAGAGGTGCAGAAACATATAATTAGACCTCGTCTATGCAAAAAAAAAAAAAAAAAAAAAAAAAAAAAAAAAAAAAAGAGAGAGAGAGAGAAAGAAAGAAAGAAAGAAAGGAAAAAAGAAATTGACAACCAACTTGAAAATTAAATTGCCATAGCTTAAAGCAAAAACAATCATTTCTAACATACTTATAAACTAATTCTTTTAATGTTTGGCAGCAATTTAAAAGGACATAAAAGAATTTAATCCTTTCCACTGTGTGGAGGGCCTCTCCAGTAGGCACTAGAACATTCTATGCTGGCCCTTTTTGCCAAGAAAGGATCCTCTTCTCACAATTCAATTGCCCACAGCTGTTGCCTGAGTTTTCTGTACATGCTAAGGTTGAAGCCCTGTGATGGCTGGTATCATAGGTCTGTCTCTTGCCCAATGGTGTGAACTAAGCCCTCCCTGGAGAAGAAACCTGGGTTCCCCAAGATAATGTGATAAGTGCCTGGGCCCTGTCAGCAGGCGAGGGGGTCCCAAAGCAGGCACTGGGAGTGGAGACCATGGGAGCACAGGCTACCAAGGAGACAGAATTGAACTTCACATCACCCTGTTTGGCCCCAGAGGATGGCTGGTTAGCCAGAGACGGGTAAGATTCCTCACTGGAGGAACAACCTAAGACAGGCATAGTCGCAGAGGGGCCATCAAAAGAGAACATGGGGGCCAACAGAGATGGGGCATAGAACCTCACCCCCTCCCCCAACATTGCAGGGGCTTGAACACTCGCCCCTTCTGAGGGAAGTCTCCTATCCCATGGCTGCTTCGCTTTCCACGCCCAGCTCAGGTTGGAGCCCAGGTAACAGACAAAGACTTGGACCAGCCCAGATCAGAACCAAGGCAACAAACAGAAACTTGGCTAACAGCTCAGGGCCTACTGAATAATGCAAAACAATCCTTGCCATTAATAATTACAGGATAAACTAAGATTGTTGTTAAAATATTAAATTTGACAGTAAAATAGCAGTCAAGTTTTCAGGTTAATTTAATTTAGCTAAGGTAGGAAATGTACAGCCGGAGAAGGACACCTTTTCTAGATAGATAAAGGCATACCCAACCAAGCATAAAACAGTTCAGGCAATGACCAAGAAACTGCTAGAAGACATCCTACCCAGGTATAGATTTCCTGCTATAATAGGGTCAGACAATGGACCAGCTTTTATTTCACAGGTAACACAGGCAGTAGCCTAGCCTATAGGGGCAGATTAGAAATTACATTGTGCTTATAGGCTCCAAAGTTCAAGGCAGGTAGAAAGCTAAAACAGACCCTTACCAAATTAACCATAGAGACTGGTAGGGACTGGGTGGCTCTCCTTCTGTATACCCTTTACCGGGTAAGGAACTCTTCCTACACCCTAGGTTTTAGATCACGTTACTGAATTTGTCTCTTAAGAAGGCTCCAAAAAGCACACGAGGATCTTTGGTCGCACCTCCATGCCATTTACGAGACTGGCCCAACCCCAACGCCTCATCAGTACGGTCCAGGAGATAGATGTTCATCAAGAGGCACTGCCGAGAGACCCTCGAGCCACATTGGAAGGGCCCCTATATCGTCGTGCTGACAACACCCACTGCTCTCAAGGTAGACGACATCACAACCTGGATTCATCACACACATGCCCACCCAGCTGACCCCTCTATAATCCAGGAGAATTTCATCGCGCAATGGAACATCGACCAAGGCCAACGCATCCTGTTCAAGCTCAAGCTACAGCGCGCTTGACCTGCCTGATGCTGGTAACCTTGCTTGCGATCACTCCTGCCACCAGGAGTCCACACACTCCCTATAAATATTACCTGGCAAATTATAGACACCAAATCGGGGGTGATTCTCAGTCAAGCTTCTCAAACCCATCCCAAAGACACTTGGTTCCCTGAGCTATGGCTGGACCTCCTGACTCTCTTTCCCAGAATCTACTACTACCCGTACTGTACATCTGCTGCAATAGGCGCAGGGGTTAAGGACTCAAAACCATTGAGGACCGCTATTTCTATGCCTTCTCTGAGCCCTCGCAAACTTGGTCCTGGGAAAAGAACCCTTGAGGAGGCGCTGGAGACTATTTCTGTGCTTCCTGGTCATACGTCTCAACTGGACCCATTTGATAGGAGGCCCCAAGGAAGGGTTACCTTCCAATGGTGATTGGACGGCCTCCTGCCCCACCTTGTCCCCATTTGGGCCATAACTATTGCAACCCCGTGTACATTACTTTCACAGAAGAGGGAAGGAAGGCTGCCAGATGGGACACCGGGAAGACTTGGGGACTCCAAATTTATCAATGCAGAGAATTTGGAATGTTGTATCCTGAGGATCCTGGAATGTTGTTCATGGTCAAAGGGGCTTATTAATGCCTCTAGGCCTGGCCTAACCAAGTCGTGCTGGCTCTGTCCCCAACTGCCAGCTCCTGCAGGTGGCAGCAAACTGCTGCAAGACTAACCCTCCAGGCGGTAACAGGGCAGGGAACTTGCATAGGCAGCATACCCTCTAAACAGTCATATCTCTATACAAAATCCTGGCTACCCCCAGAGAGGTGGGATATCTTTTGCCCCATGAGAATGCATAGGTGGGCCTGTTCCAGTGGCCTCACCCCGTGCGTCCAATCCTTAGTCCTTAATTCCCGAGAAGAAGTCTTCTGAATACTTGTCCAGCTTATCCCCAAGCTAGTATACCATTCAGGGGAGGAAATCAAGAATCTCTTACCTCCTTATTTGAAGTTGTACTCCAAAACAGAAGAGGACTATACTTACTATTCATGCAGCAGGGGGATTTATGTGTGACCTTAGGGGAAGAATGTTGCTTTTATGTTGACCATTCAGGAGTTATTAAGGAGTCCCTGGCCCTCATAAGGGAAGGGCTGCAGAAGCGAATGCTAGAAAGGGAACAATCTCAGTCTTGGTATGAATTCTTGTTTAACTGATCCCCATGGTTAACCACTCTTATTTCAGCCCTCATTGGACCCCTTATTATTCTCCTGATGTTAACTTTTGGCCCTTGTATTATTAACAAACTAGTCCAATTTGTCAAAGAATGCATAGGGACAGTCCAGTTAATGGTCTTACAAGCCCAATACCGGTCTGTAGCAATAGAAGATGAGGTGGAAATGCAGTCTGTCTCATGATGCTTGTGTGTGATTGGAAAAGGGGGGAATGAAAGAACAAAGCAGAACTGGCTATCCTCCATCTTGCAGAGCTGGTCAGCCTGACCCCCTCCTTCCCTGATGGGAGTGACCACAGGAGCACCAGGAATGTCCTAACTCCCTCAACTACTGCCCAAGTGGACCAATAAAGTTCCAGGGAGACAGCATAGGTCCTAATAAGGGATGGCTCAGATCTCTGAATATGAAACCCTAACCAAAGTGACCAATCTCTGTAACCCACGTCACTCTCCTAGGCCCACCCAAATGACCAGTCCTTACAACCTTTGTCTCCCCAAGCTCTCTCTCTGGTCCCACCGCTGCGCTGGTAGAGGGGCTGTGAGAGCCGAGCCCGGGCTTGAATAAAGACTCTTCGCTTTTGCATTGGACGGCTCCCTGGTGGTCTCTGGGGATCTTGAAATCTAGGCATAACACTACCCAAGACTCTAGCTTGTCAGGAAGCTGGATTCAGCAGCACTGAGAGATCCTCCATGTCCCAGAGCTAATCTACACCTTGAAGACTCAGTCCATCTGTAAGTGTTTTTCTCTCTTTTCCACATCCAGCGTGGAGAAAGCCTGGGTCCAGTTTCTGAGTAGAGGAGCTGGGGATTAAGAAATAAAGGAAATCGGAGGCTGAGCGGCAAGGCCCCGCTTCCTGAAGGAACAGTAACCTACCCCTGTGGTTCATCACCATACCCTCTGACCTGGCCAAAAAGAAGGCAGCGAAAAAGAAGGAAGCTGCCAAAGCATGACAGCAGCCCAGGAAGGGGCATGAAGAAAACGGAGATGTTGTCACAGAACCACAAGTGGCAGAGGAGAAAAATGAGGGGGTCAATGGCCAAGAGACCACAGAAGTGGACTTGCTGTCCAAGGAACTGGAGAACTTTTAGATGAAGAAAGCTGCTGCTCGAGCTGTCACTGGTGTCCTTGCCTCTCACCCCAACAGTACTGATGTCCACATTATCAACCTCTCCCTCACTTTTCATGGTCAAGAGGTGCTCAGTGACACCAAACTGGAATTAAACTCAGACTGTCGTTATGGCCTCATTAGCTTAAATGGAATTGACAAGTCCATGCTGCTCTCTGCTATTGGGAAACGTGAAGTGCCCATCCCTGAGCACATCGACATCTACCATCTGACTCGGGAGATGCCCCCTAGTGACAAGACACCCCTGCAGTGTGTGATGGAAGTCGATACAGAGTGGGCCATGCTGGAGAAGGAGGCTGAGTGGCTGGCTCATGAGGATTCGGAGTGTGAGAAGCTCATGGAGCTCTATGAGCGCCTGGAGAAGCTGGATGCTGACAAGGCAGAGATGAGAGCCTCACAGATCTTGCACGGACTGGGTTTCACACCTGCCATGCAACTCAAGAAGCTAAAAGACTTCAGTGAAGGCTGGAGGATGAGGGTTGCCCTTGCCAGAGCTCTCTTCATTCGGCCCTTCATGCTGCTTCTGGACAAGCCCACTAACCACCTGGACCTCGATGCTTGTGTGTGATTGGAAGAGGAACTAAAGACTTTTAAGCGCATCCTGTTCCTCATCTCCCATTCCCAGGACTTTCTGAATGACGTCTGTACCAACATCATTCACATGCACAACAAGAAACTGAAGTATTATACTGGTAATTATGACCAGTATGTGAAGACACGGCTGGAGCTGGAGGAGAACTAGGTGAAGAGGTTTCACTGGGAGCAAGATCAGATTGTGCACATGAAGAACTACATTGCTAGGTTTGGTCATGGCAGTGCTAAACTGGCACGGCAGGCCCAGAGCAAGGAGAAGACGTTACAGAAAATGATGGCATCAGGACTGACAGAGAGGGTCGTGAGCGACAAGACATTGTCATTTTATTTTCCACCATGTGGCAAGATCCTTCCACCCGTCATAATGGTGCAGAATGTGAGCTTCAAATATACAAAATATGGGCCTTGCATCTACAACAATCTAGAATTTGGTATTGACCTTGATACACAAGTGGCTCTGGTAGGGCCCAATGGAGCAGGGAAGTCAACTCTTTTGAAGCTAACTGGAGAGCTATTACCCACAGATGGGATGATCTGAAAACACTCTCTTGTCAAGATAAGGCGATACCATCAGCATTTACAAGAGTAGCTGGACTTGGACCTCTCCCCTTTGGAGTACATGATGAAGTGCTATCCAGAGATCAAGGAGAAGGAAGAAATGAGGAAGATCATTGGGTGATATGGTTTCACTGGGAAACAGCAGGTGAGCCCAATCCAGAACCTGTCTGATGGGCAGAAGTGCTGGGTGTGTCTGGCCTGGCTGGCCTGTCAGAACCCCCATATGCTCTTCTTGGATGAGCCCACCAATCACCTGGATATTGAGACCATTGATGCCCTGGCTGATGCCATCAATGAGTTTGAGGGTGGTATGATGCTTATCAGCCATGATTTCAGAATTATTCAGAAGGTAGCACAAGAAATTTGGGACTGTGAGAAGCAGACAACCACCAAGTGGCCTGGAGAAATCCTGGCCTACAAGGAGCACCTCAAGTCCAAGCTGGTGGGCAAAGAGCCCAGCTTAGCAGGAGGACCCACAATGTGTGAGCCCTACCCTGACCAGATGGGCCAGGCCCCTGGGGCCGCACTCCTGCATTGTTGCAATACCATGCCCCAGCTCCTCCCCACCTGCCTTAGCTACACTCTGTGATCCTATCTACATCTGGACAGTACCTGTCCGTTTTCTGTCTTTCCCATTATTTTTGTCCATGTCTGGACTCAGCGGCTGTTCCTGTCAGCCCCTTGCTGGTTTCTGACCCTGCGTCATGCAGCCAGAGGTACCTGAGGGTTAGCCCAAGGGCCCACGCTCTTGGCTTGTGAAGGAGCTTAGGATCCTGGTTTTCTGGGTTTTGGTGATGTTGGAGGCATACAACTCAGCCCACTGCCCCCATTCTTTTCTGCTTCTGGTTTGGAGCTCTGGATCAGGGCCTTATTCCTGATCAGTTTTAAAATAATTATTTAAAAGTGTAACTTTTAGACCTGCATGATATCTACAAAGTGTCCAATAAAGAAAGAAGAAGCCATGGGGGGGGGGGGGGGAGAAATAAAGGAAATACAAGAGAAGATGCAGAAATCCAATCTAATAAAAGAGTAATATGCAAATTGACCATACCTCTGATCAAGCCACTCCCACAGCCATACCCATCAGCAAATCAGAAGCAAATTATGCAAATAAACCCCAACCAAGATGGCTGCAGCCACTGAGAGCAGGAGGGAGGCTTGGGTTTCCCCAGCAATGGAGGAAGCCAAGCTTTCCACCTGCTCTTGCCAGCCTAGGCCTTCACTCAATACTACAAAGTTTCAATTATAGAAGATACATAATCCCAACAGAAATGGCAGCAGCCACAGAACTGGAGAGAGCAGAGGCTAGTGTTGCCCAGGCAATGGAGGAAGCCAAGCTTCTATAGCCCTAGCGCCTAGGCCTCCACTCTAGGCTACAAAGTTTCAATTATAGAATTTAAACCCAAACAGAAATGGCTGTCACCACAGAGCGAGCAGAAGACTTGGTTCCACTCCAGGCTACAAAGTTTCAGTTGTAGAATATAAATTAATCCCATATCCCAGGGCCTCCGCTTGGGTTGCTGGGGGCATGGCAGGCCTGCAAACCACCACAGGCCCCTTTCCCAGGATGCCCCATGCCCCAAGGCAACCTCCATCCTGATCCGGGACACCCTTCAGGGCAAACCTACTGGCCCCCACCCATGCACCAGGCCTCTATCCTATCTAATAAAAGAGTAATTTGCAGATTGACCATCACTCCAACACACAAGAGGGCTGCCCACATGTGGAAAAGATCTTACCCCCATGTGGACACAAGGTAGCTACTACAAGGTGGTCAGCTGGGAAGGGCCATTGGGAGGTTCCAGGCCTGCAAGGGAGGGCAGTTGGGGGCCATCAGGGGAGGGCAGTTAGGGGTGACCAGGCTGACAGAGGAGGGAAGTTGGGGGTAAACAGGCTGGCAGGGGAGCAGTTAGACATCAATTAGACTGGCAGGGTAGTAGTTAGGGGGTGATCAGGCTGGCAGGCAGAAGCAGTTAGGGGCAATCAGGGAGGCAGGCAGGTGAGCGTTTGGAGCCAGCATCCTGGATTGTGAGGATGTCCGACTGCTGTTTTAGGCCCGAGGCAGGCAGGTGAGCAGTTTGGAGCCAGCATCCTGGATCGTGAGAAGGATGTCCCTCAAGTGGTCCCAGATTGGAGTGGGTGCAGGCTGGGTTGAGAGACATCCCTGCCTCCAATGCATGAATTTGGTACACCGGGCCTTTAGTATAGAAATAATAAGCTGGTGGCGGGTGGGACATCTGTTCTCTCTGATGGAGAGACAGCGACTCAAACCCAAATAGCAGCAGCTTATTTATATTCCACAATACGAAGGGGTTTCTCCAACATTAGGATCAAAAGTGTTTTGGTGGGCCCAGGCTCTATTTATTCCCTCATTCCTGGGGCAAGACTGTATTTACATTTCAAGGCCCTCTCTCTGACACCTGAGGCAAAGTTAAGGCCAAGCTGATAACATATTCAGCCTCGTTGGTAAATGTGTTTTTCCAAGATGTGGTTTTGCCAGGTGCCTTGAATTCAGCCGACACAAAGATTTAAAGAATGCTCAAGGTGTCTTACCTGAGGAAGCCCCCATTTGATACTGAGTCCAGCACTCCAGATTCAAACAACTGTCCTCATGTCTTGGCTCTCAACCCCTGTTGAGACATGAGTCCACACTTCACCTGCCCCAGCTAGACTTGGCCTCACTTCAAACCCCAGCTGACATCCTCCGTGCACACAGCCTGACTCTGATGCTCCCACACAGCCAGACCACAGTCCCCACGTTCCTTAAAATGTCTTCAGAATGAAAAAACTGGTGACCCCACTTTGGGGGATTGCCCTGAAGCTCTTTAGTTCCCCCAAGTCCCAGTATTAGCTTCCTTTAGCTCCACAGCAGCCCAGCCTGTCGGGCAGCTAAGCCCACCTGTTCTGTACCAACTCTTGCAGAAAATGCTGCATTCTGACAATAGACCAAACATTGCCCACCTGGATCTCTTATGGAAGCTCTTTTCTTTTAAGCACTCCAACCTGGTGATCGCCCAATCCCCACTGAGGAAGGTCAAAGATGTTATGGACCAACCGAGAGTGACAACCACCAAGGAGCCAGATCAAAATTTTAAGAAGCCTTTTAATAACGAACTCGAGCCGGGCTTACGTCTCCACTGTCACAGCAGTGAGCAACGAGAGCCCCAAACCTTGGTAGCGAGCACTTTTTATCTCCAACGCAGGGAGATTTGGCAATTTGTGATTGGCCGGTTTCACACAAAGAAAGGTAGCATAAGGTCAGTTACAGTACAGGGAAGCGGGAAATTTCAAATCTTCTTAGGCTGGTGGGCCCTGTTGACCCGGTATCTGGCTGTGCCATGTTCTGGCAGCAGGATGTCCTCAGGCAAGGGAGGGTTGAGTAAATGTCATAAACAGCTAAAGGGGGTTTCGGTGGTGGTGTCTGGTCTGAGCATGACGAACCACGTCCTTCTCTTCTATCTTCCTCCCCACTCTGAGTCTGGCTATCACAAAAGACGCATCCAGCTCAAGGTTTCTTTAAGTTATTGGTGGCTGCCTGCAAAGCCAGCTCTCATCTGGCTTTGTCTAAATGGGACATTTAAGTTCCAATTTCCAGTTAATACCTGTGGAGCCAAACTCCTCTAACTCAGCTCTAAGACTAGAGGAGAGATTTAATGGGCCTCAAAGTCTCACAGGTTGGCAATTTAAACAGAAATTTTCAAATTTTCCAAAGGGAAAACTTTCCCACTTCAGTTGCTAGAAGGGGGAACAGAGCTAGAGAATGTGACAGCCTAGGGCCCCCCCTGCCAAGAACACTCAGTTGCAAGGTTATGGAGCACCACTCAAGGGTCACAAGCAATAGCAGATACTCCTGTCAGCCAGTGATAAGCATCAGAGAAATACCCAACAATTGATCATTATTTCTCCCAGAAAGAGGGACGCAGGCGCAGGTCTGAGCTGATGGGAGGAGAAGTTCTGAGCCTTGATTGAGCTTCATTGTTGAGCCGTCTGTGGAGATTGCACAGCTGGCTAAGTGTTGTATTCAGCAAAGCACATGATGGACACTGCTTTTGTGCCAGAGATATTCCAGTCAGCACAGAGCCTTACACAGCTGAGAAAATTAAAGCCTTTTCAGGCCCTTGCACAACACATCTGATTTCTGTATTAAATTTGAGGAAGAATGGGCATTATGTTGGGTAATTGCCAGCCCTGAAGATCATCATGCTGTGACCTTCTGACAATGGGGGAAAGACAGCTCCTCTGGTATTTAGGCAGTCCCACCTCACCTCATGATGAAGAGTAGAATGTGGGGGGTGCCCCAGGGAAGACACCTTGAGCATTCTTTAAATATTTGTCCGGCTGAATCCAAGGCGCCTGGCAAAACTGCATCTTGGAAAAAACATGCTTCATCAATAAGGCTGACTGTATTTATCAGCTTGGGCTTAACTTTGTCTCAGGTGTCAGGGAGAGGGCCTTGATATGTAAACGCAGTTTTGCCCCGGGAATGAGGGAATGAATAGAGCCTGGGCCCACAGAAATTGCTTTGATCCTAATGTTGGATAAACCCCTTTGTATTGTGGAATATAAGTAAACATGGCTTCGTAGGCTCAGGATCACTGTGTCTCCATTAGAGGGAGAACAGAAGTCCCACCTGGACCCAGCTTTTTATCCCTATTTCTGTGTCTTCTTTTCTATATTTCATTTTCCTTCATCCCCAGCTCCTCTACTCAGAAACTGAACCCATTCTCTCTACGTTGGACAAGGGAAAGAGAGAAAAAAACCCTATACCTGGCGCCCGGAACAGCGACTGAGTACAGAGGATACAGCGAGAGGATCGATCCAGAATTTTGTGTGCACACGAAATGTAAGTAGTTAGAGTGGATTGTTGTGAATTTAAATAAGCTAGGTGTAAAATATGGGAAATTCTAAAACTATCCTCAAAGTTCAAATATGCTTTGTTAAGTGTAGTCAGAGTCTTTATTTCTTAAGTCTTGTTGAAGAAATGTGGAAAAACTTCAGAAAGCAGTTGTGTGACCGATATTCAACAGAAGGTCCAGAGAAGATTCCTAATTTCATTTGTGATCTAGCACAGAAGATTTTAAGAATGTCTAAGCGGGATGTAGCCACAGCCTTAAAAAAGCTTTCAGTAAAGGGGTGGGAATCTCTAAGAATAGCATCTGCACCTCCTCCGCCTCCAGGTGTCCCTCCTGCAACCAGGACTGCAGTTTGTGAGCAGGATCAGAAAAGTTTTGCTCGCAGCTGCCCAGCCTATAGGACTGGATGCAGGTGCTTGCCCGAAAGTGACTTCCTTTGTTGGAGGTTCAAACTACTTGTAACTGAAAGATGAAACAGAAGGAGCAGAGAGAGAGAGAGCAGGGTACCAGGACACAGACTTTATTGAGGCGACCCTTCCCAAGGGAGAAAGAGCTCATGTGCGGGGTAAAGGCAGAGAAACCAAGGGAGGGGAGGAGGGAACCCAGCCGGACTGCCTCCTGGACTGCCTGGGAGAACAGTCCGGGAGAAAAGCTGCCACGTGGCAGCACTGAGACACCCTTTTTAAGGCAGGGGTTGGGCCCAGGGCGGAATGGGAAGGGGTGGGACACAAGGCACTCTGGTATGCGCTTGATTGGTGGCTCAGTGTCTCTGTCAATTACATCATAACTCCGCCCACCCGTTGGGGAGGGGTACCTATCAGTAACCAAGTAGAAAAGATTAAAGGAATTTCTCAGCAACTACCAATGATTCTTTATCTTAAGAAATCTTTTCTTTCCTTAAAAACTAAATTGAAAAAAAAAACAAACAAACAAAAAAAACAGTAGATGCCAGACCATCTCTGAATTTTCCCCCAAAGAAAGAAGGAGGTGGGGGAAGGGAGCCACGTGATGATCCAATATGGACACCATTCCCCAGAAGGCCATTACAAAAGGGTCTCACCTTCGCCATGTTTTTTCTAGCTCTAGTGACTTAAAACTTTCACAAAATCTATAAATGCATTGGAGATTTCTGTGCACTTGTAAAGGGAAATGACAGTTTTAAAAAACTAAGGCGAGCACAACTATCCATATTGGCACATTTTAGATAGAGCTTTTTAAGCTGAACTTAACTTTTTGCTATGCAGAGAATAAAAACCTGAGATTTTTATAACCTAAGAAAGATGGCGGATATGAACTGGAGAAAAGAACAAAAGCTAGTTCCAGGAGAAGACTGGAATTTCCACAACAAAGAGTGGTTTTTTAAAACTCTAATGAAAGGTGTTAAGAAACAAACTTAAGGTCTTCAAGAAAATCAGTAAATTTATTTATCAGTAAATAAATGCCTTAAAATAATTGGAATCGGATTTGAAACTCAAAAATTGTTGGAATATAGATAAATAACGTATTAATTATACAGATCTAAATAGCCTAGGTAACTGGCTATGCCTTTTGTTCATGGAGGAAGAAGGATAGTTGCCCTTCCCTTCAGAACTGGTAGACTAGCTTACCACCAGAAGCCATCTTAAAGGAACAATGTGGCAATTTTGCATTTGAATACCTCCAGGCTTGCTACTGAATTCCCCCAGGCAAAGGAAAATTTTGGCTACTTTAAAAAGTCAAATGACAGCCTGTTAACCAAATGATAAAAACATGTTTAATAATCTGAGTTTGCTTCCTCGTGAGAAAAACTTAGAGGACAGAATTGAAGCTATTAATTGATTATGTCTTGTATTATTCTTAGAAATGTAAAGTGTTATTAATCTAGAAACTGCTAAATATTTGACTTGCCAGTTCTAAAAGTTCAAAGTGCAAATTAAATTGGAAGAAAATTATATAAGTATAGTTATTACATGCCTAAAGTATAAGAACTTGTTTTTTGAGAAAATGTTGTTTTCTCTGATAATTAGAAATTCAAAATATGTTACTTGTTGGTCTGACTTAAAAAAGGATTAATTCAATGATCCAGTTTAAATTTAATTGATATTCTTTAAGATAATTTAAATACATAACATTTAAATCATATATATAAGTATATATGTTTGATCTGTCCAAGTATATTTCAAGAGACATTGAGAGTAACTTTTGGACATTTCAAGGGCCCAGAAATGTTTTCAAAAGTCTGTTCTCTCTTAAAAGAAATATTTTTTAATTATACTTGAAGTTACATGGAAAGTTTTATCAAATAAAATTAATCAATCTTAAATATAGCCAAATTTCAACAACAGAATTTTAAATAAGAACCAATAAGTAACATACCTAAACTTTACTGAATAAGTTTCTTTCTTCTTTTTTAATTAAAAATATGTACTTAAGTTACTTTATAAATTAGCTTTTTAAAACATAATCAAGCTTTCATAACTTAAGTTACATTGAGAAGCCAATGTTTTTTAAGTAATTGAATTTAAGTAAAATCTAAAAAATAGATTAGAAGCCACCATTTACTGCCTAACCTTGTAGCTGCCTGTATTCTTAATTAAGCTAGAGGTGGGGCTAACATTTGTGGCTTGTAAATTAAACATTTAGTAAATTTTGCTTTGCTTTTAAATGAAGATATCTACTTCAATTACTTAAATAAATTAGCTTGCTAAAGTATAGTCAAGGTTTTCAGCTAAATGAAAAGCCAATATTTTTATAAACAATTCTAATAAAGGCCAAAAACAGCTAGTGAGATTTCTATTTGTCTGCAATGTTATTTTGACTGTCTTTTAAAAGAACAGATTAAACCGCCACCATGATGAGTACATGGTTACATGGGGGCTGCTGCCATCTTGAATAACAAATGCCAACCCCTTCCTTTGAATAAGCCAATGTCTTTGTAAGCAATTAATTTTTTTAACTTATATTTAATAGTAGTACATAAGTTATCCTTTTTCAACCCCAATATCATCCCCCCAGTCTCCCTTACTCCCCAGCACATGTCCCTACCTGCCCCCCTCCCTGCCCCAGTATCTTTCATTCATTTGTTATGCTCATATGCATGCATACAAGTCCTTTGGTTGATCTCCCCCAACATCTGCCTCCCATCCACCCAGCCTTCCCCCTGTAGCTTGACAGCCTGTTCAATGCCTCCTTGCCTCTATATCAATCACTCTCCCCTGTTTCTTTTCTTCAAAAATATCTTGCCTCTGCATACTAGAAATAAATGTATAAGAACAAAAAATGTTTGAGTCTCAGTTTCAATGTCCAAATAGAAGTTCTGAGTCCCAGTTTCAATGTCAAATAGTTCTTTATGTGTACGTGTCAGCAATGGTATCCAGATGGTGGACACATCGTGGCAATGCAAGATCCATCCTCTCTAGTTTGGTCCTAGGCTGCCTGCAGCCATGCACAGCTGCCGACTGCTAGCATGGCAAGTTGTCATCAGTGTCCCCCATCTCTGGACCATCCTCGTGACTGGAACAGACCCGTCAGTTCCTCACTGTCACAGGAACCCACATGGTCTTGGAGTTGTTATCTGAAAACACACAAACACATTCTCAACCAATAACAAAGGGATCCTCTCTGCAAAATAGACTTAGGATTCTTTTTATTTTTGCCTAAATGATTTTCCTTTGGCTTATTTTGACACCATGTGTGTTTTTCCATGGGTGTCCTGCTGTTGGCTTTACAAACGGAAGCTCCTTCTCTGGAGTAAGAATTTTCTAGATGTATTTTACTCACAGGATATTTTTCCTTACATGATATTACCCCACTGCCCCCCCTTTTTTGATTAATGGGGGCTTTTGGAAATTTTAGATTGCAGTCTTGGTAATTTTAAATTTTAATTTTTGCACACAAATATGACTGCTTTAGGTTCTTTGGATGTTAGGCAATTTTACAGTGAGTTGAACTACTAATAGAAATTTTAGATAATATTTTAGGAAAAGCTTTTTCTCCAGTACACTTAGATTTTCTTGAGTATTCACTTATTTCACTTGACCAATTTAAATTAAGCTGAAAACTTGATTACTATTTTCCTGTCAATTTTAATACTCAAGCAGAAATCTTAGTTTACCCTGTAAATACTAGTGGAAAGGAATATTTGCAATTTTGAGTAGGTCCTGAGCATTCCTGGTAATAGACTAAATTTGATATAGAGCAGCTATTGCTGGCTGAGTCTCTGTCTGCCACCTGGGTCCCCGTATGAGTTGTGTGTGGGAGGCGAAGCAGCCGTGGGGGCAGGAGACTTCCCTCAGGAGGGGTGAGAATTCAAGCCCCTGCAAGGTTTGTGGGTGAAGGTCTGTGCCCCACCTCTGTTGACCTTTTCGTTCTCTCTTGTAGGCCCCTCTGCGACTGTGCCTGTCTTAGGTTGTTCCTTCCCTAAGGAACCTTACCTGTCTCTGGCTAACCAGTCATCCTCCAGGGTCAAACAGGGTGATGTGAGGTTCAGTTCTGTCTTCTTTGTAGTCTATACCCCCATGGCCTTCACGTCCAGCACCTGCCTTGGGGTCCCCTCGCCTGCTGGCAGGGTCCCGGTACTGACACATATCTCGGGGGACCCATGTTTCCACTCCAGAGAGGGCACAGGTCACACCATTGGTCGAGAGACAGATCCATGGTGCCATCTGCCCAGAGGCTTCAGCCATAGCTTGAAATGAAAGCTCAGGCAACAGCTGTATATTTGGATAGTAAGAAGAGGGTCCCTCTTGGCAAAAAGGGCAAGAGGGGCCAATATAGAATGCTCAGATGCCTTCCCAGTGCCTTAATTCCTTCTGAAAGGGATTAATTCCTTTCCTATGCTTTTTTTTAAATGCTGCCCAACATTCAAAGAATTAGTTTGTAAGTTTATTTGGAATAATTGTATAATATGCTGTTGTCAAATATCAAATATTAAAATGACATTGTAGAATAATATCATGTAAGGGTATTATGGTGTCATGGGAGGTTAAGCAGGGCCTAGCCTAAGGACTGGTGTCCATAGGAGAAGACAAGCTCCAGGCCATGTCAATTCAATCTCAAAATAGCTGCCAATTTTTTTATAACTTTATATAAACCTTGTCAGGGATGTAAAAACATAAATTACTTACCTTAGTTCAAGAGTTCAAATATATTGACTTTCCCCCTTACTCCCACCACCTGCCACTTACCCTGAAGGTTGACATTCTGATGGACCTTTCTCAGTTTCTGGATCCATTCTTGTTCATCAGTCTATGTCATTCATTATATTCCTCAAATGAGTGAGATCATGTGATATTTATCTTTCTCTGCCTGGCTAAGTTCACTTAGCACAATGCTCTCCAAATCCATCCATGTTATTACAAATGGTAGGAGCTCGTTCTTTTTTCCCACAGCGTAGTATTCCATTGTGTAAATGTATGATAGTTTTTTAATCCCCTCATCTGCTGATGGGCACTTCAGCTGTTTCCAAATCTTAGCTATGGTAAATTGTGCTGCTGTGAACATAGGGGTGAATATATCCTCTCTAATTCAAGTTTCTAGTTTCTTAGTGTATACTCCTAGAAGTGGGATCACTGGGTCGAATGGGAGCTCAATTTTTAGTTTTTTGAGGAAACTCCATACTGTTCTCCACAGTGGCTGTACTAGTCCACAATCCCACCAGCAGTGCACGAGGTTTCCTTTTTCTCCACAGCCTCGCCAGCTCTTGACATTTGTTGATTTGTTGCTGTACGCCATTCTGACAGTGGGAGATGGTACCGCATAGTCGTTTTGATTTGCATCTCTTGGATAATCAGTGACTTTGAGCAAGTTTTCATATGTCTCTGGGCCTTCCCTTTGTCTTCTTTCGTGAAGATTCTATTTAGGTCTGTTGCCCATTTTTTCATTGGATCATTTGTCCTCCTTTTATTGAGTTGTGTGAGTTGCCTGTAGATGCTTGAGATTAAACTTTTATCACTGATAATATTTGCAAATATGTTCTCCCATACAGTGGGTTTTCTTGTTTTGTTGATGGTGTCTTTAGCTGTGCAAAAGCTTTTTATTTTGATGTAGTCCCATTTATTTTTTCTTTAGCTTCCATTGCCCTAGAAGCAGTATCATCAAAGAAATTCATTTGGCATATGTCTGAGATTTTTCTTCCTGAGGATTCCTCTAATATTTTTCTGGTTTCCCATCTATTTTTAAGTCCTGTATCCATTTTGAGTTTATTTTTGTGTATGGTGTAAGTTGGTGGTCTAGTTTCATTTTTTTGCATGTATCTGTCCAATTTTCCCAACACCATTTATTGAAGAGACTGTCTTGACTCCATTTTATGTTCATACCTCCTTTGTCAAATATTAATTGAGCATAGTGATTTGGGTTGATATCAGGATTCTCTATTCTAGTCCATTGATCTACATATCGGTTCTTGTGCCAGTACCAGGCTATTTTGAGAACAGTAGCTTTGTAATACAGCTTGAAATCTGGTATTAAAATCCTACCAACATTGTGCTTCTTTCTCAGGATTGCTGTTGCTATTCGGGGCCTTTTTTTTATTCCAGATGAATTTTGGACAGTTCTTTCTAGGTCTGTGAAATATGCCATTGGTATTTTAATGGGGAGTGCATTAAATTTATAGATTGCTTTGGGTAGTATGGACATTTTAATTATGTTGATTCTCCCAATCCATGAACATGGTATCTTCTTTCTCCTGTTTACATATTCCTCTATCTCTTTTTTTAGTGTCCTATAGTTTTCCTTGAAAAGGTCTTTTACTTCTTAGTTAAGTTTATTCCTAAGTATCTTATTTTTTTGGTGTGATGGTAAATGGGATTTCTTTTTTAGTCTTGCTTTCTGTAAGTTCACTATTAGTGTATAGAAATGCCATAGATTTCTTGGCGTTAATTTTCTAGCCTGCTACATTGCTGAACTCATTTATTAAGTCTATTAGTTTTTTTATGAAGTCTTTTGGGTTTTTTATGTACAATATCATGTCATCTGCAAATAAGGATAGTTTTACTTCTTCTTTTCCAATTTGAATGCCTTTTATTTCTTCTTCTTGTCTAATTGCAATGGCTAATATTCCAGTACTATGTTGAACAGGAGTGGTGAGATTGGGCATCCCTGTCTTGTTCCTGTTCATAGGGGAAATGGTTGCAGTTTTTGCCCACTGAGTATGATGTTGGCTGTGGGTTCATCATATATGGCTTTTATTATGTTGAGGTATGATCCTTCTATTCCTACCTTATTGAGAGTTTTTATTAAGAAAGGATGTTGGATCTTGTCAAATGCTTTTTCTGCATCAATTGATATGACTATGTGATTTTTATCTCTCAATTTGTTTATGTGATGTATCACATTTATTGATTTGCAGATATTGTACCATCCTTGCATTCCTGGAATAAATCCTACTTGGTCGTGGTGTATGATCTTTCTGATGTACTGCTGGATCCTATTTCCTAGAATTTTGTTGAGGATTTTGGCATCTATATTCATGAGGGTTATTGGCCTGTAATTCTCTGTCATTGTATTGTCTTTGTCTGGTTTTGGTATTAGGGTTATGCTAGCTTCATAAAAGGAGTTTGGAAGTGTTCCATCCTCTTGAATTTTTCAGAATAGTCTGAGGAGGATAGGTTTTAGTTCTTCCTTGAATGTTTGGTAAAACTCCCCTGAGTAGCTGTCTGGCCTTGGGCTTTTGTTTGCTGGAAGCTTTTTGATGACTGCTTCAATTTCTTCCATATTTATTGTTCTATTGAGCTGTTAAGATTCTTCCTGATTGAGTTTTGGGAGGTTATATTTTTCTAGGAATATATCCATTTCCTCCGGGTTGTCCAGTTTGTTGCAGTAGAGTTGTTCATAGTATTTTTAACAATCCTTTGTATTTCAATGGGGTCTATTGTTATTTCACCTCTTTCATTTCTGATTTTATTTATTAGCGTCCTTTCTCTTTGCTTCTTGCTGAGCCTGGCTAAAGGTTCATCAATCTTGTTTATCCTGTCAAAGAACTAGTTCTTTGTTTTGTTGATCTTCTGTATTGTTTCTTTGGTTTCTATGTTATTTATCTCTGCTCTGATCATTACTATTTCCTTCCTTCTACTTACACTGGGCTTTTCTTGTTGCTCTCTTTCTAACTCTTTGAGTTGTTGGGTTAGATAATTTATTGCTACTGTTTCTTGTTTTTTGCAGTAGGATTGTAGAGCTATGAACTTCCCTCTTAAAACTACTTTCATTGTGTCCCATAGGTTTTGGATTGTTGTGCTATCATTGTCATTTGTTTCCATGATGTTTTCTATTTCTTCCTTGATCTCTCTAGTAACCCAGTCATTGTTTAATAGCATGCTGTTTAATCTCCATGTGTTTGATTTCTTTGGATTGTTTTTTTTTTTTGTAGTTGATTTCCAGCTTTATGCCACTGTGATCCGAGAATATGCTTGATATGATTTCTATCTTCTTGAATTTGGAGAGACTTTGCCTATGACCCAACATATGGTCTATCTTTGAGAATGACCCATAGGCACTTGAAAAGAATGTATATTCTGTCGCTTTGGGGTGAAATAATCTGAAGATGTCAATTAATTCCATCTGGTCTAGTGAGTCATTGAGGATTGATGTTTCTTTCTTTTTTTTTTCAGTGTCAAATAATTCTTTATGTGTACATGTCAGCAATGGTATCCAGATGGTGGACACATCGTGGCAATGCAAGATCCATCCTCTCTGGTTTGGTCCTGGGCTGCCTGCAGACATGCACAGCTGCCGACTGCTAGCATGGCAAGGTGTCGTCAGTGTCCCCCATCTCTGGACCATCCTTGTGACTGGAACAGATCTATCAGTTCCTCACAGTCGCAGGAACCCACCTGGTCTTGGAGTTGTTCTCTGAAAACACACAAATACATTCTCGACCAAAAGTTAACAAAGGGATCCTCTATGCAAAATAGACTTGGGATTCTTTTTAATTTTTGCCTAAATGATTTTCCTTTGGCTTATTTTGACACCATGTGTGTTTTTTCATGGGTGTCCTGCAATTGGTTTTACAAATGGAATTTACTTTACTGGAGTAAGAATTTTCTAGATGTATTTTATTTACTCAATATTCTTTTCCTTACATGATATTACCCCACTGTCCCCTCACCTTTTTTGATTAATGGGGGATTTTGGAAATTTTAGATTGCAGTCTTGGTAATTTTAAATTTTAACTTTTGCACATAAACATGACTGCTTTAGGTTCTTTGGATGTTAAGCAATTTTACAGTGAGATGAACTACTAATAGATTTTTTAGTTAATGTTTTAGGAAAAGCTTTTTGTCCAGTACACTAAAATTTTCTTGAGTATTCACTTACTTCACTTGACCAATTTAAATTAAGCTGAAAACTTGATTACTATTTTCCTGTCAATTTTAATACTCAATTCAGAAATCTTAGTTTACCCTGTAAATACTAGTGGAAAGGAATATTTGCAATTTTGAGTAGGTCCTGAACATTCCTGGTAATAGACTAAATTCAGATATAGAGCAGCTACTGCTGGCCGAGTCTCTGTCTGCCACCTGGGTCCCGATCTGAGTTGTGTGTGGGAGGTGAAGCAGCCGTTGGGGTAGGAGACCTTCCTCAGGAGGGGTGAGAATTCAAGCCCCTGCAAGGTTTGTGGATGAGGGTCTGTGCCCCACCTCTGTTGACCTTTTAGTTCTCTCCTGTTGGCCCCTCTGCGACTGTGCCTGTCTTAGGTTGTTCCTTCCCTAAGGAACCTTACCTGTCTCTGGCTAACCAGTCATCCTCCAGGGTCAAACAGGGTGATGTGAGGTTCAGTTCTGTCTCCTTTGTAGTCTATACCCCCATGGCCTTCACGTCCAGCACCTGCCTTGGGGTCCCCTCGCCTGCTGGCAGGGTCCCGGTACTGACACATATCTCGGGGGACCCATGTTTCCACTCCAGAGAGGGCACAGGTCACACCATTGGTCGAGAGACAGATCCATGGTGCCATCTGCCCAGAGGCTTCAGCCACAGCTGGAACTGAAAGCTCAGGCAACAGCTGTGTATTTGGATAGTAAGAAGAGGGTCCCTCTTGGCAAAAAGGGCAAGAGGGGCCAATATAGAATGCTCAGATGCCTTCCCAGTGCCTTAATTCCTTCAGAAAGGGATTAATTCCTTTCCTATGCTTTTTTTAAATGCTGCCCAACATTCAAAGAATTAGTTTGTAAGTTTATTTGGGATAATTGTATAATATGCTGTTGTCAAATACCAAAAATTATAATGACATTGTAGAATAATATCATGTAAGGGTATTATGGTGTCACGGGAGGTTAAGCAGGGCCTAGCCTAAGGACTGGTCTCCATAGGATATGACAAGCTCTAGGCCATGTCAATTCAATCTCAAACTAGCTGCCATTTTTTTTATAACTTTATATAATCTCTGTCAGGGATGTAAAAACACAAATCACTTACCTCAGTTCAAGAGTTCAAATATATTGACTTTCCCCCTTACTCCCACCACCTGCCACTTACCCTGAGGTTTGACATTCTGATGGACTTTTCTCAGTCTCTGGATCCATTCTTGTTCATCAGTCTATGTCATTGATTGTATTCCTCAAATGAGTGAAATCATGTGATATTTGTCTTTCTCTGCTTGTCTAATTTCACTTAGCATAATGCTTTCCAAATCCACCCATGTTGTTACAAATGGTAGGAGCTCCTTCTTTTTTTTCGCGGAGTACTATTCCATTGTGTAAATGTACCATAGTTTTTTAATCCATTCATCTGCTGATGGGCACTTCGGCTGTTTCCAAATCTTAGCTATGGTAAATCGTGCTGCTATGAACATAGGGGTGAATATATCCTTTCTAATTCGCCTTTCTAATTTCTTGGGGTATATTCCTAGAAGTAGGATCACTGGGTCGAATGGGAGCTCCATTTTTAGTTTTTTGAGGAAACTCCATACTGTTCTCCACAGTGGCTGTACTAGTCTACAATCCCACCAGCAGTGCACGAGGGTTCCTTTTTCTCCGCATCCTCGCCAGCACTTGTCGTTTGTTGATTTGTTGATGTAAGCCAATCTGACAGGTGTGAGATGGTACCGCATAGTCATTTTGATTTGCATCTCTCGGATAATTAGTGACTTTGAGCAAGTTTTCATATGTCTCTGGGCCTTCCTTTTTTCTTCTTTCGTGAAGATTCTATTTAGGTCTGTTGCCCATTTTTTTATTGGATCATTTGTCCTCCTTTTATTGAGTTGGGTGAGTTACCTGTAGATGCTTGAGATTAAATTTTTATCACTGATAATATTTGCAAATATGTTCTCCCATACAGTGGGTTTTCTTGTTGTTTTGTTGATGGTTTCTTTAGCTGTGCAAAAGCTTTTTATTTTGATGTAGTCCCATTTGTTTATTTTCTCTTTAGCTTCCATTGCCCTAGGAGCAGTATCATCAAAGAAGTTCTTTTGGCATATGTCTGAGATTTTTCTTCCTGTAGATTCCTCTAATATTTTTATGGTTTCCTGTCTTACGTTTAAGTCCTATGAGGATTGATGTTTTTTTTACTGATTTTTTGTTTAGAGGATTTTTCCAATGGTAATAGTGGGGTATTAAAGTCTCCTACTATGATTGTATTGCTGTCTCTCTCTTCCTTGATATCATCCAGGGGCTGTTTTATGTATTTGGGTGCTTCTGTATTGGGTGCGTAAATGTTTATCAGAGTTATTTCTTCTTGTTGTATTTTTCCCTTTAGTATTAAGTAGTGGCCTTCTTTATCTCTTGTTACGTCCTTCACTTTGAGATCTAATTTGTCAGATATAAGTATTGCTACTCCAGCTTTTTTTCCATTTCCATTCACCTGACGAATTTTTTTCCATCCTTTCACCCTCAGTCTGTGTGCGTCTTTTTTTTGTAGGTGGGTTTCTTGTAGACAGCAGATATATGGGACGTGTTTTCTTACCCAATCCATTACCCTATGTCTTTTGATTGGAGCATTTAAACCTTTTACATTTAAAGTTATTATTGATAGGTACTTATTTGTGGCCATTTTTGTTCTTTGCCCCTGTGTTCTTTCTTTGCTTCCTATTGCTTTTTACAGCAGACCCTTTAGCATTTCTTGCATTGCTGGTTTGGTGGTAATGTATTCCCTTAGACCTTTTTTATCTGTGAAGCTCCTGATTTGACCTTCAATTTTGATTGATGGCCTTGCTGGGTACATTATTCTAGGATTCAGAGCCTTTCTTTGCATGACTTTGTATATTTCATTCCAATCCCTTCTGGCCTGTTAAGCTGCTGTTGAGAAATCACTTTCTAATCTGATGGGGGTTCCTTTGTAGGTGACTTTCCGTCTCTCTCCGGCAGCTTTTAAGATTTTCACTTTGTCATTGATGTTTGCCAATTTAATTATAATGTGCCTTGGTGTAGGTCTTTTGGGGTTTAATTTGCTTGGAACTCTGTGAGCTTCTTGGATTTGTGTGGGTTTTTTCTTTCCTATATCAGGGAAGTTTTCTGTCATTATTTCTTCCAACAGTTTTTCTATTCCTTGCTCAGTTTCCTGTCCCTCTGGAAGCCCTATTATGCGGATGTTGTTTTGTTTCATGTTGTCCCAAAGTTCCCTTAGGCTCTCCTCCCGTTTTTAATTTTTTTTCTAGAAGTTGCTCTACTTTGGTATTTTTTCCTACCTTGTCTTCCAGCTCACTGATGCGGTTCTCTGCTTCTTCTAGTCTACTCCTGATACTTTCTATGGAGTTCTTTACCTCAGCAATGTCACTTTTCATTTCTTCTTGGGTCTTCTTCATTTCTTCTTGGGTCTTCTTCATTTCTGCATAGCTCTTCTTCATTTCCTCTTGGTTCTTCTTCAATTCCTCTTGGTTCTTACTCATACTGACTTCTATTCTCTTCAGCCACCCTATGATCATTTCTCTGAACTCTCTCTTTCTTACAGGTTGCTTGCTTCCATTTCATTTACCTCTTTTCCTGGTGAAGCTTGTTTTTCTTTCATTGATCGGCTGTTTCTTTGTCTCCCCATGGTCTCTCTTCTCCTCTGTGTGTCTCTAATGTAGTTCTCACTCTCCTGTGTTGATTTAAAGGCTCAAACTACAACACAACCAGGTGCAGCACACCAGACACTGAAAAAGAATGTATTCACAGTATTGGTAACTCCAAATTAAAGGTGATTGCCAGAGGAAGGTAAATTAGGTGATAGTTGGGAAGGAAGAGAGTAAGATAAAACACACTCACACAAAAGAAAGATGAAAAAGAGAGAAAGAAAGAAAGAAAGAAAGAAAGAAAGAAAGAAAGAAAGGAAGGAAGGAAGGGAGGGAGGAATGCCAAAATAAAATTGGGGAAAGGGGAAGGAGTAAAAAGAAAGGAAAAGGGAATAAACTATAAATATGGGTTGGAAACTCCCAAAGGACCACCACTAATACCAGCAAAAGCCAGCAACAAGTACCTGGAGATTGATACAAACTACATACAACAACTAATATCAAGGGAGGTTAGGGAACACAGAAGCTTAAATCTATCAAAAAAACAATGTAAACAACATCAAAACAAAAAACAATGCCAACCCCCCCCACAAAACAAATTAAAAGAAAAGAGTAAGCAAATCCATCTCACAAACATGCATAAAATTTCGATATAGTCAACAGTCAGGTAAACAACATCAACAGGACTGAGAGAGAAACAATTTAGGATAGTGAAGTCGGAGAAGCGATAGATGTGTATGGACTTGGAGCAGGTGGTTGTAGATTGGATAAAAAAGTGGGGTGAAATTTTAACAGGGGGTAAAAAGGGAGACTAAGGAAAATCTAAACCAGAAAAAGTGTAAGGGAAACAAGACACTAACTAGGGAAAGGTTAGCAAGAAAGTGCTGGCATAAGGGTGAAGTTGAGGTAGAGTAAAAAGATACTAAAGGGTAAATGAAAAAAGACTGTATAACTCTAATCTCTAAGTAGAATAATAATGAAATAAAATGGCACTTAAAAAAGTTTAAATAGTAGTAGAAATAAAATTGATTCCTTAATTTGTGTTACACAAGAGTCAATTTGTGATTCAGCCCCTGAGTGGCAATGTTTCTGAATTGACCTCTGGGACTATTGGTCCTCTCTAGCCTGAACTAAAATCCCGCTATGTCTATGGTATTCACTACTGATTTGTGGAAATAGGCTACCCCAGAGCTGCCTTTCTAATGGTGAGCATCTATTCTTATCCCCAGCCTCAGCAAAACAGCTCGCCCCTGTGGTCTCCCAGGTTTATCCTCCACCAGGGGATCCCACGTTCCTGGTTCAGCACTGAGAAATTCGGATTTGGAGAGGACAAATGCAAGCGCGCGAACTCACATCCTGCTTGTATGTCTGCTCGAAACCCCTTTCCCCCTTGGGTTTGGCAGTCCGCTCCCTCCCAAAATTGTTAGGCTGGCCTTCTCCGTCAGGCCCAAATGGGTTGCTCTCTATGTATCCCCCTGCCACCAGCTCCGAGGGCCCTCTTCCACGTTTGCCAGCTCCAACAGCCACGGGCTTTTCCTCTTCTTCCCCACCTCAGGTGCAAATCTCCCTGTTTTGCCCACTCTCCCAACCCCAGGGGAAATCTGACCTTTCCGTGGTGGAGCACAGGGTTCCTTGGAATCCGCTTCTGCGCCAACTAGGAACCGATGTTGGGGGGGAGGGGTGTTGGGGGGAAGTCTCAGCTGCCCAGTGGGTACCTCAGCTGTAAAATTTTCAGGCTCTTCCCCTTCAAGATGGCACAATCTGCCTCTGAGCCAGTGGCTCCACGAGAGAACCCAGCCACACTGGAGCCGCTCCATTAGGGGAGGCTAATCTAGCAGTCCTCCTCCTTCTCCCAAAGCCCAGCTGTCCCCCCACTCGCCAACAAACACTCCCTGCGTGACCCTCAGTTGCTCCCTCTGTCTGCCCTGGGACACAAATGATTACACATCCTTCTGTTCCGCCGCCATCTTTTTTGGGGGGCTTCTCTTTATGCTCCCCTCTTCCCCCCGGCTCTCAGCTCTGGGCAATTGGCTCCCACAACTGCATCAGGGGAGTCTATTGCCTTCCTGGTCTCAGGTTTGAGAATCCGGCACCCCTCAGCATCTTTCAGATGGTTCCAGGGCTTGCTTTTCGCCAGGCTGTCTTCCTGCACCCTCCAGGCTGCAGGCCACTCCTTCTTTGTAAGCAATTTAAATGAGTCTTCTAAGAAAGTTACTGAAGCCTTCCCATGATCCCTCTGTATATGCAAATAAGCCTAAGAGGATACTTTAAAAATATAATTGTAGTTTTAACAAAAAGGAGAAATTTTAAAATTCTGAATTATCCTTCACTAATATTTACAGTGTAAACTAAGATTGTTGTTAAAATGTTAAATCTGACATTAAATTAGTAGTCATCCTTACTGCAAGAGAGCTTGTAATATGGCTAGCTACCTGGCTGTAGGTTTTGTCTTTATGTTGCAGCTTTGTGGGCTGTTTTAGTAAAAAGAAAAGACAAAGATTCTTATATTAAGCTCTATAGCCTGAAAGTTGTTTTAGAATGAAATAAAGACAGGTTTTCTTCAAACATCTTAAGGGTTGTAATTAAAAGCCTATATATTTGGCTTCTTAAGCTGGAGTAAATAATTTGTGTTTTGTCTCTCTAATAAAGTTTATATAAGGTTACTCAAAGGCTATTTGCTGCAGCTTAATTGATAGAATTTATTGTTTATAACCTAGGACAAATAAAATTAAGCTTAAAAAATAAATTAAGCTTATTTCAGACTAACTTAATTTGGCTAATTGAAGTAAGGAAATATTCATAAAAACTTAATTGTATTGGACAAAAAATTGTTCCTTAAGTATTAACAAAAATTTTTATTAATGGTTTCATCTCATCATAAAATTGCTAAACATGCTATAAATCCAAAGCAGTCAGCAGCTATACATTGCTACAAGTTTCCCAGGACCAAGGGCAACGAAGGTCGGTGTGTACTTCCAGACCATGTGTACACACCCTTCTACACAGTCATCAATGTCTGATATTTTTTGTTCTACCAGGACCCCTGACTTGGGGGGCTTGCCTTATTTCTAATACATTAAAAGAAATGTTTTACCTCAGGAATTAACCATTTTTACAGATGAATCCAGTTATGGAAAGGCTGGATCTACTGCAGCAGGGGAACAAAGGTCCTTCAAACCCCTTATTATATGTCAATAAAAATACTAGCTCTTATTTGTGCCAAAAAAGATTTTATTACAGAGCCCATCAACCTATAGTAATATTGCTTATGTGGTAAGTATGGCCAATATTATTGAAACATCTACTCTAGGGAACACAAATTCAGAACTTTTCATTTATTTTTTCAGATTTTAAAATATTATTTAAGACGGCAATTTTCTACGTTTTATTTTTTTTTAATCTTTATTGTTCAGTTTATTAATTACATTGTTTCCCCTTTTTATCCCCCTATAGCTCCCCTCCACCCTGTACCTATCCCACCCTCACCCTCACCTCCCCCTCCCCACTGTCCTCTCCCATTGTTGCTAGATTTTTGTCCAGTCTCTTGCTGCACTTCCCACAACCCTTTTCTCCCCAAAATTGTCAGTCCATTCCCTCTCTATGTCCATGTCTCTGTTATATTCACCAGGCTATCCTGTTCAACAGCCTATCAATTCACTTGATTTTTATGTTCATTTGTTGATAGATGTGTATTTGTTGTTCATAATTTTCATCTTTACCTTTTTCTTCTTCCTCTTCTTAAAGAATATCTTTCAGCATTTCATATAATGTTGGTTTGGTCGTGATGAACTCCTTTAGCTTTTTCTTATCTGCGAAGCACTTCATCTGACCTTCAATTCTGAATGATATCTTTCCTGGATAGAGTAATCTTGGTTGTAGATTCTTGCTGTTCATCACTTTGAATATTTCTTGCCACTCCCGTCTGGCCTGCATCGTTTCTGTTGAGAAATCAGCTGACAGTCGTATGGGTGCTCCCTTATAGGTAACCAACTGTTTCTCTCTTGCTGCTTTTAATATTCTCTCTTTGTCTTTTGCTCTTGGCATTTTAATTATGATGTGCCTCGGTGTGGTCCTCTTAGGGTTCCTATATATTGGGGTTCGGTGCACTTCTTGGACTCCTAAGTCAATTTCTTTCACCAGGTGTGGGAAGTTTTCAGTCACTATTTCTTCAAATAGGTTTTCATTGTCTTGGCCTCTCGCTTTTTCTGGCACCCCTATAATTCGGATGTTGGTATGCTTGAGGTTGTCCCAGAGGCCCCTTACACTATCTTCAATTTTTTGGATTCTTTTGGTTTCTTGCTTTTTCAGCTGAGTGGATTTTACCTCTTTGTATTTCCAATTTTAACTTGGTTCTTGGGGTGCTCCAGGGCACTTTCAGGTCTTTGTATAATATTTTTTGTTTCAGTCAGTGTATGCTTAATTTCTGGTTGGTCCTTTTTCACATCCTTGAGAGTCTGCTTTATATCCTTGAGGGTTTCTTTCATTTCCTTGTAAGACTCATTCACTTCCACGTTGGTCTTGATCATTTCCACGTTGGTCTTGATCATTTCTTTGCAGCTCTCGTTTATATCCTTGAGGGTGTTGTTCATTTTCTTGTAGGACTCATTCATTTCCTTTGTGGTCTTGCTTATTTCCTTATAGGCCTCGATCTTTTGTTGGAGCCTCTTAAAAAACCCTATAACCGTGGTTTTGAATTCCATGTCCAGCCGTTTTTTTCCTTCATTTCTTTCACATCTGATTTCTTTCCATGTTGCTGCATGGTGGCTGCTTCCCTGAGTTGGTCAATTAGCTCTGTGTGGTAGACTTCCTACTAGGGATAGTGGCTCAGTCTCCCCGGTTACCTGAGGTGGATATGGGCTGCACAGTCTTGCTGAAGTTAAGCTCAGTTAATCGTTGTTAGCACTTGGAGGGTTGACCTCCAGGCCAATTGTCTGTGAAGCTCAGCTGTGCTCAGGTTGGGTGGGCGGAGTCTCCGGGCCAAGCAGACAGCGTTAGCTCCACCCTATGCGGCCCCAGGGACTCTGTGCCGGGGGCAATGGCCGCCAGTACCTCTGAGAGAGAGCCGCTGCGGAGCTCCACCGGCTGCCGGTTGCCGGGGAATTCAGACTTTCCCAAAATGAGTCTGCATGCGCAATGTCTCACCCAGGGTCGTAAAACAAAGCAGTCTGACGGTTTTCCGAATGAGAGGCAAGTCGCGGTGTGCTCTCTGCGCCGTCACGCAGCCGAGCTGTTCGCGTGCAAGCTGCCTTCTCCACAAGCCGGCAGACCCGGCAGCACCCGAGCTTCGGCGTGCCCTCCCACTGTCCAGTTTTCACCCCATGTGATAGTGGGTTCTCTGGACTTCGCCCAGAGCTGGAGAATCAGTCCAGTGGGACGCCTTTGTCTCCCCGTTCAAGAAAACTGGCCGGTTTTCAGCCGCCCGCCCTCTTCGCTGCGCGCACTCCAAACCTCTCTCCGTGTGAATCTTTCAACGCTGTTCGCCGCCGCTCCTCCAGA
Source organism: Antrozous pallidus (assembly GCA_027563665.1). Taxonomy (NCBI): domain Eukaryota; kingdom Metazoa; phylum Chordata; class Mammalia; order Chiroptera; family Vespertilionidae; genus Antrozous; species Antrozous pallidus. The sequence goes on along the minus strand of CM050510.1, from coordinate 70,233,746 downwards.
GTCACAGTGTTTTATCTTCACTTTTATTTGTGGAATTTTCACTCGGCGAGCTTTCTGGTGATTCTGGAAGGTGTTTGTTCTTTCGTTAAGTTGTAGTATTAAAATTGCTGATTATGACGGCAAGATAGGTGTTTTACCTTTGCCGACATCTTAGTTCTCCCTATGTTTTATTGAAAGCAATGTTCTCAGTGTGTTATCCACCTCCCTGTATCAACTTTAGGGGTAAATTCTCAAGGACTTAAACCTAATCAAATCTGGCAATATGGATGTAGCCAATTGTACTCTTAAAATCAGTTATTAAAACAAAAAGGGGGACTTCTCCCAGCTCCTTGCCGCCTCTGCCAGCTCCTGCAGTCATTTCACCTACTTTTCCGGCATGTCTCAGGCTGAGTTTGACAAAGCTGCTGAGGATGTTAAGCACCTCAAGACCAAGCCAGCAGACAATGAGATACTGTTCATCTACAGCCACTACAAACAGGCATCTGTGGGTGACGTGGATACAGAACAGCCTGAGATGTTGAACCTCAAAGGCAAGGCTAAGTGGGATGACTGGAATGAGCTGAAAGGGACGTCCAAGGAAGATGCCATGAAAGCATACATCAACAAAGTAGAAGAACTAAAGAAAAAATATGGAATTTAGGGACTGGGTTTGGCTGCCAGCCACGCATGTAATCTAAACTGATAATCATGCCTTGTTTTTCTAATTCCACAGATGAAGTGAAATAATGAAGTTAACCTCCTTCCTGAACACTGTCCAGGATACGGCTCCCACATTAAGGAGCAGAAATGGTTACTCACCTTGCGGAGTAGTTTTTATCTATAGATCAATTAAAACTGCATTTGTTACTTTAATAAAAAGGGGGGATGGGTGTTATATGTCACCTCAAAACAAGGTCAGTCATGCTATTTATATTTTAATTTTTTTTTTAATTGTGGTGCAGAGGATCGTACAGCAGCCAAAAGGCATCAGGCCTCCTGTATAATAGCCTCCACCCAGTTAGCTAGGTGGGGAAGCACAAACCAGACAAGAGTTTTATCAGATTCAGTAATAATGTGGGGAAGAGGTTGTGTTTTATATCTTTCCAGAAGAAGCAGTGCAGCCAATTTGGGTGCCAGAGTGTGAAGTGTGCCACCACAATGGACCCAGACAAGCTCCTTGTCCCTTCACTCAAAAGGACTGTTGCCTCCATGACAGCAAAGTGGAGGAAGAAGAAGAAAACTGAAAACTATGAAGGGACTTAGGTGCTAATATGGGGTCAGCTGAAGAAGTTAAAGACTAAAGCACAGCAGATTTTAGAAAAGCAGGAAGTTGAAGCTACTTCTTCAACCATGTTCCTGCTCATGCTAGCAACTGATAGCTGCCAATCTTCTGCAAAGTCTTGCACAGCCAAGTCCAAGGACTCTGAATAAATATAGGACAGCAGCAAAAGAAACTTTTTCATTTAGTAGCTAAAAATGTTAACATGTTTGGTTTTGAATTTCTCTCTTATTGCTGTATCGCATTAGCAGTGTTTTGTTATTCTTTCATAACCAGAGTTTTGCTCTTGACGTACAAGTTTTAAAATCATAGCATGTATGTAGTTTAGTTTTTGCATTGGCATTGTTTGCAATTGTTTTAATTTAGAGCTTTATTCTCTATGTTTAAATTTTACTTTTATTATAGTACATTTAAAAGAAAAAAGGGTGAGATGTGGGAGGCACCTCAGGAAAGACACCTTGAGCATTCTTTAAATATTTGTCTGGCTGAATCCAAGGCACCTGGCAAAACCACCTCTTGGAAAAAACACACCTCACCAATAAGGCTGACTGTGTATATCAGCTTGGGCTTAACTTTGCCTCAGGTGTCAGGGAGAGGGCCTTGATATGTAAATGCAGTTCCCCCCCCCACCCCCCGCCCCCAGAATGAGGGAATGAATAGGGCCTGAGCGCACCAAAACTGCCTTGATCCTAATGTTGGAGAAACCCCTTTGTATTGTGGAATATAAATAAACACAGCTTCATGGGCTCGGGGTTGCTGTGTCTCTATGAGAGGGAGAACAGATGTCCTACCTGGACCCAGCTTTTTATCCCTATTTCTGTGTCTTCTCTTCTATATTTCATTTTTCTTCATCCCCAGCTCCTCTACTCAGAAAGTGAACCCAACCTCTCCACGCTGGACGTGGGAAAGCGAGAAAAAAACCCTATAATAGAATCCATGCCTCCTCCCCCCCCCCCCCCCCCCCAGGTCGCAGGACTTGCTGTCAGAGAAGCCATCTGATTTGACAGAATTCTCCCAAGCCAGCAAACATTAAGCACCAGACAGGGAAAGGGAAAGAGGTCAGTCTGGTATTGCAAGTGGGAAACAGCCAGGGTGGGACTGGAAGCCATTGCCATATCCACAGGATATAAATCATTTATATTCTGACCAGGCTGATGGCTCTTGTGGGAAACTGGAAACTTTCTCAGCGGTTAGGTCCTATATTACAGCAGTGGCCTGCCCATGGTGGGTTAATTTGCATATGGTCCCAGAAAGATATGTGTGCTAAGCATGGCACAAGTGGCTCACACACAATAGGTAATTCAAATTATTGAAATCCTCACAGTTTCCAATTTAAAGAGAAATATACTGAAGTTCTGAGAAGTTAAGTGGCATCTCCAAGGTCACACAGCTATTGTTAGAGATGGTATTCAGATCTCTCTAACACCTCAATGGTGCTTGGTTCACATATGAAACCAAAGGAAGATTGTGGCACTCAGAACTTGCCTGGGCTCAAGACTTTAGTACAATCCCACTGAAGAGACAGGCCTGGAGTGAGGAGTCAGGAGGCCAGGCAGGAGGAGTCTGGCCTGGTGGTGAGTCCCTCCTGAGATCACAGCCTGAAGCTCCTGCAGGTCTCCTGGGGCCCATTTCATTCTGACACCATCAATATCACAGTAAGGAGAGCAAGTTATCTCAACTCCCCATCCTCTCCTCCAACACTGTCTGCAACATATCCCAATGCAGATGGGGTCTTCCTTGGCTCCGGGACCTTCCTCCCCCAGTGAGCCCTCTGTGCATAGCCTCCAATACTTGGGGCTAAGATCGGGAGGCAGGAATTGGAAACCACTCACTATGTGCTTTGGAAAAATCAGGCACTCATGGAAATCCTTCAAGGTCTTCATAGTCTCTACTTTCACCTTTGCCCCTGGGTGTTCTAAATGAATATCAAAGAAAAGAAGTAACACTCAGTTTTTTGATGGCCTTCTCAAGGATGAGACTGGTTAGTTCTAGTGTTCTAAGTTATCCTTATATAGTCATTTCATTTTAGCTGAAGTCTTTGAGAATGAATCCTAGGAAGAAAACAATATCTGCCAAAGGCCACATAAGTGAACCCCAATGCCTATGACTGCTTCAAAGCCTTCATCCTAGCACTTCTGTTCATAGCCTCCTTAGAGCCAATGTTTCAGTGAGGGAAAGGGATACTGTCAGCCCTCAGCATCATGGTGGAAGATCAGGGAGCAACAAGAGTTGGGAAGTGAAGTCTCTTCTCAGATCCTGTCTGTGCACAGTCAAGATCAGCCTCAAGCTCTGCAAGCTCAGTTCTACCTTAGAGTATTTCTATCTGCTTTTTCCAATCTCTGGACCTTCGCTCAGCTAGCCCTTTTTTTGTTCACGTCAAAGCCCAAATATCACCTCTTCAAGGAAACCTTCCCTGACCAGCTTAAGCACAAGACATTCAGTTATTCTCATCACACTAGTCCATCTATTTCCCCACTTGGCCCTTAGCAGTATCCAAATAATCCTGTACATTTGTTTGTGTTCATTTCCATGTCTTTTCCTGTAGAACATCAGTTTGATGAAATCAGAGACCTTGTCTCTTTCATTCATCATTGCCTCACCATGACCATAGTGCCTGCATGAAGAGTTAATGTTCAATAAATCCATGGGGAATTAATGCAGGCCAGCCTGAAATGTCATTGACACTGTGAAGTTTCTGCTTCTTCCTTTGGTCATGGGAGTGGACATAAGAGCTAAGTCAGATAAGTTCAGTGGCTCGACTTCATGGAGAGCACAAAGCTGGTGTGCAACAGAAAGCATGGTTAATGGCAAAGTGACGAGCTTGATGGAGAGGCCTTTGGCATCAATGGATAATACTGGTAAATAAGGTCATAATAGTGATACTCATTATACCAAACACTGAATTCCTGATGCAGTGTTAGATGGCTCAAGTTTCCAAAACTAACTACCATAGACTGGGTGGCTTAAACAACAGAAGTCTATTTTCTTACAGTTCTGGAGGCTAGAAGTCTGGGATCAGGGTGTCAGCATGGTTTCTTCCTAACTCACAGATGGCCACCTTTTTACTGCGTGCTCACATGGCCTATCCTCAGTGTGTGTACATGGAAGGAGAGAAACTGCTTGCCTTTCTTCCTCTTCTCCTAAGAACACTAATTCTGCTGGATCAGGACCCTAACCTTACCACCTCACTTAAAGTTAATTACTTCTGTGAAGTCCCTATCTCCAAATTTAGTCATATTGGCAGTTAGCGCTTCAATCTATAAATTCGAGGAGACAGATTAGTCCATAGCAGTGGTGATGATTGTCTGGTCACTTGGAATATTCTGCACTGACCTTCCAGCTGTACTGACCATGGCAGCTGTGCAAGGTGAAGCTGCCCCTCTGGAGACAGTGGTTGCCATGGTGTGTATCGAGTGATGCTGAGACAGAGGCAGCCAGCACACACCCAAACGGATGCTGTGACCCTCCTGTGGTGGGCCTACAGATCCAGGCCTACTACAGTTGGTCATTGTCCAAGATTTATGTCCATCATCAGCGTTCAAATGTAATGTGGCCTTCACTGAAAGCCAGGACTGGCAACATTCTAGTTGGCAGCAACATCAGAGGAGCTGGGCAGGCCCCAGCAAGGCTGCTCGCAGAATGTTGAGTTGCTGGCACTGCTACAGAAACCTGTTTTGACCATAGGGCAATAAGACAGCGAACTATGGGTAGTGGTCAAGGAAAAGCTTGTTTTTGCCAATAAGGTTCACAAATGGCAGTGACAAGGCAGTGACTGGGAAGACTTCCAGACCTCCCAAACAGCCCTGTAGGAGAGGCACTTCCTCCGACATTTCCTAATAGAAGCTGTGGGTGACGTGGGAGGAGAAGCAGTGCCCCTTACAAGAAGTGTCTTGTGCCCTGACCAGTTTGGCTCAGTGGATAGACCATTGGCCTGCAGACTCAAGGGTCTAGGGTTCAATTCTGGTCAAGGGCATGTACCCTGGTTGCAGGCACATACCCAGTAGAGAGTGTGCAGGAGGCAGTTGAACTATGTTTCTCTCTCATCAATGTTTCTAACTCTCTATTCCTCTCCCTTTCTCTCTGTAAAAAGTTAATAAAATATATATATTTTTAAAAGAAGTGTCTCGCTCTTCTTCCCGAGCCAGTTCCCTGGTGCCACTGATGGTATGTATGTGCAGAGCTGACAGCATGTAGAGACACTTTGGCTGAGCCAAGAGCAATGCCCTTTCTCACATCTGAACACCCTTCAGCTGCCCAGGGTGGGAGCCACAGAAGCCAGAGACAAAGGAGTCTCACAGCCACAGTGAAATTCACCTGTGGCAAAGGACCCTCCAGCAAGGGTGGGAAAGCCAGAGGAGACTGAACATCCTCCTCCTCCTCCTCCTCCTCCCCCTTATCTTTGAGACCTAGCAGATGAAAGCAGGGACTCATGAGTGTGTGAGCTTGATATCAGCTCAAACACTATAGCTAGGTGAGCTGTAGAAGACACGTAACTCTGCCTGTATCCTCATCTGTCAAATGGAGCTAATAATAGGGCCTAAATCAAAGGCTTACTGTAAGGATGAAATGAATTAATACAGAACTTGGAACGTGGTCATTATTATTGTATTTCTTACCATGTACAGAGCTAATTTGTTTAGGACATATTGTTTATTAAACAATATGAGGACTATGTAAAACAATCTTATTTTTATTAACTGTCTATCTATTGACCAATCAACCAATAGAAAGATGAAACAAATACTTACATATAAAGATATAGATTAGATACTGCTCTGGCTGGTTTGGCTCAGTGGATAGAGCATCACCCTGTGCATTGAAGGGTCCTGGGTTCAATTCCACTCAAGGGCACATGCTCAGGTTGCAGCTTGATCCCCAGTTGGGGGCATGCAGGAGGCAGCCAGTCAATTATTCTCTCTCATCATTGATGTTTCTATCTCTCCCTCTCCCATCCTCTCTGAAATCAATAAAATATATTTTTAAAGATATAGATTATATAGATTGATGTTATATGTATATATAAATATATATGAATATATATTAGATATATTAATGTATATATGTATACATAAAAATTATAAATTATATAGAAAAAATGGATAAGTAAAAAGATGGCACTTAAGGATATTAAGATTTTCAGTATTGCTCAAATATCAGAACAAAGCCTCAAATCCACATGTATGACATCCAAGCTGGAATTTTTCACCACAACTTTCCTTTGTGGCTTTTCCAGCAGCTCAGTGGCCCTAAGAAAGACAAGGTGTGCAGGGATACAGGGGTCTGCAGGAAAGAGGACCCAGTTTTTCAAAGCCTTGTTGTCCTTGAGCAGCAAGGAAACAATTCTGGAAATAGCAGGTAATGTGCCAGCGATGCAAATGCAAACAGCAGCCATGCCCTGAGGAGAGACCTTTCTGCAGGTCCTGGTACATCACAGTAGCAGAGGAGCACTATGGACAGAAAACATACAAGACCCACCTTTCTCTTTGAATTGCAAGTATCTATATCAACTTTCCTGCACCAGGGCCTCTGCCTGCTCTTAACCTGGTCTTCTGTGTACTTGGAGTAAGAAATTCAAGAAGCTGGGGAAGAAGGTTAGAAGGTTGCTGTGTTGATTGGAGTAAGCTCAGTGCTTTGACAGAAAACCCCAAATTTCAGTGGCTTCATACAAAAAAGCTGTACTTCTTGCTCACATCACAGACCACATTGAGTCACCAGGGAAGGAGGGAATAAGTAGCAGTTGCTGTGCTCTATACACTCCTTCAGGGACCCAGGCACCTTCCACTTAGTTGCTCCTCCATCCCCTGGATGCCTCAGAGCCCTCTAGGGTTTGAAGATTTGCACTGCATCTTCTGCACCTGGTTGGAATAAAGCAAGAGTGAGCTATCACATAGAAGGCATTTCCGATGCTGGGCACATCTCTTTCAGCCATATTCCATTTACCAAAATGCTCACCTAATTGCAAGGGAGACAGAAATGTTTTCAAGCTGTGTGTCTTGTGTGGGAGGTAGAGAGAAGGAAGTTGCTGAAAATCTGAGATCCTTTGCTATAGTTTCTGTTTCTTGAGATACTGGTTAACCATGTGTAATTTAAATGGTGGCAAGGACTAACTTCTCTACCCTGACTCCCACCGCATGGTCTGAATTGCCCACCTGAAACAAACAAAAACAAAGGGAGACAGATTATTCAGTATTTTAGTCAGCCCAGCGTGGTCCTGGCAAGCTCAGGAGTGAACTGGCATGGATGTGGGTTCTTATTGCCCACCCAAACCATTTGGATGTGGGAGCAGCCACACTCAGGCACTCCACAAGCAAGAGTCACTTGAGTGGTGGTGCTGCCACTCACATGCCCTCCCCTCTCTGGCAGTCCTTAGTCAACACTGGACTTTCTCAGCACTCCCAGGTGGCAGGAAATTTCCATGTGATCTGCTGCCTGACAGGAGATGGGCAACTTCTGAAGTGCTGCCATTCTCCTGCGGCAAGTAAAATAGCCAGGAGGGTGTCAGCAAACGTGCTCTCAGTCCCAAGATTCTGCAAACATTGTTGAACACCAGTTACATGCTGGGCACACGAGTAACAAACAAACCAGCAAGCAAGAAACAATTAGAAGAGAGCTCCTGCCCCAAGCAAACCTACGGTCTGGTGGGAGAGTATGAGAAAATGAGCAAATACAATATAATGTGAATCTGCTGTGGTGGGGCCAGGAGACGGTGCCTCCAGAGCTCCGAAGCAGTGCCTGAGCTGGGCCTCCGGGACAAAGGAAGGCTTTCCTGCTAAAGTGGTGTCTAAGTCAAGACATGCAGCAGGAGAAGAAGCAACTCCCCCAGATAAAAAGTGCAGAGCCACCTGGCCAGAACACTGAGCATGAGCAACTGCCCATGGCAGGCCAGGCAGCAGTGCTGGTGAGCCAGGCAGGAAAGCGGAGGGAGGGCAGCAGGCACAGGCTTCTCCATGTTCCAGCAGGCCACAGATGGAGCTGTTGCAGCTGCTGCAGAACAGTGGGGCTGGGCCCTGGTTGCACATGCTCAAGCTACATCCAGTGTAGTCAGGAGCCCTGTCTGTACTTGTCTCAAGGGTGAGTGTTCTGTTCCTCAGTTGCACTCTGAGAGTTGCAATAAGTCCCCTGGGGATCATGGCCACAGTCTGAGCATCAGTTGGCCTCGACATTGAGTGGACCAGATTCACATTTCATCAGACAAGGCTGCACAAATGGCACCCGGGTGTGAGACCATGCAGATCATAGGCCTCGTTTCCTTCCCAGAAACTCTGAGGAGTGCAGCCTCACAAGGAAATGGGTCGTGCCACTGCCAATCTCTGGTGGGTGCCATTCCCATCATTGTCGTGGGGCTTCCTGTGTGCAGTAGGCACTGGGCGAGGAAAGGAATCCTAATATATAAAAACCCTGGGTTGTAATGACCAATAATGACCTGAGGCTGACCAACCAGAAGTGAGTGCTGGCCCTTCCCCCAAGCAAGTGGTAAAGGGAAATCAGGCAGGCAGGCAAAGTGGTTAGGGGTGATCAGGTAGGCAGACCAGTGGTTAGGGGAGATTAGATAGGCAGGCCAGTGGTTAGGGGTGATCAGGTAGGCAGACCAGCGGTTAGACGTCATCAAGTAGATAGGTGAGCACTTAGGAGTGATTGGGTAGGCATATGGCTCCTTGCAGGGCTGGCGCTGCCCCCCAGCAAAGAAAGAGGGAGGCCCAGGCCAGCCAAACCATTGCACCCCAGCCTGTCACCTGCAGAGGAAGGCCTCCAGTGGCAGGGGAGGGGCGGCCAGTGCTGCACAGATGGCAAGCAGTGGCAGTGGCAAGGGTGGGGCCAGCTGCCCAGCCCAGGAAAGGGAACTGCTGATAGGCCTTGATCTCAGGCCAGGCCTAGGGATCCTACCTGAGGGGTCTTAAATTGTGAGAGGGTTCATGCCAGGCTGAGGTACCCCTCAGGTGCATGAATTTTCATGCACCAGGCCTCTAGTAAAGTGATAAATAAAGGGTGACCCTGCTGTGTGAGCTCTGGGAAATGGTGCAGGTTGTAACAGCCTTCTAGGAGAGAATTAGAGGAGCTCTGTGAGCCACTATGATGACATTTGAGAGACCTTCCCCTGGCTTCCTGCCCTGATGTGCACGTGTGGCTCAGAGGAGCTTCAAAGAAGCTGTGAGCATAAGGCTTCAGGTAGACTACGGCAATCTCCTCAAGCATCCAAGAGCCAATGCAGATGCTCCATCAGACAGGGAAGCTTTTTATAAAGGCACTTACAATGCGGACAAGTTCACTGTGAACAGGGATTTGGGGGTGAAGTCTGGATTCCTTAAATCCCAAAATCTGCCAGCATTTCTTAGCTCTATCTTTTTTGTAAGTCCTTGGTTATTTTATTCTCAAACTTTTATTAGCAAATCACAGTGTTCTTAGTAAAAATCCAAAGTAATTTTTCTTTTTTAAATTCATTTTATTTTATTTTTAAATCTTTATTGTTGAAAGTATTACATAGGTCCTCTTTTCCCCCCATTAACCTCTTCCAGCCTTCTCTAATAGCCTCCCCTCCCCAACCCAGGTCCTCACCACCCCATTGTCTATGTCCACAAGTTATGCATATATGCATATAAGTTCATTGGTTGATCTCTTCCCACCCACCCTCCCCTGCCTTCCCTCTTAGGTTCAATAGTCTGTTCATGCTTCTATGACTCTGGGTCTATTTTTGATCATTAGTTGATTTGGTTCATTAGATTCCACATGTGAAGTGAGATCATGTGATGCTTATCTTTTTCTGACTAGCTTATTTTGCTCAGCATAATACCCTCCAGGTCCATCCATGCTGTTGCAAATGGTACGAGTTCTTTCTTTTGCTATTGCTGCATAGTATTGCATCATATAAATGTACCACAGTTTGTTTGTTTTTTTATCCACTCATCTGCTAATGGGCACTAGGCTGTTTCTAAACCTTTGCTATTGTAAATTGTGCTGCGATGAACATAGGGGTGTGTATATTCTTTCTGATGAGTGTTTCGGGTTTATTAGGGTACTAGTGGCCCAGTGCACAAAATTCGTGCACATTAAATGGGTATTAATTAGAGGAAATAATTTAATATTGCTATTTGCTCTTTCTCTATAATAGAAGTATCAGAGACTAAATTTGTACAGGGGGGCGGGGGGTTTCCCTCAGCCTAGCCTCCCTCCCTCACTGACTGGGAGCCCTCAAGAGATGTCCTAGTGATGGCTGAGGCCCACTCCCCATCAGTCTGGCCACCCTCTGTGGGAGGTGACTGGGTTGATCAAGGGAAAGTGCCAGCCCCATTATCCTGCTGCAGCCGCTGCCAGCCACTGCAGCCGCCAAGGTGTTTTCATCAACATGGACTCTAGTCCCTTCACTGTGAAACAATGACAACTTTCTTTAAGCATTTTCAAGATGTGTCTTTCATAGGATATGACATTTCTTTCTTTTCTTTTTTTTTTTTTATCCTCACCTGAGGATATGTTTCCATTGATTTTTATAGAGTGTAGAAGAGAGAGGGAGAGACATAGAGAAACATCAATGTGAGAGGGACAATTTGATTGGTTGCCTCCTGCATGAGCTCTAACCTGGGCCCCAGCCAGGGAGGAGCCTGTAACCTAGGTACATGCCCTTGATCAGAATCAAACCCAGATCCTGAGATCAGCAGGCTGAGGCTCTATCTACTGAGCCAAAGCAGCTAGGGCAGGGTATAACACTTCTTAGCCCCTCCAGCAGCAGACCTTTGTTTTTTTCCTCCAGGAGTGTGGTGGGAAACCTAGATCACCTTCTTGGATTCTTATAACCCAAGTTACCAAGAACACTGCAAGTGGCAGCGTACAGGAGCTTAGCCAATGAGTGGTCAGAAAAGGTGTTTACGCTGGATCCTGGTTTGGCTCAGTGGATAAACCATGGGCCTGCAGACTATAGGGGCCCAGGATTGATTCCTGTTAAGGGCATATACCTTGGTTGGAGGCACATCCCCGGAGGGGAGTGTACAGGAGGAAGCTGATTCATGTTGTGCCAGAGCATGCTCAAGCGGCTGGTGATGGGGCGGGAACATCCCTGTCTCTGAAGGCCAGCAGTCAGTCCTGTCGTGGGTGCTGGGCTTGGGGGCACGCAGGGACCCCTAGCCACACATGCCAGCGGCCACCAGGGTCTCCACAAGCTCCAGAGGCCAGCAGCCAACCCATCGGGTGTGGCCAGGCTGGGGGGCATGGCCAGCTGAAAACATTCATGAGCACCTCAACCAGACTGGCCAAGCATCCCAGTGGAAACCCCCATCCTGAAGGGGGTGTGGCCAGCTTGAAAACAACCCTTAGCCCCTCTCCCTGTTGGCCACTCCCCCCCCAGTGGGGACCCTTACCGTGGGGGCATTGTCGGTCTGCAAAGCACCACAGGCCCCTCACCCAGGCTGCCCCATGCCCCAAGGGAACCCCCAGGCTGATCTGGGACACCCTTCAGTGCAAACCAGCTGGCCCCCACCCATATACCAGGCCTCTATCTATACTAATAAAAGGGTATTATGCTAATTAGATTGGAAGACCTCCAGGAGACCTTCCTGACATTCGTCTGGACAAAGTCATGGTGGTGGCACTGAGGTAGAGGCAGTTAGAGGCCAAGAGGGGAGGGCAGTTGTGGGTGATCAGGCCAGTGCGGGGGAGGGGGCGGGAGGGAGGGAACGTTGGGGGTGAGCAGACCAGCAGGGATCCAGTTGGGGGCAAGCAGGCTGTCAGTGGGGGTAAGTTGGACATGATAAGGATACCGGGGGGGGGGGGCGGTTTGGAGTGAGCAGGCCAGCAGGGGGGCAGTTATGGTGAGCAGACCAGTGGAAAGTGAAGAAGGTAAATAAACCCCAAAAGAAATGGATGCAGCCATAGAGGGAGCAGGAGACTTGGCTCTGCTCCAGGCTACAAAGTTTCAATTGTAGAAGAAAAATAAACCCCAGATACTAGGGCCTCTGCTTGGATTGCTGGGGTCCATGACTGGCCTGCAAACCACCACAGGTCCCTCACCCAGGCAGCTCCATGCCCCAAGGGAAACCCACCCCCTGATCTGGGACACCCTTCAGGGCAAACCAGCTGGCCTCCACCAATGCGCCAGGCCTCTATCCTACATAATAAAAGACTAATATGCTGTTTGACCATCACTCCAACACAGAAAACAGCTGCCCCCCTGTGATCAAAGTTCCTGCCCCCATGTGGACACAAGATGGCCACCACAAGGTGGCCAGCAAGGGAGGGCAATTGGGGGTAAGCAGACTGGTACAAGGGGGGGGGGGCAGTTAGATGTGATCAGGCTGGTAGAGGGGCATTTGGGGACAAGCAGGCAGGTGGCAAGGGGTATTTGGGGACAAGCAGGCCAGCAGGCAGAATGTTTAGGGGCAATCAGGTAGGCAGGCAGGTGAACGGTTAGAAGTCAGCAATCCCAGATTGTGAGAGGGATGTCCAACTACTGGTTTAGGCCTGATCACTATAAACCAGCAGTAGGACATCTTTTGAGGGAACCCAGATTGGAGAGGGTGCAGGCCGGGCTGAAGGATACCCCCCCCTCCACCATACACTAATTTTGTGCACTGGGCCACTAGTTTTTTCATGTTTCTTTACCATCTGTGTCTATTTTGGAGAAGTGTCTATTTAGGTCCTTTGTCTACATTTTTTTAAATTGGATTGTTTATCTTACTTTCATTGTATGAGTTCTCTACACATTTTGGAGATTAAACCCTTATCAAAGGTGATATTGGCAAGTATGTTGGCCCATGTAGTGGGCTCTCTTGTTATTTTGCTGATGTTTTCTTTTGCTGTGCAGAAGCTTTTTATTTTAATGTAGTCCATTTATTTATTTTTTTCTTAGTTTCCATTTTCCTGGGAGATGGTATTTATAAACATACTAAAGGCCTGGTGCACAAAATTTGTGCATGTGCGAAGGGGTGTCACTCACCACAGACTGTACCTTCTCTAATCTGAGACCCCTTGAGGGATTCCAACTGCCTGTTTAGGCCTGATCCCGGTGAAATCGGGCCCAAACGGGCAGTCAGATATCCCCCTCACAATCCAGGACTGCTAGCTCCCATTGCTCACCTGCCTGCCTTCTTAATTGCCCCTAACCACTTCTTCCTCCTGTTTGCCCCCAACTTCCCTCCTCTGCTCACCTGGTCATCCCTAACTGCCCTCCCCTGCAGGCTTGATCGCTCCCAACTGCCCTCTCCTATAGGCCTGGTCACCCCCAACAGCCCTCCCCTGCAGGCCTTATCACCCCCAACTTTCCACTTCTGCTGGCCTGGTCACCCCTAACTGCCCTCCCCTGCAGGCTTGATTGCCCCCCAACTACCCTCCCTTGCAAACCTTGTCCCTCCTAACTGCCCTCCCTTGCTGGCCACCTTGTGGTGGCCATCTTGTGTCCACATGGGGACAGGAACTTTGATCACATGGGGGCAGCTGTTTTCTGTGTTGGAGTGATAGTCAAACAGCATATTAGTCTTTTATTAGGCCTGTCGCATTGGTGGAGGCCAGCTGGTTTGCCCTGAAGGGTGTCCCAGACCGGGGGGGGGGGGGGGTCCCTGGGGGCATGGAGCGGCCTGGGTTAGAGGCCTGTGGTGGTTTGCAGGCCAGTCATGGACCCCAGCAACCCAAGCAGAGGCCCTAGTATCTGGGGTTTATTTTTCTTCTACAATTGAAACTTTATAGCCTGGAGCAGAGCCAAGCCTCCTGCTCCCTCTATGGCTGCATTCATTTCTGTTGGGGTTTATTTACCTTCTATAGTTGAAAGTTTATAGCCAGGGCAGGTGGAAAGCTTGACTTCCTGCATTACTAGGGAAGACCAAACCTCCCTTCTGCTCTCAGTGACCACAGCCATGTTGGTTGGTTTTATTTGCATATTTGCTCCTGATTGGCTGGTGGGTGTGGCTGGTAGGCATGGCTTGAGGGTATAGTGGAGGTATGGTCAATTTGCATATTACTCTTTTATTAGATAGGTTTGCTACAAGAAATGTCTGAGATTTTGGTGCCAATGATTTCTTCTAGGACTTTTATGGTTTCTTGTCTTACATTTAAGTCCTTTATCCATTTTAAGTTTATTTTTGTGTGTTGTGCAACTTGGTAGTCCAGTTTCATTTTTTTGCATGCACTTGTCCAACTTGCCCAACACCATTTATTGAAGAGACTGTCCTGCTCCATTGTATGCTCTCGTTTCCTTTATCAAATACTAATTGAACATAGTGGCTAGGGTCGATTTCTAGGTTCTCTGTTGTGTTTCATTGATTTATATGCCTGTTCTTGTGCCAGTACCAGGCTACCTTGAGCACAGTGGCTTCGTCATATACTTTATATATGGTATTGTTATTCATCCAATATTATTCTTTTTTTTTAGGCTCTATCTTGCTGCTGTTTTTGATTCTGCTTTCTGTGTCTTTATCTCCAAGTAAGGCATCCCTTTGTTTGTCTTCCTCGTTAGCTAACTCCTATCAAACGAGTTCGTCTGTTTTTCCCGAAGACTTTCCTATTTCGGAGGCAGTTTGGGTGACAAGTGCTCTTCCTGGTGGGTGGCTCACATTTCCATAATTTTCTTCTCAGGGAAGGTGGGGACACTTGTCCTGGTTTCAACCTCCCTCTGGCACAGTGATAGTTACTCTAACAATTTTTCATTCACAAAATAAATGATTATGGTTAAGCTATGACATATTTTCATTTGTATCAAGTTCCTACTTACTATAACTGCATTTTCATTTCACCTTTCATCCGGTAATCATTTATGAAAGTTACTTCATATATATATATATATATATATATATATATATATATATATATATATATTAGTAGCTCTGCATACAAATCCGTGCACCAGTCGCTCTCTGCGATGCCTGGCCACTCCACGTCCACTACCCAGAGGCTCTCCATGGCCCAAAGGCCCAACTATGGCCAGACGCAGAACGCTTGCCTTGTTACTGTGGCAACAAAGCAACCATTCCACCAGGCTTCTCACGCTGCCCGCTCTCAGCAGCCACCTCCCTCCCCCTGGGACTGGGGGACTCCAGGGGGACTGAGAGGACTGGGGCTGCCATCTTGTGGCTATAGGCACTCCCATCTTTGTGACGAAGTGATGGTTAATTTGTATATTACCCTTTTATTAGATAGGATATATTTGTTGATTTCAAAGAGGAAGAAGAGAGAGAGAGAAACATCAATCATGACAGAGAATCATTAATCGGCTGCCTTCTGCATGCCCCCTACTGGGGATTAAGCCTGCAACCCAGACATGTGCCCTTGACCAGAATCAAACCTGGGACCCTTCAAGATGCAGGCCGACACTCTATCCACTAAGCCAAAATGGTTAGGGCTGAAAGTTACCTCTTTATGCCATTTATTTTGAGTTTTTAATATTTCTATTGTATCCCAGTCAGAAAATGTGGCTCATGTTATGTTATTCTCTTGGGAACACACTCAGTTTTCTTTGCAGCTTACACGAGCATCCACTTTTGAATACTTGATTTATCTCTTACTCAACTGAGACATATCTTAGAGCAGTTTCCAAGAAGAATGAGAAAGTGGCATACTTTCTAAACCACTGCATTTCTGAAAGTGTCTTTTTATGTCGATACACATGAACGACAATTTAGCTGAGCATAGAATTCTGGGGTCACCACCTTCTTCAGCTAAATCTCTGGAGATGGCAGTTCTGTGTTGGAGTGAAATCTGAGGTGAGTGCATGTTTCTCCTTTGTAGGTACCCTGTCTTTCTGCTGAGATGCTGGCAGGATTTTTTTATATCCTTTAAATTATATTCTCCTCTTTTATCCTTTGCAGCACCCAGAGGCTCTGGGAGCACAGAAACCTATGAGGAGGTGAGACACCTTGTGGAGGTTGAGGGAGGTGCTATCCAAGCTCCATGTCTTCTGGAAGTGTTCCCCACAGGAATGCTGGGGGAACAGGCTTTCCATAGTAATCTCCCAAACTACCCCAAATATTAGCAGCAAGCCCAACTCAATCACTCTCATTTCCCTTCCACAAACAAACTTTATTTTACACCAATAGGAATTTTACAGCAAGGGCAAGAGTTACAGGTACAGGATTGAGGGAATCATGAAGTGCACTTTGAGAAGAATTTTCCTAGCCAGATACTATCTCCTTCGGCTCTCTGTCTCAGTGACAGATGCCACTGTTCACATCAATGACCTATTTCTCTCCTGGGTGTTGCCTCTGCCCTTGGCTGAATCAGGCAGATTCTATGTCCCATAAAAGAACTGTGGGTGCCCAGACTCACTCCCCAAACTTGAGTAGGTTTCATTCTAAAAGTATAGGTTACTATCCCTCAGGACCTAGAGAGTGTATCCCAGGAAAAGAACTGAAAGATGCATAATGTGGAGGCAGCAAATTCTGCTAAGATGGAATTGGCCTCTAGATGTTGGGCAGTAAAATCCCAAACAGGTGTAAGATATGGAAGCAGCAGAACATTGACCTCATGTCCCAGAAGGAGCTTTGCCAGGAAATGGGCCGTGCCACTGCCCAGCTCCAATGGGTGCCACTACCACCGCTGCTATGGGGATACCCTGAAGATCAGTCCTGTGAGAACATACATGGTGCCCCTTCCAGAGGAAACCCCATACCCAGGGTCATGAGTCAGAGCAGGCTTGAAATTGCTCCATGGTATGTCTAGGCTAATAAGCAAAGATGAAAACCATAACTTCTCAATTGACATGCTATGAAATGAATGTTTATGTTCTCCCCAAACTCATTATTTTTTAATTATTATTATTTTTATTTATTTCAGAGAAGAAGGAAGAGGGAGAGAGATATAGAAACATCAATGATGAGAGAGAATAATTGATCAGCTGCCTCCTGCACACCTCCCACTGGGGATTGAGCCTGCAACCCAGGCATATGCCCTTGACTGGAATCTATCCTGGGACCCTTCAATTCTCAGGCCGATACTCTATCTGCTGAGTCAAACCAGCTAGAGCTGGGTATTTGGAAGTAGGGTCTTTGGGAGATAAGTCATGAGGTAGAGCTCCCATGATGTCATTGGTGCCCTTAAGAAAATGAAAAGCCCAGCACTCTCTCCTCTAAGTCATGTCAGGACACAGCAAGAAGATGGACATCTATGAACTAGGAACTGGGCTCTCACCAGACACTGAATCTGCAAGGACCTTGATCTTGGACTTCCCCACCTACAGAACTGTGAGAAATAAACTTCTGCTGTTTAAGCCACGCAGTCTGTTATATTTTTGTTTCAGCAGGCTGGGCTAAGACAGCACCTCAATATATTACCCTGTCTCATATTTGTGACCAGAAAGCACTGTTCTAACATACCAGTACAATGAGGTGTGCTTCTAAAATTCATCAATTCTTAAGTATTTCCAGAGTCACTAGATCTAAGATATATTTATCAGAAAAAATGATTTAGTTATCAAATGAGTTTCAATGGAGAAAACAATACATAATAGTGTTTTAAAGGCTCTGAGAAGGCCTGCAATAAAGAATACCTTGAACTTTAGCCCACTGGTTTCCAAATTAATTGGCCACAAAGAACCCCTTTCCATTAAGGCTCATTAACATCACACAGAATTGGGAGGGCGGGTGGCGGGGAACTCAGGAAAGTACTTTGCTAAGAAAATCTTCCAGATCAAAAAAACTTGCCACACTGCCTTCTGCCCTCAGCATGGTCCCAACAGGAGACTAACACCAATGGCAGCTAGGTGTAACCAGTTTATTGAATGAGCTGGACTCAGTAGGGTTCAAGATAAAAATTATTTTTTTCCTTCTCATCAGGTCTCTTCTTAACCTGCTCAACCAAATCAAACCTGTATGTCCCTGAATTAAATCCCAGGCAGGTCCCAGAGCTTTCTCAGATATTCCCAGGTACTAACAAGTGGCTCATTCAGATGCAAAAGAATCCTGATCATTGGAATATCAAAACTTTAATCTCTCATCCAATTTAAAACTTCTCTCCCCAAACTGCTACAACAGGGACTAAAGAAAAAGCCTAGAATGGGGAATGGAGGCTTTTGTTTTTTCTCTTTGTCCTCTTCCTTCAGCGTTCCCCCAGGTCTGTTTACTCCACCCACACACTATGTTGCATCTGGCTCCTCTAATGATGGGGAAGAAAGAAGACCCATGGGAAGATAAGGAACATCAAAGTGTCTTATATGTCTGGTGCTATCTGCAGTCCTTTCTGATATTTTAAATGTCCTTGCTCATGGCAGATCCTCAAACACTGACTCTTTTGTCCTATGAAGTACTCTTGCAGGTTCTTCAGAGATCCCCAATGCCAGAGACATCCTGCCTGCACATCACTGGCATGTACATTGTCTCTTTTAGCTAAGCAATGGGACTGTGCCCTGATATCTAATATAGGAGAGAAAACAATTAAAGGTGGGATATGAGGAAGATGGGCCTGTAGAATTAAGCACTGCATAGACCACAACACGTTCTTTGTGAGATGCTAAGAAAACTGACCTTTATCAAAGCTGCCATGAGAAACCATTGATGGATTTTAAGTAAAGTTTAAAAATCACTGGTCTAGGTGATCTCTCAGGGTACTTGCAGCACTAATGCTTACATTTACAAATTCCATTAAACTCAACCAATAGATTCTTGCACATTAATTGAGCCATTCAAAAAATATTTGCTAAGTGTAATTAAAAGATGATTGTATAAATCATAAAGACAGTGAAACATCTTTGGGTGGGGAGCGAAGAAGACAAAGGTAAACCTATTTCTGACCTGCATTCTCAATGAGGGAGGAGAGGGAGAAGGTTCAGAAGGTTACAGCCAAGAAGAAGAAGGAAGCTGCCACCCAAAAGCAATGCAGGTCAAGACTGGGTCACATTGGGGCTGAAAGATAAATGATAGTAGAGTGAGAGGCCTGTAAAGTATTCAATGAGAGATTAATTGAGAAGCTTAACTCAAGGTAGCTAATAGGTGAGCACATTTTATCTTGCTACCAGGACCAGTTGGTAGGTAACAGAGACAGTCCCGGAGGACTAGACAAGAGAGTGTGGGTCCCTAGGGTGTGCTATATAGTACCTCATGTATGCATTAAACTCAGAAAGACAGTCAAAATCTTGCACTCCAAAGATGAGCTATCAGCACTCCAACTTTGATTGACATTGTTGGCCTCCAAAAACCCTACCCCTCAGCTTTTATGCCCTTGTAGATTGACTTCCCACACTGATTTAGTCGTGGCCATGTCACTTGCTTCAGTCAATGAGACATCAGCAAAATCAAAGCAAGCTGAAACTCTCTCCTTGGAGTGTTCTCTCTTAAAAGCCAGCAGCCATACTGTAAGGAAGTCCAGGCTACTCATTTTGAGACAAAGGCCACATAGAGAAGCTTTGGAGCATGAGTCCACATGGAGAAAGAAGCTTCATGGGTGGAAGCTGTGTCCCTGTTGAGTTCCCAGTTGAATGTAGCCATATAGGTGACCCCAGTCAACATGGTACAGAGCAAGAACACAGCCTAACCAACCCCAGAATCATGAAATTTAATAAATTGTTGTCATTTTAAGCCACTAAATCATCTAGTGGTTTGTCATGTAGCATTGCTACTAGAAAGAAATGCAAAATAAAGTGTCAGGGAGGATTGGAACATGAAAAATATTACTAGAAGATCTAGTGTCAATTCAGAAGGAGCTCCATAGAGACAATGCAAAGAGAATGGAGTGAATGAAGTAATCAAAGAAACAAAAATAAAATTTCTCAGAATTGGAAAAGGATTATTACTCAGACTGAAGACTCTCAGCAAGTGAAAAGAGACATCCTTAGGACACAACAGTGAGGTTTCAGAATACCAATGATAAATATAATATTCTCAAAAACACGCATAAATTTTTCACAATGCCATGCAGAGTAGGATGAAAATCAGATTGGCATTAGATTTGTCATTGGAAATGCTGGATACCAAAAAGGGAAATCTTCAAAACTCTGAGGGAAATTACTTTGAACCTAAAATCCTAAATCTACACAAACTAATACAGTAGTCCTCCTTTATCCAAGATCTTGCTTTTGGCAGTTTCAGTTACTTGCAGTCAACCATGGTCCAAAAGATTAAATAGAAAATTCCAGAAATAAATAGTTTATAAGCTTTCAATTGCACACCAGTTCTGAGTAGCATGATGAAACCTCACACTGTCCCTATTCCTCCAGCCTGGGACATGAGTCCTCACTTTGTCCAGCATATCCCCACTGTACACACTCCTCCCTCCTGCCCAACTCACCCACCAGTCACTTAGTATCTGTCTTGGTTATCAGAATGACCATTGTGGTAGTGTTACTTGGAGTTTAGTGAGCGGTCTCTCCTTGTGGGTTTTTGACCTATGAAGTTTGAAGAATAAAATTCACGGACTAAAAGAGGTCCCCAAATGGAAAAAACCTGCTCTCTCTCTCTCTCTCTAAAATGGAGATGTGGGGTGTGGAAAGCAGTCCTGATCTCTGAGTTCTTTTGTCTATGGATTTATGAAGGCTGGCAGCTCTTTGTCTCTTCATGACCCTTTCTATTTGGACTCTCCCTTAATTTATGTCTCCTGTGCTTTCCTAATTGGTCAGTCTCCTGCATAGTCTCAGTTTCAAAGTTCAAAGTTCACCAAGTACCCCCTCATTCTTCTTCCCCTTATCTTGTAACATTCCTGTCCTCTGTGAAAGTAAGATAAGCATTTTAGCAGCTCCAAGCCATCTCTGCCCCATCACATATGCATTCCTCTCCCATGGAACCCCCTTTCCCCTAACTGCTTATCCGGCCTCTAAAATTCCTCTCAGTACTATGGTGCTTGTGCTCAAGTGACACTTATTTTACTTAGTTATGTCTCCAAAGCACAAGAGTAGTGATGCTGGCAATTTGGATATGAAAAAGAGAAGCTATGAAGTGCTTTCTCTAAATGTGTATATAGGAAAATACATAGTGTATATATAGGGTTCAGTACTATCCATTGCTTCAGGCATCCACTGGAGGTCTTGAAACACATCTCTGTGGATAATAGGGGACTGCTATATTTAAGAGTAAAATAAAATATAGCTATATCAGGAAATACTAGGATTCATAAATTTATCTGCTCACCAAATATCTCTGAAAGACTTGAGTATACACTAGAAAACATGAATACAAACAAGAAAATGATCTGAGATAAAAAGAAATACATGAAGACAAAGAAATCATTAAAACTTATAGTTATGTATAAATACACTGAGTAGCTAGATTATTATTATCTCTGAATGCATAATAACCTGGCCAAACAGTGTATATCCTATATAATAAAAGGCAAATATGCAAATTGTCACTTCAACCAGGAGTTTGACCAGCAGGTAGCCGGCCAACTGCCCATGTCCCCTCCCCCTGGCCAGGCTGATTGGCCCCTACCCACGCATGAATTCATGCACCGGGTCTCATATATCCTAAATAATAAAAAGCCAATATGCAAATCGACCAAACAGCAGAATGACCAGTCCCTAAGACCTGCACTGACCACCAGGGGCAGACGCTCAATGCAGGAGCTGCCCTCTGGTGGTCAGTGCGCAACCACAGGGAGAGTGCCGATCAGCCAGAAGCCCTGAGCCAGGCTCAAAACACAGCGGCGGTGGTGGGAGTCTTTCTTGCCTCTGCGGCAATGCTAAGGATGTCCGACTGCCAGCTTAGTCCTGCTTCCTGAGAGGGCACAGGCTGGGCTGAGGAACCCCCGCCCCTGACTGTACGAATTTCATGCACTGGGCCTCTAATATATATATAGTGGCCAGATTATTATGATCTCTGAAAGCATAATAATCTGGCCACTCAGTGTAATCATTGATTCAAAAAGTGTTTTCAGCTTACAAATTACTATGTGAAATCAAAATCCCAGATAATCTCAAAATGAAATGTGGGGCTGTGAGGAGAATGGGGATGTTAGGGGTGAGGTGGGAGGAGATAAAGGTTCAGAAAGACACAAGTGTAAAGGGGCAAAATAGAGTGCTCAACCAATTCGAGGGAAATAAAGGGGGCAGAGGAAAGAACGGTGGGAAACAGGAAGCATAATAAGGTGGCAAGAACTCACTTAAATTTTGCAAATAATAGAAATTGATTCATTAATTAGGTTTTTTTTTAAGTCCAGTTATATATATATTACTAATGGGACACAAAAAAAAAAGAGATACAGAACATTAAAAAACAAGGACACAGAAAATGTATATATTAGGCAAGTGCTAATGAGTTTATCAGCCTGGGGATCTAGGCCCAATGATGCATAGGAAGTATCACTGGAATGTCAACTAGTATCAGCATTGTTGTTGTCAAAACACTTAGGTATATATACACACACAAAACCCAATAGGAATAGGTTCAAAATTGAGGAAACACACCATGTTATTCACTCAATTTGGAATATTGTGAGGAAACTGAACTCTGAAAAAAACAAACAAACAAACAAACGAAAAACAAACACAACCGCCATATGGCTGGCCACATCTCTGGCTTCTGACAGAGAAGGGAAAACCCAGTAAGGGCTGCTGCCAGAAGGGATCCGGGGAGACCCCTCATAGTCCACCGCATCTGTCTGCTGCATAACGTGGAGCTCGGGTAGGAATCACAGACTTGTCTGAGAAAAACCTCAGTAGCTAGAGGGGCCTATTCCTAGTCCACCCTGAGTCCCAGACCTGCTTGAGACCAGGAGGGGCAGTGATCTTTGGGGCAACTCTGGCCTGAGACTATTTTGTTTGGCTCTTTGGGGGCTTTTTTAAAGTTGTGAATTAATTGCCAACATTTAAGAACTGGAAAATTCCACTCTAAAGAATACTGGATGCCTGGTCTCTGTTGAGAAATCAGGAGTTTGGCCACATTGAGCCAACATTCCCACAAGTCAGCAATCAGGTCAAAGAGGCCACGCCCCCTCAGAAAGGACCTGCGCTCACCCATCTGTCACGGCAGCCTCATTCCTGCGCTCCGTGTGGCCTCAGAGCCAGGCTGGCCAGTGGCTGTATGACGTAGGTGGTGTCTAGTCTGTGAGCCAATATCCAACCCCAGCAAAGCTGGGGGTTCTCCAGTTCCAGGCCTCTCCTGGAGATGACATAGGGTTCTCAAGGAGGAAAGGAGCTCCATCAGAGGCCAGAGAGAGGAGCAACTCCGCAAGGCCACATGGTGCACAGCAGCAAATACTTCGGACATCTGGTCTTCTCACTATCTGCGTTTCCTCCCATTCTACTCAGGAAGTTAGTTCCTCAGGGAGGCTCTTGGAGGAACAGTCCAATTGCCCTAGGCTTTTGTCACAATGTGACTTGTTAGGGTACACACAGTGTGTCTTCTTACTGCCTTTTCTTTCCTCCACAGGAAAAGGGATCTTAGTTATTAGTAGTAATCATCAAAATTGCTCTCAGTGTTGGCAAGAATGTGGAGAAATTGGAACTCTTGTGCCCTGCTGGTAGACATGTCACATGGTGCAGCCATTACAAAAAAATAGTGTGGTAGTTCCCAAAAACTAAAAATAGAATTACCATGTGATCCAGCAATTCTAGTTCTGAGTATATACCCAAAGTATTTGAAAGCAGTGATCCAAACAGATGTTTATACACCTCTGTTCATAAAAATGTTATTCACGATAGTCAAGTGGTGGGAGCAACCCAGGTATCCATCGATGAGTGAGTGAATAAGTAAAATGTGGTATATACAAGTGATAAAAAAATATGTGGAATATTATTTAGCCTGTAAACAGAAATCTGACATATGCCACAACATGTATGAAACTTAAAGACATCATGTTAAGTGAAATAACCTAATCACAAAAGGACAAATATTGTATGATTCCACTCATATGAGATTCCCAAAGTAATCAGATTTATTATAGACAGAAAGTAACATGGTGGTTGCCAGGGGTCGGGGGATGATAGAACAGTTCTCAAGCTAAGTACTGCTTCCCACCAAGCTCCCCAGGTTGCTCCCCAGGTTAAAGAATAGAAGGTTTCAATTTTGCAAGCTGAAAATTCTTCTGTGGATAGATGGTGGTAATTGTTGCACAACAATGTGAGTGCACTGATATTTAAAATTATTAAAATTATATATATTATATATATTTTACCATAATTAAAAATAAGAAATTTTAATTGCCCAATTTCTAAAACTCAGCAGTCAAACACCTCTGACTGTGTTGTCCCTGTTCCGCCACAAAACTCTATTCAGTCAAGAAGAAAGCAATGGGGGATGAAGGGAGATTCCTACCTACCATTTGCCAGGTCCTGGTTGCATTCTACCTGGAAAACCCTTTCAAAACCTCATCAGGGTAAGTTTGAGGGTCCCCATTTTAGAGAAGACATCACTGGCCTAAGGTCAGATGGCTGACATAGGCAGCACTGTCCAGTGGTTAAAGCACAAACTGCCTTGGTTCAAATTCCATTCGCCCCCAATACTCTGTGTGGATTTGAATAAGTCACGTAAGATTTCTGGGTCTCAGATATAAAACAGGGACCCTCACAGATATAAAACATGGAGAATAGGGACATCTGGTACTGTAAAGATTAAATGAGGTAAAATTAAATGAGTGAAATGTTCTTAGAAGAGTACATGGCCCCTAGTAAAACTATAAATATGTTAGCTCTTATTCTTCCTATCATTATTGTTATTTCATTGGCAGATGTTTCTGATACACTTCTCATGAAAAAGAGCTATCTCTAAGCAGACCAAAACTGATTTATTCTCTTAAGCCTAAAATCCTAACTCTGTGCCTCAAAACCTATTTGCCACATATGCAGAAACATGTCAATAAAAGGAAATTGTATGATGTGATATCACTATCATTATTGTCATGATCATGTCCTCAGTGATATTTTTTACAGCCTTAGGCTCAACAGACTGAGAAGAGGGAACAAGGGTCCAAGTAAATGACTCCTGATGACTTGGTTTGGAAAGGCTGATCAAGTATTATATAGATTCTCCCTTTTCTCCCATTAACCTCTTCCAGCCCACTCCTTCCGCATCCCCCCACCACACCCATGCCCTCACCACCCCATTGTCTATGTTCACAGGTTATGCATATATGCATACAAGTTTATTGGTTGATCTCTTCCCACACACCCTCATTGTTGCTGCTCTTCATCTTCCAAGCTTACCTGTCTCCAGGCATTTCTCTCCCAAAATGTCCTGGTCTGACATGTTTCCTCTCTCCTCTTTTAAGTTCACCCTGAATGGTATGACCTTCTTTTCCTGGACAACTTTAGTCCACTCAGTCCTTCTTCTTAAGGGCAAGCTAAGTACTGCTGCCCACCAAGCTTCCAGGTTGTTCCCACTGCTGTCTTCTCTCTCACTGATCTATATATATATATACAAGGTGAAACGACCATCTTACTAGTAGCTATGATGTGTGATGACCACCAGGGGGCAGATGCTCAACACAGGAGCATCTGTGGTGACTTTGCAGCAGCAGTTCTCAAGTGATGCATCCCAGAACCAGAGAGGAGGGAGCCCGATTCTGGAGTGCATCACCCAAGAACCGCCCTCTCACAATCTAGGACCCCTCCAGGGATGTCGGAGAGGTGGTTTCACCTTGATTCCCACAGGCCAGGCTGAGGGACCCCACCTGCTGGAGTGACCCTGCTAGCTCTGCAGATGCCCTTTGAGTCATGGTGCCACCCCAGGTGCAGCCAGCAGGGAGGGACCACAGGAGATTGGCTCCAGGGTGTGTCCAGCCCATCTCACTCAGTCCTGCCCTGCTGGCCAACTGCTAATTAATTTCCTTTCAATGTGCACAAATTGGTGCACGGATACCAATGTGATACTAATAGTCAGCTCCGGGTATGCTTCATTGAACAAGCAGTCAGACAATGCAGTTGTGTTAACCCTCTATCTTGTCACAGGTCTGATGTCCAATGACACAAGGACAGAGGCCACTGATGATTTGTCCCTCTTGGAGCACAGGGCTGGAGAGCCTGCTATTCATTCTTAAAATAAATCTGTTTACACCCAGGGACTTATAGACCTAAAATGGCTCTGCAGATGGGAAGGCAACTATGCTAAGCGCATCCCCCTCTGGCCTGCTCCCTCCTCTGGTGGGCCTGTGAATACTGGCAGATGGGATTTGTCCAAATCCTCTGAGCAACACTGAGTGGGTCCTGTCTCTCTGTACCCAAATTAAAAAGCCTTGGAGAGTAATAAGCCATCTGCTGCAGAAACCCACACTCCCAAGCGGCAGCCAGAGGGTTTACCTCTGATGAATCCAGAGTGTCTAGGGGATACAAATGTAATAACATCTCTAACTCTGTTCACAGACTGGCTTGAAGATATGCCTTGTCACCGCTCTGCATGTTCCCCCTGGAATTCAGAGTTATTTTTTATGTCCTGCTGGGTTTTTGCTCAGTTATTAGAATAGCTCTATTCCCTGGATTCCTAGTCAGGTTCAGGCAGCTGCTCTGCCTCCACAATGAGCAAAGCAGGCTCACAGACCCTTGTATTAATCATGCCCATAACCTCAAAGACAGTCCCTCACATGAACAGGATGCCCCCAATCCAGCCTGAAGTTCCATCTCTGTTCCCCTCTGCAGAGCCTGCATGACTGGGTGGGGTAGAAATTGATCTTCTCACTGACCAGCTGGCAGAAATACATCTGTTTCTAGGAGAGATTTCAAAGTTATTTGAACAAATTATAGGGCCACTCAGATGGTGTCCTCAGACCCAAATCGAGGAGGAGCACTCTGACAGGAATCTTCCTCAACATTATACTATTTCCAGGTAATTGGAATCATCATCAAGGTTAGGGAGCCCAAGTTGTACTAAGAGAGAATGGTACTTATTCCAAGTCCTTACCACTTTGTAATTGTGTGCAAAATAACTACAAGGAAACATGAGTAAACAAAACAAAAAGACTGGCCACAATCAGAAATTTTCCATTAGAATGATCAAAAAAAGCAGGAAAGGTTCTGAAGGAAACCCAATACCTAAAATAAATAAAAATTTAAAGCAATAAATAGTACAGCTACAAAAAATTAGATTGTTGAAACAGAATATAAAATAAAATAAAATAAAATAAAATAAAATAAAATAATGAACAAATCATGTGAGGGCAAAAGAAAGAATAGATAATTAATACTATAATTAATTCCTGAATTCTTGAATAATTCAATTACCATATAGGTCAGCAGAAACAGAATCAATATTGAAAGACATAATGTTTAAAAGTGCTTAAGAAATTTAAAAAATTAATTTAAAAATTATCATGCAGAAATTATCACCAAAATATTTTATAGAATAGTATTATTATATCTTTATCTATTAAGATAAAAATGAACAAACCAAGATTATAAGATCAAACTTTTGTTTATGTGTGCAGTGATGTAGACATTATCGACATAAAAACTTTCATAACATGAAAGAAGCTTTTCTCATAAATAGCATTAGTAACTAATACTGACTGAGCAGCCTGTCTATCCCACTCTGTGCTAGGCATTATTCTATGATCTATCGTGAATTAACCCATTTTATCCTCACAATCCTTTTAGTTGCTATTATTTTATTATCACCACTGCAATTCACAAATGAGACTGAGGCTCAGAGAAGTAAATGATCTCCCTAATGGGATAGAGCAAGTTAGTGATGGAGACAATATTCAACCCCAGGTGTCAGACTCAAGTCCCATGCTCTTAACCATTGCACTATGCTGGATCCAAAGATGGACAGTCAAATCTGCCTCGACGGTGGTTGCAATGGACTCAGGACACACCATAGGCTTTTATCTAATAATAGACTGACAGGTATTTTAAAGGACACAGTGCAGTAAATATTCATATTCACCCCATAGAGAGGCCCAGCAACTACCTTTACGTCTCACTACATAGCACAGATATCATTATCCTAAAAAGGGCCAAGCTGTGTGGGAGTCACCTTGACACAGAGAAGCTGCAGTCTCAGTTTCTCAACTATCTTTCTAGTCACATAGGTCCGAAGGTCCGCGAGTAGACAAGGCAGCTATGACCTTCCACATTTATGCAGCTTCAAAGAGAATCTGGCAGGGAGAAGACAAGCTTGGATGGAGAACATTCTCCCTGGCAGACATGGTCCAACCCAGGCCTGATTTGAGCTCTTTATTCACACCTATGTGCTTTTTTAAAAAGTGTAGGTTTTTGTCCCATGATCTGACTTAATATGAGCCCATTTATTGCCTCAAATGTTAAAGCAAATTCCAAAGAGAGAAAACAGGAAAAAGAGCCAGGTATCCAGTTATACAGACCAAATCCTCTAGGTTGAACTCCTACTACTACCACCATGGAGGGTTTTTTTTTTGTTGTTGTTTTTTTAATCTGTAGCCTCCTGAAAAAGATCAACATCTGAAGGGGCTGAGTCACTCAGCCAGCACCAAAGAGGAAAACAGGCCATAATGGAAACCAGCAGGCCAGCCAGGGGCTCGCCAGGAGCCGCGTTCTGATTTGGGGAAGTGAAAACACATACACAAAAAATATTCCAGACACTACAAAGGCCTTTCTGAAAACTCCATGGAAGTGGTGAGGCCTGTTCTTAGAAAGCTAGCAAGAGCTCATCAAAGGCTGACAGGCTTCTGAAAAGATCGTTGTGTGTTTATTTCAAAAAGTGGTCTTTGAAGGTATTTCAGAAATCAAGGACACTTACAAGAAAAATCAACACAAAGTTACCTGAAGTTAAAAAGAACAGAAACAAGAAAACCTTTTTTCCCCAGTGGTAACCAGGCAAGAACAGCATGGGGTGTACTTAAGGCAGAACCCATTGCTTTTAGGGCCACCCCTATCTAAGAGACAATTCTAGGTCAAAAACCAGCATATGGACTTTCAGCCACAGGGCATAAATGTGGAAATATTGAGGGATGGGTGAGTAGGCAGATCGACAGTATGTACCTACTCAGAGCCCACTTATTGATCAAAGACAAAAGCTATTATTTGATTCTTTATAGTTGGGATCGGCAAACTGTCTTATGTGCCAAATCCAGTCCTTAATCTAGTTTAGTAAATAATGTTTTGTTGGATCACATCCAAGGCTGGCTTTCTGAAGACACAGCCCATGCAGTCACAGAGGGCCTCACACTTAGAAGGACTCCACCTTTGGTTAATACACTGCTATTGATGTTTTTAAATTATTAATAATTTTTAAGAAGGAGCCCTGCATTTTAATTTTGCACTGGGCCTCACATATCATGTCCTTGGGTCTGAACATCGCTATACATATTTATCTATGTATGGTCTATGGTTCCTTTAACAGCATTAAATGGCAGAGTTAAATAGTTGCAACAGAGACCTACAAAGCTAAAAATATTTACCATCTGGCCCTTTATAGGAAAAATTTGCTGCCCTGCTTTAGCAGGTACTGCACTGTGATGCACACTCTGCACAGAATCCAAGGCTGTGCTGTAACTGAGGGACTTCAAGGCTTAGAATAAGACCCATAAGGCAGATGAAAAAGGACAAAAACCACAAAATTTCACTCATATGTGGAATATAAAACCAAAAGTAATAAATTTCACTCATATGTGGAATATGAAACCAAAAGTAACAGAAGTAATAAATGAGTTTTAAAAAATGAAGTCATAGATACAAACATTGGAATGGTCATTACCAAATGGTCATGATCTTTGGTGAGGGAGGACAAAAAATGGGTAAAGGGAGTCAAATTTATGGTAACAGAAGGATACTAGAATTTTGGTCTTGAGCACACAACAGAGTATACAGATATCAAATTATAATGTTGTACACCCAAAATTTATATAATTTATGTTACTGCAATGAGAGAGAGTCCAGCGGCAAGCCTGTCCTGCCTTTAGGAGACTCCATAGTTTTACTTTCTCTCATTTCTCACCATGAACTTCCTCATTATTATGTAAAATTTGTCCTGTCTTACTAACTAAAACTAAAATTCTTTTTAATCTTGTTTTTTTATGAGATTACATACCTATATAAAGATAAAAGAGATGATGTAATAAAAATTTATCTCATGTCACTAAGTGTAAAACATAAGAAAACCCAGCTGGTTGCTCATCATTTAGATCATCTCTGGAGAGTCACTGTGTCTTGGAAAATCCTTCAGGGAGAAGGGTGACTAATTAATCAACTGACTCCTTATCATCTTTTTTAGAATATTCCTTATTGGTTAAGATGGACAGTCAAAACTTGCTTGTTTTCTTTTCTTCCTGATAATAAAAATCACTCGACAAAATTCAACACCCTATCATGATCATAAAAAAAAGTCATTCAGCAAATAGATATAGAAGGAATGTACCTCAACATAAAAACGGCTATATATAACAACCTCACAACTAATATATTGGATGGTGAAAAATTGAAAGCTTTTTCTCTAAGATTAGGAATAAGGAAAATATGCCCACTCTTGCCACTTCTATTCAACATAGCCATTTAAATTAAGCAAGAAAAATAAATAAAAGGAATGCAAATTGGAAAGGAAGAAGTAAAATTATCTCTGTTAGCAGATTATTAAATCTTACATGTAAAAACTCTAATTTACTTTTACCTAGTAATTAATAAAATCATAAAGACTTCCAGTCAAAATGGCAGAGTAGATAACACAGTACTCATTACTAAGTACTCACAACCACATTAAAATTACAACTACTCAGAACCACCTGATATCTAGCTCAGGGGTCAGCAAACTGTGGAGTCTCATGTGGCTCTTTGGCCCCTTGAGTGTGGTTCTTCCACAAAAATACCACAGCCTGGGTGAATCTGTTTTGAAGAAGTAGCGTTAGAAGACATTTAAGTTTAAAAAATTTGGTTCTCAAAAGAAATTTCAATTGTTGTACTGTTGATATTTGGCTCTGTTGACTAATGAGTTTGCGACCACTGATCTAGCTGAATAGAAGTCCTACAACTAATGATATAAAGAAGAAGCCATGTCAAGACTGGTAACAAGGGCAGAATCAAGGACCAGGCTGGCCCCATCCCAGGTGTGGCAGTTGAAAATCTGGAGGAATATCTCAGCTATGGGTAGTAATCCAGCATGATCTGAAGCTGTCTATCTGATGCTTTGGCTCTGATGCCTCCCAGGAGGTGAACCCAGAATGAACTACAAAGCAATCTCCAGATGGCTGCTACTTGTGCTGGACTTGGAAGTGCCTAGGAGAGGCCAAGCTGTGACTCAAGGTGAATGATTTCATTTATATGTGGAATATTAAAAAAAATTAAAAATTAAAATAAAAAAATTAAAAAGGGGACAGAGACAGACTCATGGATACAGAGAACATTTTGACAGTTGTCAGATAGGAGGGGGTTGGAGGGTGGGTGAGAAAAGTAAAGGGATTAAGAACAAATTGGTAGTTAAAGAATAGTCTTGGGGGACCATGTGGGTTCCTGCGACGATGAGGAACTGATGGATCTGTTCCAGTCACGAGGACGGTCCAGAGATGTGGGACACTGACGACACCTTGCCATGCTAGCAGTCAGCAGCTGTGCATGTCTGCAGGCAGCCCAGGACCAAACCAGAGAGGATGGATCATGCATTGACACGATATGTCCACCATCTGGATACCATTGCTGACTTATACACATAATGAATTATTTGACACTGAAACTGGGACTCAGAAAAGTTGGACATTGAAACCGAGACTGAAACACTTTTTGTTCTTATACATTTATTTCTAGTATGCAGAGGCAAGATATTTTTGAAGAAAAGAAACAGGGGAGAGTGATTGATATAGAGGCAGGATGGCCTTGAACAGGCTGTCAAGCTACAGGGGGAGGCTTGGGTGGATGGGAGGCAGATGCGGGGGGCGATCAACGGAAGGACTTGTATGCATGCATATGAACATAACCAATGAATGAAAGACACTGGGGCGGGGAGGGGGGAAGCTGGGGATATGTGCTGGGGGGTGGGGGAGGCTGGGGGGAGGATAAGGGGGAGGGAGAAAGGAAAACATGTACTACTATTATACTGCAAAAAATCAAAAAAAAAATAAAGAATAGTCTTGGGGGTATAAAGTGCAGCATAGGGAATAAATAATGTGCAAAAAATATTGCATCAGATGGGTACTAGATTTATCAGGGTGATCACTTTGTAGGTTATATAAATGTCTGATCACTGGATTGTACACATGAAAGCAATATAGTATTGAATACTAACTATAAATGAAAAATAAAAATTATTAAAAAGAAAAAACAACAAGTTAACATCCTCTGAAATTTAACAATTAGAACTTCAAAGACCCACTGTATTTTTTATCTTCTAAATTAAAAAAGAAAAGGGTAAAAGAACATTTTCATGTTTTCTTCAGTGACATCTTGATGCTCTTTCTCTACTTAAATATTAAAGGTTTCTTGCAGTCATAGTGGGAAAACAAGGACTTTGTATTGATACAAACTATCTGCAATTAGAGCTGCATGGATCCACAGGAGGTCTATGATCTGGGTTTGAGATCTGAGTGGCACGGCCTATTTCTGAAAGACACACAACAAGACACTTTCTTGTGATTCCCTGGTGATCCAAGGTGGACATTCTAGTGCCTGCTCTCCCCAGCCCCACCACCACATCCTTACCTGTACATTCAGTGCCAGAAGCCAGAAGGTAGGAAGTAGACTTGTGCCAAATTACAGCAAGGTAACTGAATGGTACTAAGGCTTCTGAAAATAGAAATTGGGTGCATGTAAGAATGCTGGAGGGAATAAAAAGTATATGTGCTGTTATTACAAAAGACTCAAGTTCTAAGTTGGCTATATTATGTGACTGAAGAGGCTTAATTTGTCGGAAGGATGGATCTCCAGGTATTTTACCCAGGACAGTCAGGCCATTTTACTGAGAACTTAGGCTCAAGAGGTCTTAAATCTTAACTGTTTTTCAGGAACTAAATTTACATCATAGTAGGATGAGGTCTGAAATCTGGTGAGAACCAATTCCAGCATGTAATAATTACAAGAGTTTTACCAAAAGGTTGGTGAAGCTTGGGGAGCTGAACAGGGTTGAGTCAGATGTAGTTTACCTGTTGGAAATGGCTAAAAGGCACTCCCCTCAAACCTGAATAGGATTGCTAACTGCCAGACAGCTGAAGGCATTTTATTGCCTCCTGTTGGCCAAACACCTGAACAGCTCTAGGCTATTCCCCAAACTGACAATGTTTCTGTATACCCTTTGATACTATACCCTTTGAAGTATATATTTCCACCTTGCCTTGGGAAAAATTGTTTTGAATAAAAGCACTGGGTCCTGAGACAAGGAGAGCCTTCTAGCTCCTTCAGGTGGAAGCTCCTCTGACCCACAATGCCTTCCAAAAATATCTTTGTCCACAGTCTCCTTCTTAATCATCTACATACAGCCCCTTTCTGCAGAATACTGAACCCTTTATAAGCCTGGGAAAAAGAACACTGGCAGAAATCCATCAACATTCTCTCTCTCTCTCTCTCTCTCTCTCTCTCTCTCTCTCTTTCTCTCTCTCTCTTTCTATCTCTCTCTCTCTCCCCTCCCCCTCTTTCCTCTCTCTTCCTTCCATCCACTCTCTAAAAATAAATAGAAAAATATCCTCAGGTGACAATTAACAAAAAAATAATAACATTAATTAATTTTTTAAAAAGCCCTAACTGGTTTGGTTCAGTGGACAGAGCATTGGCCTGCTGACTGAAGGGTCCCCATGGAGTATGGGGTGGCCTAGCTGATAGGCTTGTGGTGGTTTACAGGCCAACATGCCTCCCAGTGACCCAAGCGGAAGCCCTGGTATATGGGACTTATTTATCTTCTATAATTGAACTTTGTAGCCTTGAGAGGAGCCAAGCCTCCTGCTTGTCCCATGGCCACAGCCATATTATTGGGATTTATTTATCTTCTATAATTGAAACTTTGTAGCCTTGAGTGGAGGCCTGGGCCGGCCAGAGTGTGCAGAAAGCTTGGCATCCTCCATTGCCAGGGAAACCAAAGCCTTCTGCTCACTCCATGGCCACAGCCATCTTTGTTGGGTTAATTTGCATGCTCGCTCCTGATTGGCTGGTAGGCAT
Organism: Antrozous pallidus; assembly: GCA_027563665.1. Taxonomy (NCBI): domain Eukaryota; kingdom Metazoa; phylum Chordata; class Mammalia; order Chiroptera; family Vespertilionidae; genus Antrozous; species Antrozous pallidus. The sequence continues at coordinate 70,199,619 of CM050510.1, read as the reverse complement.
GGCTTGTGTGGTGTGGTGGAGTGATGGTTAATTTGCATATTACTCCTTTATTAGATAGGATGAGAAGTTTCACAAATCCTAGAGCTGCCCTCTAAGTGAATGTGGCAAAGTTTCTCATCACAAAAAAAAAAAAAAAAATGTTTCCTCATAGACCCTGCCCCACTTGGTGCCAAGGCCCTTCCTCTTCTTTTGTATTCTATACAAAGTCTTTCATTTTTGAGCTCAAAAAGCAAAAGAGTGCTGTTCCCAAGCTAATAGCTGCTCCACTTTTGATAGTGGTAGCCAAGTCTGCTCTGATCCAGCAGCCACCTTTTCCATTCCCAGCAATATCTGATAGCAGGAGGGGGCTATGTTTATATAAGAGAGCTGGCTCAGCAAGCTTGGGAGAAAATTATTTCCTCTTTCAGTAGAAAAAAATGGTTAAAAATGCCAATGTCATGTTTGCACAATATTTGTTCTATTAATCCTGACCTTGAAAACTGAACATCAACCACCATATAATCACAGCATAATTGTCTGGTGATATCTGTCCTTGAAACTAGAATAGTGGAATCAATTCTCAGAGCTGGAATTCACATAGTAATTAATCTTAAACTCCTGGCAAAACTCAGACATGGAAAATATGTGTTATTTAGTTAACTCTTGATAAAGATATTGTACCTAATGTATTTGGGCCACAGAAGATTTACAGTGAAGGAAAGTAAATGTGTACTTTCAGATGCATTTGTCACCGGCAACATTTCCTGACAACGATAAAACTGGTAAGGCAAAACTTAGATAGAATCCCTGTGCATTTTATCTACTCTAAGCACCAAATTAATCAATATCATAAGTATAGAGGCCAATCAGAGAGTTATTGGTGACAATACAGAAAGGCTTTATGGAGACAACAGCCGCTATATTGCCCAAGACTTGAAACACATACCATTGGTTTGAGCAGAATGGCAGACAAGAACCAGTCAGTGGATTTTACTTTCAGAAACTCAGTCTGTTTGAAGCAGAACCCTATAAGGTATTTGGAGGAGGGAGAAGGAAAGTGGAGGTACAGAGGAAATGCATATGCCTAACCAGCAGTTAAGGAAACTGGAATGCAACAGAAAGGAGTCTGCAGGTTTCAGGTGAGTGCCTCTCTAATGTTGTGTGTATATAAATCACCTGGGGGTCTTATTAGTGTGTTGAGTCTGTTTCTGTAGGTCTGGTGGAGGCCAAGATGCTGCAATTCTCATAAGCACCTGGGAGCAATGAAGACGCTGCTGGTCCAAGGACACTCCTTGTGCACCTGAGTAGCAAGAACATAAGTCTTTGGTAGTTACAGATGGAAAGGGATGGGTGGGAGGTGAAATACAACACTTAAAGGTCACTCCAGCCAACCTTTTCATTGTACAGATAAAGAAATGAAAGGTGGAAAGGTTAAGTGGTTCACCTGAGATTTTATAATGATAAAGCCTTTGACTCCTATTTCAATGCATTTTGCCTCTCTATAAAATGTCTACAAAGTGAGTGAGAAAATGGTGGCAGACTAGACAGACGTTTCCCAAGCCTTGTCCGGAGCAGATAGAGAGAACAGCTGAGGGGCACATAGGAAGTGTCTATTAGTGACTTAAGGAACAGCTCTAGAAGAAGGTGGGGGACTGCTAGATGGGGCTTCCCTGACCAGGCAGCCCCTTCTGCTGCTGGGTTCCCTTCCTAGAGCCACGGGCTCAAATGCCGAGACCGCACCATCTTGAAAGGGAAAGTGGATGTTATCAGAAGCCTGAAAATCTACAACTGCAGCACCCTCTGAACAGCTGCGAACCCCAGAGCAGCAGCCCCCAATTGGCACAAACACTCAGATTCAGAGGAGCTCTACACTCCACCAAGGAAAGGTCAGATTTCGCCTGGGATAAGGTGAGGTCTATGGTCCCCATAGGACAGAGAAATGCGTGCACTGTGGGAGCTGGAGGACCAGGGGAAGTTTGCGCCTAGAAAACCCCTGGCTGTTGGGGCTGGCTTGATCCATGAATGTGGAAGTGAGTCCTCAGAGCTGCGAGCAGATGGAATCTCTAAAAAGCAACCCATTTTGTTCTGAGGCAGAAGAAGAGCATAGAGATTTTAAAAGTGTGTGGGCTGCTTGGACACAAGGGGGAAGGAAGGACTGTGCAGACTTGAGTGCAGGCCCCAGAGTTCACACACTTGTGTTGTTTTCTCTTTGAATCCTTGCCTCTGATTGCTGAGCCCAGTGCATGGAATTTCCCAGTTGGGGACACCCTGGGAGACAGCAGGGGAAGGTTTTTTTCTGGAGCCTGGGGATTACAGTAGGGAGTGGCCTTCAGAGGACCAGCTCTGGGGTGGCCAGCTTTCACAAGCCAGTGTTGAGTGCCACAAGGAAAGCAGGGTCTAAGGACTGGTATGAAAGGACTTATAGGCCTGGAGGTCAATCCAGAAAAACTGCCACCCACAGGTTGAATCACAAATTGACTTGTATAATCAGAAATAAAGGAATACAAGAAATTAAGACAAACAACCTGCTTAAAAATCAGGACTGGCTTACAACACTGAGGAGCAGTGGAACACAGGGAGCTGCAATACCATCATAACTGAGAAACAGGCATGCCAAACAGAACAATAGAGGAAGTGAATGACCTTCATTACTGCACATTTTATTTTTATTTTTTTAATTTTTTATTTTTCATCTTTTACTTAAGAAACTAATTTTTTTCTTTTTTCCTCACTTGATTTTACCTTTCTAATTATAACATTTTTATTTTCAATCAGTACTATCATTACTACTATTTTCCTTTTTTTTTTTGAAGTGTCATTTTATTTTACTTTGAGATTAGTATTCTACATTCTCTTTTCATCTTTTCTTCAACATCATTCTAATCTATCACAACTCTACCTTTGGCCATCACTCTCTTCCTAACTTTTCCTCTTTCATTGTCCTGTTTCTCTTACCCTTTTCCTGCTTTAGATTTTCCCTATTCTTCCTTTTCACCCTACTTATATATCTAATTTCCAATCCCCTGCTCTGAGTCCATAAACACCTCTCTCTTCTCTGTCTTCACTATCCAAAAAGTTGTTTTACTCTCTGTCCTTTTGTTGTTGTTTGCTTGAATGTTGATTATATCAATTTTTTATGCTTGTTTGTGAGATTGTTTTGCTTAATCTTTTTTTGTTTTGTTTTTTTGTTTGCTTTGTTTTTGTTGGTTTTTGCATCTGTTTTCTCTCATCTTGCTTGATATTAGCTGTTGTTTGTAGTTTGTATCCATCTCTGGGTACTTGTTGCTGGCATTTGCTGGGATTAGTAGCTGTTCTATTGGAGTTTTCTTCCCAAAGATATAGTTTGTTCCTCTTTTCTTTCTCATTCTCTTTATTTTCTCTCTTACTTTTTTTTTCCTTTTCCCAATTTCATTTTTGCACTCCTTTCTTTTTCTTTTCTTTTTTATACCACTTCTTTCTCTCCTATCTCCTAATTTGCCTGTCTCTGGTGGTCACCTTTATTTGGGATTATTAATATCATGAATACATTTCTGTTCAGTGCTGTGTGTTGTATCTGGCTGTGTTGTATTTTGTGCCTTTAAATCAATGCAGGAGAGAGAGTACTACATAAGCAGACAACTGGAGAAGAGAGACCATGGAGAGACAAAGGAACAGCCTGCATATGTAAGAAAAGCAAGCATCACCAGAAAAGGAAGTAAACAAAATGGAGACAAGCAACCTGTCAGATAAAGAATTCATAAAAATGGTCATAAAGTGGTGGAAAAGAATGAAAGACAAATTCAACAATATGAGTAAACACCAAGAGGAAATGAAGAAGAACCAAGAAGAAATAAAAAATAACATTGCTACTGCAAAGAACTCAATAGAAAGCATCAGGAGTACACTAGAAGAAGCACAGAACCACATCAGTGAGCTAGAAGACAAGGTATGAAAAAATACCAAAGTAGAGCAGCTTCTAGAAAAAAAATTAAAAAGCAGGAGGAGAGCCTAAGGGAACTTTAGGACAACATAAAACAAAAAAACATTCATATAATAGGGGTTATAGAAGGCCAGGAAACTGAGCAAGGAATGGAAAACCTATTTGAAGAAATAATGACAGAAAACTTCCCTGATATAGGGAAGAAAAAACCCACAAATCCAAGAAGCTTAAAAAGTCCCAAGGAAAACAAATCCCAAAAGACTGACACCATGGTACATTATAATTAAATTGGCAAACTCCAATAACAAAGTGAGAATCTTAAAAGCGGCCAGAGAGAGACAGAAAGTTACCTATAAAGGAACTCCCATCAGACTAGCAACAGATTAATTTCTCAACAGAAACTCATAAGGCCAGGAAGGAATTGAATGAACTATACAAAGTCATGCAAAGGAGGGGGCTGAATCCAAGAATACTATACCCAGAAAGGCTATCAATCAAAATTGAAGGTCAAATCAGGAGCTTCACAGACAAAAAAGGACTAAGGGAATTTATTATCACCAAACCAGCAATGCAAGAAATGCTAAAGGGTCTGCTTTAAAAGAAAAAAAAAAGTGAAGAAGGAACACAGGGGAAAAGAATAAAAATGGCAACAAATAAGTACCTAGCAATAATAACTTTAAATGTAAATAGATTAAGTGCCCCAATCAAAAGACATAGGGTAATGGATTGGATAAGAAAATATGACCCATATATCTGCTGTCCACAAGAAACCCATCTCAGAAAAAAAGACGCTCACAAACTGAAAGTGGAAGGATGGAAAAAGATTTTTCAGGTGAATGAAAGTGAAAAAAAAGCTGGGGTAGTAATATTTATATCTGACAAATTAGATCTCAAAGTGAAGGACATAATAAGAGATAAGGAAGGCCACTTCATAATACTAAAGAGAGCAATCCAACAAGAAGAAATAACTCTGGTAAACATATATGCACCCAATACAGGAACACCCAAATACATTTTTAAAAAAACCACCTGGAGGATATAAAGGGAGAGATTGACAGCAATACAATCATGGTAGGAGACTTTAATACCCCACTGTCACCATTGGACAAATCCTCTAAACAAAAAATCAGCAAAGAAACATCAATCCTAAATGACTCACTATACCAGGTGGAATTAATTGACATCTTCAGAACATTTCACCCCAAAGCCACAGAATATATATTCTTCTCAAGTGCCCATGGGTCATTTTCAAAGATAGACCATATGTTGGGTCATAAGCAAAGTCTCTCCAAATTCAAGAAGATAGAAATCAAATCAAGCATCTTTTCAGATCACAGAGACATAAAACTGGAAATCAACTACAATAAAAACAATTCAAAAAATCAAACACATGGACACTAAACAGCATGCTATTAAAATAATGACTAGATTACCAGAGAGATTAAGGAAGAAAAAAACACATTATGGCAACAAATGACAATGAAAACACAACAATCCAAAATCTATGGGACACAGTGAAAGGAGTCTTGAGAGGGAAGGTCATAGCTCTACAAGCCTACTGAAAAAAAAAAAAAAAAACACAACAAGAAACAATGCAAATAAATTCACTAACTCTACAACACAAAGAGTTAGAAAAAGAGCAACGAGAAAAGCCCAGTGTAAGCAGAAGAAAGAAATAATAAAGATCAGAATGTAATCAATGAAATTGAGATTTAAAAAAAAAAAAAACAATACAAAAGATCAACAAAACCTAGACCTGGTTCTTTGAAAGGATAAACAAGATTGAGGAAGCTATAGCCAGGCTCACCAAGAAGCAAAGAGAGAGGACCCAAATAAACAAATTCAAAAATGAAAAAGGTGAAATAATAACAGACCCCACTGAAATGCAAAGGATTGTTAAAAAAAATACTATCAATAACTCTATTCCAACAAACTGGATAACCTGGAGGAAATGGACATATTTCTAGAAAAATATAACCTTCCAAAACTCAATCAGGAAGAATCTAAACATCTCAATAGACCAACAACTATGGAAGAAATTGAAGCAGTCAACAAAAAGCTTCCAGCAAACAAAAGCCTGGGGACAGAAGGCTTCACAGGGGAGTTTTACCAAACATTCAATGAAGAACTAAAACCTATCCTCCTCAGACTATTACAAAAAAATTCAAGAGAAAGGAACACTTCCAAACTCCTTCTATGAAGCCAGCATCACCCTAATACCAAAACCAGATAAATACAACAAAATGAAAGAGAATTACAGGCCAATATCCCTCATGAACATAGATGCCAAAATCCTCAACAAAATTCTGGCAAATCGGATCCAGCAGTACATCAGAAAGATCATACACCAGGACCCAGTAGGATTTGTCCCAGGAATACAAGGTGGTATAATATCCGCAAATCAATAAATGTGATACATCACATAAACAAATTGAGAGATAAAAATTACATAGTCATATCAATTGATGCAGAAAAAGCATTTGACAAGATCCAACACCCTTTCTTCATAAAAACTCTCAACAAGGTGGAATAGAAGGCTCATACCTCAACATAATAAAAGCCATATATGATAAACCCACAGCCAACATCATACTCAATGGGCAAAAACTAAAACCATTTCCCCTAAGAACAGGAACAAGACAGGGATGCTCACTCTCACCACTCCTGTTTGACATAGTACTGGAAGTATTAGCCATTATAATTAGACAGGAAGAAGAAATAAAAGGCATCCAAATTGAAAAAGAAGAAATAAAGCCATCCTTATTTGCAGATGACATTATATTGTACATAAAAATCCCAAAAGATTCCTTAAAAAAACAAATAGACTTAATAAATAAATTCAGCAATGTAGCTGGATACAAAATTAATGCCAAGAAATCTATGGCATTTCTACACACCAATAATGAACTTACAGAAAGAAAGACTAAAAAAGGAATCCCATTTACCACTTAACCAAAAAAAAAATTAAGATACTTTGTAATTAACTTAACTAAGGAGGTAAAAGACGTATACACGGAAAACTACAGGACACTGAAAAAAGAGATCGAGGAAGAAGTAAATAAATGGAATAACATACCATTTTTATGAATTGGGAGAATCAACATCATTAAAATGTCCATACTACCCAAAGCAATCTATAGATTCAATGCACTCCCCATTAAAATACCAATGACATATTTCACAGACCTAGAAAGAACTCTCCAAAAAATTCATCTGGAAAAAAAAAAGACCCAGAATAGCCATAGCAATTCTGACAAAGAAGAACAAAGTATATGGGATCTCAATACCAGATTTCAGCTGTATTACAAAGTTACTGCTTGATACTGGCATAAGAACAGACATATAGATCAATGGAATAGAATAGAGAACCCAGAATTCGACCCAAACCACTATGCTCAATTAATATTTGACAAAGGAGTCATGAACATACAATGAAATCAAGACAGTCTCTTCAACAAATGGTGTTGGGAAAATTGGACAGATACATACAAAAAAATGAAACTAGACCACCAACTTACACCATACACAAAAATAAACTCAAAATGGATCAAGGACTTAAACACATGATGGGAAACTATAAAAATACTAGAGGAATCCACAGGCAGAAAAATCTCTGACATATGCTGAAGTAATTTCTTTATGATACTGCTCCTAGGGCAATGGAAACTAAAGAGAAAATAAACAAATGGGACTACATCAAAATAAAAATATTTTGCACAGCAAAGGAAACCATCAATAAAACAACAAGAAACCTCCCTGCATGGGAGAACATGCGTCAATGATATAAACGATAAGGGTTTAATCTCCTACATTTACAGGGAACTCATGCAGCTTAACAATAAGAGGATAAAAACCCAGACAAAAAAAATGGGCAACTGATCTAAATAGACGCTTTTTAAAAGAAGACAGAAAGAAGGCCAAGAGATATATTAAAACCTTCTCAAAGTCACTAATCATCAAAGAGATGCAAATCAAAACAACAGTGCAGTACCATCTCACACATGTCAGAATGGCTGTCACCACCAAATCAACAAATGATAAGTGTTGGCGAGAATGCAGAGAAAAAGGAACTCTTTTGCACTGCTGGTGGGAATGCAGACTGATGGAGCCACTGTAGAGACCAGTATGGAGTTTCCTCAAAAAACTAAAAATGGAACTCCCATTTGACCCAGTGATCCCACTTCTAGAAATATATCCCAAGAAATTAGAAAGACGAATCAGAAAAAATATATGTATCCCTATGTTCATAGCAGCACAATTTACCATAGCTAAGATTTACAAACCGCCTAAGTACCCATCAGCAGATGAGTGGATTAAAAAACTGTGGTACATTTACACAATTGAATACTATGTTGCGGTAAGAAAGGAGTTCTTACCATTTGCAACAACATGGATGGAGATGGAGAACATTATGCTAAGTGAAATAAGTCAGGCAGAGAAAGATAAATACCACATGATCTCACTCATTTGTGGAATATAATGAACAACATAAACTGATTAACAAAAATAGATCCATAGACAGAAAAAAAAACAATCAATCAGAATGTCAAACCTCTGGGAAGGTAGGGGGGTAATGGAGAGAGAGCAACCAAAGGACTTATATGCATGCATATGAGCCTAATCAATGGACACAGACAACGGGGGGATGGGGGCATGAATAGGAGGTGGGGGGTTTACAGGGGAGTAAGGACACATATGTAATAGCTTAATGAATTAGGAGATTTTTTTTTAATGTCTACAAAGTATTCTTGGAGACAAGCATTAGCTGGGTTTAGGGTTTTGTTTTTTTAAGTTTCATGAAGAATTTTTCTTTTATGTATAGATATTATATTATTACACCCAAAGTTATTTTGACATCAAATAGCGTGAAAAGTCATTATCTGAAGAATTGTGTCTTTCTAAAATATGACAGTATTTCCTGCAAAAATGATAAAATTGTTTATTCATCACTGTGTATCCTGGAAAACTTCCAATTCTAGCAATTGTAATCATGGTCTCAACTAGTTTGGTGAACCCAGTTTCCTTCTCTCCTTCCAATTTTTGTTCAAAGTTGAATATTCCTACATATCTTTGAGCTATGCAGTATGGTAGATAACATTACCTTAAAAGTCTTTGGGAAAGGGGATGTTACAGTTTTGAGCCTGCTTAGTTTTACCTTGCCCTGACAGTCAAGATGAGGGGCTATTGGCCCTGTCAGAAACCCCTCAGATAATTAAAAAGCCAAGAATCCAGACTCCACTAATACTCCTATTCAGCTTATCAAGTGGTACATCTCTCTGGCAAATTTAACTCCATCTGGATAATTGGAGAGAAATGAATGCTTCACCTTAAGTCCCAGCATTCTGTCTGTCTGCCAAATTCAGCCAAGGGGATCTCCACCACAAAGCCTTCAAACTCTTCATAAAGGTATTTCATAAACATCTTCTAAAACCCCCTTGGTGGTTTTCCACTAAGCTATCTGCTTGGCATCCAGTTCTGGAATGTTTGATGGGGGCTCTGTTGCTGGTCCCTCTCCAAACAGGCAATTCTGAAAAGTTTTAGCTATACATTTAAATAGCTTATTTCATTGTGTGTGCTTCACATTAATTTCCCTTCCATTCAAATGGATTTGTACTTAGTAATTTTCTCTTTATACAGAGAATACAGATAAAGTTTGATGGGCCATGCTGGCCCTAGGCTGGACATGCAAAGCCTCCTTGCACACTGAGAGCAACGAGTGCAGAGGAGAGAAAGGGATGCCATGGATGATGGGAAGACGCTGGGGCTGTGTTTTAAAGCATGCTGACTGGTCTTGCCTGATCCATCATTCAAGCCTCTTTCTTCCAGCATCTTCTGATTTTGTAGTGGGGAGACACAGGACCTATCAAGCAAAGAACGACCCTCTAGAAGCTTGCTTAAGTATTCCTGATGAAGGGAACAGAATTACCACTTTCTATTCGTTTCTCTGTGTAGTCCCTGGCTCTCAACAAATGGTTAAAGACACCATCAGGCTGTTTCACCAACCCTGGGACTTCTATTCTGCATGTATTATAAGTATTCTTAGAAGAGTTGATCAATGAAAGTATTTTCCAATGATATGACTTACATAAAACAGGAATTTATACTTAACAGAAAATGTGTTTCTCCTTCATGCAATGTTCTGGTTCAATAAAGTTTTAGAGTTTCTGTTCTGACTGCTTGGTGTTTGGCCAGCCAGCCCATGTCTGTTTGCTTTCTCACCCAGACAGGTGCAAAGTGACCCCCAAGAGGATATTTTGGTCCATATGCTGTCAGTGTTCTAATCACCAGTGGCAATGCCAGGCACTGCGAAATGCTAATTGTCATCAGGGGAGAGTCCACATAATGGCTCTGGGCATTTGGCTAGGATTTTTAAGCTGGTATAGGTAGCTTTCTTGAATGCTGAGTGATTATGACTTGGGGATAATGCTGACATTTATTAACAGGAAGCTTTGGCCAGATATCACTGTCAAATTGCATTAGAGAAAGCTCTGGCTTGCCTTGGTAATTCAGCCTGAGCTACAAACACCCCATTGCACAAATCTCTGATGCTGCTGATTAGCTCTGCTTGCATCTGTTAGAATAGGGATGACACAGCTTTCCATGGGGTAGAGTTTTGGTGAGCCATGAAGATCAGTGTGAAAAAGGGAGAAGACCATTGGTATCACCCTGGGGTAAATTGGTTCTTCTATTGTTAACAAGTGCTAGAGAAGACAGCGCCTCCAACATAACACGCCCTTTTCCTCTCTCATCCCCTCCTCTTCCTGTGTTCTTCACCTTAATATAGGTCACCACCATCCTTTCAGTTGTCCAAATTAGAAACTAGGGTCATTTCTAGTAATTTTCTCTCTCCCACATCCCCATCCCTCCCAATTCAGTAAACAGATCCCATTCATTCAAAATCCAAGATACCATCTGCATATATGACTTCTCTTTATTCTCATCACCTAACTCAGATAATTAGACTAGCAAAAAATTTCAGTGGTTCCCATCACCTAAAGAATAAAGTTCAGACTCTTTAACATTACATTTAAGGTGTATGGCCTTTAATAGCCTTCACTAATTTTTTGCCATTCTTGCTGTTATCCTCCACATCTTTGTACTGTCTTTGCCCCACTACTCTTTCCAACCAAGTCATAATCTTTTATCCCTTTTTTTCTCCCAGAAATGTCCTTTCTCTTGCCTTCTAAACATGGAAAATATATACCCATTCTTCAGATTTGCTCAGTGATAACATCATTTATAAGACTCTCTCTGACACCTTTTACCTGTAGTGATTTTTATTGTGTTATAACCAGTATTTTACAAGTCTGTTAAATAAGGTCACCTTGGTGTTTGTAGTCTTTGAATCTCTAGTTCCAAGAATATATTTTTACAGGCTATATTTAGGGAAGGGAGGAAGGAAAGTAGTTTCTTAATGTGTGACTTAGAATAACAAACAGAGCTGAAATTGCTGGTCATCAGGTAATTCTATGTATATATCTAAAGAAATCCAAAACACTAATTCAAAAAGATATATGCACCCTTATATTTATGCAGAGTTATTTACAATAGCCAAGAATATATGAAAACAGCCCAAGTTCCCATCAATAGCTTAGTGAATAAAGATGTGAATATATATATAATCATATATAATCATAAATAATAAATCATAAATTATAAATATATATAAATCATAAATAATAAATATATATTTATTTATATATATATTTATATATATATTTATATATATATTTATCATAAATCATAAATATATATATATATATATAATCAGCCCAGCCTGCACCCTTTCTAATCTGAGACACCTTGAGAGATCTGGGACACCTTGAGAGATGTCCCACTACCCGTTTAGGCCTGATGCTACCTGGATCGGGCCCAAATGGGCAGTAAGACATCCCTCTCACAATCCAGGACTACTGGCTCCCAAATGCTTGCCTGCCTGCCTTCCTGATTGCCCCTAACCGCTTCTGCCTGCCAGCATGATCACCCCCTAACCACTCCCCTGCCAGCCTGATTGATGCCTAACTCCTCCCCTGCCAGCCTGTTTGCTCCTAACTGCCCTCCCCTGCAGGCCTGGGTTCCCCACAACTGCCCTTCCCTGCAGGCCCAGTTGCCCCCAACTTCCTTCCTCTGCTGAGCTGGTCACCCCTAACTGCCCTCCCCTGCAGGCTTGATTGCCCCAACTGCCCTCCCTTGCAGACCTGGTCTCTCACAACTGCACTCTCCTGTTGGCCATCTCGTGATGGCCATCTTGTGTCCATATGAAGACAGCCATCTTTGACCACATGAGGCAGCCATGTTGGTCAGTTTGCATATTATTCTTTTATTAGATAGAATAGAGGCCTGGTGCATGAGTGGGGTCCAGCTGGTTTGCCCTGAAGGATGTCCTGAATCAGGTTGGGGGTTTACATGGGGTGCCTGTGAGAAGGGCCTGTGGTGGTTTGCAGGCCAGCTACGCCCACTGACAACCCAAGTGGCAGCCCTGTTATCCGGGATTTATTTATTTTCTATAATTGAAACTTGGTAGCCTTCAGCAGAGCCAAGCCTCCTGCTTGTTCCGTGGCTACAGCCATTTTTTTTGGAATTTATTTTTCTTCTATAATTGAAACTTTGTAGCCTGGAGTGGAGGCCCGGGCCTGCCAGGGTGTGTGGAAAGCTTGACTTCCTCCATTGCAGAGGAAACCCAAGCCTCCTTCTCACTCTGTGGCCACAGCCATCTTGGTTGGGTTAATTTTCATACTCACTCCTGATTGGCTGGTAGGCATGGCTTGTGGGTGTAGTGGAGTGATGGTTAATTTGCATATTACTCTTTTGTTGGATAGGATGTATATACATAATGAAATATTACTTGGCTGTAAAAAAGAAATTTTACCATTGTGACATAATGGATGGACCTAGAGGTTATCATGCTAAGTCAAATAAGTGAGGCAGAAAAAGATAAATACCATACATATGATCTCATTTATATGTAGAATCTAAGTACAAAATTAATGAACAATAAGATAGAAACAGTCTCATAGATTCAGAGAATAAACTAAGGGTTGCCAGATGGGATGGGGGTTTGGGGACTGCATGGAAAAGATGAAGGAATAAAAAAAATACAAATTTGTAGTTACAAAATATTCACAAAGATGCAAACTACAGCATAGAAAATTTAATCAAAAATCATCATATCTAATAAAAGAGTAATATGCAAATTGACCATTACTCCAACACACAAGAGGGTTACTCCCATGTGGTCAAAGATGCTTCCCCAATGTGGACATAAAATGGCCACCACAAGATGGCCAGAAGGGGCGGGCCATTGGGAGGGACCAGGACTGCAAGGGAGGACAGTTGTGGGTGATCAGGCCAGAAGGGAAGGGACCAGGCCTGCAAGGGAGGGCCATTGGGGGCAATCAAGACTGCAGGGGAGGGCAGTTAGGGGTGACCAGGCTGGCAGAGGAGGCAAGTTGGGGGTGACCAGGCCTGTAGGGAATGGCAGTTGGGGGCAAACAGGCTTGCAGGGGAGCATTAGGCATCAATCAGGCTAGCAGGGGAGTGGATAGGGGTGATCAGGCTGGCAGGCAGAAGCAGTTAGGGCCAATCAAGAAGACAGGCAGGACAAAACAGAGAACCAAGATGGCAGCATAGGTAAAACATCTATCTTGCCGTCATACTCAGCAATTTTAATACTACAACCTAACAAAAGAACAAACACCTTCTAGAATCACCAGAAAGCTGGCCGAGTAAAAATTCCACAAATAAAAGTGAAAATAAGACACTGTGACTTGGAGGAGCGGCAGCGGACAGCGTTGAAAGATTCGCGCGGAGAGAGGTTTGGAGTGTGCGCCAGCGGAGAGGGCGGGCGGCTGAAAACCGGCCAGTTTTCTTGAGCGGGGAGACAAAGACGTCCCACTGGACTGATTCTCCAGCTTTGGGCGAAGTCCAGGGAACCAACCCACTATCATACAGGGTGAAAACTGGACATTGGGAGGGCACGCCGAAGCTCGGGTGCTGCAGGGGTCTCCCGGCTTGTGGAGAAGGGAGCCTGCGCGAACAGCTCAACTGCGTGACCCCATAGAGAGCGCTCTGCGACTTACTCTCTCATTTGCAAAAACGTCAGACTGCTTTGTTTTACGACCCTGGGTGAGACATTGGACATGCAGACTCAGTTGGAGAGAGTCTGAATCCCCCGGCAGCCGGTGGAGCTTGGCAGCGGCTCTCTCTCAGAGGTGCTGGCGGCCATTGACACCGACACAGAGTCCCTGGGGCCGCATAGGGCAGAGCTAATGCTGTCTGCTTGGCTCGGAGACTCTGCCCATCCAACTTGAGCACAGCTGAACTTCACAGACAATTGGCCTGGAGGTCAACCCCTCCAAGAGCTAACAATGATTAACCTGAGCTTAACTTCAGCAAGACTGTGAAACCCATATCCACCTCAGGCAACTGGGGAGGCTAAGCCACTGTCCCTAGTAGGAAGTCTACCACAGAAGGCTAATTGACCAAATCAGGGAAGCAGCCACCATGCAGAGACATGGAAAGAAATCAGATGTGAAAGAAATGGAGGGAAAAAAAACGACTGGACATGGAATTCAAAACCACGGTTATAGGGCTTCTCAAGAGGCTCCAACAAAAGGTCGAGGCCTATAAGGAAATAAGCAAGACCGAAAAGGAAATGAACAAGACCCTCAAGGATATGAATGAGACCTGCAAGGAAATGATCAAGACCAACGTGGAAATGAATGAGTACTACAAGGAAATGAAGGAGACCCTCAAGGATATAAAGGAGACTCTCAAGGATATGAAAAAGGACCAACCAGAAATTAAGCATACACTGACTGAAATAAAAAATATTATACAAAGACCTAAAAGTGCTCTGGAGCACCCCAAGAACCAAGTTCAAGATTTGAAATACAAAGAGGTAAAATCCACTCAGCTGAAAAAGCAAGAAACCAAAAGAATTCAAAAAATTGAAGATAGTGTAAGGGGCCTCTGGGACAACATCAAGCATACCAACATCCGAATTATAGGGGTGCCAGAAAAAGAGAGAGACCAAGACAATGGAAACCTATTTGAAGAAATAGTGACCGAAAACTTCCCACACCTGGTGAAAGAAATTGACTTAGGAGTCCAACAAGTGCACCGAACCCCAATATATAGGAACCCTAAGAGGACCACACCAAGGCACATCATAATTAAAATGCCAAGAGCAAAAGACAAAGAGAGAATATTAAAAGCAGCAAGAGAAAAACAGATGGTTACCTATAAGGGAGCACCCATTCAATTGTCAGCGAATTTCTCAACAGAAATGATGCAGGCCAGACGGGAGTGGCAAGAAATATTCAAAGTGATGAACAGCAAGAATCTACAACCAAGATTACTCTATCCAGCAAAGCTATCATGCAGAATTGAAGGTCAGATAAAGTGCTTCGCAGATAAGAAAAAGCTAAAGGAGTTCATCACCACCAAACCAATATTATATGAAATGCTGAAAGATATTCTTTAAGAAGAGGAAGAAGAAGAATATAAAAGTGTAAATTAGGAACAACAAATACACATCTATCAACAAATGAATCTAAAAATCAAGTGAATTAATAAGCTGATGAACAGGATAAACTGGTGAATTTAACAGAATCCCGGACATAGAGAGGGAATGGACTGACAACTCTTGGGGAGAAAGGGGGTGTGGGAAGTGCAGCAAGAGACTGGACAAAAGTCATGCAACTATGGGAGAGGACAGTGGAGGGGGGTGAGGGCGGAGGGTGGGATGGGTACCAGGTTGAGGGGAACTATATGGTGGAAAAAAAAGGGAACAATGTAATTAATAAACTGAACAATAAAAAAAAAGGAGAAGAAGAAGACAGGCAGGCGAGCAGAGGAAGCTAGCAGTCCTGGATTTTGTGAGGGATGTCCGACTGCCTGTTTAGCCCTGATCCTTCCGGGATCGGGGCCTAAACATGCAGTAGGACATCCTTTTAGGGGTCCCAGATTGGAGAGGGTGCAGGCTGGGCTGAGGGACACCCCTCCCCACTCCCATGCATGAATTTCATGCACCAGGCCTCTAGTATTATAATAACTATGTATGGTTCTAGGAGGGTATTAGAATTTTCAGGGAGATAATTTTGCGAATTATATAATTAATCACTATCGTTTATACCTGAAACTAATATAAGATAATATTGAATGTCAATTGTAATTGAAAAGTAAAAAAGAAAGATAGATTATACAGATATAGAGGAAGCATGAGTTACATATTTTATATCCTCTATGTTAGTAGATGTACCATATTCTAAGGCAAATGGAAGTCTAAGCTTCTAGGAGAAGTAGATGTTGTTGAGATAGAACCTCTCATTGGACAGTAACTGGAACTTCCTACAAATTGAGCAACCATGTGTATGGAAACCAGATATTTCATTAGAAAATTAGACTTGCCTCACAAATCTAAGACTTTCCACCAACTCCAGGTATAGAAAGTCACTGGAATGATATTACTATCCCCAGTATGCCAATATGCCTTCCTATTATGCCTATGGGTCATAGGGATGCTGCCTGAAAGGTAATCATAGCAACAAAAATGTAGTTCCAACTTCAGACCTGGCAGATCTTGATAGAAGAGGGCAAAGCCTTAAACATAATCTGCTGGGGACAGAACACAGGCTTTTAAGAAAGTCAGAACACACATTATATTTTTCTTAAATATTCCAACTCATTTATACACAAAGAAAAAATTAAAAAGGTATTAAGAGAGAATTTTGAATTTATTCTCTTGCTAGAGAATGACAATTTTAATGCCTGTGAATGAAGTGTTAGTTATTCTGTCAAATGCTAACTATCTTAATACTTGTCATTCTCATGCTGCCCAATACACACACACACACACACACACACACACACACACACACACACACACACACATCACTTCTCATGAGTGAAGGCTGAGAACATGAGAACACACATAGGAGTTAGACTGGTGAGAGATGTCCAATAGAGCAAGCAGTATGAATCATAATCAATCAAGTCCTTCAAAATACCAAGTCTTCCCCCCTTTAGTGTTCAAATGGATACCAGTTCAAGCATGGGTCTCACCCTGAATAACAGGGCTCTACTTACATTGTCCTTCAACATCCATTTTCATGTGAAACTACATTTTTATGCCCACTCCACATATTAGAATCTAGTATATAATGCAAGAGAATTGGAAAAAACTCATGCTTTATTTTTAGGCATGTTTGGCTTTGTCAATGACTTATAAATCGGAAACAAACATCCTTAATCTTTCTGTCTTTGTTTTCTTATGTGAGAAATGGAAAATAAACCACATGGGGTTGTCATTTTATCTGCTGAAATGACAAATAAAAGTAGAGAACTGACAACTAATTCACAATAAGTGTACAATAAATCCCAATGACCTTCACTTCTTTCCAATGGTAGGCTCATTTGTTTAATGTTTTGTTAGCATCTTTATTAGACATCCATACTCTGCTAAAATAAACAGAGTGCCCTGGTATTTGGCTGAGCCCATGACATTCAAAAGCCCCATACATCCTCCTTCTCATATATATAACTGTCATGGTCTGTACAGGCCACGCTGCATGTCACAAAGCAAAAAGAATTTGAATTTCATCCTTTGTAAGTGAAATAAAATATAAGTATAAATAAAATAAATAAAGTCATTTTTCTTGTAGGTCTTGTTTATGCAGATTTCATTTTGAATTGAATAGAAACTTATCTCTGCTGAAATGTGTTCCCTTTCACACTTAATGTGGAATACAGCAGTGAATAGATGACTTTTGTATTTTGAAGTATGTGTGGTCAATAGAGGCAACAAACGACATAGAAAAAGAAAAAAGGAAAAGAAAAGAAGGAAGGAAGGAAGAAAGGAAGGAAGGAAGGAAGGAAGGAAGGAAGGAAGGAAGGAGAGAGAAAGAAAGAAAGAAAGAAAGAAAGAAAGAAAGAAAGAAAGAAAGAAAGAAAGAAAGAAGGAAAGAAAGAAAGAAAGAAGGGAGAAAGAAAGAACAATTTCTTTTCAAAAGAAAATAACCCATTGATATTACATCAGTTGTTGCTAGGTCAAACCTGAATTGATTTTCACATAGTGAACACTTCTCATTTCTTGCATTAATAGTTGAGCAATAATGAGTAAATTATATTTTATGATACAAGTGTCTTTCAGCGCAAAGGTCTTAGAAGATGAGTATATATGTTCTGGTCCTTTAAAAAGAGTTAGAGAATAACATGTTATGGGAAAAGAGTGAAGTCTTCTCTTATACTGGCAATTTAAACACACATGACAATATTCTTTAAATGGTCAAATCCAAAAAAAATTAGAGGAAAATATATCAGTGGTAGAAACAGAGAACTAGAGATATATAATCTCATGTTAGAAAGTTCTATAAATTTCTATAATACATCCTATAGAATGAATGATCTGGATTGAAGAAAGGTTGATATGACCCCTTTCTTCCCACCAACTACCCACAAAGGTAGAATAAGAGACCCAAGCAGAATCCCTCCAATGTCACAACTGGGGGATGTGTGGGAAGGAAGTGAAGCTGGGCCTTGGGAAAGTCTATTGACACGAGTATTTTACAATAGCACTGCTGAGAAAGAGGAAATGACCTGGTAAACCATGAACAGTCAGCCAAGCACCCTATGGAACCAAATTTAGTATGGGGAATGTCATACCTAAACCCCATCCCAGAACCAGCTACATATCCGTGGGGTCCAGAGAAAAATAAAAATGCAGGACTCCTTATTCAAAATTTAAATTAAGCATGGACCCCTTCTAAGCATAGAACCCTAAGCGACTACATGAGTCTCATGACCCTGAAACCAGCCCTGTCTCCTCTCAACACCTGTTTAGCTGAGTGATTACTCAAAATCTCAACTTCTGGATCATTAAGAACCCACCAATTCATCACCCTCCAATGAATCTGGGCTCCTCCACTCTGACCCACCCCGCCTTTAAACTATACTCTGTCGAACACATGACTTGTGACCATAAAATCCCCCATTTCTCCCCAAACTTCTCCTTTCTCTTCTTTATTTTTATTATTTTTTAAATTGAGGCAACATTGGTTAATAACATTATATAAATTTTAGGTATACAACATTATAATTTGATATCTATATACTCTATTGCATGCTAATCGCCAAAAGTCTAGTTTTCTTCTGTGTCAAATATTTAACCCCCTTTACCCACTTTGCCCTCTTTCTTTCTTTCTTTCTGATTCCCATCCCTCCTGATAACCATCATTGTGATGTCTGTATTTATGACTTAGTTTTAGTTTTGTCTTATTAGTTCCTTTGTTACTTTATCCATTTTATATTCAACATATAAGTGAAATCTTATGGTTTTTGTCCCTTTTCCTTGTACTTATTTCACTTAGCATATCTTCTCCCTCTGCTTTCACCCGGCTGTCTCCTGAAGCCACTGCCTCCCCTAAAGCCTTACCGAGCTGCTGCTATTGCCTTTTCAATTCACTTCTCCCAGTGAAATGGGAGTTGGACTCCTCTTTGCCCTCTCTGCACTGTTTACAAATAACTCATCCCCTCCCCTGCTTAGAGGCCACACCCTGCTAGCATCCAACCCTCTACCCTCTCAAATTCATATCTATTGGCCTCCTAGACACAACCGAGCTCACTCTACACTCCTAAAACCAATCTATCCTTTTACTTCTGGCATCCTCTGGCAAATTCAACTTCCATGTAGATAACCCACCCCAAACCTGGCCTAGCTAATGAACCCCTTGGCGTCCACACTTGAACACTTTCATTGCCGCCTGATTAATCCCACAAGCATTCCCTAAATGAAACAGAACCATCGCAAAAATCTCAGCTTCAGGTTTTCCACTCTCATAAATCCTTCCTCTCTCTGGTTCACTTATTTTAGGTCCCCAGTGAAGCAAGTATTTAGTCTCATCAAGACTTTCAATGCTGCTCCAGTACTGCTTTATCCATATTCCCCTGCTGGCTTTACTTTCTGTTAGAATCCATAGCTCGTCATTATAATTGTTCCCTTACAGAGTCCTCATCTTCCTTACTTCTCTTCCCCCTTTATATTCACATGGAAAAACCTCAACTATCTATCTCCTCAGTGCCAACTAGAGTCATAAAATCAAAAAGGATCCCTGAGTCAAAGGCCAACATAATAAAATGATGGCCACACTTCGACTCTCCCTTTTTGTTCTTGTTGTTTTAAAGATAAAGAAAAAAATTGTAAGTGCTCTACAAGATAAAGCACTACACTTTAAAGGAACACAAATCTGACTGGATGAAGACATCTCTAAAATCCTAAGTCACTGAATTGATTCTACCTGATTTTTTAGAGTAATGATTGTGGACTCAGAATTCTGGTCCTGACAAGCTCGTCCTCATCTACAAGGACAATAGAAACTCAGCTGTTCCAAGCATAATCACCGTGTTTATCATTCTTCCTGAAAATAGAGAAGCTCCATGCCACCAGCAATGAATTAAAACCAGAAAATCAAAACTGAGAAAATAGTGGCATAAAATAACAATAAAATAAGCAAATCAAGTTGTCCAAATAATTATTGTTAGTATGGTCATAAAACTTGTGGTAATGATCACAATAAATCTTGTTGTGAGGATTAAATGTGAAATTTTTAGACCACTGTCTGTCATATACTTGGATATTATCATTACAAAGAAATAAATTTGTGCCTGACTGCAATGGCTGAGTGGTTGAGCATCAACCTATGAACCAGGGGGTCATGGTTCAACACCCAGTCAGGGCACATGCCCAGGTTGCAGGTTTGATTCCCAGTGTAGGGCATGCAAGAGGCAGCCAATCAATGATTCTCTCTTATCACTGATCTTTCTCTCCCTCTACTTTCCTCTCTGTAAAAAAAAAAATCAATCAAATATATTTTAAAATGCTCTGTCCCTGGCCTTGTCTGCTGACTGATCCAGTGTTACGTCTCCAGCCATGAACCGGTTTGGTACCTGGTTAGGGGGAGCCACGGTGATCCTGTCACCACCGCTGAAACCCCACAGTAATGAAAACCTCGACAAAATCGATATGTCTCTGAAAGATATCATCAAATTGGATTGAAAGGAAGTAAAGAAGCAGAATTTTCCAAGACTAAATAGAAGACTCCAGCAAAGTGGTGCCCGACAATTCAGAATGAGAATACGGTGGGGAATCCAACAGAATTCTGGTTTTGGTAAGAATAATCTGAGCCGTAAAGAAAGAATGATTCCTGGGAAGAGACGTTCTTATGGAGTTATTACTGGTCTTGCAGCCAGGAAAACAACTGGAATTCGAAAGGGAATTAGTCCTATGAATTGACCACCTCTAAGTGACAAGAACATAGAACGATATTTTCCAGTGTTAAAAAGGAAGGCAAACCTCTGAGACAAAATGAAGTGCAGAGAAAACCAGTTGCAGTTCTTAAGAGACCTAACCAGCTAAACAGAAAAAATAACATCCCAACCAATTATTCCAGGAGTGGAAATAAATTAAGTCATCAGAAAGACACTCATCAAGCAACTTTTCTTTTCAGAAGAGGCCTGAAGGTTCAGGCCCAGTTGAACACAAAACAACTGCTAGATGATGTAGTAGCAAAGAGAACTCATCAGTGGTGGACTTCCACCACAAATGGAGCAATTTTAACTGTATCCATTGATAATCCTGGAGCAGTGCAGTGCCCACTTACTCAGAAACCACGATTAACTCATACTGCTGTACCCTCATTCTTGGCAAAACAGGAGCAATCTGATGTAAAGAAAGCCCCTAAAGGTGTTCCCCTGCAATTTGATATAAATAGTGTTGGAAAACAGACAGGGATGACTTTGAATGAGCGATTTGGAATCCTGAAGGAACAAAGATTCACTCTCACATTCAGCAAAGGAGGAAGCCGCTTTGTAACCGTCGGATAGAACCCATGTTAAAGGGACTTTTGAGTGATGACTCTGTTAAAAAAAAAAGTTGAATTGCTTGAAGAGTTTATCACAGAAATTCAAGAAACTTTATTTCAAAATATCCACAAGGCTAAATACTCTTTTTATTTTTGAAGTTTTTTTTTTTAACATGTATAAAATAATGCCCTAAAAGAATAACAGGGAATATGCCTATCTGTTGTTAAAGATTTCTTGGTTGCCAGATGGAATAATTCTCTAGTTGACTTCTTTGGTTCTTCATACAGCAGAAAGACAGAAAGACAAAAATTATTTTTATGAAAGTGGTATTTAGGATCTCATCTCCTTTGCCCACTTTTTGTACTTTGCCATGGTAACTTGGTCTTCAGAAATATGAGTAGGTCCTTTTGTTGCTGTCCCTTATCCTTTAATAGTATTGATGTAATAAGTGGAGTTGACTTCCTTCATTAGAGATATTTAAAAACTTAGAATTCTACTTTTGGGTTTTAAGATTTATGGGAAGATTTGGAACTTGGTTCATTTTTTCAGATAGTATTAGGCTAATGCTCCAGAGTTATAAATCTTTAAAGTTGAAATTTTAACAAGAAAGGTGATTCTAGCATAAGTCTCAGTTTAAAAATGTTGCTCTTTGAAGGCAATAAATGCATGTTTACAAAGATGCCTAACAGAGCCTTGGAAGAGAAAGTCCAATGTAAAAATCTTACAGTTTTTGTAAGTAAATGAAGAAAGCATGAGAGGAAGTAGCAGACTGAAGGCAGGTTACTAAGGTGAAAGACTTTAAAACCCAGGTCATAGGTATACTGTTTGGATTTAGTGTAGTCTTCAGCCTAGTGTTCACAAAGAGTTTTTCAAGTGATATTTAGAAAAATTTTAATTATTAAAATGGATTAAGTCCCTTAGATATTTTGATGATAAAATTAAAAGCTATAAAGTCCTATACTCTCCTTGTTTGGAAAGTTACATTTTATAGACATTAAACTTGTTAAATTAAACAGTATACAGCCCCCAAAACAAAAATGCAAAATAATAATATAGTTATGTTGTAACCTTATTTTATACCTTTCACTCTGACTTGCATAAAATTGAGGCATTTATGGTGAGAAAAATATTACTTCCCCCCACACTCTGGAGGGATAGGAGAAGTTAGTCAGTTGTGCCAAGCTAGTGCTAAGAGTCCTCAGATTGTTGTATACTACAAGTTCCAGTATAATGCCAAAACGCAACAAAATATTCAGTTATAAATTTAGTCATTTTGGAGCTTAATCTTTTGGTTTGATATAATATTAAAGCTTCTAACTAGGTGTTGGTTTCCTTCCCTAGAGTGTATTATTAGTGTTGGTTTTCTCTGTTAAAAACAAAACGTTAAGTTATGGCTCCTGCCTGTCTTGCATTGTATACTGTACTAGACTTCATTATTGTATCCCATGCTCCTTGGGTTACTTGGTTTATGCTAGACATGGAAAGCTCTCAGAAACAATTTCATGCTTCTACCAAAGAATTAAATCTGATCCTTAATATCTGGTATTTTGCCAGTAAGTCTACTGATAAGGGATTATTGGAAGCCAGTTACACAATTGGAAAATAAACTTAGTCTCTCCTTAGGCCAATGCCTCACTCATTGCAAAACATTTTTGCAAGGATAAATTCTTAGATTTGATTCATTAACAATACATTTTAGACTGGTTTAGAATTACCAGTAGTTTATTTTAAAGCCAAGGATAAACAACTGAACAGTTTGCTGTCTTTAGAACAGTGTGTGAAAATATGGTATAAAGATATTTTCATTTTCTTGTTATTTTAAATATTGTACAGAGCTATTATTAATGCATTTTTGGGTAAACCTTAAAAATTCCCCAAGTGTTGACATTAAGTACATCAAACCACAACACAGTCTCATTGGTATATTAAATTTTTGCTCTTCATGCATCTGTAATTTCATTTTCTTTTTAAATATAAAATTTTGCTTTTGTTACAACTAAATTAAAATTCTTCAGTGCTGTGTTGTATATAAACAAAAGAGTATGCTTTGTTGGAGGAAATTTTTCTTAGAATGTGGTTGTTGTCATCCTTTTTCGGTTCTTAAAGTTTTATTTTTTAAATAAGATGCAACTTAAAATTTCCTTTGCATCAAGGTGTATGCAAAACATTGATGCAGTGCATCACAAAATGAAGGTTTATATTTAATGAGGAGATGCTTTACACTGTACTTTTTAGTGTTTTTTGGAAAAGTTACATTTAGATCTATTCTGAAGCTGTTCATTTTTAACAAATAAAATGTTACAGGTCTCACATGAAAAAAAATATTTTAAATAATATTTTTTTAAAAAACAAAGAAACAAATTTGTTAATAAACTTAATCTAAAGTCCCAAACTCTCTAACAAACTCAAGAAAATTTGATGGGGAAGAGAAAAAATGAGTAGAAAATATAGAGAGAGAAAAAATTAAATCATATTAAATTTTTCATCCTGTGCCAAATTAAGTTTGAAAATATAATTTTATTCTTAGAGGCAAGATGTGTGAGTATGGGCACATGCATGTGCATGTTTGTTTCACTTAATTCTGTGGTCCTCATTTTAGGAATGTACAACCCATTTACCAGGCAAAGTATTGTTTTGTTTTGTTCCCTTAATACACAAGGTCACCAAAGACTGATGCAATGCAGGTTACATCCCAACTATTCACTGAGATTGAGTCTGCTTGTACTGCCCCAGAGAAGTGATGGTCAAAAAGAGAGCTTACCCTCTTAAAAATGGGAGCTGGTCCCACTCCCCAAGGCTATCCCCTGGACAGCAACCTTATCTCTTTCACAGAAGTTGGTCAGCCTCAACCCACACAGCCCAGGAGCCAGACTTTTTAGAAGAGAGTAGGGAGACAGACGATGTCATCATCCATGATTCCCAGTTCATGAGCCCACAGTTTCACAGGGCTGAGAAGCAGTGTCTTCCCTCCTTGCTCTCTGTAATCCTGCCTACCTTTGCCCCTAGTGAAGAGGTATTTCAACAAAATTATATCAAAATAATGCTTTATGCAAAGCATTTTTTAACAGCAATGGCAGTTGTTTGAATTGAGAGTGCAAATTGCCAGAACCAAACAGCAGACTGGAGATACACGAAGAATGATGAGGCCTCACTCAGAGGAAGAAAGATGTCAGAAGAACCAAAAGGAATTGAAACCAAGAGGATACAAATTACCTTAAGGCCAATTGTTTAACTCCCATCATTTCACACTCCTTTCATATACATGATAATTCTTACCTGGAGAGTACATTTATCAACTCCCGTGTAAGTTGAGGGACCCCCATTCCAGATCCATTTGCTTTAATTCTCAAAGGTGACATTTGATGTCATTTTCTTTTAAGTGTATGGTTTAAAAGTGTCCCAATGGTTATTCTAACAAAGGGATATGGGATATGGCTCTCTAAGATGCTCAGACCTCATGTAACATTGTCAATTGAGGGTCTACTCTTTCTGAATTCACAGTAATAGTGCTGGGGCTATAAGACTGCTCGTCAGGGAACAGGAGGATGTGCCCCTGTGGACATGAACCTTTCTGATTACAGCCAGCATTGCAGTGGGGGCTGCTAGACAGAACCCAAAACCACCTGCCCACATCTGCCTGCCACTCATGATAACGATACCCTGCTCATGGGCTTCCACTTTCCACCTCCTTTGCCAGTGTGGCAGTTACATACCACTGACTTCCCAAATTGGATATTAATGGTTCACTCTCTGAAATTTAGGAATGTTTACTATCATGACAGTATGAGTAGCTAGAAAAACAATAGTAATGAGAATAGAAAGCACTTCCCCCTCCTCCTCCTGGAAGTGGCCAAGCTGATGATTGATGGGCGGGATCTCTGTTGGCTCTTGTCTATGATGGCAGAGACAGGTAGGGAAGAGGGGCTGGCTGGCCATCTGCTTCAAACATCTGTTGCTTGCTGACAGCGTTGGGATCAATCACAGGGTGAGAGCTCTTTCTGTGTAGCTGAACTAACAGAGCTCATTTATATTCTCTCACAAGAAGCAAGAGGTACTCCTGTCAACAGCAGAAGAGTGCAAGGACTGGGTGCCTGGCCTCCACGCCCCTTGCTGGTCTCAGCTCCAGCCTAGAAAGCTCTTCACCCTCTGCCTTTGCAGGTCCATGTTAGTCACCACCCGGGAGACCTGGCCAGGTGTGCACCTCCTCTCAGGAGCTGTCCTTGCCTTACCCACATCACACTTGTTATTTTCTTCATATCTGTCACCCTCCTGTATGGAATCAATGCACTGGTCAACTGGGGTTAGGATATTGCATAATAGTGGGTCTCAAATAGCGTATTTTTAAAGCAAAGGCACTCTTGTTTACAGCAAGAACAGTTTGCACTTACATAGCAACTTAGTTTACAAAGGTTTATCCCAGAGATTGCCTCAGTTTATCCTCATACCCTCATATGACCTTATGAGGTAGATGGGAAACACAAACATTTTACTATGCTGATTTTGTTACAACATTTTGGATGCTGTTATTTTGATGAAAAGCTATTTTGATATACTTTAAAGATAAGTCACTAACATTTTGGCTTAATTTTAACTAGCAAATTAAGTTAAAAAATACATAAATTTCTCTCTATTCCTGAGCCTTACTCCATAGGCAATAACCTACAGCTCCTCCATTCATCTTCACACATCTACACACACACACACACACAGTGGGAATCGGAGACCAAGTAGCAATGGAAGCCAGAGGGTCAGGAAAGTGTTTAGCACATATTTCCTGGTAAAACCAAAAAGAAATATTACATTTTGAGCATGTCAATGGTCTTTCACAAAATGCCTCATCCAAGTAAGATTCTCAGTATTTTATTATAGATACTAGAGGTCTGATGCAAGAAATTCTTGCAAGAGTAGGCCTTCCTTCCCCCAGCTGCTGGCACCACCTTGCTTCTGGCACCCAGGACCCGGGCTTCCCTCCCAGCCATGGCTTCATCCAGAAGGTCATCCAGAAAGATGTCCAGTCTAATTAATACATTATGCATTTATTATTATAGATAATAGATAAAGGAATAGGCAAAACTGTTTCATACAGTTGACAATGACCACCATTTAGGTAATAACCTGAATTATTATCACACAGAGAAGTGGAGTTTACTGCCTGGAGACAGTGTTCCTCCAGCATTTAAGGATCCTGGGAAAATATCATGGTGAAGTGGTCAAGGGCCAGGCACTGTGCTTGGCTCTTTTGAAAATGGTCTCATAGATACTTCCCAAGTCTTCAAGGAATGCATCCCTGGCATTCCCGCATTCTGATAAAGATGCTCTCAAGGCCAGATAACTAGAAAGCAGTTGTATCAAACATAGGCCTGTGTGACAGCCAGTCTCCCTCCAAATTTGGAAACAAAAATTCAGCTTCCATCTGGAATGAGGCTCTTTCCACTCTTTCACTCACCAACTTTCCCGGATGCCATCGCATTTACTTCCTTGGGCAACAGACACATTCCTGGGCATGCTAGCTGAGCATCTATGGTGATGCAGAAGGTGGAGAAGGCGGGAGTACTCGACAGCCGATCTCAGGAGTGCAGACAATATCAGGAGTGGGGGGAGAGGAGAAGTAGTGCACACTCATTACACTGCGGCCTCTGCCTTTCTGGCTGTGTTATTGTAGCTCCCATCAAGGAACAGGGAGCAGGAGAAAGGGGGGAAAGAGGAAGAGAAGGAAGAAAAAGAGAAAGCAGAAGGATGGAATAGAAGGGGCAGTGATTTCAAATGACATATATGCTGTTATAAAGGAGTATAGAAAGGAGCTACCAGCACAATTTCCAAGTTTGACCAAGTTCCAGGCAGCCAAATACTTAGTGTCGCTGGGCTTTCATTTCTGCGCTTGCAAAATGGAGGAGATTGTAGTACCTGCTTCGCCATTATATGGTATTGTGATAATTGAATGAGATAAAGCTTAAACAGACTTAACTTCGTGACTCCTTCATAGCAAACATTCAGTAAATGTTAGCTATTCTTGTGGCTTTTTCAAATAAAGGTTAATGAAAAATAAATAGGGAACACTGAGATAACAGAAGAATCAAGCAAATATATTGACCAGAGATTCTAATAAGGCTGCTATGACTGAGCATAAAATAGGCGAAGCCAGATGGGGAGAAAAGCCACTTAATTTGTAAGTACATAAAGGAGCAAATATTCCAGGAAGGAAACATGGGAAGATGTGTTTTTTCTGTCCGGATGAAGTTTCTCAGAAGCCACAGGACTCAAATGACATCAGTGGCTAGGAACAGATTTGTGCCATTGATGGTGCAGGGGGATGGCGTTGGGAGGCATCATCTTTTACTGCAAACCACAAGATGTGAACATGACTAATATGATGAATAAGTTTGCAATGGCTGTACTAAATAATGATCTCAGCAGTAGTCATAGTAGCCAGTAGCTGCTGGAACCCGCTGCACTCCAGGCAGGGCTCTACACTAATGCACCCGTCACCAAAGCCAGCCTGTTCTGTCCCTCCCCGGAGAGGCGGTGCAAACCTTGTGTCTCAGGGAGGAAAACTGGATACAGGGAAGATGAGAAACTTACCCAAAGTCACAAACCTAGTGAAATGGAAATATACAATCCCAGAGTCCAACTCAAAAGCCCAGGACCTTAATTATGATGCAGAATGTAATCCTAACTAAATATATTTTCTGGGACTTGAGAGATATAAATGTTCTCTGTAGTAGAATCCTGAGCAGTGGCAGGTTATACATAGACCACTGGAAACTATAACTTAGCAAGAGTTCTGTCTCCTTGGATTTATAAGATTATTTTATTTTTCACTATTAATTTCCTAAGTCCTTCTGAGAATTTACACAATTTAAAATAACACCTTTTAACAGAATTCTATCTCATAGTGGCAGCTGAACTGCTGCATTTTAACATATTCTAGGGGACATGAAATGAAATAAGAAATACTGGCTTAAGATTCAGGATTAGCCACATATTTGGTAATTCTCCCTAAAGAAGAAAAACTGGAGTTCCTTAATCAGAAGTTAACCCCTGAATTTTTGAAATATCAACTGACCTCCCTGGTTTATCCTCTGATGCTCCACCATCCCAGCCTCAATCTTTTTTCATAATTCTCAATAAATGACAACTCCATCATTTGAATTTTGTCCAACCAAAACCTTAGATCCATCCTTGACTCCCTTTCTCCCACACACCACATCTAATCCATCATTAAAGCCTTTCAGCTCTATCTTCAAAACATATCCATATCCCAACCACTTCTTACCACTGCTATTGTTGCTGCCTTGGTCCAAGCCAACAATAGTTCATACTGGGGTTACTGCAATAGCCTCCTAAGTGCAATTCCCATTTCTGCCTGTGGCCCCTTTATTCCATTCTCTGCACATCAGCCAGAATGAGCCTTTAAAACAGGCCTCTGCTGAAAGGCTCCAAATGCCTTCTCACCTCAGTCTGAAGAAAGCAAAAATCATACAACGGCCTACAAAACTCGAAATGACATGACCTATAATGTCTCTGACCTCATTTCATGTTAGGTTCACTCCACTTTAGCCATGCCAGCCTTCCTTCTCTTGCTAGAACAGACCAAGTGGCTCCTACTGAGGGGATATTTGCACTATTCCTATAGCCCATGATCCATTTCTATGTATCCTTTGGGTCTCTATTCAAATAGCAACTTATCATAAAGAACTTCTCACACTGCCCTGTTTAAGTTAGCACCCTGCCCGCCTCAGATAGGCTTATATTACCTACTAGTGAATGAAATTGTGCATTTGAGGGGGTCCCTTAGCCCAGCCTGTGCCCTCTCGCAGTCAGGAGCCCTCAGGGGATGTAAGCCAGCAGTCAGACATCCTTAGCACTGCTGCAGAAGGTGGGAGAGGCTCCCACCACTGCTGCTGTGCTTGCCAGCCATGAGCCCAGCTTCTGGCTGAGCATCACTCCCGCTGTGGGAGCGCACTAAGCACCAGGGGGAAGCTCCTGCATTTAGCATCAGTGTGTGTCATAGCAACTGGCTGTTCTGCCATTTGGTTTATTTTCATATTAGCCTTTTATTATATAGGTTTATCATCTAGCATATTATATACTTTTTACATTTTTATTTTACTTATATACTTTTTTATTGCCTACCTATGTTCACCCACTAGACTATCAGTTCTGATGAGGACAATAACTTGGGTCTGTGCTGTTATTACTATATCTCAAGTACCTAGAACAGTGCCTACAACATAGGAGACATTCAAGAAATATTTTCTAAATAAATTATGAATAAATAAAATGTTTGGCCCTGCTGGTGTGGCTCAGTGGCTAAGTATCAACCTATGAGCCAGGAGATCATGGTTTGATTGCTGGTCAGGACATATGCACAGGTTATGGGCTCAATACCCAGTAGGGGTATGCAGGAGGCAGTCGATCAATGATTCTCTCTCATCATTGATGCTTCTATCTCTCCCTCTCTGTTCCTCTCTGAAGTCAATAAAAATATTTTTTAAGTTGGAAGGCAGATAATATGGCTTTTTCTTCTTTGTTTCCCAAAAATACCTGGAATTTAGTAGGTATTAAATAAATGTGGGGATTTTAGAGGTTAGGTATCAATACTAGTAAGTGTTCTCCAGAGAAACAGAACCAATGAAGGAGTACATATATATAAAGAGATTTACTTTAAAGAGTTGGCTCACACAATTATGGAGGCTGACAAGTTCAAAATTTGCAAGATGGGTCATCAGGCTGGAGATCCAGGAAAGAGCCAATGCTGCAGTTATAGTGTGAAGTCCATCCTCTGCAGAATTCCCTCTTGCTCAGAAGAAGTCAGTCTTGTCTTCTATTCAGGCCTTAACTGTGGAATGAGGCCCACCACATTATAAAGAGCAATAAGTATTGTTCAAAATTCACCAATTCAAATGTTAATCATATCCAAAAATATTCTAAAAGAAATATCCAGAATAAAAATGTTTACTATATATCAGGACACTGTAGTCCAGCCAAGTTGACACATAAAATTAACCAGCACTATCTTACTAATATTAATCTGTAGGACACATCAGATTATAAAGAAGCATATTAAACTAGAATTCAATACCTGGCATTTTACTTTAAATACCATATTAGCAAAATGTCCTATATGTTGTCATTAAACATTTACTGGACACCTGTAAGTGCTAGGCCCTATGCTAATGAGCACTGCAGAGAACAAGTTGGAGTTACCCTCTTCAAGAAGCTCATAGGAGACACATGCATGACTATCATATTGCATGTGTTATCACTGCTACATAACCACATGACCAACTACTAGTCTCAACATATCATTTGTCAGAGAGGGACTTTCTCAATGAACTAAGTAAGTATTTATAGCTCAGTAATGGGTTTGGCAAAGAATAATTGAGCAAGTATAGTCAGCCTATCTTGGAGTATGCGCCTAAACTTGCCCTTCAAGTCTTGACCCAGAAACCTTGTCTGTACTTATAACACTTGGCCTCCCTTTTCTTTCCCTCCTGGATTGTAATTGCCTTGAATTCTCCAAGCCACAGTTTCCTCAAAAGTAAAATTTATCTACTAGTCAATAATCTCAATGACAACAGAGATTGGCCTGGATGTTTAGTAACTGACATGTTAGTTACATTATTATTATTACCATGATTATTACTACATTACTCTCTCTGCTACATTGGTACATTACTACTAACGATGTCTAGTTAATACTTTCATTAAATATATGAATGGATAAGTTTTTACAGCAAACTCTAAAAACTTTACAATGACTCCTGATCTGTTTCTAGCCCTACCTCACTATAAGTGGCAGGGAAGTCTGTTTTCATTTGGATTCTGTCTCTAAACCCTAAGCCATTTGATTAAGTTTCCATTCAATGCTTGTAATTCCCATGTCACCCATGAGGAACTGACTCCATCAGAGTTTTTAGTATTTACTTGGGAGGTTCTTTAATGGGCTAGGTTAGTGTATTCATAATTTCTGGTGTTAGGTCCTAAAACAAACAAAATTTTAGCTCTAGAATTTGCCAAGGACTTTCAGGCCATGGAAAAAAGCAAAGGGTTGCAAAGTAATTTTCTCCAAGAAAATTCTTCTTTATGAAAAATAACACTAATTATGTCTGAAGACATGAAAAAGAGAGGCAGGAACAGAGAACAACTCTCTTAAGGTCTGTTCACATAGTGCATAGAGTCTAAAGTCCCAAAGAGGTCGCTTAAGGACTGAAGCATAGGACAAACCTTCTAATAGCTTGTTTATACTAACTTGTGATTTCTGAGAAAATGGTTTCATCACCTTTAATACTTAATTTTCAAATTTGTATCTCTCAATAAGCTAATTAATTACCTGTATCAACTGAAGAATGGATTAAAGGATGGGGAGAGAGAAAATAGGAAATTCTGAAACACATTGAAAAAAATAATCCAAATTCCTGTTCTAGACCTACTTGGTTGCTTACTTCATCCATATCAGTTCATAGAGAGCTGGTCCCTAGAGCAAAAAAATGAATGCCTCCAACATAGCCATCTGACACCCAGGCTGAAGAGATTCATTCGATGGTTGACCTTTGCCTAACAAGATGTTCTATCATTAATTTTAAGTTGAGTCTTGGAAACCTATAAGTAATCAATAGCAGATACTTGGAATAAAATGGACTCAAGGCATAGGCAGTCTTACTGGAAATTGAGAAAAAGAAGTAAACAGAGGACACTGGTTAAGAGAAAAGCTCAGATCCAAGAGAAGCAGATGTGAAAATGACATGTCACCCCTGGGGGGAAGAAGATGGGAGCCCCAGTGTCTGACTTTCCAAACAGGCTACTTTTCATAGCTTTGCAATAATCCCAACCCATGCATGAATGATGTAAAATCAGAGTCATGTCCATTTTGGCCAAAAGAGCCTGATTCTACACATGTTAATATTATAAATGACTAGGAGCCCAGTGCATGAAATCATGCACCTTGAAAAGAACTGTGGGCTGTGGGGCTGCAGAGGGCACAGAGGCAGGTTTTGGCCCACCCTCCGCACCCTCGCCTGTCCTCTCCCACCATAGCCCCCAATCCCCTGTCTGCTGGCAGCCCCACTCCTGCTCTGCTGCCATTCCCACACTGATGGCACCTGCCCTGCTTGCACCCACTGATGGCAAGGAGCAACTGGGGCCAGCACCAGCAGTAGGTGTGAACAGGGCCAGCACCATCAGTGGGTGCAAGCAGTGGCTGCTGCCCTGGTCACCCCTCAGGAGTAGGGGGAGGCAGATGTGGAGAAGCCCTCAGGGGCAATTGGGGCCAGCAGCCATCACACACTGCTGATGACGCCAATCGATCAGGGCCAGCAGTAGGTGCAAGCGCCAGGTGAGACTGTGGAACACTGTAGCAAAGAATTTTCAGTAACTACCAGAGCCTTGCCCCTATGACAGCGACCAGTCCCCTGCCTTAGTCTAGCATCCCCACTCACCCGCTTCACCATCCCACCGGGGCCAATGCCCACCATGTTACGAGTGCACCCCCTGGTGGTCAGCACATAGCATAGCAACCAGTTGTTCAGTTGTTCTGCCATTCAATCTATTTGCATATTAGGGTTGTGTGTGTGTGTGTGTGTGTGTGTGTGTGTGTGTGTGTGTGTGTGTATGTGTATATATATGTGTGTGTGTATATATATATATACATATATATATATATAGTATTTACTAAACACTCATTTTTTATCTGGATTTACATTAAAACTTACATTATTGTCTCATTATTTCTCACGTTATTCTTATGAGGGCAGTGCTATTTTTATCCTCATTTTACAGGTGAGGAAACTGAGGCTCTGAGAGTTAAATAATTTGATTGCAATGCCAAGTTGAGGCAAAAATTAAATACAGATAGATTTTACTCAAAATTTACATTCTTAGCTGCCATATCAGACTGCTCCTTGACCCCCAAACTGAGCAACCTTATGGGTCTGAGAATTGCAAAGTTCACCGCTTGACTCTCATGGACAGTGACCTTATAAAATAAAATTGAAAGTGAGAGCTTCTGCATGGGTGAGACTGGGCTGAAATCCTGGCTCTGCCATATACTTACTCTCCCACCAACCCTCACCTTCTTAAGCTATAAAGTTATAACTATAATTTCTAATCTTCAGGGTTGCAAGCAGACTAAAGGAGATGGCAAATGTGCCTGGCACAAAGCAGAGCACCTGGTCAATATTAATAAATATCAGTTGAGTTCCCTCCCCCTATTTGTAAGGTAGTTTATATTATTAAGGAGCTATATTTGCAAAAGATAGCACATGGCACATACATTTTGTCCCTTATCACCCTCCAAGATGCTTTGGCCATCAGCTTGTAATATGGGCCACCATCACCTTGAGGCATCCATGGAGCCTCGGCTCAGTGCTTTTACCTGAGGAACACTGATCCTGAGTCAAGGCTATTTTTTGTTCTAAAATGTGTGCGATTCTCAGGGAGCTAAGAGGATCGTCCGTGCACAGTAAGAAATACCAGTCTGCTTTTACTTTAGTTGTCACGAGTGAAAAGTGTTACTGTAGGTTAATGAATTTTTCCAAAAGAATAATCTGTCACAGGGCAAAGGATGTGGGAGGAGGGAAGAGGGTGATTACCGGTGTGACAGCAGCACCAGCTCCATTAACTAATGCTGCTACTGCAGACAACTGCAAGTGAATCTCAGCTAAACAGATTCATGTCCACCAGAGATGGATTTTAACTATACATCTGAGGATACGTCTCCCTGCTCAGCCACCGAATATCAGCAAACACACAGCTGCAGGGATTCTGTGGGTGGTCTCTGGATGACCTCCTTTCTCAGACAGAAAAGCAGGTCAACCCTCTTCTTGCAGAAAGGGTACTCGTGCAGAGCACATGACCACACAGAGCACAAAAAAGGGAACATGAGAGAAAAAAAAACCCTTCCCCAGAGCCACTGAAAAGCCTCTTTTTGTTCAGGAACAAGTTGAACTTCTGAAGTTGGTGTCTTCTGCCTGCTTGCTGCTCAAAGTGTAGTCATTATGTGGGCCAGCAACATCAGCATTCCTGAGAGGTTGTTAGAAACAATGCAGAACCCCAGCCCAATCATAGCCCTCCTCAGTAGGAATTGGTTGGGTGCGGGTGGCAGTAAGGGGATTGTAAATGCATATTCTGACTCAGAAGTCTGGGGTGGAGCCTGAGATTTTTCATGTCAAGCAGGCTCTCCACCAAGTGGTGACAATGCTATTGGGATACAGAGCACACTTTGAACAAGGAGGCTCTACAAATTTGATTAACAAGCCCCTGCTCATTCTGAGTAACATCTTGCATCACTATCATTTCTAACTGTCATTCATCTGATGTCACTGGAGCAGAGACAGCTACCTGCTCACCAAAATTCAATGTACAGTAGTCTCCTGTTACCCATGAGGAATAACTTTGAGGACCCCCAGTAGACTCCTAAAACCGTGCAATATATATATATTAACCTCTCACTGTGTCTAATTTATAAATTAAACTTTATTTTATAAATTAATATATATATATATTAACCTCTCATTGTGCCTAATTTATAAATTAAACTTTATATACAGTGAGAGGTTAACAGTAACTATTAATAAAATAGAACAATTATAATGATAATATTATAATAGTTATGTGAATAACCTCTCTCTCCCTCCCTCTCAAAATACTTTGTTGTACTGTACTCACCCTTCTTCTTGTGATGATGTGAGATAAAATGTCACTGTGGCCATAACTTAGTTGAGGTGTGACAGCAAAACCAGCACAAATTTCTTTTCCTTCTCACAGTTTTATGGATAGGAGATTAGCTATTACCATAGATCTTAGCAACCTCAGGATATAATTTGTTTCTTCCCTTACTAACTCTAGAACTTTCACCTTTTCACTTAAAAGAAGCACTTTATGGCTTCTCTGTGGCACATTCATATTGCCAGCATCACTACTCTTGTGTTTAGGGGCCATTATTAAGAAAAATGAGGGTGACCTGAATGCAAGCACTGTGATAGTCCCTCTGATAACAGAGATAGCTACTAAGTGAGCTCAGTGGGCAGTTGATACAAAGTGGATACACTGAGCAAAGGACAATTCACATCCCCACCTGGAAGGAGCAGGATGGAGTGAGATTTAATCATGCTACTCAGAACAAAGCATGAGTTAAAACTTATGAATTTTTTCTTTCTGAATTTTCCATTTAATATTTTCTTACCGCAGGTGACTGTATGTAACTGAAACCAGATAGCAAAACTTTGGACAAGGGGTGACTACTATACTTCCTTCAACAGTATAAAGTTAGCCCACTCAGTCATTATCACCAGGGGTGACCACCTGACAGGCTCTCATCAATGTGATGTGAACAGCAAAACTATAAATTACATCCAGGCCGGGACTTTCAGAAAGTGGGGGTGCTTTCTCCACTCTCTTTCCCATCTGCTTACAGTGGACTCTGAAGTCTGGATGGAAGGCAGAGCAACAAGATAGAAAGTACCTGGGTTCCTGAATCAACATATGGAAGAAAATCATCCTCTGGTCTCCAATTCTGCACTAGGCTACTACATGTGCAAAAAAGGAATTTCTATTATTTTATGCAATTGCAACTATGGGATTTCTTTTTCCCAGCAGCTAATGTTACCTTAACTAATACCACCATCACCATTATGGTCTTCCAAAAATAACATGGCTACATTTTACTAGTCATGGCTAGTCTCTGTCCATGCACTATGCAAGACTTTAAACGTCTGTTTTCTCTAAACCCCCACAGCTGTGACCTTCGTTTTGCAGATATAGAAACTGCAGCTCCAGAGATCCTATATAATAAAAGCCTAATATGCTAAGTATCTGGTCATCCACTCAACCAATCTAAGGGTAATATGCTATTGATATGCTAAAGCCACTCAACCACTTACTATGATATGCACTGACCACCAGGGGGCAGATGCTCCAATCAGTAGGTTAGCTTACAGCTGGGGTCTGGCCAATTGGGAATGAGTGAGATGGGTCAGATACACCCTGGAGCCCTCCTGTGGTCCCTTCCTGGATGGCGAACCTCCCAAGTCCCTCCCCGGCCCTGATCATGCACCAGTGGGGTCTCTTAGCCTGGCCTGTGCTCTCTTGCAATCTGGGATTCCTTAGGAGATGTCAAAGAGCTTGTTTTGGCCCAATCCCACAGACCAGGCCTAGGGACCCCACTAGTGCACAAATTCATGCACCAGGCCCCTAGTATTAAATAACTTGCTCAGGATCCCACCCCTAGCTAATACTAGGCTGGAATTCAAATCAGGTATGTTCTACTGTGAATAAGAACAAAGCTGGTACTACAAGGAGCTCAGTTGCCAAGGAGATTTGTCTGCATAACAAAATGAGATTTTATCCCAGGCTAGTTCTTACTACTTCATATTGCTGCTTTCAAGGGCCTTCCCAAATGCCCTTTCTCTGCCTGCCTCTGTCCTTGGTACTCTCCCTTACAAAGTAATTACTAATAAAAATCCTAAGGGTATGCAGGAATTTCCAGTCCTCTAGCCCTAAGCCTCTCCTGGAGCTACCTTCTCCCCAGTGTCTGTCTGTATTTTGCAGCACAGAATGGTTGATGTCAAGATAGTTTAATGTTCCCTGTACGTCAAAACTATTGGCTGCTTCAGCGATGCCATTATCGCTGAGCTGGCCTCCTTCACCTGCGGTTTCTATTTTTGTAGATATTTTCCCCTTCTCCTCCTCCTTGCACAGACACATACTCACAGAACTGTAAGAACAGCTGCACTAATTCCTCCCCAGCCAGGGGAAGCACTAACATATGGGGAGAAAGGGGTGAAAGGTGGTACAATTAACCCTGAAAGCCACTGTGCTCCCCCACTCACCCCACCAGTCCAGGGAATCTCAGGTCTGAATCCGGCCATCCCCTTGCTGGCTCATGTGCCCGCCTCCCCTCTGTGTTCACCTCTTGGCCTCTACCGCCCCTTCCTGCATGTGAATTTGACCAGTAAGGTGGTCACTCTCATTGTACAACTCCTCTGGTCATCCTCAGCATGTGTAAAAGTTGTTCCAGGCATGAGGGGAGGGTAAGCCTGAGCCAGTGTTGAATTGGGTGCAGAAACAGAATGAGGTATTCTGCCCAAGATGGCCAGAAAACAAAAATGACAAGCAGAAACAGAAGCCGGAGTCCTTACTTATGAACAGTCAGTCCACCTCTGCTACCACACCTTGCCAGTAGGAAGAGGAAGATGCCAGCATGTGCCCAGGTGGGAGAGAGAGCTGTGTCTTCCATCCTTGCTCTGCTCATGTCTATCTAACTGCCTACCACAGAATCAGGAGCTACTGCTGATGATGGTATCACATCCTTGGCTCTAATCCTGACATTCACCATGTGTCACTAGTGTCTTCACTGAGCCACAAAGGGACATTTTGGGTACTTGGTGGGAAGTAAGAATGGAAAGAAGGAGCTAAAAAGACAAAGGTCCTGGCTTAATGAGTGGCTTGTCTGCGACAGAGGGAACCAGCTAAAGGGAAAGGTCATCAAGCAGGAGGGAGAGGGAAGGCAGGATAGCCCTGGACCTAAGCTGATGGTGGCTGCTGTCCACAGTCCCCCAGATGGGAATCAGGATCGGCTCAGCCTCTTTTTGATTGACAACTAGCCTCTGAATAGGTAAAGCCCCCCTGGACATGTCTCCATGTGGCTCCATAGACGTGACATTTAAGGGGAGAAATGTTAGAAAGAAAGATCTTGAAATAAGGATGGTGACTTCATTTGCAGCTATTTAAGTCTTCCAACCCTCCTTCTCCAAAGGCTGCCCTACGGGTCCTTCCTGCATAGCTGTCATGCTCACAGGTGCCTTATGCTGTGAAAGTGGAAGCTCCAGACATTGCCCTCCCCAGACTCCAGAAGGACTGCACCAGCCCCACCCAGATCCCTGGCCCGAGTTCACACTCCCAGCTCTCGGCGATCCAGGCCATGGCTGGTTGCTCTCAACTTGAATGCAGAAGTAAAAACATGTCGAGCTTCCAACTAATGGAAGAGACAGCTGCGGACAATTGCCTTATGGTATGCAAAGGATGGTGGGCAAGAACTGTGGGAGCACCGAAGATAAACTTGCCCTAAATTCGGGAGCAGGAAAGGCTTCCTGAGAAAGAAGGTTCCTGAGCTGGGTCGGAAAGGATGAGTAAGAGTTGAGCCAAGTGAAGGGGTGGGTAGGTAGAGAGATTGTGCTCATAAAATCCATGGAGGCATAGCTGGTAGAGTGAGAGGGACAGGATCCAAGAAGTTACAGTTGCTAGAGAATGAACAGAGGAAGCCAGAGGAGATGGCAGGCGAGGCATTCTGGGAGGCTGGGCATGGGCCTGAGGGGAGGGAGGAGAAGCAGGTGTCAATGGGGCTCAGAGAACATTGAGAACATTCATTCTAGCAGCGAGATGGAAACTATTGGAAAGATCAAGATGGGCAAAAATGGAGTGAGAAGATTCAGATGAGGAGTGAATGTTGGCCTGAATTAGATAAGAGTCTTGCAAAGGATTCAAGCAATTCCCCAGTAGAACCCATAGAACCTGTTTAAAAGAGATGGGTATGAGGGGACAGGAAGGTTGTTGACTCAAAAGAACATAAGTGTAGTGGG
Organism: Antrozous pallidus; assembly: GCA_027563665.1. Taxonomy (NCBI): domain Eukaryota; kingdom Metazoa; phylum Chordata; class Mammalia; order Chiroptera; family Vespertilionidae; genus Antrozous; species Antrozous pallidus. The sequence goes on along the minus strand of CM050510.1, from coordinate 70,160,286 downwards.
GGGTATTACCCACTGTGAGGAGAGCCACAGCTAGGTATAGGGGGAGGTTATATTTGAGGGGCATGGGAGATTGCATTTGTAGATGTACAGCTGGTAACTAGATTACCTATCTGTAACTCCTTCCTACTACACACTGAAGAAACCAAGTCTATATTCACAGTGCACACAGCTGGTGCACAGTAAATGCTAAGTGAGGTATATATAGGGCAAATCCTAGGGACCCACAAGATACAGGGATAGAAGCAGGGAAGCATATTCTACTTTTTGAGACCAAAATAAAATGGATCAGATGATATACAGACTTTGATTCTTACAACAGCCTTGGAAGTGGTATTATTATTTTATTTTGTGGTAGAAGAAACTAAAGAACAAAGGAGCAAAATAAGCTATCTTATCCCATAGTTCTACATGGTAGTCCTACCCTTCAAACTCTGTTCTGACTTGAGACACAAGGTTCAGAGTTTGAGCTCTGGTGTTGGATGAGCTTAGCTCAAATCCTGGCTGGTGCCTACTAGCTATATAGCTTTGGGGAAATTAACCACTCTGAGGCAGTTCCCTCAACAATAAAATACAAATATAGATAATACAAACCTCTTGGAATGGTTTAAGAATTGAACAATATATTTCAGGTGAGCTAATAACACAGCTCTGGCACGCAGTGAGTGCTCAGTAAATGCCAGCTCACATTGCCCAAGAGCTCCTCTCCTGGCCTCTGCACTGTGCTGTCAGAGCCAGCATGAGGGGCCCATGCTTGCTGTCTTATTTCTCTCTTAAGAAAAAGGTCATTTATTTCACTGTCAGGTAATCAGCCCCAAAGTTAGAGGTCATCCAATGGTATTTTGTCTAACACAGCACACTGATAAAGAAAAAGCCAGACTTTCTCCACAGGGTTGCTTGTGTGTGAGTTCATTCTTCTCTGACTTTGATAATTTACTGGCTCTTGTATAATACACATATTCTGGAAAGGGAGTCAAAAGCCTATTTACAATATATAATTTCACACCTGTGCACGGACACATGAGTGCACACACACCAACACACACATACACAAATGTGTCTTTGAAACAATCTCACATTGGCCTTGAAAACTTACATCAGTGTTCTTAAAGTATGGTTGCAGGTTCAGCAGCATCTGCGAGTTTGTTAGGAATGTGAATTCCCAGCTTCACCCTACATCTATTGAACCAGAAGTTCTAAACATTGGGCCCAGCTTGTTATGAACAATTCCTCAAGGTGATTTTGATGCCTAGTCAAGTCTGAAATCCACTGGTTGAATAAAGAGAAAAGAAGCCCCAACTTACCACTCACTAGAGTGAAGTTCAAGAGAGGTGAATGGGGTCAGTCCCACCTGTAAGTGACATCAAAGATCCAACCTTCCTTAAATAATCTTCCTTCTACCTTCCATCCCCAGGGCTACAGTGGGAGGCTCTTGAGCACTTGGGATATTGTAATCTTGAAGAGGTAGGTCCAAGCAACAGGCCACCTAGTCCGATGCTGAGCCAAGAATTCTCCAGCCCCAAACCTAAAGCTGGAAAAATGTCTTACAAATCTCATATCACCTTTTTCCCCTAATTATCCCATCCTTCTGATGTCTGTAAAAGTGCTTAATACTTATGTATGTGTGTGTGGGCGGGGGGGAATATGTTTTTATCGTTGAGAGAGAGAGAGAAAGAGAAAGAGATCGGTTGCTTCCCACATGCACTCCAACCAGGGATCGAACATGTAATCCGGGCATGTGCCCTGACTGGGAATCAAACCGGCAACCTTTTGGTGCACAGGATGATGCTCAATCAACTGAACCATCCCAGTCAGGGCATGTATGTGGTTTTTACTCCAAGAAACACAAATTCCAACAGAATTAAGGTGCCAAATTGAATAAGTAAGTGACCTGCTTTGGGGAAGAAATAGTCAGGAATGTTGAGGCCTATGATACATGAAGAGGATGTGACAATTTTAAAAAGTAAAAGATTGTCATCCCAGCTATGGCCTTGCAAGGTATTAAGTCTAATGTGGCCAGATCTTCTAATACTTCAGGTGAAGCCAAAAATTCAGATGTGTATGTGTGAAATCCTCCTGATATAAATGTTGTTCAGCTGTTTTTCACACACTCTATGGGTCACACAGCTGTGAACCAGACTTGGCTATAGGTTAAGTATTTGTGACCTATTCAGGGAGGTTTTTGACTGCAATTATCTTGGTTGTTGATGACCTTGTCATTTTGTACAATACTTTTTATTAAGTAAGACTGAATTTCCAAGACCAATGAACACTTCTAGAAGACATTGGTGAACCAGCACTGACCACCCTCAGTGCCCTTCCTAATGATCTGTCCCTCCTCCAAATTAAAAGGGAAACATTAATACATACTAATACATACTGCTGTTTCTACATTTGCCCTTGGATTAGAGAGCCTCCTTTGATGACCCTCCTCGAGTGAACAGTGACATCCACTGGTTAAAAATTAGATTTTGTGCTATAGTCTCAGAAGAAAAGAAATGTCCCACGGGTTAGCAAGACCATTCTGATCCAGGCTGGGAATGAAGAAAAGGCAGATCTTGGGAGAACATAGATGTCAGTAAGAACAAGAAAGAAATGCTATTCCCAATGCATGGTAGGCTGCTTTTGTAACAGAGAATGAAAAGTATATAACGTTTATGCAATATTATACTAACCAGAATTAACTAATGTACTAACTAATAAACTAACAAGCCCGTTGGAACAAAAGCAGGAACAAATTTTTTTTCTTGATAACAACCTCTATTCTAGCCTCTATTTTAGTACATTTCAAGGACCAGCAGTTCCAGTTCTGGTCTATATAGGAGCTGATTGACCACAGAAATTCAGCTGATACTGAAGTATGTAATATACTGACAACAAGATCTTTGTTGGAAGCAGAAAGAATACTGTCTACATGTCCTATTTCCCTTTATTTTCCTTATAAAAGCCACTGGCTTGACCAGAAATGTTCAGATGGTTTTTAGGACAGAAATCTGCCATCTTTTTGGATCACTGGCACCTGAATAAACCTCTTTGCTTTTCATCAATGTCTGTCTCACAAATCAAAACTGTATTCAATAACACTTTGGGTTTCAGAATCACATAGTCTCCTAGATGTGTTCAGAATAAGATGTAAGATGCCAGAGAAGAAGTACCTGTGGTTCTGTATTATCTAGTACTAGTGGCACAATGCAAGAAATTCATGCACATCAAAAGGGAATTAATTAGAAGAAATATTTTTTGCCCTTTCTCTATAATAGAACTGTCAGAGATGAAAGAAAATTAGTAAAATGTATATAAAATCTCCCTCCTGTCAGAGTCTGGAGTGCACCACGGGACCTAGAGTCAAGTCCCCACCCTGCACCTGCATGTGCTTCAAAAATACAGGAGACCTAGACCCAGCCAGCCCCACCCACATTGGGTGAGACCCAGACCAGGCCAGTCCCACCCCAATCAAGCCCCTCTGGGTGGGAGGCACAGCCTCAGGTCCCCTGGCCTATCACTGGGACGGGGAGTGTGGCCTGAGGTCCCCTGTCAAGCCCTACCAGGCAGAGGACGTGGCCTGGAGTCCCCCGGCCAGGTGCTGGGGCCAGAGGGCATGGCCTGAGGTCTCCTGGACCAGCCTGGTGTGGGGGTAAGAAGGTGCAATCTGAGGTACCCCATCAAGCCCCAAGCATGAGGGGCATGGCCTGAAGTTCCCCATCAAGCCCAGCACTCCCCACCCCCTGCAGTATCATGTCATTTCTGAACAGGGATGCATGCAGGCAGCTTCACTTCAGCTCTGGGCAGAGATTCACACAGGAAGCATGATGTTAGTGCTAGGGGCAAAAGTCCCTGCCTTTGTCCCTGACCACAGATTGGCTGTTATTGGGACACCATAATGGATAAATCAGCATATTACCTCTTTATATCTATAGACTAGAGGTCTGCTGCACGAAATTTGTGCATGGTGGGGGGGGGGGGGAGTTATGTGTCCCTCAGCCCAGCATGCACCCTCTCCAATCTGGGACCCATTGAGGGATATCTGATGGGTTGGGCCTAAACGGGCAGTTGGACATTCCTCTCACATTCCAGGACTGCTGACTTCCAACTGCTCACCTGCCTGCCTTCCTGACTTCCCCTAACTGCTTCTGCCTGCCAGACTGATCACCCCCAACCACTCTCCTGCCAGCCTATAGACACCTAACTACTCCCCTGACAGCCCTGTCACCCTTAACTGCCCTCCCATGCAGGCCTAGTCCCTTCTGATTGCCCTCCCCTGCTGGCCTGGTCTCCCGTAACTGTCCTCTTCTGCCAGCCCTTTCACCCCTAACTGCCCTTCCCTGCTGGCCTGACAGCCCACAACTGCCTTTCCATGCAGGCTATCTTCTGGTGGCCATGCTGTGTCCACATGGGGCCAGCCATCTTTGACCACATGAGGGCAGCCATGTTGTGTGTTGGAGTGACAGTCAATTTGCATATTACTCTTTTATTAGATAGTACTAGAGGCCCGGTGCACAAAATTCCTGCACGGGGGGAGGGGTCCCCTCAACCCAGCCTGCACTCTTTCCAATCTGGGAACCTTCAAGGGATGTCTGACTGCCTGTTTAGGCCCAAACCAGGATCAGGCCTAAACAAGCAGTCGGACATCCCTCTCACAATCCAGGACTGCTGGCTCCCAACTGCTCGCCTGCCTGCCTTCCTGATTGCCCCAACTGCTTCTGCCAGCCTGATCACCCCCTAACCACCCCCCAGCCTGAATGATGTCTAACTGCTCCCCTTCCAGCTTGTTTGCCCCCAACTTTCTCTTCTGCCAGCCTGGTCACCCATAACTGCCCTCCCCTACAGGCTTGACCATCCCCAACTGCCCTCCCTTGGAGGCCTGGTCCCTCCCAACTTCCCTTCCCTGCTGGCTTGATTGCCCACAACTGCCTTCCCTTGCAGGCCTGGTTCCTCCCAACTGCCCTCCCCTGCTGGACATCTTGTGATGGTCATCTTGTGTCCACATGGGGCCAGGATCTTTGACCACATGGGGCAGCCATCTTGTGTGTTGAAGTGATGGTCAGTTTGCATATTACTCTTTTATTAGATAGGATAGAAACTTGGTGCATGGGTGAGGGCCAGCTGGTTTGCCCTGAAGGATGTCCCAGATCAGGGTGGGGATTCCCTTGGGGCATATGGTGGCCTGGGCGAGAGGCCTGTGGTGGTTTGCAGGCCAGCCACACTCCCCAACAACTCAAGTGGAGGCCCTGATATCTGGTATTTATTTATCTTCTACAATTGAAACTTTGTAGCCTAGAGTGGAGCCAAGCCTTCTGCTCCCTCCATGGCAACAGCCATTTCTGTTGAGCTTTATTTAACTTCTATAATTAAAACATTGTAGCATTGAGTGGAGGCCTGGGCCAGCCAGATGTGTAGAAATCTTGGCTTCCTCCATGACCAGGGAAACCCAAGCTTCCCTTCTTCTCTCTCCATGGCCATAGCCATCTTGGTTGGGGTTAATTTGCATACCCAATCTTGATTGGGTAATGGGTGTGGCTAGTGGGCATGACTTGTGGGTGTAACTGAGTGATGGTTAATTTGCATATTACTTTTTTATTAGATAGGATAGAATCTCCAGCCCCACATGGCTATGGGGCTTTAAAAATGTGCCCAGCTAAATTGCAATGTGCTGTACATATTGGTGATACTCTGACTTGTAAGACTTATTAATGAAAAGGAATGTAAAATACCTCATTAATAATGTTTCTATTTGTGAAATGTTTAAATAATCATAATTTTGACATACAGTATTAACTAAAATTAATTTCAACTGTGTGAGTTGTTTTTACTTTTTAATTATAACTACTAGAAACTTTAAAACTATGTGGTTGGCATTCTCTTTCAGTGGGTTGCACAGTAATATATTGTCTAGCCCCATCATTATCAGCCCTGCTGAGCATCAGAAACTCCTTGGGGAGTTTGTACAATATACAAATGTGGAGGCTTGAGCCTCACAGATTCTGATTCAATTGACAAAGGGGTGTAATTGGTAGAAACACCAGGAACTGTGCTTTCTTTCAGCTGCTTCTACATCTAAGCTGCCCTTGATTTTCCTGAATTAATCTTAATGTCTAATCCTCCTCAAGCACCACTTTCATCCAGCATATCGCAATTCACACATATATATTGACTTTATTCACTTATCAGAAATTATGCATTGCCTTGCACTCTAGGCACTGAGAATACAGGATGAAGATCCATCATGTTCTTCTCTCTTGGGCCTTATATTTGGGGTAGAGTGAAAAGATCAGCCAATCAAGAAAAATACCAGCAGGGAACTAAAACAGAGTGATGTTAAAGAGACAGGTTTGTGGCCACTTTAAGTTAGGTGGCCATGGAAGGCCTTTCTCAGGCAGTTCAACACTGTGTGTGAACTGTGTGATGCCATCTGAGAGAACATTTTCAGGACGAGCACTCCAGGCAGAGTGAGCAGCCTATACAAGGTGGTTGGTGCATTTGAAGAACCAGAACAAGGTCATGGTGACTAAATTTACCCAGGTCCCAGTGAAAGGAGATGGGGTTAAATCTGTAATAAGGATGTCCTTAGTAAAGCTAAATTAAGGACGTTAAGTCTGAACTAGGTTGAGATGAAGCAGGGGCAGGGAAAGGGGCATTCCAAACAGGGAATAACGTGCAGAGTTTCTGTGGCTGCAATGAGAATGTCCAAAGTACTAAAGAAGGCCTGTGGGCCTGGTTCACAGTGAGCCAGGAGCAGTGTGGTGTGAGGCAAAGACACAAGTTGAAGCCAGAGGATGAAGAACCTCATAGCTCCTATTCGGTTACAGGCTTATCTGACATGAAATGTTTTGAGGAGGTGTTTTAAAAAAGTGTTTTCAGAAGAGGGTGCATTCATACTTCTAAAAAATAGGGAGCTATATATACACTAGAGGCCCAGTGCATGAAATTCATGCACGGGAGTGTCCCTCAGCCCAGCCTGCACCCTCTCTAATCTGGAACCCCTAAAGTGATATTTGACTGCCATTTAGGCCCGATCCCAGTGGGATCGGGCCTAAACAGGCAATCGGACATCCTTCTCACAATCCAGGACTGCTGGCTCCCAACTGCTCGCCTGCCTGCCTTCCTAATTGCCCCAACTGCTCTGCATGCCAGCCTGATAACCCCCTAACCACTCCCCTGCCACCTTGTTTGCCCCTAACGGCTCCCCTGCCAGACTTCTCTCCTCTGCCGGCCTGCTCTCCGCTGCAGGCTTGATTGCCCCCAACTGCCCTCCCTTGTAGGCCAGGTCCCTCCCAAATTCCCTTCCCTGCAGGCCTGACCTCCCACAACTGCCCTCTCCTGCAGGCTTGATTGCCCCCAACTGCCCTCCCTTGTAGGCCAGGTCCCTCCCAAATTCCCTTCCCTGCAGGCTTGATCCTCCACAACTGCCCTCCCTTACAGGCCTGGTCCATCCCAACTGCCCTCCCCTGCTGGCCATCTTGTGATGGCCACCTTGTGTCCACATGGGGGCAGGATCTTTGATCACATAGGGGCAGTCCTCTTGTGTGTTGAAGTGATGGTCAATCTGCATATTACTCTTTTATTAGATAAGATACTAGTGGCCCAGTGCACAGATTCATGCACATTGAAAGGATATTAATTAGAAGAAATATTTTCATATCACTCTTCTTCCTTTCTCTATAATAGAAGTATCAACCAAATTCATGATCAGCGATGACAGAAAAACATGCATGCGATTGGCACCAGTCAGAGCATTACATATATTGTGCATGTGTGAGTCAACATTTATTCTTAAATTGCCAGTGTGCATCATCAGTACCAGCAGGTTGGTCAGTCAGACTATTGGATGGACAGATGGTCAGTCACTTAGCCTTTTATATATATAGACTAGGGGCCCAGTGCACAAAATTTGTGCACTAGGGGTGGGTGGTTCCTCTTCCCAATCTGCCCCCTCTCACATACTGCAAGCCCTCAGGGGATGTCCTACTGATGGCTCACCCCTGGCCTGCTCAAGGCCAAAAACCTCTGGCCCAGGCTTTCTAGCCTTGGGCAGGGGACCTTGGCCAGGGGACCCCTAGCGCCCTGCAACTGGCCAATCGCTGGCTCTGCCCTAACTCCCTGGGCTCTGATGGCTTACCTCACAGTGATCTGGGTGCCAGGATGCTCCTGGGACACAAGCGCTGGGCACCTATGTATGCAAATTAACCGCCATCTTTGTTGGGTTAATTTGTATACTCACTCTGATTGGCTATGGGCATAGCGGAGGTACAGTCAATTTACATGGTTGTCCATTATTAAGTAAGATATGAACTTATTCTATATAATAAAAGAGTAATGTGGCCGAGACCGGTTTGGCTCAGTGGATAGAGCGTCAGACTGCGGACTGAAGGGTCCCGGGTTCGATTCCGGCAAGGGCATGTACCTTGGCTGCGGGCACATCCCCAGTAGGGGTGTGCAAGAGGCAGCTGATCGATGTCTCTCTCTCTCATCGATGTTTCTGACTTTCTATCCCTCTACCTTCTGCTCTGTAAAAAATCAATAAAATATTTGAAAAAAAAAAAAGAGTAATGTGCAAATTGACCATGCCTCCACTACACCCACAAGCCACTCCCACCAGCCACTCCCACCAGCCACGCCCACCAGCCAATCAGGAGTGATATGAAATTAACCCCCAACCAAGATGGCTGCAGCTCAGAGAGCAGGAGGGAGGCTTGTGTTTCCCTGGTGATGGAGGAAGCCAAGCTTTCCAGACACCTTGGAGAGCTCAGGCCTCCACTCAATGCTACAACATTTCAATTATAGAAGATACATATATCCCAACAGAAATGGTGGCAGCCACGGAGCTGAAGAGAGGAGGAAGCTAAGGTTGCCTCTGACGATGGAGGAAGCGAAGCTTTCCACTTGCCCTGGCCAGCCTTGGCCTCTGCTTAAGGTTACAAAGTTTCAATTATAGAAGGTAAATATCCCAAGGGAAATGGCTGCAGCAAGAGGCTTGGCTCTGCTCCAGGCTACAAAGTTTCAATTGTAGAAGATAAATTAATCCCAGATACCAGGGCCTCCACTTGGGTAGCCGAGGGTTGTGGCTGGCCTGCAAACCACCATAGGCCCCTCGCCCAGGCCACCCCATGCCCCAAGGGAACCCCCACCCTGACCCAGAACACCCTCAGGGAAAACCAGCTGGCCCCCACTCATGCATCAGGACTCTATCCTAATAAAAGAGTAATTTGCAGATTGACCATCACTCCAACACACAAGATCACTGCCCCCATGTGATCAAAGATCCTACTCCCATGTGGACACAAGATGACCACCACAAGATGGTCAGCAGGGGAGGACAGTTGGGAGCAATCAAGCCTGCAGGGGAGGGCAATTAGGGATGACCAGGCAGGCAGAGGAGGGAAGTTGGGGGCAACTGGGCCTTCAGGGAAGGGCATTGGGGGGGGGGGGAACCCAGGCCTGCAGGGGAGAGCAGTTGGGGGGGGTGGATCAGGCTTGCAAGGGAGGGAAGTTAGGGGTGACCAAGCCTGCAGGGGAGAGCAATTAAGGTCAAACAGGCTGGCAGGGAAATGGTTAGGGGGTGATCAGGCTGGCAGGCAGAAGAGGTTAGGGGCAATCAGGGAGGTAGGCAGGCAAGCAGTTTGGAGCCAGCAGTCCTGGATTGTGAGAGGGATGTCCCAGATTGGAGAGTATACAGGCTGGGCTGAGGGACACTCCCCCTCGCCGCCCCCCCAATACACAAATTTCGTGCACCTGGCCTCTAGTTACATAATAATAAGCATCTTTGGCATTACATACAAAAAAACTGATGGTAGTGAGGAAAATATACTTTCCTTTTTTTTTCTTAAGAGTCATAGAAAATGTATTAAATAAAAACAAAAACCCATGCATGATAAAAACAAACAAACAAACTTTTGACAAACGAGAAGGTGGAGAGTTCTTGTTTTTTTCTTTTTTTATTACATTGTTCCCCCTTTTTATCCCCCTATAGCTCCCATCCACCCTGTACCCATCCCACCCTCCACTCTCACCTACCCCTTCCCACTGTCCTGACCCATTGTTGCAAGATTTTTGTCCAGTTTCTTGCTGTACTTCCCACACCCCTTTCCTCCCCCAAAATTGTCAGTCCATTCCCTATGTCCATGATTCTGTTATATTTACCAGTTTATCCTGTTCATCAGACTATTAATTCACTTGATTTTTATATTCATTTGTTGATAGAGTTGTATTTGTTGTTCATAATTTATATTTTTACCTTTTTCTTCTTCCTCTTCTTAAAGAATATCTTTCAGCATTTCATATAATATTGGTTTGGTGGTGATGAACTCCTTTAGCTTTTTCTTATCTGCGAAGCACTTTATCTGACCTTCAATTCTGCATGATAGCTTTGCTGGATAGAGTAATCTTGGTTGTAGATTCTGGCTATTCATCACTTTGAATATTTCTTGCCACTCCCATCTGGCCTACATCGTTTCTGTTGAGAAATCCGCTGACAATCATATGGGTGCTCCCTTATAGGTAACCATCTGTTTTTCTCTTGCTGCTTTTAATATTCTCTCTTTGTCTTTTGCTCTTGGCATTTTAATTATGATGTGCCTTGGTGTGGTCCTCTTAGGGTTCCTATATATTGGGGTTCGGTGTGCTTCTTGGACTCCTAAGTCAATTTCTTTCACCAGGTGGGGGAAGTTTTCGGTCACTATTTCTTCTAGTAGGTTTTCATTATCTTGCTCTCTCTCTTTTTCCAGCACCCCAATAATTCTGATGTTGGTATGCTTGAGGTTGTCCCAGAGGTCCCATACACTGTCTTCAATTTTTTGGATTCTTTTGGTTTCTTGCTTTTTCAGCTGAGTGGATTTTGTATTTAAAATCTTTAACTTGGTTCTTGGGGTGCTCTAGACTGCTTTTAGGTCTTTGTATAATATTTTTTATTTCAGTCAGTGTATGCTTAATTTCTGGTTGGTCCTTTTTCATATCCTTGAGAGTCTTCTTTATATCCTTGAGGGTCTCGTTCATTTCCTTGTAGGACTCATTCATTTCCACATTGGTCTTGTTCATTTCCTTGTAGGTCTTGCTTATTTTCTTATAGGTGTCGACCTTTTCTAGGAGCCTCTTGAAAAGCCTTATAACCGTGGTTTTGAACTCTATGTCTAGTCGTCTTTTTTCCTCCATTTCTTTCACACCTGACTTCTTTCCATGTCTCTGCATGGTGGCTGCTTTATGTGGTAGATGACCTTTAAGGGACAGTGGTTCAGCCTCCCCAGTTACCTGAGGTGGGTACTCTTACTGCAATCCTTTATGGGTTGTACAGTATTTTTGAATTTAAGCCCAGCTTGTTGTTGTTAGCCCTAAGAGGGTTTGACCTCCAAGCCAATTGGCTGTGAAGGGAGACTGTGTTCAGGTTGGATGGGTGGAGTCTCTGAGCTGAGCAGGCAGCCTCAGTGTAAGCTACGTGCTATGTGGCGCTCGTGCGTGCGGGTCTCTGTTGGGTGGCAATTGTTGCAGGCATCTCCAAGAGAAAGCTGCTAGTCTCTACCCCTTGCCAGACAACTCTGCCTCTCCCCAAATGTGTCTGCACACCCAAAGTCTCACCCAGGGTTGTAAAACAAAGCAGTCCGGTGGTTTCCGGGACTAGAGGGCAAGTCGCCAGGGACCAAGTCGCGAGTCTGTGCTGTCGCACAATTTACACACGCTAAGTGCTTTTCCAAGCAACCCAGTTTCTCCTCAGACTAGGAGACCTCTGCTGCGCCCAGCTTCCAGGGTGCGTACTCCAGACCTCGGACCTCGCCTGGCACCAGCGAATCCATGCAGTGTGACATCACCGCCCTCCCCATTGGAGAAATCCAGCCAGGGTTGTTGCTGCCAGCCCTATAGCCTGCACGCGTGGCCACATCTCCTAACCTCTGTTTCCAGACGTGTCTTCAAGGCTGCACTCTGCCACTATTCTGAGTCTCAGTGTCCCACCTTTACTTTTATTTGTGGAGTTTTCACTCAGCCAGCTGTCCAGTGATTCTGGGAGATGTTTGTTTTGTTGTTTTGTTGTAGGTTTTGAATTGTTGGGCGGGGCAGAACAATAGGTGTTTACCTATGCCGCCATCTTGGTTGCTCCCCTATACTTTTCACTGTATACATTAGGCAAGTATTGCTATATCAAAAGACAAAAAAATATTTTTAAATGTGAAAGTTGATATATGAGATTCGTCAAGGCTTTTACACTTATTGTTCACTCTGGCTGGAATATTCTACCATGGACTTGTGTGTGAATCATGCTATAATAGCATTCCGTTTTAGCTCAAATACTAGTTTATCAAAGAGGCCTTTCTTGACCACCTATGAGAGAGCATCCCTATTGTTATCATTATATTAGCTAATTAATATTGATGAAAGGATGAGAGCGAAGGAGAGGCCAGACAATATAAGCATAGTCATCTGCGCAGCTATAGCTTCATACTTCCTAGGGAACCAATTCATTCCCTGCAGATCACAGGGAAAGGAACAAAGGGGGAAACAGAGCATGTGTAGAGATGTTGGAGTGATATAGGGAAGTACTTAACTATCAGTGAAGTCTTAGAAACAATGGGTTGGCTAAGAGGTGGCTCCATCTGAAGTGGAAACTTAAAATCCCCAGAGTTCTCATCTTCTTGTGCTCTCTTGTTCCATGACCCACACTCACCTGGCCTGGACTTTAACATGGAACAGAAATCCTGGGCAGTGGCCTTAACTCTGGCCCTGCTGAAGACAAGACTGAAATCTTTCCATGATGGGGTAGACAGAGATGAGACCTTGGAGGGGAACCCCCTTAATTTTATATCACAATAAAGCTTTCCATAAAACCTCCTCTTCCCATGGGGGCCTCAGGAAATTCTTTTTTGTGGCACCCCAAGAATTCCATTTCTTCCAATAACACTATCACTATATAACCCCAGCTTTATTTTCTTCATATCACTTGATATTATACCTTTGTCTCTAATAATACACACATATGAGGAGCATGAGGAGATTCAGAAGCCAGGCTGTCTGGGTGTGAGCCTTGGCTCTCACTCTTATTAGCAGAGTGACCTGACTGAGCAAGCCATCTCACCTCTCTGTGCCTTTAGCTCCACTGACAATAAGACGTTCCCATCTGATCCACTTGTGTGAGGATTGAAGGAGTCACTGTGAGAACAGCTAGAGCAGTGGCTGTGAAATGTTAGCACTGAGAAAATGTTAGCTCCTCTTGTTCTCCACATATTCCAATGTCCCCCAAAGGCCAGTCTCATGCCTCTATGTGCTGAGTCGTGGATTTTATCTAAAAGCCTAAAGTGTCCTCCCTGCAGCTGACCTTGACCTCCTGGCAGACATCCAGGCATCTTTCAAGACCCAGCTGCCCTGCCCAGACCCCACCCCACAGAGTCAGGCACACCCCCTCACTGGGCCTCACAGACCTGTGTGCTCACCCCCCTGCTGTGAGATCCTGCAGCCTATTCCCCAGACCAGAAACTCTGTGGAGGTTTGGGATCTGGTCTCACCTTCTCCATCCAACCTATACCTCAGCACAGTGTGGCTCACAGGAGATGCCTGAGAAGGTTCCGTGAGGGCATAAACACTACACTTGGAATTGGACAGATGAGAGTTTGTGCCCATCTTTGCTGTGAGTATGAATGCACCCTCTTCTGAAAACACTTCTTTAAAACACCCCTCAAAACAAGTCACCCTATGTTTTGGGCCTCCATGTGCAATCTGGAAAATGGTGCTGGCAGTGCCTGCCTTTTAACACTGATGTGATGAATAAAATGGCAAAGGAGTGTAAGGTAGAATTCCTATTGCTTCTACACCCCCTCGAGGATTCTGTGCTCGGTAAGATCCGTCAATATTCACTTAGCCCTCCACTCACTCGTCACCGTGTCCTGCTCTCATTATTAGCCTGTTTTCAGCTTTTTTGTTAAGAGCCCAGCCCCTCCACCTGGCTGGTAAGAGACGGAGACCTGGAATTTTCCTTCTGTCTCTTTTAATAAATGCAGGTGCAGCTTTCTTTAATGGGCTGTCAGTAGGCAGTAAGAATGTGGACTGCACAATTAAATGAAACAAATGCTTGGCCAGCTCTGCTACAGCCGTGACGCTCAGGAAACCCTTATGTCCCAGAAACCGAGACGCCAGAGTCTGCGTGTCCAGTGCACAGCCCACCACTGTTAAGATACAGCATCGTTCCTGTGCTCTTAGCACCATTTTCCTCTTAAACCTGTGAGTTCATGCAGCAGGGTAGGAAGGCAGAGGGTGGGAGGGGGAAGGACTGCTCTTCGGTGAAATAATTAACCTGCAAATGACCACTGTTTCACATGGGAAATCTTGGCTGCTCAGCCTCTGCCTCCAGGCCCCTGCCATTACTGGGCTCTTTTCCTCTGCTTCCAAGAGTCACAGCTCAGCCCTATGGCCCTTAGCTGAGTCCCTGTGGAGATGGGTTCCAGGCAACCCAGGCTTGGTGTCAGAGAAGCCCTGGATGCTGTCTCGGCCATCTGAATACCCACAAATTCAGTGTGAGGCCAGGGGAAACCCTAAAAGACAGCAAGCCATGTCCCAGAAGGCTACCTGGGCCCACTCTGGTGCATATCAATACAAATCTGCTCTGGCCAGGGGACCCCCAGATGCTTTTCTTAATCCAAACCAGAATCCATTGGTGGTGGTTCTGCTTATCCCATAAGCAAAGTCTCATCTATAAATGCAAGTTCTGGGATCCATTGACAGGGCATCTGTCAAATGACCTGTAAGAAGTTGGTTACTTTTTCTTGTGCCAGCTCAGTAGGAACTGCTGTGAGCTGTAGTTTATGCTTTTACTCCATGATGAAAAAAATAGAACCTTTAGCATGGTGGTGGACCCTTCTAGAGGGTGGTCATTAGTGTTAATTTACTTATTTAATCAATGATTACTGAGCACCTACTGGTTGGGAGAAGAGGCAGTATCCAAATCAGAAAGGACAATGCCGAGACCAGTTTGGCTCAGTGGAAGAAAGGACAGGTTTCTAGGGATGGATGACTGAGGCACAGGATTATAAGTACAGATGATTCTCAATTTATGATGGGATTTCGTCCCAGAGTGTAAGTTGAAATGCATTTACTACATTATCCTACCAAACATCATAGCTTAGCCCTGCCTGCCTTAAATATGCTCAGAACACAAAATCCAAAACCCTGGCAGCACAGTACACTGAGGGGTATTGGGGCTTGCCCTCCTAACATACAGGCTGCCTGGGAGATGCAGCTGCTTATATACTGCACAGCATTAGGAGGAAATATCAGGCTGCACAGTGCTAGCCCCAGGAAGATCAAAATTCAAAATTAGAAGTACGGTTTCTACTGAATGCTTACCTCTTTCACACCATCGTAAAGTTGAAAAAATTTAGGTCAAATGATCATAAATAGAGGATGGTCTGTAAATAGAAGTGGGCCGCTCACAGGAGTGTGTGGTCAGCTTTCACAGGCCCCAGGAGCCAGAGAACTAAGGCAGCCCAGCAGCAAGCTCTGGGGACTCTCCCAGGTGCTCCCTCTGCCTCCACAGCCACAGACTGAGTAGGCCCCAGAGACCTTCTGAATCTGAGGTCCTTCATTCACATAATGAGGTCGCTAATCCCTTTTAGGAGGTTGACATGAGTATGAATCCAGTGCGATGCTTAAGCGCACTGTAACCTAGGAGGCATTCAGTAAGCAATCGCTTCCTCCCCGCTGCAGATCAGAGTCTGGAGAACCAAGGGTGGGCTTGGGAAGCAGGCAGAACCAGACCCAAGACTCAGGGCTGTAGTCAACTTTCAGTGTGAGCCTGGGAAAGCCTCTCACCAGCTCAGCACCTCACCCTCCCCACTTCAGTGGGGAAGATAATGCCTGCCTGAAGGATGGTAAGGGACAGATGAGCTGAGGCCCTGGAACCCTGGCAGGCATTCGGAGTTATGAAGCACAAACTCTGTTCCCTGAGATTTTCACCCTGAAAGGGCAGGGACGTGTCTGAATTTGCTCATATTGCCAGTGTTTGGCCCTAATGCACTCAAAAAATGGGGAGAAGTAAACAATTTTTGTTGAAGGAATGAATTTTCTAATTTTTCAATGACTGAACAAAAGCCTAGGGATGTAATAAAACTCAGAAACATTTATTTTTTCAAGGGTACTTTTGCCCAAAGTCAAAAAGTAAATCAGTGACTAAACTTGGGAATCTTTCCACTAAACAAAGAAGGGGAGACAGGAAGTGGCAGAGGCCCCAGAACATGGGTTACTTGGCAGGCAAATATGAATGTCCCTTCTGCCTGAGGCTCAGGTTGAGGAAAAAAATTGCAGTCTCTCAGGACTGAGAACAAGAATAGACTGTTTTTATAGTTTGATCAGAAAAGCAAATAGCTTAGAGTTTGTGACTAGACAAGGGGAGGCTCCAATACTGTGATTCTCAGGGTCCTTTAAGCTCTATTGGCAAGATTCAGGACTCCGTGCTAAACTACAGGCACTGAATACTCACCTTCACATTATGTCTGACAAATGCAAAATGGGAGCAGGTCTGGGCTTGTTTAAACGAATGGAAAGAACAATGAGGCAGAATCTTGGGATATTATGGTGTTTCTGAGCTTTATTACATGCGACACTATCTCATCTTCTGCATGCTGAGAAAACCATGGAAATCACCCTTTTCATCACTGAGCCCATGGCTGCAGTGCTTAGGAGAAGCTGCCACACTTTGGGATAGAAAATCTATCTCAGGCAGCAATGGGATGTGCTGAGCTGCATGGCAATTCATTCAGAAACACTTTGTGAAGTGGTCTTCGGGGCCTCAGCCACATCAGTCACTCAGGGCTCCCCGCAGAGCCAGCATCCTGCTGCCTGGGGATCCATAACCCAATCTCTGCAGCATTCAAGGCCCTCAGCCAGTTCTTCCTGAAACACCCCTTCTGGAAGTCATTCCTTTTAGATTCCAATTCCTTTACTAGCATATGACTGTAGGTGATTTATATAACTTTTCTGAGACTGTTTCTCATCTATAAAAGACAAGGAACACCAGGACACACCCCATTAGGGTGCTATGAGCACTGATAAAATAGTACATGTAAAACATGCAGTGACGTGCTCAGTATACAGCAGGCTCTCTGGGAATGGCTGTTTTCTACTATGGTTGCCATTTTACTGTGTTTTATCACATCTGCCAGTGGATCAGCCAGAAGAATTTAATTTCAAAACCCAAATGAGATGATGTCGTTGAGTTTATTACTTTGGATCATTTCAAAGTGTTAGTGAATATACAGGCACTTGATGGAGATACTGGGTTGTGAACTGCCTACAAATTTGAAGGAGAATCTCATAGCCTCTATAACTCAGGAGAGTAGACAGATGGCCAAATCATGGCCACCTCATATACTGCTGGTTCCTTCTGTAAACCAATTACTATAATCTAGGCAAATAGTTCACACTTTGCATAGTTAATCCTGCATCTCTTTAGCAGTTTCAGTTTTTAAGAGTAAAACATATGTCCCTAGTTTATCCTGTTAGATTAACCCCCTCGCTTCATCCTGCCCTGATTTTCTAGGTGTTTGACTCTAACATCCAAAAAATACACCACTTGTCCTTCTACTAACCCTGCCTCACTGATCATTATCCAACCCACTGATAAAGTTGGTAATCAGAAAAATAAATATGTCGCACAGAGCAAGGAAGGGGAACAGTAACCTTTTTGGAATACCACAATGTCCAGACCTTTAGTAGTAAGTGAAGTCCTGATGACTGCTTACCATTGTGTGCTCTGGGTCAGGCTGCCTGGCCTCACTAGTTGCTGACGGAGATCAAGTGAATCGTCAGCCTCTCTGAGCCTTCATCCGCCCAGTTGTCAATGGGAGGCATGATGATAAAATCAAATTCATGGGAATTGTTGGGGCAATTAATTGAGCTAATATGCCTTTCTGACCCACAGTACTTTCTCATGTAACCATCATAACATGCCTCAGGTATTGTTTATCTTCCCATTTACAAAGCAGGAAATGAAGGCTCAGGACATTTAGGCAACTTGCTAGTAACCTTATTGCTGTGGATCTTGGAACCTAGCTCACGTTGCCTGTTCCCAAGTTCTGTCAACACCAGACTGCCACTTGGAGGAGGGTTCCATGCACATGTACCAATACCTGTAGGTTTTCTCATTCACATTCCAGTCATTGCTGGGAGAGTATAGCCTCTTCACTTCCATACTACTGGGAAAAGAATACAAAGGCGGGAGTCAGCAGTAAGTAGTAAGAATAACAGCCCACCTAGCCAGTTTAGCTCAGTGGATAGAACATTGGCAGACTGAAGCGTCCCTGGTTAGAGTCTGGTCAAGGGCATCAGTTGCAAACTCCTCCCTAGCCTGGGCCTGGTCAGGGCAGGTGCAGGAGGCAACCAATTTATGTGTCTCACTCACATTAACGTTTCTCTGTTTCTCTCCCTCTCCCTTCCACTCTCTCTAAAAATCAATGGAAAAATATCTTCAGGTGAAGATTAACAAAATAATAATTTTAAAATAACAGCCCTCTGAGTTTATCCTTCTTCTGTTCATTTCCTTAGGGGTAGAAACTAATCTGACAAGGCTGAGTTCCCATTCAAATCCCCCAGTTGTGTTCACATTCACCAAATATCACAATAGACAGCAAAATATTATTGGCTTCAGATAGAAATAACCTTAGCATGATGAGTTCTACAACACACACATGCACACATGCACACACATGATCAGCTGAGATGAAAACTTCCGGGTATACTGAGAGAGATCTTTACTTAGAAAATATTCTCTACCTCCAAACACCTCCCAGTGTTAACTTCAGATGAATGTTAGCCTATTGTCTTAGGCTCAGATGTGAGGAAAATAGAGGATGATCTATCAGGAGATCACAGCTCAAAATGGGATTCTTGAAGTTTAAAACAAGAGGGTGCTTTTGTGTGCAAAGCAACCCAGACAGCATTATATCCCAGTCCTGCCCAGTTCCCTTCTGCTTTCCTCACTGGGAAATTGAAACCAACTTGGAGCTGGCATCTGTGTGATGAGTCAGGACTGTAAGCCTCCCTTCCTTCCCCGGGACCCTGTCTGGTGAGCCAGGGAGCTTCCTGAAAGCTGGGAGGAAATAGAGAAGCCAGGTTCCTGGATAGTAAAGGCCAGTGGAAGCACAGAGGCCTTGTTATCATTATACCACAATGGCCAAAGGCTAGTCTGGGCATGGGAGCCATAATCAGGCCAACATGCCATAAGTGGATGCAAGGACACATTGTACACTGTGCCCTTCAGTAGCCAATGACTGGCACAAAGCCTTCTTTGTCTAAATGGTAGAAAAGTAGGTTACTGACCAGCTAGTGGATAAAGTTTGTGAAGAAGTCTACTAGAGGGTGAGCAGCTGGGCAGGGGAGACAGGAGAAGCTGCTAAGCCAGAGAGGTTACTGAAGCTGTAGCTCTAAGGGAGCCTTAAATAACCCAAACTAGTGTTTCTAAAAGTAATATACATGAGGATCACCAGGAGATATTGCCAAAAATGCAGATTTTGATCCCTGGAGTCTGAGGTTTTGCACTTCTAAGAGGCAGTGAGTCTAGGAGGCAGTGTGCAGCTGCTCAGATAATAGCTGTGGGTACAGAGACTAATGCTGCTTTACGGAAAAGATACATATTCACCAGCCAGTGTCCAGCTGCCTGCATGCATGGATTTTGCTGTGAGGACTGTTCTTGTCTGATGGTGATGTGGCCACTGGCTTCTTCAATAAAGACTCATTCTTGTACACCCACAACCTCTCATTGCTTCTCCTCCTGCCCTGCCACTGAGTCTCTGTCAGCAGAGGATAAAGGGGAAACTTGGACTAAGTTCCCAACAGGTAGTACCATGGGCAGAGTTCAAGAAGTACCAGCCCTGGTGTAGTCGATGGGAGAATTGAGGCTAATACATGCACTCAGAGCCACTCAGAGCAGCAGAGCTGTGCAGGGCTCCTGGCTAGCTCTGACACTGTCTTTAGAAAACTAACTTTTAAAAGGTTTTCCTACACTCAGGACAGACCTACTCACCCAGTCCTCACCACCAACTTCCAAAAAATAAGTCAGACACTCAACCAAGGGAGGATAGCGTGTAGCAGAGAAGGGGAGGCAGCGGCGATGTACACACACAGGCCTCCATCCCCTCCTGTGTGTGAAGGAGGCCTGACAGCAGCTGGGGAACATCACAGGAGCCCGAGGAGGGAGAGGATGAGAGAAAGAGCAGCCAGGAAGAAGGCCTGAGCCATAGGAAAAGGAAAGCAAGCAGGAGGAAGAGCCGTGCGGAATCTGCTGGGTGGGTTTGCCCTATCTCTTGGGAAGGGCAGGACAGCAAACACACGGCTCTGGGAGCGCTGAGAACATGCAGCATCAGCTGGTGGAAGGGCCCCCAGGTGAGCCAGACCAACTCCCAGACTCTGGGTCCTGGGCCCGAGGGCCTATGGTTCAGCTCAGGGGTCCTGAGGCAGGAGCTGAGGGACTCCAGTTCCAATACCAAGCAGAGCTTGGAGTCACGGAGCCTGAGCAGAAATTTCCAATTCTGCTTTGTGCCACAGAGACTGAGCACCTGCTCACCGCTAACTGTGGCAAAGCAGCCATGAAGAAAAACATAAACAGTATCGACTTCAGCACGTGAAAGAAAGACATTCTGAGTGGCCGATTTCTGAAAAAAGGAAGCAAGGCAGACAAGGACGGCAACTTCTCACCCTCTGATTCCTCTAGGGTTTAGAGGAGAGATATTCCATCTCACAGAGGGATCAGGTCTTCTGGGCCTTCAGTTGGGCTTATCCACCAATTTCCCTCCCTCTCTTGAGAGCTGGGGCACAGCTGTGGGCTCATGGACAGAGTTGAAAACTCCCAGGCCTCGGACTACGGGGGGAAATCAGTTGATGACCAAGTGAGGAGCCAAAGGTAACCCCAGAGCACGGCACAGGGAAGGGCTCAGAGCCAAGAGACTGGTGCAGAAAGAGCTGAGAATAAGAGGTTTATTCTGGGGATTTTCTCCAAAGAGATACTCTTTTTTCTGGGCAGGTTTTTATGTGCCTCCTGTTTAAAAATGGGCATTCATGGGACCCCAATAGGCACCAGGGCTCAAACTTGCCTGAGGCCTCACAGTGTCGTTTCTCTTTTCTGGAAAAAAAATTAAAAAAAAAAAAAACGAGAAGCCTGCTCTGCACCCTTCTCAGAGAGGTGAGACTTGGGTCCATCTGGACTGTTCTGCAGATGCCGTGAAGGTACAGAAGCAGGAGAGACCCACTACGGCACCTGGGGAAACAGCCCGGATCCCAGAGCGCCACACTGGTCACGCTCAGGAGGGCAAGAAGGAATAGTGGTATTTGAAGAGATGATGACATGGCTATGCTTTTTCAATTACTGCTGATGGAAAACAAAAACTGGAAGATGTCTGCATTTCCACACACACTCACCTGCTCCTCAGAGCAAAGTTTGCTTGTGGGGAGCTGCGCCCATTCTTCAATGTAATTGGAGGGCCCCTTCTGTCACTGTTGAGGGTTTGCAGAGAGAGTTTCCAGGCACTGGTAGCAGGGGAGTGTGGTCCTTTACTTATAAGGGAGGAAGAAACATTTTTGACAACCTACTTTGTTTCAGGCCAGGACCCGTCCCCAGTGCTCCGTGTAACTTCTCTCTGTAACCCCTCAAAGCAGCCCCATGAGACAGCATTCTTCTCCTGCACGTACAGAGGGCCAGCTGTCATTCTGAGGAGTGGAATGTGTTCCCACGATCTTACAGGTGGCAGGGTCGTGATTTCACCCAACATTTGAAGGTTGACATCCGATACTAACTTCTGCCTCCACCCCAGCATACCACCACACAACACCAAACAATCTCGGGGAGGGGTGCTCATGCATCTCCCTTATGTGTTGTTTTAAAGGCTGACAGGGTTTTCATCAATCCACCAATTCACCATTGCCATCCTCTAACCAGCCCTGATTCTCGAGAGGAACGAGAAAATGAGGTGCCCTTCAGAACACATTGCTATTCATCTCAGTCACCCTCCTCCTTCTCCATCCCAGTAGCACATAAATTACCAGCACTGCTGCCAAATGCTGCATGTAATTGTGTGTAGCACAACATCCCAGAGGAAAAGAAGAGCCATCCTCTCTGCTATCGCTGAGACATGCCAGAAAATGCTAGAATGAAGGATGAGGAGGCCCACCTTCTCTCTTCCCATCTCCCCCAGAATCTATTGAGCTCAGTCAGGGTCCAGCCAGTCAGCAGTCACAAACAGGAAGAGAAATCCAGGTGGGAAGTTGGTAAGCAGTTTTGATAAAGAAACAGAGAGCACTCTACTGGTCAGATGAAGCAGACCTACCCAAGAGAAAATATTGTCACCTACAGATAGATAGATAGATAGATAGATAGATAGATAGAGATAGATAGATATAGATATAGATAGATATAGATATAGATATAGATATAGATATAGATATAGATATAGATATAGATATAACTGATTTTTTACAGAGAGGAAGAGAGAGGGATAGAGAATCAGAAACATCGATGGGAGAGAAACATCGATCAGCTGCCTCCTGCACATCTCCCCCCAGGGATGTACATGCCCTTGACTGGAATTGACCTTGGGACCTTTCAGTTCCCAGGCCGACACTCTATCCACTGAGCCAAACAAGTTAGGGTTCTTGCCTACTTTTTAATGCCCCAGGGACAGTTGCTCCCCATGTCTATTTTAGTAAATCAGTAGAAACAAACAAACATGATTTGGATAATCACTCTGAGCCACACAAGTTATATAATAATGACCTCACTTAATTCCTGCTGCAGCCCTCGGGGACAGACTAGCCTAAGGTGACACAGCTAGGAAGTACAGAGGAGTCATTTGTCCTGGACCACCCTTTAGGACCCACATTATTTATTTGTCTGGGCATTCACTCATCCTCTTCACATCTGATTCCAGCCAGTGGACCTTGCACCAGTTAAAAATCAGCCAACCAAGGGGCAATCCTTGGGAAATCCCCAAATGCATACAGGCCTCTTGAAAATAAAAAAGAAACTACACTGAGTGGCCAGATTATTATGATCTCTGAATGCATAATAATCTGGCCACTTGGTGTATATCCTATATAATAAAAGGCTAATATGCAAATTGTTCCCTCGACCAAGTTCAATCAGCAGGCAAGCCAGCCAACTGCGCATATCCCCTCCCCCTGGCCAGGGTGGCTGGATCCCACCCATGCATGAATTCATGCACTGGGCTTCTAATATCCTATACAATAAAAGGCTAATATGCAAATTGTCCCCTCAACTGGGAGTTTGGCCAGGAGGTGGGGCCAGCTGGCCAAGCATCTGTGGCCCCTCACCCGAGCCGGCCCGGCCTGATTGGCTCGCATTGGAGCAGCTGGCTGGACCCCATCCATGCACAAATTCATGCACTAGACCTCTATATACTGAATGGCCAGATTATGCGTTCAGAGATCATAATAATCTGGCCACTCAGTGTATTCTCACAATTTAACACTGTCAGTAAGAATTAAGTTTGACTGTAGATAAAACTTCAAATAAAACAAACAACTATGACTTGAACAATTCTCTCACCCCCAAAAAGTTCTGGCAAAGAGCCCAAATATACAAAGTAAGAACCCAAACTTTCCCTATATCTGTACTGTGTCACCCTCAGATTATCTTTCCTTCTCAAAGTCACCTAGGGTCCAGTGGCTATAGGAACACTTGCCATCACCTCTGAATGCCAAGCAAGAAAGGAGGAGGCAGGGAAGGGCAAGTGGGCCATCCCTTCATTAGGGGCCTTTCTAAATTTTTTATCCACAAACTCCAGCTCCTATTATGGCCAGAAATATTTACATGCTTACACTAAGCTGCAAGGGAGCAAGCATAGCAAATGTAGTTCTACATCGAGCACGTTGTCATCCTGATATGTGACAACAGGACTCCATTCCTAAAGGAAGAATGCAAAATAAAGAGGATGGTAGCCGGCAGCTGTCTCTGACACAATTGCCACTACCCACCACAATCATCACCACTCTTCAATGAGGGCTTTTTAAGCTACAAAGCTTAGCGCAGTTCATCACACAATGACCTTGTGAAGACATTCTCCCCATTTTACAGGTGGGAAAGTGGGGCTCACAGACACTAAGTAACTTCTAAAGGTCACAGAATTGAGATGTGAACCTAGAAGATCATTTGCTGTTAATAATATTTGTCCTGATGTCCAATTCCTTAAAGTACCCACTTGACATAAATGTCTAATGTGATCAAAGTTAATTGAGAAAAACCTCACTTTTTAACTTGAAGGCACGTATTTATGAGATATCATATAACTAATCTGTTTGGCTCCAAATCCCACCATTCTAACCACTGTACTATGCTCACCCTCTCATGGTAGTTTCAGGAACTGAACAGTGGTAGAGAAACTGAAATCAGGAGACATTCAAACCAGGCCGAGAGGCAACTATCTGATATGCTCAAGCATGAAGCAACTCTAACACCTTCAGAAACTTCCCACTAGGAACGGACATACTATTCACATTTTACTGAGAAAAACACCAGAAACACTAAGTCAGTTTAATCTCTCCCCTCTCTTTCTCTCCCTCGCCCCTCTCTCTCTCAGACCACAAACATACACACACACACTTAAACTTTCTATACTTCTATCAACTGGCAGTACCATTGTACTGAACAAACACCCACTCTTGCCCTTCTTTGTCCTCTACTTATAGCTGAAGATTCATTTATCTCCTTAACTTATTCCTACTGTGTCCTGAAACCTCCTTCATAGGCGTTTTGCTTAGCAGTTCTTTTTCATGACTGTTTCAAGAGAGAGGCTGACCTGGTTATAACCCCACTTGTTGGCCTGCACATCCTCAGGCATAATTTAATGCCAAATTCCCTAATGGGGTAACAAGGTCAGCAGCAAAGGAAAATATAGCTTCCAAGCTGCTACAGAGAAAGGCAAACATTCTTACTAGACCCCTAAGCAAAATGTCAAACTATGCAAAGCCTGAGCCAATAGCATTAGGAAAACCTGAATACTACCTGATACTGTTCCCTTTAATGCTCTCTAACAGGATTATGTTAATTCGAAAAGCAAACATACCTGAAGATGCCATATAGAAAACTGGACTTCACAACTCATTTCCACCCTTCACAGGGAACCTATTTGAGGTCTGCCTCTAGGCAATGTTAGGGATACAGGTGCAAGAAAGCCCAGGACCCTGCCTTCAAGTAACTCAGTCTAGTGGCCAGCTAGCCCATGAATCAATAACCCCAGGCCATGTACTTAGAAATCTGACTGCTGAGGGATAAAATGTTTTCAACACTGAGGGGATATTCTGAGGGCTTCCTGGAGGAGGCAGCATTGAAGGTGGGCTTTGACTCCTGATGTCATTCAGAGGTAGTGAACCTCTCGTGGTGAACCTCAGCTCTCTTTCTGGGCCTGTGGTAAGGGCTTTCTTTATCCCAGGCCCAGAAGCAGATCCACCTCCACATGTATTAGTGATTAGCATTGACTTTGATGATTTCTTGGGGATATTGATAAATGTTAAATCATGAACTAAAGAGCAAACACAATTTTTAAAACCCCTATGAAATATTTTTTTTCTTGCCAAAGTTGCTCTCCAGCTCATAGCAGCCTCACTTCTTCCCTCTTGCCCCCACATCCCTTCCAATCTCATCAATGTCTGAATCATCAGTTCCAGCCTCAGCCTGCATGTCCATCTCAGAAAAAAAACATCAGACAGGACTTCAAATGTTTGCAAAGAGCCTCCTGAGAAAGTACATCAGGGTGTCATACTCATTAGGCAAGCTGGCCCTTGGAGAATCTCTCCCCTACCAAAATGTTTACCCAACAAAAACCAGGGCTGAGGAGAAGGAGGTATCATTCTGCTCCCAGGTAAATAAAATGTTTTCTAGATCATACACTGAGAAGGCTTTTCCCAGGTGCAGAATGTAGAAAAGGGGTTCCAAGAAAGGAAGTAGCAAAAGCAAGTACAAGAAGCTGTGCAAGTGAATGTCCAACCAAGTGTTTGGGACACAGTGAAGGGTCTGCTGTGGCCAGAACAAAGAGGAAGAGATGAGTGTGGAAGGAGTGAGCCAGATAGATGAGTCAGATCACCAGTTTCTGTTCCAAGTGTGCTGGTTTTATTCTGGAACTTAGTGCCACATTACTGTACTGTGTTCCCAGCCTCCATTTTAATTTCTCTAGGTGACACTGCCATTCTTAAAGGGGATGATTAATTAGTCTGTCCCTTTCTTGTGTTTTATCACAAAGTAAAAAGCAGAGATAGTAAAGTTTGTTTACAGCCTTAAATTTAATGTAATAGCTTATTAACTTAGGGATTATCCTATCTAATAAAAGAGTAATATACAAATTGACTGTACCTCTGCCACACCCACAAGCTATGCCCACAAGCCAATCAGGAGCAAATAAATCCTAACCAAGTTGGCTGTAGCCACTGAAAGGAGGAGGGAGGCTTGGATTTCCCCAGCAATGGATGAAGCCAAGCTTTCTGCTTGCCCTTACTGGCCTAGGCCTCCACTCAATGCTACAAAGTTTCAATTATAGAAGATATATAATCCCAGCAGAAATGGCGGCAGCCACAAAGCTGAAGAGAGCAGAGGCTAAGGTTGCCTGGGCGATGGAGGAAGCCAAGCTTCTGCAGCCCTAGCACCTAGGCCTCCACCCTAGGCTACAAAGTTTCAATTACAGAATTTAAATAAACCCAAACAGAAATGGCTGTCACCACAAGGAGCAACCAGAATGCTTGGCTCTGTTCCAGGCTACAAAGTTTCAATTGTAGAACATAAATTAATCCCATATCCCAGGGCCTCCACTTGGGTTGCTGGAGGCATGGCAGGCCTGGAAACTACCACAGGTGCCTCACCCTGGCCACCCCATGCCCCAAGGGAACCTCCATCCTGATCCAGGACACCCTTCAGGGCAAACCAGCTGGCCCCCACCCATGCACCAGACCTCTATCCTATCTAATAAAAGAGTAATTTGCAGATTGACCATCACTCCAATACACAAGAGGGCTGCCCCCATGTGGACACAAGATGGCCACCACAAGATGGCCAGCAGGGGAGGGCCATTGGGAGGTTCCTGGCCTGCAAGAAAGGGCAGTTGTAGGAGATTAAGCCAGCAGGGCGGGCAGTTGGGAGGGATCAGGCATACAGGCAAGGGCAGTTAGGGGCAATCAATCTTGCAGGGTAGGGCAGTTATGGAGTGATCAGGCCGGCAGAGGAGGGAAGTTGGGGGCAAACAGGCTGGCAGGGAAGCAGATAGACATCAATTAGGCTGGTAGGGTAGTGGTTAGGAGGTGATCAGGCTGGCAGGCAGAAGTGGTTAGGGGCAATCAGGAAGACAGGCAGGAGAGCATTTTGGAGCCAGCAGTCCTGGGTTGTGAGAAGGATGTCCGACTGCCCGTTTAGGCCCTATCCCGGTAGGAATCCCTCAAGGGGTCCCAGATTGGAGAGGGTGCAGGCTGAGCTTAGGGAGACCCCCCATTCACGAATTTCATGCATCCGGCCTCTAATATATAATAATGTATGTCTTTATGTATACACATGAAAAGAGAGAGAGTTGATTCTTCTGTTACATCTACCTTCTATAGCTTTTAACTTTTTAAATTTTTATTTATTGACTAGAGGACCAGTGCATGAAATTCATGCACAGATAGGGTCTCTAGGCCTGGACAGGGATCAAGGCCAATCAGGGTTCCCCTCCTCCTCCCCCCCATCTCCTCCTTCCCATGCTTCCTCAGTGCCCTGCTGCCACTGCTGCTGGTCACCCACCATGTTCTGCACCTCCCTCTGGTGATCAGCGTACATAGGGAGTGATTGAACTCCCAATCTCCTGAGGGAACAGTTTGCATATTAGCCTATAATGTATATAGAGTTGGGGGAGAGAGAGAGAGAGAGAGAGAGAGAGAGAGAGAGAGAGAGAGAGAGAGAGATTTGTTGTTCCACTTATGTATTCATCGTATATGCCCTGAACAGGGATGGAACCTGCAACCCTGGCATATCCGAATGGCCTCTAACCATCAGAGCTGCCTGTCCAGACCTTGCTTCTAACTTTTGATTCCATGGTTATATTTATTCACTTAGGTTCTGCCAATTTCCAAAGAGAGAGACAGAACATCAAATTTGAAACAGATTATTGTTAAAAACAATATAAGAGCTTAACTCAAGATATAATATAACAGTCAAGTACTTTAAAAAGAGATTAGGAAAATATTATATTAAAAATTCTGATTAAGGAAAGCTACTGCTAAGTAAAAAAGGACAGTGGTCAGAAGGCAGGTTAAAAATACACATGTGATGAGCTTGGGAAAGGAAACTTCTCTAGGCTGTGAAAGGAAGAAAAAAATGTGTTCTCTGGGGATTCTCCTTAAAGGGCAACTATTTTTTGGCTAAAGAAAAAAATGGGTGCTGAAAGTCAATTAAAAAATAATCCCCTTTATTTCCTTGTTCTCTTTCAATACTGTATTAAATCTCAAATTTCAACATAATTTCTTCTTTGTTCTGTCTTGCATCCACCTTAAATGTATTTCAAAAAACAAAAAACACACACCAACTTAAATTGGTATTTCTCTCCCAGTTCCATTTATCTGACAGCAATGACAGGCTTTGATTTGCCCACAGGCCCACATTTAACTAAAGTGTCATTATATGACCTTCCCAGCAAAGAATTTTAGGTGGGGGTTAGTGGATGTCATCACCAAAAATGGAAAAATTAAAGATTACTACTTCTCAATTCTTGTTAGCATGAAAACATAATTATACGTTTTCTGTTTTTCTGGAGGTGAGGGTCATGCCTGTCAGAGCACCTGTTGGCTTGCAATCTTGTTGTCACCATCAGAAGGAAAGCATCAATTTATTTGTCAATGTTGGTTTCAGAGTGAGCTGCATGAACTAATAACGATTATTAAATTAATAATGATAATAGTAGTTACTGTTCGTTGAATGTCTTCTATTCTAAGTGCAAGGACTTTGCAAACAATATGTCATTTAGTTTGTACAACAATCCTATGTATTATTCCCATTATACTAATGACAACCCTCAGATGGCAGAGGTTAAGTAACTGCCCTACTTCCAGCTAGTTGCAAGACAAAATTCAAACCCATGTGTTATCTGACTCTATGCAGATTGTAGAACAACATCATAAATAATATTCTCAATAAAAATGTTACCACCATGCAGAATATGGCATTAAAGACCACAGATATCCCTAAAAAAATGCTCTGTTCTATAAAGGTGATTCTGTAGGAAGCAAAAACAGCATAGTGGGAGAGAGAACCAAGATAACGGCATAGGTAAACACCCAAACTGCTGCCCCGTACAGCAAATTCAAAACTACAACTAAGGACAAAACGGACATCATTCAGAACCACCAGAGGGCTGGCCGAGTGGACATTCCACAAACAGAAGGAAAAATAAAAGGACACTGAGACTCGGGGGAGCTGACGAGGACAGAGTTGCTGATACATGCGGAGTCAGAGATTCGGAGCTGCGCGAGAACATAAAGGGCTGGCGGCTGCAAACCTAGCTGTTTTCTTAAACTGGGAGGAAGAAAAAGGCATCCCACTGCACTGAGCCCCAGTTCCGGGCACGTCTCGAGGAACCCAAACTAATATGGGGTGAAACTAGACTGTAAGAAGGAAACACGCTGAAACTCGGGCGCTGCAAAGGTGCGAGAGCTATCAGAGAGGGCTTGTGGCCAGCTGTAATGTTCAGGAGGGGGAAAAAAACAAAAACAAAAAAACCGCCGGACTGCTTTGTTTCCCCATTCCCATGAGTCTTTGGGTGCACAGACTCATTTGGGGAGAAACTAGACTGTCTGGCAGCAGGCAGAGCTCTGGGCAGCTTTCTCTCAGAGGTGCACGCAGCTGTTGCCATGGGGCACAGAGACCCAGGAGCCGTTTAGGGTGCAGCTGACCAGAAACCAAGGCTGCCGAATCAGCCCAGAGACTTCGCCCCATTCAGGCTGAGCACAGAGGTGCTCACAGCATAAACAATTGATCCTCACAGCCAATTGGCCTGGAAGTCAAACCCTCCTAGTGCTAACAACAATAATCCAGGCTTAACTTCAACAAGACTGTGCAACCCATAAAGGGCTGAAGCAAGAGTATCCACCTCAGGTAACTGGGGAGGTTGAGCCACTGTCCCTTAGAGGACATCTACCACACAAAGCTAATCAACCAACTCAGGGAAGCAGCCATCATGCAGAGACATGAAAACAAATCACATGTGAAAGAAATGGAGGAAAAAAACAACTGGACATGGAGTTCAAAAACATGGTTATAAGGTTTTTCAAGAGGCTCCTAGAAAAGGCCGATGAATTTAATAAGATCTTTGAGGATATGAAAAAGGACCAACTAGAAATTAAGCATACACTGACTGAAATAAAAAATATTATACAGAGACCCAAAAGCAGACTAGAGGACCATAAGAATCAACTCAAAGATTTGAAAAACAAAGAAGCAAAAATCACCAAGCCTGAAAAGCAAGAAGCAGAAAGAATCCAAAAAATTGAAGATAGTGTAAGAGGCCTCTGGGACAACCTCAAGCATGCCAACATCCGAATTATGGGGGTGCCAGAAAAAGAGAGAGAGCAAGATACTGAAAACCTATTTAAAGAAATAGTGACTGAAAACTTCCCCATCTGGTGAAAGAAATAGACTTAGGAGTCCAGAAAGCACACCAAACCCCAAACAAAAGGAATCCAAAGAGGACCACACCAAGACACATCATAATTAAAAAGCCAAGAGCAAAAGATAAAGAGAGAATATTACAAGCAGCAAGAGAAAAACAGTTAGTTACCTACAAAGGAGCATCCATATGATTGTCAGCTGATTTCTCAACAGAAACGATGCAGGCCTGATGGGAGTGGCAAGAAATATTCAAAGTGATGAATGGCAAGAACCTACAACTAAGATTACTCTATCCAGCAAAGCTATCATTCAGATTGAAAAGTCATATAAAGTGCTTCGCAGATAAGAAAAAGCTAAAGGAGTTCATCAATACCAAACCAGTATTGTATGAAATGCTGAAAGGTATTCTTTAAGAAGAGGAAGAAAAAGAAAAAGGTAAATATAAAAATTATGAACAACAAAAACACATCTATCAACAAGTGAATCTAAAAATCAAGTGATTGAAACTGAGCATGAAACATTTTTGTTCTTATATATTTATTTCCAGTATGCAGATGCAAGATCTTTTTAAAGAAAAGAAACAGGGGGAAAAGATTGATGGAGAAGCATTGAACAGACTGTCAAACTGCTGGGGGAAGGTTGAGGAGGGTGGGGGGCGGGGGCTGTGGAAGACCAACCGAAGGATTTGTGTGTGTGCATGTAGCCATAGCTGGTGGATACAGGACACTGGGGTGAGGGGCTGGGGGGGCCAGGTGAGGATGTGTGCTGGGGGTGGGGGGTGCAGGGGGGAGGACAATGGGGGGAAGAGGGAAAGACATATGTACTGCTATTTGTAGTACTTTAAAGAATAAAAAAAATTTTAAGAACAAAAAATAAAAATAAAGTGAATTAAAAATCTGATGAACAGAGAACCAAGATGGCAGCATAGGTAAAACACCTATCTTGCCGTCATACACAGCAATTTTAAAACTACAACTTAACGAAAGAAAAAACACCTTCCAGAATCACCGGAAAGCTGGCCGAGTGAAAATTCCACAAGTAAAAGTGAAGATAAGACACTGTGATTCGGAGGAGCAGCAGCGAATAGCATTGAAGATACATGTGGAGAGAGGTTTGGAGGAGTGCGCACGCCAGCGGATAGAGCAGGCAGCTGAAAACCGGCCAGTTTTCTTGAATGGGGGAGACAAAGACGTCCCACTGGACTGATTCTCCAGCTCTGGGCGAAGTCCAAGGAACCCACTATAATTCGGGGTAAAAATTGGACAGTGGGAGGGCACGCCGAAGCTCGGGTGCTGCAGGGGTCTGTCAGCTTGTGGAAAAGGCAAGCTTGCACGTGAACTTGGGAACAGCGCAGCTGCGTGACGGTGTACAGAGCGCTCGCAACTTGCTCTCTCATTCGGGAAACTGTCAGACTGCTTTGTTTTACAACCCTGGGTGAGATGTTGGGTGTGCAGACTCATTTGGGGAGAGTCTGAATTCCCCGGCAGCCGGTGGAGCTCGGCAGCGGCTCTCTCTCAGAGGGGCCGTCGGCCATTGCCCCCGGCACAGAGTCCCTAGGGCCGCATAGGGCGGAGCTAACGCTGTCTGTCTGGCCCAGAGACTCCACCCATCCAAGCTGAGCACAGCTGAACTTCACAGACAATTGGCCTAGAGGACAACCCCTCCAAGAGCTAACAACGATTAACCTGAGCTTAACTTCACCAAGACTGTGAAACCCATATCCACCTCAGGTAACTGGGGAGGCCGAGCCACTGTCCCTTGTAGGACATCTACCACAAAAAGCTAATTGACCAACTCAGGGAAGCAGCCACCATGCAGAGACATGGAAAGAAATCAGATGTGAAAGAAATGGAGGGGAAAAAAACGACTGAATATGGAATTCAAAACCACGGTTATAGGGCTTTTCAAGAGGCTCCTAGAAAAGGTCAAGACCTATAAGGAAATAAGCAAGACCGACAAGGAAATGAACGAGACCCTCAAGGAAATGAAGGAGACCCTCAAGGATATGAATGAGACCTGCAAAGAAATGATCAAGACCAACGTGGAAATGAATGAGTCCTACAAGGAAATGAAGGAGACCCTCAAGGATATGAAGGAGACTCTCAAGGATATGAAAAAGGACCAACCAGAAATTAAGCATACACTGACTGAAATAAAAAATATTACACAAAGACCTAAAAGCAGTCTAGAGCACCCCAAGAACAAAGTTAAAGATTTGAAATACAAAGAGGTAAAACCCACTCAGCTGAAAAAGCAAGAAACCAAAAGAATCCAAAAAATTGAAGATAGTGTAAGGGGCCTCTGGGACAACCTCAAGAATACCAACATCCGAATTATAGGGGTGCCAGAAAAAGAGAGAGAGCAAGACAATGAAAACCTATTTGAAGAAATAGTGACCAAAAACTTCCCACACCTGGTGAAAGAAACTGACTTAGGAGTCCAAGAAGCACACCGAACCCCAATATATAGAAACCCTAAGAGGACCACACCAAGGCACATCATAATTAAAATGCCAAGAGCAAAAGACAGAGAATATTAAAAGCAGCAAGAGAAAAACAGATGGTTACCTATAAGGGAGCACCCATATGATTGTCAGCGGATTTCTCAACAGAAACAATGCAGGCCAGATGGGAGTGGCAAGAAATATTCAAAGTGATGAATAGCAAGAATCTACAACCAAAATTACTCTATCCAGCAAAGCTATCATGCAGAATTGAAGGTCAGTTAAAGTGCTTCACAGATAAGAAAAAGCTAAAGGAGTTCATCACCACCAAACCAATATTATATGAAATGCTGAAAGATATTCTTTAAGAAGAGGAAGAAGAAAAAGATAAAAGTGTAAATTAGGAACAACCACATCTATCAACAAATGAATCTAAAAATCAAGTGAATTAATAAGTTGATGAACAGGATAAACTGGTGAATGTAACAGAATCACGGACATAGAGAGGGAATGGATTGACAATTCTTGGGGAGAAAAGGGGTATGGGAATTGCAGCAAGAGACTGGACAAAAATCATGCAACTATGGGAGAGGACAGTGGAGGGGGGTGAGGGTGGGGGGTGGGATGGGTACCAGGTGGAGGGAAGCTATAGGGGGGAAAAAGGGAACAATGTAATTAATAAACTGAACAATAAAGATAATTTTTAAAAAATAAAAATCTGATGAACAGAATAAACTGGTGAATATAATAGAATCAGGGGCATAGAAAGGGACTGGACTGACAATTCTTGGGGGAAAGAGGTGTGGGGGGGTGTTGGAAGAAACTGGACAAAAAGCATACACCTATGGATGAGGACAGAGGAGGGGAGGTAAGGGCAGAGGATGGGATGGATACGGGGGGGAGGGACTATGGGAGGGGAAAAAAGAGCAACATTGTAATAATCTGAGCAATAAAGACATTAAAATTTTTTTTTAAAGAACAGCATAGTGGGGTTGTCAACCCACCCTTTCTGGTAAGAATTGCTTATCCATCACCCACTTGATTCAAAGAGTTACAGGCTTCATTTTGTCTAAGGTGATCCAAACTCACTGGTTCCTGAGTGTTGTTGGTCTATGAGTGACCCAAGATAAATAAAGACTTCCTCTTTTCATGAAATTTCCATTTAGCATTAAAAGATTTCAGTATAGCACCATCTATTGAAAGGAGGAGGTGAAAATTCAGGTGCTATTCTGTGAGCTAACCATGGATTCTATCAGGTGGCCTGCAAGAACTGTCTGCAAAGAAAGAGAAATGAGGTGAACTTGAGGACAGGGGAAAGTGAGTGAACTTGAGGAGAAAGGAAGGTGGGTGAGGTCTGGACAGACTACAGGCATCCAACTTCTGATTCCCATTTATTCCTGAGCATCAGCTGCCTCCCTTCTCTGTGCTCTCCAAGGCTAATCTATGTACTTTTAACTAGCCCCTTCCCTTTTCTGCTTAAATAGATCTCATGGATTCCTTCTCCATGGGACCAAAAGAGCCCTAACTGCTCAGGGTATTCAAACCAAGAAGGTCTGGAGTTTCCTAGATTCGAGTAATACTATCTTTTAGGCCTAAGTTAAGGAATTCTATACAAATCCTGGGGAGGTCTGAGAGTTGGCTAGTGAACATGCCCCTCAGATTTCCCTCTCTCAAGTGTCAGTAATCTCTGTTTTCATTTTGAAAGAAACGGAAAAACTATTCTAAAGTTAGGTTCAGGCAAGAATCTGAAGAGCCAGCTTTCTGTGTTCAGAATACTCAGATTCTGGAGCTGCCAGGCACGAGGAGGTTTGAAATCATGCTTTTGATATAATTAATAAAGATGGGCTGATAAAGTGAGAGCCTTCACATGAGCATTGCAAAGCATGTGGTTTAGGGCCTAGAAGAGAGGTTGGTTCCACATTAGGGCCTGCCTTAGTATACAGTAAAACTGGTAGGGCCTCCAATGGCCTAATCACAATCCACCTTCCACTCTGCTCAGGGTCAAGGTCCCTTAGCCAAACTATTCTTATATAAAGGGCCTGGTGATCCCTGGCTGACTTAACTTAGTTGGTTGGAGTATAACCCTGTTGTTGGTTCAAATCTCAATCAAGATACATACCCAGGTTTCAGGTTCTGTCCCCAGTTAAGGCATGTATAAAAGGCAACCAATTGATGTTTCTCTCTCACATCAGTGTTTCTCCCTTCTCCCCCTGCCTTCCTCTCAAATCAATAAACATATCCTCCAGTGAGAATTAAAAGGGAGTGGGGCGGGGGTTTGTGAAACCCCTGCTTATCCCTGAGAAGGAAAATTCCATTCCCTGACAGCCCATGGAATTAAACCAACCAACCACATCCCACCACCACCACCACCATTCCTTCCACCATGAACCTAGAGACACTCACACTCTTGATGCTGCAAAGCCTGCCTTCCACAGTCCATGGTTGTTCATTTGGTTCCCAAATTCAATCCACCTGTGACCCTGTGCGGTGCAGTGTCTCCTTATCCCAGGTGGCTGTGAGTATGTGTGATTAACACACTGCTCTCAGTTTCATCAGTCTAGTGTTAAATGCCATGCATCTGGCCATCCCCATAACCCCAGGGCAGTTCAGCAGTGGGGTGAAAGGGAGGTGATTAAACATGGCAGCACAGAGCTCTGTCAGGGGAGGGCCTGGGTAAGCAAAAGGTACCTGGCCGACAGAAATACAGAACACAAAGAGCCCCCTCGGTTGAGGGAAGCTTCCCAGGCTCCCATGGGGACATGAGAAAACTCACTGCAAATGTGCAAGGGCATACTTGAACCTGCTCTACAGTTATCACAGTGTTCTGCGGGGGCTTCATACAAAATCACTCCTTGAGAATAACAGGCCAACAATCAAATGCTTCCTAGGTCATTAACTTCAGAATGAGCCACATAGAAGAAAAGCGAATCAACCTACACTGAGATTCTGATGCTAACTTCCAATCCTGATTTCTTTCTTCTTTACTTTTTTTTTAATCTTCCACCAAGGACATGCTTAGAGATAGGAGTGGAGCCAGGAGAGAGAGAGAGAGAGAGAGAGAGAGAGAGAGAGAGAGAGAGAGAGAGAGAGAGAGAGAGACACAGAAAGAGACCAACAGGACCTTTCCTATGCTCCCCAACTGGGGATTAGACAGACAACCCAGGCATGTGCCCTGACCAGAAATATAACCCACAACCTTTCTGTGCATAGGACAATGATCAACCAACTGAACTACTTCAGCCAGGTCAATTCTTACTTACTAAAAATTTTAAAAAGTAACAATCTTGAGAGTCACCCTTCTGGAGTCACCCTTCTGGCCATAATGGTTCACTTCACTTTGGAGCCAGGCAGCAAAGCACCCCCACGGCCTACGGGACAGAGAGAAAACCTCTGCCTGGAAGAGGATCTCAGAGGTGGCCAAGTGTAGGAAAAAGCCAGTGGTTGCTAAGCATTTGGAGTCCCAAGCGCCCTCTTTCTTGGCCATTGCTAGAAATTTGTGGATGTAGTCATACAACTTACCTGAAGCAGCCTGGTCGTGCAAAGAATTATAAAAACCTGAAGTATCACCTGCCTGCTTGTCTTTCCATTGACTTCCACCATCTGTTGGCAGTCTCCACAAATGGTTATCAATATCATCAGCAAACACAATTTCTTTGGTGGTGGTATCAACACCAAATTTCATTTAGAAAGAGCAGATCACTGTTTTCCAAATTAGAAAAACATTTCTGAGTTGTAATTTTATACTTTCAAATCTCCATTTAATTTTTACCTTCATGTCAACTAGAGTACAGTCCTGGGGCAACCAAGATTTCTGCAGAATTTTAGGAATAGCCTTGTGTGGTCTGACTCATAATGTCACTACAATCTGGCCTATAACAAGTCCAGTAAAGCAATGTTTTGCAGCAATGAGCTACTCCTCAGACCACAGTATTGGCATCATCCTGAAATGAAATATTGGATTACAATTCATTTAAATATAAGATTTTTGAACTTTACTAATAATCTGAAGTCCTTTTGTCCTTGAGCATGAACTCCTTGGAAATATATATTTCCTCTAATAATTTAATTTTTATTTAAAATATTATTTAATTCATAGCAATTATTTTTAATTTTTCAATTAAAAAAATAATTTCAGAGAGAGGAAGGGAGACAGATAGATAGATAAAAATGTCAATAATGGGAGAGAATCATTGACTGGCTGCCTCCTGCATGCCTCATACTGGAGATCTAGCCCTGACTGAGAATCAAACCATAACCTCCTGGTTCATGGATCAAAGTTCAACCACTGAGCCTCACTTGCCTGGCACAGCAATTATTTTTAATTTGTCTACTTTCAAAAGCTACTTTAAAAATCAAAATATTTGGGTGAGTAACTTATTCTAGGTCATAAACTATTGAAAGAAGTTGCTCTCTCTGTATAAAATAATTTAAATACAAATTTAGAAAGAGAAAGGCAATTTTAATAAGAACACTAATAAAAATTCATCATTTGTCCTTTATTGTATGTTTTTGCTTCTAAGAGACATTGATAATGGTTTTCTGTATTAGAATGTAAAAAGATCTCTCAATTAGCCTTTAGTTCAAACTCTTCAACAGTAAATTAAAATATTTTGAACTGTTAAAAAATAAAATAATAAAAATTAAATTTAAAAAAAGAAGAAAGATCAGTTGAGTGAGATCAGGCCATTTTTTCTATTCTTATTAACCGCATGTGTGTCTTTTTTCATTTTTTATTATCCCACCTCTGATGGTCCTCTTCAGGGGTGTTGTTTATTTTTTAACTCACCCTGTGTATTCATCTGTAAAATGGGGATAATAATAGCATCTACTGCATTGTATAGGATTATAATAATGTCATCATAGCACTTAGTGCATTTTCAACACATACAAGTCCTTAGTAAGCATAAGAAAAACTTTTTAAGAAAGTAAATCCTTGACTGGTCTCAACCTTTGAGAACATTTAACTCAATGAAGACTTGATTATAAAAGATTTATGATCCATACAGGAAAACATGAAAAATTCAAATGAATTAATCAGAAAACAAAGCTATCCTGGCCAAGTGGCTCAATTGGTTGGACCATCCTCCTGTACACTAAGAGGTTTCTGGCTCAATCCCTGGTCAGGACATGTGCTAGAGGCAACCGATTGATGTTTCTCCCTCACGTTGAAATTTCTCTATCTATCTATCTCTTTCTTTATGAAAAATCAATAAACATATCCTCAGGTGATGATAAAAATTAAAAAGCTACATAATGCATAATCTAAAGTAATAAAATGTGCAAAACTAAAAATCTTTCAAAATAGCCATGAAAAACTGAAAGATTAATGTGGGTGGAGTTTGCCAACTAGATTTTGGGGAAGAAGAACTTGATCTTGACCTTAACAATGTATAGAATTGTTAGAAAGAGGAAAATTTATTACATGTGAAATGAATTTTTAGTAATTTTTCACAGGCGATGGTTCTGTAAAATATTACAATTGGAAAAACTGTATTAGGCAAGATCCGGTTTTGTAAAATGAAAATATTATTGAATCTGCACTTACCTATCAATACCTAGCTCAAGCCATATCCTCTCCCGAAAGCTGATCTCATCTGAGAATCTGTCACTGCCTCCTCTAAGTTACCACTGTACCAGGTCATGCTCCTGCATGGCCTCCATGCTCCATCATGTAACTTACCTGTGTACTAGGCTTGAATCTCAATCTACAAACTTAGATGTCAAGTAAATGTAACTTTCTCTACTTTTATAACTCAGTTTCAGCCCAGATGTCACCATTTCCAGAGGGATTATAAAGCACGAAAGCAGCACCATGGGAGTAATCTCAGATCCTTGAAGTCATCTATCCATGAGAGCTGAGGGATCCATCTCCTGGCCTGGCCCCAGACTTTTGGTTTATCTGAGTTGACCTTGGCCCTGTCCCCATGTTCTTTAGTCTAAGAGACTCTCTCCATAACCTCCCTGCCATTTTAGGCACAAGAAAATCATGTGGCTGATAAAGACCCTGACACACTGCCATTCCTTCTTTAGAGTCTTGCCACTTCCCCAGGACTGCACCCACTTGCATCCTCTCTCCCAGGATCCACCAACATCAGTGTTATCGGTTCTGCAACTCTCTCTCTTTCTCCTCCAAGCCATCCTTTTCTAGTTTAAAAGATGGAATTAGCCCGGCTGGTGTGGCTCAGTACTTGAGGATTGACCCACGATCCAAGAGGTCACTAGTTCAATTTTTAGTCAGAGGACATGCCCACATTGCAGCTCAATCCCCAGGAGGGGGTATGCAGGAGGCAGCCAGTCCATGATTTTCTGTCATCATTGATATTTCTATCTCTCTTGCCCTCTCCCTTCCTCTCTCTCTAAAATCACTAAAAATATATTTTAAAATATATAGATAAATAAAAATTTACAAAAATAAAGTATGGAGAAGGTGAGAGAGCAATATTCATTTTGTCTCTCCAATAGTTTTTCTAGCCCATGAATCCTTTCTGTTCCCCATTAAAAAAAATGAAACTTTAGAAACCAGAAGCCAAAAAGTGACTCCTCTTTTCTCGTCTCTCAACTGTCAATTTATTTTCTTCCCTAAGTGAATGAGCACAGACCTGCCTCGCTGCTTGAATGAAAGAAAGGTCCACAGGAAAATCAAAGAGACCAGGGAGAGAAACTGTTAGTTTAAAATTATTGATTCACCACATATGCCTATAATCTGCCTCCTTATTAATCTGAGCTCTTTCACTAGATGAAGACTGTGGTATCCACCCTTGTCTCCCTTGTGCATCCCATGCACCCAGGAAATCAGACAGGACCCCAAGGGGGAAGGACCATTAAATGAGGGAACGCAGGCGATAGCCAATCAGTGATTCTCTGGGCTTTGTTCCAGCAGTGAAAATCCCTTGCCTTGTATCAGTCACATCAAATGCCTCTGGAAAGGGACTAAGCATGAGAGAAATGGCCAGACAGAGCCCAGAGCAGAGGCATCACTGAGCAACAACTTCTATGCCACCCTTGCCCAATGTACAGTGACACTGAACTGCTTCACTTACATGGAAATAAGTCTTTAAAATGAGCTAATAAAAGTTGTACA
Source organism: Antrozous pallidus (assembly GCA_027563665.1). NCBI lineage: Eukaryota > Metazoa > Chordata > Mammalia > Chiroptera > Vespertilionidae > Antrozous > Antrozous pallidus. The sequence goes on along the minus strand of CM050510.1, from coordinate 70,120,173 downwards.
CTATAGAAGTGTGATTTTTTATATATCGGTGGTTCTCAAAGTATGGTTATTGGTGTCGCATCAGAATTACCTTGTGCGAAAATCCTCAGGCCCCTCTCAGACCTCAGAAAGTCTGGTGGTTCCTTTCAACAGCCTGCATTTTTCACACGTCTTCTGGGTGATTCTGGTGCAACTCGACTTCGAGAACTCTGCTGTGTGCTGTAGAAAGGTGACAGAGGGCAGTGAGCTGTGTGCATGACAGGAAGATGGAACCAGATCATGGGCAGTGGGACTTCTGCCACTTACTGAGTTTGCTTAGGGGCATGACATCTATCCTTCCTGAGATTCTCTCTCTTTCTCTCTCTCTCTCTCTCTCTCTCTCTCTCTCTCTCTCTCTCTCTCTCTCCCTAAAACAATGGTTAGCAATGATACATACTTCTCATGGGTTACCATGAGAATGGACTGCAGTAATGTATATGAAAGATCCTCCTCATTGTTAAAATGCCATTGAAATGTCAGGCAAGCAAGCAGGCAATTTTTAAAAATCCAGCAGTGGTAGCAGAAGACAGCTTGATTGGAGGTGTTAGCACATCTGCATAGCCCTCTGAGGACCTGAACAGCTGTTAGGGTCAGCCCCACATCTCAGCAAACTCAACAGCCATTTGTCTGCTTTTTCCAACACATGTGAGAGCCTCCTTCCTCCTGTCTGCAGCCTCCTGGGACCCGGCTCTGAGAGAGGTGGCCACTTCCATCCGATGTTCTCCCTGTACTGTGAGTACAGATGATGATTTACAAAGGGCATGTCTTAACGATGTCTGACTTGGTGTGCTCTTACTGCACTCCTTTTCAAATGCACCAGTGAGAGAGAAAAGAGCGAGGAGGGAGAGAAGAATGGAGAGGGGGCTGCATCAACTCGATAACCTATAGGCTCTCTTTGCATGCCTCAGCATGGCTTCCTATGAGGCTGGCCACTGTGTTAGAAATAAAGGGATAATTGGGGCACCCAGAAATCAGGGTTTAGGATCTGAGAAGGAGGTTTGATTCAGGTCTGGGCAAGCAGTTTGCTCATCCCTCTTTGCTGTTTACAGAACAAAGATGTGCAACATTTCAACAGCCCTGCTCTCTGTTAAGAATGGCCTACCGTGAGCTCCATCAGGAGGATGGACCACAGAACATGAATATCAAAGAGCTCCTCTGCTGGATTGTCAGGTTCAGCTCCATCTCCTGGACTCCCTGTGGGCCTTTCAGGCTCAGTGCTGCAGGAAACCTGAAGAGCATGAGAAACACAGTACAAAGGGATCAGGAGGGGACTAGCAGATCCCCCTGGTATTCTGAAGCCCTGGAGTGAAGGCAGAGCTTCCTCCCCACCTGTAATCACCATGGTACTGAGATTACCTGGCAAAAAGAGAAAACCAGGAAGTTTCACCTCATTGTAGATTTTGTTTTTTCAAGGGTCAAAGCTGAGAAGTAATGCCAGTTTTCAAAGGGGGAAAATTGTATGCAACCGATGTATTTTCTTTTTTTATATATATAAAATATTTTTTTGATTTTCTTACAGAGAGAAAGAGAGAGGGATAGAAAGTCAGAAACATCGATGAGAGAGAAACATCAACCAGCTACCTCTTGCACACCCCCTACTGGAGATGTGCCCGCAGCCAAGGTACATGCCCTTGACCGGAATCGAACACGGGACCTTTCAGTACAAAGGCTGATGCTCTACCACTGAGCCAAACTGGTTTTGGCACAACCGATGTATTTTCTTCTACAAAGTCAGATGAGATGGCCTCAAATCATGACCAGTTCTGTGATGCAAGCAACCCAGCAATTTTATTTGCTAGAAATTTTGGAAAACTATAGTCCTTGGACACACAGAGTTACAACTCTAAGGGTAAAATTCTGGGAACTATTTTTATCTAATGCCAAAGATTAGTCTCAAGTTCAAGCCTTTCACCTAAACAGTGTACCCTGGTCCAAGTTCCTGAAACACAAATGGAAATGGTATTATGCTATTAGCTCCCGGGTTCTGACAAGAGAACAGACTCAGTTGTCACCCAAAAGAGAAAAGATGAAAGTTTTCCTTCTCCTGGTTCTAAACAAATTTTGTAGATTGGTTTAAAGCTCATAGCAATACTGAGAAAGGAGGGCAGGACAGGGTGTGCGCCTGGCCACCTGGCTCCTTACAAATGGCTCACAAATACTACTGGCCTCGACGGACCCAGAAATGGGAGAATGATCATAAAAAGGAAGAATATCTCAACTCTCCGGTTTTGTAAACACAATGTCTCCATTTTCTTCTTACTGACTCTTTCCTAAGCCTACAGCTACAGTTTTTCACATTTTTATTTGTACAAATGCCAATTTAGCTCCAGGAACAAAGTAAGCCACAGGTCTCAATTAAATATACTCTGAAAACTGGAAATTCATGTTTGGCCAGAGTCTGAGCCAAGGACTGCAGCCAGGGAATCCATCTAGCTATTCTTTGTATTTTTACGGCCAGTGTAAGAAGATCAGAACTGACATTATCTCTAGTTGAAAGGATTTTGGAATCTGTGTGGACAACAGCACAATACAAGCTGTAGAAATTCATCTCGTAGTAATGGGACTTAAAATAAAGAGACTTTTTTATGCTTCCTAAGATCTCAAAGCAGATCACTGATGGGGAGTGAAATATCCAATCATCTGTGATCACTCTTTTAGCCTTTATACTCAAAAGAACCATTCCTAGAGCTTCCCTGAGCTTGATCTTCATATGACAGAGCAGGGATTTCCTATAAAGTGCAAGGTTTAGGTTCAACAGACCACCCCTCCTCCACAACCAGAATTCGGAGGTTTCCTGAGAAGACAGCAGGTAAATATACCCAGGATGCATGGAGCTTCCTGAGAGAGGAAAGGTCAAGAACCTCATTCCCTTTTGAGGTTAATAGTTTTATTACAATTTTACTGTCATGCCCTTAACATCTATGAGAAGGGTGGGATAGAAGAGACCGTATGCAAAAAAAATGCTTGGTAATTGATGGCTCAGTTAATGCATGGAACCTGAGGAATGGGCTGGGCAGTTCCAGCAGAGCAGCCTTTCAGGGCACATTACAATCAATACCTTCCAGGCTGGCTCACCTCAAGGGCTCCTTTCTCCTCCTTCATTTGGGTTTGCTTTTTTTCCGGAGGCTGCCTGCTCCCATTTGTCAATTTCTTCTCTTGACCTGTTATAGGATCTTCTCATAAACTTTCTTGCCTCTAAGCACTCTAAGTTCCCCAAACACCACACACACACACACACACACACACACACACACACACACACACATCTTTTAGCTAAATAGATCTTCACTCCATTCCACCTCTCATTTTCCTAGAAGAAGTTGTGGGTGGTTGGGATTTATATGACCAAAAAGAAATTAATGTAAATGAATGAAAGCACCAAGACTACTCAGAAGAAAACTTCAATAGTCCACACATAAAAGGAGAGTACCTTGGACAAGGGCTTGATTAGAGGAGATGGTGAGAAGGAATCAGACTCAGAAAGAACTTAAAGGGTTTTCCAATAGATTGGATGCCAGGCAAGAGGAAAATAGAAGATTTCATATGACTTCTACACTTTTGTTTTGAATGGTGGTGCCACTCTCCAAGATAAAGAAGACTGGGAGAGGGTTTGGCAAGAAGCAGCCAGCAGGAGATCACATTCAAACTTAAGTCTTGAGGTTCCTACTGCACAACTAACCAGGAATGCTAAATAAACTGCTCAATGTAGAAATGTGGAGCCAGAGACATAGATCTGAGAACAATATACATCATAACCTATTTTGTAGCCTTAAGTAGTGAAGTAGGACATTTCAGTTAAATGATTCTACTGAGGGCCTATTATGTGCCAGGTGTTATGGGCAAGTTAAGATTCAAGACCTTAGAACACATGGTAGACAAGAGGCAGCCAATCAATGAGTCTCATTATTGATGTTTCTCTCTCCTTCTCCCTTCTTCTCTTTGAAATGAATAAAAATGTATTTTTAAAAAATATTCAAAAAGACAAGAAATTTGCTCAAAGTCCCTAAACTAAGTGTCAGACTCAAACAAAGCATATATATTCTTGTATCTAATCATCTGTTGAACATTTACTAGGTGCCTACCAGGTGCCAGATACTGTGGGATTTATTTTTTTATATATATTTTATTGATTTTTCACAGAGAGGAAGGGAAAGGTATAGAAAGTCAGAAACATCAATAGAAGAGAAACATTGATCAGCTGCCCCCTGCACACCTCCAACTGGGGATGTGCCTGCAGCCAAGGTACATGCCCTTGACCAGAATCGAACCTGGGACCTTTCAGTCCGCAGGCCGACGCTCTATCCACTGAGCCAAACCGTTTCGGCCAGATACTGTGGGATTTAAAAAGTACTAGAATCAAAGAGATGCCTGAGACAGAATAAATGCTGAGTAAATATTATTCAGTATTATTATTCATATTTGAGGAGCTAATGGCCTAGTGGAGAAGAAAAGGCATAAACATAATTATGGAAATCTTTGGAAGGGTAACATTAGAACTCACACAGAACATTGTGACAGTACCAAAGAAAGATGCCTACCCCCAGCCAGAGGATCTGTGCATCTCTAATACCAGTTCATGCTCTCTCTGTCCACTATGTCTGTAATTGGGCCCAGGGCACCCAGCTCAGCTGTGGCAGAACTGAAGCCATATCTCAGTTAGATGAGTCCCTGTTGGGATTTTATATACTAGTAACAATGGTGTGCAAGAACCAGGTCGTCACATATTTGGGGCAGCCCCAGAGCTATTTCTGTGACCTATGTTCTCCATTTAAAAATTCCATATTTCAAGATCCAGTCTAGTTCATAGAAAGAAATTTTTAAAAACTCAAAATACAATGAACAGCAGTAGAATCCAATATCCACAAATGTCTATTATGGTTTCTGCCAAAACAATGTTTCTCTCTGAAAGCACTCCCATCTTTACCAAAGATAACCAAGTCAAGACTAATTTATTTGCAAAATAAGTCTAATTTCAATAAACTTGGCCTGAATGTTTGTATCAGTTCAGCAAGAATAGTATTTAACCATGTAGACTCCTTTCAATCTGGTTTGCTAGAATTTTTCACAAGTAATCTTCATATTGAACTTAAAAAGACCTCTCAAGAATAAGAAACTAAGCCATATACTCACCATTGGACTTCACCTGCATTACCTATAACTTGGGTTAAATCCTCTCTTCTTAACATCCCAAACATATTCTGAGGTTCTTTCTTTGCATCTCCCAGGAAGCAACCTTTGTTTCTTACCTGAAAAGATGGCTGGGAACCATATAAACAAGGTACATGAAACTTTTATTGGCTTCCAAAGTCAATCTTAATTCCTTAAAGCAAGCATGTCAAACTTAAAGGCTAACACGGGCCAAATAAACTAGGCATGTGGCCTGTGGGCCACAAGTTTGACAAACTTGCCTTAAAGTTTTCTGGTCATATCTGAGTCTATGCGTGTCTCTCTTAAATGTAACCTTCAGTCAAAACCTTATGTCCTGTTATAAAAAGAACACATTTTTATTGTACCTATACAAAGAAACAAGTTGCTATTATCTTACTTTATCCTTATAACAAGCATGGGAGGTAAGTGAAATTATTAATCCCTTTTACACAGGAGGGAGGAGTCACGATCATCTGGGGTCCTAGGTGGTACCTGGAACCTGGCAGTGCAATGCAGAGCCTGCATTCTTGATTATGACGCTGACCGCTGTGCTATGCTAAATGGACACCAGGAAGAGACATCATGTTCACCCTCATGACTGGTGTACCTCCGCACACCAGCACTGACACCCAAGACACTTTCTTCCCTGAGGAGCACATCTCCCACCTGCCAACCACTGCTCAGCCCACGTTCTGCCTCACCACTACTCTCTCTGCCCTCTGCAGACACTCCCCAGCAAGGCGTCCCAACTCACACAATGGCTTGGCTTCTCTGCACAGACCTGATTTATACTGTCCAGAAACCTGCGTTAAATGACGGATTCTTCATAGATACTAGGAGCCCTTTCTGTTCTGCTGCCAGTTTTATGCCATTAAACTGCCCACCCATCTGCTGATAAAATACAATAATGTGATTTATCTCCAAGCACAGAAACATTTCATCAAATTGGATTTACTTTATCTTCTAAAAAATGTTGTTTGTACATATCCTGTGTACAGCATTGTCCTCGTGATAAGTTGAGATGACTTTGAAAAAAAAAGGAAAAAAAACTTCATTTATACTACTCTCCTATCTGATTCCAAGAAAGATTTGTCTGCCCCATACTCTCCCTGGAGCCTTTACACAGCTCCCGGAGAGCAATATTTTATTCCCCTTCCACTTCTATCCTAACCATGGGTTCTGCTTCCTAGAAGAGGGACTCAAGGGCCAAGTGAGAAAGTGAGCCATTTCTTCATTCCTAACCTGTGCCCATCATCCCTAGGACTGTAAAGGCAATAATGATCCAGGGCACAGTCTCTCTCACTCTGCTCTCATCCTCCTACAATTCAGAACCTCACACATTTGCCCAGATCTTAATTCTTTCTCAACAGTCCATTGAAGCTCATAAGTTATTTCAGCCAATCACTCCTTTACTTATCTTTTTTTTCCTGAATGGTTCCCAAACTGCCCTCACTTAGCTAATTATATCCAATAGAGCTCTCTTCATAGCTGTGTTTTCAGGAAGGATGCTCTTCTGGCAGCCTTGCTTATTATTTTAGAGCCTATTTTGTCGTTTGCTTGCAGCGCTATAAACAGAAGGTAGTCGATGTAGGTAGAGAGAATTACTGTTTTCTTCATGCTGTTTTGTCTACTCTTAGACTCTTCCATTTCAATCAAAATCCCCTCCTCCTGGGCCTTCAACTAGAATCAGTCCTGCCCTTTATTCATTACTATTGTAGCCTGATTATTCTGTTGCATTTAAGGGGAACTTTGAAGCCTGCTTTCCTGTATCCTCTCCACCCCAAACACACCACATCCTGGAAAACTTCATCAAGAAAGAAAAAAAGTTTACTTTCTTCCCATATGAGGGATTCGCCCCCATGTCCACATCTTTTTTTTTTTTTTTTCATCTAGAACTGTGCTAGCTCTGATTCCTGAATTCAGAGATCATAACCTTCTTGCTTAGTTTAGTCCTTCTCTCTCACTAAACAAGATTTATTCCAGATATTTCCTCCACAGTAACTTCTTTTTTGCCTTGTTTCTCTATTGACCATTACATTTCCTCCCTTCATTTCCTTTGTCCATGGCCCTGGATCATGAAGCCAATAATATCAATGTAATTCTTCCTCATATCCTCATTCTTACTCTCCCCTGTCCTCCTACTGTATCCTTCAGGCTAACAGCATGGTCCCAAGGTTGATGGATATAGGATATTGGGGAAAGGATGATAAGTTTAATTCCATATAATTTTACTATGTAATCATAAGGGTTACTAAATGATTGGGCCCTTATACAGGAAACTGTTCTACTCACAGCTTTTGCAAATGAAGCCATTGGCCTTCTCCCGGAAACCCTAGCCATGGTCTATTATACTAAGTTGGGCTCCTGACCAAATATCAATAAATTCATGGTCAATGAGTTCAATACCCAGTAGATGACTCATCAGGTGACCTGGTACAAACCACACTGCCAAAACCAGGACAAGTTAAGCTAATCAGATTTGCATTCTCAGAAAAGTGAGTTGTGAAACACAGAGAAATCAAGTACCTCATAATTGGAAATAAAACCAGATGTATAATAAAGAAAATAAAACTAATTCTGAGAAATCCTGAAGTATGAGGGCAATGAGGAACCCTGAGAGGCCAAGAGCACCTAACAGAGTAGGAAATTGAGGTTATAACTAAACAGAAACTCTAAATATGCTATGAATTTCTTACACTAGAAAATTCAAACTCATTGATAACCCTTTTCTTTTTATGCTTCATATCCAGGGCACCAAATCCAGTCAGTTTTGCCTGTAAATTTAACCTCTTTTCTTTTAACTGCCATTATTCTACCAAGGCTGCTCTGCTTTTAGATGAACTTTCATTCTCACCAGTCTCTAATAAGTCTCCCAGCCATTAATCTCTTCTCCATACCCTCCACACTGCCACTAGAGATATTTTTTAGAAAATAAATTTAATATACCTCAGTTGGTTCTCCTTTGCTTTCCTGACAGTGTTCAGCTTTCCTAAGACAGAGTATATGTTGAAAGTCTGAGACATAGAAAATGCATAATGTACAGGCAATTATACTTAAGTCATCATCACCTTTACCACACCACTATTATATCAGCACCATGGTCATCATCATCTCCTCCCCTTCTTCCATGCACCCTCCAATTAATGCATGTAATTTCTGTCTTTTTAGTATTTTTTTACTTAATTAAGTGTATTTTAATTTATTAATTATGGTGGGCATTCAATATTATTTTATATTAGTTTCAAGTGTACAGCATAGTGGTTAGACAACACAATTAATGTCTTATTTCCCAAGCATGGCAGATTCATTTGTGACACCATGACTTAATGCTTTGCCCTCTTAAATGTCTGACAAACTTAACTTCTTCTTGAATAGAGTATAACTCTAAGTAAAAATGATTCTTGCCTTCTCTAAGCTTACATAGCACATGTTTCCTCCCTTTGAATCAAGATGGGCTTGAGTCAGCTTTATTAGAACATGACAGAAGTAATTGCAGGACTTCTGGTAGCTTCTACTTTCCATTCACTTAGAATGTTGTCTGTGGAGTCCTGAGCAGCAATATAAGAAGTCTGTCTACTCTTGGGCCTTTATGCTGGAAAAACCGTGTGTAGGTGCTCTAGCTGCAGCTAAGCCTAGCCTTCCAGGCCTCTCAGAAAGGCACCAGCTACGTGTGTCCAGCCAAGACAATCAGTCCAGCAACCAGTGTCCATTGAGTGACCTCCATGGACACCATCAATTGTCCTAAAAGCCCTGCTCAAATTCCTCACCCACAAAATTGAGATATATAATAAAATGATTTTTGGATTAAGCTGCTAAATTTCAGAGTGATTATTACATAGAAGAAACAATGATTACATACCTGGAACAGTCTCATACACTAGAGTGGAAGCATCAAGACTAATTTTTTTAATTGCAGAATTCTGTAAACTACCTGTGAACGATTTGTGCTTGTTGAATACACAGATCACCCAAACTACTCTGTGATGTGCCTTTCACAGCCAAAAAGGCTTTAAGACACATGCTTATATACTACTAACTCTACTTCTAATACACTTGGTCATAAGTATGAGTTAACTGAGTCAGATGAACACTACAATTACACAAATCTACTTTCACATGTTTTAGGTGGCTCCCAATACAGATATCTCAGGCATGGGACTGACAGCCAGAAGACTGTCTCAAGTCTTGACTTGGATAAGTTCACCAAATCCCTGTGTTCCAGGCACGTGATATATGAGATGGCACTGAGTCTGTGTCCCAGAAAAATCCACAGACTTGCTCCTAAAGACCAAATTTGAAAGAATATTTAAAGTCCCATTTCCTGAGCGTGAGTTAAGATTTGGTTTATTGCTTTTCAGAGCATAATGACCAGGATGCAGTTTTCAAGCCTAGGTTAAAACATATTGTGCAAAAAGTTTTAGGTAAGGCCCTCACTGGTTTGGCTCAATAGACAGGATGCCTGTGAACTAAAGGGTCCCAGGTTTGATTTCAGAGGTGTGCAGAGGCAGCTGATCAATGATTCTCTCTCATCATTGATGTTTCTATATCTCTCCCTCTCTCCCTTCCTTTCTGAAATCAATGAAAATATACTTTTTAAAACATAAAGTTTTAGGTAAGGTATTCTCATAGCTCTATTATTTTAGTAATCAACAAAAAATACTGACATGCCAGGCACTGTTCCAGAGTAAGACGTTATCTTAACTGAAGTTAATGCTCTAGCAAGGAAAGCACACTTGTATAAAGATAGCAAAATGCGAAGATGGTTTTTTAAGGATAGATTCAGTGGAACTCTGTCATTCATGCTGCCCATATCTCTTAAACATTTTACAACCTTTTTTATAGTTCTCCACATTTTGAATTCTACCTTCTCAATGCAGAATCAAAAATGAAAATGTCCCAAGTTTCCCTACTGCTTTAGTGTAGGCAGGTGGTTTTCTTTCTACCAAATAAAGCCTGAGTGTATACGTGAGCTTCCTAAGGAAACAGGAGAGAGTGCTAGCTACCATTCAGTGGGTATGAGGGGTAGCAAAAGTAGCATGGTACCTAAGGGGACTCTGGGACTAGAGGCAGAAGTAGCTTCTTGACCAGGACCAGACCATGGTGTGGTTCTATAAGCTGCTGCTGAAAGGGAAACCTTTCAACAATTCAGGAAGCTTTCTAATGACCTTAATTAATTCATTCCTGCTTAAGCTAGCTAGAGGGATTCTATTGTCTTCCACTAAGAACCTAGCTGATGTGTGAGAATATTCAGGGTTACCTAGGATTAAATGATCCAAAAATACTTCTCAGAGGCAGTGATATTAAAGATAAGTTGTTCTAGAAGGACCTTGTAGATGGAATAAACTCCATCTGCAAAGGCACATAGAAGAGCATACTTTGCTCAGGGATGATAGTGAATGCAGCTAAAATATTTGGAGCATAAGAAAAAGTGATGATGTTGAAAATGTAGACAGGGATCATGCAGGTTTTTCTATGCCTTGAGTAAATGAAGCACCATTAAATGAATTTAAGCAAGGGATTATCAATATCATGTTTGCATTTCAGGAAGATCCCTCAGCACCAGTGTGGAGAATTGAATGCAGAGATGGGAAGAGACCAGAGCCAGGAGTACTACTAGGAGACCGTTGCAGTCCACCAGGTGAGAGGTAATAAGTTGGAAGTGGAAGCACTGGTGGTAGGAATGAGGGAAAAGAAATTTATTTGTTCTGCTGAGATTTTTATTTAATAATGAAAAAAGAAACACCGTAGATTCACCAATAGGTTGTCTCTCTATTAGAGAAGATAATATTTCTTTAAAAACAACTAAATTACGACCTTGGACCTTTATTTCCCCAGGGCAACACCACACGGAGCCAGCGTGTGCAAAGGCCTGTGAACACTGTGATGAATGTCTGTGTGTCAGCAGAAGTAGACTGGAGTGGTGAGATAAAAAGCTTTATTTTTTACTACTTCCCAGAGCATCTCTTTCAGGAGGAGAGGCACATCTGGGATTAGCTGTGAGATAAATCTTAGAAAGGTGACATGGTTATTCATTTCCTCAGAGTCCCATTTTTCATTGGGTTTCTATATCCAACTTCTATCCCCTTATGTAGGGCAACTAATCAAGAAATTCCCCTTCCTGCCTTAACCAGTTTGGCTCAGTGGATAGAGTGTCAGCCTGTGGACTGAAGGGTCCCAGGTTCGACTCTGGTCAAGGGCATGTACCTTGGTTGTGAACACATCCCTAGTAGGGGATGTGCAGGAGCCAGCTGATAGATGTTTCTCCTCTCTCTTTCTCTCTGTAAAAAAATCAATAAAATATATTTTAAGAGAAAAAAATAAATTCCCCTTCCTAAGGAAGGTAAAGTTACCGACCATAGATGCCTTCCAGCACAAGGATTTCTGAATAGTTTTCTTCTTGGAGTAGAGGAAGAATTAACAGGAGTATGGGATTCCAGGAACAGAAGGGTGAGAGAAAGTAAGCAGGAGAAAGAAACAACAAAGACATCCTCAGGTAGCCCTCCCTTGCCACACCCTTGCAATGCCTTTCTCCCCTCACTCTCCCTGCATTCCTTCCTGTACTTTAACTTGTAAAATAATGCAACTTTCTTCCACTTACCAGGTGTTTGTTTTTTTAATATATCTTTATTGATTTCAGAGAGAGGAAGGGAGAAAGTGATAGAAACATCAATGATGAGAGAGAATCATTGGTTGGCTGCCTCTTGCATGCCCCCCACTGGGGATTGAGCCCACAACCCGGGCACATGCCCTGGACCAGAACTGACCCAGAACCCTTCAGTCTGCAAGCCGACACTCCATCCACTGAGCCAAACCAGCCAGGGCCACTTACCAGGTTTTTAACCTTGAGCAAGAAGCCGCTCTAAGCCTGAGTTTCTTTAACTTTGAGATAAGGAAAATACTAATGTCTGACATCAAGTTTTGAGGAAACTAAATAAGATAACAAGTGGAAGCTCAACAGACATGGCTCAGTGGTTGTGAGTCGACCTTTGAACCAGGAGATCACAGTTCGATTCCCGGTCAGGGCAGATGCCCAGGTTACGGGCTCGATTCCCAGGAGGGCTCATGCAGGAGTTAGACAATCAGTGACTTTCTCTCATCATTGATGTTTCTATTTCTCCCTCTCTCTTTCTCTCTGAAATCAATAAAAAAAGAAAAAAAGAACGAGCTCTTAAAAAAAAAAACATGTGGAGGGTATATAACACACAGTGAGCACTAACAATGATTTAAGTTATTGTGATTATTAGCATCTTTGTTGTGGTTATCAGACTAATCTTTAGCCTGTTGACACATTAACTCTATCATATTTAGTGGCTGCATATTATTTCAGGAAGTGGATAGTTGCACTATTTTACTTAACCATCTTCTATTATAAGATAGTTGTCAATTAATCAGTGTTAGAGACCATGTAAAATGAACATCTTTGCCCATGTAACTTTCTTTTTTTGTATAAAGTTGTTTCCTTAAACTTTTTTAGGTAAAATACCCAGGAAATTGTATTTTTGTGTCAGGTGATCTGAACCTTTTTGAGGCTCCTGTATAATCTTAATTTCCCACGTTATTCTCTGCAAGACCGTGGTAAGCCACTTCTCTCAATAAGAAGTGCTATGGACCAAAATTTCTGGCAGAATTTCAGTTGCTTTCTATATCTCAGGCAATATGACTATAGAATCTTTTACTCAGAATTTAATGTATGAAATAGCAAACAAGCTTTGTTTTGGGTCACACACACACACACACACACACACACACACACACACACATTTTAAAGTTGATTTCAGCCAATTCAGAATTTTGTTTTCATAAATTAGGTTTGTTTTATAGTTTTCCTCATTGTACTAAAAATAACTTATGGTGGAATGATCTAGAGAGGAAACAAGATGGTGGCATAGGCAAAACACCTATCTTACCGTCATACACAGCAATTTTAAAACTACAACTCAATGAAAGAACAAACACCTTCTAGAATCACCAGAAAGCTGGCCAAGTGAAAATTCCATAAATAAAAGTGAAGATAAGACACTGTGACTTGGAGGAGTGGCTGAAGACAGGGTTGAAGATTCGCACGGAGAGAGGTTTGGAGCGCCCGCCAGCGGAGAGGGCGGGCGGCTGAAAACCGGGCAGTTTTCTCCAATGGGGAGACAAAGACGTCCCACTGGACTGGTTCTCCAGCTCTGGGCAAAGTCCAGGGAACTCAATATCATACGAGGTGAAAACTGGACAGAGGAAGGGCACGCTGAAGCTCGGGTGCTACAAGGGTCTGCCAGCTTGTGGAGAAGGGAGCTTGCGTAACTGCGTAGAGAGCGCTCTGTGACTTGCTCTCTCATTCGGGAAACTGTCAGACTGCTTTGTTTTACAACCCTGGGTGAGATGTTGGGTGTGCAGACGCAGTTGGGGAGAGTCTGAATTCTCTGGCAGTTGGTGGAGCTCGGCAGCGGCTCTCTCTCAGAGGTGCTGGCGGCCATTGCCCCTGGCACAGAGTCCCTGGGGCTGCACAGGGCGGAGCTAACGCTGTCTGCTTGGCCCGGAGACTCCGCCCATCCAACCTGAGCACAGCTGAACTTCACAGACAATTGGCCTGGAGGTCAACCCCTCCAAGTGCTAACAATGATTAACCTGAGCTTAACTTCAGCAAGACTGTGCAACCCATATCCACCTCAGGTAACTGGGGAGGCCGACCCACTGTCCGTTGTAAGACATCTACCACACAAAGCTAATTGACCAACTTAGGGAAGCAGCCACCATGCAGAGACATGGAAAGAAATCAGATGTGAAAGAAATGAAGGAAAAAAACGGCTGGACATGGAATTCAAAACCACGGTTATAGGGCTTCTCAAGAGGCTCCAACAAAAGGTCGAGGCCTATAAGGAAATAAGCAAGACTGAAAAGGAAATGAACAAGACCCTCAAGGATATGAATGAGACCTGCAAGGAAATGATCAAGACCAACATGGAAATGAATGAGTCCTACAAGGAAATGAAGGAGACCCTCAAGGATATAAAGGAGACTCTCAAAGATATGAAAAAGGACCAACCAGAAATTAAGCATACACTGACTGAAATAAAAAATATTATACAAAGACCTAAAAGTGCTCTGGAGAACCCCAAGAACCAAGTTGAAGATTTGAAATACAAAGAGGTAAAATCCACTCAGCTGAAAAAGCAAGAAACCAAAAGAATCCAAAAACTTGAAGATAGTGTAAGGGGCCTCTGGGACAACCTCTAGCAAACCAACATCTGAATTATAGGGGTGCCAGAAAAAGAGAGAGAGCAAGACAATGAAAACCTATTTGAAGAAATAGTGACCGAAAACTTCCCATACCTGGTGAAAGAAATTGACTTAGGAGTCCAAGAAGCGCACTGAACCCCAATATATAGGAACCCTAGAAGGACCACACCAAGGCACATCATAATTAAAATTCCAAGAGCAAAAGACAAAGAGAGAATATTAAAAGCAGCAAGAGAAAAGCAGATGGTTACCTATAAGGGAGCACCCATACGATTGTCAGCGGATTTCTCAACAGAAACGATGCAGGCCAGATGGGAGTGGCAAGAAATATTCAAAGTGATGAATAGCAAGAATCTACAACCAAGATTACTCTATCCAGCAAAGCTATCATGAAGAATTGAGGGTCAGATAAAGTGCTTCGCAGACAAGAAAAAACTAAAGGAGTTCATCACCACCAAACCAATATTATATGAAATGCTGAAAGATATTCTTTAAGAAGAGGAAGAAGAAAAAGATAAAAGTGTAAATTAGGAACAACAAATACACATCTATCAACAAATGAATCTAAAAATCAAGTGAATTAATAAGCTGATGAACAGGATAAACTGGTGAATGTAACAGAATCACGGACATAGAGAGGGAATGGACTGACAACTCTTGGGAGAAAGGGGGTGTGGGAAGTGCAGCAAGAGACTGGACAAAAATCATGCAACTATGGGAGAGGACAGTGGAGGGGGGTGAGGGCAGAGGGCGGGATGGGTACCAGGTGAGGGGAACTATAGGGGGGGAAAAAAGAGAACAATGTAATTAATAAACTGAACAATAAAGATGAAGAAAAAAAGAAATGCAAAAAAAATAAAATAAAGTAGAATAAAATGTTTTTTAAAAAAAAGAATGACCTATGTACACTTGAGAAGAATGCATATTCTGCAGCTTTGGGGTGAAATGTTCTATAAGTGTCAATTAAATTCATCTGATCCAGTGTGAAAAAAAAATAATAATAATTTATGATTCTACTTACTGTGGCGTAAAATATACACAAATATAAATAATATTAAGTAGAGAGGGAAATTGTTTTAAAGATTAACACCAAAGAAAACCTAAAATATCACCAAAAATAATGGTATTAATGACGATTCATTCTAGATGGGAGAATAATAGAGAATTCACCTTCTTCCTACTTTTTAGTATTTTATATGTTTGCCACAATAAGCAGTCTTTAAAGGACATGTTCCCATCCACCTTGGAGAGCGTGCAGATGGTGAGGAACGTTTGGGCATCTGTCAGACTACCAGGGGCACAAGACCTGCTCTGCCTCTTGCTGGCTGGACAGCCCTTGTGAACCTCACTTGCAAGCTCACAGGGGTTTGTGCTGACTGAAAGCAAATAGGACTATGCCTGGGGAGGAGTGGGCTCTCAATGACTAGTCCCTACCCCTCCATCATGGAAGGGACGAAGGTGCACCCAGGTGCCTCTCCAGCTGCCAGGCCCTGCCACCTGGCCAGGTAAATCCTCTCCAGGGCACTCCACTGGGGCTACCTCTTTCAAGGCTGTGCCTCCCAGTGAGTGAGACTAAAGAGCAGTTACAGAACAGATACTGGGTAACCAGGTCATTAGCATTTCAGAGATAAGGAAACTCAAATCCCTCACTAAAAAGGACCAGCAGGCAGTGTCAAAAGAAAGCTGCTCCTAAAAGTCCCCCCTCAGAAGATGAGGAACCCTCTTCTCCCAGCCTAGCAGTTCCTGTGCTTTCTCCTTTTCTCCTAAAGCCAGGATGCTCCTCTCCCCTCCCTCCCCTTCCTCTCCCTTCCTTTAGTACTGTATGCTGTCATTTCCATCTTGCCTATATTCCTACTTCCAATTTTCCCCCAGATTTCCCCATTTTCTCACCCCTTAATTAACTGAGCAGTTTGGGGTGGTATTTTTTAATTTCATATGAAGGGAATGGAACCTTTGATTTTCATACCTAAAATTATTTCATTGAGGCTTTTACTTTATATGATGTATATAAAATGAAAGAGGTATTTTACTTATTTGAGTCGATGGGGGGTCAGAGAAGAAAAGTCTCCTCGGTGCCTTAGTGTTGACATAGGCGATTTGCTCTGTGAGCCCAGTTTGCAGATATGTAAGCAAGAAAGCCCAGGCTCTAGGCCTCTTCTTGGGACTTCCCAAAGAACTAGGCCAGGGGACACAGAAAAGATTAGCCGCTACGAGCCCTGGAAGATTCTGTTACAATTATTGTCTCAGTGTAGGAGGTTCCAGTCAGGTTAACTAGATGTGTCCTCAGACACACCCAGCTGACCTGGATAAGGCTGGGATCAGGGGAGCAGCCATGGTAGGAATCCGGAAGGTGGGCTGGAACAGCCCTAGCAACCAAATCATCTGTGACTTGAGCCCCATGCAGGCAGTGAGGGGAGTGGCACAGCTTTTAGTCGCTGTCTTCAAGTGGTCTGTGCTCTTCCAATCAGGACTAAGTCAAAAACATGTGATGAGTGTGGAGTTCACACAGACTTTAGATGGTGGAGAAAGCCTGGGTTGGTAGCCACCAATTGCAGTACAAGAGACCATCTTGGGCAGAAAGTTAAGATTGCCACACAAAGGTAATTTTTTAAGAGAACAATAACTCTCTGACCTCATCTTTTCCTGAAACATATGAGCAAATTCCTTTTGGACTGTTTTACTTCTCAGATACAAAAGTGAATAGCCATGCTATCCCAGATATTTAGAACAGGAGATACAAACTTCTGTACATGCATGTGTGTGAATATTTGGATGCCAAGCATTCAGAACAGGCTATTTAAACCCCTGGTCTTTCAAAAGAGCCCAAATGCAAAAAGCTGAAGTCCACAGAACTTCCTTTTTTTCCCAAAAGAACCCAACTCCCGCTGTCCAGTATCCACTTTGCACCTACCAGCTGAGGGCAGAGCAACCCAGACTCCACTCAGATCTAGTGCAACTTGCAACAACCCACCAGAACTGAAATTGTCAACCTCTGACTACTTAAATCACACTACCAGCTTTGGTATATTACAGCCACAGGCTATCTTCCAGTAACCAGGAGGCCCTGGTCTGACATGGTCCTCCTACATTAGTGCTGGCCTTGTCTGAACACAATGGGAGAAAGGACAGCACAGATGGTTGCAGGACTGGGCTTCTAAGACAGCCTCTCCTACACATGTGGTTGGAAGGCTGTGACATGCCTCTATTTATGTAATCCTTCATCACAAGCATCTTACATAACAACTGGATCCTGGAGTGTCTGCTCCAAAAAGACCAGCCCCAGAGTCTGACTGCATCACACTTGTCCATGGGCCAAAGCAAGTGCAATGGCCAAGCCTGGAAACATGAAAACAGGAATACTGGGAGGCAAAGGGGTCCACAGAATAAAGTCTATAATATCTGTGTTCACTAAACTGGTTTTGTGCTCCCAATATTGTATCTATTTGGTTCTAGTCCATTATTATTTCATATAGTTTGGAGCGGTGGTCGGCAAACCTCGCAGCTTGCAAGCCACATGCAGTTCTTTGGCCCCTTGAGTGTGTCTCTTCCACAAAATACCACGGCCTGGGCAAGTCTATTTTGAAGAAGTAGCATTAGAAGAAGTTTAAGTTTAAACAATCTGGCTCTCAAAAGAAATTTCAATCGTTGTTGATATTTGGCTCTGTTGACTAATGAGTTTGCCGACCACTGGTTTGAGGGAACTTCTCTGCTTCTCTCTGCCAAGCCAAATAAACAATAAGGCTCTCCTCCCACTTCTGTTGAAGATTTGAAAAAAAGAAGCAGAAACCACTGCTCTGCATGACCCCCAAAATAACTGCAGCAAAACTTTTCATTGCCTTGAGTTTGTTTCTCCTTGGAAGGGAAGCTGTTCTGTCATAAGATGGGCTTTGTAATGTAACTAGTCAGAACAATCGTGGCCCAAAAACTTTCAAGGTAGGGGCAGTGCCGGAGCCCAATTACAACCTGGTGCTATTTTCACCCCAAGGCTATCCGGCCTCTGCGAAGATGTCCGCAGGAACATTGAGGAAAGCCTTCTGGTGGGGACCAGCCTCTCCCAATGCCCATAGCACAATGACCTGCTGCAGTTTCTGAGAATTTAAACTGAGAACGAAGTCCATTGCTTTGTTAATAGAAAACTTGATTGAAATGAAAATTTCATGTACCTTTCCACTTACCTAATAGCTGCTGCATTTTCCCCTTTCTATTTCCTTTGTGTTAAGGAAAATTCACACACTCACAGAAAAAAATACATTTAAATTAAATAAAGCTCAGCCAAATTCAAGCAGGAAATTTTGCAATCTAAATAGCAAAGGAGTGCAGGGCCTTAACCTGGCAGCCATCTAATCAGCTCCACTTTCAAATGTACAAAAAACAGAAAACACATTACACTGCATGCTCTTCATCTTGTGTTTGATAACTTTTGAAGACTCTCAGCACGGCTCATTCCTGCTCCTCATGGGAAAGGAAAATGGGAGCCATACTAACCCAAGGCGCTGGTCAGCCCAAAAGCTAGATCGCAATGAAAATCATTCTTGCCAATTCCCTAGGTAGGCACTGAGTTAGAGACCCACAAGCTGTCTTCCAGTAATTCCAGCCTTGTCCATTGTCTCTCCAGCTTTGCAAGAAATGGCTGTTTCTTCCATTGAACTCGAAGGTAAAGCACTTGGCTGGCTTGTAAGGGCCATGTTGTGCAAAGACCCTGTGTATTTAAAATGATGGAATCACACTGAATGCATGAGAGTCTTCCCCCATGAGGAGCCCTGAGAAAAGGGGCCCACCAAGGGAACATCTGCTCTCCTAACAACTTTCAAATACATAATACAAGATTGCTAACTATGGTCACCATGAAGTGTGACTATAGTCCTTGTACAGTGTCTCCCTTTCTGCAGGCCTTACATGGAATTCCTATGTACTCCTTTCCTTTCTCAAAGCCTGACCATAGCTTCCATGGTTGAACCCTATTTGTCGAGGATGAAGGTGTCTGCTACATCACTTTCCAGCTGCCCGTGGGACTTTGAAAGAGGTGTATGCACAACCTGCCATGTCTTATGAGCTCCTTGAAACACACTAGGTTATTGAGTACCAGCCAACTCTTCCATCGCTTAGACATAGTGATATTTTTTTCACACGGTACAACTCTTCCATCGCTTAGACATAGTGATATTTTTTTCACACGGTACACAGACAACATCAAAAATTATAAATTCATATTAAATACTGGGCACATTTACAGAGGTTTCAACAAGAGATATATCTCAGTTAGCCTTTATTTCAACTGGCAGTCCAGAAAACTTTTTACATGACTATTTAAGTGGCATTTTTAAAATGTATGGTACCCTAACATGTTGAGATTGGAATGATTCCGTTTAAGTTCTAACTATAATATGCAAATAGTTAAAGCATACCTTTAAAATGAAGATACAAAATTACCAACGTTTTCTCAGCACAATATCAGTTACTTCATGCTGGGTAGAATCTAATCCAAAATCAATTCTCATCATTTAAGAATTATCAAGCACATTGACTAAAAACCATCATCAGGAGAATAAATAATTTGGAGTGTGAAAAAAATACATTGAAATAATACAGCTTCTCTGGGAGAAAGCTAAACCCATGTTTCCAGTTGAACAGGTTTGCCTGGACTGGAATCTCCCAGAGTTTGGACAAAGATGCCAAGCACTATCTCAGCCCAGTGGACACTTATAATCCTATCTAATAAAAGAGTAACATACAAATGTGACCGTACCTTGGCTCCTGATTGGCTATGTTACCAGCCAATCAGGAGCAGGGGGCAGGGCTGGGCAGTGCACAATCTTGCCTCTCCAGCTGCCTCCGCATGGCCTGGGGAAGGAGCACCATGGCCCTGGGGAGCAGAGGCTGCGCTGGTGGTCCTGGCAAGCCCGCAGTGCCAGTTCCCCAGGCTGTGCAGAGGCACAGCAGGAAGGCCGGCCACCACTGGGCTTTGCCCTGGGCGCTTGGGATCCAAGATCACGAAGGGCGCAAGCGCGGGGGTCCCAGATCACTGGTGCACACGTGAAGGGTGGGGCCATGGGAGGCAGGATGGGGGGGGCGGAGACCGGCTACTGCAATGCTTCGCTGCAGATGCCGGGGGTCCCAGATTGTGAAGGGCTGGTGCGCACAGGGGTCCCAGATCGCCAGTGCACACTCGAAGGGCGGGGACGCAGGAGGCCAGGGGTGAGGGGGTGGAAGGGGAAGACCGGCTACCACCACCCTTCGCTGTGGGCACCGGGGGTCCTAGATTGTGAAGGGCATATGTGCACGGGGGTCCCAGATTGCCATGGTGGAGGGACCAAGGCAGAGGCCGTTAGGTGTGATCAGGCCAGGAGGAGAAGGCAATTGGGGGTGATCAGGCCAGGAGGGGTGGGCAGTTTAGGGTGATCAGG